>OX384538.1:8104393-9304393 GCA_947538915.1 Tenthredo distinguenda
ATGGCGGCTCTACTTGAGTGGACTCACACTTCCGACCTTTCTCGTGGGAACAAATATGAATCCAAACAAAAATACCAAAAACAATGATGATGCACCCATAATCGTGGGTGGGGCGGAGGAGACGGCAGCGCGCGGCCGTGACAGGTCTGGGTCCTCCTCAAGCGAGGCCTCAGAGGCGGTTTCAAAGCCGCCGTCAAAGTGCAAGAAGATAAGATCCGCGAATAAGTCCACTGAGTCAGACAATGATGCGTCCTCGAACCTCGGGGCCATTGGGCTTTTGAGAGAGGAGCGCGCTTCGCTGGAGACGTTTCTCTTTAATGAGGCAAATAGAATTACTAAATCTGCGGTCAGATTTATTCTAGACAAGTGGTCGAGAATCGAGAGTCGTCTCCAGGACGAGTACATTGAACACGAGAAGCTAAAGGCTACTCACCGCTGCTGCTCTATTGTGCCGGTACCGGCCCCGATGTCGTACGCGCGGGCTGCGGGTGGCGGGTTCCCCTCTGATGCTAGGGCGCTAACTGAAAAAGATGTAAAAATTCCTGAAATAAAAAGAAATGAAGTGCTCTTGATCAAACCTATGAATGATCAAGATAGAAGAAGTAACGATGAAATAAAGAATGTACTTACCGACGAGCTGAAAAAAGCTAAAAAGAAATTAAAAGTAGTTGGCATCCGCCAGATGCGCAGTCCTGGTATAGTAATTGAGTTGAATGGAGTTGAAGATGTCCAGGCTGTTGAAAGAGCTGACCTCGGTAGGATGGGTCTAAAAATTGAAAGACCCAAGAAAATTGATCCTTCGATTATTATATATGATGTTGAGGCTGACTATTCTAAAGCCGAAGTCAGTGAAGACTTTCTTGATAGAAACTTCGATTCACTTACCGATGATCAACTTCGAGACCTGAAGGACCGAATTGTCTTCCGTACTTGTTTCAAGGGACGGGAGGGCAAAGTAAACTGGATAGTCCAACTTCCTGGCAAGTATGCCACCGAATTGCTGAAACAAGGTAGAGCGTTCATGAGATGGCGCACATATAAACTACGAGAATTTGCTAACGTCGTGCGTTGTTTTGCCTGTAATGGCTTCGGTTACATAGCAAAGGTCTGCTCAGTACGTAACCCGTTGTGTGGGATCTGTGGCTCCGACCGTCACATAGCCAAGGATTGTCGCTCCGATGACGACCGCTGCCCCAATTGCATAAAGGCCAAGAGAAAAGACGTGGACCACCGCGTAATGGATAAAAATTGTCCGGAATACATTAGACAACGTGCACTATACAACGCCAAATTACAATGGGACTAAAAATTGCTCAAATTAACGCACAGAGATCTTTTGCGGCGGCGGCGGACCTCGAGGTCCATGTTAGGGAGGCGGGTATTGATGTGTTGCTGATTCAGGAGCCATATGTGCGACAAGGTAAAGTCACGGGATTTACGGGGCGGGACATGGCGGTTATCCAGCCGGGGGGTCTGTCCCCCTGGGTGGCGGCTGTCGTGTTGACAAGGGATATTGAATTGTTTCAAAACACCCATTGTGAATCCGAGCATATTTTATGCATACAAATAAAAAATCGAGCGATTTCCTTTTACATAATTAATGTTTATTGCCAGTTTTCACTGCCAATTGGACCCATCCTCCGTAAATTAGAGAAAGTAATGAGCTCCCTACGGGGCTCAAAAGTCTTGATCACGATGGATGCCAATGCTAGATCTGAAAGTTGGCACTCAGGAGGATCTGATGAACGTGGTCGTATGTTAGAGGAATTCATAATTTCCAACAATCTTCATGTGATTAACGAGCCACAAGATATCACTTCGTTCGAAACGACAAATGCAGAATCAAACATCGACGTCACCCTGTCCAGTAGTAGCCTCCTGGCTAATCTGGATAATTGGGAAATCATAAATGGTATAGCGAGTGATCACAACTTGATTACATTTGAAATCAATTGCGTCAGTCCAGTCTGTAATGTTGCTCATAAACCAGCGGGATTCAACATCAAAAAAGCGGACTGGAAACTTTATAAAAATCTGGCTGAAGAAGTATTTGATCAGAATGTCGTGTCTGAAATAGAGTCAGCAAGTCCGGATGAGGCTGTCAAATTATTTGCTAATCATGTCAATGAGATCGCTACACAGTCTATCCCCCTCTGCCGGCCCAGGGCTCGTGCGGTACCTTGGTGGAATGATAATCTAAAAAGAAGTAGGCGGAACATGAGGCGGAAAAATAAGCAGCTGCGACGTGCCAGACGCCTGAAACTTGACACGTTGACAGACGACAAGCGCTCATACGCCTCAGCCAGAAACGCATACGTCAATGATATTAGATCAGCCAAGAATAAGTCCTGGCAAGAGTTTGTGAAGGTCGAAGCAAATAAGGACCCCTGGAGTATCCCCTATAAGTTAGCTCGCGAGAAATTTAGGGATCTTCCACACATGTGCTCGCTTGTCTGCCCAGACGGGCGAGTCACAGAAAGTTGGGAGGACTCCGTTAGTGAATTATTAAAGAAATGTGTCCCGGCAGATGGCAGATCAAGTACTGATACTCAAGACACCATGATAACAACCTCAAGACGCTATGCCAACTCCAATGTGGAGATGGACCTTAGCGTCAAGGAAATTGATAGTGCAATTGCCAAGCTTAAGTTAAACACGGCCCCTGGGCTAGACAGATGTCGATCTGAAATGATCGGGGTCCTCTGGCGGGCTGGCCGGGGCGCAAAACTTGCAATAACAGGAGTGCTCAATAACTGCTGGCAAAATAAAATATTCCCAAATGACTGGAAGACAGCGCACCTGCTAATAATACTTAAAGACCTCACGAGAGATAGATCAAAACTCAATTCGTATCGGCCAATCTCTTTAATCCCTACAATGGCGAAAGTATTTGAACGTATAATCGTTAAACGTATCCAGGAAGTGTACGTAGAAAACCATCTGGAATCGGACAACCAGTTCGGTTTTAAAAAGGGCAGGTCAACGGACGACGCTATCCTCCGCCTGAAAGATGCTGTGCAAAGATCTGATAAAAAACATGTTATGGCCCTATTCTTAGACATTGAGGGTGCCTTTGATAACTTATGGTGGACGGCCATCTTGACCCGTCTGACTGAGGCTAACTGTAGCAGTCACCTTATCAACCTGATGGAAAGCTATCTCTCGGACAGAAGGGTGATTGTCAGTTCTAAGTTTGCCAAACTCGAACGTATCGTTGAAAGAGGATGCCCGCAGGGTTCGGTGATTGGTCCGGCAGCGTGGTCTTGGTGTATGGATAAGCTACTGAACCAGCTGGAGGCTGACTTTGATAAGGAGGACTTTGAAGCGATCGCGTACGCCGATGATCTAGTGTTTATAATTAAGGCTGACTCCCGCCAAAGGCTGGAACAGTTGAGCGCAATTGGTGTTACCTACCTCGAAGAATGGTGCTCTGACCATAAATTGAAAGTTGCGCACACTAAGAGTACGGCAATGATGTTTACGAGTAACCTCAAACAGAGCAGAAATCCATCGGTGAAGGTTAACAAACATAACATTGGCTTCTCCACATCATGTAAATATCTAGGCGTTATTATAGACTCGAAACTATCGTTTATTCCGCACGTCAGGCACCTTCGGGATAAAATAGTGGCGTACGTCATGCAGATTAACCGCATTGCTGCCAAAGATTGGGGGATGAACCTCCACATAAGACAACTAATATATAAGGCGGTTGCAGTCCCAATAATAACGTACTGCGCGTCGATATGGTATGGGCGGGTCTCGACTACACTTGTGAGCAGACACCTTTTTGCGGCTCAGAGAGTCCTCCTGCTACAATGTACCAGAGCATGCAGAACTACCGCGACGTCCGCGCTTCAGGTTATCAATGGCTCGTTGCCAATGGACTGTTACGTCCTGGATTTAACTATATAAAGTTTTCGAATCACTAGTTAGATGTGTTGAGGTTCTGATTCTGAATTGGTAGAGTTCTATATTTCTTACCGAGTCTTGGATTACTAGTTCTTCTGATTGACGTATAACTCGTATTCTGTTGAGGTAATGGGTTTTTATCAGTCACCACTATGCGTGGGTGAAATAAATGTTTGTTGATTTCACTTTTAATTAACAATATTTATTTAACAAACTGCTTAACAATGTTGGTTGCTAATCAAACATATGCATGTTGATTAACTTTAGTCTATGGTTTTTATATGTTGATAAGTTTTGCACTTGGTTAATTTATGAATATATTAAACACTTCGAATTTGGTATTATATTCTGAAATCTAAGTCTTTTGTGGATCTGATCTTTACTCTTTGAAATCTCGTGACTAACTCTGTAATCCTGAAGGAAAAAGGATCTCTCCTCGCGGTTACGCGGGGGAGGAAGTTTTTAGTACTCGCGGGAAAGCGAGTCTTTTCTCATTGGTAAAAGGCACATTAAATTTAAGAGGGAAAAAATATGGTTGGCTAAAATAGAATTTGTGCGAGACGATTGGGTCAGAGGCCCAAGCGTCGAGATGCTGAGAAGGGATGTTTTAAGCGTCTATGATCTGTCTTCTTTTAAACAAAACTGTCTTTGTCTTTTGGGTTCTCCGCGTTTGACAGTAAAATTCTAAAGATCTTGAAGATTTATGTTTCCTCAATAAAGATAGTTTCTAGCGTTTTCCAAAGTTTACTTAAAGTTTAGGATTTCAAATTTATGGATTTTCGAGTGTTTTCGGCTTGCTTAGTTTTGTGAGAGACTATGGAAAAATTAGTTATGGTGTATGAGTTTGAGACTTCTTAAAAGTATTGACTTATAACTATAGGTAAAATAATATAAAGAATTTAGAAAAAAAATTATAAATGGAATTACATCGATAGAGGTGTTATTGAAACTCTGATGGTAATTGCACGTCGGTATTTTCTATACCTACGGTACTAACTACGGTATCTGTTATACCTAAAGATTATATGTTGAGCTTTCAACCTAGGACGTAACAATATCCGTGCGAAGCCGTTTTTACCGAAGGAGAAAACATGCCGCGATCATTGTCATTTTACAGGTAAATATCGCGGGGCTGCACACAACCGCTGCAATTTGAATTTTCAAGAGTCGCACACGATTCCGGTGGTTTTTCACAATTTATCCGGCTATAATTCTCACTTTATCATAAAATCTTTAGCCACAACTTTTCCGGGTGATATCACACTACTGCCCATCAATAAGGAAAAATACATATCATTCACAAAGAAGGTTGACGGCACTCTGATTAGCTTGAGATTCATAGATTCACTCCGATTCATGGCTAGCAGCATTGAGAAATTAGCATCACACGTGGACGATTCGGATAAAAAAACAACACGAAAATTCTATGCCGATGCGGGGAAATTTGATTTAATGATTCGCAAAGGTGTCTTCCCCTACGAGTACATCGATTCTTGGGAAAAACTTGATGAGTCTGAATTACCAGCTAAAAAAGACTTTTATTCGAGACTGAGCGATTCCAATATTTCCGATGATGACTATCAGCACGCAAAAAATGTGTGGGCTGAGTTTGATTTGAAAACCTTGGGCGAGTATTCGGATTTGTACCTGAAAAACAATTTAGATCCGTTGCACTATTATATAGCACCGGGGCTTGCTTTTGATGCGATGTTGAAGCATACGAAAGTTAACCTACAACTTCTGGCTGACTCAGAAATGATATTATTCATTGAGAAAACCATAAGGGGCCGGTGTGGCACAGTGCTCAAATCGCTATGGTTAAGCAAATAACCGATTTATGGCCGATGATTTTGATCCCGGCAAAGAGGAATCATATCTCATGTATTTCGATGTGAACAATCTGTATGGTGCGGCTATGAGCGAGCATTTGCCTGGTGGATCGTTCGCGTGGGAAAATGATGCCATTGACCTAATATCTTTTCCGGATGATGCACCAATCGGTTATATTCTAGAGGTAGATTATCCCATAGAGCTCCATAAACAGCACGCAGACTTACCACTCTGCCCCCAACATTTCATACCGCCTGGTAGTAAGATTAGAAAGTTAGCGACAACGCTCCTACGAAAAGAAAAATATGTGCTGTACTACCGTAATTTGGAGCAATGCATAAAATTTGGTCTAAAGCTGGTGAAGGTGCATAGAATTCTCAGGTTCGCACAATCCCCATGGTTAAAACCATATATCGATCTCAATACAAATATGCGAAAGCAGTCGAAAAACGAGTTTGAAAAAAATTTCTACAAGCTTATGAATAACGCGGTATTTGGCAAGACTATGGAGAATGTGCGTAACCATAAGTCTGTTAAACTAATCACAAAATGGGGCAGTAGGGGTGGTGCACGCGCTCTCATTGCAAGACCAACATTTCATAGCTGTACCATATTCGATCAAGATATGGTTATTATTCAGCTGAATCGCACCAAGGTATATTTCAATAAGCCCATATTCATTGGTGCTGCAATTCTTGATCTTTCGAAAATATTTCTGTACAACTTCCACTATGAATATGTTAAAAATAATTTTTCAAATGGTGAAGCAAAATTAATGTATACCGATACAGATAGTGTGATATCAAGATTCACAGTAGCGAATCGCCGTCAAGTCCCTCCTCTGCCCGCTTTCTTTTTTCTCTTTTTTTTTCACTTCAGGCGAGCGCTGGCAAGAATCTTTTACCCGGGGGACCGATGAAATCACGTTTTTGCATGTAAGAGTACATCATATCTCCGGAAGGGAATAATATTTATGGATGTTATTTACAGGACTGAAAGGCTTACCTAAAAGGACTTTGTAGTTTAAATCTTAACCAAATTGGTCAAACGGATCTCGAAATATTAATTGTCAAAGTTGAAAAAGATTACAAAAAAATTAATCTTCTTCTTCCTCTTCTCCGCCCGATTTTTCGCAGACATGGACCCCGATATCTGTCGAACAGTTGCACGCATATAATCGAAACTTCGTACGTAGGTATCTACTGTCATTTCCCAGCCCCCTATTGATTTTGAGCCGAATAGGAACTCGCACTCGTTTGCTAGATATAAATAAAGTAACGAAGTGGCAGGTACGGCTAAGTGAATAAAATGGCCGCATGGAGGCGCACGCGGCGAGTACTCGTGACGTCAGAGTACTCGTGACGTCAGGAAAAAAGCGCCCAGCCTGAACCGTAATAATTTCGATCTATACAAAATGTAATCGATGTTCGATCGATGACAGTTAATTATCTACTAACCTAAAGTGTCTTGCTACATTTCATTATGGAGTTATATTAATCTACCTAAGGAAGGAAGAAAAAGAATCTATGATAAAGTATCTTGGCTACATCCAATGACGGAATACGTTCTAGAAAAAAGAAAAACCTAAGTGCCAAAAAGTACCGATCACAAGACAAGAAGACGAAAAAGTTATAAACCTGAGTTTACTTCTTCGTCGTAGTCTATAACAATCAACTAAAGATTAATCAAACAATTACCCTCTTCGTCGTGCAATCAATCAGATCGTACTTGTCATTTTTAAATACAATAATAATAATAACTCGGATTGTACATTACAATATTATTATGATTTATTGAAAATTGACGGAAGCATAAACTGGCGATTTATGCATACAATAATGTTATATCATAATAATAAGCAAACATAAAAAGTAATAAATAATAGTGGTCTTCAGCAAGTGAGTATATTCGGTGAGTTTGATAAGGATATTGCATCGACCAAAAGACAGTCATTATCAATCCAGACAATGCTAAATAAAAGACAGCAACAAATAAAAAAGATGACGAGATTCTTTGAATTCTACAAAAGAGAATTATTTGTAATCACTAGGGGCTTCGCCCCTGCGCGCTTCGCGCGCCAACCCCGCCTCGTCGCTCGCTTCGCTCGCTTCCGAGGCCTCGGCGCTACGCGCCTCGGACACTCGGCGCTGCGCGCCTCGTTGTTCGGCGCTTCGCGCCTCACTACTTCTTTATCACACATCTTGTCATACACGTATACATGCGACGTTTGTCTGCTAGATACTGTTTTTGTTTTGTTTCGGCACTCACACCACCGCCAACTTCATGCGCTATACTAAATAATTTATATATTTTTTAAAATAAATTTGATATTGTATGAATATTTTTAAATTTATATCCACATATTTTTATTTTCGATAGTTTTTATTTCAAAAATGTACATTTTTTGTTACTTTAAATTTAGTTTGCTTCGCTTGAATTTTCAGGGAAAGTTTTTGCTGTGGGAAAACATGTGTTTCATTAGTTTTATTTCATTTTCTTAGACAACCTTCATTTACCATGTATAAACAGAGCCTGCTGGTGCTTCCAGCAGCATCTCCTCCTCTGCCGATTCTGCTGCTTCGCACAGCATGTCATCTAGTCCGTCATCTTGTTTCATATTAAAAAAAGGCGTTAAATTAATCACTCAGAGATTTATACCGTGTTTGACTGTATTTTTGGATTTCATTATTTTTATTTTTTTATTTTTATCAATAATAATATAGATGGAAAATTGTATATGAGTGATCATTTTCCCATTTTTCGGTTTAAGTCACGAGTGATGATATTTTAAAAGAGTCAGGCTGTTTGGTTTGTCGAGATGAGTTTGGAATTTCCATTCTATAGATATTCTTTGAATATGCTTTACCTGGCATTTGCTCGCTCTGCCCGCGCTCTTCTTGACTGCTGTCCTGTTTCAAGAATGCTGATTAATTTCATTTTACTGTTTACTTACAATTAGCTATTTATCCATTCATATTTAAAATTACTTACTTGGCCTTTCGGATTGCACATCATTTTAAATTTAATTTTTGTTTTATATTTAGATAACAAAACATTATCGAGCCGAGCAGCGCTAACCTGCTATTATTTTGTTTCTCTTTAGCCACGGTGATCCATTTTAACGGTCTATTGAATTTGCTATTTTTTGTGCACCAGATGATTATTTTTTCATTATTTCTATATAGATATTTTTTTTTATATGAGTAATTTCCGATCCAGAGTGAGTCCATCTCCGATAATTTGGGTATCATAGGTATATTATATTCAATATTTCATAATTTTTTTATTTCGAATTTCCTCCCAGTCTGCATGATCTATGATAAAAATGCAAACTGTGTGTAGGTCGAACATAATTTATATATTACTCTCGATGTAATAGATATCTATGTATATATTTAATATATTTTTTTACTGAATTCGATATTAACTAAATATGGAGAAAATATTTCCGAGTTTATATTAACAAATTTTTATTTTCAACAATATTTCTTACAATTGACATTTTTTATCACTTCAAATTTAGTTGATACATCGATATAAATTTCAATTTTTGGTAAATGATTAAAACTAATAAAGTTATTTCCCTACATATTGCTAGAAAATTGAACTTTTAATTTTAACTTATCACCTCACATACCTCAAATTGAAATTATTAAATTTATTACCTTACATAATAATTGAAATTTCAAGTTTCAATTTTCACAAATTATCTGACCTACCCTAATTCGAAACTATTACATTTATTTCCCTACATAATAATTTAAATTTTCAGTCTCAATTTTCACAAATCACCTGACCTACCCTAAATTGAAACTATTAAATTTATTTCCCTACATAATAATTTAAATTTCAAGTTTCAATTTTCACAAATCACCTGACCTACCCTAAATTGAAACTATTACATTTCGCTACATAATAATTTAAATTTCAAGTTTCAATTTTCACAAATTATCTGACCTACCCTAAATTGAAACTATTAAATTTATTTCCCTACATAATAATTTAAATTTTCAGTCTCAATATTCACAAATCACCTGACCTACCCTAAATTGAAACTATTACATTTATTTCCCTACATAATAATTTAAATTTCAAGTTTCAATTTTCACAAATCATCTGACCTACCCTAAATTGAAACTATTAAATTTATTTCCCTACATAATAATTTAAATTTTCAGTCTCAATTTTCACAAATCATCTGACCTACCCTAAATTGAAACTATTACATTTATTTCCCTACATAATAATTTAAATTGCAAGTTTCAATTTTCACAAATCATCTGACCTACACTAAATTGAAACTATTACATTTATTTCCCTACATAATAATTTAAATTTCAAGTTTCAATTTTCACAAATCATCTGACCTACCCTAAATTGAAACTATTACATTTATTTCCCTACATAATAATTTAAATTTCAAGTTTCAATTTTCACAAATCACCTGACCTACCCTAAATTGGAACTATTACATTTCGCTACATAATAATTTCAATTTCAAGTTTCAATTTTCACAAATTATCTGACCTACCCTAAATTGAAACTATTAAATTTATTTCCCTACATAATAATTTAAATTTTCAGTCTCAATTTTCACAAATCACCTGACCTACCCTAAATTGAAACTATTACATTTATTTCCCTACATAATAATTTAAATTTCAAGTTTCAATTTTCACAAATCATCTGACCTACCCTAAATTGAAACTATTAAATTTATTTCCCTACATAATAATTTAAATTTTCAGTCTCAATTTTCACAAATCACCTGACCTACCCTAAATTGAAACTATTACATTTATTTCCCTACATAATAATTTAAATTTCAAGTTTCAATTTTCACAAATCATCTGACCTACCCTAAATTGAAACTATTAAATTTATTTCCCTACATAATAATTTAAATTTTCAGTCTCAATTTTCACAAATCACCTGACCTACCCTAAATTGAAACTATTACATTTATTTCCCTACATAATAATTTAAATTTCAAGTTTCAATTTTCACAAATCATCTGACCTACCCTAAATTGAAACTATTAAATTTATTTCCCTACATAATAATTTAAATTTTCAGTCTCAATTTTCACAAATCATCTGACCTACCCTAAATTGAAACTATTACATTTATTTCCCTACATAATAATTTAAATTTCAAGTTTCAATTTTCACAAATCATCTGACCTACCCTAAATTGAAACTATTACATTTCCCTACATAATAATTTAAATTTCAAGTTTCAATTTTCACAAATTATCTGACCTACCCTAAATTGAAACTATTACATTTATTTCCCGACATAATAATTTAAATTTCAAGTTTCAATTTTCACAAATTATCTGACCTACCCTAAATTGAAACTATTACATTTATTTCCCTACATAATAATTTAAATTTCAAGTTTCAATTTTCACAAATTATCTGACCTACCCTAAATTGAAACTATTACATTTATTTCCCTACATAATAATTTAAATTTCAAGTTTCAATTTTCACAAATCATCTGACCTACCCTAAATTGAAACTATTACATTTATTTCCCTACATAATAATTTAAATTTCAAGTTTCAATTTTCACAAATCATCTGACCTACCCTAAATTGAAACTATTACATTTCGCTACATAATAATTTAAATTTCAAGTTTCAATTTTCACAAATTATCTGACCTACCCTAAATTGAAACTATTACATTTATTTCCCTACATAATAATTTAAATTTTCAGTTTCAATTTTCACAAATCATCTGACCTACCGTAAATTGAAACTATTACATCTATTTCCTCATAAATTTTCGTCAATTCAGAATCTCCTTGTATACGATGTTGTTGATGTATTTCTCTTCCTTTTTTATTTCAATTTTGATTCCTTTCTTTGACTGGCACCGTGATAACGCGACGTATAGTTGTCCATGTCCAAATATTGGTCTATCAATATATAGTCCTACGTGTCCGAAACTCTGTCCTTGCGATTTATTAATAGTCATGGCAAATGCTAATCGTACAGGGAATTGTCTTCTGTGTAAGATGAATGGCATATCTGTATCCCCACGCGTGTCCAATTTTATCCTCGGTATTGCCACTATTTGTCCTTTTTTTTCTCCTGTTAAAAGTTCAGCAATCAAAATTCTTGAATGAAGTTCACGAACAACCAACCGTGTCCCATTGCATATGCCATCTGATATTGATAAATTTCGTAACATCATTAATATGGCGCCGATTTTCAGTTGTAAATTATGAGGTGGCAGACCTGTTGGTGTTAATCCATTTAAATACTCGATGGGATATCGCAGCGTAGCTTCTTCGTATGTCGTCGTGTCAGCAGCATCAAGTCCTTGGAGGGTTGCGTAATCTATGCTCTTCGACTCTTGTAGGTTGCCATCCATTCTTTTTAAAATTTCTGCGTTTAACTGGTTCACTTCCACATTTAACGGAGCTAAGATTACTCTGTTTATAAGTTCTTCGCTTGGTATGTTCATTGGATATAATTCGGCTATCAAATCCGTACTCATTGTTTCTCTCTCAGGTTCTAAGAAATCGATGTCCCCGTTACCTACGCTGAGTAGCCACTCCGAAAATGCAACGATATCATCTTTCGCCCTCATATTTCTGGTTAAACCGAATTTTTCAAATACATTCCAAAGTGACGAATGTTTTATTGTTTCTTCTATAATTTGTCTCTTTCCGCCACGTTTGACTACTGGTAATACTTGCCTGAAGTCCCCACCAAGTATAACGGTTTTTCCTCCGAATGGTAATGAACTACTCATAATATCTTTCAGTGTTCTGTCGATCAATTCAAGAGCAGTCTTTGGAATCATCGAACACTCGTCCCATATGATTACATCAATTGCGGTCAATTTCTTTTTCATACTCGGAGTTGTAAAAATTGTTCCGTCGTTGGGTAATGTTATTGGCAGACCGAACATTTTGTGAGCGGTTGTTCCGCATGGAAGAAGAATCGCTGCTATACCCGTCCAAGCCACACATGCGACAGTTTTTTCTGTCGACCTTAGCATGTAGTATATCGCATTGTACAGAAATGTTTTTCCAGTTCCTCCAGGTCCGTCAATGAAGAAGCATTGGTGCATTGAATAAATCTCTGCCTTGTCGTTTGACGTTATTGTTTTCATAATTGCATTGTATATGATCCGCTGCTCGTTGTTTAATTGATTCACCAATGCTGAACCTTTTTCTGTAAATGTTTTTATTTTCTCAACTGTTATTTCTTCTTCATCATTTTCATAGATTACTTCTGGTGCTGGTAGGCCAAAATTTTCGCATGATCTACCTTCTGCTTGTAAAAGGTGCTCAATGGCGCATATTGCTCTCTTTTCATTATTATCTGCAAAGTCTTCAGAGAGTGCTGCTTTATATTTATTCCATAAATCTATTACGTCAGATGGTGTTTCTCCGATCAAGTACCATACAAAAAAATGTCGTAAACGATTGGGCATCAATATTGAAACTGCTTCGTCAAATACCTTGAATGTTTCATCGTTAGTTTGCGTCAAGCCCATCTCTACTGCCGCCTCCCTGAATGTATCATATTCTTTGCCGTCCACAGTACGTAAGTCTTTGAAACATCTAGCGCCTGTAGCCCGTCCAAGAATCAATTTAAGATGAAATCGTTCCGCATCCCTTGGAGAAACATTCGTCATTCTGCTTACAACTTTACAAGCAATTTTTCGTCTGCTCCACGTTTTCGTAGTTTCTTTGAATGTATAGTAGTCCGGTATGTTGGCATAGGTGATATTTCGTGCGAATTCATCCGTCGTATTTAGTTTAAACCATGCAGTTACTGGAGTTTTCCATTTATTTTCGTTTATAAGAGCCTCTTCCTCTCTGCCTTCCTCGAATGTTGCATATTGATGACCTGGTAGGTGAACGGGTAATCGTGTCACAGCGTGACTCCGTCCATGCATAGGCAGCTCTAGTATTCTCCATGCTGCTTCCATTGGACTGACATACCGCGTATCTACATGATCTTTGATTTCGTCGACTACTGGTCGATCATGACTTTGTATATTACAGTCATCGATTTGAACCCTCGCGCGATCATGTCCTTTGTTAATGTACTTGTAAATATATTTTGCTGCCATTACCGACGCACAATATTCTACGTTCAAATGGCAATCGTATTTTGCGAGTAGATATGGATTGTATGGCACAACCATACTGTTATCTACCGGTATATTTCTTCCATTTATGCGGTTATGGTAGTAGTTTATAATATTATTTTTTGTACGGCGATACTTTGGAAAACCACTTGTACTTATATCGGTGTCTTTAGCGAAGTCTTTTGGAAACTTTTTCGAACACGACTTCGTTTCTGTGTTCCAACATGGAACTTTTGAAGTATGCGGACCGTGTAACATGTGTGTTGTCACAGATTGATGTAATCGGGGATATTTTTCTTTGTCGGGTATTTCTGCTGATATGAAATTATCAATCGCCTCTGGAGTCAATAGCTTATCTTCGTTATTCATTATGAACAGCATGTGTGCATGAGGTAATCCTCTTTTTTGGAACTCTATCGTATATACATATCCATTAATTTTTCCGAATACTGCACCACTTTCTATCTCCTTCAGCATACGTTGTAGACGCAAACTGAATATGCGACAAACTATGGTTGGTATGTCGTTGGCGGTAGTACCTGGAGGAAAACTTTTCAATACTCCACGTATTTCCTGCCATTTCGGGTTACATGTCATCGTGATAAATAGATCCGGTCTGCCGACTTTCCTGGTTATCGCCATTGCATCTTGATATTGTTGTTGCATATGGCGCATAGAGCCAGTAAATGTTGCCGGTAAAATCATCATGTTTCCAAGTCTGGTTTGGTTGGATGTATTCGCTTCACTATTAAATACGTGGTCAGTCATTCCCAAGTAACACTCCACACGCAGCTGCTTCTGATTATTTCGTAAATATAATAATCTCTGCGATTCAATAGCAAGGTATGCGTGAATAACGTAATGTTGTGTGAGTCGTCCGCTTCGTAGCAATCGGTTACACCCTTCTCCTTCACGTAAAGCCAACCGATGACCGTAGTACTGTACCGGGGTTATAGTTTTGTTTGTTTCTATATGTTTCATGTTGTAATTCCATCCTAAATCTCCGCTAGGGAATAGTAACGGAAATGTCATTGGATCGACATGATGTGACGATTTTGGCACATATCCTAACTGTCTTTCATGTTTTGGAAATACTTGTACATCCACTTTGTCCGATATCGTTCCATCCCTCGATACAATCAAAGCTGCTAGTTCTCCGCAGGTTGGTGCGTTGTATCGTCGTCTGTCATCTGTGTTTAACGCGATGAAGTTTAACACAACTTGGCTCTCTCCATCGCTATATCGCTCGTATAGTGTTTTAAAATTTGCCGCATAAGGATTAATGTCGAGTATTGTTTTTCCAATCCTTTCTAGAATATTTGTTCTGCGTACATTATTTTCTCTAAATTGTAGCTGTGTTTGTGCATCGTAGATATAAATTTGTCCGTATCTTGCACAGCTATTGTTGACGGCTTCCAAACTGGTCGAAATCATATAGCGAACGTCTCCAACAATTTTCATTAGATGCGGCCCATTATTTCCTTGTTCTGCCACCGTACAATTGAATGATGCAAAAGCAAACGCATCATTATAAGATCGTATCATTTGTCTGTAATGCTTCGAACTTTCGTCATTTCCTTCTCGCAGTTGTTCAAGTACTTCTGGATACTTTGTCAGTGGTGGTAGTTTCACCTTTCCTCCGTGACAACAATTGTTTGCCACCCTTCCTGGTTCATTTATAAACGCCAAAGCATTGCAGTGCCGACACTTAGCTGTCATTTCACCAATGTCCAGTGGCGCCACGTTTTTGAACACCTCTTTGGCAATGCATCCGTTATACATTTTTCCTGCGGACTCTCTTGCTCTGTATCGCTTCGTTCTGTTCGAATTTATAATTGTATTTCTTTCACCGTTAATCTCTGTTCTTTCACAATCATCGATTACATTTTCGTTGCTGTTGTGGCCATGTTCTTCTACCGTTTTTTTCGCACCAGTTTGTTTCGATACATTTTCTCCTTGTATTTTCTCGAAGTCTCGTTCGCTTATGCTGCGCTTCCTTTTTATATTCGTCATTTCATTCTCTTCTGCGCTTGACTTACGTTTGCTATTCATGTTTCTTTCAACGTCAGTTACTATTTCTTCGCAATTACGCTCTCCAATTCGATCAGCTATGCTGACCTGTGCCACTGCAGTCAGTTGTGCACCAGAATAGCGTTTTTTAACAGCTTCTCTATACTTTCGTTGTTGTTGTCGCCGTAATATAATTTTTGCTTCGTCCTTCCTCCTGCTCTTCGGTCGTTCTCTTGTCAACTTTTTTTGTTCACCAAGAGATTTATCTGTAATAACAATTTTTTAAATTGTTTATATCTATATAATTGTCACCTATGAGTTCTTGGTTTCAATCATCACCTTCTACTCTATTTTTCTTTGAGCCTCGGCATATTACTGCATTTTCATCTCGCTTCTTTTCCTCGCGATATCTACGCTGCTGTTCCCTCCGTAAAACTTGTCTTTCCTCTGGTGTTACCAAAGATATCGGCCGCCCTTTTTTCGGTTTTTCTATTTTGATATTAAATTTTTTGAATATCTATCCGTACCTTTATTTTCTGTATTTCTATTATTACCTTCGACTTCATTTTCTTGCGAGCCTCCGATTACTATTACTTCATCGACAGGATATCGCTGCTGCTGGTCACACCAGTGAACAATTTTTCCCTCGCTGGTCAACTTCGAGCCCAGTTGTCCGCTTTTTCGCTTCATTCCTGAAAAATAACTTACCTTTTGCATCCGTCCCGCCTGAGTTCCAGCATTTTCTTCTACGACGTCAAAGTGTCCACTATCTCCGTCGCCAGTGAACAGTAACGAACATTTTTTCGCACTTCGCGCGTCTCCAATTTCTCGTGGATTCGGGTCTCCGCATCGGTACACCAATATACATAACTTGTAAATTGTTGCGACAGCGTTGATCTCCACTTCTCCACCATAGCTTCCCATATTTTCCATATGAAACTTATATTCATCTACTGACCGTATGCACGTCCCGGAGGATTCATCGCCGATGATGAAATTTTTGAAAGAAGACCAGTTACGTGTGATGTAGTCAACGGCATTGAATCGTACCTCCGCATGTCTTTCTTGGGTATTGTACATACAATAGGATACCGCACGGAAAAGACAATTTCCGTCGGGTCTCATTTTCAAAACTTTAAACCCCATCTCAATGATTTTTCAATTTATAACAACGAACTATTGAACTTCAAACAACAAACTTTATACCGTTAAATGACTAACTGTCAAAAAATAAAATTCGACTACAAACTCGTCAACTTTAAATAAATAAGTTTTAATTAAATTAATGGTAGTAACGTTAACTTTTAACACAAATGAATAGTTATTTTTTTTATTTTAATATAGTTTTCAGATTGCTGCATGTGATTACAGAAATAGCTGTCAACTATCTGTATCGAAATTCGTCAATCAGCTGTCAGTGACTGTCATCTGATCAACGCTCATTTAGATTGCTGTTAACTATCCGTCATATAGCTGTCAAACATACCTGTCAAAACTAAAACATTTGACATATTGTTTAACATGAACTGGGCTGACATTCAACGGCAACTTCATTCGTATACTATTGTTATTATAATCTTTTAATCTTCTTTTTCATTTGTTAGGTACAAGATTTTTTTATTTATATAGAAGGATAACGACGAGCCGGTGACACACAGAATATGTTCTTACTTGGGAATGAAGATTTCAAATAAAACACGAAAGTCTGTTCATTGAAATCATCATCATATGAATCTAAATGGGCGACTCAATAGCTATGGTAAGTTCAAAAATAATTATAAATAAGAAAAATAATTCCAATTTGTCATTTAGAAACAAATGGTATGTATATATATATATAGGAAATGAAAAAAAAATTAAAAAAAAAAAAAAAAACAGCTCAGTATTTGTGCGATTATAGAAAAGACAAACGAATTATACCTAAATATATACATATACGAAAAGCAATAATCTATAGGAATTATGAGTAAATACATTCCATTTGATATTTGAGTACCTATGAAAGGTTTCTTTCGTTTTTTAATCATTTCATATTTTTAGTTTTTTCAAATAACCCGCCGTGCTTCATGGCCGCGCGCGCGCAACCGACGTGTAACATGTATAATATCGTACTAGCCCGTTCTTACCTGGCAGTATACTATAGCATTCCTTTGAATTGACATCTGTGACTATAACATGAGCAACAATTTTACCGTTGAGATTACGTTGTTATATCTATTATCGATTGATCTTTATGAATAGATTATAATTTACTAAATCATTTACTTATTTTCATTGATTCAGCGGAAACACTAATATATATACAGGGTGATTCAGATCAACCGCCCGTAATTTCACACGGAGATTCCTTGCAAAAAATGAAAACGAAAGTTCCTTAGCAAGAACTTCGAGGCTATTACAGTTTTCGAATTAGAGCAGGTGTAAGTTAGCCTATGAGGGAGCTCGCACGCCACGCAGCCAGGACCGTTTTAATAAATTTGAACAAAGGTGCTCGTACTTTGTTGTTTTCGCGTTCCTACTGAAATTTTTCGGCCGAATCGTCGGTACACCGTGTCCAGGTCGACAGGCGCTATAGTTTTTGTTGTCCAGGTCGACCGGGCTGTAGTTCTTATAGTCTAGGTTGACCGGGCCGTAGTTTTTGCAATCTAAGTCGACCGGGCCGATTTGAATAAATAATCTACTGATAGAAAGGTTCATCAATTTCAAATAGGTTCAATTGAAAACTTCGTGTCACATTTGAACTGTCATTAAATTTCTTGTCTTCAAGTCGGTACAGCCCGGTCGACTTAGATTGCAAAAACTATGGTCCGGTCAACTTAGACTATAAAAACTACGGGCCCGGTCGACCTGGGCAACAAAAGCTATAGTGCCTGTCGACCTACACATGATCTAGCGACGATTCGGCCGAAAAATTTCAGTGGAAACGCGGAAACAACAGAGTACGAGTACCTTGCTCAGAATGTATTAAAAAGGTCCCGGCCTCGTGGCGCGCGAGTTCCCTCATAGGCTAACTTAGACCTGCTCTGATTCGAAAACTATAATAGCCTCGAAGTTCTCGGTGAGGAACTTTCGTTTTCATTTTTTGCAAGGAATCTCTGTGTGAAATTACGGGCGGTTGATTTGAATCACCCTGTATAAGTTCGTAAATTTCATTATCTTTATAGAAATCTACCTATATCAATTAAAAAAGAACATTGGTATTGAAAAAATTATCATTAAATCACTGCTTGTACTTTTATTTCAGTCAATACGTTACATTTGTTTCGTTCTTTTTCTGTTTACAGTAACCCCGGAAATCAGTTATTGTAGCCGATAATTATTTGAACGGATACATATTTTGGCTGAACTCAGAATTCAGTATCTTATTCTAGAATTCACAATCACCTCAGATTCATACCTCGGTCTTGGATTCAATCAAATCGGCAGTATTTTGCACTTGGCTTTGAAACGGCAGCATATCATCATTGGCTTCAAAACAGCAATATTGACAAAAAACAGTTTACTCGTTCAATTTCAGATTAGCATTATTAACACACAAATTTAAAATATAACATCTATAATTAATATATTAAATTTGATATGAAACGGAAAGTGAATAAATGATTGAAACAGAATCTCAAATGACACTATTGAGTATCATACAATTATTTATGATACATATTATATATCGGCGTGAGGCCAGTTGATGATGAAAGATTTGAATAAAAGTAGGACAAAAGCATCTCCTTATCGGCGTAAGGCCGGTTGAATTCAAATCTTTCATTATCAACTGGCCTCACGCCGATATATATCAAACAATTTCAAGATGTACCATCGTTTTATGTAAAATTGTATTTGATCTAGTTATTAATTTACTGTTTCATACACAATTGTTTATATTAATTATTGATTATTTGTAACAACAATTAGCCTAGCCTGTAACATAGGGTATATTCCATAACAACATTTATAGCTGTATCAAAATATCTACACTTACATGGAATCAATTACACTTGTGGATCACAGATCTTGACTGGACTTATCAAAATGTTTTATCGAATGGAAATCGAGATATCAAGTCCCTATTTATTATATAACTTACAAATTACCAATAATCGATGAAATTGTTTGGAAGTGAGTAGAAAAATTGAATACAAGCACTTGAAGTGAGGTCGAAATATCTATATAATTTAGCTGTGTTATACTAATCATTTTACTAGTTGAAGTTAGTTTAACCAGCATTCAAGCATGTGATAATGACATTATAGACATTCAGCGACTACTATTTGGTAGGCAAAAGATGTCCTGTGTGCGTAGAGTTGACACAATCGTTCAAACTCAATAGTGGTGATTCGAAATTAAATAAAAAAAAGCAGCAACATGGCGACATGAGTCAAGCCATGTGCCAAGAAGAATTTCTAGTTTCATTTCACACTATTCAGCAACATAGTTAATAGCAATATGTTGTTCAAAGTCTTGTCTTACTCGGGCACTTCAAATTTTGACTGTTACATGCTTTTCTAACGTTCCTTTAATTCAACTTCATTCGATAAGTGTAAAAATTTTCGGACAACTTTTGTTGTGTAGCAAACTTTGCAAAGTCAAAATTATTGGCTCACAAAAACTATGAATTTATCATGGAAGGCTCTATCACTGACCAAATACTAACTTCAATCTGTAAAAAAAATGACAATCACATGGACAAATTACATCCTGCCTTCTTGGAGTGCTCCATTTAGATTTTTCATCATATACATAGAATTTTATCAATGGTTCGTATTACCAGAACTCTAAGTTCAAGAGAAAAACAAGAACTCATGAGAATACATCAAACCGCATGGCTTTCATATTTTAGACCTAAAGAAATACCTCTCAAAGTTCAATTACTTCAATCCAATCAGTAACTCTCAGGTCTGGTACTCTCCTTGTTAGTCTAGAACTATGGAAAACAAGTATAGATTCCGAATTATTCTGTTAGATATCAAGAAAACTAGCAAGTTGAACAAAGCATAGCCCGACCACACATGCTAATATTAAGTACACAAGCCTGTAGTAGCATAATTGAATATGAGTAAAAATTGTTTGAAATATAGTTTATTTGATTTTTAAAGTATTCTCAATAATTCCTGGCATCGGTATGAATTATTCTTGATCTCAATGCAATAGCAAAAACGCAGGGTTAAAGAAAACTAGAAAATAATGTTGAATAAATAAAACAAAAAAAAAAAAAAAATAAATAAAATATACAAATAGAAACTTATTTGTTGAATTCTCGGGTTCCCCAAGCTCTGTAGAACGAGCGAGGGGAACGTGCGCTGAGCTCCGACTGAGCGCATCTCCAGGTGGCGGATAGAAGAGGGCCAGGGAGAGGCGCGGCACCTGCGGTCTCGGGGACCGGGGTGCCGGCTGGCAATCGGAAACTGAGACCGCTGGCTGCGGGTCCCCGGGTCTGTTGGTGGCTATATGTAACCTGGCCGGCGTAACAACTGGCCCAGGGGAACTAAGGCCCCGACCGCGGACCCATGGCTCCCCAAGCCAAGGTGTAAAGCTATCGTGCCGAGGGCTGAATGGCACTGGGGTACAGTGTCGATAACGATGCCCTTGGGGTACCGGGTGACCCCCCATTGTATCTAACCTTACCCCCACACAGCAGGCTCTGTGGGGGCGGACCCTGTATTTCCTGCACACTCGTGGGACCGTATATGGAAACCATAAACAAAAAAGAAAAAACGAAGGCGTGAAAGACGCGAAGCGCAGTGAGGCTGCCTCCATGGAGGTCGACTCGCTGGCAGGGAAGGGCTCCGGGGACGACGGGCTATTTGCGGACATGGAGGCGCTTGTCTCCATGACACGTGGTGGACTGTCAGTCTCGGGGACCGACCCAGAGCCAACAGGCAGGGCGGAAGAGGGCTCGGCACCAGCCAGGACCTCCGAAGCCACAGTTAACAGCACGCGGAGGGCTAACCGCTCCGAGGCGGCAAAGAGGAAGGGTAGGAGGGCCAGGCTGACCGCCGGAACCTCCTCGGAGCCGAGCCGGGGCACTACCCCTCGCGCTGCGGCGCGCGCAAGCGCGGGGGGCTCAGGCACCGAGGAACCCGGGGATGGTGCGCAGCTGAAGGCTACGCCGATGGGGGCGGGAGGTATTGGTACGAAGAGACCCAGGCCTTCCGATAGCACCCCACCGGAGGTGTACTCGGCCCCTAAAAGGAGCAGGGGGCTCACCTGGGACCCGGGCCCAGGAGCTACAAGGAGGTGGCCGAGGGAGGCAGGAGGGTGGTCATCGCACCCTCAGGCTACCCCGAGGTCACCCTTGGCTTCGGACAAGGGGACCAGGTGGTGCAGGCGCTGTGCGGAGTGGTGGACTCCATTCCGGAAGGACAAGGGGTCCCACGGTTCGAGCAGTGCCAGTCTGAACAGGGCATCCTCTGGGTGACCTGCTCCGACGAAGAGAGCCTGACGTGGCTGAGGGAGATAGTCCCTACACTGGTGCCCTGGGCGGGGGCCTCTCTCCAGCTAATGGAGAGGGGACAGCTGCCCAGGCTCACCAGGATGGTTGCGGCCTTTCCCGGAATTCCGGAGAAGAACGAGACCATCCTAAAGAGGCTGAAACGCCAGAACACCGGTCTCCAGACCCACCTATGTAGGGTCTGGGACAGAAAGGAGGGACCGAAGTCGGTACTCCTGGTGCTCGGTGTGGACGTCGTATCTAGGGACGCGTTGAGGGCGGGGGGATACCTGGCCCACTTCGCCCTCGGGAGGGTTTCTTTCAAAGAGGCTCATCGTGGCGCGAGTGAGGGACGGGCGTCTTCCGGCCCATCGACAAAGGTTCGGGCGGACGCGGTGGCGCCGCCGGGGGGGGGGGTCTCGACGCCGGCAGCGGCGGTGAGGCCACTGGACGGCGCGACCGAGCAGGCTGCCGAGGTGACGGAGGGACAAGGCCCGTCCAGCGCGGACGAGCGTGGGGCAACCCCAGGAAACCTGTGTCGGATGGGCCCTCCCATCAGGGGGGCTCAATCTAGCAGGCCTAGGGGTCGTCCCTCAAGGGGCTTTGAGATTGGGAAGGCTGGGAGGGAGAGCGTGCTGGCCGGGGTCCAGAAGACCCTGACCTGCACGGCGACAGGACCCGGCAGGCCAGAGCAGGGGCCCCCCGCAACGGGGGCTCCTGCGGCAAAAACCAGCGAGGGAGGAGGGGCTCGGTAATCGGGTCCCCCCATCCTCACTGGATAACGAAGGATCAGGCGAGGACCAGGCCCATGGCAGGGGACGGGCTCGCCATATCTCAGATAAACTTGCGCCACTGCAAGGCGGCCTCGGCAATACACAGCCGAGACCTGGCGGTGGAAACAACAGACATATCACTAATACAGGAACCCTGGGTAGTCGGGGGGCGGATTAAGGGTGTCGACTCCAGCCTTGGTGCGCTAGTGTACGCGGAGGGAGGGGCGGGCCCCAGAGCCTGCGCCTTCGTCAGCAGGAAACACTGCGCCACCAGGCTGAGCCAGTTCTGCTGCAGAGACCTGGCAGCGGTCTCCATCAGGGTGAGGTTGGCCAGAGGCGGCACAACCGACGTGGTTGTCTGCTCGGCGTACCTACCCTACGACTCTGAGGCACCCCCACCGACGGAGGAACTCAGGGCGCTGGTGGAGCACTGCAGCAACAAGGGACTCAACCTGCTGTTCGGATGCGACGCTAACTCGCACCATGAAGTATGGGGCAGCTCAAATACGAACAAAAGAGGCGAAGTACTGCTGGAGTACCTCTCCTCAGCGGGACTCGAGATTCTCAACAGAGGATCGAGACCCACCTTCGTCACCCCGCATAGGCAGGAGGTGATAGACATCGCACTCTGCACGCCTAGACTCGCCAGTCTTGTCAAAGACTGGAGGGTGCGGAGCGAGGATACTCTCTCAGACCACAGACGCATTTCGCTCGTCCTGGACGCGAACGCGTCGTGGGAACGGACGGAGGAATACAGGAACCCCAGGACAACCGACTGGACCTCCTATAAAGAGGGGCTAGAAGGGAAGCTTGGGGGACCCCGCAACCGGCCGAGGACTGAGGGAATGGTAGAGAAAGAGGTAGCCCACCTACAGGCTACCATCACAGAAGCTTACGAGGCCGCGTGCCCCGTAAAGCAGAAAAAAGCGAAAAAGAAGGTGCCCTGGTGGAGCAGAGAGTTAGACAAGAGCAGAACCGGCTCGCGCAAACTGCTCAACAGGGCCCTCAGGACGCAACTCGAACCGGACTGGGCGGCCTACAGGGAAGCTCAGAAGGTCTACAAAAGGCTGATCAAAAGATCCAATAACGAGGCCTGGAGGGGATTCTGTGAGGAGACTGAGGCTCTAAGCACAGTGGCCAAGCTCCGCAAGGTCTTCACCTCCGGGCCCCCAATCAAGCTGGACAGCCTCATGCTCCCTGACGGCAGCATGGCAGAGAGCCAGACGGATATACTGTCGCACATGTTGAGTACCCACTTCCCGGGCTCCACGCCAGCCACACAGAGACCTCCCCAGAGGGAGGTCTCTGCCAGGCAGGGGCCAGGGGACTGGAGGAGAACCTTGTGGCCAAAATGAACGCGATCTTCAGGGCCTGCTTAGCTCTCCGCTACATACCCAGGAACTGGAGAGAGGTCAGAGTGGTCTTTATACCCAAGCCGGGCAAAGGGTGCTATGACCGCGCGAAGTCATGGAGACCCATCAGCCTCATGTCCTTCATGCTGAAAACCATGGAGAGACTGGTGGATAGGTACATCAGGGACTGTGTCCTGGTCGAGAGACTAGTCTCACCGGCCCAACACGCATACCAGGCCGGCAAATCTACGGAGACGGCGCTCCACCACCTCGTGCGCGAGATTGAGGGGCCGCTCTTCCGGCAGAGAGCGGCGCTGTGTGTGTTTATGGATGTAGAGGGGGCTTTTGATAACACCTCCTTCAAATCGATATGCGATGCCGCTGTTCGATTCGGCATCAACAAAACGGTGGTGGACTGGATTAAGCAGATGCTTCAATCCAGGACGGTCACCGCGGGGCTTGGAGAGTCGGTTGCTAGGGCTCAGGTCGACAGGGGCTGCCCGCAGGGGGGGTTCTCTCCCCCCTGCTGTGGACTCTGGTCGTAGATGGGCTTCTGGCAGAGCTTGACAGGCTAGGGGTGACGGCCGTAGGCTACGCCGACGACGTGGCCCTGGTCGTCGCAGGCGACCACCCACATCACATGACGAGTAGGACGCACAAAGCACTGAACATCGTACAGGACTGGTGCACCATTCAGCCACTGAGGATCAACCCCAGCAAGACCGAGATGGTGATCTTCACCAAGAAACGTCGCTTCGAGGGAGGACCCGTTGAGGTCTTCGGGTCGAAGCTAGTACCATCCACCACAGTGCGCTACCTGGGGGTCACCCTGGATAGCAAACTGTCGTGGAAAGCCCACGTCACCAAGCAGGCACAGAAGGCCACGGCCACATACTGGGTCTGCAAGAGAATGGTGGGATAAACCTGGGGGCTCAAGCCGAGAGTGGTCAAGTGGATATACACGGCCATCCTCTTGCCCCAGCTGTCATACGCCTCCGTAGTGTGGTGGCCAGCAATGGACAAGAGCACATTCCGCAGGACACTAGACCGGGTGTACAGGTTAGCGGGCCTAGGAATAACGGGGGCGCTCAGAACCTCGCCTACGCTCACTATAGGAGCACTCCTGAATCTTCCGCGGAGTCCGAGGCATGGAGGGCCGCTCTGCGCCTGTGGCAACAGGGCCACTGGAAGAGGACGGGCGTGGGGCACACGACGATACTGCTGCGGGAGGGGGCACCTCAGGT
The DNA here is from genome assembly GCA_947538915.1 of Tenthredo distinguenda. Classification (NCBI taxonomy): domain Eukaryota; kingdom Metazoa; phylum Arthropoda; class Insecta; order Hymenoptera; family Tenthredinidae; genus Tenthredo; species Tenthredo distinguenda. The sequence goes on from OX384538.1 coordinate 8,130,056, forward strand.
AGACCCATCCCAAGGCGGGGATCGCTGCCCCAACCGTTACCAATTTGACCCGTCATTCATGGTGGAGGCACCGAGCAGGCAGTCATGGGCAAACGACCGGGACAACCTGCTCAAACCACGAGGGCTCGTCTGGTACACAGACGGGTCCAAGACGAACACGGGGGCTGGGGCCGGTGTGTGGAGTGAGGGACCCAGGATGCGCATTTCGCTCGCTCTGGGGCCTACGGCCTCAGTCCTCCAAGCCGAGGTGTTCGCCATATGGATCTGTGCCAGGACAATCCTGGCTCACAACCCCAAGGGCAAACACATATACATCTGCAGTAACAGTTGGGCGGCGCTCAGGTCAATACGCAACTGCGTCATAAGATCCGTACTCGTCAACGACTGTGCAGAACTGCTAACACAGATCTCACGTGGAAACCGCGTGAAGCTTCTATGGGTGCCGGGTCACAGCGGCATACAGAGGAACGAGGTGGCACACAGCCTGGCCAGGGCATGTGCCGCATGCAAAGAAGCCGACGACGGGTGCCGGATTGGCCTAACCTCGGCACACGCCAAGGGCCTAGCGGAGGGCTGGGTGGACCGCCGCTTCAAGGAGCTCTGGGCGCGGGCACCTGGCATGACTCACACGAGGGCCCTCTTCCGGGGGCCTTTACGCGAGCTAGGTGCCACATTAATCAATCTGGACAGAACCAGTCTCAGGGCCCTGGTAGGACTTGTCACCGGACACTGGTTCACAGGTAAGCACCTTGTACTGTAACTTTTGGGGTGCTTTACGCGACACGGAAGGTGTCGCGTATGGCTAGTTACTTGTGAGTGTCTTTACTCTAGATTAATTTCTAGGGCTCCTTGGAAGAGGTAATCAATTTGTTAGTCCCTAATACAGACTAGGGTGGAGCGAATCACACCGTAGCTGCCTCCCTCAGACCTGGATGCTGCAAGCAGCACCGAGGCTGTATCAGACTTGGGATTCAACGCACTTGCCGAGACCGTATCTCGACTTGGGTACGCCTAGCGCACCGAAGCGAGTATCGGATCTGGACAGTGCAGTCGTCACCGAAGCTGTATATTAGCTAATTAAATGAAATGTGTTAGTCAGGTCAGTTCAGCCTATGGAGAAAAAGGTTGTAAAGAAAAGGAAACCGTCCCGATTAACAAAATATTTGATTAGTCAAATAACTCATAATGAATTGAAATGGTTGCAACCGGAAATTTATACTATAATTTTATTACATAAGTTTAACCTAATTCGTAGATTTAGCTGTGCAACGATTCTACGCTCGTTTCTTGTTTAAATTTTCGTTATATTGTGAATCTGATATAAAGTAATTAAATTGATAATGTAAGTGAAAGTTGGAAAGTAAAGATAATGATTGACTCTAACGTAAAACCCCGCTATGGCAGTTTCCGTAATTAAAGAAATGACGCTAAAGAGCACCAGGGCGCTCTGCCTGTCTGGCCTCAGAAAAGATATGGTAGTGAGACAGCGTGGCGCTTTGCCTAACACTGCTCTAACGAGTGAGAAGTAAGTGATAAAGTGAGAACTAAGTGAGTCAGCGTGGCGCTTTGCCTAACACTGCTCTAACGAGTGAGAAGTAAGTGATAAAGTGAGAACTAAGTGAGTCAGCGTGGCGCTTTGCCTAACACTGCTACTCGAGCCATGTTAGCGCTGCGCTTATATAGTCACCGATTGACGTCACTTGTTGTGCGCGGTTGACGGTGCGCGGCGTGACGTATTGTTTCGGGATTAGATCACCCGATCCGTTACATTGCCCCCTTCAATCATCGGATCTTCAGATGATTTGTCAGCTGGTCGGACGATGATTGATACAGTACCGGGTTGCATCTACAGCCTCTTCAGACCCAGAGGATCACTAGGGTCGAATAACGTCGGTATCTCGATCTCTTCTCGCTTGTTATGTTTCCTAGACGGTGCAGGTGTTTTTTCTTCGTCGTCAGAAATATCAAGTGATCCAAACAATTTGAGCATTGAGATTTTTTTCCGGTGTTCTTTCCGCTGTAATCTCCGATCCTCCGGTATCTCCATTGGTATCAGCTTCCACGGTAAGTACGTTTCCGTTGTCTTCTTTTTTTCTTTTTCTTTAGTCTCATTTGTCTGGACCGGTAATGTATTCGTTATCATTGGTGTTGTATTCGTCATAATCGGTGATAAATTCGTCGTAATCGGTAATAAATTCGTCGTAATCGGTAAGGTTGGTTTGTCTTGTTTTTCAGGTATTGCGACGTTGAGATAGGCTATGTCGATCTGGATAGGTAAGGTGAGTTTTCCAATCGTAGTGCTTATCTGATCTTCCTTCATTAACTCAGGCTCCATCGTATGATCAGGTCGTGTTCTGGTAAGTGATTTTTTGTTATTAAATTCTTCTATCTCAATAGCCTTATCTGCAATCCTCCTTCCTCTTCTCAATTTCTTCTCTATTGCGGCTGTTTGGACTGCTCTCCCTTTCACAAACCTTCCTTTCCCTGGGATAAATGTTTTATTCGGGTATACGATTTTTAATTCATTGTTATTCTTATCCAGGTATGGTTGCGACTCAGTCTGCGTTTCCTTGTCTTGTACACTCGTGTAACCGTAATTGAACGAGGTCATCTTGCCGAAAACTGCTTGTGTCTTCCTTGCTGCTCTGCTTTTATAGATGCCTAATTACAGGTGTGCAATATAGGTGAGTACTTTTTTTTCAACTATAGTCCTACGTCACCAAGTCTAAATGTTTTGCCTGTGTGTATTCAAAATGTTTTTCTACATTTCTCGAGAAGGTTCTAGATACAGCTTGAACATATTAGTATGGAATCTGCCTCTTTCTAAGCCATTGTTCAGGTGTTCTAAAATAAATGTGGCTTCGCCAATTCTAGTTTTTAATCTATAAGGTCCTTCGTAAAGGGTGAAAAACTTTCCCATCTTTTTATTTTTAGTATCTGATACGTTCAAAGCTTTAACTAGTACCAGATCTCCAACATTAAATTTTACTAGCCTGTGTGTTCGATTAAAACGATCGGCTCGTTTTAATCCGTGTTTTAGAATATTCTGTCGAACTAAACCTAGTTTTGCGTCTCTAGATATATTGTCCCTATTTTTTACGAGCCATTCCTCCCAGAATCTAGATGGAGGTTCTCCTAGTTGGATTTCGCACGGGCAGAATCCAGTTGAATCATGGTACACCTCATTTATGCAACATTCAATCACTGAGATCCAATTGATCCATGCGGTATGTTCCTCCGTGAGGAATGTCCTAAAAAACCTTCCTATTTCTCGGTTTACTCTCTCAACGATGTTCCCTTGCGGATGACGTATCGATGAAAAAATTGGGGTTATTCCCTCTTCCTCTAATTTATTCAACCATCTAGCTGACGTAAATTGCGTACCATGATCAAACTGGATCCTGCTCGGCTTTCCAAGTTCCGGTACATATTTATCAAAGATGCATTTGATGATGGACTCCGCGTTTGCCGTTTTCAAGGGATACATTCGTACAAATTTACTGAATGCATCACAAGTTACCAAGATCCATTTATAATTTCCCCTGCTAGAAGGTAACGGGCCCAGAAAATCGATGGATACTAAATCGCCTACCCCCCGCGGAACTATGTTTTGCATGCTTGCATAGCTATAGGAGCTAGGTACCTTGCATCTTTGACATCTATCGCATCGCGCTAATTCCTGTCGGATTATTCGTGCAAATTTAGGGTAATAGAATCCTTCTTTCAATATCCGATAGCATTTGCTTGATCCAGTATGCCCATATATCTCATGGCATTCCTTAATTATCTTTTTAATTAATGAATCAGGCACATAGGCTTTTAAATCGCCCCCTGGCTCTACGTGGTATAATACGTCGTTTACGACTCTATATCGTTTTTCTGACTGAATTTCGTCTGAATCCAGGATCGATAAAATTTTCTCATCCTGTCTTTGATGGTTAGCTAGTGATTCTAAATTAATTCTTAATTCATCAGTTATTTCTTTAGCTAAAGGTGCTAATATTATTATGTGCCTAATTAATGCTATTTTTTCTTTCTTTTCAGGAAGATATCTGCTCAGCGTGTCTGCGACAACATTATCTTTCCCCTTGACGTATTCGATTTCGAAGTTATACGTTTGAACAAACAAAATCCATCGGGTTAGCCTTGAACTTAATAGTCTGCATGCGAATAAAAATGTTAATGCTTTATGATCTGTCCGAATTGTTAATTGAGCTCCTGCCACAAATGTCCGAAACTTTCCTAAGGCGAACACTACTGCTAACAATTCCTTTTCGGTAGTGAAGTAATTCAACTCCGCCCCTTTTAATGTTCTACTCGCAAACCCGACAATTAATTCTTCACTCTGATCTGAAAGCTGGTATAATACGGCTCCGATAGCGTAATTGCTTGCATCGCACTGCAAATAATATCTACGTTTAGGATCAGGATGGTGTATTATCATGTTGTCACAGAACAACTTCTTTACTGTTGTAAAATGTGCTATCATCTCCTCGGTCCAATCCCATTTAGAGTCCTTCTTTACCAACGCTAATAATGGTGCGGTTGCCTCGGAATAAGATTTCGTAAATTTACTATAATAATTTGTTAGGCCCAAGAATCCTTTTAGTTGTTTAACATTTTTCGGCTCTGGAAAATTCTGAATTGCCTCAATCTTCTCTGTTTGCGGCCGTATGCCTTCTTTCGTTATTTTGTGGCCTAAAAAATCGATTTCTTCTCGGAAGAATTTTGATTTACTAAAATTTATCGTCATATTGTATTTCCTGAATACTTTAAACAACAACTCCAGGTGCTCTAAATGTGATTGGATCGAGTCAGATAAACACAATATGTCGTCTACGAAATTAACCGTGAATTGATCTGTGTCTTTTAACACTAGATCTAAAGTTCTAATCAGGCTGGCTAGACTTGTACTTAACCCATAAGGTGTGACAGTGAATTGGTAGGTTTTCCCCTCGTGCATGAATGCTGTGTATTTCCGCGAATCTTTATGTAATGGCACTTGCCAAAAGCTAGCTGTTAGGTCTAGACTCGACATCACGGTTGCATTTCCGCACTTCTGGAACAAAACCTCAGTAGATTGCGCGCAATCGTGATCAGGTACTATAAGCCGATTGATGTATCTCGCATCTAAGACTAACCTGATCTCGCCAGATTTTTTAGCAACAACTACCAGTGGATTCACATATTCACTATACGATCTTTCGATCACTCCAAGGTCTAACATTTTTTGTATTTCATCATTCACTTTGTCTCTATGTACCATTGAAATGGGATATGATCGTTTGACGAACGGTCGATCTTCGTAAACTTTGATTTTATGCTCATACACGGTGACTCTACCCGGAATCTTTTGAAAAACATCCCGATACTTTTTGATTAGGTCTGAGAAAGCTTTAACTTCATCGGCTCGTAGTACCTGACATTCGGTTAGCTTGCTCTCTACCTCATCATCGGTTATGTGATATTTATTTCTTCGGTCCATAGTTGTTTTTAAGCTAGAGATTCCAGCCGTTGGATTCGATCTATTTTGTTTTTCGCTTGGACTATACAATTCAATTAAATACTTTTTCTCCTTTATCTGGATTTCTAATCTATTTACTTGCAGATCTAGATCAGCTCTCCATTTACGCAGCGTGTCGATACCGAGAATCACATCGTGTTTTAATCCAGGCACGACGAGAAAACCCACCTCATCGACTGCCATACCGATCTTGATTTCCGCGAGAAATTGTTCTTTTACTCGGGCTGGTCTGCCCCCTGTTACACCCTGTACTTGAAAATTGACAACCGGTAATTTTTCGCATTTTGATAAGTTGTCTTTATGTTTGAGATACCATTCATCCGAAACGCAGGTTACTTGGCTACCTGTATCTACCAAAGCTTTCATTTCGATCTTTTCGATTCGGAGACTTAATTCCGGACATTTGTTATCTACAGGTTTCTCATTTATTTCGTCCGCAATTAAAAACTCGTACGGATCTTCAAAAGTAGTTAAATCAGTGAGATTTGCCGCGAAAACATTGACTTCATGCTGTGTCGGTACGTTTATCGGTGTGACCGGCACAGCGATTTCTAGTTTTCCGAACTGTTACTAGGTTCCGTTGTAATCGGATCATCTGTAGTGTCGTCACAGTCTATCGCGTTTATTTGATGATTTGTCCAGTTTTGTTTTGGACTGTAATATTGCGTACTAGGCCTGATATTTTGGTTGGCGTCGCTTTGTTTCGAACCAGGATTAACGTTCTCAGTCCGCCATGACACTCGTTTATCTCGCGTCTCTGTCGTCCGATAACCCGGTGAATTTTGTTTGTTTGTGTTAGCGAACTTACTTCGAGTTGCATTTGATCTACCCCCAAATTGCAATTCGTCCAAGAATGCGAGGAGCGCATCGATGTCGCGGATGTCACGGCACCTAGCTGCTTCTACTACGGATTCGTTAAAATGACGGGTAAGGCAACAAACTATCTCTCTTTCGTCCATGCGTGGAGACAAGCCTGCGGCTGACGCGAATTTTCTATTTGCGTATTCTGACCACGTTACCTTCGTATCGTTATTATAAAAGCCGAACTCAATGTCTTTTCTAATCTCCCTCTGTGTTTCTTCTCCCCAGTATCTATTTAGAAATCTATTTTTGAACGAGTCCCAGGAATTGATCACGTCACGACGCGCAGTCCACCAATCTTTTGCATCCTGATTAAGACATTGGCCTATGAGTTTCAAACCTAATTCATCGCAATCAGCTCCTACAAAGGTAAAGTATTCTTCTAGTTCTTTAATAAAGTTAGCAGGTCTTTCCCATGCTTTTCCTGAATAAGTTGGCATTTTGATATGCTTAGCTATTACGTTGTGACAATCACTGTTGTTACCAGAGTTTCTGAATCTAATTCTCCTAACCTCTGTGTCGATGTTTGTTTTCAAACTCTCGTGTTTGTTCTCTAATTCAGCGAATTTGTCAACACTAAACTGATAGTTATCCTTAACCTTGGTATTGAGTTTATTTAAATTTCCGTTAAATTCGCTCCTTATGTCTACTTGGCAAGTTGTCAATTGCTCTTCAATTGCTATCACTTCGGAACTATATTTTTCGTCTAGATCATGTAAATTCGCTTCTACAGACTCTATTTGCTTTCGATTTATTTGCTGTTGATCGTCTACTTTTTTGGATATTCTGTTTTCGAACTTTGAATATTCTTTTTCTGTATCTGTTTTAAATACCATCATCCTACGTTCTACGGCAGCAAATTTTTCATCTAATTTTTTGTTTATTTGTTCTAGGATCTCCATCATCATGGATTGCGTCGGATCCGCGAATTTACTTGATGTTCCTACTTCTGTTGGTCTTTCAATAAAAGTTTTGTCAAACTCAGTAGTGCCTTTGTCTTTATCACGCCTACCTACATTTTTATCTGTAAGTTTCGAGCCGGTTTCCTTTTCCGCACCTTTTCTCGAGGCTGAACTGTGACCTTCCATTTTGACAAATGACTCTAAATTATGCAATGACTCTAAGTTAACAAAAGACTCTAAATTAAGCAATGACTCGAATTTAAACAAATGACTCTAAGCAATGATTTTACTGACTTTACAGGTAAACAGAAGGTTTACCTCTAACTAACAAGGAGCCCCACGTTGGGCGCCGAATGTAACTTTTGGGGTGCTTTACGCGACACGGAAGGTGTCGCGTATGGCTAGTTACTTGTGAGTGTCTTTACTCTAGATTAATTTCTAGGGCTCCTTGGAAGAGGTAATCAATTTGTTAGTCCCTAATACAGACTAGGGTGGAGCGAATCACACCGTAGCTGCCTCCCTCAGACCTGGATGCTGCAAGCAGCACCGAGGCTGTATCAGACTTGGGATTCAACGCACTTGCCGAGACCGTATCTCGACTTGGGTACGCCTAGCGCACCGAAGCGAGTATCGGATCTGGACAGTGCAGTCGTCACCGAAGCTGTATATTAGCTAATTAAATGAAATGTGTTAGTCAGGTCAGTTCAGCCTATGGAGAAAAAGGTTGTAAAGAAAAGGAAACCGTCCCGATTAACAAAATATTTGATTAGTCAAATAACTCATAATGAATTGAAATGGTTGCAACCGGAAATTTATACTATAATTTTATTACATAAGTTTAACCTAATTCGTAGATTTAGCTGTGCAACGATTCTACGCTCGTTTCTTGTTTAAATTTTCGTTATATTGTGAATCTGATATAAAGTAATTAAATTGATAATGTAAGTGAAAGTTGGAAAGTAAAGATAATGATTGACTCTAACGTAAAACCCCGCTATGGCAGTTTCCGTAATTAAAGAAATGACGCTAAAGAGCACCAGGGCGCTCTGCCTGTCTGGCCTCAGAAAAGATATGGTAGTGAGACAGCGTGGCGCTTTGCCTAACACTGCTCTAACGAGTGAGAAGTAAGTGATAAAGTGAGAACTAAGTGAGTCAGCGTGGCGCTTTGCCTAACACTGCTCTAACGAGTGAGAAGTAAGTGATAAAGTGAGAACTAAGTGAGTCAGCGTGGCGCTTTGCCTAACACTGCTCTAACGAGTGAGAAGTAAGTGATAAAGTGAGAACTAAGTGAGTCAGCGTGGCGCTTTGCCTAACACTGCTACTCGAGCCATGTTAGCGCTGCGCTTATATAGTCACCGATTGACGTCACTTGTTGTGCGCGGTTGACGGTGCGCGGCGTGACGTATTGTTTCGGGATTAGATCACCCGATCCGTTACAGTACATATGGGCCTCAGAACCGGGCCTTTCTGCACTAGGTGCGGGGTGGGGCAGGAAACCCCGCTCCATCTGATTGCGCGGTGTAGGGGCCTCGAGGGACCTCGGAAGGCGGCCCTCGGAGGAACCTACAGCGAAGGCATGAAGATTGAGGAGATCGGGGTGGGTGGGCTGAGGCGATTCGCCAGAATGGCCAACCTGGCCTCGGCTCCTACAATATAGGGTGCCCTCACGGGCTCGGGCACAATGGTCCGCATGGACTGAGCGCCTGGGAAGAGCTCAGAAATACAATACAATATTTGTTGAATTTACATTTATTTCTCTTATTTAATAATGATTAGGACAAAACAATGATGCATTGGACTATGATATTAGTAGCAAAAAAAATATAGTTATGGAATATGATTGAGATAATTGGTATGGTAGCAAAGCAAAGCAACAAAGTTGATATATATTTGAATATTTTTATTTGATTTTAAAATAATAATGAAAATATTAATGAAAGTAATAAATAATGTCTAAAGAAAAATATTAAATAAAATTACATTCTGAAATGGAAAATAATATGACCCTTTTGGCCACCTCGGCCTCGTTGCGGGCCACTACCCACACGGCAATTGAACGTCCCCTGAACGTCGCACAGAGCTCTTAAATATCTTTGTGAGGTTCCGCCAAACTTCGTCTTAAAGTCGCAGGAACGTCTCTGGGACCTCCTATGTCCCAATTTTGAAGCTCTTTGGACCGTCTTACGAACGTCTCATAAAACGCTTAACGGAGCTTCTAGAGACTTCTTTGCGATACTCGAATTTTTTATTTGTGACGATGTATGGAACTGTTCAGAATTGAAGTGAAGTAACGCCATTTTGGTATGAGAATGTGTGTTAAATGTCGGGATAATATAGTGCTATGCCAATTTTCAAGGCCCAAATCACTTTTCTTTATTACAAATAGCGTTATTTTCTTCCGATTCTGAACTATACGTATTTATTGTGAATTACGAATAACAATTGCATAGCAATGAAAGAGAATATATTTTTCGAAATATTTTATTGAGCAGACATGAAAAAGTTATAAAAAAATCTAAATGATAAGTATCGGGATTATAAGAGCTCGTTTTCTTCTTCGTCACTAGCGATGAATATACGACGTTTTTTAGTAGGTGGAGCATAGTTGCCTTGACTCAAAGTTTGGGTTATGGAAGTATTCTTCTTCAATGGAATATTTTTCCTCTTCCATCGATCTCCAGCGTGATGAAACCATTCCATTATTGATTTCGACAAGTCACTCCGTGACACTGAAGATCCAATTTTCCCATTGAGAATAGTATCTGTGTAATTTTGTAACGATATTTTGTGTTAGTTAATTCTGTGAACTTATTTATATTTCCAAATGACAAAGGTAAGGGAGTTGTATTATCTAAAGATGTACGATTCATCCGTTATGCAATAAGTCGAAGTAAAACCCGAGCCAAAGTACAGATTCTTCTATCTTGAGTTTGAGTGATAAAATTACAAATAACAACAGTAACTCATATATGATAGTAAATAATACACCTATTATAATTCGGGAAATTTCCGTGTTTCCGAAACAAAGCGTACTCTTCCTTCCGGTCCACGAATAATCGCGCGCTAGATTGTCATCGATTATTGTGTTCAAGACATTAACGACAAATTTTGTCGGCGTCGGGCCTCCAATCTGGTTGATTAGATGTCTCTGAAAAGAAAATAAGCTATAGGTCAATATTTCAGATCAATACCACAAAATAGCAATGCTTGACAGTTGTCAATAACGTTTAATTACAGCGAAGTTTCAGGACTTACAAATTGACATGCGACAGTGTTATTAGCCAATAATTGATCATCAAACTTCTCCAACAACTCTTTCGTTTTCAGGGTGAATTCGGGCAGCAAATTTTTCGCCCTACTCGAATTGCTATTATATACTGATCCTGTCGGTTTTTCTTGCGTTGACTCAACTACTTGAGTCAAGTAGTTTACTTTTCTCACTAACGCACTAAGTACTGACCCCAACCTCGCTAAAACAATAATTTAATTGAAAGTGTGGATCCTGTCTATACCTACTACGTGTGTGGAAAATAATTGTTAAAATAGGTTGATTAGAAAATTGAAACAAAAGCTGGCATTTCTACTACTTCACCAAACATTCACAATAAATACATAAATATCACGAATCTCTAGTAAATTCAAAGGCATTGTAATATCCTAGAACAAAATTGCTGCAGTCCCGTAGCCGTGATGAGATTTTTTTAAATACCTTTTGGCTATAATAGTATCATAATATAATACACATACGATACCCTTACATTTGTACATCTTGAGCTCCATTCTGAATTTAATTCCTTGATCAAAGTTCTCAGACCTCGTTTCAATTTTTATTTAAATTATTAAACTTGCTGCAATTATGAATTTTGTTCACTCTAATTCTGAAGCGGGCAATCCATAACGGCCTAATATCACCTTTTGTTTGACTCATATTTTTCCCAAGCTGAAGATACCAAATAAATTCCTCCACGATGGAATCATATGGTAAAACTCAGTTCCAGAGTCGTTCAAGATATGTAATTATATGTCGCATTACTTACCGCAGCATGGACAGCTATGTGGTGCCTCGCTCGACTCACTTATTACTCTGTTTTCCGTTACGCGCAGACCTTTTAATCGGTGTTTTTTAGGAATACCGCTGCCTTGTACATTTATTCTCATTTTGGTCTCATCATTGCTTGGACCGTCATAGCTCGTTACCAATCTTTGGCAATCTGTATGAAATATTATAATCATTTGAAACGTTTCGGTGTTGGTTCAAATATTAGAAACTTGACAACTTTTAGTGCCGAGAGATTGAAAATAAAAAAATTCAACATGCCTATTTGTCGAATCTTTTGTGCTTGATCGACCGGATGGGTGAGGGAAATCGCTGCTCGATGATTTGAGTGTGAAGTGTTCTGGCTTCTCGAACCTACATTCATCATACGTTTACATTCATCACATATAATGTGGTTTGCAGTTTACAGGAGTAGCATATACAAGAAACAATATTCAAAAAATATTGCAAACCTGATATCTTTTCATCATCAGAATACCCATGACTGGGCGGCGTACACAGATTGTAGTTATTAGGCTCAATTCTCTCTATAATAATGAATTAGTTCATCATATATAGCTTTTATTATTGGACATTTTTAAAAAAATGCATGTAAATGGAAATAACAAACATGGACTTGCCTGGATTGGTGAAATCGTATGAGTCATTCAAGTTACCTGTACATTTGCTTCTTCAGGAATTGGTGATAAGCTTTCGTTGTATTGCCGCTGAGTATTTGAGTCTATATTGAAAAAATTGTATGTTTCTACTTTTCATATTATATGAAAAGGTGGTGCTAAATTTGAAGAGAAAAAACGGATTTCGAATTACAACAAACCTGGATTGGGTTTTTGGGGGACGCTAGACATCTGCGGGAGAATCCGTTGCTTATTTTTGGAATCCAGTGGCATTACTGATTTATTTCGATGTATACGATAATTGGATGGAGGGTTGTTTATCCTACTCTCTCCTTCTTCGACTGAGTCTGAAAAAATAATGATAATGAAAAGATAATGATTATAGCATATCATGCTATAAGTACGGTAATGTTGGAAATATATAAATTGAGATTGTCAAGAATCGAAGGTACAATTGGTCGAAGAGGAAATGGGTACCTGGAGTATTACCTAAGTCGCTGCTTTCATTGCTAATCACTTTGCAGCTTTTCTTTATCAACCGTTTTCCAACACCTGTTGCTTTATCGATTTTCTCAATGACATTTTCGTCAGATGTTGACCAACTCTGTGCTTCTTTCTCAGTCGCACGAGCAATGACGTACGTTTCTACACAATGCCACAAGATAAAACTTTATTACTGATGTTAAAATTCGATCTAACTAATGTGTGATGAAAAAGAAGACTTCCATATTTCGAAAATTTTACTGATAATCTGATAAACTATACATAGAATATGGCACAATAGGACTACAGGCTCACCGTACGGTCCCCATATTTTGTAGCAAGGGCAACGACTCCAGGTCTTCTCATCTGGCGGAGTACGTTTTATTATGGCTTTTGTATTTGGAATTTCTTTGGGAGGCCACCAACAAAACATTTGCTCTTGATCGACCCATCCACTGGGAACAGCGCAACAGCACTTTGGAAAAAAAAGTACCAGATACATCTAAAACAAAAATCATTTTTTGATAAATGCAAAATTGCATCGGCAAAATGCATAAGAAGAAAGTTAGAGTGCATTTCCCGAAAGATCTGCTTTTAGTGTACACAGATAAATATAAACGCACCGTAGATGATCTTCCAGATAGAGAGTGCTGTAATTTTGCTCTCGGCTGTCTTCTTATTAAACAGTCTCGAAAGTATAGAGAAATCAAGTATAACAAAACTTGATCATTCTGATAGAAAAGATGTCGTGATAGAAAAGACGAAAAAAAAAATGAAAAGGAAAAAAATGATTGAATGTAACTATATGTATATACAGGGTGATCCAGAATCAGGTATTTTCCTTCTACCAGTAGATTCCTCGTGAAAATCTAAGACGAAAATTATCAATGCTAAAATGTCGAGGGTGAAGCCGTTTTTGGATAGAGCCGTTCAAAGTTAGCCAATGTGAGAGCAGATACGAAACTGTCTCAGGGCCGTTCCGCCGGCCTCCGGCGGTTCTCGCCACGCGTCACCGGCCACCGCGATCTCGCCAACTGATAAAACGACGCTCAGCGGCCCTGAGATAATTTCTCTCGTATTGGCTAACTTTGAACGGCTCTTATCTAAAAACGGCTTCACCCTCAACATTTTAGCATTGATAATTTTCGTCTTAGATTTTCACGAAGAATGCACTGGTAGAAGGAAAATTTTCCATTCTAGATCACCCTGTATAGTTATAAAAATATCTATTGTATACTTTCGAGACAGGGGTTATAGAAATTTAGTTATTCAACACATACTTTGTTGACACCAGTATATTTTGGGGACTGTCCTCAAACTTTTTACGTATCTAATGCATAGTTTGAGGACAATTCCACAAAATACGGTCCTGAGATGCATCAAAAAACCAAAACCACAACACACACCTCAGTGCGAGAATCAACCCAAGTGTTATCATAGACCGACTATAGCCAGTATCGTAATTAGGCGCTCAAAAAGTCGATGTCCCCAAAACATGCTTTCTACATGTCTATATACTTTTGCAGTCATTGAGTATGTGTGCAATGCAAAAGTGGCATAACAATGAAAGTGTTATCAAGCGGCAATCGAAATGCTTTCTCTTTAATAAGTCTGATCGGCCACACTTGAGGGTCACTCAAATCTTTAACGCAATGAATATTCAAGTGCTCAGAGTTGCAAGGATAACCGTCGATTGGTGTCATATTTAAGTAATATTTACCCAAAATAACTGCTTCTTCATTTTTGTAACCGAAATGGTCTATAACAACAATACGTCGTCATTCAAGTAGCAACAATTATCACTACCACGGGTGTTAAGAGTGAAATTCAAAAAATGCAGGCTCGCGTGTGGCCTGTTACAACCAAGAGGTAGTGCTTGTTTTATCGATTTGCGCATGTATAGAAAGATTATGTGATTTTCACGCGGCGGAATAGTATTAGTATGTTCACAAATTCTTCTATGAATTTGTGCTAATGGAGCCTCCGATTTTCTAAGTAATTTTTTAAGTCTTTGCATAAAATTCTCGAATGGAAACGCGCTGAAAGAATCAAGTGCGCCAAACGTCTTAACGCACTCATTCAAATGAACCAAATTGTGAACATTATAAACCAAATTGTCTTGACCATAAAGCCTTTTCAATCCACGGACAAAATAAACAAGCAAATCTTTGGCATATTGATTATTTTTTAAGCAGTCTATTGGATTGCATAAAATTCTCATAGCGCAATTGAACGCATTGAAATGTGCATAATAATGAGCCGGCAAAAGTTTTTTTAATACGACTGGACCCAAATAAAGCATAAAAAGCCGAAATTCAGTAGCTTTCCAACGGTCGAATTCCTCTAACGATCTACATTTCCGCTGGAATTCCGTTGGCACCCATTTTGACATAGACACTAACATATCAGAGAACTGCTGTATTTTACCCCCCGTCAATCTTGCCGCGTGATGTCCACGCAACAACAGACCAATAATTTTTTTCATAACCCCTAAACAGCACAGATGCATGTATTCCAATGGAAACTGTGTTACCATCTTCAGCAGTAAGGTTTCAAACGGCCAGATTCCAGTGTGATGTTCTTCGTAAGTCTTTTGTGCAAAATTGTCATCGGTTCGGAGGCAAGCTTCATCATTGATAAAGAGAACTCGATTATGTATATATTCGCCTTCTTCAGTGCATTGTCCACAGCCAAAGTATGCATTATGAGCCTTAATGCATTTAACAAACGTTCTAGCTGGAGTATCGCATATCACTGCATTTATTTGAACTATGAAATATTGTTTGTTCCGAAACCAAAATCCTTCACTCATTAGTATTCTGCACTCCGTGATAAAATCTTGCAAAAATTCTGCTACTGAAGATGGTTTTTTATTCCCGTGAAACGCACCAATTAGGAATGGATTCCAATTCGATATTTTATTCTTGATACTCCCAAGTATTGGCCACAGTTGGCTCTTCGAACTTTTTGCTAGAGGCAGACTGTCAATGCTCACATCGACAGAAATAACATCTTCGATTCCAGAGTGATCGTGGTTTCTTGTTAGTTCATCTTCAATCCCTTTTTGTAAGCCGTAATGAAAATAACTCCCAGATTCCACCCGGCGAATAGCAGTCTTTCGAGGAGTATTCAGTAAGATGCGCGAATCACGTGGTAAGCGTTCCATCGGAACAACAATCCTCAATATTAGAAGTAAAGCAGTTAGAGCACGATGATTAATTCCATGAGACAATGCCCAAACACAAAGCTTCGCTGCCAAAGTTTCCTCACCAGGAAAACGGTTATCAAAAATCTGTTCATCATTATCTTCCAACACCTCATCTTCGCTCTCTGATTCATCCGACCTATCGTCGTCTGATGAAAATCCTGAGAAATGGTCAATTTCTTCCTCAACAATGATTGAATGGTTTGTGTCAAGATTTTCGCTATCGCTCATTTCAATATCTACGTCATGCTGTCGTGGATCTTCAGGGACATGTATAGATGCAATTTCAATATCCACATCATTCTGTGGATTCTCGGGGACATTTATAGACGCAGAGTTAACTTCATTTTCAGCAGCCCAGATCGAGGCAAGGCGTCGGTTTTGTTGTCGCTTAGAGAGTTCCGTAAATGGTTTACGTTTTTCCATGCTTTCAGAAGTAGTAGGTATACAGATCGACTAAGCGAGATTCGCAATCATAGGTATAAGTATTGTCAGTATAATCCTACGAATAATCGATACGAAGCATAAAAATTGGAAAACCAACAAACAAATGGCAATTATGTAAATAATTATGCTATCAACTGGCTATCAAATTAACTACTAGACAAAAAAAATGAGTTATTGAAAGATATGACGAATCGCGTAGCCCCTGCATTCGTACGAGTAAGTCACATGATTGGATACACTGTACACGGAAATATCATCATGATACATATTATTTAGCACAATGTATAGTTTATTTTGCAATACGGATAAGTAATTCCAACCGTTTGAGCCATGTTTATTCCCCGTGACACCCTTTCGATAAGCTAACCTCAACAAGTCGCAGTGCAACACGTGTGCACGTGTCACGCGATTCATAGGTAAAGAATATATACATACAATTAACGCTTACCTTTGGTTACTCAGAATAATCGATGCGGTTTATTTTTCTTATAATGATGACACCAGCACTTATCTGAACAATCATTAACTGTTATATTGGCACTGTAATCACTTCACTGACGCCACTGACTGACTGACGCCGACTGACGCTGCGAATGAACGAATAAATATGGCGGCACACGTTTTCATTATATTTACACGACCCCCATCTATGCGAATTTGTGAAACTATATTTCGACGTCCCTTGAAAGTTCCCGAGACGTCTGGTATAGTTCAGCAAATGCGTATTCCCCAAGACCTTACTTTGTTGAGATCGCAGAGAGCTTAGCAAAGGGACGTCTGGGCGACGTTTGTGGGAACAATGTGCTGTGTGGGTACGTTGGCCCCGCTGGCCTTGATATCCCCTGCCTCGGGGGTTTGGAAAATTTAAAAGTACTTGGCGTATTGCTTCCATCTAGAAGAAATTGCCACATGTTATACATAAGATTACTGAGAAAATGTTCACAAATCCGTCTAACACATGTGAAAAATAGAGCACATCAGCTCCGAACAGTCGGTAAGAAAATAATTTCTCATAAGAAACACGGAATCATTCAAATAATAAATTTAAAAAAAGATCAGATAAAACAATGACGGTGAATACATACTATTTGTTCGGCTGGTACCCTGATATGTGGGGCAGCCTGTTCCGGCATTTCTGGCGCCGGAACCGCTTGTACAGGTATTGCTGGAGCCGCTGGAGGTGGTATATCACCACCTCCAGCTACGTGATCTTCATCTATGAATGATAGTTCAGAATCCGCTATAATGAAAATTCAACAATCATAACAACTAGTCAATTTTCATAAATTTTTCAAATAAAATAATTCTGAAAATGTACGTAATTCTTTGTCTATGAAAGTATAAGAACATTTCGGCTCATGAAAAGCAAAATATTAACTATATTTTTCTCATAAAATATGGACGATTTGAACTACTTATTTAATTCATAAAATAAATTGATTGAGAAAGTAAATTTATAATGCATTGAAATTGACTCCAAATTATATGTTCCAAAACTTACTTCAAAATGTTTATTGCCGAAATAAAAAAGAAAAAAAAAAAAGTGAAACAAATATAATTGAATCAAAGTAAGAAAGAAAAATACGTCAACCAGATCAAAAGTGAAAACTCATAAGGGCGCGACCTAATCTATTAAAAATAAAAACAGACTGATGTTTTAGTGAGAATTCAACTCTATTTTGGAGTATAAAAATTAGGAATAGATTAAATACTCTCATACAATTGTACATTTAGTATGTAGTTATCAGTTATTACATTTGAGAAAATATTTTGAACAAAATAATCAATCCGTACTTACACATGTTTTCACCTTGATGGCCAAATGTTGAATGATGCTCCGATTTTCATACAAATTTTATAACGGATTAATCACAGGCGCGAAGTTGAGAACAACGGAAAGTTCTCCATCGACTATCGATCTACTATCAGCCAATGACAGACGAAGCGAAACAAATCGAGATCTAGCATCAGCCAATGACCAGACAATAAGACGAATAATCTTAATATTGACTGGTTTAAGAACGCGATCCGAAAAACTAAGGGTAGTTGGACTGATAGAAAGTCGTCGAATCTAGCATCAGCTAAGCGAATCTGACGAATAATCTCCCTTTGATCAGTTTAGGAATGAGATCCGAAAAACTGAGGGCATCACTGTTGATTTAAAAGGATCTATCCCACTTGCAGATATTGTATAGAACATATCGAATTGATAAAACTTGCGATTATTTGACAAGTGTGAGTTATTGTTGATTTGAATTTCATTTGAATCGACAAAAAACACAGTCATATTCAATACTTTGTTAATTATTATTAATATTGTTGATTTGATTCACTGTAATTCAAAGATTAACCTGTTCCGAGGTTCGGTATTGACAGGGTGTCTGCAGTGAAATAAAATCTTACGAAAGTTAGCCTAACAGTGATTTTCAACGGTACTTGTGTGATGATAGTGTATCAGGAAATATATCATTTATTCAATGTTGATATTGAGTTAATTGAAAAAAAAAAAATAATAAAAACATTGTTGAATAACAACAGTTACGAAGAGCTGAAAACAACAAACGTAAGTACCAACCATTAGAGAAATAATCTCACAACAAAAAGTATCACCGCAATATATATAATATATATACATACCGTGAGAATCAGGTGAAACCGAATGGTCCATCCGCCCAGGCGCCGAATATTTGGTATTCTCATGGGGATAGCCACTCGTTGCACTGAAAATCCCTAGGATAATTTTGGCGCGTGGTCGATGAAACTCGGCAGATCGACCGCGCGCCAAGATCGCCCTAGGGATTTTTCAGCGCAACGAGTGATTATCCCCCTAAAAATACCAAATATTCGGCGCCTGGGCGGATGGACCATTCGGTTGCACCTGATTCTCGCGGTATATATTGTAACGAGGCAAATCATTTGCCTCGTAATGGAACAATCGACTTCTCCTCAGACGAGAGCGACCCCGCGAAAAATACATGTAAATCGAAACAAGAGGTCCCCAGCTCAGGTTCCGAAGGTCCCCTAATTTAATTTCTATCATTTATAATCCTCTGTCTTTCCCGTCCCTCTCTAATATCGTACGTGCCGTCTCGACCGGATCAACGAGGGAGATCATCCCTCAATCCCACTACACCTGGCAGGTCACCTGGAAGCCTCAGAGTCAGTAGCCGGGGCGGCCAAGCTCATCATATCCTGAGATACGCCTGGAAGCGCGCTGCACGAAGATCTTCCCATCTCCAAGAATATTCCGCTCCCTTCCCCATCTGTCTTGTACCGGCCTGGTCCACCGGTCCACATGCAGATATTTCCGCCTTCCAGGGTATCGCGAAACCTGAGATGTCATCTATCAACCCCCTGGCAAAAGCTCTGAGTGCCAAAGGCCCTGTCAGGCCCGCCACCTCGTCGATGAAGCAAGAAGAAAGAAACCGTCCACCAATTGAACGCATCGCATGCACTTTGTCTTTTCCCCCTCCCACTAATTTTTTAATTTGGGTAGTAACAGGCGAAAACACGCTACTTCTTGTTTGGATACCGTGATAGAGAGAAAGCGTTGCTTAATTTGAGATCTTTTTGTGATTTGTTTCCATCCATAGACTTTTCCTTTTTCGTGTGTGTTTAATTTCGATTTTTGTTTTCCTTTTACTTTCATTTACTTTGTGTGTTTAATTTCCTTGATTAATTCGTTTTGTTCTGTTATTTTCTTTTTTTTTGTAATTATTATTGTGTTTTGTGCCGTCGAGGCTGTGTTCCTAAGGTAAGCTTCCCATTCTAAACGACCTTCCGATAATATCCAAATCAAATTGTCCGACTTTAGCTTCCTTTAAAATCTAATCGAATTGTTGTTTTTCGGTTTTTTCCTTATTTTTTGTAATTCCCTGAAAATTATCATATCTATAATTGTGTATCGTTAAATCGATTTTTCTAGAAAGCCGTTGGCTATGAAATATGGCGTCGTTTCTATCCCTGTATTGTGGGCTTGGGTTTTGTCCCTTGTTATTATTTGTATCGTTACCTAGCCACGTGTCTCTAGAAAGATCGACCAACGCATCCTAGATAAGATTCTCCCTAAATTTGTATAAATCCCTCCCATCCTGATTAGAAATCCCCTAAAAACCCTTCGAGACTCTGAGCTGGTTTATTTAAGATTTTCGGGTAGCATTATTTTTAGTCTTTTCTTGTAATTTCTTTATTCATTAATTATTATAGTGTGTCGCCTCATGGCATGGCATGCTTTGTGTGGTTGTATTCGTGCATGTCCGTGAGAGTTCGTACGGGTCGCCCCGACGCACTACACTTTTCGGTTAATTGTCCTACCTTAACGACGCTTTTAATTGATTTATAATAGTTCCAAAAAATATCGACCCTAGCTCCCCCAGATCCCCCTATGTTATCGACCTGACCTTATTCTTTTCTTTGTACCCTATGATTAATTCCTACTGTACCCTAAGGTAATTCTTTTCTTTGTTTTGTGAATTGTTCTACGTTACCCTAATAGCCCAGTCAAATTAGGATTTGACCCGGAAAAAATTGTAAGTAGCGATTTTTCTTCGCAAATCGATGGGGGGGGGGGGGGGGGGGGGTCACTGGCAGTCTACATTTCAGTTTTCGGGAATCGCACCCCCTGGCTTTAGCCGGAATCTTGAATTTAAGGGTGAATTTTTATTTATTGAATAACTCGTTTATTTTCAATTTCACACGAAAAATGGTAATGGCCAAAGTTATTTGGAATTAAATTTTCTGTAATTTTGGTCCCTATCATTTTGTCCCTAGGATCAATATTTTTCGATTAAGACCCGAAAGAGGGTGTGAAATTTAATTATTCAATTATCTCGTTTATTATTGATTTCAATGTCTAACCGATAATTAGCAAACTTGTTTGAAATTAAATTTGCTACAACTTTGGTCCTTATTGTTTTTTTCCCTAGGACCGATATTTTTTTATTTTTATATTTTATTAAAGTTGATGGCGCGCTTTGCATATGCCACTATAGATAGCGCTGCCAAAGTATTATTATAAACAATTTAAAAAACAACGAAAATCGATTGTTTTCATGTTTTTGACTAAATCATCTGTATAGGCTCCCCGTTAACGTATAAACGATAAGGGACAACTTGTTGAGAATTAAATTTGCTGCAACTATACGGCAAAGTGAAAGAGGGGTGTAGATAAACCGTTTCCATGTGTAAATACATTCTTTGGTGAGCTTACGTATTCAATTAACATGGCGAACTGTTTTGTGTGCGTAAAATCTACAAGTGATGAGGATGAGTTAACGGTGAGAAATCGTGGTGTTCAGACACTTTTATTGACAAGCATTATGAGAGGTGATAAAGAACACGAGCAAATGCTCCAATCTGTGAATAGCGTTACCATGCACCCAGCGTGCTATAAAAGTTACGCTGATAAAAGATCGGCGGGAATACATCGACGAAGCCGTGACACGGCTGAACCGTCTACGTCGTCAACAGTGGAATCGCAAGTACCACCGACGTTTGATTTCAAAAACCGTTGCTTTTTTTGTACGGGAAGAATCCGGGATTTGTCGGCTAAAATGAAGTTGTCCGTTGAAATGCGGAAGCCGGTATCAACTGTTACGCGAAATTCGTGCAGGGATACGATTCTTAATCATTGTAATTCACGCACCGACGCGACGCCTTTGCACAAGAAATAATAGCGCGCATTCAAAATGTTAGTGACCTTACAGCCGTTGGTGCGCGATATCATACCTCTTGTTTCGTTAAAATAAATCGTGCAATTGTAAATGATCGAACAGGGAGACCAATCTCTGACGAAGTAAATCGTGCTATGGAGTACATTTATAACTACATCGAAGAGAATAGCGACGAATGTCAATTTACATTGAAACAACTGCAGGAAGCTGTTAAAGGAGATTTTATTCCGAATGTAAAAACTATAAAGCAGCGCTTACAGAAAGATTACGCTAACGAAATTTTATTGTTCGACAAAAACGGAGTCAACAGTATGATTTGTTTCCGTAATACTGGTTACAAAATACTCTCAAAAGCCTGGTACGAGGCAAGCAATTCCGATCCGGAGGAAGAAGGTTGAGAGTTCGAGACCGCATGATACGAAATCGTATCCACCCTCCGATAATTTCATGGATAACGTGGACAACTCTATCCCCACTTCTCTCGACGTGCTACTCTCAGAAATCATTCTTAAAACCAAGAAGGGATCGTTTGAATCTTGGAAAAGGAAATGTACTTCTATGGCGTATGCTATTATATCGGCAGTTCGTCCTCGATCTTTCATTTCTTCATTACAAATCGGCGTTGGCGCTTTGTTGTACAAAAAATTTGGGTCCAAACTTTTGATTAACATTCTTTCATCGTTGCGATTTTCCTCATCGTATGAAGACATTTCATTGTACGAAGCTACTTCCATCATGCGTCCACAGCGCCAAGTGAAAGACACGGCTTTTATGCAGTTTGTTTACGACAATGCGGATTTCAATATCAATACACTAGACGGGCATGGCACTTTTCACTGTATGGGAGGAATTCAATGCGTAACACCATTCGACGCTATAGAACCGGATACAGAAATGAGTCGAGGCTCAGACAAAAAATCTGCTGCGGCAGTTGCACAAATAGGGCATGTAGAAATTCGTTACTACGGAAAAGAGAAATTGGCTGGTCTCCGAAAAGTTGAAGTTGCCGAAATTGGGAACGTGGGCATTATTTCTAAAACATGTCTTCCAATCATTGGTGATTTCATGTGGCTGTACGGAAAATGGGCCTGCGTAGCTGGCATACCAGGGTGGAATGGCTTCATGGAAGAAGTTACTGGCCAGAAAAGCTTCGTCAGGTCGAAAATCATGTTTCTCCCATTCATTTATGGTTCACCTTCCGATTACGACACGATATACACGACGCTCTGCTCTGCTCTTGACAGGAGCAAGGCTTCTAAGTACAAATCATGTATCGTTACATTCGACCAGCCGCTGTTTTGGAAAGCTCACGATATTGTTTCGAACGCCGATCCTTCGTCTGAAATGAGTTCCATCATCGTTCGCCTCGGGGGATTCCACATTATAATTTCATTTCTGGGGGCCTTTGGCTACATAATGAGTGGCAGCGGACTCGAAAATCTTTTGAAAATTATTTACGCTGAAAATAGCGTCGAAAAGATTCTATCTGGTAATGCGTACTCGAGAGCAGTTCGTGCTCATTGCCTTGTTCATGCGTCCTTAGCGAAGCGCATCATGGAGACGATCGACTTTCAAGATATCGAACGTAATGAAGTTGACCAACTTTTGTTGAACTCAGATCGGACTGTTGTTCTCGCAGCTGGGGAAAACGATGCGGTAAAAGAAGTTGTCGGGAAATTCGAAACGGCGCTCAACCAATCCGAAGAGAACGGACCCACGGCTAAACTGTGGGCGCAGTACTTTAGAATGGTCACGTTGGTTAAACATTTTATAGAGGCTGAACGTTCGGGTAACTGGGAACTCCATCTCGACACAATTCGAGGAATGGTGCCCTTCACGCCAGCGGTCACTTTCTATACGCGAAGAGCTCTTACCTATATCTTCACGATATGGAAAGTTTACGTGGCAAAATGCCGGCAGATGAGTTTGAACAATTCACAACAAAAGGATATTTCACTATAAGGCGCAGCAATAAATTTTGGTCAGGCATCATTTCCGATCAAACGATTGAGCAAACGCTGAATAGAGAATCAAAAATTCATGGTGGAATGTTTAAGCGGGGAGCAGATGAGAGTGTGGTAGCAAGGTGGACCATGAGTTCGGTACATATGCAAAATATTTGCCAACAGATTGAAGATTTTTGCGATATTCATAGCGGAACAACTGAGCAACACGTCGATTTCAGATCGACTCGTGTCTGTAGAGACAATTCAGATATGGAGAAATTTGACCACTGGTTCGATGACCACAATCCTTTCCCTGTGGATTCTGAAATAATGTCGATCAGTTCGGGTATAATTGGCACTGAAAATATTAATTGTCATCTTGCTTCAGAAATTGGTGCAAAAATGGTGAGCAATATGGTCGGTACAAATTACGATTCGGTAAAATTCAAACGAAAAGATAAAGTCTCACCGTTATGAACAGTTAGCAGCAGCATAACAATCGATAAAACGTCTGTGCCTTTAAACCCTCTCCTACTTTTCCAACGAATTAGTATTTCCAAACAATCGAATGAAGACCTGCAGGATTGTTTTGCCTATGAGCTTTCACCATACCCTCTTTCTCCATTCAACGAGGAAGGAATGAGAAAAGGTACAAAGTCTACGCTTTACAGCGCCTTTGAGCCTTTACAACGTTCTGCAGTGTTGGGAGAAAAACGTCTCGATGTCGTTGACGGAGGCTTTTTATTGCATAAAGTTGTGGCCTCGCTCGATATGTAAAGAGACACTTCGAGAAGAACGTCGTAGTTGTATTCGATGGTTACCCTGAAGATTCCGAAACAGTCGTTTTGAAGGGGTGGGAACGGAGAAGACGTGCAGCTAACTAAGCACCGTTCGCCTGAAATGGTTGTCAACGCTACTTCGTTTCCTTCTATGACGCAGGAAAAATTTTTAGGCAACGACAAGAACAAGACAAGGCTTATTTTTTAGGACCACTCGAAGGTAAAGTTATACTACTGATCATTGATAGTCATTCAAAGTGGCCGGAAGCTTTTATTATGCCGAACATGGGCGAAAATGCTACAATTGCAGTGTTTAAAGAGATATTCACACGTTTTGGCTACCCAGCACATTTAGTCACTGATAATTATTCCACGTTTGTGGGAGAAAATTTTCAAAGATTAATGAAAAATTCAGGCATTCGCCATAGCACAAGCCCTACGTATTACCCCGCGACTAATGGGGCAGCAGAAAATCTAGTGGACACGTTCAAGCGTGAGGTAAGCTGTATGATTAAAAGTGGTTTGAATTTAGCTGACGCTGTGAAGCAATTTTTGTTCGACTATAGAAGCACACCACACACGTCAACAAATCAATCTCCCGCAAAACTTATGTTTGGACGTGAACTACGGACTCGATTTTCATTGATAAGGCCAAGAGAGACAGAAAGTTTAATGTACAACAATCAAAATAGAACAATGAAGAATCACAAAGGTGCCAGAATTGTAAAATTTAATGTGGGTGACGCAGTCATGGTAACCGATAATCGAAGTGGTAAAATGAAATGGACCAAAGCAAAAATTGTAAAAATAGAAGTTCCAGGCGTTACCTATTTAGTAGAAATTGACTCTGATATAATCTGGAAAAGACATAGCAATCAAATGCTTGAATGTAGCGAAAAAGAGTCCGATAAACAAAAGTCAGAGAGTAAAGCTCAAATAAGTGCTGAGACAGAGGATAATTCTCCGAAGGGGTTGCGTAGGTCGGAACGACTGAAAAACAAAACATAAAAATAAAACTCATGTACTCAATTTGTTAGTTTATATTTCGTTGTTATTTAGATAAGTAGGGGAGATTGCGGTAACTGTAGGTATCGCGTTTGCGATGATCTTGTGTGTACATCATACACATACATACATACACACATAAGCGCTGTGTAACTCGTGTTACTAAGGTGCGTATCATGCGTCTACTCAAATACGTAGCAGTACTGACCTGCACCTTAGAGCGAGAACATTTATAAGCAAGACCCGAAAAATCATCACGATTAATTAATTGCGTGTTTGTTGTTAATTACAAAGTCCTCACCAGATTCACTATATCCAAGATCCAGCAGGTACGTCTAGGATGGATAAGTATCGTCTCATGGCTGTGGCATGTTTATAGCGTGGCGTTATAACCATAGGCGAATGTTGGTAAACGATAGATGCACAATAAAATTGGATTCTTCTTCAAAACACGAATTTGAATTTAAATTACCAAGATCATCGTGCCTGGACTTATTACTTCTTGTTATTAACACATTGTAGGTATATTCTTAATTCAACTTCAATTTACAACGTATTACTCACTCGTTTCATTTATTTATTTATGCACTACCTCTTGTGAGAAACACGATTTTCGTGGAGCTTTCCCAGCACTAGTGCATGGAAAATGTTTATAATTTTCAAATCTGAAAGAAAATATAGGACGTAGGGCACAGGCAGATAGAGGGACTTCGTGACGAGTGTGAAAGTGCCGCGCGATCCGAAGACGAGGTTTTTTCGCGCCCTTGTCATATAAAAAACTATTATATCGCAGTTTCAGCCTACAATAATAAATATTATCAATGCCAAAAATGTTCAAACAGTCTTTGATCATGCTCAAAACAATTTTGTGGGTGCGATCGTTACGGAGTGGCTAGAAGAAATAAATAAAAAGAAAATTGCAATCGATAATTTTCAGAACAATCTATACCCGCCGAGTTCGTATCATCATACGAGCTAACTTCTTTCAGTAATATTTCCTGCCGCCAATATGCTGTTCTGTCAAAGGTAACGAATGATTCTATTGGTTTTGCGTTCACTTCCATCGATTAGCATTAGAAAAACATAATTTGAAGTATGAAAATTAACTGAGGGAACGCTCGGCTTCGCTACATGATTTCACGTATTATTATGTACTATGTTGTGTAACGAAATGATGTTTGTAATCTATCGCTGAAAAAGAGTATAATGTTTCGGATTTTTTAGCCGGCGAAACTATTTTAGAACTCGGCTGTAATTTTTGACATTTACAATGTTGTTGCCGGGTATTTCATTACTTTTTGTATGTGTAAACAGGCCTGCGCTGAACTAATCTCAATGTATTTTACACATTACGAATATATGAAGACCAATTCTTAGTCATTCGTAATGTAATTGAATGTTATGTGCTACAATCAACAAATTTATTATGGAACCTGCGCTGAAGATACGAGATATTTTATTCGACCAAGAAATCTCATTTTCAGAATCATACAATAGCTTGTAGTGATCATAGTTCATGCTACCCATGATCCCATTTTATCCAAACAGTGCCACATATTCAGATGTATGTTATTGCACGTGAAGAAAAAACATTTGTAGGTTTTGTCGGATCAAATATTTGAATAATTAATGATAGATCGCTTGAAGTTGAGCTGAAGTTGACCCTTTACGCGAATTTTCTTCATAAAAAAAAACTTTTAAGCCGGTAATACACCGAGGAAAAAGTTCATTAGAGCTTGTTTGATGTTAACAAATCTTTTTTGGATATGGCGAAATGAAGATTTAGTTGTTATTACTAAATTTTAGTTGAGCCAAATGATATTTGTTATTATTACCATATTTGTTATCATTACCAACTATTATTTCGAGATATTTTGGCTGAATCAAATCGTCTGTGGTTCAACTGAAATTTAGTGATAACAACTAAATCTTCATTTCGCCGAATCCAAAAAAAGAGTTGTTAACATTGAATAAACTCTCCTTTCAGTGTATCCACGGAAAAAAAATGAAAAAAAAAAAAACACCCAACTACCCACAGGGCACGAATGCACAATTGCATCATAGTTCGCAGACACTCGAGTATATCTGATCTCTTTGAGCACCAAGCCTATCTCGGACGACTGTTTGCATTAACGGAAATGTTTCAAGATACTGGTAAGATCTGCAAAATGATGTGTCAATGTATGACAATGTCCAAAAAGGGCAACAATCAAGTGACAGAAGGTTGAACTCTATAATGAACTGAGAAAAAAAAAAGAAGAAGAAATAATGATAATGATAGTAATAATAATGATAATATAAGTAATAAAACAATTTTCTCGAGATATCAGAATTGATATCGGATAAATGATGATTCGAGGCTGGCGCGCCGACGTACGGGCATCGAAGGACCGAAAATACGAATCTTGATAGCGAAGGACTTGGGTACAGAAAGCTAAGAAGCGGAGGACCTGGATACCGAGAACTACGGAGCGGAAGACCTGGGCGTTGAAAACTTCGGAGTGGAGCACCTGGATACCGAAAATTATGGAGCGGTGGACCTGGACACGGAAAATTACGGAGCGAAGGACCTGGACACCGAAAAGTATAGAGCGGAAGACCTGGGCACGGTAAACTACGGAGCGGAGGAATTAGACACCGAAAACTACGAAGCGGAGGAACTGGATGCCGAGAACTACGGAGCGGAGGACCTGGATACGGAAAACTACGAAGCGCAGGATCTGTACGCCGAAAACTACGGAGCGGAGGACCTGGACATCGGAAACTACGGAGCGGACGACCTAAACATCGGAAACTACGAAGCGGAGGACCTGGACACCGAAAACTACGAAGCGCAGGACCTGTACGGCGAAAACTACGGAGCGGAGGTCCTGGACATATAGAGGATGACTCGGACATTTTTCAGATGGCACCAGCTCAAGTGTTGACCCATCAATAATAATGATAATGACGATAATTATAATAATAATAATGATAATGATGATGCTGATGATGATGATGATACTATTAAATCAAATATTGATATAAATAATAATATTTAAATATAATCAATACTGGCACGCCGACCTACGGGTACTTGGCCGCAATTCGCTGCTGCGAATTTTTATAAATGATCATTATATGAATAACTCAGTTTTGCGTGGTGGATTATTGCTAAAAAACAATAGGGGGTGGGATTTCGATGACAAGAACACCCCTTTCAAATTGCAAGTTCATAAATGCAACGGTTCGACAGATATCGTGGTCCCAAGAAAAACGTTCTGCAACGAAGAAGAAGAAGAAGAAGAAAAAGAAGAAGAAGAAGATTGTGTTTTTCGATCAACTTTGACGGTCAATATCTCCGAAGCCACTTAGTCGATTTTGTCGAACTCTTGCGAGCAAGGTCAACTGGGGAGGGCCTTACGCCCCTATAAATTTTGTTGAAAAATAATCAGCGGTTCAAAAGATGTGGCAGATTTTTTACAAGAACAAGAGCTTGCTCGGGTAAATGATTTGTGGCTGCCGCGCCGAGTTAGTAGGGAAGGAACTCGGCTGCGATTCGCTACCGCGAATCTTGATAAGGACCAAAATTATAGAAAATCTAATTCCAAATAACTTTGGTCATCACCATTTTTCGTGTGAAATTGAAAATAAACGAGTCATTCAATAAATAAAAATTCACCCTTAAATTCAAGATTCCGCCTGAAGCCAGGGGGTGCGATTCGCGAAGAAAAATCGCTACTTACAATTTTTTCCGGGTCAGCACCTTTTTTGGTATAATTTGTCTGGGCTATAACTGTTACCTCCTTGCTTGTGACCCATATCTCTCGTGGTCTATCAGCTGTTTGCCAATTTCGGTCATTGAGTCACGGCCTCGCTGTTTGATTGTTGTTAACGCTATAGCTTGTTTCTCTTTCAATTTAATTGTGGGTTAATTACTATACCGGATATGAATGTTATTTCATTATTTAACGATAAATAAATTTGGTCTCTTTGTGATTTTACCATAAACCTTAATTGTATTGCTTCGCCTATATTATTCGCCCCCACGTTCCCCTCACCGTGAACTCGCCGAGTAGTCTCGTCTGATGTTATCGGATTGATTGAGTTATTTAAATCTTGGAAACTACCTTTTATTTTCATTATTTTATTCCTTTCGTTATCGCGGTACCCTAGGTACCTGGCGCCCAACCTTATATTGTACACAGATTTCGTTGTTGAATAATTAGTTATTAACAGTAAAATCTCGATTTACCAAACGGTGGGACTGCCTGTTTTGTGAACGTAGCCGACCTTGAATTCACCCCCCCCCCCCCCCCCCCCCCCCCAATCGTCGGTCATGCCCGTCACAATATATAGATAGATAGATAGATAGATAGCTTAAAAAAACACGTATTTATTAGAATAATTTCAACGTAAGAAGTAGATAAAAAATGCCGAAGACTAAGAAGCTCAGTTATGCGAAACGTAGGGAGCGCAGAAATGAAGCGCGAAAAGTAAAAATTGATAGTAGCGGTAACTCAAGACCTGTCAAAGTTCTTGATGTAGATTCACAGCAAATTATAGAAATTCGGGATGATGATATACACATTAACGTACAGGATATATTACGTAAAAATCGAGAGATAATTCACGCTCGTATCTTGAACATCAAAGAAGAATTAGATGACCAATGTATCAACGCATTCCTCAAAGTTCTAGCAATGAACACATCGTTTAAACCCCAGAATCCACTGTTTATCAAGGCATACATTGGTACCAACGAATCGAAACCGATAAGGATATTCGGATACTTTATGGTGGAGATATAGGGGTTGATCGGATCGGACACTGGATTTGTATATACTACGACGGATCGGTAGTACACGTGTACGATACATTACACCGAAAATTGTTACCGTTCCAACAGGAAATATTGAGACGCCTGTATCAGGAATATTCGATCATACATGAAGAAGTACAAATCCAACCGGATGGAGTATCATGTGGAGTATTTGCCTGTGCTATTGCAGTTACTCTAGCACAGGGACAAGACCCCACGACAGTACATTACTTGGTAGACGATCATGAACGCTTCAAATCCACTCTTACAATGAGACAGCATTTAATTAAGGTACTGGATCAAGAAATGCTGATTCCTTTCCCTGCAATAGAATTGAAAACGTCGCTGTACAGCTCGCAGCAACAGCCGAGTGCATTGTCGATTGTACTGAAACAAGAGGGAATGGAACCAAACATAGCAGCACAATCAAAGAGGACTTATGCGTTAGTTTGTCGAACGGTATCAAAAAAATATTCGATCGTTAAGGAAGTGCCATCAGCAGACGATATCCAGAAATACGTACCGCAAACCAGTATCGATCACAAAATTAGCAGTAGAGTCGATCTAAGACAAAATTTGAAAAAAGAATGGTGGAGAAATCACAAGAACACAATCAATAAAAATAGACGAAATAACTATACCGTTAAAAGTCACACAGCTGAAAGACACAGTGGCAAATCAGAAAATAAAAAGGCACAAAAAAGAGCAAACTCTGCAGTTCATGCAACTGCAACAAAACATCAGAAAAAAGCCAAGTATGCCGCGAATCCTGAGATTAAGACAACATATGAAAAACGTAAATATGCAGCGAATCCCGATATAAAAGAGACTGGTGAAAAACAAAAATATGCTGCAAATCCCGAAATCAAAAAGACTCGCGAAAAACAAAAATATGCTAGAAATCCAGAAATCAAGAAAACTCAAGAAAAAAATAAATATTCAGCGAATCCTGAAATTAAAAAAGCATATGCAAAAGTCAAATATGCTGCGCATCCCGAAATGAAAAAAGCTGCGAACCAAATGCATTATTACACACGTAAAGAAAAATTAGTCAAAAATAATAATATTTTAAGAAAATACAGGAACATAGGCTGGCGACGGAATACAATCACGTTGTTGGGATCCGTGGAGAGGTACGTCAAAGATTTGTCCTCTAAAATCAATCACGAATTGAAGCCACAGTCTAGGATTGAAGCGGAGAAAATCGTGAAATGGTGTGTACAGGCTAGAAAACATCTCATTCGTGATGTAAACGAAACATTAACTAATTTAAAGCATAGAATCGACATCTGTTGGACACGAATAGCAGAATCGTCAGACATGGAATCAAAAATCGCAGCAATTCGAGGTCCATCCAAGCACACCGACTCATCAGAAGCTTACTATGCGAACACAGCTTACAATGAATTAAATATTATGGTAGAACCATTGATTACAACTGCAGCCGGCAAAATTGTTAATATTTTACCAATAACTACAAGTACGCATGTACGCGAATCATGGATCTGCTCCGAAATGTGTATAAAGCCAAGTTTGGATACTATCAACAGGCTAGAACATTTATTAAAAGCTATAAGCTCATGGAAACTTACGAACATTCGCAACAATTTGAACCAACTGAACGTGTGTAGTATGTATAAATCAGGACTTAAACTTGGACATTCACAGAGTTGTTATGCCGATATAATCAGTTGTAAATCAAAGCTCCTACCGCTCCAAGTATTACAGTCTCATTTTCCACAGCCAAGATATTTCATGAGACAAATCTATGAGCTTAGTAAACTCGTCGCCAGAATTAATCGTATTGACAATGCGCTAGCAGAAAGTGATTTGACAACTTTGAAAAATTTATTAGCTGAAATGGCACAGGAAGCTTCAACACATTAATCACATACCGAGGGAATAAATTTACTGAATGAAGATGAACATTATTGCGAAACATCCGCTCACATTTCAGGCACTAGTCAAACGTTCAATGGATACACCGCAATTACCGTACGTGTCATGTGCAAAATTGTGTTACTAACGGGATGTACGCGATATTACAAAACTCAAAGATTATTAGATCGATTAATAGGACCAGCCATGGATCCCTATGCGGTCGCGTATTTGGTATTGGACAGAATTACAAAAATATAATAATCACCATAGCTGCATCCCAACTGATTTCATTTGCTATTATTGTTTCCAAAAGTTTCGCAACAGTGAACTACTGCCCACTTACATAATGAATCAGTTGGATGTGAACGACATGCCAATCGTGTTATCAACCCTGAATGATTATGAAAAAATCCTAATTCAACGAGCAAAGGCGTTTCAAACGGTTCAAAGAATGGGAACGGTGGCAAAAAAAATTTAACAAACAAATTGAGAATACAAAAAGTAAAGGGTAGAACTTTTCATTTACCTTTATCTTTGGAAGAAACGTTGAAAAAACTACCCTCACCGATTGATGCACTCAATATTAACCAGGAGCTTTTCGTACTGGTAATGGGCATCCCAAATAAATCAAAAGTTGTTTGGAGTAATTTGGTGGATGTAAAAAAAATTCATGAGGCCTTAGTGTGGCTAAAACAAAACAATCCACTGTATTTTGAGATTGAATTACCTGCAGATCCCGAATTGTTATTGGAGCCACTGACTCACGATGTTGAAGTCCAAGTAGAACCTCAACAGTCAACTTTAAAAGAATATACGGATATGCCATTGGAATCCATTGAGCAGGAAACAAATAAACGAAAAGCTACATTGACTCAAATAATTGAAACTGATGATTACTACGAGCAATATACAATTTATCCCATTAATACTGGTAGAGAAAACAACACTGCGACATCTCTCTATCAAATGCTGAAAGTTCACGAAGCACCTCTCAGTACATGGAATAAGTGTTTGGACATTATGTGCTTTCCGGATCTATACCCATATGGCGTAAATGGCCAACATCAAGACCGGACTGTTCCTCTGCGGGAATTCGACTACATTAAATGCAGACTGATGTCCAAACACTCCATCTTCAGATTAAATCAGCAGTATCTCTTTTTTTTACTGCACGTTTCGAACATGCGTCAATTGAAGAGCGGTATATTTCATAAATTGAACATAATCAATCCAAAAGAAGAATTATACGCTAAAAGGTATTTAGAACTGATGTCCGAGGAGAAACTCGAAGGAAACCTAACAACCGTCTTCGCCAGATTACGTAATACTGACCAATACTGGCGTAAACCTAGAGACGATTTAGCATGTATGGCTCATAACTATGGTCCGGCAACATGGTTTCTCACTCTAAGTCCAAGCGAGTGGATGTGGGAAGATTTAGCCGCATACATTCGTCAGGTTAACGGACCGAAAATGGCTCATATATCGAACAGTGAACAAGTCACAGCAGACCCTGTATCTGCCTTGAGATATCTGGATAACAAATTTCACGCGATGCTGAACTTCATATGTTCAGCAGATCATCCGATTGGAGAAGTGACCCATTACTTTTGGCGACGAGAATACCAAGGCAGAGGTACGCAACATTTCTATCTGTTGATATGGATCAAGGACGCTCCTAGAATCGGAGAATCCTGTATTGATGAAGTGAGTCGATTCATTAACAATTACGTTACTTGCAGAATACCCGATAAACACGTATCGCCTACTTTACATCGCCGAGTAGACACTCATCAGCGACACACGCATAACGATTACTGTTCGCGTAACAAGAAAACTAAAACAGACCTATTACCGATTCGCTACTCATGAGAGATGTGGCTGTATCTATCGCAGGTAGGAGACAACTTAAATCAAAAAGTAGACTGTATGACCTACCGCGATCGGAAAAAGAAGCCTTTATCAATGATTATAAACCAGTTGTCCTTACTGCTTGGGAAGAAAACATAGACATACAGTTCATCGGTGAAAAATCGACAATACTAATGTGGTATTGCACCAGATATACTACCAAGAGTGAAACTAGTAATTCGGAGGAAATGTTCGACGATATCAACTCGACCAAATCGTTGAGTAGTCGACTATGGAGTGTAACAACACGCAGTTTAAATAATAGAGAGTGCGGTGCTCTAGAAGCTGTTGACACGTTGTTGGGAATTCCATTGTATGGAACCGATCTTGACACAACCATTAAATGGTTAGACGTGAATCAAATCATAAATCGAAAAGTAAAGCCCTACAGAGTCGTAGAGAAACTGATCCAAGATCGACAGATATTTTTTATCCATCGCTGATTAATGACTAATATCCAAATCGACCCGAAGAACTTGAGTCGTTATATTTATACGATTTTGCGAAATGGTACGAGGTTACAAAAATAAAGCCCATGAATGATGACATAGAAATCTACGAACTTGACAATCACTTGTATTTGAAAAAAAGACGACGTGGCCATTTAATAAATCACTATAAATATAATGTCAACGACAATCCGGAAAAATACTTCTACGCATTATTACTTTTATTCAAACCGTGGCGAGACACCGATGAACTGAAAAGTAATTGTGATTCCTACGCAGAAGCTTTTGAACCGTGCAAAACAGAGCTCATGGAAGCATTGCAATATCACGAGCGTTTGTCGGATATCCAGCAGGGATTTGGACAAGTGAAAGAGTTAATCGAAAACAAAATGGACAACCTCGTAAAAATGATGAGCCAGCTTAGTCAGGATTCTGATGAAAATCTTCATAACCCATTGGGATTTGAACCAATCGAAGCTGGCCGAGCTATGCAGGAGTTCACTGATATTGAGAAACAAATTACAGAAGTTGACGTGAGTGAGATGATATCTCAACTCAATAGCGATCAAAAAAGAATATTCGATACCATCACGTCCACTCTAATCACAAACGATAATAGTAAAATATTACGATTGTTTGTGAGCGGTGCTGGTGGTACCGGTAAAAGTTTTCTCATAAAAACTATTAGATCTTGGACAAAGCAGCATGGTGGTACTTAGGCCAGTCAAATAGAACTTGAAAATGGCAAAAAGGATTGGAAGGCCAAATTTTTTAGGACAAGTAGAGGGTCATCTGAGATGCCTAAAAACACCAAAATCCAACAAAATCTCCTTGTGCATCGGCCGCCATCTTGAAAAACAGGTAATCATCGATATCTCGGCTCCCATTGGTCGGATTTTCGATTTTTTTTTTAGTTTTTTAGAGAAAAATATTGTCTACAACTTTTATTCGAAGTATTTTTTGATAGCTGTGAATGAAAACGTTTTACGATAAAAAAAAGTGCCATAAATTGATGTCTAATAATGTTTATTGTCAATTATATTGCCCCCTTTCGATGTTATCAATAAATTGTTCATATAAAAGTTGTAGAGGACTAAATTCTGAATAATTTTTGTGCATACGATTTTGCGATTACTCGAATATTACCTGAGATAGAGACCGTCAAAGTTGTCTCTGTCCGCATTCTACCTGTAAAGCTCACGGACACAATAGGCGACGGAGCAGCTGCATATAATCGTCGATATCTTGGCTTCTACTGTTTCAATTTTATTCTTTATTTTTCAGTTTTTCAGAGAAAAATATTTTCTACATCTTTTATTCAAATGATTTTTCGATAATTGTGAAGGAAAAAAGGTTACGAATAAAATAGTGCCATGAATTTATGATAAAAAATATTTATTGAATGAAATTTGATCGCATAATCATGCGTATTTGGTCTTTTTTGTCGACGGGCCAGGCATATTGACGTCGTCTACGTCATCGTCATCATCCTCTCGACTTTCTCGTATTTCGTATTTCGTATTTCGGGGGCAATATAATTGACAATAAACATTATTAGACATCAATTTATGGCACTTTTTTTTATCGTAAAACGTTTTCATTCACAGCTATCAAAAAATACTTCGAATAAAAGTTGTAGACAATATTTTTATGTAAAAAACTTTTAAAAAAATCGAAAATCCGACCAATGGGAGCCGAGATATAGAGGATTACCTGTTTTTCAAGATGGCGGCCGATGCACAAGGAAATTTTGTTGGATTTTGGTGTTTTTAGGCATCTCAGATGACCCTCTACTTGTCCTAAAAAATTTGGCTTTTCAATCCGTTTTGTAGATATTAGCTACTTTTCGGTCTAATTTGACTGGCCTAACTCCAAAGTACAAAGAGCTGTCTGATCAGGTCATGAAAATCTTAAGAGCAGATTTGAAAGTCGTTGTATTGTTTATTATAGATGAAGTATCAATGATTTCGAATGTCACGTTGACTTATATTCACCTACGTCTGTCTGAAATATTCGACACTAAAAATTCACCCGACGGCTGGTTCGGCGACAAACGCATGATAGTATTGGGCGATCTGTTACAGCTACCACCAGTTAACGAAAATTCAGCGTTTCTAACTCTATCCAAAGACAAAGTACATAAATATCTTGGCTCGGTGGGAAATATTAATTTGTGGTCCCATCTGTTCTCATACGATGAGCTGTCAATAAATGTACGCCAGCAAAGTGACTCGACGTATCAACAGATATTGTCTAGAGTTCGTTTTGGAATGTTAACAACTGATGACCAACAGATTCTTCGATCTAGAAAAATTGAACTCGTCGGTACATCAGTAAATGACAGACTTGAAGAGCTATGTAACTTTATTACTAAATTATCATTGAATACGGTATGCTTATTTTCAACTCGAAATCAGTGCGACGTTCTGAACCTAGCAATGCTGGCCAAAATTCCGGGCGACGAAATCGAGCTTAACGCTGAGGACAGTGTGGATTGTATACCATATTTGAAGAAAAAGATATCAAAACTTTTAAGTACAGAAAACGAAGATAGCTCTCGCACAGCCGGATTGGCAAAAACTCTGATAATTAAGATTGAGGCAAAAGTTATTGTTGAGAAAATAGCTCATTATACATTTGTATTCATCCCCTAGGCATAGCGCCAACTAGTTTTAAGAGGTGAAACCAATCCTGTCAAACATGAGCGTAGATAATGCGCAGTAGGGCAGTCATGAACAGAAGAAGAAACCGACATGGTTGAAAAGATAGCTGTATTACAAAGAATAAAGTTCCGTTATTAATAAGATAAATAGATTGTGTATTTATTTCCAACATGGTAGCACAGCGTGGTTTACATGCAAGTTGTGTATTCGGAACAGTGAGAAGTGAATGAACAGACTGAAAAAGAGTTAAGAGTGTAAAACCGAAAAACACGTGGTCAAGAGAATTTTCGAGAAAGAAGGAAAAATGGCGTACGTGAAACAAGACGATATATTAACCCTCTGTAACGCCGTGTAACATTTCTGTCACATACCGATTATCCCCCTACTAAAATTCAAGTATTCTTTCAAACCCATTTTGCGTCAATGTAACTTATCTGTAATAAACTAATGTATCGACTTAGTTTATCAAAAAAAATGTACATGGCGTTAGTGTCGCTTGTCGGTCACTGTTTGCGACTGATCGGGTTTAACCCTCTGTAGCGCAAGATGTTAAAATTTTAAAATAAGTACTGAAACATGTTAATCAAATGAAATAAAAATACACATGTTTCTGGAAAAATCTCATTGTTTTTTATTTATTCGAAAAAAACAGGGTTAAAGGGAGTGGGACAGAAATGTGACAGAAATGTCACACTCCCTTTAACCCTGTTTTATTCGAATAAATAAAAAAAATAAGATTTTTCCAGAAACACGTGTATTTTTATTAGATTTGATTAACATATTTCAGTACTTATTTTGAAATTTCAACATCTTGCGCTACAAAGGGTTAATTCCAATATTCGATGGTGCAGATTATACCAACTGGAAGACCAGGATATTAAAGTTTTTACAGTATAAAAAATGCATAGTGGTAACTCAAAAGGAGAGAGAAGAAGAAAGTGAAGACGCCTGGAATGAACAAGATATAAAAGCGACGAATTACATTTACAGTTCAATTTCAAACAAGCAGCTAGAGTATGTTAAACATCTACCATCGGCTTACGAGATAATCAAGAAATTAGACAAAGAATATTTGAAAGAGTCGACAGCGTTACAAATAATAAAAAGAAATAAGTTGGCAAAAATCAAACTAGATGATTATTCTGAAGTTACAAAATTCTTCGATGAGTTTGAGAAAGCTGTGAACGAAGTAAGAGCAGCAGGCGCAAAAATTCGGGATGAAGAAACACTAAACTACATGCTAAAAGCCCTCCCAGAATCCTATAGTTACATGGGGGATTTAATCGATGTTTTACCAAAAAAAGAAAGAACAGTAGAGTACCTAAAAAGTAAAATCAAAATGAAATCAGAAAGAGGAAAGAGTGAAAATAGTGAAACATATAAAGACGGAGAAAGTGCTGCAAAATCAAGTGCGTTCAACATAGAGACACAAAGAAAGTGCTATAGCTGTGGAAAACATGGACACATTCAAAGAGACTGTAGACAAAGATACGATAGAAGTAGAGGGGGGCAGCGTGGAGGCTGGTCACAAAGAGGAAGAAGCAACTATGCCAGCAACGAGCATCAAAGAGGAAGAAACAACTATGGCAACAACGAGTATCATAGAGGGAGAAGCAGTTTCAGAGGAAATCAGTACGAAAGAGGGAGAAGCCACCACCGAGGTGGTTACCGAGGACAATACAGAGACAACTATCAGGGAGATGTCAACACAGCGACGAGCAACCAAGACTATCAAGAAAGCAGTAATGTATTTATAACAGAAGTAAACAAAACACAAACAAGTGTCACAAATAAAAGAGACAAAGGTATATTATATTGGATCTTAGATAGTGGATGTACTGACCACATAATAAATGACGATACATTGTATGACGAACATATAGAATTGGTGAAACAAGTCGAGGTAAAATTAGGAGATGGTAGATCCATGAAAGCAACAAAGATAGGTACAGTAAATGCAGTCTTTACAGTCGGTAACACAGAAAACGTAGTAATCTTGAAAAATGTTTTTTATGTACGAGAAATGAAATCAAATTTAATCAGCTATGCCAAAGTAACAAACAAAAACTCAATAATTTCATACATGACATTTCTGAAATTTACAATCATAATGATGAGTTGATAGCTATCGCAAAAAAAGTAAATAATGTTTATGAAATGACAAGTGGTGTCAAAAGAAACGAACACGAAAAAAGGGTAAATAATAGTCAAACGAACGGTAATATAGAAGAGACAATGTCACAAAAGGAGAAATGGCATCGCATATTAGGTCACGTCAACTTCAATTATTTAGACACATTATGCAAAAAGGAATTAATCATAGGAATACCTAAAGAATTAGAGCAAGAATATATGAAATGTGGAACATGTATCGAGTCAAAAATGCACAATGTACCATTTGAAAATAACAGAAAACGAGCAACAGAAATACTAGAGATTATACACACTGATTTAAATGGACCACATTCAGTTAATGGTAATAGAGGAGAAAGATACTTTATATCATTTATAGACGATTACAGTAAGCTAGCCAAAGTGTATTGTATCAAATCCAAAGATCAAGTGTATGATTGCTTTGAAGAATATGTAAACGAAGTAGAGAATATAACCGGAAAAAGAGTTAAAGTGTTAAGATGCGATAACGGTAGAGAATATATAAACAGTAGAATAGATCAACTTGCCAGAAAAAAAGGAATTAAAGTTATGCCATGTCCACCATACGTTCATGAGCTGAACGGAGTAGCTGAGAGGTTTAACAGGTCAGTAATGGACATAGCCAGATGTTTGTTGAAAGAAGCAAAAGTAGATAGAAGATATTGGCCAGAAGTAATTGAAACAGCGACATATTTGAAAAATAGAACTCTCGCGAATACGTTGGAACTAAAAACGCCGTATGAAATATTCTTTAGGGAGAAACCAAATGTTAAGCATCTGCGATTGTATGGAAGTAGAGTCTATGTTAGAACACCAGAACAATTGAGAAAATGTAAATGGGAGGATAAAGCTAAATTGGGGATACTACTAGGCTATTCAAAAGTAGGTTATCGAGTATTATTAGACAATAGAATAATAGAAGTCAGACATGTAAACATTGTAGAAAACAACGTCAAGTATATTGGTTTAAATGACGAAAGCGATGTAATGAGTAGAAGTGTATCGGAAGGCAGCGCAGACGAAAATGAGAATGAAACAAATGAAAATGAATCAGATTATGAATCTGCAAGCACAACAGATGAGAATGAAAAAGATAAAACGACTGAAGAAACACCATTGAGGCGATCAGCTAGAGATAGAAAAGTAACCTAAAGATACCAAAGTAACAATGAAACAAATTGCGCATATGTAAATTGCTGTGATGTTAATACTCCTTATACGCTTGAAGAGGCGATTAACAGTAATGACTCGAAAGAGTGGGCCAAGGCAATGGACAAAGAGTTAAATAGCATTAAGAAAAATAAAACCTGGGTACTAGTAAATAAACCAAAAGAAAAAGCTGTTATTGATGTCAAATGGCTGTATAAAAAAAAAATCAAAAGATGTTTACAAGGCAAGATTAGTTGTAAAGGGGTTTCAACAGAAAGAACAGGTTGAGAACATATACTCACCAGTTGCAAAAATGAAAACATTAAAAATCCTACTGACATATTGTTGTCAAAACAAATTAAACATAGAACAAATGGACGTAGAGACCGCCTTTTTAAATGGGGAAATAAAGTCGGAAGTCTATGTAAATCAACCATTAGGATATGAAGATGGCACTGATAAAGTGTACAAACTATGCAAAGCACTTTATGGTCTGCGAGAAAGCCCTAGATCTTGGTATACATGCTTTCATAGCTTCATGATAGAATTGAAATTCAAGAGAAGCAAACATGATCATTGTTTATATATGTAAGTAGTGAAGAAGAAGAGGTCCAATAAGCTAGCACACCCACATTCTGAAAATCGATTTTTTAGGGGTGAATATTTACTTGCTTTTTATTTGCTATTTTTTTGCCAGATTTTTGATTTTTTTGCTCCACCCCTTTAGCCAAAATTCATGGCGCTGCCAACTTGAAAAAAAGCTAGCAGCGCCATTCGAAAAAAAATAGAAAGGGGATGAAAAAATTAAAAACAATGGTACCATATTTTTTTGCTTTTTATTTGCTCCACAATGCACCCCTTCTAAATTTTTTTCCATCACCCCCCTGCCCAGAACAGTCACCCCAACCGTAGCCGAAAGCAACTGATTGCTAAAAAAATGGGAATTTCGAAAAAATGACCACGCCTGATTTAATTGCTCGCCTTTCCAGCGAAAATCTCACTTTACTTGATTTTTTGCTCAACCCCCTATCCGAAAAAGTCACCCCTACGGTCGGAGGCGAGAAAAGACGGTCGCAGGAGTGGAATTTCGAAAAACTGAGTACGCCTGATTTAATTGCTCACCGATTCCAGCGAGAATCCCACTTGACTTATTTTTTTGCTTAACCCCCTGTCCAGAAATGCCACCCCCACGATCGAAGGCGAGAAAAAACGGTCGTAGAAGTGAAATTTCAAAAAACTGAGTACGCCTAATTTAATTGCTCGCCAATTCCAGCGAGAATCCCACTTGACTTATTTTTTTGCTCAACCCCCTATCAGGAAAAGTCACCCCTACGATCGGAAGCGAGAAAAAACGGTCGTAGAATAGGAATTTCGAAAAACTAAGTACGCCTGATTTAATTGCGTCAGAAATCGACGCATGTGACGTCCATATGACGTCTTGAGGACCACTTTTACTTTTGTGTTGTCTGGGTTATATTTCGAAATAAGTTCAACTACATTTTCCGAACGTATTGGTAAATCAGATGAAATAACTATGTAACCAATAGATAATTCAGGATCCTACTTGAACACTACAGGGTGTCCCAGAATTCGCGACGAGGAATTCACAGGGTAAATCTTGAGCGAAAACGGGATCGAAATTTCCTGAACCGTTTTTTCCGGAAATGCTGAGATTTATCGTTATAATTATTTCAATTTCAGTCAATAAGGCGCAATGTAAGAACGGGCGCTTGTCGGTGTGCTCGCGGCTTGGTTGTGTGCACTTTGTTTCGCGGCGACAATAGGCTGGGAGACGCGCATACAACCGAGCGGTAATCACATCAACGAACATCCGTTTATAAGCCGCGCATCATTGGCTGGATTTGAAATAATTATAACGAGAAATCTAAGCCTTTCCGGAAAAAACGGCTGAGAAAATTTCGATCCCGTTTTTGATAAC
The DNA here is from genome assembly GCA_947538915.1 of Tenthredo distinguenda. Taxonomy (NCBI): domain Eukaryota; kingdom Metazoa; phylum Arthropoda; class Insecta; order Hymenoptera; family Tenthredinidae; genus Tenthredo; species Tenthredo distinguenda. The sequence continues at coordinate 8,172,501 of OX384538.1, forward strand.
GATTTACTCCGTTAATTTCTCGTCGCGAATTCTGGGACACGCTGTATAGAGAAATGTGAAAAAATGCACTGCGAACCGGATGGTGTTGGGCTGGGCAGTTGCTGATTCCATACATGGGGCATTTCAGCTACTGAAAAATGGTATAGGTATATCTTAGAAAGAGTTCAATCTGGAAGTTGATATTCCGGGGTATCCTAGTACAACAATTTTGACCCGCGTTGAGTTCGATTTTGTAATTCTTCTTGTAAACAGAAACAACTCGGCAACGGTGCATCAAATCTAAAATTTTGGTTGACGGATGTTTTTTTCTTCTGTGTCATCTATAGTGTCATAATATCTGCATAAGGCTCAAAATTTTATCTACCAAAGGGTATGATATGATAGCGCCGTAATAGAACCTATAAGAACTTTTAGGCCCGACTGTACATACATATGGGGCATTCCATGCTAACTCAACCTACCTTCGGATTTTTTTTATCTTTCTGTATTTTGTGAAAAAGAGCTCCATGATTGATTCCTAATTCATGAGAGGGATTTCTAGCTCAAAAATCACTCATGTAAAATTAAAAACAAAATTAAAAAAAAATATTTAATCTTTTTTTTTTCTTAATTTTTATTCTTAAATACTTTTGTTCTACTTTTGTTGTCGTTTAAATCGAAAAAACGTTCAAATAAATGCATTTTTGAAAAAGTTATGAGCATTGAAACAAAACATTAAAATTTTGAAAAAATTTATATTTTGTAAACGGCTTGATAAAAAAATTATAAATAAATCATGGAGCTCTTTTTCTCAGAATACTAAAAGATAAAAAAATTAAGGCCAAATAAAAAGTCAATTCCGAGGGTAAGTCGAGTTGGCAGAAAAACCACTTCTAGAAAAATCTTGTTTTTTGTTTTAAAGAGAAAAAAACCTATCAAAATTATTTTCAATAATTTTTTTCATATTTCTTAATGAAAATGCAATTCGGGACGAGGAAAATGATGCCCTTATTTTTGTTGATATAATTTTTTTCGCTGAATTGTATGCAATTGACATTTTTGGGGACGAGATTTTTCAGAAATTCATATCCGGAGAAAGAATTGAGATAAAAATCTGAAAAAATCATGTAGATTACGCTTAATGAATTTTGAAATGGAGAAAAAAAATCAGCCAAATCCAAAATGGTCGGGGATAAACGTTTGTCGAGTTGGCATGGAATCCTCCAAATGTATACCTACACATTATTACATTATACTGGGAATTTCTCTAACGATGGAGCGATTCGTGCGCCTGGGGGTAGGCAATTGAAGACACACCGCATTGAAATAACATGGGATGTATCTTCAATTGTCTGCCTGAAATCGCACGGATCGTTTCATCGTTGGAGAAATTCATGGTATCAGTAAAAAATTTAATTATTTTTAATTTTCGATTCAATGTATCGTTGCCCAGTTATCTCTACTTACAAGACTTGACAAAATCCTCGACTTGAGAAAATAACGACAATATGCTTCAAGCCAACTTGAGTAGTTTTCATGAACACCGCTCAGGTTCTTGGGTGGTTCTCAAGCTAGAGTATACTTTCTTTTCAACTTCTATGGTCGCAGGACCGACGATCTCCGACCATGTGTACTACACAATCATCAAGGGCGATAAGTCATTTAAGGAATCGACTTGACTTCACAAGCATATTAGGCTACTTACCCGATAGGGTTATAAACTTATAACCCATTAAAGGATCTAATGATGACCTCACAAGCATAGTTATAGCCACGTGTATCCGTGTACATGCATATAGTCTTGAATTCAGTAACGCCTTAACTCCCAGTTTGGTGGCGCTGGCAAGCGTACACACGCACACTTACAGTAGCGCGCTTACGAACGGAATCCAATAGCCAATTGGCGCACTGCTTTTGTTCGAACCGTGATGTTCCGAGATCCACGTTCGGCCCGACATATTACTTGGGATTCCCCGGGTGCCGGCCGACTCTTTCGTCTTCAGTTCTTTTCCGCCGCCGTTTTGTACTAGTGCTCAGTTATTGTATTGCAATATTACAACGGCCAAAGAAAGTGGCAGAAGAAAACAGGAAGAAAAAGAAGAAGAAGAAGAAGAAGAAGAAGAAGAAGAGGAAATAGAAGGATGTGAGAAGGAAAATCGGGTTTGTCTACAGAAATCTTTGTGTATTATGTGACTTGTGTGAACAGGATTCATCAAAATCTGCCCTTGTCTCGGAAGTAAGTGCTGTAATTTTGTATAAATCTCCTGTATGGGTGAAGTATACGTGATTTAACGGGCGTATGCAATTATATGGGGAGTTACAGATGTAAACTGGTCCACAGACTCGTCTATTTTTTTCAGGCCATCGTACTGTACCCACTTGCCATCACGTCGTCGACAAATTGCCGTATAGTGCCCGAGTTGAACGGGGACAGAAGAGGTACTTCGCGTAGTACATGTTAGTACAGCGGGGGGTTCGAAATGTACCACCCCTATTAAATGATAAACATCATCAACTGATGGCACGTTGATCTGTGTGGGAATGAGAGCTATGATAATAGCATTCTCGTCAGCCTTGGAATCTATCGAGAACACCTCGAACAGAATAACATTCCCTGTGAACAAAACATGGTAAGAACAAGTAAATAATACAGATATATGAGTCATTTAAATACACTAGCAGAGTAGTGAACATCTGTCTTTAGTTATTATATGTATATTCGTCCACGCGAAAACCGAACAGACAAATTCGGGTGTAACGACCTGGCGAGTCAGTCGATTTTTCTGAGACTATTGTTTATAACACGATCTATCGAACAAACATGCGAGACGGATCAAACGCAGCCCAGAATGAAAAGACTTTACTTCGCGCGTTACCGGTAAAGAAAAACTCCCTTCTAAATACACATGTATTGGGATTCGGGGAGTAAAGGAGAAATCTTCCTTATCGAGGAAAACAACATATCGAAATGGGAAAAGAAAATTTATAAAGCTTGCTTACCTTACGTGATAAGATGACTCGGAGGTTAATGTAGATTACAGATGTCGACGTCACCCAGTTGTTCGAGGATGTCGGCAGATAATACGGGTAGCGGATCTTGCAATTTGAGGATTGATTTAGCTATCTCCAGATAGAAATCTTCTTCTTCCAAAGGAAAAATTCCCGTGCTCGATGCTTTTTCTTGAGTAGATGTATAAGTAAAAGGGTGGTTGAGCGTGGTTATGGGCGTTGCGGGTTGTTGAGCTATTGAAGTATTTTCCGCGTGATCGCGCGGTGGTTTTATCGTCAAATCGAGTGGATATGAAGGTTCGTCGGAAATTAGAGGAGGTGGGGAAGGGGAGCTTGGGTGCGAAGGGAGGTTTTGAGGGATAAGTTGCACACTCAATGTATGTGGTTGAAAACAGAAAGGTATTTCGGTCACTAATTGCGTAGTGCCCGTTCGAAGTTGCGGGATTAAAGTTATAGGCGTATTGTCTAGTTGATTATTTGGTTTCGGGATGGACAATGACTGCTTAGCCTGTTGAACTACTTCAGTAAGTAGATGTGAAATGTCTTCAAGACTTTTAAAGAGCTGGTTTAGTGTTCTCTTTGCTTCGGCAGATATTTTGATTGGTTTAGATTTTCTAGTAACGGCTTTTCGAATTACTGGTGTTTCTTTAGGCATCAGGAAGGTTAATTATGAATGAAAAATGGTAGGGTGGTTAAGGACTCGTTTCAGGTGACAACTTAAGGTGCAACCAAGGATATTCTCCTCGGTGTTTACCCCGTGACCAGAGATATTGTCTCTAGGTGTCAAGGCTGAAGGAGGTTTCTGGATTTAGTTAATGAGATTATTACTGATGATGGGTGGTTGAGCTGATATAGAAGAATTGCCAGTAATTGGAAAAAGTCCAGAACTACTTACGTAGGGGAAGTTAAATCACTCGTTCTTTAATATAATATTGTTTTTATTTCACTTCTGGTGTGTACACTTGGAATTAAAATTATCTTTTTCAAACTATCAATGTATTTGATCAAGAGATTTAAGAAATGAATGGATTGAGTTGAATATTACCGGGTAAACCAAGTAATAGTTTTGTGTTGAATTGATAGGCTTGAAATTCTTTTATTATAAATTCTTTTATTTAAACTGTTTTGGATTTATCTGATCTCGATTTTGACTGCGAGTGTTAACTTAACCGAAAACTCCGGGCGAACAATTGGAAGTGGCAACCGCCAGTCGCCCAGCCGCAAAGTACTACTTTTGCGTCATCCTTTATAGAAGTTTTCGTAAGAGTGGGGTTTTTACTGGCCTAAATCTCATTGGTCAATTACTTACTCACGAGTACAGTCACTTACTTATAAGTACAGTCTGAAAGAGTTTAGCTTAGCTTATGAGGAACGTTCTTCCCCTTAAAGTATTTGAATGCGTACCCAATGATAGTCGATCGGCGGGTAGGGCCTATGCGTCTCTCGCGGGCTTTGTATATCATATTCCTTCTATAGTTCTTAGAATCGTGATATACAGAGATATATACAGGGTGATTCAGTTCGACCGCACCATATTTTAGGGGTAGATTCTTTGTGAAAATCTAAGACTAAAAGTCCTTTACGAAAAATTCGAGGGACCGACGGTGTTCCAGTTAAAAAATATCAAAGTTGACCAATTACGGAGCTCATACGTGACCACGACAGGCCCGCTTGTAAGTGAAAATTTGACAGTGCCCGTGTCAAATCGAATAACTGTCAAGATTTGAGTTTAATTACTTGTTGATAATTAAATCGTTGTCTCCGACTGAAATCGTCATGTCCAGGTAGCTTGTTTACTTTGCTCAGGTCCTCCGCTGGGTGGTTTCCGGAGTTCAGGTCGACCGCTTCGTAGTTTCCAGGATTCAGGTCACGCGCTACGTGGTTTTCGCCGTCTGGGTCCTTCGCTTCCTGGTTTCCGGTGTCCAGGTCACGCGCTTCGTAGTTCTCGCTGTCCAGGTCCTCCGCTTCGTAGTTTCCGAGGTCCAGGTCGACCGCTTGGTAGTTTCCAGTGTCCAGGTCACGCGCTTCGTAGTTCTTGCCGTCCAGGTCCTCCGCTTTGTAGGTTCCGAGGTCCAGGTCGACCGCTTGGAGTTTCCGGACCTCGGAAACTACGAAGCGGAGGACCTGGACGGCGAGAACTACGAAGCGCGTGACCTGGACAACGAAAACTACCAAGCGGTCGACCTGGACCTCAGAACCTACGAAGCGGAGGACCTGGACGGCAAGAACTACGAAGCGCGTGACCTGGACAACGAAAACTACCAAGCGGCCGACCTGGACCTCGGAAACTACGAAGCGAAGGACCCGGACGGCGAAATCCACGTAGCGCGTGACCTGAATCCTGGAAACTACGAAGCGGTCGACCTGAACTCCGGAAACCATCCAGCAGAGGACCTGAGCAAAGTAAACAAGCTACCTGGACATGACGATTTCAGTCGGAGACAACGATTTAATTATCAACAAGTAATTAAACTCAAATATTGAGTTATTCGATTTGACACGGGCAATGTCAAATTTTCACTTACAAGCCGGGCCTGTCTTGGTCACGTATGAGCTCCGTAATTGGTCAACTTTGATATTTTTTAACTGGAACACCGTCGGTCCATCGAATTTTTCGTAAAGGACTTTTAGTCTTATATTTTCACAAAGAATCTACCTCTAAAATATGGTGCGGTCGAACTGAATCACCCTGTATATATCGGCGTGAGGCCAGTTGATAATGAAAGATTTGAATAAAAGTAGGACAAAAGCATTTGTTTATCGGCGTAAAGCCGGTCGATAATAAAAGATTTGAATAAGGAACAAAAGCATCTGTTGTTGACCCAAGTCCAACAAACAAGTTCAAAGGATATCAACAGAATCTACCATTAAGCCAGGCCAGACAAATAGTTTCAATACAATTGTGAAGCACGTCAATTCGACCAATCAGAACAGCGCACGAAACGATAATACAGAGGTATCGTAATCGGCTATCACTGCGAGGATCAACAGAACTCGGTAATCCGTCGCCGAGTAATCATCGAAAACTGTCGAACCTCAATGAGCTCCAGCGAAGAGGAGGCGCACTCGCCTGGCCTAAGGGCCAGGAAAGCATTATATTCCGACATCAGAAGTGGGATGCAACCCGGAACAAGTAGCACCCCGCTGTACGAAAACACGGGTGCAGCAAACAAACCCAACGAATTACCAACGTCGTCACTAACTGCATTATTAGAAATAATGGCACGCCAACACCAGGAAAACGTAAGAACCAACAACGCACTCATCGAAGCTATGTTAGCGAGAGCAACCACACCACGAAGGCCTAGACTGGCTGATATTTACATCGCTCCTTATGACCCCGACGGAGAAGTACCTATCCGTGACTGGTGCGAACACGTCGATCGAGCTAAAGAACACTGGGAATTAACTGATTACGAAATATGCACTAAAATCGCAGGACTACTACAAGGACGAGTAAAGACCCTCGGTGACACTTGGCTGGTAAAATCTCCCACGTGGATTGACATGAAAACGGCTCTTGTCCAAACCTTCGAACCCGAGGCCAGATATTCGAACGACATCGTCAAACTGCGCAACCTTAAATTCGATATATCCGATCCAGCAGCATCTATGTCGGAATATAATGCTTTCGGCCTCACGCCGATATCTATAACAAAGGCATGGAACGCTTGTAAGCGGGTGATTGCCGCAGATAAAGAGCGTGATGCGGTAGAAGCAGTAATAGGATGTATCGACGACGAACGGACAAGATTTCGTCTCCTTGCTAGCAAATGCTTTTGTCCTACTTTTATTCAAATCTTTCATTATATATATTGGTATATTGAAGCGTTGGACATTGATAGATATATATATATATATGCATATACATATTGTAACTTTTTTGGGGTTGCTCGGATCGCGGCACTGAAGGTGATGCGATCCGGTAGTTACTTGTAAGTTCTTTGTCTTGAAATTTTAATCAGGACTTCCCGAAATAGGTATATGTTAGACCCTAATACAGACTAGGGCGGAGCGAATCTCGCCGTAGCTGCCTCCCTCAGACCTGGATGCGGTAATCCGCACCAAGGCTGTATCAGACTTGGATCGGCGTTATCTCACCAAGACAGTACCCTGACTTGGATGCAGCTAGTGCACCAAAGCAGGCATCTGATCCGGGCAGCGTTTGCCTGACCGAAGCTGTATGTTAGCTATGGATTGATTAGTAGAATGGAGGAAAGAAGAATGTTCAGAAATGGATTTTAGCAATTCAATTAAATAATAGTTTAATCTGTGAAATTTATGAGAAAAAGAATATAACAGAAAATATTACAAAAGGAAAATTATCCTAAAGAATTAAATTATAAGAATAACCTATGTTTAGTGCGCGTTCTGAGTTTTCGGCTAAGCCACGATATTACCGTTAAGAATGTTTATAGCAAATAGACAAGATGTTAAATGATTGAGAATGAAGTTGAAATTGAATAATTTGACTCTAGACGTAAGTTCCTGCTGTAGGTAACTCCGTTTCGCAAAGTGATTCTAATAAGGCACCTGGGCTCTATGCCTGTCAGGTCCTGGCTAAGTGGTGAGTAGTGAGTCGCACCGGTGCTATACCTGGAATGCGCTCTAAGAATTACTAGGGATCGCACTGCTACTTGGCTAGCTACGAGAAGAAAGAAGATGAATATAGTGAGTCGGTCGGCCGCTTTGGCTCAAATCCGCTGCTTCTACGAGCAGCAAGGCTCGTTATATAGCGCTCTGTGACGTCAGTTGTTATGCGTGAAGGGTCCTGCGCACTCGTCTCATATGAACGTATCAGGCATATCGCCTGATACGTTACATTGCCCCCTTCAATCATCAGTTCTTCGGATGACGCTTGCAGTCAGATGTTCGGACGATGATTGACCCTTTTTACTTTAATGCGTGCGCTCTATAATAAGCCTTGCTCATCAGTGACTTCGATGTTGATTGGTACTTCGATCTCTTCCTTCCTAGTTCTTTGGCCGGTGGTGTTTGTGACTAGTCGCCAGTTAGTTCGAGGGTGCCAAAGTGTCGCAACCTTGATATTTTTCTCCGGTGCTCCTTTTTGGTCCATTCTGGTACGTCGATTGGAGTTATCTTCCAAGGCAGGTAAGTGATTACTGTACCTTTCTTTTATGTCTTCTCCGTGTAGTCATTGTTTGGTATATTCGTCATATTCGGTTGTTTTGTTTCAGGTCTAGGTAATTTCGTCAACTCCAATGGGATGCTGATCGGCAGTGAAAATTTAACTGGTACCTCTTTTTCCACGATCTTCGGCTGTTCCTCCATCTCCATTGCATTTATCAGGTGGTCGATTGTTACCGGCGAGTCTTCCAATAATATTTCAGTGCTACCAGATAATCCAGGTAGAGTAAGTTTTGTTTTATCATGCCTTAGTCTTCTGTTGTTAGCTGCCGTCTGTATTCCTCTCCCTTTCACGTATCTTCCTTTTCCTGACAGAAATTTCCCGGTTGACTTGAGTATTTTATACTGATTGTTGTTTTCGTCTGAGTTTTCTAGGTTCGCCGTTTGGGTACCTTTATCCTGTACACTGGTGTACTCAGATCGGAAAGAACTCATTTTGGCGAATACTTTCTGTGCTTCGGGGTGACTTTATTTATAGTCAACAAATGACATGTGTGACATCGGTGAGTATTCTCTTTTTCATTTCGTGTTTAGTGTCGTCAAATCGATTCGTTTTGATTGTGTCTTCTTTACTTGTCGTTTCTATTCTTCTCTCGAAGGTTCCAGATATTTCTTGAACATGTTTACATGGAATCTTCCACGCTCTTGCCCAGTAATCGGATTTTCTAGTATAAACGTTGCTTCCCCTATTCTGGTTTTTAATTTATATGGACCCTCATACAAAGTAAAGAATTTCGCTAATTTTTTATTTTTTGTATCTGATACGTTTAAAGCTCGTACTAAAACCATATCTCCTACATGAAACTTAATTATTCTATGTGTTTTATTAAATCTAGCGGCTCGCTTTAGCCCTTTACGCAATATATTACGTCTAACTAAACCTAGCTTTACTTCTTGTGATATCCTACTTTTATTTTTTATCAACCACTCTTCCCAAAATCTGGTTGGTGGTGTGCCTAGTTGGATTTCGCACGGACAGAATCCAGTCGTGTCATGGTACACTTCGTTTACGCAACACTCGATTACCTGGATCCAGTTTATCCATTGGGTGTGTTCACCTGTGAGAAAAGTTCTAAAAAATCTCCCTATTTCGCGATTGACTCGCTCAACGATATTGCCTTGAGGATGACGGATGGATGAGAAAACTGGAGTAATCCCTTCTTCCTCTAATTTGTTCAACCACTTTGCCGAGGTAAACTGTGTACCATGGTCGAACTGGATCCTGTCCGGCTTGCCTAATTCTGGTATGTATTTTTCAAATATGCACCGAATAGTGGACTCCGCGTTCGCCGTTCTCATAGGGTATATTCGCACAAACTTGCTAAATGCATCGCATGCAACTAATATCCATCGATAATTTCCGCGACTCGCAGGTAACGGTCCAAAGAAATCTATAGAGACTAGGTCTCCTACGCCTTCCGGTACTATGTTCTGCATACTCGCATAACTATACGAATTAGGTACCTTACACCGTTGACATCGATCGCACCTCGCCAATTCCTGTCTAATTACTCGTGCAAATTTCGGTATGTAAAAGCTTTCTCTCAAGATGTGGTAGCATTTATTTGCTCCCGTATGTCCGTATATTTCATGACATTCTTTTATTAGAGTTTTTATCAAGGTATTGGGTACGTAAGCCTGCATGCGGCCCCCTGGTTCCATGTGATATAAAACCCCGTTAATTAATTTGAACCGTTTTTTGATTTTAATGTCCTCTGAGTTGATAATGTCGCTGATCTTATTATCCTGTCTTTGTAATTCACCCAGTGACTCTAAGTTAGTCTTTAACTCGTCTGTCACCTCTTTAGCTAATGGTGCTATAATTACGATCTAATTTACCGACGCAGTACTTTCTTCTGTTTCAGGGGGATATCGACTCAGTATATCGGCAACTATATTATCCTTTCCCTTGATGTACTCAATATCAAATTCATAGGTTTGAATACATAATATCCATCTAGTCAATCTTGAACTTAATAACCTACACGTGTACAAGAATGTTAAAGCTTTGTGGTCGGTACGTATTGTCAATTTAGCTCCAAGTATGAACGTTCTAAATTTTCCCAGCGCGAAAACAATTGCTAAGAGTTCTTTTTCAGATGTAAAATAATTTAATTCCGCTCCTTTTAATGTCCTGCTCGCAAAACCGACAATGCGTTCCTCCTGTTGCTCTGATAGCTGGTATAAAACTGCACCGATTGCATAATTACTAGCATCGCATTGTAAATAATATCTATGCTTCGGGTTCGGGTGGTGTATTACCATGCTGTTGCAAAATAAATTTTTTACTATTGTGAAATGCGCCATCATATCTTCATTCCACTCCCATCTAGATCCTTTCCTCACTAATTTCAAAAGTGGCGCGGTTGCCTCAGAATATTCTTTTGTAAATTTACTATAATAGTTGGTTAAACCCAAGAAAGCTTTTAACTGTTTTACGTTTCTCGGTACTGGGAAATTTTGTATTGCTTCAACCTTATCAGGCTGCGGGCTAATTCCATGCTTGGTTATTCGGTGACCAAGAAAGTTTATTTCTTTTCGAAAGAACGTTGATTTGTTAAAATTTACAGTTAAATTATACTTTCTGAATGTTTCAAATAAGGATTTTAAGTGATCTAGATGCGACTGGAACGAATCAGATAGACACAAAATGTCGTCTACAAAATTAATTGTAAATAACTCATTTTCTTTTAATATCAAGTCTAGTGTCCTAATTAAACTGGCCAAGCTCGTGTTTAATCCATATGGTGTTACCGTGAACTGGTAGGTTTTCCCCTCGTGCATGAACGCAGTGAATTTTCTTGAATCTTTGTGCAATGGCACTTGCCAGAAACTAGCTGTTAAATCTAAGCTGGACATTACTGATGCATTCCCGCACTTCTGGAATAAAACCTCAGTTGATTGCGCACAATCATGGTCAGGTACTATAAGTCGATTTATGAATCTTGCATCCAAAACGAGACGAATGTCACCTGATTTCTTTGCTACGACCACAACTGGATTGACGTATTCACTGTACGACCTTTCGATTACTCCAAGTTTCAGCATTTTTTGTATTTCTTGATTTACTTTATCACGATACATAATCGGTATTGGATAGGATCTTTTCACGAATGGTCTATCTTCGTATATCTTGATCTTATGCTCGTAAACCGTGACTCGACCTGGGACTTTCTGAAACACGTCTCGGTACTCCAGGATAAGATTCTCAAAAGATTTTAACTCATCGACTCCTAGTACCTGACATTCAGATAGCTTGCACATGATCTCCTCATCGGTTACACCAAAATTGTTCTCCTCTGAGCTTATATTTGCAATTTTTAACGCTACAGCTCTGTTTTCTTGCTTGTGACTAGGTCCGTAAATTTCAATGCTGTGTTTTTTACTGTTTATCTCGATGTTCAGTCTACCAAGTTTCAAATCAATATCCGTTTTCCAGCGATGGAAAGTATCAATTCCTAATATGACCTCATGTTTTAATCCAGGCACGACGAGAAACCCCACCAGATCGTTGGTAATTCCAATCTTTACGCTAGCTAGGAACTGTTCCTTGATTTTTATCGGTTTGCCCCCTGCCGCTCCGGTAATCTGAAAGTTTACGACCGGTAGTTTTTCGCAATTTGTAAGCTGTTCACGAAATTTGTTATACCAACTATCCGAGACGCAGGTTACCTGACTGCCCGTATCAATCAAGGCTTTTACCGCTATGTCCTCGACCCTAATCGCTACCTCCGGACATGTGTTTGAATCCGTCGTTTCGTTGGATTTTTCCTCTGTCAAGTATTCTTTCGGATCTTCAAAAGTATTTGAATTTAAACCGTTTATCGCAAAAACTTTCATTGTGCGCTGTGTCGGTACCGGTGTTATTGTGACCGGCACAGCGACATCTAGTTTTCCGATTCCGTGTTTGTTTCTACCGAATTTTGTTCGTCTATTGTCTCCTCACAATCTATTGAGTTTACATGACGATTTGTCCAGTTATTCGGTCTTGGACTCTGTGTTTGCGTACTTGGCTTATTGTTTTCAACCGAGTCGCCTAGCTTAGGTGTTATGCTATTGTAATCTGTTCGCCATGACACCTGTTTATCACGCGTTTCGCCAGCACGATAGTTTGTTGGTGTTTGTCTGTTTGTGACCGTGATTCGACTTCGTGGAGCGTTTGATCGTCCACCGAATTGCAATTCATCAAGAAACGAGAGTAACGAATCGATGTCTTGGATGTTACGGCACCTAGCTGCTTCGACTACATTTTCGTTGAAATGTCGGGTAAGACTACGTACGATTTCACATTCTGGCATCCGCGGAACTAAACCCGTGGCTGATGCAAATTTACGGTTGGCGTATTCTGACCATGTTACTTTCGAGTCTTGGTTATAAAATCCGAATTCTATATCTTTTCTTAATTCTCTTTGTGTTTCTTCTCCCCAATATCTGTTTAAGAACCGGGTCTTGAAAGAATCCCATGTGTTGATCACGTCGCGACGCGCAGTCCACCAGTCTTTCGCATCGTGACTTAGACTTTGGCCTACAAACTTTAAACATAGATCATCGCTGTCTGCGCCTATAACGGTAAAGTATTCTTCTAGTTCTTTAATAAATAAAGCAGGTCTTTCCCACGCTTTTCCACTATAATTTGGCATTCTAATATGTTTGCTTATGATGCTATTATAATCACTAGTTTGTCCATTGTTTCGAGTTCGATTTCGCCTAACCTCTAAATCAAAGTTTGTTTTCAAACTATCTTGTTTGTTTTCAATCTCTACAAACCTGTCGATGTTAGCCTGATAGTTTTCTTTAACTTTATTATTTAGTTTATTCAAACTACCATTAAACTCGCTTCTTATATCTAGTTGACATGTGGTTAACTGTTCCTGATATAATATTAATTCTGAACAGTACTTTTCTTCTATTCCTTTGACGTTATTTTCTACTGATTCTATTTGTTTTTGATTAATTTGCTGTTGTTCTTCTATTTTTCTAGTAATTCTAGTTTCGAACTTCGAATTTTCTTTTTCTACGTCTGATTTAAATATCATCATTTTACGTTCAACTGAAGCAAATTTCTCATCTAGTTTTTTGTTTATCTGTTCTAGGATTTGAAGCATCATCGAATCGTTTGGACTTGCGGCTATTTTCTTTTCAGAACTACTATCGGTCGGTTTATCAATAAACGCTTTGTCTAACTCAACCATGCCTCTGACTTTGTCACGCCTACCTACGTTCTTATCCGTACTTTTCATGCTAAAATCCTTCTCTGAACCCTTTTTGGACATTGCTCCAAAATTTTGGCTTTCCATTTTAGTTTTGAAGTTAACTTTAAGATATTAATGATTCTAAATTTTTCTACTTTGACAAGGAGTCGTGCGTTGGCTCTAACTTTTACCTTTTAAACAAAGGAAGCCCCACGTTGGGCGCCAAATGTAACTTTTTTGGGGTTGCTCGGATCGCGGCACTGAAGGTGATGCGATCCGGTAGTTACTTGTAAGTTCTTTGTCTTGAAATTTTAATCAGGACTTCCCGAAATAGGTATATGTTAGACCCTAATACAGACTAGGGCGGAGCGAATCTCGCCGTAGCTGCCTCCCTCAGACCTGGATGCGGTAATCCGCACCAAGGCTGTATCAGACTTGGATCGGCGTTATCTCACCAAGACAGTACCCTGACTTGGATGCAGCTAGTGCACCAAAGCAGGCATCTGATCCGGGCAGCGTTTGCCTGACCGAAGCTGTATGTTAGCTATGGATTGATTAGTAGAATGGAGGAAAGAAGAATGTTCAGAAATGGATTTTAGCAATTCAATTAAATAATAGTTTAATCTGTGAAATTTATGAGAAAAAGAATATAACAGAAAATATTACAAAAGGAAAATTATCCTAAAGAATTAAATTATAAGAATAACCTATGTTTAGTGCGCGTTCTGAGTTTTCGGCTAAGCCACGATATTACCGTTAAGAATGTTTATAGCAAATAGACAAGATGTTAAATGATTGAAAATGAAGTTGAAATTGAATAATTTGACTCTAGACGTAAGTTCCTGCTGTAGGTAACTCCGTTTCGCAAAGTGATTCTAATAAGGCACCTGGGCTCTATGCCTGTCAGGTCCTGGCTAAGTGGTGAGTAGTGAGTCGCACCGGTGCTATACCTGGAATGCGCTCTAAGAATTACTAGGGATCGCACTGCTACTTGGCTAGCTACGAGAAGAGAGAAGATGAATATAGTGAGTCGGTCGGCCGCCTTGGCTCAAATCCGCTGCTTCTACGAGCAGCACGGCTCGTTATATAGCGCTCTGTGACGTCAGTTGTTATGCGTGAAGGGTCCTGCGCACTCGTCTCATATGAACGTATCAGGCATATCGCCTGATACGTTACAATATATTTATATATATATATATATGTTATTGCTAATTTCTAGTTCTTCTACCGTGGCGTCCGTTTTAGATTGCGTCATAGTTTAACGAAGTTTCTTGTTCATAAATTTGGTTTCTTATTCGTACATTTGTTGGTCCGTCACAGGGATTCGTCCCAATATGGATAAAATATGTATAAAATTTGATGACGTATGCATGGCTTTCCCAACACCTTTATCAACTAGCATCATTACTCTAATTATTTATTATTTTTATTATTGTTAAATCTAGGGTTAATAGGTTTTATAACTAAATGATAACATATCGTTTATTGATTGTTTTACCCGGAAGGGAATACTCATCGAGGTTTTTATTAACCATTTCATGGATTAAATTCCTGAGGGTGTGTTTGGTCGTCCATTATTTATAAGTAAATTGAGTTATTCCCTTGCGGGCTCTGCAATATCTCAAAGTAACATTTATCCATTTATGGCATAAGGCCTACATATGGTCATTGGTAAAAGAAAAGAACATTATTTGATCGTACTACTAGTGCAGCTGTAGGTAACGTAGATTTCTTGTCTTTAGTGGTCGTGTGGGTTATATGTGTTGGATGGGTTCGGGGCGCTAGGTCCAGAGGACGTGACACGGGTAGAGCCACATATTGAAAAATATTATAAATGTTCTCAGTTTTTGTCAATTCATCAATATACAGGGTGTCACAGAGTTCGCGAAGGATATTTCACAGGGTAAATCTTAATCAAAAATGAGATCGAGCTTTCCTCAACCGATTTTTTCGGAAATGCATGGATTTTTCGTTATAATTATTTTCATTTCAGCCAATGACGCGCGGCTTATGGACGGCCGTTTGTCGATGTGATTATCGCTCGGTTGTGTACATTAGTTCAAATAATATATATTTTTATATTACGTAGCGACGAGCGGTCTCAGTGCGAAAATTGTTGTTAATTTCAAAATCTTCAGAAACTATTTTAAAGGATGATTATTAGTGATGACTACTTTCGATTAATATATTTTAGCAAGTATTCCATGATCAAGTGGAAAATGGGGGGGTCCCCTTGACATGATCCGACTCATAGTGAAAATAGTAACGAAAGAAAAAATCAAGAATTATTTCAGTTCATTACTTTCTTCTGTTATAACCCTGCTCTGATTATCAATTTCCAATAAAAAGCCCCAAATACCATATGTCAAACAGAGACTGACCTATTTGCGTGACGACAGTACTCTCTCTACCCAGGCATCCCTTCGTACCACATTGATTACTGGCCGTTAGAAGTACGTCGTTTTCGATGATATTATTGAAATCCGCTTCAAATAATCGAGAATGCAGAATTTGAATCCTAGCGAATTGTTTATTACTAGGGGCACACCCTTTGTCGCACTGTGTTAGTTCTGCCAAGGCAGGTGAGTTTTGAAATAGCAACGAAACCAAATGAGCCACCGTAACTTGGCAAGGTAAGACACTACCACTCTTACTGCGTCTGGGAGTTGTGAATATACCGGTTAGTATTTCTGTCCTCAAGCGATATGCACAATTTGTCAGCCCTTTATCTAGAACATGTATTATTAATTTCGAAAATAAATTGATTTCAGCACTGATAATCAAGTGTTCTTTCAACAGAGGCCGATCGCACGCTCCTGCTAAGAAGATTTGAAACAAACTATCGAAGGCACAAGTGTTTTCCAACGAAATATGAATACGTCCGATCTTCACTGATTGCAGAGTCATGTCGCTGCCATTCCGTATAATCGGTCATTTCTTTATTTTAGCGTGTAAGATGAACTCATGCTTGCTGAAACTTTTCTGCAGGTATTTTGATGTCTTCTTCTTATTTTTTTTGGGTTTCGTTAGTGCCAGCCCTCGCCAATTCTCGATTTCTTGGGACGCGAGAGCACTTGGCAGATTTGGTAATTTATTACACGACACACATACACGTTTCTGACCGTATCCTTCTGTGTTATTCTCACAGGCTACGGAGCACAAATCGAAAGCGTGTACTGGTGTCTGGCAAACGACACAAACATGATCTCCTGTAGGCCCATCACCGTTGATGCACGCTGGACACGAAGAAGGTGACGAATGCACGAATATAGGTGTATTGTAACGACCTGGCGAGTCAGTCGATTTTTCTGAGACTATTGTTTACAACACGATCTATCGAACAAACATGAGAGATGGATCAAACGCAGCCCAGAATGAAAAGACTTTACTTCGCGCGTTACCGGTAAAGAAAAACTCCCTTTTTGATACACATGTATTGGGATTCGGGGAGTAAAGGAGAAATCTTCCTTATCGAGGAAAACAAAATATCGAAACGGGAAAGGAAAATTTGTAAGCTTGCTTACCTTATGTGATGAGATGACTCGGAAGTTAATGTAGATTACAGATATCAGCGTCACCCAATTGGTCGAGGATGTCGGCAGATAATACGGGTAGAGGATCTTGCAATTTGAGGATTGATTTAGCTATCTCCAGATAGAAATCTTCTTCTTCCAAAGGAAAAGCTCCCGTGCTTGATGCTTTTTGTAGGGTGGATGTATAAGTGAAAGGGTGGTTGAGCGTGGTTATGGGCGTTGCGGGTTGTTGAGCTATTGAAGTATTTTCCGCGTGGTCGCGCGGTGGTTTTATCGTCAAATCTAGTGGATATGAAGGTTCGTCAGGAATTAGAGGAGGTGGGGGAGGCGAGCTTGGGTGTGAAGGGAGGTTTTGAGGGATAAGTTGCACACTCAATGTATGTGGTTGAAAACAGTAAGGTATTTCGGTCACTAATTGGGTAGTGCCCGTTCGAAGTTGCGGGATTAAAGTTATAGGCGTATTATCTGGTTGATTATTTAGTTTCGGAATGGACAATGACTGCTTAGTCTGTTGAACTACTTCAGTAAGTAGACGTGAAATGTCTTCGAGACTTTGAAAGAGCTGGTTCAGTGTTCTCTTTGCTTCGGCAGATATTTTGATTAGTTTGGATTTTCTAGTAACGGCTTTTCGAATTACTGGTGCTTCTTTAGGCATCAGGAAGGTTATTTATGAATAAAATGATAGGGTGGTTAAGGACACGCTTCAGGTGACAACTTAAGGTGGAACCAAGGATATTCTCCTCGGTGTTTACCCCGTGACCAGAGATATTGTCTCTAGGTGTCAAGGCTGAAGGAGGCTTCTGGGTTCGGATAATGGGATTATTAATGATATTGGAAAAGGGTTGGGAAAAGTAAAGGACTCACTTCGGTTGACAACTTAAGGTGTAACCAAGGATATTCTCCTCGGTGTTTGCCCCGTGACCAGAGATATTGTCTCTAGGTGTCAAGGTTGAAGGAGGTTTCTGGGTTTAGTTAATGGAAATTTTAATAATATTGGGAAAGAGTTTGGAAAAGTAAGGGACTCACTTCAGTTGACAACTTAAGGTGTAACCAAGGATATTCTCCTCGGCGTTTACCCCGTGACCAGAGATATTGTCTCTAGGTGTCAAGGCTGAAGGAGGTTTTTGGATTTAGTTAATGAGATTATTAATGATATTGGGTGGTTGGGCTGGTATAGAAGAATTGCCAGTAATTGGAAAAAATCCAGGACTACTTACGTAGGGGAAGTTAAATCGGTGGTTCTTTAATATAATATTGTTTTTTTATTTCACTTCTGGGTGTACACTTTGAATTAAAATTATCTTCTTCAAACTATCAGTGTATTTGATCAAGAGATTTAAGAAATGAATGGATTGAGTTGAATATTACCGGATAAAACAAGTAATAGTTTTGTGTTGAATTGTTAGGCTTGAAATTCTTTTATTATAAATTCTTTTGTTTAAACTGATCTAGATTTATCTGATCGCGATTTTGACTGCGAGTATTGGTTAACCGAAAACTCCGGGCGAACAATTAGAAGTGGCAACCGGGAGCCAGCAGCCGGGGGAAAAAACTACTTTTGCGTCATCCTTTATAGAAGTATTCGTAAGAGTGGGGTTTTCACTGGCCTAAATCTCATTGGTCAATTACTTACTCGCGAGTACAGTCACTTACTTATAAGTACAGTCTGAAAGAGTTTAGCTTAGCTTATGAGGAACGTTCTTCCCCTTAAAGTATTTGAATGCGTAACCAATGATAGTCGATCGGCGGGGTAGGGCCTATGCGTCTCTCGCGGGCTTTGTATATCATATTCCTTCTATAGTTCTTAGAATCGTGATATACAGAGATATATATATATATATATATATTGGGCTGTGGATTTATGTTTTGAGATGTCGGCATAACTGAAACGTTGGACTATTGCGATGTCGGATACGTTGGTGTACTGGAGCGTTGGACATTGATAGATATATATATATATGCATATGCGCATATATACATATATATATGTTATTGCTAATTCCTAGTACCGTGGCGTCCGTTTTAGATTGCGTCATAATTTAACGAAGTTTCTTGTTCATAAATTTGGCTTCTTAATCGTACATTTATTGGTCCGTCACAGGGATTTGTCCCAATATGGATAAAATATGTATAAAATTTGATGACGTCCGCATGGCTTTCCCAACACCTTTATCAACTAGCATCATTACCCTAATTATTTATTATTTTTATTATTGTTAAATCTAGGGTTAATAGGTTTCATAATTAAATGATAACATATCGTTTATTGGTTGCTTTACCCGGAAGGGAATACTCATCGAGGTTTTTTATTAACCATTTCATGGATTAAATTCCTGAGGGTGTGGTTGGTCGTCCATTATTTATAAGTAAATTGAGTTATTTCCTTGCGGGCTCTGCAATATCTTAAATTAACATTTATCCATTTATGGCATAAGGCCTACATATGGTCATTGGTAAAAGAAAAGATCATTATTTGATCGTACTACTAGTGCAGTTGTAGGTAACGTAGATTTCTTGTCTTTAGTGATCGTGTGGGTTATATGTGTTGGATGGGTTCGGGGCGCTCGGTCCAGAGGACGTGACACCTCCCCCCTTATTTTCAAAAGTCAAACTTACGTTTGGCTTTTGAGGGAAATGGAGTTTTTCTTGCAATTTCTTATAGGTTATGGGGGACTTGGTTGGTGCGATTACGGGAGGGTGAGCGCCTGTTTCGGGATCCCTTTCTTCTGCCGGTGTTTCTGCTTGCTGTTGGGGTTGGGGCCCACGTTGATTGCCAGAGTGCAGTAATAGATTAGCGATTGAGTGCCACATTGCTGCTAGTATTTGGATCCCCCATCCATAGATGGAGTGTAAAGCATAACCATGTATTACCGTGTCGATAATGTATTTAATGATTTGTATGATGGTAACAATACCAAGAATCGCGGCACTAGCCGTTCCGAATGATAAGAATCCCTTCCATAAGCGTTTTCCTGTTGATTCCGCAATACGATTCAATGCGTTTTCGTCTAGTAGGTTAAGAAGTGATATGGTATTTTGTTGATTCATATGACCCGTTAATCCTCTTGCAACTTCGTTTAATACGGCTGGCTTTTCTGCCGGAAACATTAAGTGTTCTTTCAATTTCTCGAGGTCTCTTTGACTATAGATTCCGCTGGTTCCTAACGGGCCCGGATTTATGTATTTCCAGGTTAATGTGGTAGTAGGTTTAATTGATTGGGGTGGTAGGGCTTCTGCAGGTGTTGGTAGAAAACGATACCAGATGTTTTCCACTCTGTACATCGTTGGTAAAAATGGGTTACATTCTTGTTGGTTTGCGGTTTTAACAATTATTCTTGATTTTGGTGTAATAAATAATGATTCGTTTCGTAGGGACACAGGTAATTCCGAGTAACATTCCTTCACTGGTCGAAGTGTACATTCAACAGGTACGCATTTTATCATATGGACTACTTCTCCCGCTGTAACTGCCATATAGCCAGGTCCTTTCATCAG
The DNA here is from genome assembly GCA_947538915.1 of Tenthredo distinguenda. Lineage (NCBI taxonomy): Eukaryota > Metazoa > Arthropoda > Insecta > Hymenoptera > Tenthredinidae > Tenthredo > Tenthredo distinguenda. The sequence goes on from OX384538.1 coordinate 8,192,857, forward strand.
GTTGTATGCAAATTCATCCGGGGTCAGTGCAGCGAGGGTTAATGCGTGTTTCAATACTTGTTTCTCTAATTCGCACCGTTGTGTTACTATATCTCGGTAGAGGTTAGTTAATTGTCCCTTGATGTGTTTTTCTACGTATATAAATTTTGAGTTGATGTATGAGAATATATCGACATTTTCCACTAAGACTGACGATTTGGCTTTGACGGTGTTTCCTCTCGTTGTTTCAAAAATGAAAAGTTTGGGATGTTCGGTTTTTATGAGCGTGTGTCCACAGGTTCTGGTTATTTCTCTCCTGCTTAAGGCAAAGGTGACGTCATCTGTAGAGAGTGTGAATATATCCGGAGTTGCATAGGCGTTATCTTGTTCCTTTATTATGGTTGCGGGTCCTTCGTAGAGTACATCATAAGAATCGAATTTGCAATCGTCTGCAGGTGAATCTCGCCAAAAGGAATAGCCTCCCTCTTCGTCAAAACAGTATCCTTTATTCAACTCGAATGTTACTCCATTTTTGAGAATTATTTTCCCTGTGTTTAGCTTTACTGTTGCGTATTGATGCATTAATGTTATCTTTACTATGGCTTGAACGACGACGCTGGACCATTGCCCTGCTCCATCATCGAAGAATCCACCATCACAAGCTCCGTCGGAACTAAGTGATCCAGCTAGGGTGACCTCTTTTCTCGTGGTGGCGTTTTGACGTATTTCTGTTAGTCGCTTATTATTACCCAATACTATAGAGCCAGTTGTGTGCAACTCGAGACACGCTTCTCGGCTAATCGGGGCTATGTAGGATCGTCTCCCTTGATTTATTATGGACACGTGTGAGTGCATCCCGCAATGATAGACCGTACGGTCTACCTCGACCCTGCACTGTTTTACTTCAGTGTGTCGAAATTCTGAGAGTTGTAGTAGCTGTATATATGTAGATTCGGTCTTGGGTTGAGTCTCCGGTATGTCGCACTCCAGAGTGTCGAGTAGATTTATGGTAGTGATGTTTAGGCCGCCGCCTCCGCAATCGTAACCGACCAGACCCCATGTCATTGGAGGTAGTAGTAGTAATAGGATCAAATATTTTAACATCGTTCTTGGACCGATAATTCCCTTAAATTTAGAATTAGAATTAAGAATTAGAATTAAAAAAATTCGAAATTACAAATTACTTTTGTTAATCATCTTCTTGTTATAGGTATAGTGTTATTTTCATAAAAAAATGTGGCGTGCGTTTTGTCATTGTGGAAAAGGACACCCAATAGGGTTCTTATTGAGTATGTATTTTTCCAAAATGGCATGGGTCAATGCTTTCTTTATAAGTATCTCTTAAATACGAATTTTGAGGTTAATCGTTTATTGTACCAGCGATATTCTTCGCAAATATACAATTCCTCCAGTGTGATTACGACAAAAATCTTGTCATCGATAGTTCTAATAACAACAATTTCGTTTTTAGCATTGTAAGGTCTAATTCTATCCTCGATCTCGTTTGATAGCACATATCTATATAATCCGTCGGGTACGTAGAAGTTTGATATTACGTGTCTTAAAGCTTCTAGTTCAAATTTGAATAATGCTCTAGTGACCCCCATTATTGCATTACCAACCCTATGTCTTACGGAAAGTTGTCTTGCCGCATTAAAATCGCATTCTTCGCCGAACCATGTTTCTATAGGTGGTATCATTGTCCCGTGGTTTATGATTTTCTGTAACATTTTCCAAAAGTTCCAACGGGATGTGATACTGGGTGAGAGTATGCAAGTGTTTTATATTTATAGTTTATATGTAATTTTGTGTGTGGTTCCTATCTACCTATTATTGGATGTGTCTTACATATCCATCAATTGTGGTCAATTCCTCATGCATTATATAATCTTCTGTAGTGATTTTGATATGAATTTCACAGTATGGAAGTTTTGCCATTATAACTTCCCCTAGTGGTTGTGACTCGGTACCGTCTGCTAGGATGGTACTCATTTCGCTGAGTGAAAAGAAACGTCCGTAAAGGTAGCGTCCAGCTGATAATAGGTTTTGTCTTATCATATAGATCAGAGTTTCTTCTTCCCATGTATCGAATTCTCCGTTTGATTCTACATAGATTGCTCTATTATTGCGACTAATTTCTATAAATCTTCGTCCGCCGTAATTGAGACCTTCAAAGATGATTTCCAGTTCACGTGGCATTATTAATTAGCCTGTAAGTTGTCAGTACTAACGTTAGACGTTTGATATATATATTTTTTCCCTTTTTTTTTTTTGCAAAAATGTTGAGGGAAGAGAGAGGAAAAGAAAAGAAAATGGTACACCTATCTTATGCTCTTTAGCGTTTAGCGTGTGATTGGTCGGACGTTTGTACCTTCAACTATACTGATCCATTGGAATCGTAATCTCTACACCCGGATAACTCTGTTCCATCTATTGTTATTGTATAATTTTTCTTCGGACAGCAAATTAGATTGTTCCTATCTGATTCATATTGGGCGTAGTAATTCTCCCCGGCTTTGTTAATCCTTACATATGCCCTTTTAGCTGGTATGTGCTTAACTATTGTTAACGAATTCGTATGAGTTTCCTGCATGTAATGTAAACTTCCCATTACATCCCAGCTTTCGTCTCGCTCTGCTACTGTACAATGGTAATCGCCTGAGGTTAAAATCCCATCGATAAGTAAATCTATTATGATTCCCTTTCCTAACATTGGTAAAATAGTTCTTGTAGTTATGTCCGCCCTATTTCCTACGATATTCACAACTATCGTTCGTAAATTTTGTTGAAAGTTTAAACAGAATCGTACTTGTTGTATATCAGGCATTGTGTAGTAGTCTAAAACAGAAATTTAAAGTCTGTCATGTATCTTTGTTCATGTTGAACAATTTAAAGGAATTTGGGGTGTGTATTGAATCGTCAGGATTAGAATGTTTTTCAATCTAGTGTCTCATTGTTCATATTGGTGTATATAGTATATCTAACTGGTCACGTATAATATAATTCTTGTGTCATTACGTGCATAAGTTTTGTGTATAGCGTAAAAGTGTTTGAGTTTTGTGCAGGTAAGTTACTACTAAGGTGATGTGATAATGGATTTATATGTAATGATTCGGTAGTTAAGGTAAATTTGCTCGTAATTAATTTAGTTTTATGTTTAGTTTGGAATATGGAGTTTCTTGAATTTTGAAGTGGATAATCAGTGGTTATGGGTATTTCCTTTGTTGTACTGAATATGGTTTGGAGAAGGGGTATCCCTGAAATCTTAATGGTCATTCCAAAATTTGGGGTGTGGTCTGTATTTTCGGGGAGGGATTCCTTTTTGGAGTGGTGTTAGTCGCCCTAGAGTTGGGGTGTGGTTTTTCTCGTTGCAGCGAATGAGGTTTGGGGGGGGGGGGCAGGTTTCTCCCATTTCTTATCGAATGCTATTGGTTCTTTAGAGTTAGGGGTAGGTGGTTTGTATTCTCATAAAAGTATCGGGTTTTTGGGTCGGTGTTCATTCTGTTATTTGAACGAGCTGTTAAAAGTGGTAAAAGTGAGGAGGAAAAAAAAAAACACGATAATAACAAAAATATGGATTTCGTCAAGATTGGTTTATTAGTGAAGGAATTAATCGGCGAGGTGGAGGTGAGTGCCTTTTCCTCATTAATTTTTGTGTTTAAATTCTGATCAGTTCGTTGTTTGTTTTATATGTTGCTTCCCTTTGTTTTCAAATGATTTGATTCTATTATATATATGTTTTGCCAAATTCACATTTGTTTCGAATGGTTTGATTATATATTACATATTTTGCTAAACTCGCATTTGTTTCGACTGGTTTGATTCTATATTATATATTTTATTAACTCCCATTGTGCTGCGGTTTTTTTTTTTTTGTTTTGCGTTCGGTTTTGTCCGTTGCTTTGTCAGAATTTTATATGTTACTTCTCCTTATTTTTGGATAATTCGATTATCATTTGTCTTTTCCTATTTTCTTATTATAGAAAGGAATAGTGAGAGAGATGGCCGAGAGGAGGCGGGAGATGAGGGAGAAAAGGTGGTGGAGGGCCCAGCGGCGGGCGATGGCCCGATGGTTCGCTGACGAAGAGGGCTGGGTCGGCCCCCAGGACGATTTTGATTTTTTTGGGCTGAGGTGGTTGTTCGAGGGACGCTGGGGAGAGGACCACCCAGCTGAGGATTGGGGTCACCCAGCCTGGCAGTCCCCTGCGGGCATCATGTCTGTATATGATATGTAAAAATAGGGACAAAACCTATATGCAAAAAGAATAAGGGGGTTTCTGTCATCCCTTTTGAATAAAATAAAAAAAAAAAAAAATATTATTTCGAATTCTTTTGTTCCTTGACTCGTTATTTACCCTTTAGTTTCTATAAGTTAATTAATAAGTTTCAGTTTTTCCTTAGGTTAATTGGTTAGTTAGTAAGTTATTTTAACTTAGTTTTATTGTATCCTGGCACGAAAAGAAAAGGAATGCTTAAGGTAAGTATATATGGCAATGCCTGACTTGGAATACTTTCGTATTTAGTTATTTGGAAATTTTCAATTTATTTTCGTGGACTATCTTGGTTTTATTACCAATTTTTATTTTAACGTTATGGTTGTTTAATAGTTCTATCACTTCGTGTGGTCCTGTATATTGATCTCCTAGTTTGCCTTTTCGTGGTTCTTTCAATAAGTAAATCATGTCTCCCAGATGCAGTTTGATAGGTTTCAATTTTTTATCATAGTAATACTTATATTTCTCTTTTGCCTTCATCAGATTGAACTTAGCTTGTCTTTGTAGGTCCCTGATTTTTGTAAATAATTCAGTTAGGTATTCACCGTAGGTTCTATTATTATGTTCCTCCATGATTGCGTGGTTAGAAGGTAACCTAGCCATTTTTCCAAAAACTAATTCATACGGAGTATAGCGTGTACCTTCGTGTACGCTGGTGTTGTATGAGAACATAGCTAGATCTAACCATTCATCCCAGTTGTTTTCTTTATTGATAAATTGTTTGAGATATTCTGCCAACACATGATGCGATCTTTCTATGGATCCGTTTGACTGTGGATGAAATGCGGTTGTTCGACATTGCTTTATCTTAAATCGCCTAGCTATTGTTCTCATTAATGAACTTATTAGATTCGCACCTTGGTCTGTTAAAATCTGCTTAGGTGCTCCGAACTTGCAAAAGAAATTTTTAACAAGAGCGTCCCCTATTCTCACAGAGGTAGTTTCGTTTAGTGGAATTGCCAATGAATATTTTGTTAACTGGTCTTGAACAGTTAGTATATATTCGTTTCCCATTCTGGTTATGGGTAGGGGTCCAACTATATCCATAGATACCTTATCAAAACTCGATCCCGGCGTATCGGTTAAAATCATTGGTTGTTTTGTCTTGATTCTAGTTAATTTCTTTAATTGACAATTTGTACATCCTGAAATGTATTGTTGAACTTGACCCTTCATATTTTCCCAGAAGTAATTTTGTCTGATTCTGTTATACGTCTTAGTAACTCCTTTATGTCCGCCTAAAGCAGATGAATGATATTCCTGTATTATCTGCATTCGGTCTTCTACGGGAGGAATTCTCACCAATGAATTGCAGATAATTATCTTGCATGGGGTGTTGGAGAATATGTCTCGTATTAGTTTAAGAATTTCTTTCCAATCTATACTATCGATGCTTGTTGTTTTAGCTAAGGCTATTGTCTCAAGTTGGAGTTCCCTCATAACGTCTAGTAGGGATTTTAATCCTTCAGCTAATATCTCGTGATCTAGTGGAGTGTTTAGACTCTCCTTAATGGGTACCCCTATATATCTTTTCTTTCCAATCTCGAATACCCTAGCTCTTCCTAGCATTAGCTCCGTATAACGGGGTAGTTTGTTTATATTTTGTAGATCTTTCGATCCCTCGTCACAGGGGTCGTTCCTTAGGGTTATGAAAAATGCTATATTTCCTTTTTGCATAGTTAACTTATCTCTAGTTTCTGATAACTGTATTTGATTCGACATGTATATGTCATTGCAATGTCGATGCTCGTCTTCTGAGTCGGAATCCGAGTCAGACCCTTCGCTCACGCTCGTATTGTTTGAATATGTATGTGTTTCATTGTAGGTGTCTGAGGGGAAGCGGGCCTCGGGTATCGTGGGCGTGTTATATTCCCACTCCGTTCCTATGGCGTCTGTTTCTATTCGGTCTGAGTTAATAGCTGGATTTATGAGGGACGCGTTTACGGGAGCATCATTTTCGAAGTTAATTATTTCTTCTTCTGATATTGGTTCTAAAATTTTTATTTGCGAAAAATTTTCAGAAGTCGGGCCGAGGTTTTTAGATAATTCGCTTGCCTCTGTCTGTTTTGTCGCATTAAGTTTAAGTATATCCTGAGTATTATCAACCGATGATTTTAGTTCGTTTAATTTTTTATTGTTATCGTTTGGGTCGGACGCCCCAAGGTCTTCCGAATGGCATGAATCTTGGGTTTGGGGTTTTCCTGACCCTTGGTCCCCTACTGTTTTCTTGTATTCTGCAATACCCATATGTGTCTGGTTTTTGTCGCGTTCATTTTTATTCTCAGTTCGTTTTCTTCTCAAGTCGTACTCCGTGTACTTGGCGGGCATATGTATTTTCTGTCTATCCCGTAAATTTCGTCCCCCGGTGACGTTAATCGTTTTTGAACTTTCCCTGGTCTTGTCAGCGCTAGGGTTTGACAGGGGTTCCTGGTTTGTGTATATCTTAATAGAAAATGGTGTTTCGAAAATTCGTCGAATTTTTCCCTCGGTTTCTTCCCATGGAAGTCGATCTAGACCGCTGCCTATTTTTGGCATGGCTATTTTATAACAATCTAGTTCAATACAAAGTGATTTTAAGGCTTTCAGACTCGCTTCTAATGCGTCCGGAGTAGGCTTATTATTACTATATTCTTTAGTTATGAGGTAAAATATATATCTTTCTCCAGTACGCAGATAAGCTACTCCGCCTATGTCCTGCTGTTGATTCAGTAAAGTTTCCACCCCTCCAAAACGTTTTCTAAATTCTAGTGCCACGCCTGCTCCCATTTTAAAATCTTTAGCTACGCAGTGTGCTAATGAATAGTCATCGTCTGAATCAAATAAACTTCCTGGGAGGATTTCAATGGGAGAAATAGTTTCGTTTTCATTATCGGATTTTATGGTTAGAATTTGTTGATTTAATTCTACCGGATTTCTAGATAATGCATCTGCATTAGCATTGACTCTTCCAGCCTTGTATACTACTTCGTATTCGTATTCCGCTAACTTCAATCTCCAGCGTACCAAACGCGAGGTTGGGTCTTTTACCGAATGTAGCCATACCAAGGGCCTGTGATCCGTAACGAGTGTAAATCTCTTTCCATAAATATAAGCGCGAAAATGATTCACTGAATATACTATTGCGAGCAGTTCCTTTTCGGTTGTTGAATAGTTTTGCTCTGCTGTATTCAGAAGCCTGGAGGTATATGCGATTGGCAGGTCTTTTCCGATAGGTCCCTGGCTGAGTATACTCCCTATAGCGTACCCTGATGCGTCTGTAGTTATCACGAATGGTTCATTGAAGTTGGGATACTGTAAAATAGGTTCGCTACATAATTTTTCTTGTAGTTCCGTGAATGCTAGTTCTTGATCGTTAGTCCAACTAAAACGTATTCCCTTTTTTAATGAATTAGTGAGGGGTTTGGCAATTTTTGAAAAATCGGGTATGAACCTTCTATAATATCCGGCCAGTCCTAAGAACTGTTTTATATTCTTAGCACTTCTTGGCTTCGGAAAGTTTTTAACGGCTTCAATTTTCTTGGGATCAGGTTTCAATCCATCTTCGCTAATAATGTGACCTAAGTACATTACTTCCTTCCTTAAGAACTCACATTTATCTGGCTGTAATTTCAGGTTAGCTTGTCTTAAGCGTTTCATTAAGGTATTAAATTTTTGTTCGTGTTCTTGTAGGGATCTAGAATAAATGACTATGTCGTCAAGGTATACGAATAACTCTGATCCTTGTAATCCCGTGAGGACCCGATCCATTAGTCTTTGAAAGGTTGCTGGTGCATTTTTTAAACCGAAGGGCATACAACTGAATTCGTAATGACCGAAAGGTGTAGTAAAGGCCGTTTTATGGGCATCAATCTCTTTCATTTTAATTTGATGGAAGCCAGACGCGAGATCAAAAACTGAGAAATATCTCGCGTTACCCAATTGGTCCAGTATTTCTATTATGTTCGGTAATGGGTAGGCATCACCGACCGTCTTTTCGTTCAACGAACGATAGTCTATGACCATTCTCCAACGTTTATTTCCTTTAGAGTCTGGCTTCTTAGGGACTATCCACAGGGGCGAGTTGTAGGAAGAAAGGGACGGCCTAATTACCTTATTTTCTAAGAGTTCATTTACCTGCTTAGTTATTTCTTCTTTATGAATAGGAGGAAACCTGTACTGTCGGGTGTTTACTGGTACCGTGTCAATTGTATTTATACCATGCTCTATGGCCGTAGTGGTCCCAAGCATTTCTCCCGGTATATGAAATCTGTCTTGATTTTGCCTGATGAGATTGTTAACACTACCCTTTTCTTCTTTATTCAAATGTTCTAGTCTTAAGAGCTTTATTAATTCATCATACCTTTCCTTGCCATATATCGTGCGGATTCTAGTCCTGATTCTGTTATCTTTTGTATTCGTATACTGGGGCGCGATATTTGAATTTTGCCGTTCATTTAGTATTACTTCTTGGTCTTGATCCAGAGGATTTTCTTGATTTTGATTTTGATTTTGATTTTGATTTTGATTTTGATTTTGATTTTGATTTTGATTTTGATTTTGATTTTGATTTTGATTTTGATTTTGATTTTGATTTTGATTTTGATTTTGATTTTGATTTTGATTTTGATTTTGATTTTGATTTTGATTTTGATTTTGATTTTGATTTTGATTTTGATTTTGATTTTGATTTTGATTTTGATTTTGATTTTGATTTTGATTTTGATTTTGATTTTGATTTTGATTTTGATTTTGGGCAAGAATTCCTTCGCGTGGCCCTAAGTGTGAACCTTGATTTATTTTCTCGCCTGTTTTATGTCCTACGGCTGGATTTATTTTAGAGATCTCGTTATCGCTTGGAGGTTCTACCGAATCATCTATGTGATTTGTCCGTAACTCTTGTCCGAGTGAAGAGTCCGTCAGTGGTTTTGCGTCGGGGCATGGTAGTAGATCAATAGTTGGTACTATCAGTCTAACATCTTCATCTCTTGTATTAGTGACTCTGATGTAGGCTCTACCTGCATTATTTCTCACCAATGCTTCGCCTAAGAATATCCCATCTCCTGCTATGAGTCTGGGTACATAACCTTCTTTTATCCCGTTGGGTTTTATTTTAATACTAATATTACAAGTTGTACGGGCCGGGACTACGGTGGTTTCCCTTGAATTGAAATAAAGCTGATTGTTATTAAGCTCGACGCATTCGTGTGCGTAATTTATCGTAGCCCTGTGTGTACGAAAGAAGTCTGATCCCAATATACCCATTTGTGATATAGGGAAATTGTTGTCAACTAAATGAAAGGAGACTGGTACGTCGTAAATTTTTATTGTTACTTTCCCTAATGTGTTTACGTAATTTTCTGTTATTCCTATGAGCTTCAAGATTTCGGAACGATTTATGTCGTTTAGGTTTCGTAAGCTATTTATTTTCAATAGGTTTGGTTCGGACCCTGTGTCTATCATCATATCTATATTTTTATTTAGGTCTTCTGACTGGAGGTTTATTGAAGGCACTTGTTCGTGAGCCGTTAGTTTGACTGTGGCGATACGGCTTGTTCTGTTTGTATGGGTAGAGCGGAGAAGGTTTGACTGGCCTCTCGAGATCCGCTCCATGTCCCCGAGGGTCCCCCTCCGTTTCCCGTTTGACGGTTGCCTGAATTATCTTGATCTTTGTTTCTTAACGCGTTATTATACTCCCTTCTTCGGCAATCATTTATGACGTGCCCCGGTTTTTTACAGTAAGCGCAAATCAACGTTGATCGTTCGGGACGATACGGTTCTTCGCGGCGAGGGTTATTATCTCTATGTTTGTATTTTTCCCAATTCATATTGAAATTCCCGTTTCTTTGCTGATCGTTTCGAATTTCATTGTCCCGAATGCGGTGGCTATTTGTATTCGTTGAGCGTTCGCTTCTTTGATTTTGAGGTGGTGTTGGGTTTCTATCGGAGTCATTGTTTTTAAATCTATCATTCTGGTTAAAATAACATCTTTCTTCGCTGTGGTTATTGCGTTTACAGATCCTACAGTGAATGTTTTCCTTTTCTTCTTCGTAATAGTTTCCTGTGGGTCGCGTGGTAATAGGTCGGTCTGTTTTTTCTCTTTCCTTTTCTCGGTTGAAACGCTTTCCTAGTTCCATTGCCCTGTCGAATGCCTGGTCTAATGTCTTGTAACCTAATATATCTAAACCGTTCCTATATTTCGATGGCAACCCCTCTAAAAATCCCTCTAACACATCTTTATCGTCTGATTTTAAGGTTTCGTTCGTGATTTCAAACCCACTGCGTCGTTCTGCCTCTAAAATAGCCGTTTTGAGATCCTTCACGCGATTTATGTAATCGATTATATGTTCGTTAGGTTTCTTATATAGTCGTCCTAACTCGCCGCGATAATAGTTTACAGATTTGGACGGCCCGAAGATTTCCGATAAACGGTCTAGTAGTGATTCGACATCGTCGTATTCCTTATCTTCCACGACGGCGTATGCACGTCCGTTTAGTTTGTTTTTGACTAATTTTGTAAAATATGATCTGGACCCAGGACTGGTCATTTCTTTTGCCTTCCTACACGCCCGTATAAATTGCATTAAAGGCATATTGTCTCCGTTATATGTAGGTATCGTACTTATGGCGTGTTTAAGAGGAATTGAAGCGTCTTGGTATGGTATCGCTCGAGTGTGTGGTGTAGCTAGCTGTTCGTCTATATGTCTAATACGTTCTTCTATTCGATCTAAAGGGGTCGAGTGTGCTACGCGGGCGTCAGTAGATGGTTCGAATGATATGGGTGTAGAGTTTTCGTGGTTGGGGGGGGTAGGTCTAGAAGATTCTGGTACTCGAGAGGTTTTTGGGGTTCTATCTGTGAGATTTGGTTCATTCTGGTTTTCTGATATTCCTAATTGTTTTGTTTCCGATTTTTCCCCGGATTCTGAGTTTTGTTTAAGATTTAGTATTTCATTTCGTAATTTTCCTACTTCTTCGTTTACTGATTCTTCATGGGTCGTGAGATATTTAATTGTTCCTTCTAGTTTTGTTCGCAAATCCTGGATTGTCTCATCCATAGTCATTATATCCGGATTTTGAGCTATTACTAATTCTGATTTTAACTCTTCTATATTCTTTTTTAATTTCGCGTTTATTCCGTCAAACTCTAGTTCCTTTTGTCTATAATTCAGTGTCTTAACTCTTAATTCCTGATCCTTTTCGGCCAGACGTGTTCGTTCGAGCTTAAGTTGTTCCTTAAATTTAGCCGCTATTTCTAAAAGATCTTCCTGAGTATATATGTCTTTCTCTGGTATATCGATCTCCATTTTCGGAATTTTGGAAAAATTATTTATTTATGTTTTTTTTTTTTTTTTTTTTTTTTTATTAATTTTTCCTCTTTAGAACTTCTCCTTTTTAATCGAAATCCCACCGCTGTCACCATAAATATGTAACGACCTGGCGAGTCAGTCGATTTTTCTGAGACTATTGTTTACAACACGATCTATCGAACAAACATGAGAGATGGATCAAACGCAGCCCAGAATGAAAAGACTTTACTTCGCGCGTTACCGGTAAAGAAAAACTCCCTTTTTGATACACATGTATTGGGATTCGGGGAGTAAAGGAGAAATCTTCCTTATCGAGGAAAACAAAATATCGAAACGGGAAAGGAAAATTTGTAAGCTTGCTTACCTTATGTGATGAGATGACTCGGAAGTTAATGTAGATTACAGATATCAGCGTCACCCAATTGGTCGAGGATGTCGGCAGATAATACGGGTAGAGGATCTTGCAATTTGAGGATTGATTTAGCTATCTCCAGATAGAAATCTTCTTCTTCCAAAGGAAAAGCTCCCGTGCTTGATGCTTTTTGTAGGGTGGATGTATAAGTGAAAGGGTGGTTGAGCGTGGTTATGGGCGTTGCGGGTTGTTGAGCTATTGAAGTATTTTCCGCGTGGTCGCGCGGTGGTTTTATCGTCAAATCTAGTGGATATGAAGGTTCGTCAGGAATTAGAGGAGGTGGGGGAGGCGAGCTTGGGTGTGAAGGGAGGTTTTGAGGGATAAGTTGCACACTCAATGTATGTGGTTGAAAACAGTAAGGTATTTCGGTCACTAATTGGGTAGTGCCCGTTCGAAGTTGCGGGATTAAAGTTATAGGCGTATTATCTGGTTGATTATTTAGTTTCGGAATGGACAATGACTGCTTAGTCTGTTGAACTACTTCAGTAAGTAGACGTGAAATGTCTTCGAGACTTTGAAAGAGCTGGTTCAGTGTTCTCTTTGCTTCGGCAGATATTTTGATTAGTTTGGATTTTCTAGTAACGGCTTTTCGAATTACTGGTGCTTCTTTAGGCATCAGGAAGGTTATTTATGAATAAAATGATAGGGTGGTTAAGGACACGCTTCAGGTGACAACTTAAGGTGGAACCAAGGATATTCTCCTCGGTGTTTACCCCGTGACCAGAGATATTGTCTCTAGGTGTCAAGGCTGAAGGAGGCTTCTGGGTTCGGATAATGGGATTATTAATGATATTGGAAAAGGGTTGGGAAAAGTAAAGGACTCACTTCGGTTGACAACTTAAGGTGTAACCAAGGATATTCTCCTCGGTGTTTGCCCCGTGACCAGAGATATTGTCTCTAGGTGTCAAGGTTGAAGGAGGTTTCTGGGTTTAGTTAATGGAAATTTTAATAATATTGGGAAAGAGTTTGGAAAAGTAAGGGACTCACTTCAGTTGACAACTTAAGGTGTAACCAAGGATATTCTCCTCGGCGTTTACCCCGTGACCAGAGATATTGTCTCTAGGTGTCAAGGCTGAAGGAGGTTTTTGGATTTAGTTAATGAGATTATTAATGATATTGGGTGGTTGGGCTGGTATAGAAGAATTGCCAGTAATTGGAAAAAATCCAGGACTACTTACGTAGGGGAAGTTAAATCGGTGGTTCTTTAATATAATATTGTTTTTTTATTTCACTTCTGGGTGTACACTTTGAATTAAAATTATCTTCTTCAAACTATCAGTGTATTTGATCAAGAGATTTAAGAAATGAATGGATTGAGTTGAATATTACCGGATAAAACAAGTAATAGTTTTGTGTTGAATTGTTAGGCTTGAAATTCTTTTATTATAAATTCTTTTGTTTAAACTGATCTAGATTTATCTGATCGCGATTTTGACTGCGAGTATTGGTTAACCGAAAACTCCGGGCGAACAATTAGAAGTGGCAACCGGGAGCCAGCAGCCGGGGGAAAAAACTACTTTTGCGTCATCCTTTATAGAAGTATTCGTAAGAGTGGGGTTTTCACTGGCCTAAATCTCATTGGTCAATTACTTACTCGCGAGTACAGTCACTTACTTATAAGTACAGTCTGAAAGAGTTTAGCTTAGCTTATGAGGAACGTTCTTCCCCTTAAAGTATTTGAATGCGTAACCAATGATAGTCGATCGGCGGGGTAGGGCCTATGCGTCTCTCGCGGGCTTTGTATATCATATTCCTTCTATAGTTCTTAGAATCGTGATATACAGAGATATATATATATATATATATATTGGGCTGTGGATTTATGTTTTGAGATGTCGGCATAACTGAAACGTTGGACTATTGCGATGTCGGATACGTTGGTGTACTGGAGCGTTGGACATTGATAGATATATATATATATGCATATGCGCATATATACATATATATATGTTATTGCTAATTCCTAGTACCGTGGCGTCCGTTTTAGATTGCGTCATAATTTAACGAAGTTTCTTGTTCATAAATTTGGCTTCTTAATCGTACATTTATTGGTCCGTCACAGGGATTTGTCCCAATATGGATAAAATATGTATAAAATTTGATGACGTCCGCATGGCTTTCCCAACACCTTTATCAACTAGCATCATTACCCTAATTATTTATTATTTTTATTATTGTTAAATCTAGGGTTAATAGGTTTCATAATTAAATGATAACATATCGTTTATTGGTTGCTTTACCCGGAAGGGAATACTCATCGAGGTTTTTTATTAACCATTTCATGGATTAAATTCCTGAGGGTGTGGTTGGTCGTCCATTATTTATAAGTAAATTGAGTTATTTCCTTGCGGGCTCTGCAATATCTTAAATTAACATTTATCCATTTATGGCATAAGGCCTACATATGGTCATTGGTAAAAGAAAAGATCATTATTTGATCGTACTACTAGTGCAGTTGTAGGTAACGTAGATTTCTTGTCTTTAGTGATCGTGTGGGTTATATGTGTTGGATGGGTTCGGGGCGCTCGGTCCAGAGGACGTGACAGTATCTATACGGGGAAAGATATTCTGTAATGAGTGCTGAAAAGTAAGTGAATTTTACAGGATTTCTGAGAGATTAGAAGGACAGCCTCATTTTACTGTTGAAATATACCAGCTTTTCAATCAAGCTTAACGAAGAAACACTCTCGACAATTTAAGTGATATTCATTGATGAGAATATCTTTCTAAATATGAGTATATAAAACTTACTGCACAATTTTTCTCCGTGTATAATCGGTGTTGACGAAGGCGTGGACATTGGTTTATCTATAATCGGTGTCAGTACGCAATCAATGTTGGAGGGAAATGTCGGTTCATGTTCAATCATTGTTATCTGTGCAGGTTCATCTTCAGCCACTGTGGTCAAGACCCCCAGCGACTGAGCTTCAGCAATTTTAATTCGTCCATTAATATAGTCGAGATGCTTTTGCACGAACTCGTCTACTCGCATCGGTTGGTTGCAATTTCTAAGCAATCGATTTTTTATTTGGTTGAAAGCACTTTCGACCGAGGCACTGGATGCAGATACGCGACCATAGCCATACCTATCCCTGAACGCGCAGGACCATAACGGTAGCCACTTGGCATCTTTGACTAGACGATCGGCGAGTTGAGGTATGAAATGCGCATTATCACGGTTACCGTCACCATCTGATACCAATGTTTTCACCTCGTTATCAATATTTTTGGCCCATGACGACCAACTGTTGCAATGTGTATCTTCATCGGTACTATCACGATCTTCATCAATACTATCGCGATTTTCTACACCGTTGTCCAAGTTTTCCAGGTCAGGGTTTTCGACGGTTATGTGGTTTTTAAGCCGTTCCTTGTGTTCTTCGCAAGGTGTGATTTGACCAGTCACGAAATTACCCTCTGTCTCGCTTCGAGCAACTATTAAAATAGATTTTAATAATAATGATGCTAGGAAGAAGGTCTGTATTCGTCGATTCGCGCCTTTCAAAAATCTCACGTACATGTGGATAAAATGCGCAATATCAATGCGGATCCAGCAGCTAGGTACAGACTCGTCAGAAAATGCATCCGCATATTCGTCAATGGTCGAATACGATGTAAACGTACGAATGGAGGCTGTTAGCAATGCTTTGGCGGAATCACAGACAACTTCTTTGGGACAAGGTGCACCTAGAAAAGTTATTCCAGTGAATCTACTCAAAGTATAAGTGATTATACCATTATTTGTTCGTAAGGTTTCCAATTACAAACGTTATGAAATATTCAAGAAAATCAGGT
This sequence comes from Tenthredo distinguenda, assembly GCA_947538915.1. NCBI lineage: Eukaryota > Metazoa > Arthropoda > Insecta > Hymenoptera > Tenthredinidae > Tenthredo > Tenthredo distinguenda. The sequence goes on from OX384538.1 coordinate 8,208,600, forward strand.
ACGTACATTTCAATATTGAGAAGTAAGTTTCTATAGATTGAACACAGTGCAATTTATTGATAAATGTTTTGCAGATGCATTCAATTCATCACGTACTAAAATGATGAGGACGTATGCGTCCGAAATTACGAGGTAAACATGAGTAATTGCAAGTGGCAGTGAGTGTTTGGAATCATACCTGAGGTTATCCACTCCATCAGCCATGCTTGTATCGAAGTAGTTTTATGACTTTCAGTCAACATTTGTGCGACAGAGAACTGTCCACGCGAGTCACAACGAACGACACATTCGTACAAGAATATGTGACTGGACTTAGTTTTACCGTCACACCTCTGTACCTTCTTCACAATACTTCCTGTGGCATCAATAGCTATACAAGCAGGTTGATCTCGTGCATAGTTCCTGTATGCGTGCTTTTGATGATTCGTCCAGTAATAGACGGAAAATGGATTCAATGATAGATGATGAATCATGTTCTTATGAGAGCCTAATTGCATTTTCGCTAATGCCAAAACTGGATCGCGATCTAAATGCATGGAAGCCGCATATTCATTTTTCGCCGTACTTAATACGTTTGAACTCCTTAAATGCGGTGGTTCAGGGTCACTCGGGTGCATTAATTCTTTTGCTTTTTCAGCGCGATATACACTGACGGATTTTCCCTGGAGCTCTGCAGCAACAGCTTTCCTAACGGGTGCCCTAAGGTACCTTTTACCGCAAGTGTTATCGCCTTGGTTCACAGTGCATTTTATACGAATGTCTTCTTCCTGTGAATCGATTATCTCGCATCGAAGAGTGGAGCCGCACTTACATTGCCCATTCATCGAACCAGACCTGCAGCTGTTGGCGATGTGGTGATTTTTAAAATTAAATCCGCATTTTAGACGTGTAGCATCCCAAATTTTCTCACTAAGAATCTCTTGCCATTTCCCTGATTGCAGAACTGTACAAGACCGTAGATACGGTTTGAGCTGGCTTGAGCCGGTACGCTTGTATGTTTTGTTTATGAGTAGTTCGTCAAATTCAGTTTTGGTTAAAAATACAGTGAAACCTCTATTAGCGGACACCTCTCTAAAGCGGACACCTCTATTAACGGACAAATTTTCAATGCACCGGCCTCATTACATTGTTTCTTATGCGAAGAAAACCTCCATATAGCGGACCCTCTGAAAAGCGGACACCTCCGCTAACGGACACCCAATATTTCAATGTAACGGACACTTGATCGTAAACTTTACGTATTGTGGCGAACACTTTATAAAAGTAAACAATATCACCGCTGGTATCAGGTGTAGATCGATGATTTCTATTTCTCCTTGTGTTCATCGAGCAAATCAGACGTTGAAATCAATAATTCATCATGTCTCAAAAGAGAAAACGTTTAACTTTGAGAGACAAAATTGAAATCATAAAAAGTTGCGAAAATGAAAAATTAAGTGTCCGTGAAGCCGCTTCGAAATTTAATATCGGTAAAACACAAGTGGGCAACATTTTGAAGAATAAAAATGATTTAATTGAATCATTCATGACGAATGGAAACGAATCGTCAAAAAGAGCGTTTCCTAAAGTTGAACAAGCCGTGATAGACAGTGCGGTATATGAGTGGATCAGCCAAGTGAGGTCGAAAAATATTCCAATATCCGGGCCACTGATTCAAGAAAAAGCGTTGGAAGTGGCAGAGAAATTGAAATTACAAAATTTTACTGCATCTAATGGTTGGCTCGAAAAATTCCGTCGCCGTCATCAAATTTCGTTTAAAACTGTTTGTGGTGAGAGTGCTTCTGTCGACAAAACAGTGGTGAAAAATTGGTTTGATAAAGTCAAAGAATTTTGTAATGGTTATGACGAGAGCAACATTTTTAATTGCGATGAGACAGGATTGTTTTTCAGGGCATTACCTGATAAAACAATGTGCCTTAAAGGTGAAAAGTGTAATGGCGGAAAAATGTCGAAAGAAAGACTTACTATAATGTTATGCGTAAATATGATCGGAGAATTCGAAGATCCACTAATTATTGGAAAAGCACAAAGACCACGATGTTTCCGAAAAATTGACTTGAGTCTATTAAATATTGACTGGCGACATAATACGCGTGCATGGATGACAGGAGAAATCATGGCCTCGTGGTTATCTAACTTGAATAATAAAATGAAACGACTGAAGAGGAAAATTCTTTTATTTCTTGATAATGCTGCTTGTCATCCAAAAATCGAATTGTCCAACATAAAATTGATGTTTTTACCACCTAATACGACCTCAGCATGTCAGCCATTAGACCAAGGTAAGTTAGAGCGAGAGAAATTTAAATTAGTTAGAAATTTGAAATCGATAATAACATTTTTTATTGTTTCAGGCATTATCCAAAACTTTAAAGTTCACTATAGGAAAAAAGTTTTGACATTTTTAATAACAAAATATGAGTCTGTTGACTCTGCCACTGAGGTGTCAAAAAGCATAAACGTTTTGGATGCCATCCTTTGGATTAAATCAGCCATATCCAATATCAAAAGCGAAACAGTCTACAATTGTTTTCGGAAAGCTGGATTTAGAAAAAATGGATGCGAAGATGAGGCAATTTCAGACACCGATTATAATGCTCATCTTGAAGAACTTCTACTTCCCTTTGGAACTCCAGCTGATTGCTATGTTTCTATTGACAATGACGTGATAACAGAAAATACGTTGCTAGATATCAGTCTGAATATTTATCAACAAGAAGAATCAGCTTTAGAAGCAGAGGACTTTCATGAAGAAAATGACGCACAACACACAGTATTATCTGGTGCCGATGCTTTAGATTGTGTTGGCAAATTGAAACAATATTTTTTAAATAGTAACGATGCTGTGGGTTTAAGTTTGATATCAGGCGTTCAAATGCATATTGAAAACGATGTAGCGAGGAAGCCGAAAACTCAAACATCGATTTTAACTTTTATTACAAGAGTGAAGAAATAAAATCATGTTTATGAATAAGTATAAATAAACGCAAGTAATGCCATATATAAAAAAAAAATAAATGAAAGATTGTTTTATATCCAAGTAATATGTTTATGTCTTATTTTACGTATGATATGTATTTATAGCTCAAATCCCAAAGCCTCTCTAAAGCGGACACCTCCAGTAACGGACAATTTTGGCTTGCACGGTCACTGTCCGCTATACAGAGGTTTCACTGTATATAAAATTGCAGGGTACCAGCTTCACCTTCGACAGACGCTACCGAGTGATTTGACTGATTTGTCACTTGAAGGTCACTATTTTCTAACGAGACACTGTCGTTCACAGTAACACTGAGGCGATTCGTGAGTCTATCTCTCACGCCGTAAGTATTGCACGTAACAAAAGTATATAACGAATTCGGCAAAATCGCATTCCCCAATTCCTGTGATATGATACACCACACATCATTCTGCTTCGACACTATACCACTCGGCGAAAGAAGCACTTCTTCCTTGTGATTCAAGACCGCTTCGATAATCGAGTCTGAGTCGATCTTACGCGGTCTTCCACGCCTTAACACCATTTCTATTAGTTATAACAGCACTTTATATAAACGCGACTATTTTTAATAACTTCACAACGAAGACTGACTGCATCAGTTGAATTCAGCTGCGAACTGCTTTTGTCTTTCTCGAAAGATTGAGAAATAAAGGACTCATAATACAATAGAAAAATAAATATTGATAATACAGTGTTGCATCATTTCACCAGTTCGATGCTGTAGGATTCATCAAACATTTTTATCAATAACTGTCGAGAAAAATGCTCCAAAATGATGTTGATGACTACAGTTTTAATTTCCCTAAATTTTTAATTTTTTTTTGGATTTGAAATATCAAAATTCCGCCCATTAAAAATATTTTGAATACAGTCGCTAAAATTCTGTACCGAACGACGATGACGTTGGGACAAGTTCAACATGTAATAAGATTGGGACTCCTTTTTCAGTATAGTTTTTTGATATCCCGCAAATGATCATTTTTCTCCTCGTGGCATACGTTTGAACGCAGAGCTGTGAAACGCGGAGAGAAAAAAAAAATTTCAAAGTTCTCTGTGGGGTGGTAACAAAATATATTTTAAATTATTCCTCACCAAGTTATAAGTCGCGTGACTCATGCCATAAAGTACTATTCAATGCAATATAACATCTTTCGGGCAAAAATCTGCAAAAATAATTTTTTTTTACGCTAACGACATTATGGCATTAGTCACGCAAAGTGTATAAACCCACTCGTCCAGTCGTACGAACGACTTCGATCAAAATTCGATAACTCAGTGAGAAACAATCGGAAAGAAATTTTGAAGAAGCACTTTAACCGGGAAACTCCACGTCTCAAAACCTGTATCGTGAAAAGTTTCTGCGATTTTTTTGATGCACCCCAGAGAACTTTGAATAACTGTTCCTTCTCTGCGTTTCACAGCTTTGCGCTCGAACCCCCATCATGAAAAATGATCGTACACAAGCCATCCAAAAACCATCTTGAAGAAAAAGTTTCAAGCTTCCAGTTTCTTTTTCGGATTTTTTTAAACGATTTCCTCTGAGTTACAGAGTTGGGAAAGCTATGCACTTTCCGCAAAGTTCCAGGTGCGCCGTTAATTGTTTGGCTGAGTGTAGTACCCAGACAACACAAAAGTAAAAGTGGTCCTCAAGACGTCATATGGACGTCACATGCGTCGATTTCTGACGTCTTAAAGACGTCTTAACAATTAAAACGTCTTTAAGACGTCTTTGAGACTTGAGACGTCTTTAAGACGTCAGAAATCGACGCATTTGACGTCCATATGACGTCTTGAAGACTACTTTTGTTTTTGTGTTGTCTGGGTAGTTTCAACTCTCCCTTGTGCTTCTGTAACGTCGATAAATGATTATAATAGTACAATACGATGCGACAGCGGTAAAACTTTTTCTGACGAGTGTGAGGTTGCAGCACGAACCGAAGGCGAGGGTTGCAATCACACGATATCAGAAGAAGTTTTTGCGTCGAGTATTGTACAAAATTTTACTTTCTAAGGTGTGGAAATGGACGTTATACTCGCGCTTCGCGTGCGTATAACGTCCATTATCACACTGAGTGAAGTAATAGTATATTTCGTATCAAGGGCGTAAAATTTTATACCCGCGTGTGATCGCCGTGCACGAGGGTCTGCGAAGCCGGCCCGAGTGATTACAGCATCATACGAGGGTATAAAATCTTACGCCCGTGTTACGAACGATATTTTTCGATGTAGTCGGCGTAAAATTAGATTTCATCCAAGCAAAACAAGTTGTAAAATCGGATTTTACGCCCACTACAACGGAAAATATTATTTCACAAGAAATTCTTTCAAATTCACGTGAAAAACAATTTCGTTGTCTTTCACTAATGCATGTTGTTACGAATATTGTTATATTGACCCGTTATGACCGTAAGCGGCGTGCCATGTTCAGCACATTAATTTTGGCATGCCCCGGAAAAAAATTCTCCCGATAAGTTCAGTGAATTGAGGTGCTAAATGCATAAATTCACCCTAGATAAATCACTAAAATTCATCAGTTAAAAAATTTCACACTCTTATCCCTCTATAATTGAATATAGCAGAATTTCTCGCTGCCGTCGTCATCCAGGGCGCGGACGGGGTTGTAACATGGCAGATGAATATACACGCCGCGCGAAATCGACTGGTCTAAATAATTATAGCGGGAAACCTATGCATTTCGGGAAAAATTGACTGAGGAAATTCTGATCTCATTTTTGATCAAGATTTAACCTGTAAAATATCCGTCACGAGTTTGGAGACACGCTGTATATAACGTAAAAATGTATTATGAATATGCAGACATTTATATAAGGTATACATAGCATCTGGCTTACAACGGTCTTAACTTACTGTACTTTGAAAGTGCAAGACGTGACTAAAGAAATTTCGCTTCAAAAAAGACGATATATCGATACTCACGTTCTAATAAATTGAAATATTTATTTATAAATAGTAAATTATCGATTTGACCGCTAAAGCTGACACATAAGCTGCGAAACATTATTATCATTGCATTTAAAAAAAAAAAAAATAATTTCTCAAATTTTGTGGCTCACGACATATTAGAACGTGGGTATCGATATGTTAGCCCCGATCGGGGGATGTGAACATCCAATGATTTCGCCGTTCAGATTTTAGTTAATATAATTACATTTATGCATTTCAATGATTCTAAAACAATTAAGAATCGACTTTTGAAGGGTTCTAGACCAGAGTATCCTCTTGAAATACACAAATGGGATAATATTTCTCAATATTTGTAAGATAATAATATTTTAAACATTCGAACGAAATTAATAATGTTGAAAAGTTGATATCTATTGAAGTATTGAATTGGCAAATAAACGACTCTAGGGTTCTTCTTATGAGTCCTTATCAAATATTCAAAAAAATATGGCATCCCAACCTGCGCGTTGGGTCATCCAAAGATTTCCCTCTTCGGATCAGAATAACCTAAATCAGAATTTTCGATTTTGTACACGAAATATCAGAAAATATTCCGTAGGTTACTGTATAGTATTGTTAAGTTCGGTATTCAATTCGAGTACTCTATATTTTCTTCATATAACACGTTCGTCATCACTTCCCGGACATCGAGGGATAATCCGATGAATTCTAACCTGGTAGCTTCCATCGTGGTTCATCCAGAACTAGTGGCCAAAGATCCATTATGAATAGAGGCATTTCACGGACTTGCTTGAATGTACTACGTTCCGTGACATTCATATCGAAGTGGAGAACATTATCAACAGTGATCCACAATTGTGGCGAGTTGCGACAACACAATAAAAGGTGAAAAGTGCCGGAAGGTGGTGATTCATATCGAGATTCATGAACCAGACTCTCGTTAAATGCCTCAAAACTTCATAAAAGACCTATTGTGGAACACTAGGCGTGTAGACACTACCCGACGAATTTGGATCCCGCTACGTTTCGTTACGTCAACATCGAAGTGGAGGACGTTATCGATGGTGGTCCACAATTGCAGCGAGTTGCGACAACACAATAAACGGTGAAAAGTGCGGGCTGGCGACGATTCATATCGAACTTCATAAACCAGACTCCGTTAAATGCCTCGGGACTTCACAGCGGACTACATCGTGAAGAACTAGGGAGTTTTGGGTTTCATCGAACATGATTATCGTCCGATATAAATTCACGGACTCAAAAAAACAAACAACATTCTTTCCGCCACCTTCCATATTGACATACCACCACCTCACTGAGCCCATATAGCATCACCATAGCTACCTACCTACATCAGGCCAAAACTCTGGGAGGCGCTATCAGGAAGAACTTCACGTCCCTCCACTATCGATGACTTCAGCCCTTCTGCGGATATCAGCGAGGATAATTGCGATAGAAACTGCAACACTTGTCGCCCGTTTTATTGTTTCGTTGTAGAAAGTCAGGTATTTGTGAGCCTTTAATTGCTGCGTACCGAAGGTGAGACGTCGACCTTCTACCGCTCAATTTTAGAATCGATTAATAATGATTAATATTCAATAAGTCGTAGTACACGTTTTTCTAAATCAGATGGATTCACCGTTTGAATGGATTCATGTGTTTGGTTGAGTTTCGCACCCATAGAATACCGAATAATTCAGTTTAATACAATTATTTTTAATTGATCGATATTTCCATAAATTTAATATCGTTCGATTATGTTCTGGCAACCTTTCATCCTATTTCACGGTTTCCTGTGCTACCGTCTGTTTTCGGTTTTTCGACACATAGCATTGTACCTTGTTTGCTAACTTACGTCATTTTTAATCTTGAAATTTTGGTTGGAATACTTCTATGAATGGTTTTGAGGGTATTTAAAATCAGTGAAAAATATTTGTAGATAATTTTCGATTTCGATTACCAGGACTCTGATAATAGTTTCTCAGTCGTCGATATATTGCTCATCAATAAAAATATAAGATTTAGGGGATGAAAGTTTTAGCATGCGCAAATTACGATATCTTGATAGCTTCTCAGGCAGCAAACTTAGCATATTTACGTTACCGCGATATCACACTGTAAAATTGCTGGTACATACCAAAGTTTATGTTAGTTTTGGTTTATGTAACAGTCCCGGTGATGTAGTAGTGATATAGGAAGAAACTAAGTGACGTATCTGTAATATCAGAGTGATATGATTTTGCTGCCTGAGTTGTCATCTTTGAATTACTGATTGGTGACGTATTGCTGAACTCATGTCTTGTAAATATTGTAAAATGTATAATTCGAGTAATTGGATGCTTCCTAATATTTGAATAAATGTTGAGAAATATTTGAATAAAGATTTATTTGGACTCATCAGTCCCGTTTTGCCTCAGTTTTCTTTACTCCTTATGAATAAAGTGGCGTATCGAAAAACTTTCAGTTTTAATTGTAATTCACGAATTTCGAGGTGGCACTACGAGTATCCTTGCCATAACTAATAGTAAAACGGAAGAATATGGTTTACGTCGACTGCTGCAGTTGCCCGAGTTTTAATATTGTGGAATTTTGTATGTTTTCGATTCATCAACACACGTGATTTTTTTGTTTTCTCGCCTCCAACCGTAGGGGTGACTTTTCCAGACAGGGGGTTAAGCAAAAAAATAAGTCGAGTGGGATTCTCGCTGGAATCGGTGAGCAATTAAATCAGGCGTACTTAGTTTTTCGAAATTCCTATTCTCCGACCGTTTTTTCTCGCTTCCGATCGTAGGGGTGACTTTTCCTGATAGGGGGTTGAGCAAAAAAATAAGTCAAGTGGGATTCTCGCTGGAATTGGCGAGCAATTAAATCAGGCGTACTCAGTTTTTTGAAATTTCACTTCTACGACTGTTTTTTCTCGCCTTCGATCGTAGGGGTGGCATTTCTGGACAGGGGGTTAAGCAAAAAAATAAGTCAAGTGGGATTCTCGCTGGAATCGGTGAGCAATTAAATCAGGCGTACTTAGTTTTTCGAAATTCCTATTCTACGACCGTCTTTTCTTGCCTCCGACCGTAGGGGTGACTTTTCCGGATAGGGGGTTGAGCAAAAAAATAAGTCAAGTGGGATTTTCACTGGAATCGGCGAGCAATTAAATCAGGCGTACTCAGTTTTTCGAAATTCCACTCCTGCGACCGTCTTTTCTCGCCTCCGACCGTAGGGGTGACTTTTTCGGATAGGGGGTTGAGCAAAAAATCAAGTAAAGTGAGATTTTCGCTGGAAAGGCGAGCAATTAAATCAGGCGTGGTCATTTTTTCGAAATTCCCATTTTTTTAGCAATCAGTTGCTTTCGGCTACGGTTGGGGTGACTGTTCTGGGCAGGGGGGTGATGGAAAAAAATTTAGAAGGGGTGCATTGTGGAGCAAATAAAAAGCAAAAAAATATGGTACCATTGTTTTTAATTTTTTCATCCCCTTTCTATTTTTTTTCGAATGGCGCTGCTAGCTTTTTTTCAAGTTGGCAGCGCCATGAATTTTGGCTAAAGGGGTGGAGCAAAAAAATCAAAAATCTGGCAAAAAAATAGCAAATAAAAAGCAAGTAAATATTCACCCCTAAAAAATAGATTTTCAGAATGTGGGTGTGCTAGCTTATTAGACCTAACTGTGTACCATGATCAAACTGGATTCTGCTCGGCTTTCCTAGTTCCGGTACATATTTATCAAAAATGCATTTGATGACAGACTCCGCGTTTGCCGTTGTTGTAATCTGGATCCTGAGATCTTTCATACAACTACAATTTATTGAAGGTTCGTTGTTGAATTAAGAGATGGAACTCAATCGTAAAAAAGTGATAAAGTTTTATTATTATATGAAGAGTTTTACAAAGGCTTCACTACGTCTAGCAGAGATCTGGCGTAATCTGCCCTAATACCTCGGTCTTGGTGTTCTGACCCCGAGAGCCTTGTCTTTCCGTCCTTTATGGACTTTAGGAGCTGCATCCGCGAATTCTCTAGTATAGCGCAACGTACGGTTCATTAACCTGCTGAGTTGCGCTTGCACATTCCGTTGTATTGCGAAAGGCTATTGGGCTTACAACATCCCTTCCCCCTTGGAAAGAAAAGCCTTCGGGTTTTCTCTGAAATCAATCAAATCTGCTGGCTTGCGTCGCCGTGCGTACGCTTGCCTATTATGCTATATCTAGGTTAGTAGTTTACATAATGTATCCCGTTAACATATTTTTTATATAATCGTTTCTTAGGCTAGGTTAGTATAATTAATTTTTCCTGACTTATTATTTGATGAGAATATTACAAAATGATTAGCTCTTATTCGATAAAATGCTTTAAACGATTTACATGTACTCTAAGAGTTTTCCTTTTTACCTTTATGGTACAGTTTACTTCTGAATTTACCTCTAAGATTGTGTAAGGGCCGATCCAATGAGATAACAGCTTCTTTGATCGCCCTCTGCGTATAGTTTCGTCGTATAGGAGTACCTTATCGCCAACCTTGAACCCTGTTTGCTTGGTTCGTCGGTCGTACTCAATTTTTGACCTCTCCTTGGCTTGTTGCAGATTTTCTTTGGCTATGAGATTGCTGGCCCGCAATCTCTCTCGTAATTCTCGCGCGTAGTCGTCATAGGTGTACGTTGGTTCTGGATCCTTCTTCAGCGATGTTGGTAGTTCAGCTGGGTGCCCATACACCAGCTCGAATGGCGTAAATTGTGTTGCAGTATGGGGTGTCGTGTTATATGCAAACATAGCATATGGTAACCATTCGTCCCAGTTACTCTGTTCCTCGTTCACGTAGTGTCTCAGGTATTCTGCTAACGTCCTATGTGAACGTTCTAAGGCTCCATTGGATTCAGGATGATACGCCGTCGTCTGGATCTTGTCGATCTTTAACAATTTACAGGTATTTTTAAAAACGTTACTCAAAAAGTTGCTACCTTGATCGGTGAGTATTCTCTGCGGTATTCCGTGTTCGCATACGATCTTGGTCGCGAATTCCTTGGCTACAGTGTTAGCTTCTTGGTTCGGAATGGGTATTGCCTTACTGTATTTAGTTAGACAATCTTGAAATGTTAGGATATATTTGTTTCCTTGTTCTGTTTCTGTCAGTGGTCCTACGATGTCTAATGCACATTTCTCAAACGGTTGATTTGGAGTGTCGGTTATGATCATTGGTGCCTTCGTCTTCCTGCTGAGTTTGTTCTTCTGGCAATTCTCGCATCTCGAGATGTGTTCTTCAACGTCCTTCCGTAATCCTGGCCAATCGTGCTTCAATCGAATTCGTTCAATCGTTCGGTTTACTCCTTGATGTGCTCCTAATGGCGTGTCGTGGTACTCATAGATGATCCTATTTCGGTCTTCTTCCGAGTATTCTAAGTCTCTTAGAGAGTTTTCATCTTTCTGCTGACTTCTGGTCACTGCGTACATGCGACTCAAGGCATCTGCGTTAGTGTTTGCCTTGCCCGCCTTGTACTCGATTTCATAGTCGTACTCTTCCAGCTTCAGTCGCCATCTCATAAGTCGTGATCCTGGATCTTTGACTCCGAATAACCATGTGAGTGGTTTGTGATCTGTAACAATCTTAAATCTGGTACCATACACATACGGTCTGAAATGATTAACTGCCCAAACTATTGCCAGTAGTTCTTTCTCTGTGGTGCTATAATTGCTTTCTGCCGAATTTAGAGTTCTACTTGCGTATGCTATCGGCAAATCTGTTCCTACTGCGCCTTGTGATAGTATTGCTCCGATGGCTTTGTCGGATGCGTCTGTTGTCACGATGAACGGTTGCTCGAAATCTGGATACTGTAGAATTGGCGCTGTCGTCAACGTCTTCTTCAAATTCTCAAAAGCCTCTTGTTCCCTTGAAGTCCATCCAAATTTCACCTCTTTCTTCAGCAAGTATGTTAGCGGTTTTGCTAAACTCGAGAAATTCTGTATGAATCGTCTGTAGTATCCGGCCAAACCCAGAAATCCTTGAACATCTTTTACAGTCTTCGGAATGGGGAACTCTTCTACTGCTCGTATCTTCTCTGGATCTGCCTTGATTCCGTCTCTGGTAATGACATGTCCCAAGAAGTTCACCTCTTTCCTCAGGAATTCACACTTGTCCGGCTGTAGCTTCAATGAGTTCTGTCTTAGGCGTTCCAGTACCTCTTCCAATCGTTTGTTATGTTCCTGTAAACTAGGAGCATGTATGACAATATCGTCAAGATAGACATAACATCTAAGTCCTTGTATTCCTGAAAGTACAGTATTCATTAACCGTTGAAACGTAGCGGGTGCGTTCTTTAATCCAAAAGGCATGCGATTGTATTCGTAGTGACCGTGTGGGGTGGAAAATGCAGTTTTGCACTTATCCTCCTCTTCCATGGGAATCTGGTGAAATCCTGATGCTAAATCTAATGTAGAGAAATACTTCGCCTTACCCAACTGGTCCAATATTTCGGTGATATTAGGCAGTGGAAAGGAGTCTCCTACAGTCACGTCATTCACCTTACGGAAGTCTACTACGACTCTCATCTTCGTTTTTCCTGATGCGTCCGCTTTCTTTGGTACCACCAGCAGTGGCGCGTTCCATTGGCTTTTGCTTGGCCTGACTACACCGTCAGCAAGCATCTTGTTTACCTGCTCGTTTATCTCCTGCTTGTGTTTCTCTGGAAGTCTATAAGGTCGTACATTTATTGGTGCGATATCTGAATTCGTTGTAATCTTGTGAGTAGCCGTGTTCGTATGACCTAAATGGTCTCCCTCCAAATGAAATACATCGTGAAATCTTTCGCATACGTCTAACAAACTCTTCTTTTCTTCTTGATTTAGATGACTGGTCCGTAAATTGTCTCTCAGCTGTTGCATTCTGCTCGCGTTACTCGGTGTCATCGTCCGACATGCATAAACTTGCGTAGTCTCAGCGTTTTCCTGACCTAGTGCCACGATTCGCACGCTCGGCCGCTCCAATTCTACTTCATAATCGTTAGTGTTCAAAATGCTGACTTTGCACTCACCGTCGACTGCGTTGGTGATGCAACCCCCCATGTATACTCCTGGATGTAACTCGATCCCTTCGACAATGCCTTCCGCATCATCGATCGTCTTTGCGTAAATTATCTTCTCACTTCTTGATTCAAGCGAAATGCGAGCTCCTGTAGCTCCTAAGCTCCAAGTTGTTCCGTACAACTTCGCGTATTTCCCGGATCTAAGCTCGACGTCATGCTTCTCGAGGAAGTCGCCTCCTAAGAGACCGTCTGCTTCTAGTGGAAAATCGTCTTTAACGGCGTATCAAGGGTGCGATATGTGCCTATCACCAACCCTTATATTTAACCTGACCTTACACAAGGTCGTAACCGGTGTTCCGCATATTCCTCTGAGCGTGATCACACCGTCTTCAGCCATCACCTCGCCGTCAATTCTTCCGACTTTTACTAAGCTTACCTCAGCTCCTGAATCTAATAACATAATCCCATGTCTCGTCTTGAATTCGTCTGCCTTGATCATTGCGTGATTTTTCTGCCCGGCTCCATTTAATAGGCAATTTACTGGTACGACGCGATACGGTTGCCTGTCCGCCGCGCCTGCTCCTCGTTTCCCGAAGTCTCGTTGTCTCGCCTGTTAGCGTCTTTGGACGGACCTGTTTGAGAACATCCTGTTTCCCTAGGATGCCTCTGATCACCTTCGGAACATTGTCTGTTCTCGCTGGCTAAGCGTTTTCTGCAATCTCGAAATAAATGTCCTGGCTTCTTGCAATAATGGCAAATGACTTGAATTTTTCTTACGTATTTACTCGGTGCCGGTAATCGTTGTCGACTCTGTGCACCGGTGTTTCCTGATCGACAGTCGCGTGCTATATGTCCTGGCTTCCCACAGTTATAGCAATTATTTCCTTTGTTACCTTCCTTGTTCCATGGTCGTTGCTGTCCTCGGTCTGGACCACGAATAGGACCTAGATCGCGTTCCTCTTCTATCGCAGTGGATATCGCTTCCCTGAGCTTCTCACATCGTTGACTCTTGACTAATATCTTCAGTCTGTCATTTAACCCTCGTACAAAAATATTAACAGCTTGCTTTCTGACCTGACGTTCCAGCGTCGATTTCGAATCTTCGGCTGCCGCTTCTCTCATCGTTAACTCGACTACCTGTGCGGTGAGTTGTTCGACTCGTAATCCGTATGACTTCGCGTCTTCGTTTGGTCGTTGCCTACAGCTGTTGAACTCCACTTGTAACGAAGCTAGTGTTCGTGTATCGATGCTCATCAACTTGAGCTCTTCCTCCAGCGCATCCCAGGTGTCAATTGATTTGTATTCTAAAGCTCGTGCCGGAGCACCTTTAATCCGCGTGCTCAAAACAGCCCTGAGTAGGTTTTGCGTATCCGCAGGTCGTATTATCTCACGTGCATATTTACAAGAGCTTATAAAATCACAAACTTTTCCTCGGTCACTGCTATCGAGGATCTCGATGTCCTTCAGCACTTGTCTCGCGGTGGGGGTGTCTTCTGCCATGTCTGCTAGGGGTGTGCTTACTTCTGTATTCTGATTCTGACGGGGTGCTGCGAGTTCTCAAGTCTGATTCTTAACAAAGTCGCGCAGTTCTGCACGAAGTTCGTCAACCGTATTTTCTTCGTTTACGTTTATGCGAAGGTGCTCACAGGTTTGGAGAAGATGATCTCTTCGTAATTCTTGGATCCACGCGGTTTTACCTTCTGCGATACGTTGTTTCACCAAATCCCAGTTCAGTGACATTTGCCGTTCTCTCGAAGCTTCCTGTGCTGTTGCAGCCAGTGATAAATGCAACGCGTACCTCTGGCTGGGAGGAAGTACACCAAACAACGGTGAATTATCTCCAAAACTTACTTCTCCCTCTAATTTAGGTGTAGTTGGAGAGTCTACGGATGCTGATCGTTCGATTCTCTGCGACATATGATAGCTAGGCACTGTACAACGTTCGTTGTGTTCTCTTAGGATTTCTTCTTCCCAATGTAAATGCTTCCAGTCTTCTTTCTTCTCACTGATTCTTCACTTGTTTTTACGACTCAACAAATCTCACTCGCTGCCACCAGTTGTTGTAATCTGGATCCTGAGATCTTTCATACAACTACAATTTATTGAAGGTTCGTTGTTGAATTAAGAGATGGAACTCAATCGTAAAAAAGTGATAAAGTTTTATTATTATATGAAGAGTTTTACAAAGGCTTCACTACGTCTAGCAGAGATCTGGCGTAATCTGCCCTAATACCTCGGTCTTGGTGTTCTGACCCCGAGAGCCTTGTCTTTCCGTCCTTTATGGACTTTAGGAGCTGCATCCGCGAATTCTCTAGTATAGCGCAACGTACGGTTCATTAACCTGCTGAGTTGCGCTTGCACATTCCGTTGTATTGCGAAAGGCTATTGGGCTTACAACACCGTTCTCAAGGGATACATTCGTACAAACTTACTAAATGCATCGCAAGTTACCAATATCCATTTATAGTTTCCCCCGCTAGAAGGTAACGGTCCCAGAATATCGATTGATACTAAATCGCCTACCCCCCGCGGAACTATGTTTTGCATGCTTGCATAACTATAGGAGCTAGGTACCTTGCATTTTTGACATCTATCGCATCGCGCTAATTCTTGTCGGATTATTCGTGCGAATTTAGGGTAATAGAAACCTTCCTTTAATATGCGATAGCATTTGCTCGATCCTGTGTGCCCATATACTTCATGGCATTCTTTGATTAGTTTTTGAATTAATGAATCAGGCACGTAGGCTTTCAAACCGCCCCCTGGCTCTACGTGGTACAGTACGTCGTTTAAGATTTTATATCGTTCTTCCGACTCAACTTCATCTGATTCCAGGATCGATAAGATTCTCCGGTCCTGTCTTTGATGATTAGCGAGTGATTCTAAACTAACCTTTAACTCCTCTGTTATATCTTTAGCTAAAGGTGCTAATATCATTATCTGGCTTACTAATGCTATTTTTTCCATCTTTTCCGGAAGATATCGGCTCAGCGTGTCTGCGACAACATTATCTTTTCCTTTAACGTACTCGATTTCGAAGTTGTATGTTTGAACAAACAAAATCCATCGGGTTAGCCTTGAACTTAATAATCTGCATGCAAATAAAAACGTCAATGCCTTATGATCTGTCCGAATTGTTAATTGAGCTCCTGCCACAAATGTCCGAAACTTTCCTAATGCGAATACTACCTTTCTCGGTTGTGAAGTAATTCAACTCGGCTCCTTTTAACGTTCTACTTGCAAAACCGACAATTAATTCCTCGTTTTGATCTGAAAGTTGGTATAGCACGGCTCCGATAGCGTAATTGCTCGCATCACATTGTAGGTAATACCTACGTTTAGGATCAGGATGATGTATTATCATGTTGTCACAGAACAACTTCTTTACTGTTGTAAAATGTGCTATCATCTCCTCGGTCCAATCCCATTTAGAGTCCTTCTTTACCAACGCTAGTAATGGTGCGGTTGCCTCGGAATACGATTTTGTAAATTTACTATAATAATTAGTTAAGCCCAAAAATCCTTTTAGTTGTTTAACGTTTTTTGGCTCTGGAAAATTTTGAATCGCTTCAATCTTTTCTAATTGCGGCCGTATGCCTTCTTTGGTTATTTTGTGGCCCAAAAAATCGATTTCCTCTCGGAAGAATTTTGATTTATTAAAGTTTATTGTCATATTGTATTTTCTGAATACTCTAAACAATAACTCAAGGTGCTCTAAATGTGATTGGATCGAGTCAGATAAACACAATATATCGTCTACAAAATTTATCGTGAATTGATCTGTGTCTTTTAACACTAGATCTAAGGTTCTAATCGGGCTGGCTAGACTGGTACTTAGCCCATATGGTGTGACAGTGAATTGGTAGGTCTTCCCCTCGTGCATGAATGCTGTAGACTTCCGCGAATCTTTATGTAATGGCACTTGCCAGAAACTAGCTGTTAGGTCTAGACTCGACATTACGGATGCATTTCCGCACTTCTGGAACAAAACCTCAGTAGATTGCGCACAATCGTGATCAGGTACTATAAGCCGATTGATGTATCTCACATCTAAAACTAACCTGATCTCGCCTGATTTTTTAGCAACAACTACTAGTGAATTCACATATTCACTGTAAGATCTTTCGATCACTCCAAGCTCTAACATTTTTTGTATTTCTTCATTTACTTTATCTCGATGTATCATTGAAATAGGATATGATCGTTTGACAAAAGGTCTATCTTCGTAAACTTTGATTTTATGTTCATATACGGTGACTCTACCTGGAATTTTTTGAAAAACGTCTCGATATTTTTTTATTAAGTCTGAAAAAGCTCTAACTTCATCGGCTCCTAGTACCTGACATTCGGTTAGCTTGCTCTCTACTTCATCATCGGTTATGTGATATTTTCTTTCTCGATCATCAGTTGCATTCAAGCTAGCTATTTCAGCCGTTGAATCTGATCTATTTTGCTTTTCGCTCGGGCTATACAATTCAATATAATATTTCTTCTCTTTTATTTGGACTTCCAGTCTGTTTATTTGTAAGTCTAGATCAGCTTTCCATTTACGAAGCGTGTCGATACCGATAATTACATCGTGTTTTAGCCCAGGCACGACGAGAAAACCCACCTCATCGACTGCCATACCGACCTTGATTTCCGCAAGAAACTGTTCTTTGACTCGAGCTGGTCTGCCCCCTGTTACACCCTGTATTTGAAAATTTACAACCGGTAACTTTTCGCATTGGGATAAGCTGTCTTTATGTTTGAGATACCAGTTATCCGAAACGCAGGTTATTTGGCTGCCTGTATCTACCAAAGCTTTCATTTCTATCTTTTTAATTCGGAGACTTAATTCCGGACATTTGTTATCTACTGGCTTTTCATTTATTTCCTCTGCAATTAAGTATTCGTACGGATCTTCAAAAGTATTTAAATCAACGAGATTCGCCGCGAAAACATTTGCTTCGTGCTGTGTCGGTATGTTTATCGGCGTGACCGGCACAGCGATTTTTAGTTTTCCGAACTGTTACTAGGTTCTATTGTAATCTGATCTTCTGTTGTGTCGTCACAGTCGATCGCGTTTGTCTGGCGATTTGTCCAGTTCTGTTTTGGATTTAAGTATTGCGTGCTTGGCCTAATACTTTCGTTTATGTCGCTTTGTTTTGAACCAGGATTAACGTTCTCAGTCCGCCATGACACTTGTTTATCTCGCGTTTCTGTTGTTCGGTAACCCGGTGAATTCTGTTTGTTCGTGTAAGTGAACTTACTTCGAGTTGCATTTGATCTACCTCCAAAGTGCAATTCGTCCAAGAACGCGAGGAGCGCATAGATGTCGCGGATGTCACGGCACCTAGCTGCTTCTACTACGGCTTCATTATTGCTTCATGTTTGCGTATTCTGACCACGTTATCTTCGTATCGTTATTATAAAAACCGAATTCTATATCCTTTCTAATTTCTCTCTGTGTTTCTTCTCCCCAGTATCTATTTAGAAACCTAATTTTGAACGAGTCCCAGAAATTGATCACGTCACGACGCGCAGTCCACCAATCTTTTGCATCCTGATTAAGACATTGGCCTATGAGTTTCAAACCTAATTCATCGCAATCGGCTCCTACAAAGGTAAAATATTCTTCTAATTCTTTGATAAAGTTAGCAGGTCGTTCCCATGCTTTTACCGCATATGTTGGCATCTTGATATGTTTGGCTATCACGTTATGACAATCACTGTTGTTACCAGAGTTTCTGAATCTAAATCTCCTAACCTCTGTGTCAATGTTTGTTTTCAAATTTTCGTGTTTGTTTTCTAACTCTGTGAATTTGTCAACACTAAACTGATAGTTTTCCTTAACCTTTGTATTGAGTTTATTCAAATTTCCGTTAAACTCACTCCTGATATCTACTTGGAAAGTTGTTAATTGCTCTTGCAAACCTATCACTTCGGAACTATACTTTTCGTCTAACTCATGTAAATCCGTTTCTACTGATTCTATTTGCTTGCGGTTTATTTGCTGTTGTTCATCTACCTTCTTTGATATCCTATTTTCGAACTTTGAATATTCCTTTTCTGTATCAGTTTTGAATACCATCATTCTATGTTCTACCGCAGCAAATTTCTCATCTAATTTTTTATTTATCTGTTCCAGGATCTCCATCATCATGGATTGTGTTTGATCCGCGAATTTACCTGATGTTCCTACTTCTGCTGGTCTATCAATAAATGTTTTGTCAAACTCAGTATTGCCTTCGTCTTTATCTCGCCTACTTACATTCTTATCTGTAAGTTTCGAGCCGGTTTCCTTTTCTGCACCTTTTCTCGAGGCTGAACTGTGACCTTCCATTTTTGAAATTGACAAATGACTCTAAGTTAACAAAAGACTCTAAATTACGCAATGATTCGAATTTAAACAAATGACTAAGCAATGATTTTATTGATTTTACAGGTAAACAGAAGGTTTACCTCTAACAAACAAGGAGCCCCACGTTGGGCGCCAAATGTAACTTTTTGGGTGCTTTACGCGACACAGAGGGTGTCGCGTATGGCTAGTTACTTGTGAGTGTCTTTACTCTAAATTAATTTCTAGGGCTCCTTGGTAGAGATACTCAATTTGTTAGTCCCTGATACAGACTAGGGTGGAGCGAACCACACCGTAGCTGCCTCCCTCAGACCTGGATGCTGCAAGCAGCACCGAGGCTGTATCAGACTTGGGATTCGACGCACCTGCCGAGACAGTATCTCGACTTGGATGCGCAAAGCGCACCGAAGCGAGTATCTGATCTGTGCAGTGCAGTCGTCACCGAAGCTGTATATTAGCTAATTAAATACAAGATGTTAGTTAGGTCAGTTCAGCCTACGGAGAAAAAGGTTTTGAAGAAAAGAAAACCGTCCCGATTAACGTAAGATTTAATTAATCAAATAAATTCATTGTGTGCGAAATGGTTGCAACCGAAAATGTGTTATAAAATTAGATTACATAAATTTAGTCGAAATTTGTAGATTTAGCTAAGCAACGATTCTACAGTCGTTATACATGCAATATAAATTGAATTCTCGTGAATTTTGTGAGATTGGATATAAATTAAGTAAAGATTAAATTATAATGATGAAAAGAAAACAAAGAAAATAATTGACTCGAAGACGTAAAACGCCGCTATGGCCGTTTCCGTATGCAAAAAAGAGAATCTAGAGAGTACCGTGGCGCTTTGCCGCTACGGCCTCGGAAAATGAGCGTGTGAGTCAGCGTGGCGCTTTGCCTAACACTGCTCTAATTAATAGAACGATCTGGTTACTTTGCCTAGTATCGGGAAGAAATAGGTGAGTCAGCGTGGCGCTTTGCCTTGCACTGCTGTGGAGCCATGTTAGCGCTGCGCTTATATAGTCACCGATTGACGTCACTTGTTGTGCGCGGTTGATGGTGCGCGTTGTAACGTATTGTTTCGGGCTTAGATCACCCGATCCGTTACAATATAGTAGAATGGATCTTGTCAATTAGATATCTCTACGAGATTTATGCGATGTCCATTATCGGTTTAACCGATTTTGGATATTTGGGACATGATTTGGATATCCCCTGGACATGTTTTGCTGTGCGGGATTATTGCTTGCCTTGCTATATTAATATGTGAAGAAATCAGGGATTTTTTTGATAAAATTGTGATCGCGGTATGGAGTAACAAAAAGTGACGATACTTAACATCATCGCAAATATCAAATGTAATCACCGGACCAGCGTAAAGTAAAAAAAATCGGAACTCGGTGGCTTTCCATCGTTTAAGATTAATTAAACTACGAGGCTTTCG
The DNA here is from genome assembly GCA_947538915.1 of Tenthredo distinguenda. NCBI lineage: Eukaryota > Metazoa > Arthropoda > Insecta > Hymenoptera > Tenthredinidae > Tenthredo > Tenthredo distinguenda. Next base: position 8,229,313 of record OX384538.1, read on the forward strand.
ACCAAAGTCTGCCGTTACGTATGGCCGTATAATTTGTATGTTATAATCAATTGAAGCTAGGTTTTGTCGTGAAAGTTTGCAATTTCGATCTCCTTCAACCCATTGCTTTACAAGCAGTCTTTTCATCACTCCAAAGTATATTAAATGTAGCGAATCTGATATGAATTGCGATTTCAGACCTATTTCGAGTCGAAGCAAGGGAGATTTTCCCTTCATGTGACGAGAATCGATATCATCTTTTAAACAATCGCTGTCTAGTCGTAATCTATCAACATTTATCCGATTTACAGGGTAAAATAATTTCCGGTCTTCTGTTTTTGTCTTGATAACACAACGTTCGCAACCGTATCGACTTGTGTGACCCTTAATCATTTTCAACATTGCTCTAGCGGGTGCATCACATGCAAAATATCCTACGCGAACATAATACGTCTGCCCGTCATATTGAAATCCACTGATTCGTAAAAATATTATTTCATCAATGAATGTATCTAGATACTGCTCAAGGGGCTGTGGCTTGCCAATGCCGCAGAATGCAGCAAACATGCACGGTGTATTATTTTTGAAAGCATCGCTAGATCCTAAAATAGGCCATAGTTCCGTGGTACTACTTTTAAATAAAGGTAAGCTGTCAATATTGAAATTCAATGAGATATGCCGTGTTTGTTGTATAAGACCGCCTTTTAGTTTACGAATTAAGCAATTTTTGATGCCAAAATAACACATTTCGCCCTTTTCGAGAGAAAGTGTTTCCGTTCTACAAGGAGTGCACAATAAACTTCGAGCATCGTTTGGTAGAGAAGAATAAGCCGGTTTTATTAATCGCAGTAATGCATTTACTGATGTTTGCGTTATATTGCCGTCATACACTATTTTTCGTAAATTTCTAACGAACTTCACTTTATCAACTGAAATTGCGAATGATTCTTCACGGCTATGATTTTCATCAATAGTGGTTGAACTAGCATGAGTGCTTTCAGTATCGTACAACGCAAAGTATCATCAACAGTTTCGTGCTGTCGAATTGGCACGAATTCTGATTGTGTTCCAAGATATACATCTTCATATTCGACAGGTGAATACGTCCTACATCGCTCGTTGGCACAGGCAGTATTGGGCGAAAAATTTTTACAAGATACGGTAAAAGAACACAAGTAAATGTCCTCAACATTTCTTGGAGATCCACTACTTCCATCATCTGATTCATGAACTAAAGACATCATGTTGTACACGTTGAGTGCTCTTTTCCTCCGTGAATGACGTTTACGGCCTGAATACATGTTTAAATTGTAAATTTAAGAATCTGTTGCTTTCTTTAATGTGAAACTCCCTGTTCTGGAGGAAAAAAATAAGCGCGCGGTAATGCTGTTATAAATATCATGTTCATAGATCTATATGTGCTTTTGTATGTCTCACGTTGACGAATCCGTGGGATCTACAAATGCAATATAGTATAAAATGAAGGGAAAAAAATAAACATGCCAGAAACAATACATAGTTGACTAACAAATATCCATTCTTATTGGAATTTTGTATGCGTGTTTCACGGTACATATTAAATAAAGGCATGTCGTCTGTGCAGTTGAAAAAGGTCACTTTTTAATACGTCATATTCACCAAGTTCATGCTTGTAGATAAATCTGATTTAATAAGTACAATACCATATTATCCGCATAGACTTCGTGTCTTTATATTGAGAAAAAAATAATGGAAAAATAGTATCCCATATAAAAAGTTTAGGCAGCAAACATTAAACGTTTTTTCGACCGAAATCAAACGTTTCAATACGTATGAATACGTATTCTAAACGTGAATAAAACTAAGGGTTGGTGGCACAGGCGGCTTTTGTTCGTTCATCTTGAATATTTAATCGATAGCTGTGCAACATTTCTGTAACAAATTAAGTGAAAGCAAACGCGGCAGATGACTTACGGGTCGCTGGGGCTGCAACAATATAACGTGGTACATGTTATTCGATAAATGACCCGATTTACTGAGCATGAGTCCAAAAAAAATAAATTTATTCTGTTACCATATCCGCATGGCTCTCGTGTCTCTATATTCTGAGAAAAAAAAGCATCCCGTATAAATAGTTTAGGCAATAAACATCGTACGTTTTTTAGACCGAATTTAGACGCTTTAATACGTATGAATACGTATTCTAAACGTAAATAAAGCTAAGGGTTGGTGGCACGGGCGGCTTTTGTTCGTTCATCTTGAATATTTAATGTCACTACTTTTATGAATAACTTGCATGGGCAATATTTTATTTAATCGTATTTTTACTCATGATTTATTTATGACAATTACTATGCGAAGTACTTACCAAGTTTTGTTTCAGGACAAGCGTGTCTCGTAGTCGACCGGCGATGTTGCACATTTACAATATTTCAATACTTTCATGCGTCTACGTTGAGACTCATCGTAAATGACACAAACACTTCGCAACTGCCAAATACAGAATGAGGACCCTCACCGCCCACGGGCACGGACCCACAATGTTCCCCCACTATAGCGCTCTCCAGGTCGACAACTGGCATGCACGGGCCCAATTAAACAACGCTTAGTATTGCATCATTTGCGAGGGCAGGCTGTCCTATGCTGTAAATTCACTAAAAATCAGTATTTTACCTGCAGAATATAGAAAAAATTCCATGACCCAGATATGTGGGGATTTGGTCAGGAAAATATATTGTGTACATTTTTTGCTTCATGAACAGACGTAGATTGCTACAATAAATTTTTACTTACTTCTCCATTGTAGGTGATAAAAATGCAAAAAAATTTCAGTAGTACCGGAAATAATTCTTATCGGGATATCTCTGTTTAACTGAAAAATGACCGATTTCGGTTAGTCCAGAGAATGGAGCACTATCAGCCTCAATGCTCGGAAAAAACTATTGCACTAGAACAAGTGTGGTGGAATGCCTCATATTAAAGGCATTTTGCGAACCGTAGAAAAATAGTACACGGAGCGAGAAGGTCAAGAAGAAGGGGTAATTCTCGGATACCCGGGACCATTGAATTTTTAATCGACCTACACATCCAAGAATTCGCTCCCCCTACACGAATTTGACGTCAAGAAAAATATTGTTTCATGAGCGCAATAGATTGTAGCACCTATGTAAGACAAACAACTATTCACCTCGCGGATTATAATTCCGAATAATCGTCAGTTCAAGGTATATGATCCCTTATTCACTCACCTCTGATAAAAGTTTTAGATGTTGGTATTAATTATGTACGTAAACCATCACACCTTTAAAGTGAGATCTTTGAACATGGAAAAAACGTATATCATTAACCATTTGCAAAATCAAGTTGTATGCAGTCAAAATTGACGATTATACCATATATAGTTTCTCACTAGACATCAGAAAGACGTGAATGTGAGGTACATGACTAACGACTTATTATCATTTTATATACTGTGACGAGGATTTTGTTAACCCGCGGATCTGGACCGGATAACCAGCCTCCGGGGTCAATCCCACGTGCACACAGCTATACAAAAAAACTCGAATTTTAAAATGTTTTTGGGCGCCAGGCGAACTATCTTCGCCACGAAACTGAAAATTAAGAAAAACCACGAAGCCTCAAGAATATGTACCAGCGGCGGCTAGCTTCAGTACCGCGGAGAGGGGTCGGGATTATGTGAGGGATTAGCTAAGACAGTAATGACTCGAGATATTTAAAAAAAAAATAATAAAGAATTTATTCGAATAACAAAAAAAATTAAATAAAGATAAAATAATAATTTTAACAATAATCGCACACCTCGGGGGTGCTTTCCCTCGGGGTTTTAAACGTTATGATACACTAAATCATACTCCAAAAACTAAGCTCCCACGTGGGAGAGCAATAACAGGCAAAAAGAACAAAACACAAAAAAAAAGAAACCAAACTAATTAGCTCAAAAAAATCGAAGCCATGCGGCCCATTACAACTAGTTAACGACTAAACTCAACAATTCTTAAAACTACTCGGTGGTGGTAGCGCAAAATCAAAATAACAAAAAGAAAGATAAAAGAAATAATAGAAATGACTCAAAAATTTATCCCACGGCTGTTGCTAGGCAGCAACCGCGACGACGAGAGGATAGGCCTCTGCGTTACCGACCACCTATTTTCTTTCAATTCTTACTTAACTAACTTATTCTAACTCTGCCTCGGCGGCAACAAAAAAAAATAAATAGGAATCTGAATTTCGCCAACCGTTCGTACAATAAAATAAACAATAACCAACTTCTGGGTGACTCAAAACCGCCTTAGTCTAGCTTAACGGCTGACTCTCCTCGTGGGAGTGAGAGAGAGAGCGCGACGGTGACCGACTCTGTCTCTGTCGCACTCGTGTGCGGAGATACTCGACTCTACAAAAATCGTATATTTGACTCAAAATGTTGGTCCAACTAAAATTTGACTCGAAATCACTTTTTCCCTGGGACCCTGGTGACGGCCTACCGACTCGGAGATCGGTTTAACTTGATCCCAAAATCTAATGAGCCTCGTGGCTGCGAACAAGGCAGTATGGTTGATGGCCGTTGCCGGATTCAAATCATTCGTGGGCTAAGTGAGCTATCGCTTACCGTTGGCCAGCCACCTGATGAAATAGTCTCCTTCGCAGGAGAAATCCCAAATCAATCCCTCGGGGGTCCTCAAAAATCCACAACTTTCCCCCGTGGGGTCTCACGAACTCAATATTCTACTGGACTCGAAACTCAATCGCCAAACAAATTCGCTAAACAGTAATCTAAGGTCTAGCCTAAGGCAGAGCCTACGGCAGAGTCTACGGCAGAGTGTCCTCCGATCGCAAGGTGCCGGTCGTTAGCACCCTCGTTAGACGATCGATTGTTAGATCGCCTAACACTTGGCGGCGTATTGTCGTGCCGCACGAAAACTCAAAATTCGCATCGACGTTGGAAGTCCTCGTAGTAGGCCCACGGTTCGCCGGCTCTTGGGGGTGGCGGGAATCTCTTCCACCACCGATTTCCCTCGTTGCTGAGTGCCCTCGGCACTCCCCCGTGTCCTTGGCCGTAGGTGAGAAAGCTTCCGTAGTCAGGTGTCATCAAAATCGTAGTCCGCGGGGCTCTCATGCCAACCCGCGGTTAATTCGGCGAGTCATTCGTCCGTCAAGCGTCATTCATTGGGAATCTCCACCAAACGTTTGGCCGTGCCTTCCACATATCAGAGAAAAAGTGCAAAAAGAAACAAAAGAATAAGTCTTAACTCAACAATCTAAGATCGGTCACGGTCGCCTCTCGGAGTGAAAATTAGCGTCGTGGCTATCCTAACGCATTCACACTGCTGCGCCTGCATTCGTCACCCCCTTAACTAAGGTCGTCTAAGGGAAGGTGAGCGTATTGTAACATGCAATGTTACAATACGTTATATATACCTATCATTGATGACGTTGTGCAACATCGATCATACACATTGATCTCCGATAACCGTTTCAGATATTAGCGGTAATATACGCAATTCATCAACAGCGTTAAAGTAATTACACCCTAACGCGTAAAAACAAAACGGATATCAGGATCCGTTCGTAAAACCAATGCTGAATGCATTCGAAATTGACGATTATATATGGTTTCCTCTTAGACGTCTAGAAGACGTGAATGTGAGACGTATGATGAACGAGCTATAATGACGTTTCATATAAGTTCTAGATACTCATTATTATTTACGTTTTGCAACAACGTTCATAAAGTCCCGTTTTTAGTAACATACAAGCAGTAGATGCGCTTCACTTTTATAACTATTCTATATACGGGTGTTAAAGTATTAGTAGTGATCTAACTATACTATAAATAAAACTGCGTTTATACGTCACAAAATAGACGTAAATTGAACGTGTAAAATATGGGTGATGTACTGAAAACGTGGTAAAGAGGTGTACGGTAGCCGTATATAATCTGTGTACATATTCCCCGTAGATTCTTATACGTTGATAATTTACAACTAAACCATTTTTAAACCGATTTTACGTATATTTGACGTATTGTACACCATCCTGTGTTTATTGGGATTCAAGCGAAGGGAGATATTTTCGATACTGCAGAAATATTGGACCGCGGAGTACAACGAGCAAGTGGAACATTTGGAGCGAGAGTTATCGGAGAAAAGTAAATATGCGATTCGAATTCACCAAGATGCCAGGCAGAATTTGGCGAAGATACTCCACAAAATGCGCATAAAATGGAAAGAGTCAGGAAGAAAGGAGACAAATTTTCTTCGTAACAATCGAGAGTGGCTGGAGATGGATATAGCCTTTCCTGCCGATTCGAAACCGAGTGAAGCCAGCACACGTGGTCGTCCCTCACTGGACTTTGCTGCATCAAGTGAGCGATCGAAACGACGAAGTACAGAAAAGCTTCGGCAAAGTCATACCCCTGACGAGTTGTGCTATGCAGCGCAAATGAGTCTCCGCTCTTCCGGAGACCTAAGTTCGTCAAAAATGATCAAGGATATTGCAGTTGTAACGCACACACCTGCACTAGCATCGTCAAAGGCAGTACAAAATACACTATCAACAGATGAGACTCTGTCGGTTATGGTCGAAGCCGAGCTCACCAGACATTAGTATAATATTGTGAGAACATCGCTGAAAGGTATTAACTGTCGGGCATATCCAAATTACGAAGCAGTTAGAGAGGCCAAAGCATTATGTTATCCACTACGGTCTAGTATAACTATTACCGAAAATTGTGCTGATATTAAATTACAAGACTTATTGGACCACACATGCAAGCGTCTTCTTCTTATTCAGAGAGGTGTTCTAAAATCAGTGCATGTGGCAAACTTGGCAAATGCGGAATTAATTTGTAAATGGGGGTGTGACGGAAGTTCCGGCTAAGGTGCATATAAACAGAAATTTCAGGATGACAGTAATTCCGACGCAAATATATTCCTAACATCCCTTGTACCGTTAAACCTCACATTTCTTGAGAGTGAATCTATGGAATCCGGTTGTTAACTTTTGTGGAAAAATCCGAGGCCATCATCTCCTCGCTATTGTCGGCCTATAAAAATGCAATTTCTACACGAAAGTACGGAATCTACGAAGGATGAAACAGCGTATATTGAGGAACAAATCTCATCCTTAAAACCATTGAAAATTGGAATTGATGGCAGAGAAGTAACAGTTAGTTATAAAATGCTGTTTACTATGATAGATGGAAGAGTCTGCAATGCTGTTACATCTACGCAATCTGCACAGAGATGCTATTTATGTCGAGCTACTTCAAAAGAATTCAACAATCTTGGTGCAATCCTGGAAACAAAAGTGGATGAAGAAAACTTTGAATTCGGAATGTCTACGTTACATGCATGGATCCGTTTTTTTGATTCCCTCTTGCATCTATCTTACAAACTCGATCTGAAAAAGTGGCAGGCACGAACCGAAGATGACAAAAAGTTGGTTAGCGATTGAAAAGCGCAAATTCAAAAATCTTTGAAGTCTGAACTGGAGTTGATAGTGGATCGTCCAAAGCCTGGGTATGGGAGCACCAACGATGGAAATACAGCACGGCGATTTTTTGAAAACCACGAAATAACATCAATGATAACTGGCTTAAACGAAGTACTTGTAAAAAGATTTCACGTAATTCTACAAGTTATCTCGAGTGGGTTTGATATCAACGTGTACAACTTTAAAGAATACGCGTCGGAAACTGCTAAACTGTACGTGCGCGATTATCGGTGGTATTATATGCTAACAGCCGTCCACAAAATATTGATCCATGGTCCTTTGATAATAGCTTCGGCGATTTTACCGATTGGACAATTATCAGAGGAGGCTCAAGAAGCAAGAAGCAAGGACATAAAGAAATTTCGAGACGGATTTTCTCGTGAATCATCGCGCGAAAATACCATGCAGGATGTTTTAAATTGGCTGCTGGTATCATCTGACCCATTCATTACAAATTTGAGGGCACTACCTCAAAGGAAGTCGAAGCAGTAGTACCCAGGAGCTATTGCGCTACTAGCTGGGCCGAATACGCCCGCGCCAAATGAAAATCTTTATCCGGATTCGGATTAAAATATTCTTTGTATTTTTTAGAAATGAAGACTTTGTTTACCATATTACAAGAAAACGATTATTTTCTATAAATTTCCGAATCTATTTTATAATCTATTATTGCAGCCGATCCACACACATTTTTTGGGCCCTGTATTTTGTTTTTCAAAATTCTGATAACGAATTCGTGATCAGCGACCTCGTAAACATCAGGAAAGTTGATTTTTTGTCGAATTTATTGATAAATTTTTGATTCAACAGGCCATATTGGAGCCGCCATTTTGTTTTTCAAAATTCCGATAACGAATTCGTAATCAGCGACCTCGTAAACATCAGGAAAGTTGATTTTTTGTCGAATTTATTGATAAATTTTTGATTCAACAGGCCATATTGGAGCCGCCATTTTGTTTTTCAAAATTCCGATAACGAATTCGTAATCAGCGACCTCGTAAACATCAGGAAAGTTGATTTTTTGTCGAATTTATTGATAAATTTTTGATTCAACCGGCCATATTGGAGCCGCCATTTTGTTTTTCAAGATTCTGTTTATGCATTCATAATCAGCGACCTCAAAAACATCAGGAAAGTTGATTTTTTGTCGAATTGATTGGTAAATTTTCAGGAGTCGGAGTCGGAGTGGGAGTCGAAGTCGGAGTCGGAGTCGAAGTCGGAGTCTTGAAGTCGGAGTCGGAGTCAAAGTCTTGAAGTCGTAGTCGGAGTCGGAGTCTTGAAGTCGGACGGAGTCGGAGTCGGAGTCGGAGCCGGAGTCTTGAAGTCGGAGTCGGAGTCGAGGTCGGAGTCGGGGTCGGAGTCATGGAGTCAGAGTCAGAGTCAGAGTCAGAGTCAGAGTCAGAGTCAGAGTCAGAGTCATGACGTCAGAGTCAGAGTCATGACGTCAGAGTCAGAGTCAAAGTCAGAGTCAGAGTCACAGTTAGCGACATGATGTCAGAGTCAGAGTCAGAGTCAGATACCGAGTCATGAAGTCAGAGTCAGAATCAGAGTCAGATTCATGAAGGCAGAGTCCGAGTCAGAGTCAAAGTCGAACTCAGAGTCAGAGTCATGAAGTCAGAGTCACAGTCTGAGTCAGAGTCAGAGTCATGGAGTCAGAGTCAGAGTCCGAATCATGAAGTCAGAGTCATGAAGTCAGAGTCAGAGTCAGAGTCATGAAGTCAGAGTCACAGTCTGAGTCAGAGTCAGAGTCATGGAGTTAGAGTCAGAGTCCGAATCATGAAGTCAGAGTCAGAGTAAGAGCGGGAGTCAGGTACAGAGTCATGAAGTCAGAGTCAGAGTAAGAGCGGGAGTCAGGTACAGAGTCATGAAGTCAGAGTCAGAGTCACAGTCAGAGTCATAAAGTCAGAGTCAGAGTCAGAGTCAGAGTCAGAGTCAGAGTCGGAGTCAGAGTCAGAGTCATGAAGTCAGACTCATAGTCACAGTCGGAGTCAGAGTGATGGAGTCAGAGTCAGAGTCTAAATCATGAAGTCAGAGTCAGAGTCAGAACCAGAGTCGGATACAGAGTCATGTAGTCAGAGTCATAGTCAGAGTCAGATTCATGAAGTCAGAGTCAGAGTCAGAGTCATGAAATCAGAGTCGGAGTCAGAGCCAGAGTCAGAGTCAGAGTCAGGGTGAGAGTCAGAGTCAGAGTCAGAATCATGAAGTCAGAGTCAGAGTCAGAGTTATGAATTCAGAGTCAGAGTCGGAGTCAGAGTCAGAGTCATGACGTCAGAGTCAGAGTGAGAGTCAGAGTCATGAACTCAGAGTCAGAGTCAGAGTCATGACGTTAGAGTCAGAGTCAGAATCATGGAGTCAGAGTCAGAGTCAGAGTCAGAGTCGGAGTCAGAATCATGGAGTCAGAGTCAGAGTCAGAGTCAACGTCGAAGTCATGAAGTCAGAATCGGAGTCAGAGTCAGATTCGCATTCACGAAGTCACATTCAGAGTTAACGTCAGAGTCATAGTCAGAGTCAGAGTCAGAGTCAGAGTCAAGAAGTTATCGTCAGAGTCACGAAGTCAGAGTCGGAGTCAGAGTCAAGAAGTTATCGTCAGAGTCACGAAGTCAGAGTCGGAGTCAGAGTCATAAAGTCAAAGTCAGAGTCAGAGTCATCGTCAGATTTAGAGTCATGAACTCAGAGTCAAAGTCAGAGTCAGAGTCATCGTCAGAGTCAGATTCGAAGTCACAGTCAGAGTCAGAGTCAGAGTCATGAAGTTAGAGTCAGAGTCGGAGTCAGAGTGATAAAGTTATCGTCAGAGTCGGAGTCAGAGTCAGAGTCATGAAGTCAGAGTCAGAGTCAGAGTCATAAAGTCGAAGTCAGAATCAGAGTCAGAGTCAGAGTCATCGTCAGATTTCAAGTCATGAACTCATAGTCAGAGTCAGAGTCAGAGTCAGAGTCAGAGTCAGAGTTAGAGTCAGAGACGAAGTCAAAGTCAAAGTCAGAGTCGGAGTCATGAAGTCAGAGTCAGAGTCAGAGTCAGAGTGATAAAGTTATCGTCAGAGTCAGAGTCAGAGTCAGAGTCATGAAGTCAAAGTCGGAGTCAGAGTCATGAAGTCAGAGTCAGAGTCAAAGTCAGAGTCAGAGTCATGGAGTCAGAGTCAGATACAGAGTCATGAAGTCAGAGTCAGAGCCAGAGTCAGAGACAGAGTCAGAGTCAGAGTCATGAAGTCAAAGTCAGAGTCAGAGTCAGGGTCTGAGTCAGAGTCAAAGTCAGATTCAGAGTCAGAGTCAGAGTCAGAGTCATGAAGTCAGAGTCAGAGTCAGACTCAGAGTCATGGAATTAGCGTCCGATTCGGATTCAGAGTCAGAGTCATGGAGTCACAGTCAGAGTCAGAGTCATGGAGTCATAGTCAGAGTCAGAGTCAGAGTCAGAGTCAGAGTCAGAGTCAGAGTCAGAGTCAGAGTAATGAAGTCAGAGTCAGAGTCAGAGTCAGATTCAACGTCGAAGTCATGAAGTCAAGTCAGAGTCAGAGTCAGGTTCGCAGTCATGAAGTCACATTCAGAGTCAACGTCAGAGTCAGAGTCATTAAGTCAGAGTCAGAGTCAGAGTCAGAGTCAGAGTCAGAGACAGAGTTAGAGTCAGAGTCAGACTCAAAGTCAGAGTCAGAGTCATGAAGTCAGAGTCAGTGTGACGGTCCCCGACCCTCTGCATAACCACATAATTTACCCAAGACCGGAGTAAATCTTCACGTCAGTAATATATATATATATATATCTTTTCTAATACTTTATGATATAATATACCTTTAAAATCCACTAATATAGACATACACCTTATATTTAAGCTAACTAACCTTAAAGAAATATACTGTAACTTTCTGTGGTTGTTTGCGGCACGGAAGGTGCCGCAAATACCACCGTTATTGTGAGTTCTTTGTCCTACGGACAAGGTTGGAGCCCCTCTTGTGGAAAAAGTGAAAAACCACGAAATTGTCCCTATTGCACGGACTCGGATGTATGCTAGATACACCAGAGCCGCCTCCCTGCAGAGCTGGGATATGCCGCGCTAGCCGAGCCTGAGCGCAGACTTGGGCGTCGAGACACTGGTAAGAATTGCAGACACGGGTGTTTAGCCAGTGCTGCGAGCCAGTGAATCTAGCCGAAGCTGCCTTACAGAGCTGGGGTTCGCGTAGGCGCACCGAGCCTGCCTAACAGACTAGGGATTGATTCTCTGTAATTCTAGACTCGGATGGAGTGTGAACTCCACCGTTGCTAGCGATCAGAAGAACCGCACCGTAGCTGCCTCTAGCTAATCAACGATGTTAAATTTGAAGCTGAAATTTGGAATAAGAAAATTAATTAGAGAAGTAAGGAAATAGAAAGAAAAGATGCAGCTTCACAAAAGATAAATTAGGTTTAATCTAATATTAAGGCAATGAAATTGCATGGCCGGACTGCCGGCTTCAATAACAAAACAAAAGGAAATAATAAACTAAATGACATTTGTAAAACTAAAGAAAGTAATAACAAACTAACAATAGAAAATAACTTAAAACTATCGCGCCTAAGTTCTGGATTCAAACAAAATAATTGCGCAGTGATAACTGTCGCCTGCGACTTTGATATTTTGGTTATAGTGTGTAAAATTTAAGAAGTTGTTTTTCGACTGGTCGAAGTGAAAGAGTATTTTGATTTAAATAGAATCTCAATATCGCGTATCTCTCTACCGCAGTTTTAGCCGGTGAAGTACTACGACTCGAAAGGTGAAATGATGGTCACGCACAATTTTAGCTACGTGCCAGGCAAAATTGAAGCTATATGGCTCGCTGGGCGCTTTGCCTCAGATCGGCCGAAAGAATAGTAATGCAAGTGACTCGACGGGCGCTTTGCCACACAATCGGTGCTCCGCGGCTTAGCAGCCCCCCTTTTATACACGTCGCGGCGCGATCACGCGATCTCCGCGTGATGCGCGTCGCGAGGTGCGTAATGGACGCGGCCCGGCTGCACTGGCGGAGCCAGCACAGCCGGAACGTTACATTTGCCCCCTTCTATCAACTGGTGTTTGGTGATAGTGCATTGTTGTCAAGCGCCGACAGGTAAGTTGATAGACCCTTTTCGTTGTTATGCTAGTGTCATCTTTACTTCTCTGCTTTAGGTTCCAGGTTCTGGGTGTATCATGGTGTTTTGTCCAGCGGTCTAGGTAAGTCACACTTAGCTTAAAACCCATCAATAAATTGGTGTTCTTGAAGTAACTCTTCTCAAGTCATGTTTTCTGATACTTGTTGATCTCAACGGCCTTGTCTCGTACGCACATTCGCTGCCCCCTGGCTCCTATAGCGCTGTAGAACGTCCTCAAGTCCGGTAGCCTTGTTGTCATTCGTCTTCTTTTGGTCGGATAATTTTGTTATTCTTTGGTTCCCCTTTTGTGTTTTGGAACGTGACTTCGTGACTTTGCTTCCTTCTTCGTCCGTTTTTAAGGCTAGTGATGTTAGCATTTTGGTAAGGCCAGTTAATCTATTGCCGAATTTATTTACTGATCCTTTTGGTGAGGATTCTTGTAAACTGCCCCCTGGCTCTAGGTGATAAAGATAACTGTTCGGTGATATAAGGTTTCCATTAATTTTCAAAATTTTCGCGTTCATCTGCCAGTTGGTTCCTTGGTCATACCTAAGATGCTCGGCGAACGATTTTAACTTTTTATTCAGATCAAAGTCTCTTCTTTTAATCAACGGAGCGGCAACTGGTAATGGGCCTACTAATCCTTGTCGATTTTTTCTTTTAGGCGACTGTCTCCTCAATACGTCGGCTACGAAGGTGATGTCTCCTTTGGGATGCTCGATGTCGAAATTATAATCTTTTCTCTGCAATTCCGAATAACCTGGATGAATTTCGGTCAATAAATTGGATATTATCGCCCCCTGGTCGGTGCGATCCGTTAGTCTACGTATAGTAGTGAACTTGTGAAATAAATCTACTGCTCCTAACTCTAGTTTTGATGTAAAATATTCCAGTTCCATCTCTAAAATTATGGAAGATTTTTCGGTCCCTAGAATTAGCTTATCTGGTTCTTTGCATGTCATTTCTCGACAAATCGGCAATTTTAACTGTTTTGTTATTAGACTCCGACTATTAGCACCACTACCTTGAATCATCGGTTTATGACCTAGTTTCCTATCCTCATCGTTTGCACTGCTCTTTATATTTTCCACTTCGTATTCTAACTCCGTGATAATATCATGACCCTCATTTATTTTATTTTCAACCGATTCGAATTTATCGGCTGGGTTATTAGTTTCTGCAATTTCATCGGCGATTTTCTTATCATACTCGGCAGAATCGGTATCCCGTTTGACGAAGATTTCCGGATTTACGGCCTCGTGATGTTCGATCCAAATTTTATTTCCGAGAATCGGTTCATTATTTTCTTTTAAAAATTTCATTTTGCACTGGGCCTGTTGTTCTGCTCTTGACCCTAGTAAATTCTGTGTCGTATTCTCAAATGAATCGAACCGATTTTCGAATGTCTTTTCGATTCTTTTGTATTGGTTTTGCAAGCCTTCTAGTAATGCGGTTATTCTGGCGAGCGGATTTTGAAAAGCGATTTTAGGACTATCAACCGAGCTTATCATGTTGCTGTTGGTTGACATCGAAATGTCTCTTTCTTGGGAACCGGTGTCCCTACCAGACTGACCTACATCTTTAGCCTTATCCTGACCATTAGCTGCACCTTCCCTGTCCATTTCCTTGATATAATATGCAACAATCAGAAAGAAGGAAAAGAATACGCCCTTGAAGCTACTGTACTTACGCTAATTTTTAATGAATGAATTTAAATTGACTTTATAAAATAAATGAATTTAATTTTATTTAAGAGGAGCCCCACGTTGGGCGCCAAATGTAACTTTCTGTGGTTGTTTGCGGCACGGAAGGTGCCGCAAATACCACCGTTATTGTGAGTTCTTTGTCCTACGGACAAGGTTGGAGCCCCTCTTGTGGAAAAAGTGAAAAACCACGAAATTGTCCCTATTGCACGGACTCGGATGTATGCTAGATACACCAGAGCCGCCTCCCTGCAGAGCTGGGATATGCCGCGCTAGCCGAGCCTGAGCGCAGACTTGGGCGTCGAGACACTGGTAAGAATTGCAGACACGGGTGTTTAGCCAGTGCTGCGAGCCAGTGAATCTAGCCGAAGCTGCCTTACAGAGCTGGGGTTCGCGTAGGCGCACCGAGCCTGCCTAACAGACTAGGGATTGATTCTCTGTAATTCTAGACTCGGATGGAGTGTGAACTCCACCGTTGCTAGCGATCAGAAGAACCGCACCGTAGCTGCCTCTAGCTAATCAACGATGTTAAATTTGAAGCTGAAATTTGGAATAAGAAAATTAATTAGAGAAGTAAGGAAATAGAAAGAAAAGATGCAGCTTCACAAAAGATAAATTAGGTTTAATCTAATATTAAGGCAATGAAATTGCATGGCCGGACTGCCGGCTTCAATAACAAAACAAAAGGAAATAATAAACTAAATGACATTTGTAAAACTAAAGAAAGTAATAACAAACTAACAATAGAAAATAACTTAAAACTATCGCGCCTAAGTTCTGGATTCAAACAAAATAATTGCGCAGTGATAACTGTCGCCTGCGACTTTGATATTTTGGTTATAGTGTGTAAAATTTAAGAAGTTGTTTTTCGACTGGTCGAAGTGAAAGAGTATTTTGATTTAAATAGAATCTCAATATCGCGTATCTCTCTACCGCAGTTTTAGCCGGTGAAGTACTACGACTCGAAAGGTGAAATGATGGTCACGCACAATTTTAGCTACGTGCCAGGCAAAATTGAAGCTATATGGCTCGCTGAGCGCTTTGCCTCAGATCGGCCGAAAGAATAGTAATGCAAGTGACTCGACGGGCGCTTTGCCACACAATCGGTGCTCCGCGGCTTAGCAGCCCCCCTTTTATACACGTCGCGGCGCGATCACGCGATCTCCGCGTGATGCGCGTCGCGAGGTGCGTAATGGACGCGGCCCGGCTGCACTGGCGGAGCCAGCACAGCCGGAACGTTACAATACCTTCTATACTTAAGCCAAAATAACGGAGTACATCTTAAACTCCAGCCGTAACGAGCATAATCATATATATTCTCTAACCAAACTAAGCTCATTCATCGAATAATATTCTTTATTCGTATAATACATACAGCCATAAGAAAATGGCACGTATACCACCGTTACATCACCTTATATAACCTAATTATACATAAAATTATAATACTATTCATACAAATAACCCATTAATACTTAGCCTGCTTTTCAGATATTATACGCTTTGGATTTAAGACAGTAATATAACCACAATAAAATATTATATCAGTTTTAATTCACGACGCAGCTGCAAATGTTTATGAAAACGCAGGCCGTGCTCTCGATTTCACGACGTAGCTGCAAATGTTTATAAAAACGCAAGCCGTGCTCTCGATTTCACGACGCAGCTGCAAATGTTTATAAAAACGCAAGCCGTGCTCTCGATTTCACGACGCAGCTGCGGATGTTTGTAAAAACGCAAGCCGTGCTCTCGATTTCACGACGCAGCTGCGGATCTTCATAAAAACACAAGCCGTGCTCTTCGGTTACTAAAACTCAAGAGCGCCGCTCCTAGTAGTGATGTCATAAGCTCCGCTGCTAAGCGCAGCTGCAAAATTGTAAACAGCCATGCCCTGAGACCCGTACGTGACTATAATGTAAACGGTGACCAAGCCACGGCTGACCCGAACAATCTCATGTGGAAATAACGGTAACTCAAACAATTCTAAGAATCCGGGGTCGCAGCGCACCAACGGTCACGTAGGCCGGAATCACGCGCCTCCCCCACCACGAGCCATGGCTCGCAGATATAATGAAGCCCACGGGCCGCAGGCAGTCAGTCGCCAACAGTCAGAGAGTCAACATTACGCAGTACAGCTGCAAGTTCAGTTCAACCAGTCTTCTACTTTTAATTCCACATAAGATTTAACTTCGAAACTAAGTTCTTTATTAAACGTTCATACTAAAACCAAGTGAGTTATTGTGCAACCCTCCTAATTCAAAGTAAGTACCCCAGAGAATTTCCAACTCAACCTGGGCTTAGAAACTACTGTCACAACCCAGGTGGGTAATAGCAAATAAAATATACCATTAACTATAGGAGTCAATGATATTCCCGTCTCCGTTATTTAACACCTAAGTGTCGGAATCGGAGACTACCAGAGAAGGAAAGGTTGTATTCGTAGATAATTGAATAAATAATATAAATTTGGTAACAGTGTTTCTATTGTACCTTTCTAATTTATTCGAGATCAACGAGTTCCACGATTTTGGGCGTAGAGGGTGATGGGGTGATTACAGGCGGAACGTTGATGATACGGGTGGTTGTTTCTACTGTGTTTACAAGGATATGACTGCCGTGATCCTCAATATAATGCTGGGTATGAGAGGTGCCCGGGGGTAGGTTTTGGAACGGGCTTTGAATTGATGGCTCCTGAGGGTTCCCGATGTTGAGGTCTATGGTGTCCTCGTCGTCCAGCGGGTGGCTGAATACGTGTTTAAAGATAGCAGGGAGCTCCGGTGGGCCTATTCGGATGGCTTGGTCCAAGCAAGCTTCCAATCGTTGCTGATATTTTAACTGAGCGTTGGCGATTCTTTGTTTAATAACTTTACCCCCGCGTCGGTTATTTCTCCTTTTCTTCCTAGGTTTGTCCACGTTCATCTGCATGTAAGGTTCGAGGAGTTAGAATAACTGGGTGCAAGCGAGCTGCTCAATGGCTGGCTAATGCTACCCATGGATATGGAAGCGGTGTGCAAGCGTTGCTCTTGGCTGGCTAATGCTACCCCAAAATATGGAAATGGGTGCAAGCGTTGCTCTTGGCTGGCTAATGCTACCCAACGATATGGAAATGGGTGCAAGCGTTGCTCTTGGCTGGCTAATGCTACCCAAAGATATGGAAATGGAATGTAGACTAGTAGTTTCTAAGCCCAGGTTGAGTTGGAAATTCTCTCGGGGTACTTACTTTGAATTAGGAGGGTTGCACAATAACTCACTTGGTTTTAGTATGAACGTTTAATAAAGAACTTAGTTTCGAAGTTAAATCTTATGTGGAATTAAAAGTAGAAGACTGGTTGAACTGAACTTGCAGCTGTACTGCGTAATGTTGACTCTCTGACTGTTGGCGACTGACTGCCTTCGGCCCGTGGGCTTCATTATATCTGCGAGCCATGGCTCGTGGTGAGGGAGGCGCGTGATTCCGGCCTACGTGACCGTTGGTGCGCTGCGACCCCGGATTCTTAGAATTGTTCGAGTTACCGTTATTTCCACATGAGATTGTTCGGGTCAGCCGTGGCTTGGTCACCGTTTACATTATAGTCACGTACGGGTCTCAAGGCATGGCTGTTTACAATTTGCAGCTGCGCCTAGCAGCGGGGCTTATGACATCATTACTGGAAGCGGCGCTCTTGAGTTTTAGTAACCGAAGAGCACGGCTTGTGTTTTTATGAACATCCGCAGCTGCGTCGTGAATTAGAACTGATATCATATTTTATTGTGGTTATATTACTGGCTTAAATCTAAAGCGTATAATATCTGAAAAGCAGGCTAAGTATTAATGGGTTATTTGTATGAACAGTATTATAAATTTATGTATAATTAGGTTATATAGGTGATGTTATGGTGGTATATGTGCCATTTTCTCATGGCTGTATGTATTATACGAATAAAGAATATTATCCGATGAATGAGCTTAGTTTGGTTAGAGTATATATTGTGACGTGGATTTTTGTTAGACCCTCGGATCTGGACCGGATAGCCAGACTCCGGGGTCGATCCAACGATGCACACAGCTATATCTCAAAAATTTAAATTGGTTTGGGCGCCAGGCGAACTATCTTCGCCACTTTCAAAATTTCCACAACAAAACAAAAGACAAACGGTAACCTAAGCGGCGGCTAGCAACAGTACCGCGGAGAGGGGTCGGGATGAATATTGAGGATCAGCTAGGCGTTAAATAACGACTCGTGGAGTTAAATTTAACAAGGAAATATAAAGAATTTATTCAATAAAAAAAAATGTAAAGAAAAACAAATTAAGGTAAAATAAGCAAAGAACGATCGTGTACCCGGGGGTACTCCCCCGCGGGTTAGTTGTGGCCAAGGACCGTGTATAGGCGGTCTTGCCACGTTTCAAAAAGTTGACAAAAATACAAGTTTCCACGTAGGAACGCAATGACAAAAAAAAAACAATACCAAAATAGAATAATCCAGAACTTAACAAATTAGTGCCTCGCGGAACAATGATAGCGG
The DNA here is from genome assembly GCA_947538915.1 of Tenthredo distinguenda. Classification (NCBI taxonomy): domain Eukaryota; kingdom Metazoa; phylum Arthropoda; class Insecta; order Hymenoptera; family Tenthredinidae; genus Tenthredo; species Tenthredo distinguenda. The sequence goes on from OX384538.1 coordinate 8,248,085, forward strand.
GTCATAGGCGAAATCTACACCGCGAGGTGTTCAGTAATAATTTTACAATAAACACTAACAATAACTTAAACCTAACTCTGCCGCGTAGGCAGGCCCACGGGACCTTGACTCGACAGTTCCAAAACAAAACCAACTCGACTCGACACTAACTGATTGAATTTGAATTTCTACGTGAGAAAGAGAGACAGTGACTGACTTAGGCTTTCTCCCTCGCTCTCATAGGCGAGCCTCGGTACAGCTACGGTTGGACTATTATCTGGCCAATTTTTAGGCCTCAAACCAAATTTCTCGAACGCGAAAATTCTTCTAAAACACTGGCTACGGCCTACCGACTCGCAGTTCGGCTTAATCGACCTTCAAAATTAAGAAATCGCTCGTGGCGTGGATCAAAGGCAATATGGCGAATGGCCGTTTGCCGGGTTCGAAAATCTTGGGACTAGATAAGTTGACGCTTACCGTAATCCAGCCACCTCATGGACAGAAGAAATAATGCCTCGTGGCGTTCGACCCAAAACAGCACTCAAGCACACGCCAGACTCGAAACTCAAACTCAAAAAGTCCCACGTAGGGGAGTCGCAAAAATAGCCTCACGGCTTAACAAACTAATTAACTTAAATCAGAGCTCGATGCTCTGCCTGCTAAGCAGGCCTACGGCAGAGTGTCTTCCTCGAAAATCGCTCGAGTCATTGCGCTCTCAATTTGCGCAATATCGACCTTTGATCCTCAAAATTGATCGGGGGGGTTGCGCTACGTTAGGCGCTCGTCGGGTGTCTAGTTGTCCCTCGCCGATTTTCGTAGAAAATCCTTCGGGAAGGCAGGGAACGCGGCTCGCAGGCTCTTGGGGCGGCGGGAATCTCCTCCACCGCCGATTTCCCACGTTGCTGAGTACCCTAGGCACTCCTCCGCGTTCCTCCAGGTTGAATCACCGTCCCAGACTTGCTTCGAACGGCGCTTTTTACCCCTCGTGCCGGGATTCGTAGCCAAGTCCTCGTTCTGGGAAACTTTCGGCTCCCCGCGTACATAACAGAGAGTATGGAAAAGAACAAAAAAAAAATAAGACTCAAATCAAAAGCCTAAGTCGGTCACGGTCGCCTCTCGGAGATAAATTTCCCTATACGCGGGTACATTCACTCATGACCTCAGCGGTCTTTCGCACTTTCGCTCCCTTAACGAGACCTGCCAAGGGTTTTGGGCGGACTGTAACAGCATTCCAAAATGCAATGTTACAATATATTATTATGCTCGTTACGGCTGGAGTTTGAGATGTACTCCGTTATTTTGGCTCAAGTATAGAAGGTATATTTCTTTAAGGTTAGTTAGCTTAAATATAAGGTGTATGTCTATATTAGTGGATTTTAAAGGTATATTATATCATGGAGTATTATAAGAGATATATACATATATATATATATTGTAACGTATCAGGCGTTATGCCTGATACGGATACATGAGACAATCGCGCATCCCCCTTCACGCATAACAACTGACGTCACAAGGCGCTATATAATGAGCGGTGCTGCTCGACAGCGCAGCGCATTCCAGGTATAGCACCGGTGCGACTCACTACTCTTCTCTTAGCCAGGACCTGACAGGCATAGAGCCCAGGTGCCTTATTAGAATCACATTGCGAAACGGAGTATCCTACAGCAGGAACTTACGTCTAGAATCAATTTATTCAATTCAAATTTAGTATTCTATCCTTCATCATCTTGACTATTTCCTTATACATTCATAACGATTATTTCGTGGCTTAGCCGAAACACAAAATACTGTAAACTTAGATTTCCCTAGCACTTAACTCTTAGGTTAATATTTTTCTTTTGTAACGATTTTCGTTTTGTATTATTTTTGCTCGTAATTTTTATAGATTAAATTATAATTTAACTGATCAGCTAAAATCCATCTCAGTACATCTTTCTTTCCTTTATTCTACTAATCAATCCATAGCTAACATACAGCTTCGGTCAGGCAAACGCTGCCCGGATCAGATGCCTGCTTTGATGCACTAGCTGCATCCAAGTCAGGGTACTGTCTTGGTGAGATAACGCCGATCCAAGTCTGATACAGCCTTGGTGCGGATTACCGCATCCAGGTCTGAGGGAGGCAGCTACGGCGAGATTCGCTCCGCCCTAGTCTGTATTAGGGTCTAACATCTACTATTTCGGGAAGTCCTGATTAAAAATTCAAGATAAAGAACTTACAAGTAACTACCGGATCGCATCACCTTCAGTGCCGCGATCCGAGCAACCCCAGAAAAGTTACATTTGGCGCCCAACGTGGGGCTTCCTTTGTTAAAAAGTAAAAGTTAGAGCCAACGCACGACTCCTTGTCAAAATAGAAAAATTTAGAATCATTAATATCTTAAAGTTAACTTCAAAACTAAAATGGAAAGCCAAAATTCTGGAGCAATGTCCAAAAAGGGTTCAGAGAAGGATTTTAGCATGAAAAGTACGGATAAGAACGTAGGTAGGCGTGACAAAGACAGAGGCATGTTTGAGTTAGACAAAGCGTTTATTGATAAACCGACCGATAGTAGCTCTGAAAAGAAAATAGCCTCAAGTCCAAACGATTCGATGATGCTTCAAATCCTAGAACAGATAAACAAAAAATTAGATGAGAAATTTGCTTCAGTTGAACGTAAAATGATGATATTTAAGTCAGACGTAGAAAAAGAAAATTCGAAGTTCGAAACTAGAATCACAAGAAAATTAGAAGATCAACAGCAATCTAATCAAAGACAAATAGAATCAGTAGAAAATAACATCAAAGGAATAGAAGAAAAGTACTGTTCAGAATTAATATTATATCAGGAACAGTTAACAACATGTCAACTAGATATAAGAAGCGAATTTAATGGTAGTTTGAATAAACTAAATAATAAAGTAAAGGAAAACTATCAGGCTAACGTCGATAGGTTTGTAGAGATTGAAAACAAACAAGATAGTTTGAAAACAAACTTTGATTTAGAGGTTAGGCGAATTCGAACTCGAAACAATGGACAAGCTAGCGACTATAATAGCATCATAAGCAAACATATCAGAATGCCAAATTATAGTGGAAAAGCGTGGGAGAGACCTGCTTTATTTATTAAAGAACTAGAAGAATACTTTACCGTTATAGGCGCAGACAGCGATGATCTATGTTTAAAGTTTGTAGGCCAAAGTCTAAGTCACGATGCGAAAGACTGGTGGACTGCGCGTCGCGACGTGATCAACACATGGGATTCTTTTAAGACCCGGTTCCTAAATAGATATTGGGGGGAAGAAACGCAAAGAGAATTAAGAAAAGATATAGAATTCGGATTTTATAACCAAGACTCGAAAGTAACATGGTCGGAATACGCCAACCGTAAGTTTGCATCAGCCACGGGTTTAGTTCCGCGGATGCCAGAATGTGAAATCGTACGTAGTCTTACCCGACATTTCAACGAAAATGTAGTCGAAGCAGCTAGGTGCCGTAACATCCAAGACATCGATTCGTTACTCTCGTTCCTTGATGAATTGCAATTTGGTGGACGATCAAACGCTCCACGAAGTCGAATCACGGTCACAAACAGACAAACACCATCAAACTATCGAGGTGGCGAAGCGCGTGATAAACAGGTGTCATGGCGAACGGATTACAATAGCATAACACCTAAGCTAGGCGACACGGTCGAAAACAATAAGCCAAGTACGCAAACACAGAGTCCAAGACCGAATAACTGGACAAGTCGTCATGTAAACTCGATAGATTGTGAGGAGACAATAGACGAACAAAATTCGGTAGAAACAAACGCGGAATCGGAAAACTAGATGTCGCTGTGCCGGTCACAATAACACCGGTACCGACACAGCGCACTATGGAAGTTTTTGCGATAAACGGTTCAAATTCAAATACTTTTGAAGATCCGAAAGAATACTTATCGGAGGAAGAATCCAACGAAACGACGGATTCAAACACATGTCCGGAAGTAGCGATTAGGGTCGAGGACATAGCGGTAAAAGCCTTGATTGATACGGGCAGTCAGGTGACCTGCGTCTCGGATAGTTGGTATAACAAATTTCGTGAGCAGCTTACAAATTGCGAAAAACTACCGGTCGTAAACTTTCAGATTACCGGAGCGGCAGGGGGCAAACCGATAAAAATCAAGGAACAGTTCCTAGCTAGCGTAAAAATTGGAATTACCAACGATCTGGTGGGGTTTCTCGTCGTGCCTGGTTTAAAACATGAGGTCATATTAGGAATTGATATTTTCCATCGCTGGAAAACGGATATTGATTTGAAACTTGGTAGACTGAACATCGAGATAAACAATAAAAAACACAGCATTGAAATTTACGGACCTAGTCACAAGCAAGAAAACAGAGCTGTAGCGTTAAAAATTGCAAATATATGCTCAGAGGAGAACAATTTTGGTATAACCGATGAGGAGATCATGTGCAAGCTATCTGAATGTCAGGTACTAGGAGTCGATGAGTTAAAATCTTTTGAGAATCTTATCCTGGAGTACCGAGACGTATTTCAGAAAGTCCCAGGTCGAGTCACGGTTTACGAGCATAAGATCAAGATATACGAAGATAGACCATTCGTGAAAAGATCCTATCCAATACCGATTATGTACCGTGATAAAGTCAATCAAGAAATTCAAAAAATGCTGAAACTTGGAGTAATCGAAAGGTCGTACAGTGAATATGTCAATCCAGTTGTAGTCGTAGCAAAGAAATCAGGTGATATACGTCTCGTTTTAGATGCAAGATTCATAAATCGACTTATAGTACCTGACCATGATTGTGCGCAATCAACTGAGGTTTTATTCCAGAAGTGCGGGAATGCATCAGTAATGTCCAGCTTAGATTTAACAGCTAGTTTCTGGCAAGTGCCATTGCACAAAGATTCAAGGAAATTCACTGCGTTCATGCACGAGGGGAAAACCTACCAGTTTACGGTAACACCATATGGATTGAGCACGAGCTTGGCCAGTTTAATTAGAACACTAGACTTGATATTGAAAGAAAATGAGTTATTTACAATTAATTTTGTAGACGACATTTTGTGTCTATCTGATTCGTTCCAGTCGCATCTAGATCACTTAAAATCATTATTTGAAACGTTCAGAAAGTATAATTTAACTGTAAATTTTAACAAATCAACATTCTTTCGAGAAGAAATAGACTTTCTTGGTCACCGAATAACCAAGCATGGGATTAGTCCGCAACCTGATAAGGTTGAAGCAATACAGAATTTCCCAGTACCGAAAAACGTAAAACAGTTAAAAGCTTTCTTGGGTTTAACCAACTATTATAGTAAATTTACAAAAGAATATTCTGAGGCAACCGCGCCACTTTTGAAATTAGTGAGGAAAGGATCTAGATGGGAGTGGAATGAAGATATGATGGCGCACTTCACAATAGTAAAAAATTTATTTTGCAACAGCATGGTAATACACCACCCGAACCCGAAGCATAGATATTATTTACAATGCGATGCTAGTAATTATGCAATTGGTGCAGTTTTATACCAGCTATCAGAGCAACAGGAGGAACGCATTGTCGGTTTTGCAAGCAGGACATTAAAAGGAGCAGAATTGAATTATTTTACATCCGAAAAAGAACTCTTAGCTATTGTTTTCGCGTTGGGAAAATTTAGAACGTTCATACTTGGAGCTAAATTGACAATACGTACCGACCACAAAGCTTTAACATTCTTGTATACGTGTAGGTTATTAAGTTCAAGATTGACTAGATGGATATTATTTATTCAAACCTATGAATTTGATATTGAGTACATCAAGGGAAAGGATAATATAGTTGCCGATATACTGAGTCGATATCCTCCTGAAACAGAAGAAAGTACTGCGTCGGTAAATCAGATCGTAATTATAGCACCATTAGCTAAAGAGGTGACAGACGAGTTAAAGGCTAACTTAGAGTCACTGGGTGTATTACAAAGACAGGATAATAAGATCAGCGACATTATCAACTCAGAGGACATTAAAATCAAAAAACGGTTTAAATTAATTAACGGGGTCTTATATCACATAGAACCAGGGGGCCGCATGCAGGCTTACGTACCCAATACCTTGATAAAAACTCTAATAAAGGAATGTCATGAAATATACGGACATACGGGAGCAAATAAATGCTACCACATTCTGAGAGAAAGCTTTTACATACCGAAATTTGCACGAGTAATTAGACAGGAATTAGCGAGGTGCGATCGATGTCAACGGTGTAAGGTACCTAATTCGTTTAGTTATGCAAGTATGCAGAACATAGTTCCGGAAGGCGTAGGAGACCTAGTCTCTATAGATTTCTTTGGACCGTTACCTGCGAGTCGCGGAAATTATCGATGGATATTAGTTGCTTGCGATGCATTTAGCAAGTTTGTGCGAATATACCCTATGAGAACGGCGAACGCGGAGTCCACTATTCGGTGCATATTTGAAAAATACATACCAGAATTAGGGAAGCCGGACAGGATCCAGTTCGACCATGGTACCCAGTTTACCTCGGCAAAGTGGTTGAACAAATTAGAGGAGGAAGGGATTACTCCAGTTTTCTCATCCATCCGCCATCCTCAAGGCAATATCGTTGAGCGAGTCAATCGCGAAATAGGGAGATTTTTCAGAACTTTTCTCACAGGTGAACACACCCAATGGATAAACTGGATCCAGGTAATCGAGTGTTGCATAAACGAAGTGTACCATGACACGACTGGATTCTGTCCGTGCGAAATCCAATTAGGCACACCACCAACCAGATTTTGGGAAGAGTGGTTGATAAAAAATAAAAATAGGATATCACAAGAAGTAAAGCTAGGTTTAGTTAGACGTAATATATTGCGTAAAGGGCTAAAGCGAGCCGCTAGATTTAATAAAACACATAGAATAATTAAGTTTCATGTAGGAGATATGGTTTTAGTACGAGCTTTAAACGTGTCAGATACAAAAAACAAAAAACTAGCCAAATTCTTTACTTTGTATGAGGGTCCATATAAATTAAAAACCAGAATAGGGGAAGCAACGTTCATACTAGAAAATCCGATTACTGGGCAAGAGCGTGGAAGATTCCATGTAAACATGTTCAAGAAATATCTGGAACCTTCGAGAGAAGAATAGAAACGGCAAGTAAAGAACACACAATCAAAACGAATCGATTTGACGACACAAAACACGAAATGAAAAAAGAATACTCACCGATGTCACACATGTCATTTGTTGACTATAAATAAAGTCACCCCGAAGCACAGAAAGTATTCGCCAAAATGAGTTCTTTCCGGTATGAGTACACCAGTGTGCAGGATAAAGATACCCAGACGGAGAACCTAGAAAACTCTGACGAAAACAACAATCAGTATAAAATACTCACGTCAAACGGGAAATTTCTGTCAGGAAAAGGAAGGTACGTGAAAGGGAGAGGAATACAGACGGCAACTAACAACAGAAGACTAAGGCATGATAAAACTAAACTTACTCTGCCTGGAGTATCTGGTAGCACGGAATTATTATTGGAAAACTCGCCGGTAACAATCGACCACCTGATAAATGCAATGGAAATGGAGGAACAGCCGATACCAGTTAAATTTTCACTGCCGATCAGCATCCCTTTGAATATGACGAATTTACCTAGACCTGAAACAAAACAACCAATTATGACGAAATTACCTAGACCTGAAACAAAACAACCAAATATGACGGATATACCAGACAATAGCAACACGGATGAGACAATAAAGACGGGTACAGTAACTACTTACCTTCCATGGAAATTGACTCCAATTGATGTACCGGAATGGACCAAAATGCAAAAAAAGGAGCATCGTAGGAAAATATCCATGCTGCGACTTTTTGGGACACTGGACTTATCTGATGATGAGACACCAACACCACCGGCCAAAGAACCCCGACGCGAGGAAATAGAGATACCAACCGACATCGACGTCACCGATCCTCTCGGATTAAAACGATTATAGAGTTCACTCACTATTGAAAATTGGTCAATCATCGTCCGAACATCTGACTGCAAGCGTCATCCGAAGAACTGATGATTGAAGGGGGCAATGTAACGTATCAGGCGTTATGCCTGATACGGATACATGAGACAATCGCGCATCCCCCTTCACGCATAACAACTGACGTCACAAGGCGCTATATAATGAGCGGTGCTGCTCGACAGCGCAGCGCATTCCAGGTATAGCACCGGTGCGACTCACTACTCTTCTCTTAGCCAGGACCTGACAGGCATAGAGCCCAGGTGCCTTATTAGAATCACATTGCGAAACGGAGTATCCTACAGCAGGAACTTACGTCTAGAATCAATTTATTCAATTCAAATTTAGTATTCTATCCTTCATCATCTTGACTATTTCCTTATACATTCATAACGATTATTTCGTGGCTTAGCCGAAACACAAAATACTGTAAACTTAGATTTCCCTAGCACTTAACTCTTAGGTTAATATTTTTCTTTTGTAACGATTTTCGTTTTGTATTATTTTTGCTCGTAATTTTTATAGATTAAATTATAATTTAACTGATCAGCTAAAATCCATCTCAGTACATCTTTCTTTCCTTTATTCTACTAATCAATCCATAGCTAACATACAGCTTCGGTCAGGCAAACGCTGCCCGGATCAGATGCCTGCTTTGATGCACTAGCTGCATCCAAGTCAGGGTACTGTCTTGGTGAGATAACGCCGATCCAAGTCTGATACAGCCTTGGTGCGGATTACCGCATCCAGGTCTGAGGGAGGCAGCTACGGCGAGATTCGCTCCGCCCTAGTCTGTATTAGGGTCTAACATCTACTATTTCGGGAAGTCCTGATTAAAAATTCAAGATAAAGAACTTACAAGTAACTACCGGATCGCATCACCTTCAGTGCCGCGATCCGAGCAACCCCAGAAAAGTTACAATATATATATATATATATATATATATATATATATATTACTGACGTGAAGATTTACTCCGGTCTTGGGTAAACTATGTGGTTATGCAGAGGGTCGGGGACCGTCACACTACCAGTCTACATCCCATTTCCATATCTTTGGGTAGCATTAACCAGCCAAGAGCAACGCTTGCACCCATTTCCATATCGTTGGGTAGCATTAGCCAGCCAAGAGCAACGCTTGCACCCCGCTTCCATATCCATGGGTAGCATGAGCCAGCCATTGAGCAAAGCTTGCACCCAGTTATTCTAACTCCTCGAACCTTACATGGAGATGAACGTGGACAAATCTAGGAAGAAAAGGAGAAATAACCGACGCGGGGGTAAAGTTATTAAACAAAGAATCGCCAAAGCTCAGTTAAAATATCAGCAACGATTGGAAGCTTGCTTGGACCAAGCCATCCGAATAGGCCCACCGGAGCTCCCTGCTATCTTCAAACACGTATTCAGCCACCCGCTGGACGACGAGGACACCATAGACCTCAACATCGGGAACCCTCAGGAGCCATCAATTCAAAGCCCGTTCCAAAACCTACCCCCGGGTACCTCTCAAACCCAGCATTATATTAAGGATCACGGCAGTCATATCCTTGTAAACACAGTAGATACAACCACGCGTATCATCAACGTTTCGCCTGTAATCACCCCATCACCCTCTACGCCCAAAATCGTGGAACTTGTTAATCTCGAAAAAATTAGAAAGGTACAATAAAAACACTTTTACCAAATTTATATTATTTATTCAATCATCTACGAATACAACCTTTCCTTCTCCGGTAGTCTCCGATCCCGACACTCAGGTGTTAAATAAAGGAGACGGGAATATCATTGACTCTTATAGTTAATGGTATATTTTATTTGCTATTACCCACCTGGGTTGTGACAGAGGTCAGTGTAGAGGTCAGGGTCACAGTCAAGGTCACGGTCAAGGTCATAGTGGAATTCAGGGTGGAGGGTCAAGGTCACGGTCAAGGTCATAGCAAAAATCACGGTAGAGGTCTAGGTAAGGGTGGAGGCTCAAGGTCAGGGTCAAGGTCATCGTGAAATTCAGGGTGAAGGGTCAAGGTCACGGTCAGGGTCAGGGTCATTGTCGAATTTAGGGTGGAGGGTCAAGGTCACGGTCAAGGTCATGGCGAAAATCACGGTGGAAGTATAGGTAAGGGTGGAGGCTCAAGGTCAGGATCAAGGTCATAGTGAAATTCAGGGTGGAGGGTTAAGGTCACGGTCAAGGTCAGGGCCGAGGTCAGGGTCAGGGTCAAGGTCAGGGTGGAGGTCAAGGTCAGGGTCAACATCAGGGTGGAGGTCGGGGTCTCGGTCAAGGTCAGGGTGGAGGTCAGGGTCGAGGTCAAGGTCACGGTCAAGGTCAGGGCCGAGGTCAGGGTCAGGGTCAAGGTCAGGGTAGAGGTCAAGATCAGGGTCAACATCAGGGTGGAGGTCAGGGTCTGGGTCAAGGTCAGGGTCGAGGTCAAGGTCAGGGTGGAGGTCAGGGTGAGGGTCAAGGTCAGGGTGGAGGTCAGGGTGGGGGTCAGGGTCAGGGTGGAGGTCAGGGTAGAGGTCAGATTCAGGGTCAAGGTCAGGGTGGAGGTCAGGGTGGAGGTCAGGGTCTGGGTCAAGGTCAGGGTCAGGGCCAAGGTCAGGGTGGAGGTCAGGGTCAGGATTAAGCTCAGGGTGGAGGTCACGGTCACAGTCAAGGTCAGAGTGAAGGTCAGGGTCAGAGTCAAGGTCAGGGTGGAGGTCAGGGTCAGAGTCAACGTCAGGGTCGAGGTCAGGGTCAGGGTCAAGGTCAGGGTGGAGGTCAGGGTCAGGGTCAAGGTCAGGGTGGAGGTCAGGGTCAGGGTCAAGGTCAGGGTGGAGGTGACGGTTACAGTCGAGGTCAGGGTGGAGGTCAGGGTCAGAGTCAAGGTCAGGGTGGAGCTCAGGGTCAGAGTCAAGGTCAGGGTAGAGGTCAGATTAAGGGTCAAGGTCAGGGTGGAGGTCACGGTCACAGTCGAGGTCAGAGTGGAGGTCAGGGTCAGGGTCAAGGTCAGGGTAGAGGTCAGGGTCAGGGTCAAGGTCAGGGTGGCGGTCACGGTCACAGTCAAGGTCAGGGTGGAGGTCAGGGTCAGGGAGTAGTATATAGACAGCCATGGCCCGTCATAACAAATGACGTCATCGGTGCAGCGATCTGCTATGTGTAACCCGATCCCGGGGTCACTGACCGGCAAGGTCGCTGGCGGTCGCTCCGAGGTGCCTCTCGACCTTCGAGGTCGCGGGGTCACCGACCGGCAAGGTCACCGACGGTGGCTGTTCTCTAGAGGGGTGATGTCACCCTGGAGAATGCAAGATGGCCGCCACGCAATATGGCCGTTTATGCAAGATGGCGCCGTTTTGGCGGGACCGATGCGTTTAGTTTTTCGAATTTCAAGATGGCGGATTTTCATAATGGCCGCCTGTCACAGATGGCGCCGTTTTGGCGGGAAACGCCCTTGACAGGAAAGCAAGATGTCGCCGTTTCGGCGGGAACGACGCGTTTATACCTTTGGAATTCCAAGATAGCGTCTTTGCGGCGACTAACGGCGATTGAACCCCTCTACAGCGACGCGAAGACCCAGATGGCGGACCTGAAACGTCTTACTCTTACCGACCGTGCCTGAAAATGTTCTCAAGGTGGCAACGAGGAGGATGGTGAGCGGAGGGGATTTTCAAAACAACGACTCTTCGCATACATACTAGATTTATTTACTTATTTTTACAAATCTTGTCATTCCGTCATTCCACACACACACACACACACGCATACACATGTATATAGAATGCAAATATTTTCGGACTTTGTTTGAAATTTTGTTTCACACACCGAGCACAAGGATATTTCGATAAACGATCGAACGAACCGATCACAACCCCGTAGCAATACTTTGTCGCACATCCACTATGATAAAGGACAGGAACATTCTCATCAGCTCGCTATGTCGAAGTAGTAGTCGCGTAAGTTGTTCTCCGACTGTAGACTTACCATCTCTCGAGCAGCGTCCGAATCCTCACACACGAGCGCGCTGATTTGTTGTAGGGTGGGTTTCGTCATTTTCCGCGAGATTGCGAGCGAAGCGAAATATTTGACGAGAGCCTTCTTGCACAGGTCGACATCAGCAACCAATTCTTCCAGCCGCCATAGATGCTCGTTCACGCAGCAGGCCATATGTTTCAACCCGTCGAAGCTCACTTTCTGCATCACGATTACTGGAGCGTACGTCTTCTTCTTCTTCTTTGCCGCAGGTTCCCCGCCTTCGCTCTTATCGGCGTTTACTTGACTTTCCGCCTCCTCCTCCTCCTCCTCCTCCACGCCATCCTCAACTCGGTTCGAGTAAAACGCTACCACCTTCGAACCGTGAGCCGTTGTGAATCGTACAGAACAATTATCCAGAGTTATGGTATCGTTCATCGGCGTTGCCCGTTCGCCATCTTTCTCGAAGTAGCTCTCCAAAACATCGAATTTTCCGACCAATGCCTCCCACACTGCAGGGTTTAGGGTCACACCGCTGGAGTAGTTGTTTATGAGTCTAACCACCGGTTCGAAGTTTCCGTCGAGACGCAGATGTAGTCCTACCGTAATTTTTTTGGACCACGAGTGATTGAGCCCGTAAGTGGTGGATAATAGCAGATGCCGCTCCGATTTCTTGAGTGCAATATCCAGTGTTTTGAATAATTTACTGCACCCAGCCCGCGACAAACCGCTTTTTCCCGACGCCATTTCTTATACCAGCTTACCTCGAGCTCGTACTCGACGACACTGAGCGAACGACCGAACGCTCAACATTTCTTCGCGGGGGGGGGGGGGGGGGGCGGGGGGGGGGGTCACTGTCATCCCGTATACACCCCAGCCAATAACAGGGCAGCATGTCACCATTCCTGACCAATTATACACTACTTTATTGTTTCTACTTTGTTATTGCATTTGCCTCGTAAGCAAAAATTTGTAGCCAGCTGCACTAGGCTAGGCTAGGCGAAGCAAGCAACTAAGACGCTGGTGGGGGATGGTATGGCATGATCTCTTTATTGTCATAGAAGCGGTGCAGCTGTGGATATCTCGTTACCATTGTAATATGTCGAACCATGAAGAACTGCTACAGAAAACATATGAAATCATCTACCTATCGCCTCATCGCTCAGACAGCTATTGTTTGAGACCCTAGAGATTTAGAATTTTGTCACGCCCGGCTGATATGTCTTTACCCCGGTCCAGCGATGTCCACCACACACACACACACACACACACACACACACACACACACCCACTTCGGTTGTACATGAGCACTAATTACGAATCATATAGAATCAAGGTGTCGGTGATGCTGATGATCATCTCAAAGAGATACTCATACGTATCCTGGCTCGCGAACGCTAAACATCGTATACACTTATCCGTAATCAAACGTTCGACATGTCTTCGTACCCTGAGTTGTCCAATATTGTTATGAGGGTGGTACGCAGGGCGAGGATCGTCAACCCTTCAGCCGCGCGAGCGTTCAACAACCGATGGTGCGCGGGGCTACGGTCATTGACGATAGACGGCATGTTGATACGCCTCCGTTCTGTGCTGGCTGTCTGCAGCGATAGGGTGATCGGTCGTATGTTCGACCAAGGTGTTTTTGGTGGTGTTTGGCCGTGCATCAAAACGGCAGCGAGTGTGTTATTACATCGGGGTACCGAACGATTAGCGGTCGTCCGAGGGTTGATGACCTATTACAACCGTCGAGCGGGTGAGTATTCGTCTTAAATTATTCATAAAACGTAACGAACAAACAACGAGCACCACTATCGAAACACTATATCCTTTGTATCTATAGAATCAGAGATCGATCGAGCGGTCGACGAACCCGAGGATTCCGACGTCTCCACGATCGTCATCGACCACGATCGCGAAAACCAACGCTCCTTACCCCTAAAAAAACGAAAGTTCTCGTTCAACACCGTTGCTGTTGATAATGATGGTGATGATGATGGTGAGAGGGGAGAAGAGACAGTTGCGGTAACTGAGAACCACGCGGTGCAGGATGACTCAGAGAGCAGTCATAACAATTCGCCGCTATACGACAGCGGTAACGTTAAAAATCCTAATAATAATAATAATAATAATAATAATAATAATAATTTGAGCGACGAACCGTACAAGGTGTAACAATAACACGAGATTTGTTCGTATCCACAGAGTCGGAACTTACGAATATATGGTATCGCGATCGTCTGTTATCCTCGTCGTCCGACACCACCCATTATACGAACGATGATGATGATGATGATGATGATGGTGAGAGGGGAGAAGAGACAGTCGCGGTAACTGAGAACCACGCGATGCAGGATGACTCAGAGAGCAGTCATAACAATTCGCCGCTATACGACAGCGGTAACGTTAAAAATCCTAATAATAATAATAATAATAATAATAATAATAATAATAATTTGAGCGACGAACCGTACAAGGTGTAACAATAACATGAGATTTGTTCGTATCCACAGAGTCGGAACTTACGAATATATGGTATCGCGATCGTCTGTTATCCTCGTCGTCCGACACCACCCATTATACGCACGACACAGACCGTGAAGAAGGGGTTGAAAACGCGAACCTTGTCGCTCGCCCCGAAGACGCGGGAGAGGGCGTAGAAGTAGGAGCGGAAGTCGAAATACAACCAGACGAGGATGCATCACAATCGGAGGCGGAAGCACGAGAGGAACTTTTATTAGAATCCGAGTCGGAAACAGACACGGAAGCGAACGAACGACCGAACGACATACGATACGGTAAGCACTCCCCCACCTTCATAGTTTCATTAATCTCATATCGCATTGTTCATCAACGTTGTTAACATCTCGCAGATACCTCGGAATATTCGAGCGACCGCGACTCACCGATGATCAGAAAGATTTCCACAGCGTTGGTTGAGCTGATCGATGATCCCATGTCCGAAGATTCCGCAGAGCAATACATCGGAATAGTAACATTACCCCGTAAGGGCAAAGAAATTTGATATTTCATCTATACCTATCGCTAACGTACTTCTAAATTCTCGAACGACAGAGCCGATACCTGTGCGGTTAGGACAGACAACCTCCGATAACACCTGTTTCGACGCCGGGCCGAGTACGCGCATAGAGCAAGAATCTGCACAACAACAACAACAACAACAACAGCTGCTAGATCAGCAACGAGGTGGAGGTGGGACCTCGGGCTCGCGCGTAGCATCGCGATCACAGGACGCGCTTCGTACGGTAGTTCCGCGGTCACGTAGATTCATAATAGTGGAAGAGAGTCGTAAACATTTTCGAAATTTTGCCATAACTGGGCGACAACTCAAACTTAAAATCATAACACCTCCGGCCACCGTCGATCCTGTCACATGGCTCTCGGAGGCCATCGATGAAATTTACGATTACGCTGTAGGTGATGCCTCCGGCCCCAGCGACTACATAGGTTTCGGTCTCAACGCACCCTCGTTCACCATGGGCGCGGCCGGTTTGTCGTTTCGACCGATTCGCGATTGTCGGCGCGATGATCTCTGGGGTCTGGTGTTCGGGGTTACACAGAGCGCGTCCGAATTTGCGATCGACGACGCCTTTGAATTGACGGTGTCGCTGGTAAGCGTGCCCGAGGGTAGGGGGAGGAAAAGCAAGCCTCTCACGCATGCAGAGGTCAGAAAACGTTCGATTCTTGGAGTTAGGCGAGACGACCTTTGTTTACCACGAGCATTGGTAACAGCGCGAGCCCATGCTCGTAGAGGGTCGGGTCGGACGAGTCGGAACCGTGTTGGGACTCTGTTAGGCGCCAGAATTCCGTAACTCAGAGGAAACTAGCGGAAGCGTTATGCAGAGATTCCGGGGTGCAGATACCGTCGAACGGGGGTGGTTGCGGTATAAACGAAATACGCATGTTCCAACAACACCTATCCGGCTATGGCCTGGCTGTGGTGGTGTACGATTTTCAAACGTTCGGGCGCGGCGGACACCCGATATACGACGGTGAGCGGGTTATCAGAGAGCAGGGCGGTCACGTTGCAGCCAGACTCAACGTTATGTATTTTCACAACCCGGGGCATTACAAACCGATTTTAAACTTGACGGCGGCAGCCGCAACCAGACAGTATTGCGCATCCTGCAACGTCGGTTATAAATATATCAGCGATCATCGATGCTCCAACAGATGTCCCGGTTGTGTGAAAGTTCCGTCGTGCGACACGAGCTCGGAACGGTTACCCTGTGAAACCTGCGGTCGGTGGTTTTACGGCGAGGACTGCCTGCGCAGACATCGCGAGGGAGGGTCGTTTAATTCTCGAAAAACCGTGTGCGAGACTCTGCTGATATGCAACGGCTGCGGTCGTTTCGTGAATCGTAGAAAGCAACGACACTCTTGCGGCAGCTCGTACTGTCAGACCTGCGGATCCGTACAAATCGCGAATCACAGGTGTTACATGAAAACTCTCGATCCCACCGGCGAAGACGATGCTTACGTGTTCGTCTGGTACGATTTCGAAACTCGGCAAACTGATACCCTGCCCGGTAGCCAGGAAGTCAACGTTCACGTTCCGAACTTATGCGTGGCTCATCAAGCTTGTACACGCTGCATACACGTGCCTGACATACGCGTACCGTGTTCCAGCTGCGGTCTGGTACGAGAATTCGTATTCAAAGACGACCCTGTCAAACAGCTGGTAGAGTTTGTCACGCGCGATGTTAAAAATTTCAAAAAAATAATATGTATAGCTCACAACGCTAGGGGGTTTGACTCGCAATTCATATTACGGTACCTGGTGGAGAAGTACCGAGATCCGCCTAAAATAATCCTAAACGGTACCAAGATAGTCTTGATGGAGGTGAACGAAACCAGATTCTTGGACTCTCTGGCGTACATGCCTATGGCACTCGCCGCGTTACCGAAGGCTTTCGGGCTACCGGAGGGGTCGCGCAAGGGCGTTCTCCCGCAACTTTTCAACAAACGCGAGAACGAGGGATACGTGGGTCCGCTGCCGTCCGTAGAGTTTTACTCGCCCGAGTGCATGGGAACCGCTGAGCGGAACGCTTTTCTCGTTTGGTACAAGGAGGCTGTAACCGCCGGCACCGTATTCGATTTCAACACCGAACTCGTAGAGTATTGTAAAAGCGACGTCGACATACTGCGAAGAGCGTGCGTGGCGTTCAGAGACATATTTCTGAACTGCGGGGGGATTTGTCCGTTTTCCAGAAGTACAACGATAGCGTCGGCCTGTTCGCTGGTATATCGCACCAAATTTCTCAAAGCGCAATCCATAGGGATAATACCGCCCAGAGGGTACAGATTCGGTAATAATCAGTCTGCCGTCGCTATCGAATGGTTAGTGTGGAAAGAACGCGAACTAGGTACCGTCTTGATTCAGGCGGCGCGCGGACGCGAGCATGTGCTGCCCGAAACGGGACGCCCTGTCGACGGGTATTACGTTACCGCAGACGGTACGCGACGCGTGTTCGAGTTTCACGGGTGTTATTGGCACGGTTGTCGCAGGTGCTACAGGGTGAACCGCGATCACCCCCTGATGGACAGAAGCACGCTAGATAAGAGATACGAGGAGACCAGGGCAAAGACGGTCAGAATGTTGGATCTCGGGTACAGCGTCACTGAGATGTGGGAATGCGATTTTAAAAAACTTATGGAATCAAACCCCGACGTGCGTAGTTACGTGAAAGAACACCCCCTATACAAGTTCGGAGCAAGCGATGCTCTGAATCCGAGAGACGCGTTTTACGGAGGTAGGACGGGTAACACCAAACGTTACTACGAGGCTGGTGTCGACGAAGAAATCAGATACCTCGACGTTTGTTCCCTGTACCCATGGGTCTGCAAAACAGGTCGATACCCCGTAGGACATCCCAAGATCTCTGTGGGAGACGAGTGTCGGACACTGACAGGGACTAGCGGTACCGACGTGAGCAAGGTCGAGGGTCTGATCAAATGCACGGTTCTGCCGCCTCGAAATCTTTATCACCCCGTGCTCCCCGTCCGCATGCGGGGTAAGCTGCTATTTTCTCTGTGCCGTACGTGTTGCGAGTGTATGACGCAGACCGACTGCCCGCACGACGATGTAGAAGAGCGAAACATCACAGGTACGTGGGTATCAGTGGAGGTTCAGAAAGCCGTAGAGATGGGTTACGTCGTGACCAATGTCATCGAGATATGGCAGTACGAGGTCACTGTGTATAACCCCGATACTAAACGAGGCGGTCTGTTTGCGTCGTACACCGACACGTTTTTGAAAATCAAACAGGAGGCCAGCGGATGGCCCGGCGATTGTACCGACGAGACTGCCAAACAGAGTTATCTAGACGAGTACGAGAGGGTTGAAGGCATTCGGTTGGATCGCGACAAAATAAAAAAAAAACCCGGGTCTGCGCTCTGTTTCCAAATTATGTCTCAACTCGTTCTGGGGTAAATTCGGCCAACGCGATAATCTGCCTCGTACGGAGGTTGTGAGAGAACGTCAGAGACTACTCGAACTTCTTACCGGTCCCGAAACAGAGGTTACCGATATATTACCGGTGAACGACGAAGTTCTGTACGTACGCTGGGCGTCCACGAGCGAGAGTTCAAACGCGTCACCGCTGACCAACGTTGTGTTGGCGGCGTACACGACAGCCCAGGCGCGGCTTATGCTCTACACGTATCTCGAGGGTCTTAATCAGCGTGTGTTGTATTACGACACCGACTCTGTTGTATACGTGCGGCGCAAGACGAATCGTGGGGAGTACGAACCGTCGACCGGCAATTTTTTAGGCGAAATGACGGACGAGCTAAGTCAATATGGTAGCAGTAGTTTTATAAAGGAGTTTGTTTCTGGGGGTCCCAAATTTTACGCATTCAGGGTGCACGTACCGGACGGGGAAGACGTTGAGGTCTGCAAGGTCAGAGGAATAACGTTAAATTATCAAACAAGTCGGAAAGTTAATTTTGTTGCCATCCGTGACATGGTGGTCGACGGTTCCGAACCGATTCACGTGCATAGACGAGCCATCCAACGAACGGCTCTACATCAGGTGGTTACTCTCACGATGACCAAGAAATGCGAACCCGTACAAACAAAGAGACGCCTTTGCGTCGATAGCTACGACACGCTACCATACGGTTACAAAACCTAAATCACACCTGTTATATACGATATTGTATTATTATTATTATTATTATTATTATTATTATTATTATTATTATTATTATTATTATTATTATTATTATTATTATTATTATTATTATTATTATTATTATTATTATTATTATTATTATTATTATTATTATTATTATTATTATTATTATTGTTGTTGTTGTTATTATTATTATCATTATTATTGTTATTAAATGTGAGCATCTGTTATAATTCCAGAATATCGCACAGCAATATCCTGTATTGTAATGTTACGGTACTAACCAAAATAAAGAATATTATTATTATTATTATTGATAGTTATTGCCGGAAAGGAATAGTTGAGAGATTTGGATAACAAAGGCAATAAAGATGTACATGGTAGCCAAAAATATGTTGTTTTTTATTTAAAATTACTGCGATCATTACCGAGTTGAGCCGGGAGGGGGGGGGATCGATCGGGATCATGTGCGAAACATTCCACGTGAAAACCTACAAGCGTGGCTCGGGCGTCGGGGACTAGCTCCAACTTATCTAGACCGACGATCGCGGTGGTGGTGGGCTAGCACACCGCGAACAACCGATCTTCAGCTCATCTCGGTTGTCGTCCGCGGGCGGGCTGACCATGCACAAGCTCGTTCCCGGTCAGCCGGACGTGAAAAGCTGGTTACGAGGACAGCTGCCGCGCGAGCGTTCGGCAGCCTAGGAATCGAACGCTCGCCACCGCGCGGGGCCCCCCCACCCGCGGTTAGATTTCACGGAAGGGAATGCGACGTCGACGCCGCGTCTGCCGTTGTTTAAAGCGACGCGCGGGTGAACGAGCGAGGTAAGTCGTAAGGATGGATACGAGGTGGAAGCACCCCTTCTCGGCCATAGTGGCCGGCCCGTCCGATTGCGGTAAATCAAATTTCGTGAAAAATTTCCTGCTACACGCGGGAGAAATGTGCGATGTCGAATTCGGCAAGGTTGTGTGGCATTACGCCGAGTGGCAACCGTTGTACGCCGAGTCTTCGAGTCAAGGTATCGAATATCGGGAGGGGCTGCCGCAGCCTACGGACTACGACGGCGACACAGCGCCGAAACTGTTGATCATCGACGATTTGATGAGAGAATCGTCCAACGGGGTGGTGATAGACCTCTTCACGAAGGGGTGTCACCACAAGAACATGAGCGTGTTTCTTATCACGCAAAATCTGTTTCATCAAGGACGCGGACAGCGGGACATCTCGCTCAACGCCAACTACATCGTATTTTTCAAGAACCCACGGGACCGCGGTCAGATACAACATCTAGCGCGTCAGGTTTACCCCGAGGACCCGCGCTTCTTGCAAGAGGCATATCACGACGCGACCGACCGCCCACACGGGTATCTGCTGTTGGATCTGAAACAATCGACACCGGAGAACTGTCGTTTCCGTACGGAAATATTCCCGTCCGACGCTTACCACTGCGTCTACGTGCCTAGGAAAGATATAAAGGGTGGTGCAGGATCGCGCGGTGTACCAGTCTTTCACCCGTAACGTCGATGGACGGAAGACGAGCAGGCAAGAGGGGAGTGGCCGGAAGGTTCAACTCGTCGATCATCGCAGCTCTGCATGCCATCTGTAAATTGAACGCTTCCCAGAGACTTGCCCTGTTGCGTGCCGCGGACGACTCGCTCGTTCGCAGCGTGTGCGAGTGTGCTTTGAACACGTTGAAAGGTAACGTGGCGCTCGATCAGAATCAGAAAAACGCCTTGATCAGACACAGGAACGCTCTGCGTCGCTTGGCCCGCAGCGACAGCGGTAGCTGGAAGACGAAGAAACGTCTTTTGATCAGACACGCGAAAATTTTACCTCTTCTATTGACGCCGATCGTCGGTTGTCGGTGATCGCTTCGACATGGAGCGCGCCAAGAAGATGGTCCTGATACCGCGCGAAGCCGTTGAGCGTCTGCTGCGGCACAAACAAACGTATGCCGGAGACACCTCAAACTCTGACCCTGCGTCAAGACTGGACAGAGAGATGAACGACGTGTTGAGTTTGAACGGAAAGAGCGACCGGGAAAAATGGAAATTGTACAGCAGCGTGCTGCGTCGTTATTTGTTCTATGCCGCGGAGTCTCGAAAACCTCTGACAATCGATATACGGAGTATCGGCCAAGCGAGTACCGCTAACAAGATCTTGCGGGACGGTCGTAACGACAACTCGGAGGACGTTCCGGCGGACGTCGTGACACCAGGAGACGACGGAACCCACGCTTTCGCGGACGAGGCGCACAATAACAGCGTCGATATAGAAACCGTGGTAGTGAGCGTACCCCCGAAGTACCGAACCAAGGCAGAAAAGTTACTGCGTTGTTTGATCGGCAAAGCCAAGGGAGACTTAACGTGGGACGAGGACGGTAAAATCTCCATCGCTGGCAAACCCCTCGACGGTACCAACATCATCGAGTTGATAAACGACGTGATGAGGGAAAGAAAAAGCGTGCAAGCCGTCGGAAGACGACAGTTCGCGAAACTGCTTCACACCGTTCACACACCCAGGGAATTTATAGGAAATCCGGCTTTTTGGAAACCTGCCAAACAGACCGCGGTCCGGTCGAAGATCAGCCCCCCCAAATTTCGACAACGACCGCAAATAAGTAAAACCAAACCTGTGCGTAGAACGGTTATGCGGGACACAACCAACGACGACGACGACGACGACGACGACGACGACGACGAAGGCGAACGCGAGTCGGGTGGGGCAGAGGGGGGAGAAGACGACGTGATACTTCTCGGTACGCCATCGCCCGTGAACACACAACGCGCGGCGACTCAATCGGGTAGCGGTCGGTGGTGTTCGATGAGATTGAACAAGACTCGGAAATAATGAAGAAGCTAGAACGTTTTTACTACGAACCGACTCATCCTGCGGGGTACGCTAGTGCCAGAGGGTTGACACAGGCTGTACAGGGTGAAACGGGAAAACGGGAGGTGGAGGAATGGTTGGCCACCCAGGATACCTACACGCTGCACAGATCTATACGCCGAAAATTCAGACGAGCTAGGTACAACGTCCAGAACATCGATGACGTCTGGGAGGCCGACCTGGTGGATCTTAGATCGCTCAAACAGTACAACAACGGAAACACATATATTTTGGTGGTTATAGATGTTCTCAGCAAGTTTGCCTGGGTGGAGCCTCTGCACGACAAAACAGCTTCGACCGTTGCCGGGGCGTTTGACAAAATTCTATCGTCCACGAGACGGTGCCCCGTTTATCTCCAGACCGACAAAGGCAAAGAATTTGTCGGAATCGCGTTTCAGAGATTACTCGAGGCAAGAGGTGTGCGTTACAGAGCCACCCGTAACCCGGACATCAAGGCAGCCGTTGTGGAACGGTTCAACCGGACTCTGAAGGAGCGAATGTGGCGTTATTTTACTCACACGAGTACCCGTCGTTACATCGACGTGCTTCAACAGCTGGTGCGGGCTTACAACGACACGGTACACTCCACCATCAGAATGGCACCGTCGACGGTGACCTTGGAAAACGCCGCCGCCGCGCGGTACAACATGGAAAATTCACGGCGTGTCGTTAGGCGCGGTCGCGGTAAACGCAGGTTCAAGATTGGTGAGCTGGTGCGCATCAGCAAAGCGAAAGGTGCCTTCCGAAAGGGATACGAAGCTAACTGGACCGCGGAGGTTTTCAAAGTTCGGAAGATTCTGCTCAGAAGCCCCGTCGTTTACGTGCTCGAGGATATGGCCGGTGAGGAGATAGACGGTATTTTCTACGTGCCTGAGATGCAACGGGTGATCAAAGAGAACGTTTTCGTCATCGACAAAATCATACGCACGAGGGGTAAAGGCGACAGTAAGCAGCTACTCGTCAGCTGGCAAGGATACCCGGAAAAGTTCAACTCTTGGATAGACGCGAGCACCGCGAAGCTGTCGAAATGAAGGATCAGTTCTACGTAACGCTACCCAGCAACAGCTCGTCGAAATTTTTCCCCGGAAACACAACCGCGCGCTACGCGACGCGGTTACCCCGACATCTGGAGATGCAGGGTGATTGGGAGGTGGCTTTGGTAGAAATTCAGTACCCGCTGACGCTGGAGACCGTCACCGCACCCCGCAACGTTGTAAGATTACACTCGCAACGACCACCCGAGCCGGGGGAAATGCCCAACGAAATTCAAAGAGGAGTCCCAAAACAAACCAGGTACATAGAGGAGGAATTCTACATCAAACAGGGAGCGTACACCAACGTGTGGGATGTAATCAAGGTTCTCAACGCCATAGAGGCGCTGAACGAACATCTCGAATTTTCGAGCTCCGAAACAGGAGACGAACGTCTGATTGTTAAGAGAAAGTGCTACTGCAGCGAGCCTCACTACCTCTCATTTTCACCGGGGTTGTACAGACAGCTCGGTTTCGAAAAATTCACCGACGACGTGCGAGATAAGCTGGTAGCTCGTCACCCCGTCAATATGACAAGTGAAATTCCCTCGCAGATGTTCGTCTACTGCGATATCGTGGAGCCGCGCATACTAGGCGACGTACACGCTCCTCTGCTCCGCATAATACAGACGACAGCGAAGAATATTAAACACAACAGCTCGGAGTCAAAAACGTTCTCGTCGCCGCACTACATGCCGCTTATGGTCTCAAACTTGCGCACTGTGGAAATCGATATAAGGGATTCTTCGGGACACCCCATGCCATTTACTCGCGGGACAGTGAGCGTAACGTTACACTTCAGACGCGTATAGCGATGGCTCGTTACATCGACCACTACGACAACCAGCTGAACGGTGACGGTATAGACGGTATCTACGCCGGGGCGCCGCACCAGCGAGGTCACGGAATCGGCAGTTTCTTGGGCGGTTTGTTCAGACGGAGCATACCTCTTCTCACCAGAGGCGCCCGTTTTCTTGGAAAAGAGGCGCTGCGCACCGGCATGAACGTTGTTCAGGACATGCAGCACGACACACCGTTCGGAGAGTCGCTCAGAAATCGCGCTATGGAGTCGGGTTTGAATCTCAAACGTAAAGCGTCCGAGAAACTGGTATCCGTGATACAGGGCGGTGGTTATAAAGCGTTGCGGGGTTTGCGGGGTCGTCAGTATACGCTCGGTCACAGGCTGGGTTCTATCGTGAAGAGACGGGTCACTGGTAAAACAGGGAAGAGACAAGTTAAAGCTAGAACGAGAAGAAAGTCTGGCAAACAGGTTAAAAGGGTGAAGAAAATCACGAGGAAGAAGAAGAAGAAAACCTGTTGCGGAAAACGAACGGTAGCCGACATATTCGGAACTCACTAAAGGAAAAAATATCGTTTCAGAAACCATGGCCTACCTACACGGCCACTTGTCCGAATGTCTGAAATCCGAGTTAGATTTGTTCACGTTACCACCCACGCAAACCACCATCGAAGGTGGCCAGTGGGTGCACTACAAACCCGTGTCCTCTCTCACGGACGATTCACCGATAGAGTTCATGGTACCAGGAATGAGCGACGATTACCTAGACCTTTCACACACGATGCTGAGCTTACGCGTTAGCATGGTACCGCGGGTAGAGCTCAAGGATCCGATACCACCAGCTGCTCCCGTGAACAATCTGCTTCACTCGTTATTCAGTCAGGTGGATGTTTTTTTCAATCAAAAACTGGTATCGCCGACCAACAATGCCTACGCCTACAGAGCGTACATCGAGACGCTCCTCAATTACAATTCGTCCGCAAAAAATTCACATCTCTCCACCACTCTCTGGTACGGGGATACGCCTGGTAGAATGAACGATTTGGGTGGTGGTAATACAGGGTTTTAAAAACGACAGAAACTTTTACGGTCCGGCGGTACCGTGGATCTCCTAGGACATCTACACTGCGACGTATTTAATCAGGAAAAATTTCTACTCAACGGCGTCGAGTTACGGCTTCGCCTCGTGCGCTCGAGAGACGCCTTCTGCATCATGGAGACGGATAACACACACTCTATGCACATATTAGAAGCGTCTCTGCTTGTACGTCGAGTAACCATAAACCCGGGAATACTTATCGCACACGCCCGAGCGTTGAGCAAAGGTACAGCAAAGTATCCTCTGACGCGAGTCGAGGTTAAAGCGTTGACGATTCACGGCGGTGTACAGGGGGAAACGCTGGACAACATCTTCCTAGGACAGCTGCCAAAAAGACTCATCGTCGGGTTCGTCGACAACAAGGCGTTCAACGGCGACAAGTCCAGCAACCCGTTCAATTTCCAACATTTCGACGTGAATTTTCTCTCTCTTTACATCGACGGTGTGCAGATACCATCGAAGCCTCTGCAACCAGACTTCACCAGATCCAAACTTTACGTGGATGCCTATCAAACCCTGTTCTCCGGTACGGGGATACATTATTCGAACGATGGAAACGGAATAAGTCGCGAGGATTATCCCCACGGGTATTGTTTAACAGCTTTCGATCTGACTCCGGATTTATCGGCCAACACTAATTCGCATTGGAATTTGGTAAAACACGGTAGCGTGAGAATCGATTTGCGTTTCGAATCTGCTCTGAAGAAAACCATAAATTGCATCGTTGATGCCGAATTCGACAATATACTCGAGATTGATTCGGCCCGCCAGGTTATCGTTGACTTTGGCTGCTAAATTTCACAAAGGTTTAATCATCACTCCGGGCCGGGAACCGGGGGAGAGTGGGTGTCAACACGCTGTCGCTGCATTTGTGCAGATGAAAAGAATTGCGCATATGTTTCGGAATAAAGAAACAGACAGGGAGAGGCGAGATGTAGCTGACACAGCGAGAAGACGCTGGTGTGGAGGCATCGCGAAGATCATCTGCGGAGCGTCGGCCGTCAGTAGTCCGTCAACAGGGTCTGGGTGTGGTGTGCTAAAATCGAATCAGGTGACGATGGATTACGTGATCGACATACAAGGCTTGCGGGACGCTTCGGATCAGTTTTTAGTGAAAGAGTGCTCGGTAGTGGCGTTGGGCGCCGATCATGTTGGTCACTGGCTTGCTGCACCACCCTGCTCTTTCGACGCGCTGCCAAGCAGCGTCAGGGCGCAAAACAACTACCTGTCCTGCATCCACCACGGTATAGAGTGGTTCGACGGTGATGTGGCACCGAAACAAATCTACTCCAAACTGAGAGCTGTGGCACGTTCGGCCGCGACTATTTACACCAAAGGAGCTGAAAAAGCGCAGCTTTTGCAACGTATCACATCGAGGGATGTGATAAACCTGGAAGACCGCGCCTGTCCCGCATTCAGCAAACTACCACCGTGCGAGACGTACTGTTTGTATCACGCTAATCACCGACGGGGTAGGTTCGTGTGCTCGTTGAATCGCACTGGACAGATGAAAGCGTGGCTTCTCGCAAAACGCAGCGCCGACGCTAACGACGATGAAGGCATAGAAGCGACCCTGGGTTGAGCGAGCGATGAACAGTCGAGAGATACGGAGTATTCTGAGAGCGATCCCTGATAGAACCTGCGGCGTGTTTCCAGCCGACAGGATACCCCGGCGATGGTCTAGACCGTGCTTCATCGTGGCTAACACCGACAATCACACTCTACCTGGTACGCACTGGGTGGCTTTTTACTACGATGTCCATGGAAACGGGGTTTACTTCGACAGTTACGGCGTTCCGCTTCTTGTCCCAGACCACGTGCGAGGTCTCCGAAGAAACTGCTGCTGGTACCGGAGCAACACGCGTCGACTTCAAAGTACCTTTTCGGACGTGTGTGGCCAGTTTTGTGTTATGTTTCTGTATTATATGTACTGTGGTTACACTCTCGAACAGTTTACATCAATTTTTTCAAATAATTACGTGAAAAACGATCAGATAGCCGCATCGTTTTACCGCTGTTTGTTGAAAAATTTGAAGCATTCCCGCGACCCCTACACCGATTGTTTGAGCTGCGTGCAGAAGTGTGTGAGGAGGAGGAGACACTTGTGATTCGTTCACCGACTTTCAGAAATTATAAACGTTTTAAATAGTTTTAAGTGTCACAATCCGCTGGGCGGCCGATGAGCTTATCACGACGGATCTGGTGACAGAGGATACACACAACGAGACGTGTAGTTTGACGTTTTACGGTGCTGGGGGGGTTTAGTTACCTACACGCTTTCAGTGTCATGAAACGACAAACTGCGCGTCTCGCTGTGTAGATCCTCCGTTACCGGATCCGTCGCGATAAGCTCATCGGCCGTACAGCTGGTTTACTATATCTCTCTATATTATAAAGATATCTCGCCGCCGCCGCCGCCGCCGCCGCCGCCGCCGCCGCCGCCGCCGTGTCAGTCGGCTCCACTCGGCTTTCTTCGGCTTTCTTCGGCTTCCCACCTCCCATCCCTGGACCCTTGGATCGAGTCATGTGAACCCCCCCCTGGCCCTTTCGCGCCTTGGGCCCTTGCCGCCGCCGTGTCCGTCGGCTCCACTCGGCTTTCTTCGGCTTTCTTCGGCTTTCCACCTCCCATCCCTGGACCCTTGGATCGAGTTATGTGAACCCCCCCCCCCCGGCCCTTTCGCGCCTTGGGCCCTTGCCGCCGCCGCCGCTGCCGCCGTGTCAGTCGGCTCCACTCGGCTTTCCTCGGCTTTCCTCAGTTTTCCACCTCCTATCCCTGGACCCTTGGATCGAGTCATGTGAACCCCCCCCTTGGCCCTCTCGCGCCTTGGGCTCTTGCTTCGAGTCATGTGAACCCATGCCCTTCCCTCTTGCACTTTGGGCCTTTGGATCGAATCACGCGAACCCCTTCATGTGGTGCTATTACCCTTAATTCCCTGCGGTACTGGCACGGCAGACGCGAGGGGAGGTCATGGAAGCCATGTGAACCTCTTCTCCGATTAATTGCCGATAAAAAACAAGCTAATTAAAAAAAATAAGTAGACTTTCAATAAAACGCTTTTTAGTTGGAAAAAAGAAAAAAAATTCCATTATGATTATAAGCGTCACAATTCTTGTTTAAGTTTCCTCCCTACGCAATTCCACCAGACCTGAAAACATTGGGAAAAAAGGTGTTATCCAATGGAATATCTCTGCCTGGGCACCGGAATCAATGAAACAAACTACGTCGCGCAATTCTATGTACGATTTCGAACATGTACGGCCAAAAAAATGTTGTTTTTTTCACCGTCCCTTTTCTAGGAACTTCGTCCTTGCGTGCAGATTCACCTGTATAGTTAAAAAAAAATGAGATATTCGGAAAGTTCAATTTTATCTCGAATTTTATTGTAAATTTGTTTAATGTGAACAAATGAAATGTAGTCACAAATTTCTGACGTCAATGAGATGGCATGTCATTTGTGACAAAATAGCTAGACTTTAATCAATTGGCGGTGCAAAAGATTCATATTGGATACAGAGAATAGGATCTTGCAGAACCGTGAGCAAATTTGACGGAATTTGGTCACACAATTTGGTGGAATTTGGCCCGTTGCCGCTTTGGGTGATTTTATCTAATTTATATAATTATTTTTCATTCGTAGAAAATAACGAAACATTGCTGCTGTGCGCAATGATATATAGCTGCTGTGTGCTATAACATATGGATGCTTTGCGCCATAATATATGGATGCTCTGCACCATAATATATAAAGTAGACTAATATATAAAGGAACTACGTGCTACGAGAACTACAGAGCGCAGAAGCGAGCGAGTTCTTTTACATTTGTCAGAGCGTCAACACTACGCTACATAAAATAGAGAATAGGATTCGAACAGAATCAAAAAACTTCTTGCAGATTACTATGAATAAAGTTATTCAAAAAACTATCAAAGGTGACGGTAACTGTTTGTTTAGGTCATTCGCATACTTTTTATATAACGACGAGGAAAACCATAGATCGGTTAGATTACGAATCGTTGCGGATGTCGTGAATAATTGGTTATTGTATGAGGCTTTTATAATAGGTGATTCATCTCACGATGAAAAAATTATAGACAAAAATCATTACAAATTATATATGTCAAAAAACAGTGTTTATGGTGGTGAAGTAGAAATTCAATCGTTCGTGAGTATATATAACGTTCATGTTTATGTTTACGTCAATAACTTCGAAATTCCAAGAGAATATGGATTAGCCCACGGTAATCATAAATTAATACTTTCATTATCTGGTGTTATGGATCGAGGTCACTATGATGTGATAGAATGTTTGAATTCAAATTTCTGGAATGAGTACAAAAGTTTTCGTAATAGTACGTATTATAACAAAAATAAAGATTTAATAAATGAAAATAGACAAATTAAAAATCTGACGATTGTGCAGATAATGAGTAAAAAAAATTTAGATAGAACAGAAAATATGAATACAGAACGTTTAGAGAAAAAAAGAAAAAAAGACAGGGTGGAAAATATGAATGAAGACCGTTTGAAAAAAAAAAAGGATAACGGATAATATTCAGTACATGACCGAAGACAGAAAAAAACGGAAGAGGGAAAAAGATATTGTGGAAAACATGAACGAAGACCGAATGAGAAATAAAAGAGAAAACGACATGGTGAGAAACATGGAAGAAGAAAGAATAAGAAAGAAAAGGGAAAAAGATATCGTAACAAATATGAACGTTGAAAGGATAAAAAAGAAGAGGGAAAAGGACGTTGTAATGAACATGAAAGAAGAACGAATAAAAAACAAAAGGGAAAAGGACGTTGTAATAAACATGAACGAAAAAAGACTAAGAAATAAAAGGGAAAGAGACATCGTCACAAACATGAACGATCAAAGAATACAAAATAAAAGGGAAAAAGATATGGTGAAAAACATGAAAGAAGAAAGGATGCGAAAAAAAAGGGAAAAGGATATTGTAGAAAACATGAACGAAGAAAGAATTCTAAAACGAAGAAACGTACAACAAGCTATTAAATTATTTCCTAATAAAGAAGCTTATTTAGATTTCGGAGAAATGAATTACATTTGTCCACATTGTTCGGCGTTTTTCTGGTCGGTTGAATTTTCAGAAAAAAGCTGTTGCCATTACGGAAAAGTAAAATTATCACCTTTGAGCGAATACGATGAAAATTTGAAAAATTTAATATTACATGATAAAAAATTCAGAGAATTAATTCGATATTATAATAGTCGATTTTCGTTTGCCACTTTCAACGCAAATGTAATGAATGAATCAAAAAGAGGAGTATATAACTTAAAAATTCAAGGTCAAGTTTGTCATATCACCCCGAATAGTATTTATACAAAAAGAGGCGATAACCCTCACTGTGGACAAATTTATATTTACGACGATTATAAAGCAACCGAAGAAAGACTAAAGGAGAATAAAAATTTGGTAATACAACACATAACAACGATATCAAAAATACTAAACACGGTAAATCCATATGCAAAAAAACATAAAAATTTATTTGAATTAACAAAAAACAAATCAGTCCCAGAATATTACCTATATTTCGTACGAAACATTGTTAATTTGGATGAAAGACGTTATAATTCACCTACAACTGCAGAATGTGCGGCTTTAATTGTTTCGAAAAACGGTGAAATTCCGACTGATTTTGATTTATGTGTTTATCCAAAATATGTTTTAAAAGGAGGTAATGATTTTACATGTATGAGTAAATTATCTTTTCATGTCGACCCAATGATTTTTCCTATAATGTTTCCATATGGAGATTTAGGTTGGAGTCCATCGTTTAAACAAAATCAATATAGTAGCAAACGACTTACAGCTTTACAATATTATTCAAATCGTTTAGGCTACAGAAAAATGGCAAATTTCAATCCCATTTTATTTTGTGGTCGATTAACTCAGCAATACGTGATTCAAGCTTATATAATTATAGAAAATAATAGATTAAACTTTTTGAGATACAATCAAAAACAACTTCGAATTGAATGTTATCAGGGATTATTTGATCACGTTGCACGTAGTGCCTTAAACGACTCACAAAATTTTAAAAATCCAGAACGTTTAGGAAATATTTTTGTATTGCCATCAACATATTTAGGTAGTCCAAGAAATATGCAACAAAATTATCAGGATGCGATGGCTATTGTTAGGACGATAGGTCGACCAGATTTGTTCATTACGATGACCTGCAATCCAAATTGGCCAGAATTAAAAAGAATTTTGATTGACTTTCCATCGGGAACAAAATGTAATGATATTCCAAATATAACCGTACGACTATTCTACGCTGAATTTCGAGCTCTTTTGTCTGACATAATCAGTGGGAAAATGTTTGGTAACATTTTAGCATATGTTTATACAGTAGAATTTCAAAAAAGAGGTTTACCTCATGTACACATGCTTTTTGTATTAAATTATAAAAACAAATTAACAACTCCAGAAGCTATTAATAAATATATTAGTGCAGAAATACCTTCCAATAATCCCAAATTGCAAGAATTAGTTATGAAACATATGTTACACGGTCCTCATACTGAATATTCTCCATGTTTAAACAAAGATACAAATAATTGCTCAAAAAAATTCCCGAAGACATTTTGTGAATCAACACAGTTTGAAAAGAACGGGTTCCCGGTATATCAACGTAGGAACAATCAAAAGGAAGGTCACGTATATAATAGAAAAATTGATGGAAAATTTGTAAAAGTAGACAATTCTATGGTGGTTCCTTATAATCCAGATTTACTCAACAAATACAACTGTCATATCAACGTGGAATATTGTGCATCTATTATGAGTACCAAGTATATATATAAATATTTACACAAAGGTCATGATCGAGCATTAATCGGGTTGAAAAAAAAAAATATCGAAAATTGCGACGAAATTTCGGAATACGTTGATAGCCGATATTTAAGTCCTATGGAGGCAGCCTGGCGTATTGAAGAACTACCTATTTCAGGAAGATCGCACACTATTGTTCGCTTAGCTGTTCACACTGAAAATCAACAACAAATAATTTTTGAAGAAAACAAGGAAAAAGAGGCTTTAAGGAACAATATGACAATCCTAACAGCATGGTTTAAATTAAATAAACAAGATGAAAATGCTCGGAATTTTATTTATTGTAATATACCGCGAAATTATTTATTTGATTCTTCGAAAAGAATTTGGGTTAAGCGTCGAACCTTTTCGAAGGCAATTGGTCGCGTTGTTAATGTAAGTCCAAAAGATATTGAACGTTTTCATTTGAAATTATTACTCAACCGTATAAAAGGGGCAACATGTTTTGATGATTTAAAAATATTTGAAAACATAAAATATAAAACATTCAAAGAAACGGCGATTGCGATGGGATTAGTAGAATGTGATACACAAATTTTTAATATATTTGAGGAAGCATGTAGCATCATGATGCCTAAGCAATTGCGTCAATTCTTCGCCTGGTTTATTATCGCTGAATATTCGTCTGTTGCTTACCAAATTTGGGATAAATTCAAAAAATATTTTTGCGAAGGCTTTAAGACTAATAATGAATTTCGCGCATTGCAGGAAATCAACAGAATTTTGAATTTAGAAAACATGAAATGCTCTGACTTCGGGTTACCCGAAAACTTAATAGAAATTTCGGAAAGTGTAGATGAAAAACAAAAAACAATTGAAATAAATAAAAGCATGTACAAAAAATTGATAAATCAACTTAATGAAAATCAATATTCCATCTTCCAATATATAATAAACGAAAATAATCAACGAATTATATTCATTGATGGTCCGGGAGGTACTGGAAAAACATTCCTTTATAAAACTTTAATTCATTACTTTTTGGGAGAAGGGAAAAATGTAATTGCAATGGCATGGACAGGAATCGCATCAATTCTATTACCTGGTGGTATGACAAGTCATAGAACCTTCAGGCTACCTTTGGATTTATCAAATCTGGAAACTTCGTTTTTGAAATTAATGTCAGATAAAACAAAATTACAACAATGTGACGTAATAATTTGGGATGAAGCTTCAATGATTCCCAAAAAGGCATTAGAAATTGTAGATAGAACACTTCGAGATTGTTGCAAAATAGATGATGTTCCATTCGCAGGCAAATTATTTATATTAGGAGGAGATTTCAGACAAATTTTACCAGTCGTAAAAAACGGAACCAGATCACACATCATTAATGAAACTATAAAATTTTTAATGTTATGGAAAAATTTTAAGAAATTGGAATTAACCCAAAATATGCGTACATGCCATTGTTATAACCCAATTGTTTAATATCAACCGGTTATTTAAAATCAATTATGTTTATCAATTATTAGACAAGATCGGGATGTTTCGCCTTTTATTGAAGACAAAACATCGCGATACCGATAATTCTCCATTTCTCCTTTCTTCTTAATCGTCGGCTTCACCGAACTACAGTGGAGAGTAGCTTTAATAAGACACCGTCCCCCGTATGCTCATGACTTTGAGCCGCTAAAGAGGCATACTATACGCCTATGCTAAAACACCCATAGTCAGCAAAATCACTGTCTATGGGTGGCAACCCAGGTTGCCCCTTTTCGATGACCACTCTCATCTTCAACTCGCTAACATAAACGTTGTCTTAAATAAACTCAGTAAAGTTATATACTCTCCAATCATGAACCCAAGAACCCTACATCCTTTATTATAAGCTATAAGATTATTTGACTTCGACAAATGATACGAATTGAAATAGGGGGGGTTGGCGCGCGAAGCGCGCAGGGGGGCGTGGCCCCCCTGGTATATATATATATATATATATACTAGGGGGGCTCCGCCTCCGCCCTCGTGCGCCAACCCCCCCTATTTCAATTCGTATCATTTGTCGAAGTCAAATAATCTGCGGATTTCTTTGAAAAGAATTTCTTCGTGTATGTTCTGCTTCCAGCTCGGCTTGTATTTCCTCATCCATGTCATGGTTCTCCATGTCGTATATTTCTCCGTCTGTTAATTCATCTATCGCGTATAATACAACCTACATTTAGCGATGTCACGTTTTTCCGCTGTGCGGTTCGATAATCAAATACACATTGATATCACATACTTGGCCCTATTGGTACTGTGTCTGTGTCTAGCCCGGTATCTAGCTCCGCTGGCTGTACCTCGGGCAATTCGGGCCATGACTCTTCTATATATCCCTCTGTTAGTTCGTCTATTATCATAATTTAACCAATCTTTAGTCATGGTATGTTTTTCCGTTGTTCGGTTCGGTAATTAAAGATAAATTGATATCACAAACCTTGTCCTACTGGTTCCATTATCCAATTTACCTAAACGTTAATAAATTTATAAAATCGCAAAACTTAATTAACTATAGTTAGTTACAAAAATTCATCGAATATCGATCACATGTCTCGAAATTAAATGTAGAAACAAAAAATGTAAACCGTAACTATATTCATTTGAAAAATCAATTGTTCCTGTTTTGTTGGGATAAATTTTTGTGACTGATACATTTATTTATTTTATCCTGTTTATTCAATTTAAATTCAATTTAAATTCCTGCAAAATGCCTCGTCGTGCAAACTCATCTAGAAGCCACTCACTCGAACGACCTAAATCAAAAAAATTTAAGACTGACGACAATATTCCTTCGCTTTCGACTACGGAATATATTCAAAACATTGAGATCGGAGATAAATTTGCGTAAGCAATAATTTTACTAATATTATTATTATTTTAACGTAAAGTCTCATATATTTCCCCTTTTTCTATGTAGAGCTATTGTTGGATACGTCGACTCTATTCAGTGTAGTAAAATTAAACGCAAAACTTCACTAAATAAGGCAGAAAAACCAGAATTGGACTTATTTAAATTCGTCCTGAATAATAATGACGGCCAAAGAGTCTCTTGTTACAAATGGGGCGATCAGGCCCCTCAATTATCAAACGAAATTAAACATAATCAGGTAAATCGTATTTACATCTTTCTTCTGCATCACATCATTTTTGGTGGACATTTTTTTCTTGTTAACTGTGTACCCTTCGTTTTTAGATTTACCTTCTTCAAAACACAACCGCTACTCCCGCTTCGTTGTACAACCTTGGCAACGTTAACTTTGAACTACAATTAAAATCTTTTTCGAAAATAAGTTGTTTCGGAGTATTCCACGTACTCCAAAACTTCGATAAAATTAATTTCTCTGAATTTCCTGACATTCCTCACAAAACTGGAATTATAAGTAACGTTATTTTCGATCGACCATTTTCCGAAAACTTGTCCAATAACTTGTTTAATAACCTTAACCTGCAGAAATTAGAGGATATGTCAAAGACGAATTTATTCAGCCTTCCAAAATTCGAACCGACGAATACATTGGCACAGTAACTGACGGCCAATTCAAAATTGAAATTGTCTTATCTAATGTTTTCAATCTAAGTCCAATCTCTGCTGGCCAACGAATAGAAATTGTAGGCGATGTTCAACAAAACGGTGAATAATCTTTAATCTAAGTTTTTAACTCAATGAGGAAATACAAAATATTCTCAATATCGAAAAAAAATGAAATCATTATTATTGATTAAATATTCTTTTTATGCTTTTAATACGTCTTTCTAGACCACCACTTCTTCCTACACGTGCAGACTTTCGAAAACATCAAAATCCTGGATGACCCCCCTATGCCTCTTGCAAAATTATTATGCGTTTCTAGAATGTTAGGAATATAACGTGATAATTTTTTACGTGTTAATCATCTTTTATTTTTGATCTTTTGTATTTATATTATGTAATCATACCTATGTTTATGTGTTAAAAATATATAGTGGATTAGGCTTTCAGAGGAAACCACTTTAAAAAAAACGCGCCGAGTTATCTACTGCAAAGTGGTGTGAAAACGATAACTGTCGCATAATGGTTATTATCCTCACTTACATACATCTCTTATTATTTTCAGACCTTTCCCTACTTACTGCTAACCTACCCTTAGTGATTACGTCATCTAAAGACAGCCCCTCAACATTCAACGTGAACAAATTTCAAAAAAATTAGTATTTATTGGGAATTTAAATGATTTGGATGATGGAAGCAATAAGGAAAAGTATGTAATAAAAAACGATAAATAAATAATGCGATGTATAAAACATAACTTTATTGGTATTGGTAAGAAAGTACTAAAGAAATGGTCATACAATTGTGATATATATTAAAATTTATTTTGGAGATAATAACAACACGATTTTACTGAAATTATTGAATATGTTTTATTAAATATGAAAGCCTAATCCACTATACCGCGAAGTTAGAAGGAAGCCGAACGATGACCGCACTATAGCTCGACCACACCGAGTTGCACTCTTACGCAATAAGAGGAAGAAGTAAAAGTAAGAGCCGGCAGTCGCTGGCAGCAAGTAGTAGCTCACGTACACGTACAAGTACAAATGACACGAATGATGAAAAAATGTAAACGATGATGAAAAAAAATAAAACATCTATAATCGCACGTAGTTCCTTTATATATTAGTCTACTTCATATATTATGGTGCAAAGCATCCATATATTATGGCGCAAAGCATCCATATGTTATAGCGCACAGCAGCTATATATCATTGCGCACAGCAGCAATGTTTCGTTATTTTCTACGAATGAAAAATAAATGTGCTAATGTAGGTCTATTTATTTATATTTATAATATGTAACATGAATCGATGTTTTTGTTACCGTCTCCAATATAGATATTACTTGAAAATTTCGTCCCATACGATATTTTCAATTTGATTTGGGTTATTAGAGTCTAAATTATTTTGAATGAATAATTTTTTTGGATTTCTACATCGCGATAAAGCCACATATAGCTGTCCATGTGAGAATAGTGGTTTGTCAAAATATAATCCAACCTTTTCAAAACTTTGTCCTTGAGATTTATTAATTGTTATTGCAAACGCTAAAATAACAGGAAATTGTCTTCGATATAGAACGAACGGCAATGGCGAAAATTCTCCTGTATCCAGCAATATTTTTGGAACAAAAGCGGTGTTTCCAATGTTGCTCCCAGTTATTATTTCTACTTCTAAATTAAATTTGAATAAGTTAATAATTTTTATTCTTGTACCATTACATAGTCCGTCATTTATACTTAGATTTCTAATGAGCATAATAATAGCACCAACTTTTAAAACTAATCTGTGTACTGGAAGTCCTGGAAATTTTAGGGAATTCAAATATTCAATCGGATAATTTAATTCAATGTCATTGTCCGTTTGATCCACTCCTTTATGTTTTGCATAATCGATGCTGTAATAAATTTGTTCTGGATTAATAACTTTTTTTAATATTTTGTCATTTAGCTTATATATTTCGTCGTTATGGCTTGATAAAATCGCTCGATCTGATAAGTCATCAGTTGGCTGGATAACGTCGCCATAAATTTTTGTACAAACATCGTCAGTTATCCAATTTTCTGGTATTCTGAAATAATTAATTTTCCCTCTTCCTATATTTAATAAAAATGATGAAAACTCTTCATGGCATGTACGCATATTTTGGGTTAATTCCAATTTCTTAAAATTTTTCCATAACATTAAAAATTTTATAGTTTCATTAATGATGTGTGATCTGGTTCCGTTTTTTACGACTGGTAAAATTTGTCTGAAATCTCCTCCTAATATAAATAATTTGCCTGCGAATGGAACATCATCTATTTTGCAACAATCTCGAAGTGTTCTATCTACAATTTCTAATGCCTTTTTGGGAATCATTGAAGCTTCATCCCAAATTATTACGTCACATTGTTGTAATTTTGTTTTATCTGACATTAATTTCAAAAACGAAGTTTCCAGATTTGATAAATCCAAAGGTAGCCTGAAGGTTCTATGACTTGTCATACCACCAGGTAATAGAATTGATGCGATTCCTGTCCATGCCATTGCAATTACATTTTTCCCTTCTCCCAAAAAGTAATGAATTAAAGTTTTATAAAGGAATGTTTTTCCAGTACCTCCCGGACCATCAATGAATATAATTCGTTGATTATTTTCGTTTATTATATATTGGAAGATGGAATATTGATTTTCATTAAGTTGATTTATCAATTTTTTGTACATGCTTTTATTTATTTCAATTGTTTTTTGTTTTTCATCTACACTTTCCGAAATTTCTATTAAGTTTTCGGGTAACCCGAAGTCAGAGCATTTCATGTTTTCTAAATTCAAAATTCTGTTGATTTCCTGCAATGCGCGAAATTCATTATTAGTCTTAAAGCCTTCGCAAAAATATTTTTTGAATTTATCCCAAATTTGGTAAGCAACAGACGAATATTCAGCGATAATAAACCAGGCGAAGAATTGACGCAATTGCTTAGGCATCATGATGCTACATGCTTCCTCAAATATATTAAAAATTTGTGTATCACATTCTACTAATCCCATCGCAATCGCCGTTTCTTTGAATGTTTTATATTTTATGTTTTCAAATATTTTTAAATCATCAAAACATGTTGCCCCTTTTATACGGTTGAGTAATAATTTCAAATGAAAACGTTCAATATCTTTTGGACTTACATTAACAACGCGACCAATTGCCTTCGAAAAGGTTCGACGCTTAACCCAAATTCTTTTCGAAGAATCAAATAAATAATTTCGCGGTATATTACAATAAATAAAATTCCGAGCATTTTCATCTTGTTTATTTAATTTAAACCATGCTGTTAGGATTGTCATATTGTTCCTTAAAGCCTCTTTTTCCTTGTTTTCTTCAAAAATTATTTGTTGTTGATTTTCAGTGTGAACAGCTAAGCGAACAATAGTGTGCGATCTTCCTGAAATAGGTAGTTCTTCAATACGCCAGGCTGCCTCCATAGGACTTAAATATCGGCTATCAACGTATTCCGAAATTTCGTCGCAATTTTCGATATTTTTTTTTTTCAACCCGATTAATGCTCGATCATGACCTTTGTGTAAATATTTATATATATACTTGGTACTCATAATAGATGCACAATATTCCACGTTGATATGACAGTTGTATTTGTTGAGTAAATCTGGATTATAAGGAACCACCATAGAATTGTCTACTTTTACAAATTTTCCATCAATTTTTCTATTATATACGTGACCTTCCTTTTGATTGTTCCTACGTTGATATACCGGGAACCCGTTCTTTTCAAACTGTGTTGATTCACAAAATGTCTTCGGGAATTTTTTTGAGCAATTATTTGTATCTTTGTTTAAACATGGAGAATATTCAGTATGAGGACCGTGTAACATATGTTTCATAACTAATTCTTGCAATTTGGGATTATTGGAAGGTATTTCTGCACTAATATATTTATTAATAGCTTCTGGAGTTGTTAATTTGTTTTTATAATTTAATACAAAAAGCATGTGTACATGAGGTAAACCTCTTTTTTGAAATTCTACTGTATAAACATATGCTAAAATGTTACCAAACATTTTCCCACTGATTATGTCAGACAAAAGAGCTCGAAATTCAGCGTAGAATAGTCGTACGGTTATATTTGGAATATCATTACATTTTGTTCCCGATGGAAAGTCAATCAAAATTCTTTTTAATTCTGGCCAATTTGGATTGC
This sequence comes from Tenthredo distinguenda, assembly GCA_947538915.1. Lineage (NCBI taxonomy): Eukaryota > Metazoa > Arthropoda > Insecta > Hymenoptera > Tenthredinidae > Tenthredo > Tenthredo distinguenda. Next base: position 8,287,545 of record OX384538.1, read on the forward strand.
AGGTCATCGTAATGAACAAATCTGGTCGACCTATCGTCCTAACAATAGCCATCGCATCCTGATAATTTTGTTGCATATTTCTTGGACTACCTAAATATGTTGATGGCAATACAAAAATATTTCCTAAACGTTCTGGATTTTTAAAATTTTGTGAGTCGTTTAAGGCACTACGTGCAACGTGATCAAATAATCCCTGATAACATTCAATTCGAAGTTGTTTTTGATTGTATCTCAAAAAGTTTAATCTATTATTTTCTATAATTATATAAGCTTGAATCACGTATTGCTGAGTTAATCGACCACAAAATAAAATGGGATTGAAATTTGCCATTTTTCTGTAGCCTAAACGATTTGAATAATATTGTAAAGCTGTAAGTCGTTTGCTACTATATTGATTTTGTTTAAACGATGGACTCCAACCTAAATCTCCATATGGAAACATTATAGGAAAAATCATTGGGTCGACATGAAAAGATAATTTACTCATACATGTAAAATCATTACCTCCTTTTAAAACATATTTTGGATAAACACATAAATCAAAATCAGTCGGAATTTCACCGTTTTTCGAAACAATTAAAGCCGCACATTCTGCAGTTGTAGGTGAATTATAACGTCTTTCATCCAAATTAACAATGTTTCGTACGAAATATAGGTAATATTCTGGGACTGATTTGTTTTTTGTTAATTCAAATAAATTTTTATGTTTTTTTGCATATGGATTTACCGTGTTTAGTATTTTTGATATCGTTGTTATGTGTTGTATTACCAAATTTTTATTCTCCTTTAGTCTTTCTTCGGTTGCTTTATAATCGTCGTAAATATAAATTTGTCCACAGTGAGGGTTATCGCCTCTTTTTGTATAAATACTATTCGGGGTGATATGACAAACTTGACCTTGAATTTTTAAGTTATATACTCCTCTTTTTGATTCATTCATTACATTTGCGTTGAAAGTGGCAAACGAAAATCGACTATTATAATATCGAATTAATTCTCTGAATTTTTTATCATGTAATATTAAATTTTTCAAATTTTCATCGTATTCGCTCAAAGGTGATAATTTTACTTTTCCGTAATGGCAACAGCTTTTTTCTGAAAATTCAACCGACCAGAAAAACGCCGAACAATGTGGACAAATGTAATTCATTTCTCCGAAATCTAAATAAGCTTCTTTATTAGGAAATAATTTAATAGCTTGTTGTACGTTTCTTCGTTTTAGAATTCTTTCTTCGTTCATGTTTTCTACAATATCCTTTTCCCTTTTTTTTCGCATCCTTTCTTCTTTCATGTTTTTCACCATATCTTTTTCCCTTTTATTTTGTATTCTTTGATCGTTCATGTTTGTGACGATGTCTCTTTCCCTTTTATTTCTTAGTCTTTTTTCGTTCATGTTTATTACAACGTCCTTTTCCCTTTTGTTTTTTATTCGTTCTTCTTTCATGTTCATTACAACGTCCTTTTCCCTCTTCTTTTTTATCCTTTCAACGTTCATATTTGTTACGATATCTTTTTCCCTTTTCTTTCTTATTCTTTCTTCTTCCATGTTTCTCACCATGTCGTTTTCTCTTTTATTTCTCATTCGGTCTTCGTTCATGTTTTCCACAATATCTTTTTCCCTCTTCCGTTTTTTTCTGTCTTCGGTCATGTACTGAATATTATCCGTTATCCTTTTTTTTTTTCAAACGGTCTTCATTCATATTTTCCACCCTGTCTTTTTTTCTTTTTTTCTCTAAACGTTCTGTATTCATATTTTCTGTTCTATCTAAATTTTTTTTACTCATTATCTGCACAATCGTCAGATTTTTAATTTGTCTATTTTCATTTATTAAATCTTTATTTTTGTTATAATACGTACTATTACGAAAACTTTTGTACTCATTCCAGAAATTTGAATTCAAACATTCTATCACATCATAGTGACCTCGATCCATAACACCAGATAATGAAAGTATTAATTTATGATTACCGTGGGCTAATCCATATTCTCTTGGAATTTCGAAGTTATTGACGTAAACATAAACATGAACGTTATATATACTCACGAACGATTGAATTTCTACTTCACCACCATAAACACTGTTTTTTGACATATATAATTTGTAATGATTTTTGTCTATAATTTTTTCATCGTGAGATGAATCACCTATTATAAAAGCCTCATACAATAACCAATTATTCACGACATCCGCAACGATTCGTAATCTAACCGATCTATGGTTTTCCTCGTCGTTATATAAAAAGTATGCGAATGACCTAAACAAACAGTTACCGTCACCTTTGATAGTTTTTTGAATAACTTTATTCATAGTAATCTGCAAGAAGTTTTTTGATTCTGTTCGAATCCTATTCTCTATTTTATGTAGCGTAGTGTTGACGCTCTGACAAATGTAAAAGAACTCGCTCGCTTCTGCGCTCTGTAGTTCTCGTAGCACGTAGTTCCTTTATATATTAGTCTACTTTATATATTATGGTGCAGAGCATCCATATATTATGGCGCAAAGCATCCATATGTTATAGCACACAGCAGCTATATATCATTGCGCACAGCAGCAATGTTTCGTTATTTTCTACGAATGAAAAATAATTATATAAATTAGATAAAATCACCCAAAGCGGCAACGGGCCAAATTCCACCAAATTGTGTGACCAAATTCCGTCAAATTTGCTCACGGTTCTGCAAGATCCTATTCTCTGTATCCAATATGAATCTTTTGCACCGCCAATTGATTAAAGTCTAGCTATTTTGTCACAAATGACATGCCATCTCATTGACGTCAGAAATTTGTGACTACATTTCATTTGTTCACATTAAACAAATTTACAATAAAATTCGAGATAAAATTGAACTTTCCGAATATCTCATTTTTTTTTAACTATACAGGTGAATCTGCACGCAAGGACGAAGTTCCTAGAAAAGGGACGGTGAAAAAAACAACATTTTTTTGGCCGTACATGTTCGAAATCGTACATAGAATTGCGCGACGTAGTTTGTTTCATTGATTCCGGTGCCCAGGCAGAGATATTCCATTGGATAACACCTTTTTTCCCAATGTTTTCAGGTCTGGTGGAATTGCGTAGGGAGGAAACTTAAACAAGAATTGTGACGCTTATAATCATAATGGAATTTTTTTTCTTTTTTCCAACTAAAAAGCGTTTTATTGAAAGTCTACTTATTTTTTTTAATTAGCTTGTTTTTTATCGGCAATTAATCGGAGAAGAGGTTCACATGGCTTCCATGACCTCCCCTCGCGTCTGCCGTGCCAGTACCGCAGGGAATTAAGGGTAATAGCACCACATGAAGGGGTTCGCGTGATTCGATCCAAAGGCCCAAAGTGCAAGAGGGAAGGGCATGGGTTCACATGACTCGAAGCAAGAGCCCAAGGCGCGAGAGGGCCAAGGGGGGGGTTCACATGACTCGATCCAAGGGTCCAGGGATAGGAGGTGGAAAACCGAGGAAAGCCGAGGAAAGCCGAGTGGAGCCGACTGACACGGCGGCAGCGGCGGCGGCGGCAAGGGCCCAAGGCGCGAAAGGGCCGGGGGGGGGGGTTCACATAACTCGATCCAAAGGGTCCAGGGATGGGAGGTGGAAAGCCGAAGAAAGCCGAAGAAAGCCGAGTGGAGCCGACTGACACGGCGGCGGCGGCGGCGGCGGCAAGGGCCCAAGGCGCGAAAGGGCCAGGGGGGGGGTTCACATGACTCGATCCAAGGGTCCAGGAATGGGAGGTGGAGAGCCGAAGAAAGCCGAAGAAAGCCGAGTGGAGCCGACTGACACGGCGGCGACGGCGGCGGCGAGATATCTTTATAATATAGAGAGATATATGTATGTCTGTGTGCGTGTGTGTGTGAAATGACGGAATGACAAGATTTGTAGAAATAAATAAATAAATCTAGTATGTATGCGAAGAGTTGTTGTTTTGAAAATCCCCTCCACTCACCATCCTCCTCGTTACCATCTTGTGAACATTTTCAGGCATGGTCGGTAAGAGTAGGACGTTTCAGGTCCGCCATCTTAGTCTTCGCGTCGCTGTAGAGGGGGTTCAATCGCAGTTAGTCGCCGCAAAGACGCTATCTTGGAATTCCAAAGGTATAAACGCGTCGTTCCCGCCAAAACGGCGCCATCTGTGACAGGCGGCCATTTTGAAAATCCGCTATCTTGAAATTCGAAATACTAAACACATCGGTCCCGCTAAAACGGCGCCATCTTGCATAAACGGCCATATTGCGTGGCGGCCATCTTGCATTCTCCAGGGTGACATCACCCCTCTAGAGAACAGCCACCGTCGGTGACCTTGCCGGTCAGTGACCCCGCGACCTCGAAGGTCGAGAGGCACCTCGGAGCGACCGCCAGCGACCTTGCCGGTCAGTGACCCCGGGATCGGGTTACACATAGCAGATCGCTGCACCGATGACGTCATTTGTTATGACGGGCCATGGCTGTCTATATACTACTTCAGAGTCAAGGTCAGGGTGGAGGTGACGGTCACAGTCGAGGTCAGGCTGGAGGTCAGGGTCAGAGTCAAGGTCAGGGTGGAGCTCATGGTCAGAGTCAAGGTCAGGGTAGAGGTCAGATTCAGGGTCAAGGTCAGGGTGGAGGTCACGGTCACAGTCGAGGTCAGAGTGGAGGTCAGGGTCAGGGTCAAGGTCAGGGTAGAGGTCAGCGTCAGGGTCAAGGTCAGGGTGGAGGTCAGATTCAGGGTCAAGGTCAGGGTGGAGGTCAGGGTCAGGGTCAAGGTCAGGGTGGAGGTCAGGGTCAGGGTCAAGTTCAGGGTGAAGGTCAGGGTGCAGGTCAGGGTCAGGGTCATGGTCGGGGTGGAGGTCACGGTCACAGTCAAGGTCAGGGTGGAGGTCAGGGTCAGGGTCAAGGTCAGGGTGGAGGTCACGGTCACAGTCAAGGTCAGAGTGGGGATCAGGGTCAGGGTCAAGGTCAGGGTAGAGGTCAGGGTAATGGTCAAGGTCAGGGTAGAGGTCAGGGTGGAGGTCAGGGTCAGGGTCATGGTCGTGGTGCAGGTCACGGTCACAGTCAAGGTCAGGGTGAAGGTCAGGGTCAGGGTCATGGTCGGGGTGGAGGTCACGCTCACAGTAAAGGTCAGGGTGGAGGTCAGGGTCAGGGTCAAGGTCAGGGTGGAGGTCACGGTCACAGTCAAGGTCAGAATGGTAGTCAGGGTCAGGGTCAAGGTCAGGGTGAAGGTCACGGTCAGGGTCTAGGTCAGGGTGGAGGTCACGGTCACAGTCAAGGTCAGAGTGGAGGTCAGGGTCAGGGTCAAGGTCAGGGTGAAGGTCAGGGTCAGAGTCAAGGTCAGGGTGGAGGTCAGGGTCAGGGTCAAGGTCAGGGTGGAGGTCGGGGTGGAGGTCAGGGTCAGGGTCAAGGTCAGGGTGGAGGTCAGGGTCAGGGTCAAGGTCGGGGTGGAGGTCAGGGTGAGAGTCAAGGTCAGGGTAGAGGTCAGGGTCAGGGTCAAGGTCAGGGTAGAGGTCAGGGTCAGAGTCAGGGTCAGGGTCAAGGTCAAGGTCAGGGTGGAGGTCAGGGTCAAAGTCAAGGTCAGGCTAAAGGTCAATGTCAAGGTCAAGGTCGGAGTGGAGGTCAGGGTCAGGTTCAAGGTCAGAGTGGAGGTCAGGGTGAAGGTCAGGGTCAGGGTCAACGTCAGGATAGAGGTCAGGGTGGAGGTCAAGGTCAGGGTGGAGGTCAGGGTGGAGGTCACGCTCTGGGTCAAGGTCAGGGTGGAGGTCAGGGTCAGGGTCAAGGTCAGGGTGGTAGTCAGGGAGGAGGTCAGGGTCAGGGTCAAGGTCAGGGTGGAGGTCAGGGTCAGGGTCCACGTCGGGGTTAAGGTCAGGGTCAAGTTCAAGGTCAGGGTGGAGGTCAGGGTCACAGTCAAGGTCAGGGTGAAGGTCAGGGTCAAGGTAAAGGTCAGCATGGAGGTCAGGGTCAAGTTCAAGGTCAGAGTGAACGTCGTGGTCAGGGTCAAGGTCAGGGTGGAGGTCAGGGTCAGGTTCAAGGTCAAAGTGGAGGTCAGGGTCAAGGTCAAGGTCAGGGTGGAGATCAGGGTCATAGTCAAGGTCAGGGTGGAGGTCAGATTGGAGGTCACGGTCAGGGTAGAGGTCAGGGTGGAGGTCAGGGTCCGGGTCAGGGTCTGGGTGGAGGTCAGGGTCAAGGTCAAGGTCAGGCTGGAGGTCAAGGTTAGGGTCAAGGTCAGGGTGGAGGTCAGGGTCGGGGTCAAGGTCAGGGTGGAGGTCAGGGTCAGGGTCAAGGTCAGCGTGGAGGTCAGGGTCAGGGTCAAGGTCAGGGTGGAGGTCAGGGTCACAGTCAAGGTCAGGGTGGAGGTCAGGGTCAGAGTCAAGGTCAGAATGGCGGTCAGGGTCAGGGTCAAGGTCAGTATCGAGGTCAGGGTCACGGTCAAAGTCAGGGTGGAGGTCAGGGAGGAGGTCAGGGTCAGGGTCAAGGTCAGGGTTGAGGTCAGGGTCAAGTTCAAGGTCAGGGTGGAGGTCAGGGTCACAGTCAAGGTCAGGGTGAAGGTCAGGGTCAAGGTCGAGGTCAGCGTGGAGGTCAGGGTCAGAGTCAAGGTCAGGGTGGAGGTCAGGGTCAGGGTGAAGGTCAGGGTGGAGGTCAGGGTCAGGGTCAAGGTCAGGGTGGAGGTCAGTGTGAGGTTCAAGGTCAGGGTGGAGGTCAGGGTCAGAGTCAAGGTCAGGGTTGAGGTCACGGTCACAGTCAAGGTCAGGGTGGAGGTCAGGGTCATAGTCAAGGTCAGGGTGGAGGTCAGGGTGAAGGTCAGGGTCAGGGTCAAGGTCAGGGTGGAGGTCAGGGTCGGGGTCAAAGTCAGGGTGGAGGTCAGGGTCAGGGTCAAGGTAGGGGTGGAGGTCAGGGTCACAGTCAAGGTCAGGGTGGAGGTCAGGGTCAGAGTCAAGGTCAGAATGGAGGTCAGGGTCAGGGTCAAGGTCAGTATGGAGGTCAGGGTCACAGTCAAGGTCAGGGTGGAGGTCAGGGAGGAGGTCAGGGTCAGGGTCAAGGTCAGGGTTGAGGTCAGCGTCAAGTTCAAGGTCAGGGTGGAGGTCAGGGTCACAGTCAAGGTCAGGGTGAAGGTCAGGGTCAAGGTCAAGGTCAGCGTGGAGGTCAGGGTCAGAGTCAAGGTCAGGGTGGAGGTCAGGGTCAGGGTGAAGGTCAGGGTGGAGGTCAGGTTCAGGGTCAAGGTCAGAGTGGAGGTCAGGTGCAGGGTCAAGGTCAGGCTGAAGGTCAGGGACAGGGTCAAGGTCAGGGTGGGGGTCAGGGTCAAAGTCAAGGTCAGGGTGGAGGTCAGGATGGAGGTCAGGGTGGAGGTCAGGGTGGAGGTTACGCTCTGTGTCAAGGTCAGGGTGGAGGTCAGGGTCAGAGTCAAGGTCAGGGTGGTAGTCAGGTTCAGGGTCAAGGTCAGAGTGGCGGTCAGGGTCACAGTCAAGGTCAGGGTGGAGGTCGGGGAGGAGGTCAGGGTCAGGGTCAAGGTCAGGGTTGAGGTCAGGGTCAAGTTCAAGGTCAGGGTGGGGGTCAGGGTCACAGTCAAGGTCAGGGTGAAGGTCAGGGTCAACGTCGAGGTCAGCGTGGAGGTCAGGGTTAGAGTCAAGGTCAGGGTGGAGGTCAGGGTCAGGGTGAAGGTCAGGGTGGAGGTCAGGGTCGGGGTCAAGGTCAGGGTGGAGGTCAGTGTGAGGTTCAAGGTCAGGGTGGAGGTCAGGGTCAGAGTCAAGGTCAGGGTCGAGGCCACGGTCACAGTCAAGGTCAGGGTGGAGGTCAGGGTCAGAGTCAAGGTGAGGGTGAAGGTCAGGGTCAGGGTCAAGGTCAGGGTGGAGGTCAGGGTCACAGTCAAGGTCAGGGTGGAGGTCAGGGTCAGAGTCAAGGTCAGAATGGAGGTCAGGGTCAGGGTCAAGGTCAGTATGGAGGTCAGGGTCACAGTTAAGGTCAGAATGGAGGTCAGGGAGGAGGTCAGGCTTAGGGTCAAGGTCAGGGTGGAGGTCAGGGTCACAGTCAGGGTCGGGGTGGAGGTCAGGGTCAAGGTCAAGGTCAGGGTGAAGGTCAGGGTCAGGGTGAAGGTCAGGGTGGAGGTCAGGCTCAGGGTCAAGGTCAGGGTGGAGGTCAGGGTCACAGTCAAGGTCGGGGTGGAGGTCAGGGTCAAGGTCAAGGTCAGGGTGGAGGTCAGGGTCAGAGTCAAGGTCAGGGTGGAGGTCAGGGTGAAGGTCAGGGTCAGGGTCAAGGTCAGGGTGGAGGTTAGGGTCAGAGTCAAGGTCAGGGTGGAGGTCAGGGTCAAGGTCAGGGTGGAGGTCAGGGTCACAGTCAAGGTCAGGGTGATGGTCAGGGTCAAAGTCAAGGTCAGGGTGGAGGTCAGGGTCAGAGTCAAGGTCAGGGTGGAGGTCAAGATGGAGGTCAGGGTGGAGATCAGCGTCAGGGTCAAGGTCAGGGTGGAGGTCGGGGTCAGGGTCAGGGTCAGGGTGGAGGTCAGGGTCAAGTTCAAGGTCGGGTGCAGGTCAGGGTCAAAGTCAAGGTCAGGCTGAAGGTCAGGGTCAAGGTCAAGGTCAGGGTGGAGGTCAGGGTCAGGTTCAAGGTCAGAGTGGAGGTCAGGGTGGAGGTCAGCGTCAGGGTCAAGGTCAGAGTGGAGGTCACGGTGGAGGTGAAGGTCAGGGTAGAGGTCAGGGTAGAGGTCACGCTCTGGATCAAGGTCAGGGCGGAGGTCAGGGTCAGGGTCAAGGTCAGGGTGGAGGTCAGGTTCAGGGTCAAGGTCAGGGTGGAGGTCAGGGTCAGAGTCAAGGTCAGAGTGGAGGTCAAGGTCAGAGTGTAGGTCAAGTGGGATCGCAGGGTCAGGGTCAAGTTCAGGGTGGAGGTCAGGGTCAGGGTCAATGTAGGGGTGGAGGTCAGGGTCACAGTCAAGGTCAGGGTGGATGTCAGTGTCAAAGTCAAGGTCAGAGTGGAGGTCAAGGTCAGGGTGGAGGTCAAGGAGGAGGTCAGGGTCAGGGTCAAGTTCGGGGTGGAGGTCAGGGTCAGGGTGGGGGTCAGGGTCAGGGTCAATGTAAGGGTGGGGGTCAGGGTCACAGTCAAGGTCGGTCTGGAGGTCAGGGTCAAGGTCAAGGTCAGGGTGGAGGTCAGGGTCAGAGTCAAGGTCAGAGTGGAGGTCAGGGTCAAGGTCAAGGTCAGGGTGGAGATCAGGGTCAGAGTCGAGGTCAGGGTGGAGGTCAGATTGGAGGTCACGGTCAGGGTCAAGGTCAGGGTGGAGGTCAGGGTCAGGGTCAGGGTCAGGGTGGAGGTCAGGGTCAAGGTCAAGGTCAGGGTGGAGGTCAAGGTCAGGGTCGAGGTCAGGGTGGAGGTCAGGGTCGTGGTCAAGGTCAGGGTGGAGGTCAGGGTCAGGGTCAAGGTCAGCGTGGAGGTCAGGGTCAGAGTCAAGGTCAGGGTAGAGGTCGGGGTCAGGGTCAAGGTCAGGGTGGAGGTCAGGGTCAGAGTCAAGGTCAGGGTGGAGGTCAGGGTGGAGGTCAGCGTCAGGGTCAGGGTCAGGGTGGAGGTCAGGGTCAGGGTCAAGGTTACGGTCACAGTCGAGCTAGGGTGGAGGTCAGGGTCAGGGTCAAGGTCAGGGTGGAGGTCAGGGTGGGGGTCAGGGTCAGGGTCGAGGTCAGGGTGAAGGTCACGGTCACAGTCAAGGTCAGGGTCAAGGTCAGGGTGGAGGTCGGGGTCGAGGTCAAGGTCATGGCGGAGGTCAGGGTCAGGGTCAAGTTCAGGGTGAAGGTCAGGGTGCAGGTCAGGGTCAGGGTCATGGTCGGGGTGGAGGTCACGGTCACAGTCAAGGTCAGGGTGGAGGTCAGGGTCAGGGTCAAGGTCAGGGTGGAGGTCACGGTCACAGTCAAGGTCAGAGTGGGGATCAGGGTCAGGGTCAAGGTCAGGGTAGAGGTCAGGGTAATGGTCAAGGTCAGGGTAGAGGTCAGGGTGGAGGTCAGGGTCAGGGTCATGGTCGTGGTGCAGGTCACGGTCACAGTCAAGGTCAGGGTGAAGGTCAGGGTCAGGGTCATGGTCGGGGTGGAGGTCACGCGCACAGTAAAGGTCAGGGTGGAGGTCAGGGTCAGGGTCAAGGTCAGGGTGGAGGTCACGGTCACAGTCAAGGTCAGAATGGTGGTCAGGGTCAGGGTCAAGGTCAGGGTGAAGGTCACGGTCAGGGTCTAGGTCAGGGTGGAGGTCACGGTCACAGTCAAGGTCAGAGTGGAGGTCAGGGTCAGGGTCAAGGTCAGGGTGAAGGTCAGGGTCAGAGTCAAGGTCAGGGTGAAGTTCAGGGTCAGGGTCAAGGTCAGGGTGGAGGTCGGGGTGGAGGTCAGGGTCAGGGTCAAGGTCAGGGTGGAGGTCAGGGTCAGGGTCAAGGTCGGGGTGGAGGTCAGGGTGAGAGTCAAGGTCAGGGTAGAGGTCAGGGTCAGGGTCAAGGTCAGGGTAGAGGTCAGGGTCAGAGTCAGGGTCAGGGTCAAGGTCAAGGTCAGGGTGGAGGTCAGGGTCAAAGTCAAGGTCAGGCTAAAGGTCAATGTCAAGGTCAAGGTCGGAGTGGAGGTCAGGGTCAGGTTCAAGGTCAGAGTGGAGGTCAGGGTGAAGGTCAGGGTCAGGGTCAACGTCAGGATGGAGGTCAGGGTGGAGGTCAAGGTCAGGGTGGAGGTCAGGGTGGAGGTCACGCTCTGGGTCAAGGTCAGGGTGGAGGTCAGGGTCAGGGTCAAGGTCAGGGTGGTAGTCAGGGAGGAGGTCAGGGTCAGGGTCAAGGTCAGGGTGGAGGTCAGGGTCAGGGTCCACGTCGGGGTTAAGGTCAGGGTCAAGTTCAAGGTCAGGGTGGAGGTCAGGGTCACAGTCAAGGTCAGGGTGAAGGTCAGGGTCAAGGTAAAGGTCAGCATGGAGGTCAGGGTCAAGTTCAAGGTCAGAGTGAACGTCGTGGTCAGGGCCAAGGTCAGGGTGGAGGTCAGGGTCAGGTTCAAGGTCAAAGTGGAGGTCAGGGTCAAGGTCAAGGTCAGGGTGGAGATCAGGGTCATAGTCAAGGTCAGGGTGGAGGTCAGATTGGAGGTCACGGTCAGGGTCAAGGTCAGGGTGGAGGTCAGGGTCCGGGTCAGGGTCTGGGTGGAGGTCAGGGTCAAGGTCAAGGTCAGGCTGGAGGTCAAGGTTAGGGTCAAGGTCAGGGTGGAGGTCAGGGTCGGGGTCAAGGTCAGGGTGGAGGTCAGGGTCAGGGTCAAGGTCAGCGTGGAGGTCAGGGTCAGGGTCAAGGTCAGGGTGGAGGTCAGGGTCACAGTCAAGGTCAGGGTGGAGGTCAGGGTCAGAGTCAAGGTCAGAATGGCGGTCAGGGTCAGGGTCAAGGTCAGTATCGAGGTCAGGGTCACGGTCAAAGTCAGGGTGGAGGTCAGGGAGGAGGTCAGGGTCAGGGTCAAGGTCAGGGTTGAGGTCAGGGTGGAGGTCAGGGTCACAGTCAAGGTCAGGGTGAAGGTCAGGGTCAAGGTCGAGGTCAGCGTGGAGGTCAGGGTCAGAGTCAAGGTCAGGGTGGAGGTCAGGGTCAGGGTGAAGGTCAGGGTGGAGGTCAGGGTCAGGGTCAAGGTCAGGGTGGAGGTCAGTGTGAGGTTCAAGGTCAGGGTGGAGGTCAGGGTCAGAGTCAAGGTCAGGGTTGAGGTCACGGTCACAGTCAAGGTCAGGGTGGAGGTCAGGGTCATAGTCAAGGTCAGGGTGGAGGTCAGGGTGAAGGTCAGGGTCAGGGTCAAGGTCAAGGTGGAGGTCAGGGTCGGGGTCAAAGTCAGGGTGGAGGTCAGGGTCAGGGTCAAGGTAGGGGTGGAGGTCAGGGTCACGGTCAAGGTCAGGGTGGAGGTCAGGGTCAGAGTCAAGGTCAGAATGGAGGTCAGGGTCAGGGTCAAGGTCAGTATGGAGGTCAGGGTCACAGTCAAGGTCAGGGTGGAGGTCAGGGAGGAGGTCAGGGTCAGGGTCAAGGTCAGGGTTGAGGTCAGCGTCAAGTTCAAGGTCAGGGTAGAGGTCAGGGTCACAGTCAAGGTCAGGGTGAAGGTCAGGGTCAAGGTCAAGGTCAGCGTGGAGGTCAGGGTCAGAGTCAAGGTCAGGGTGGAGGTCAGGGTCAGGGTGAAGGTCAGGGTGGAGGTCAGGTTCAGGGTCAAGGTCAGAGTGGAGGTCGGGGTCGAGGTCAAGGTCATGGTGGAGGTCAGGGTCAGGGTCAAGTTCAGGGTGAAGGTCAGGGTGCAGGTCAGGGTCAGGGTCATGGTCGGGGTGGAGGTCACGGTCACAGTCAAGGTCAGGGTGAAGGTCAGGGTCAGGGTCAAGGTCAGGGTGGAGGTCACGGTCACAGTCAAGGTCAGAGTGGGGATCAGGGTCAGGGTCAAGGTCAGGGTAGAGGTCAGGGTAATGGTCAAGGTCAGGGTAGAGGTCAGGGTGGAGGTCAGGGTCAGGGTCATGGTCGTGGTGCAGGTCACGGTCACAGTCAAGGTCAGGGTGAAGGTCAGGGTCAGGGTCATGGTCGGGGTGGAGGTCACGCGCACAGTAAAGGTCAGGGTGGAGGTCAGGGTCAGGGTCAAGGTCAGGGTGGAGGTCACGGTCACAGTCAAGGTCAGAATGGTGGTCAGGGTCAGGGTCAAGGTCAGGGTGAAGGTCACGGTCAGGGTCTAGGTCAGGGTGGAGGTCACGGTCACAGTCAAGGTCAGAGTGGAGGTCAGGGTCAGGGTCAAGGTCAGGGTGAAGGTCAGGGTCAGAGTCAAGGTCAGGGTGAAGTTCAGGGTCAGGGTCAAGGTCAGGGTGGAGGTCGGGGTGGAGGTCAGGGTCAGGGTCAAGGTCAGGGTGGAGGTCAGGGTCAGGGTCAAGGTCGGGGTGGAGGTCAGGGTGAGAGTCAAGGTCAGGGTAGAGGTCAGGGTCAGGGTCAAGGTCAGGGTAGAGGTCAGGGTCAGAGTCAGGGTCAGGGTCAAGGTCAAGGTCAGGGTGGAGGTCAGGGTCAAAGTCAAGGTCAGGCTAAAGGTCAATGTCAAGGTCAAGGTCGGAGTGGAGGTCAGGGTCAGGTTCAAGGTCAGAGTGGAGGTCAGGGTGAAGGTCAGGGTCAGGGTCAACGTCAGGATGGAGGTCAGGGTGGAGGTCAAGGTCAGGGTGGAGGTCAGGGTGGAGGTCACGCTCTGGGTCAAGGTCAGGGTGGAGGTCAGGGTCAGGGTCAAGGTCAGGGTGGTAGTCAGGGAGGAGGTCAGGGTCAGGGTCAAGGTCAGGGTGGAGGTCAGGGTCAGGGTCCACGTCGGGGTTAAGGTCAGGGTCAAGTTCAAGGTCAGGGTGGAGGTCAGGGTCACAGTCAAGGTCAGGGTGAAGGTCAAGCTCAAGGTAAAGGTCAGCATGGAGGTCAGGGTCAAGTTCAAGGTCAGAGTGAACGTCGTGGTCAGGGCCAAGGTCAGGGTGGAGGTCAGGGTCAGGTTCAAGGTCAAAGTGGAGGTCAGGGTCAAGGTCAAGGTCAGGGTGGAGATCAGGGTCATAGTCAAGGTCAGGGTGGAGGTCAGATTGGAGGTCACGGTCAGGGTCAAGGTCAGGGTGGAGGTCAGGGTCCGGGTCAGGGTCTGGGTGGAGGTCAGGGTCAAGGTCAAGGTCAGGCTGGAGGTCAAGGTTAGGGTCAAGGTCAGGGTGGAGGTCAGGGTCGGGGTCAAGGTCAGGGTGGAGGTCAGGGTCAGGGTCAAGGTCAGCGTGGAGGTCAGGGTCAGGGTCAAGGTCAGGGTGGAGGTCAGGGTCACAGTCAAGGTCAGGGTGGAGGTCAGGGTCAGAGCCAAGGTCAGAATGGCGGTCAGGGTCAGGGTCAAGGTCAGTATCGAGGTCAGGGTCACGGTCAAAGTCAGGGTGGAGGTCAGGGAGGAGGTCAGGGTCAGGGTCAAGGTCAGGGTTGAGGTCAGGGTGGAGGTCAGGGTCACAGTCAAGGTCAGGGTGAAGGTCAGGGTCGAGGTCGAGGTCAGCGTGGAGGTCAGGGTCAGAGTCAAGGTCAGGGTGGAGGTCAGGGTCAGGGTGAAGGTCAGGGTGGAGGTCAGGGTCAGGGTCAAGGTCAGGGTGGAGGTCAGTGTGAGGTTCAAGGTCAGGGTGGAGGTCAGGGTCAGAGTCAAGGTCAGGGTTGAGGTCACGGTCACAGTCAAGGTCAGGGTGGAGGTCAGGGTCATAGTCAAGGTCAGGGTGGAGGTCGGGGTGAAGGTCAGGGTCAGGGTCAAGGTCAAGGTGGAGGTCAGGGTCGGGGTCAAAGTCAGGGTGGAGGTCAGGGTCAGGGTCAAGGTAGGGGTGGAGGTCAGGGTCACAGTCAAGGTCAGGGTGGAGGTCAGGGTCAGAGTCAAGGTCAGAATGGAGGTCAGGGTCAGGGTCAAGGTCAGTATGGAGGTCAGGGTCACAGTCAAGGTCAGGGTGGAGGTCAGGGAGGAGGTCAGGGTCAGGGTCAAGGTCAGGGTTGAGGTCAGCGTCAAGTTCAAGGTCAGGGTGGAGGTCAGGGTCACAGTCAAGGTCAGGGTGAAGGTCAGGGTCAAGGTCAAGGTCAGCGTGGAGGTCAGGGTCAGAGTCAAGGTCAGGGTGGAGGTCAGGGTCAGGGTGAAGGTCAGGGTGGAGGTCAGGTTCAGGGTCAAGGTCAGAGTGGAGGTCAGGTGCAGGGTCAAGGTCAGGCTGAAGGTCAGGGACAGGGTCAAGGTCAGGGTGGGGGTCAGGGTCAAAGTCAAGGTCAGGGTGGAGGTCAGGATGGAGGTCAGGGTGGAGGTCAAGGTCAGGGTGGAGGTCAAGGTCAGGGTGGAGGTCAGGGTGGAGGTTACGCTCTGGGTCAAGGTCAGGGTGGAGGTCAGGGTCAGAGTCAAGGTCAGGGTGGTAGTCAGGTTCAGGGTCAAGGTCAGAGTGGAGGTCAGGGTCACAGTCAAGGTCAGGGTGGAGGTCGGGGAGGAGGTCAGGGTCAGGGTCAAGGTCAGGGTTGAGGTCAGGGTCAAGTTCAAGGTCAGGGTGGGGGTCAGGGTCACAGTCAAGGTCAGGGTGAAGGTCAGGGTCAACGTCGAGGTCAGCGTGGAGGTCAGGGTTAGAGTCAAGGTCAGGGTGGAGGTCAGGGTCAGGGTGAAGGTCAGGGTGGAGGTCAGGGTCAGGGTCAAGGTCAGGGTGGAGGTCAGTGTGAGGTTCAAGGTCAGGGTGGAGGTCAGGGTCAGAGTCAAGGTCAGGGTCGAGGCCACGGTCACAGTCAAGGTCAGGGTGGAGGTCAGGGTCAGAGTCAAGGTGAGGGTGAAGGTCAGGGTCAGAGTCGAGGTCAGGGTGGAGGTCAGGGTCACAGTCAAGGTCAAGGTGATGGTCAGGGTCAAGGTCAAAGTCAGGGTGGAGGTCAGGGTCATAGTCAAGGTCAGGGTGGAGGTCAGGGTGGAGGTCAGGGTCAGGGTCAAGGTCAGGGTGGAGGTCAGGGTCGGGGTCAAGGTCAGGGTGGAGGTCAGGGTCAGGGTCAAGGTAGGGGTGGAGGTCAGGGTCACAGTCAAGGTCAGGGTGGAGGTCAGGGTCAGAGTCAAGGTCAGAATGGAGGTCAGGGTCAGGGTCAAGGTCAGTATGGAGGTCAGGGTCACAGTCAAGGTCAGGGTGGAGGTCAGGGAGGAGGTCAGGGTCAGGGTCAAGGTCAGGGTTGAGGTCAGCGTCAAGTTCAAGGTCAGGGTGGAGGTCAGGGTCACAGTCAAGGTCAGGGTGAAGGTCAGGGTCAAGGTCAAGGTCAGCGTGGAGGTCAGGGTCAGAGTCAAGGTCAGGGTGGAGGTCAGGGTCAGGGTGAAGGTCAGGGTGGAGGTCAGGTTCAGGGTCAAGGTCAGAGTGGAGGTCAGGTGCAGGGTCAAGGTTAGGCTGAAGGTCAGGGACAGGGTCAAGGTCAGGGTGGGGTTCAGGGTCAAAGTCAAGGTCAGGGTGGAGGTCAGGATGGAATTCAGGGTGGAGGTCAAGGTCAGGGTGGAGGTCAAGGTCAGGGTGGAGGTCAGGGTGGAGGTTACGCTCTGGGTCAAGGTCAGGGTGGAGGTCAGGGTCAGAGTCAAGGTCAGGGTGGTAGTCAGGTTCAGGGTCAAGGTCAGAGTGGAGGTCAGGGTCACAGTCAAGGTCAGGGTGGAGGTCGGGGAGGAGGTCAGGGTCAGGGTCAAGGTCAGGGTTGAGGTCAGGGTCAAGTTCAAGGTCAGGGTGGGGGTCAGGGTCACAGTCAAGGTCAGGGTGAAGGTCAGGGTCAACGTCGAGGTCAGCGTGGAGGTCAGGGTCAGAGTCAAGGTCAGGGTGGAGGTCAGGGTCAGGGTGAAGGTCAGGGTGGAGGTCAGGGTCAGGGTCAAGGTCAGGGTGGAGGTCAGTGTGAGGTTCAAGGTCAGGGTGGAGGTCAGGGTCAGAGTCAAGGTCAGGGTCGAGGCCACGGTCACAGTCAAGGTCAGGGTGGAGGTCAGGGTCAGAGTCAAGGTGAGGGTGAAGGTCAGGGTCAGGGTCAAGGTCAGGGTGGAGGTCAGGGTCACAGTCAAGGTCAAGGTGATGGTCAGGGTCAAGGTCAAAGTCAGGGTGGAGGTCAGGGTCATAGTCAAGGTCAGGGTGGAGGTCAGGGTGGAGGTCAGGGTCAGGGTCAAGGTCAGGGTGGAGGTCAGGGTCGGGGTCAAGGTCAGGGTGGAGGTCAGGGTCAGGGTCAAGGTAGGGGTGGAGGTCAGGGTCACAGTCAAGGTCAGGGTGGAGGTCAGGGTCAGAGTCAAGGTCAGAATGGAGGTCAGGGTCAGGGTCAAGGTCAGTATGGAGGTCAGGGTCACAGTTAAGGTCAGAATGGAGGTCAGGGAGGAGGTCAGGCTTAGGGTCAAGGTCAGGGTGGAGGTCAGGGTCCGAGTCGGGGTCAGGGTGGAGGTCAGGGTCAAGGTCAATGTCAGGGTGGAGGTCAGGGTCACAATCAAGGTCAGGCTGATGGTCAGGGTCAAGGTCAGAGTGAAGGTCAGGGTCCGGGTCAAGGTCAGGGTGGAGGTCAGGGTCAGGGTCAAGGTCAGGGTGGAGGTCAGGGTCAGGGTCAAGGTAGGGGTGGAGGTCAGGGTCACAGTCAAGGTCAGGGTGGAGGTCAGGGTCAGAGTCAACGTCAAAATGGAGGTCAGGGTCAGGGTCAAGGTCAGTATCGAGGTCAGGGTCACAGTCAAGGTCAGGGTGGAGGTCAGGGAGGAGGTCAGGGTCAGGGTCAAGGTCAGGGTTGAGGTCAGGGTCAAGTTCAAGGTCAGGGTGGAGGTCAGGGAGGAGGTCAGGGTCAGGGTCAAGGTCAGGGTTGAGGTCAGGGTCAGAGTCAAGGTCAGGGTGGAGGTCAGGGAGGAGGTCAGGGTCAGGGTCAAGGTCAGGGTTGAGGTCAGGGTCAAGTTCAAGGTCAGGGTGGAGGTCAGGGTCTCAGTCAAGGTCAGGGTGAAGGTCAGGGTGGAGGTCAGTGTGAGGGTCAAGGTCGGGGTAGAGGTCAGGGTCAGAGTCAAGGTGAGGGTGAAGGTCAGGGTCAGGGTCAAGGTCAGGGTGGAGGTCAGGGTCACAGTCAAGGTCAGGGTGATGGTCAGGGTCAAGGTCAAAGTCAGGGTGGAGGTCAGGGTCATAGTCAAGGTCAGGGTGGCGGTCAGGGTCAGGGTCAAGGTAGGGGTGAAGGTCAGGGTCACAGTCAAGGTCAGGGTGGAGGTCAGGGTCAGAGTCAAGGTCAGAATGGAGGTCAGGGTCAGGGTCAAGGTCAGGGTGGAGGTCAGGCTCAGGTTCAAGGTCAGGGTGGAGGTCAGGTGCAGGGTCAAGGTCAGGGTGGAGGTCAGGGTAAGGGTGAAGGTCAGGGTGGAGGTCAGGCTCAGGTTCAAGGTCAGGGTGGAGGTCAGGTGCAGGGTCAAGGTCAGGCTGAAGGTCAGGGACAGGGTCAAGGTCAGGGTGGGGGTCAGGGTCAAAGTCAAGGTCAGGGTGGAGGTCAGGATGAAGGTCAGGGTGGAGGTCAAGGTCAGGGTGGAGGTCAGGGTGGAGATCACGCTCTGGGTCAAGGTCAGGGTGGAGGTCAGGGTCACGGTCAAGGTCAGGGTGGTAGTCAGGTTCAGGGTCAAGGTCAGAGTGGAGGTCAGGGTCAAAACCAAGGTCAGGGTGGAGGTCAGGGTCACAGTCAAGGTCGGGGTCAGAGTCAAGGTCAGGGTGGAGGTCAGGGTCAGGGTCAAGGTAGGGGTGGAGGTCAGGGTCACAGTCAAGGTCAGGGTGGAGGTCAGGGTCAGAGTCAAGGTCAGAATGGAGGTCAGGGTCAGGGTCAAGGTCAGTATGGAGGTCAGGGTCACAGTCCAGGTCAGGGTGGAGGTCAGGGAGGAGGTCAGGGTCAGGGTCAACGTCAGGGTTGAGGTCAGGGTCAAGTTCAGGGTCAGGGTGGAGGTCAGGGTCACAGTCAAGGTCAGGGTGAAGGTCAGGGTTGAGGTCAGGGTCAAGTTCAGGGTCAGGGTGGAGGTCAGGGTCACAGTCAAGGTCAGGGTGAAGGTCAGGGTGGAGGTCAGTGTGAGGGTCAAGGTCAGGGTGGAGGTCAGGGTCAGAGTCAAGGTCAGGGTCGAGGTTACGGTCACAGTCAAGGTCAGGGTGGAGGTCAGGGTCAGAGTCAAGGTGAGGGTGAACGTCAGGGTCAGGGTCAAGGTCAGGGTGGAGGTCAGGGTCACAGTCAAGGTCAGGGTGATGGTCAGGGTCAAGGTCAAAGTCAGGATGGAGGTCAGGGTCATAGTCAAGGTCAGGGTGGAGGTCAGGGTCAGGGTCAAGGTAGGGGTGGAGGTCAGGGTCACAGTCAAGGTCAGGGTGGAGGTCAGGGTCAGAGTCAAGGTCAGAATGGAGGTCAGGGTCAGGGTCAAGGTCAGTATGGAGGTCAGGGTCACAGTCAAGGTCAGGGTGGAGGTCAGGGAGGAGGTCAGGGTCAGGGTCAAGGTCAGGGTTGAGGTCAGGGTCAAGTTCAAGGTCACGGTGGAGGTCAGGGTCACAGTCAAGGTCAGGGTGAAGGTCAGGGTCAAGGTCAAGGTCAGCGTGGAGGTCAGGGTCAGAGTCAAGGTCAGGGTGGAGGTCAGGGTAAGGGTGAAGCTCAGGGTGGAGGTCAGGCTCAGGGTCAAGGTCAGGGTGGAGGTCAGGGTCAGGGTCAAGGACAGAGTGGAGATCAGGGTCAGGGTCAAGGTCAGGGTGGAGGTCAGGGTCGAGTTCAAGGTCAGGGGGGAGGTCAGTATCAGGGTCAAGGTCAGGGTGGAGATCACGGTGACAGTCAAGCTTGGGGTGGAGGTCAGGGTCGAGCTCGAGGTCAGGGTGAAGGTCAGGGTGGGGATCGCGGTCGAGAACAAAATCAGGGTGTAGGTCAGCGTCAGGGTCAAGGCCAGGGTGGGGGACAGGGTCAGGGTCAAGGTCAGGGTGGAGGTCAGGGTCAGGGTCAAGGTCAGGGTGAAGGTTACGGTCACAGTCGAGCCAGGGTGGAGGTCAGGGTCAGGGTCAAGTTCAGGAGGGAGGTCAGGGTCGAGGTCAAGGTCAAGGTGGGGGTCACGGTCGAGGACAAAATCAGGGTCGAGGTCAGGGTCAGAGTCAAGGTCAGGGTGGAGGTCAGGGTGGAGGTCAGGGTCAAGTTTAAGGTCAGGGTGGAGGTCAGGGTCACAGTAAAGGTCAGGGTGAAGGTCAGGGTCAAGGTCAAGGACAGCGTGGAGGTCACGCTCTGGGTCAAGGTCAGGGTCGAGGTCAGGGTCAGGGTCAAGGTAGGGGTGGAGGTCAGGGTCACAGTCAAGGTCAGGGTGGAGGTCAGGGTCAGAGTCAAGGTCAGAATGGAGGTCAGGGTCAGGGTCAAGGTCAGTATGGAGGTCAGGGTCACAGTCAAGGTCAGGGTGGAGGTCAGGGAGGAGGTCAGGGTCAGGGTCAAGGTCAGGGTTGAGGTCAGGGTCGAGTTCAAGGTCAGGGTGGAGGTCAGGGTCACAGTCAAGGTCAGGGTGAAGGTCAGGGTCAAGGTCAAGGTCAGCGTGGAGGTCAGGGTCAGAGTCAAGGTCAGGGTGGAGGTCAGGGTAAGGGTGAAGGTCAGGGTGGAGGTCAGGCTCAGGGTCAAGGTCAGGGTGGAGGTCAGGGTCAAGGTCAAGGTCAGGGTGGAGATCAGGGTCATAGTCAAGGTCAGGGTGGAGGTCAGATTGGAGGTCACGGTCAGGGTCAAGGTCAGGGTGGAGGTCAGGGTCCGGGTCAGGGTCAGGGTAGAGGTCAGGGTCAAGGTCAAGGTCAGGCTGGAGGTCAAGGTTAGGGTCAAGGTCAGGGTGGAGGTCAGGGTCAGGGTCAAGGTCAGGGTGGAGGTCAGGGTGGGGGTCAGGGTCAGGGTCGAGGTCAGGGTGAAGGTCACGGTCACAGTCAAGGTCAGGGTCAAGGTCAGGGTGGAGGTCGGGGTCGAGGTCAAGGTCATGGTGGAGGTCAGGGTCAGGGTCAAGTTCAGGGTGAAGGTCAGGGTGCAGGTCAGGGTCAGGGTCATGGTCGGGGTGGAGGTCACGGTCACAGTCAAGGTCAGGGTGGAGGTCAGGGTCAGGGTCAAGGTCAGGGTGGAGGTCACGGTCACAGTCAAGGTCAGAGTGGGGATCAGGGTCAGGGTCAAGGTCAGGGTAGAGGTCAGGGTAATGGTCAAGGTCAGGGTAGAGGTCAGGGTGGAGGTCAGGGTCAGGGTCATGGTCGTGGTGCAGGTCACGGTCACAGTCAAGGTCAGGGTGAAGGTCAGGGTCAGGGTCATGGTCGGGGTGGAGGTCACGCGCACAGTAAAGGTCAGGGTGGAGGTCAGGGTCAGGGTCAAGGTCAGGGTGGAGGTCACGGTCACAGTCAAGGTCAGAATGGTGGTCAGGGTCAGGGTCAAGGTCAGGGTGAAGGTCACGGTCAGGGTCTAGGTCAGGGTGGAGGTCACGGTCACAGTCAAGGTCAGAGTGGAGGTCAGGGTCAGGGTCAAGGTCAGGGTGAAGGTCAGGGTCAGAGTCAAGGTCAGGGTGAAGGTCAGGGTCAGGGTCAAGGTCAGGGTGGAGGTCGGGGTGGAGGTCAGGGTCAGGGTCAAGGTCAGGGTGGAGGTCAGGGTCAGGGTCAAGGTCGGGGTGGAGGTCAGGGTGAGAGTCAAGGTCAGGGTAGAGGTCAGGGTCAGGGTCAAGGTCAGGGTAGAGGTCAGGGTCAGAGTCAGGGTCAGGGTCAAGGTCAAGGTCAGGGTGGAGGTCAGGGTCAAAGTCAAGGTCAGGCTAAAGGTCAATGTCAAGGTCAAGGTCGGAGTGGAGGTCAGGGTCAGGTTCAAGGTCAGAGTGGAGGTCAGGGTGAAGGTCAGGGTCAGGGTCAACGTCAGGATGGAGGTCAGGGTGGAGGTCAAGGTCAGGGTGGAGGTCAGGGTGGAGGTCACGCTCTGGGTCAAGGTCAGGGTGGAGGTCAGGGTCAGGGTCAAGGTCAGGGTGGTAGTCAGGGAGGAGGTCAGGGTCAGGGTCAAGGTCAGGGTGGAGGTCAGGGTCAGGGTCCACGTCGGGGTTAAGGTCAGGGTCAAGTTCAAGGTCAGGGTGGAGGTCAGGGTCACAGTCAAGGTCAGGGTGAAGGTCAGGGTCAAGGTAAAGGTCAGCATGGAGGTCAGGGTCAAGTTCAAGGTCAGAGTGAACGTCGTGGTCAGGGCCAAGGTCAGGGTGGAGGTCAGGGTCAGGTTCAAGGTCAAAGTGGAGGTCAGGGTCAAGGTCAAGGTCAGGGTGGAGATCAGGGTCATAGTCAAGGTCAGGGTGGAGGTCAGATTGGAGGTCACGGTCAGGGTCAAGGTCAGGGTGGAGGTCAGGGTCCGGGTCAGGGTCTGGGTGGAGGTCAGGGTCAAGGTCAAGGTCAGGCTGGAGGTCAAGGTTAGGGTCAAGGTCAGGGTGGAGGTCAGGGTCGGGGTCAAGGTCAGGGTGGAGGTCAGGGTCAGGGTCAAGGTCAGCGTGGAGGTCAGGGTCAGGGTCAAGGTCAGGGTGGAGGTCAGGGTCACAGTCAAGGTCAGGGTGGAGGTCAGGGTCAGAGTCAAGGTCAGAATGACGGTCAGGGTCAGGGTCAAGGTCAGTATCGAGGTCAGGGTCACGGTCAAAGTCAGGGTGGAGGTCAGGGAGGAGGTCAGGGTCAGGGTCAAGGTCAGGGTTGAGGTCAGGGTGGAGGTCAGGGTCACAGTCAAGGTCAGGGTGAAGGTCAGGGTCAAGGTCGAGGTCAGCGTGGAGGTCAGGGTCAGAGTCAAGGTCAGGGTGGAGGTCAGGGTCAGGGTGAAGGTCAGGGTGGAGGTCAGGGTCAGGGTCAAGGTCAGGGTGGAGGTCAGTGTGAGGTTCAAGGTCAGGGTGGAGGTCAGGGTCAGAGTCAAGGTCAGGGTTGAGGTCACGGTCACAGTCAAGGTCAGGGTGGAGGTCAGGGTCATAGTCAAGGTCAGGGTGGAGGTCAGGGTGAAGGTCAGGGTCAGGGTCAAGGTCAAGGTGGAGGTCAGGGTCGGGGTCAAAGTCAGGGTGGAGGTCAGGGTCAGGGTCAAGGTAGGGGTGGAGGTCAGGGTCACAGTCAAGGTCAGGGTGGAGGTCAGGGTCAGAGTCAAGGTCAGAATGGAGGTCAGGGTCAGGGTCAAGGTCAGTATGGAGGTCAGGGTCACAGTCAAGGTCAGGGTGGAGGTCAGGGAGGAGGTCAGGGTCAGGGTCAAGGTCAGGGTTGAGGTCAGCGTCAAGTTCAAGGTCAGGGTGGAGGTCAGGGTCACAGTCAAGGTCAGGGTGAAGGTCAGGGTCAAGGTCAAGGTCAGCGTGGAGGTCAGGGTCAGAGTCAAGGTCATGGTGGAGGTCAGGGTCAGGGTGAAGGTCAGGGTGGAGGTCAGGTTCAGAGTCAAGGTCAGAGTGGAGGTCAGGGTCAAGGTCAAGGTCAGGGTGGAGATCAGGGTCAGAGTCGAGGTCAGGGTGGAGGTCAGATTGGAGGTCACGGTCAGGGTCAAGGTCAGGGTGGAGGTCAGGGTCAGGGTCAGGGTCAGGGTGGAGGTCAGGGTCAAGGTCAAGGTCAGGGTGGAGGTCAAGGTCAGGGTCGAGGTCAGGGTGGAGGTCAGGGTCGTGGTCAAGGTCAGGGTGGAGGTCAGGGTCAGGGTCAAGGTCAGCGTGGAGGTCAGGGTCAGAGTCAAGGTCAGGGTAGAGGTCGGGGTCAAGGTCAAGGTCAGGGTGGAGGTCAGGGTCAGAGTCAAGGTCAGGGTGGAGGTCAGGGTGGAGGTCAGCGTCAGGGTCAGGGTCAGGGTGGAGGTCAGGGTCAGGGTCAAGGTTACGGTCACAGTCGAGCTAGGGTGGAGGTCAGGGTCAGGGTCAAGGTCAGGGTGGAGGTCAGGGTGGGGGTCAGGGTCAGGGTCGAGGTCAGGGTGAAGGTCACGGTCACAGTCAAGGTCAGGGTCAAGGTCAGGGTGGAGGTCGGGGTCGAGGTCAAGGTCATGGTGGAGGTCTAGGTCGAGGTCAAGGTCAGCCGGGAGTTCAGTATCAGGGTCAAGGTCAGGGTGGAGGTCAGGGTGGAGGTCAGAATGGAGGTCAGGGTCAGGGTCAGGGTCAGGGTGCAGGTCAGGGTCAAGGTCAAGGTCAGGGTGGAGATCAGGGTCGGGGTCAAGGTCAGGGTGAAGGTCAGGGTCGGGGTCAAGAACAGGGTGGAGGTCAGGGTCAGGGTCAAGGTCAGGGTCGAGGTCACGGTCACAGTCAAGGTCTGGGTGGAGGTCAGGGTCAGGGTCAAGGTCAGGGTGAATGTCAGGGTCAGGGTCAAGGTCAGGGTGGTGGTCAGGGTCAGGGTGGGGGTCACGGTCGAGGACAAAATCAGGGTGGAGGTCAGCGTCAGGGTCAACGCTAGGGTGGAGGTCAGGAACAGGGTCAAGGTCAGGGTGGAGGTCAGGGTCAGGGTCAGGGTCAGGGTGGGGGTCAGGGTCCGGGTCAAGGTCAGGGTGAAGGTCAGGGTCAGGGTCAAGGTCAGGGTGGACGTCAGGGTCGGGGTCAATGTCGAGGTGGAGGTCAGGGTCGGGGTCAAGGTCAGGGTGGAGGTCAGGGTCCGAGTCGGGGTCAGGGTGGAGGTCAGGGTCAAGGTCAATGTCAGGGTGGAGGTCAGGGTCACAATCAAGGTCAGGCTGATGGTCAGGGTCAAGGTCAGAGTGAAGGTCAGGGTCCGGGTCAAGGTCAGGGTGGAGGTCAGGGTCAGGGTCAAGGTCAGGGAGGAGGTCAGGGTCAGGGTCAAGGTCAGGGTTGAGGTCAGGGTCAAGTTCAAGGTCAGGGTGGAGGTCAGGGAGGAGGTCAGGGTCAGGGTCAAGGTCAGGGTTGAGGTCAGGGTCAGAGTCAAGGTCAGGGTGGAGGTCAGGGAGGAGGTCAGGGTCAGGGTCAAGGTCAGGGTTGAGGTCAGGGTCAAGTTCAAGGTCAGGGTGGAGGTCAGGGTCACAGTCAAGGTCAGGGTGAAGGTCAGGGTGGAGGTCAGTGTGAGGGTCAAGGTCGGGGTAGAGGTCAGGGTCAGGGTCAATGTAGGGGTGGAGGTCAGGGTCACAGTCAAGGTCAGGGTGGATGTCAGGGTCAAAGTCAAGGTCAGAGTGGAGGTCAAGGTCAGGGTGGAGGTCAAGGAGGAGGTCAGGGTCAGGGTCAAGTTCGGGGTGGAGGTCAGGGTCAGGGTCAAGGTCAGGGTGGGGGTCAGGGTCAGGGTCAATGTAAGGGTGGGGGTCAGGGTCACAGTCAAGGTCGGTCTGGAGGTCAGGGTCAAGGTCAAGGTCAGGGTGGAGGTCAGGGTCAGAGTCAAGGTCAGAGTGGAGGTCAGGGTCAAGGTCAAGGTCAGGGTGGAGATCAGGGTCAGAGTCGAGGTCAGGGTGGAGGTCAGATTGGAGGTCACGGTCAGGGTCAAGGTCAGGGTGGAGGTCAGGGTCAGGGTCAGGGTCAGGGTGGAGGTCAGGGTCAAGGTCAAGGTCAGGGTGGAGGTCAAGGTCAGGGTCGAGGTCAGGGTGGAGGTCAGGGTCGTGGTCAAGGTCAGGGTGGAGGTCAGGGTCAGGGTCAAGGTCAGCGTGGAGGTCAGGGTCAGAGTCAAGGTCAGGGTAGAGGTCGGGGTCAAGGTCAAGGTCAGAGTGGAGGTCAGGGTCAGAGTCAAGGTCAGGGTGGAGGTCAGGGTGGAGGTCAGCGTCAGGGTCAGGGTCAGGGTGGAGGTCAGGGTCAGGGTCAAGGTTACGGTCACAGTCGAGCTAGGGTGGAGGTCAGGGTCAGGGTCAAGGTCAGGGTGGAGGTCAGGGTGGGGGTCAGGGTCAGGGTCGAGGTCAGGGTGAAGGTCACGGTCACAGTCAAGGTCAGGGTCAAGGCCAGGGTGGAGGTCGGGTTCGAGGTCAAGGTCATGGTGGAGGTCTAGGTCGAGGTCAAGGTCAGCGGGGAGTTCAGTATCAGGGTCAAGGTCAGGGTGGAGGTCAGGGTGGAGGTCAGAATGGAGGTCAGGGTCAGGGTCAGGGTCAGGGTGCAGGTCAGGGTCAAGGTCAAGGTCAGGGTGGAGATCAGGGTCGGGGTCAAGGTCAGGGTGAAGGTCAGGGTCGGGGTCAAGGTCAGGGTCGAGGTCACGGTCACAGTCAAGGTCTGGGTGGAGGTCAGGGTCAGGGTCAAGGTCAGGGTGAATGTCAGGGTCAGGGTCAAGGTCAGGGTGGAGGTCAGGGTCAGAGTCAACGTCAAAATGGAGGTCAGGGTCAGGGTCAAGGTCAGTATCGAGGTCAGGGTCACAGTCAAGGTCAGGGTGGAGGTCAGGGTCAGAGTCAACGTCAAAATGGAGGTCAGGGTCAGGGTCAAGGTCAGTATCGAGGTCAGGGTCACAGTCAAGGTCAGGGTGGAGGTCAGGGAGGAGGTCAGGGTCAGGGTCAAGGTCAGGGTTGAGGTCAGGGTCAAGTTCAAGGTCAGGGTGGAGGTCAGGGAGGAGGTCAGGGTCAGGGTCAAGGTCAGGGTTGAGGTCAGGGTCAGAGTCAAGGTCAGGGTGGAGGTCAGGGTGGAGGTCAGGGTCACAGTCAAGGTCAGGGTGATGGTCAGGGTCAAGGTCAAAGTCAGGGTGGAGGTCAGGGTCATAGTCAAGGTCAGGGTGGCGGTCAGGGTCAGGGTCAAGGTAGGGGTGAAGGTCAGGGTCACAGTCAAGGTCAGGGTGGAGGTCAGGGTCAGAGTCAAGGTCAGAATGGAGGTCAGGGTCAGGGTCAAGGTCAGGGTGGAGGTCAGGCTCAGGTTCAAGGTCAGGGTGGAGGTCAGGTGCAGGGTCAAGGTCAGGGTGGAGGTCAGGGTAAGGGTGAAGGTCAGGGTGGAGGTCAGGCTCAGGTTCAAGGTCAGGGTGGAGGTCAGGTGCAGGGTCAAGGTCAGGCTGAAGGTCAGGGACAGGGTCAAGGTCAGGGTGGGGGTCAGGGTCAAAGTCAAGGTCAGGGTGGAGGTCAGGATGAAGGTCAGGGTGGAGGTCAAGGTCAGGGTGGAGGTCAGGGTGGAGATCACGCTCTGGGTCAAGGTCAGGGTGGAGGTCAGGGTCACGGTCAAGGTCAGGGTGGTAGTCAGGTTCAGGGTCAAGGTCAGAGTGGAGGTCAGGGTCAAAACCAAGGTCAGGGTGGAGGTCAGGGTCACAGTCAAGGTCGGGGTCAGAGTCAAGGTCAGGGTGGAGGTCAGGGTCAGGGTCAAGGTAGGGGTGGAGGTCAGGGTCACAGTCAAGGTCAGGGTGGAGGTCAGGGTCAGAGTCAAGGTCAGAATGGAGGTCAGGGTCAGGGTCAAGGTCAGTATGGAGGTCAGGGTCACAGTCCAGGTCAGGGTGGAGGTCAGGGAGGAGGTCAGGGTCAGGGTCAACGTCAGGGTTGAGGTCAGGGTCAAGTTCAGGGTCAGGGTGGAGGTCAGGGTCACAGTCAAGGTCAGGGTGAAGGTCAGGGTGGAGGTCAGTGTGAGGGTCAAGGTCAGGGTGGAGGTCAGGGTCAGAGTCAAGGTCAGGGTCGAGGTTACGGTCACAGTCAAGGTCAGGGTGGAGGTCAGGGTCAGAGTCAAGGTGAGGGTGAACGTCAGGGTCAGGGTCAAGGTCAGGGTGGAGGTCAGGGTCACAGTCAAGGTCAGGGTGATGGTCAGGGTCAAGGTCAAAGTCAGGATGGAGGTCAGGGTCATAGTCAAGGTCAGGGTGGAGGTCAGGGTCAGGGTCAAGGTAGGGGCGGAGGTCAGGGTCACAGTCAAGGTCAGGGTGGAGGTCAGGGTCAGAGTCAAGGTCAGAATGGAGGTCAGGGTCAGGGTCAAGGTCAGTATGGAGGTCGGGGTCACAGTCAAGGTCAGGGTGGAGGTCAGGGAGGAGGTCAGGGTCAGGGTCAAGGTCAGGGTTGAGGTCAGGGTCAAGTTCAAGGTCACGGTGGAGGTCAGGGTCACAGTCAAGGTCAGGGTGAAGGTCAGGGTCAAGGTCAAGGTCAGCGTGGAGGTCAGGGTCAAAGTCAAGGTCAGGGTGGAGGTCAGGGTAAGGGTGAAGGTCAGGGTGGAGGTCAGGCTCAGGGTCAAGGTCAGGGTGGAGGTCAGGGTCAAGGTCAAGGTCAGGGTGGAGATCAGGGTCATAGTCAAGGTCAGGGTGGAGGTCAGATTGGAGGTCACGGTCAGGGTCAAGGTCAGGGTGGAGGTCAGGGTCCGGGTCAGGGTCAGGGTGGAGGTCAGGGTCAAGGTCAAGGTCAGGCTGGAGGTCAAGTTTGGGGTCAAGGTCAGGGTGGAGGTCAGGGTCGGGGTCAAGGTCAGGGTGGAGGTCAGGGTCAGGGTCAAGGTCAGCGTGGAGGTCAGGGTCAGGGTCAAGGTCAGGGTGGAGGTCAGGGTCAGAGTCAAGGTCAGGGTGGAGGTCAGGTTGGAGGTCAGGGTCAGGGTCAAGGTCAGAGTGGAGGTCACGGTGGAGGTCAAGGTCAGGGTGGAGGTCAGGGTGGAGATCACGCTCTTGATCAAGGTCAGGGCGGAGGTCAGGGTCAGGGTCAAGGTCAGGGTGGAGGTCAGGTTCAGGGTCAAGGTCAGGGTGGAGGTCAGGGTCAGGGTCATGGTCAGGGTGGAGGTCAGGGTCAGGGTCAAGGACAGAGTGGAGATCAGGGTCAGGGTCAAGGTCAGGGTGGAGGTCAGGGTCGAGTTCAAGGTCAGGGGGGAGGTCAGTATCAGGGTCAAGGTCAGGGTGGAGATCACGGTGACAGTCAAGCTTGGGGTGGAGGTCAGGGTCGAGCTCGAGGTCAGGGTGGAGGTCAGGGTGGGGATCACGGTCGAGAACAAAATCAGGGTGTAGGTCAGCGTCAGGGTCAAGGCCAGGGTGGGGGACAGGGTCAGGGTCAAGGTCAGGGTGGAGGTCAGGGTCAGGGTCAAGGTCAGGGTGAAGGTTACGGTCACAGTCGAGCCAGGGTGGAGGTCAGGGTCAGGGTCAAGTTCAGGAGGGAGGTCAGGGTCGAGGTCAAGGTCAAGGTGGGGGTCACGGTCGAGGACAAAATCAGGGTCGAGGTCAGGGTCAGAGTCAAGGTCAGGGTGGAGGTCAGGGTGGAGGTCAGGGTCAAGTTTAAGGTCAGGGTGGAGGTCAGGGTCACAGTAAAGGTCAGGGTGAAGGTCAGGGTCAAGGTCAAGGACAGCGTGGAGGTCACGCTCTGGGTCAAGGTCAGGGTCGAGGTCAGGGTCAGGGTCAAGGTAGGGGTGGAGGTCAGGGTCACAGTCAAGGTCAGGGTGGAGGTCAGGGTCAGAGTCAAGGTCAGAATGGAGGTCAGGGTCAGGGTCAAGGTCAGTATGGAGGTCAGGGTCACAGTCAAGGTCAGGGTGGAGGTCAGGGAGGAGGTCAGGGTCAGGGTCAAGGTCAGGGTTGAGGTCAGGGTCGAGTTCAAGGTCAGGGTGGAGGTCAGGGTCACAGTCAAGGTCAGGGTGAAGGTCAGGGTCAAGGTCAAGGTCAGCGTGGAGGTCAGGGTCAGAGTCAAGGTCAGGGTGGAGGTCAGGGTAAGGGTGAAGGTCAGGGTGGAGGTCAGGCTCAGGGTCAAGGTCAGGGTGGAGGTCAGGGTCAAGGTCAAGGTCAGGGTGGAGATCAGGGTCATAGTCAAGGTCAGGGTGGAGGTCAGATTGGAGGTCACGGTCAGGGTCAAGGTCAGGGTGGAGGTCAGGGTCCGGGTCAGGGTCAGGGTGGAGGTCAGGGTCAAGGTCAAGGTCAGGCTGGAGGTCAAGGTTAGGGTCAAGGTCAGGGTGGAGGTCAGGGTCAGGGTCAAGGTCAGGGTGGAGGTCAGGGTGGGGGTCAGGGTCAGGGTCGAGGTCAGGGTGAAGGTCACGGTCACAGTCAAGGTCAGGGTCAAGGTCAGGGTGGAGGTCGGGGTCGAGGTCAAGGTCATGGTGGAGGTCAGGGTCAGGGTCAAGTTCAGGGTGAAGGTCAGGGTGCAGGTCAGGGTCAGGGTCATGGTCGGGGTGGAGGTCACGGTCACAGTCAAGGTCAGGGTGGAGGTCAGGGTCAGGGTCAAGGTCAGGGTGGAGGTCACGGTCACAGTCAAGGTCAGAGTGGGGATCAGGGTCAGGGTCAAGGTCAGGGTAGAGGTCAGGGTAATGGTCAAGGTCAGGGTAGAGGTCAGGGTGGAGGTCAGGGTCAGGGTCATGGTCGTGGTGCAGGTCACGGTCACAGTCAAGGTCAGGGTGAAGGTCAGGGTCAGGGTCATGGTCCGGGTGGAGGTCACGCGCACAGTAAAGGTCAGGGTGGAGGTCAGGGTCAGGGTCAAGGTCAGGGTGGAGGTCACGGTCACAGTCAAGGTCAGAATGGTGGTCAGGGTCAGGGTCAAGGTCAGAGTGAAGGTCACGGTCAGGGTCTAGGTCAGGGTGGAGGTCACGGTCACAGTCAAGGTCAGAGTGGAGGTCAGGGTCAGGGTCAAGGTCAGGGTGAAGGTCAGGGTCAGAGTCAAGGTCAGGGTGAAGGTCAGGGTCAGGGTCAAGGTCAGGGTGAAGGTCGGGGTGGAGGTCAGGGTCAGGGTCAAGGTCAGGGTGGAGGTCAGGGTCAGGGTCAAGGTCGGGGTGGAGGTCAGGGTGAAAGTCAAGGTCAGGGTAGAGGTCAGGGTCAGGGTCAAGGTCAGGGTAGAGGTCAGGGTCAGAGTCAGGGTCAGGGTCAAGGTCAAGGTCAGGGTGGAGGTCAGGGTCAAAGTCAAGGTCAGGCTAAAGGTCAATGTCAAGGTCAAGGTCGGAGTGGAGGTCAGGGTCAGGTTCAAGGTCAGAGTGGAGGTCAGGGTGAAGGTCACGCTCTGGGTCAAGGTCAGGGTGGAGGTCAGGGTCAGGGTCAAGGTCAGGGTGGTAGTCAGGGAGGAGGTCAGGGTCAGGGTCAAGGTCAGGGTGGAGGTCAGGGTCAGGGTCCACGTCGGGGTTAAGGTCAGGGTCAAGTTCAAGGTCAGGGTGGAGGTCAGGGTCAAGTTCAAGGTCAGGGTGGAGGTCAGGGTCACAGTCAAGGTCAGGGTGAAGGTCAGGGTCAAGGTAAAGGTCAGCATGGAGGTCAGGGTCAAGTTCAAGGTCAGAGTGAACGTCGTGGTCAGGGCCAAGGTCAGGGTTGAGGTCAGGGTCAGGTTCAAGGTCAAAGTGGAGGTCAGGGTCAAGGTCAAGGTCAGGGTGGAGATCAGGGTCATAGTCAAGGTCAGGGTGGAGGTCAGATTGGAGGTCACGGTCAGGGTCAAGGTCAGGGTGGAGGTCAGGGTCCGGGTCAGGGTCTGGGTGGAGGTCAGGGTCAAGGTCAAGGTCAGGCTGGAGGTCAAGGTTAGGGTCAAGGTCAGGGTGGAGGTCAGGGTCGGGGTCAAGGTCAGGGTGGAGGTCAGGGTCAGGGTCAAGGTCAGCGTGGAGGTCAGGGTCAGGGTCAAGGTCAGGGTGGAGGTCAGGGTCACAGTCAAGGTCAGGGTGGAGGTCAGGGTCAGAGTCAAGGTCAGAATGGCGGTCAGGGTCAGGGTCAAGGTCAGTATCGAGGTCAGGGTCACGGTCAAAGTCAGGGTGGAGGTCAGGGAGGAGGTCAGGGTCAGGGTCAAGGTCAGGGTTGAGGTCAGGGTGGAGGTCAGGGTCACAGTCAAGGTCAGGGTGAAGGTCAGGGTCAAGGTCGAGGTCAGCGTGGAGGTCAGGGTCAGAGTCAAGGTCAGGGTGGAGGTCAGGGTCAGGGTGAAGGTCAGGGTGGAGGTCAGGGTCAGGGTCAAGGTCAGGGTGGAGGTCAGTGTGAGGTTCAAGGTCAGGGTGGAGGTCAGGGTCAGAGTCAAGGTCAGGGTTGAGGTCACGGTCACAGTCAAGGTCAGGGTGGAGGTCAGGGTCATAGTCAAGGTCAGGGTGGAGGTCAGGGTGAAGGTCAGGGTCAGGGTCAAGGTCAAGGTGGAGGTCAGGGTCGGGGTCAAAGTCAGGGTGGAGGTCAGGGTCAGGGTCAAGGTAGGGGTGGAGGTCAGGGTCACAGTCAAGGTCAGGGTGGAGGTCAGGGTCAGAGTCAAGGTCAGAATGGAGGTCAGGGTCAGGGTCAAGGTCAGTATGGAGGTCAGGGTCACAGTCAAGGTCAGGGTGGGGGTCAGGGAGGAGGTCAGGGTCAGGGTCAAGGTCAGGGTTGAGGTCAGCGTCAAGTTCAAGGTCAGGGTGGAGGTCAGGGTCACAGTCAAGGTCAGGGTGAAGGTCAGGGTCAAGGTCAAGGTCAGCGTGGAGGTCAGGGTCAGAGTCAAGGTCAGGGTGGAGGTCAGGGTCAGGGTGAAGGTCAGGGTGGAGGTCAGGTTCAGGGTCAAGGTCAGAGTGGAGGTCAGGTGCAGGGTCAAGGTCAGGCTGAAGGTCAGGGACAGGGTCAAGGTCAGGGTGGGGGTCAGGGTCAGAGTCAAGGTCAGGGTGGAGGTCAGGATGGAGGTCAGGGTGGAGGTCAAGGTCAGGGTGGAGGTCAAGGTCAGGGTGGAGGTCAGGGTGGAGGTTACGCTCTGGGTCAAGGTCAGGGTGGAGGTCAGGGTCAGAGTCAAGGTCAGGGTGGTAGTCAGGTTCAGGGTCAAGGTCAGAGTGGAGGTCAGGGTCACAGTCAAGGTCAGGGTGGAGGTCGGGGAGGAGGTCAGGGTCAGGGTCAAGGTCAGGGTTGAGGTCAGGGTCAAGTTCAAGGTCAGGGTGGGGGTCAGGGTCACAGTCAAGGTCAGGGTGAAGGTCAGGGTCAACGTCGAGGTCAGCGTGGAGGTCAGGGTTAGAGTCAAGGTCAGGGTGGAGGTCAGGGTCAGGGTGAAGGTCAGGGTGGAGGTCAGGGTCCGGGTCAAGGTCAGGGTGGAGGTCAGTGTGAGGTTCAAGGTCAGGGTGGAGGTCAGGGTCAGAGTCAAGGTCAGGGTCGAGGCCACGGTCACAGTCAAGGTCAGGGTGGAGGTCAGGGTCAGAGTCAAGGTGAGGGTGAAGGTCAGGGTCAGGGTCGAGGTCAGGGTGGAGGTCAGGGTCACAGTCAAGGTCAAGGTGATGGTCAGGGTCAAGGTCAAAGTCAGGGTGGAGGTCAGGGTCATAGTCAAGGTCAGGGTGGAGGTCAGGGTGGAGGTCAGGGTCAGGGTCAAGGTCAGGGTGGAGGTCAGGGTCGGGGTCAAGGTCAGGGTGGAGGTCAGGGTCAGGGTCAAGGTAGGGGTGGAGGTCAGGGTCACAGTCAAGGTCAGGGTGGAGGTCAGGGTCAGAGTCAAGGTCAGAATGGAGGTCAGGGTCAGGGTCAAGGTCAGTATGGAGGTCAGGGTCACAGTCAAGGTCAGGGTGGAGGTCAGGGAGGAGGTCAGGGTCAGGGTCAAGGTCAGGGTTGAGGTCAGCGTCAAGTTCAAGGTCAGGGTGGAGGTCAGGGTCACAGTCAAGGTCAGGGTGAAGGTCAGGGTCAAGGTCAAGGTCAGCGTGGAGGTCAGGGTCAGAGTCAAGGTCAGGGTGGAGGTCAGGGTCAGGGTGAAGGTCAGGGTGGAGGTCAGGTTCAGGGTCAAGGTCAGAGTGGAGGTCAGGTGCAGGGTCAAGGTTAGGCTGAAGGTCAGGGACAGGGTCAAGGTCAGGGTGGGGGTCAGGGTCAAAGTCAAGGTCAGGGTGGAGGTCAGGATGGAGGTCAGGGTGGAGGTCAAGGTCAGGGTGGAGGTCAAGGTCAGGGTGGAGGTCAGGGTGGAGGTTACGCTCTGGGTCAAGGTCAGGGTGGAGGTCAGGGTCAGAGTCAAGGTCAGGGTGGTAGTCAGGTTCAGGGTCAAGGTCAGAGTGGAGGTCAGGGTCACAGTCAAGGTCAGGGTGGAGGTCGGGGAGGAGGTCAGGGTCAGGGTCAAGGTCAGGGTTGAGGTCAGGGTCAAGTTCAAGGTCAGGGTGGGGGTCAGGGTCACAGTCAAGGTCAGGGTGAAGGTCAGGGTCAACGTCGAGGTCAGCGTGGAGGTCAGGGTTAGAGTCAAGGTCAGGGTGGAGGTCAGGGTCAGGGTGAAGGTCAGGGTGGAGGTCAGGGTCAGGGTCAAGGTCAGGGTGGAGGTCAGTGTGAGGTTCAAGGTCAGGGTGGAGGTCAGGGTCAGAGTCAAGGTCAGGGTCGAGGCCACGGTCACAGTCAAGGTCAGGGTGGAGGTCAGGGTCAGAGTCAAGGTGAGGGTGAAGGTCAGGGTCAGGGTCAAGGTCAGGGTGGAGGTCAGGGTCACAGTCAAGGTCAAGGTGATGGTCAGGGTCAAGGTCAAAGTCAGGGTGGAGGTCAGGGTCATAGTCAAGGTCAGGGTGGAGGTCAGGGTGGAGGTCAGGGTCAGGGTCAAGGTCAGGGTGGAGGTCAGGGTCGGGGTCAAGGTCAGGGTGGAGGTCAGGGTCAGGGTCAAGGTAGGGGTGGAGGTCAGGGTCACAGTCAAGGTCAGGGTGGAGGTCAGGGTCAGAGTCAAGGTCAGAATGGAGGTCAGGGTCAGGGTCAAGGTCAGTATGGAGGTCAGGGTCACAGTTAAGGTCAGAATGGAGGTCAGGGAGGAGGTCAGGCTTAGGGTCAAGGTCAGGGTGGAGGTCAGGGTCACAGTCAGGGTCGGGGTGGAGGTCAGGGTCAAGGTCAAGGTCAGGGTGAAGGTCAGGGTCAGGGTGAAGGTCAGGGTGGAGGTCAGGCTCAGGGTCAAGGTCAGGGTGGAGGTCAGGGTCACAGTCAAGGTCGGGGTGGAGGTCAGGGTCAAGGTCAAGGTCAGGGTGGAGGTCAGGGTCAGAGTCAAGGTCAGGGTGGAGGTCAGGGTGAAGGTCAGGGTCAGGGTCAAGGTCAGGGTGGAGGTTAGGGTCAGAGTCAAGGTCAGGGTGGAGGTCAGGGTCAAGGTCAGGGTGGAGGTCAGGGTCACAGTCAAGGTCAGGGTGATGTTCAGGGTCAAAGTCAAGGTCAGGGTGGAGGTCAGGGTCAGAGTCAAGGTCAGGGTGGAGGTCAAGATGGAGGTCAGGGTGGAGGTCAGCGTCAGGGTCAAGGTCAGGGTGGAGGTCGGGGTCAGGGTCAGGGTCAGGGTGGAGGTCAGGGTCAAGTTCAAGGTCGGGTGCAGGTCAGGGTCAAAGTCAAGGTCAGGCTGAAGGTCAGGGTCAAGGTCAAGGTCAGGGTGGAGGTCAGGGTCAGGTTCAAGGTCAGAGTGGAGGTCAGGGTGGAGGTCAGCGTCAGGGTCAAGGTCAGAGTGGAGGTCACGGTGGAGGTGAAGGTCAGGGTAGAGGTCAGGGTGGAGGTCACGCTCTGGATCAAGGTCAGGGCGGAGGTCAGGGTCAGGGTGAAGGTCAGGGTGGAGGTCAGGTTCAGGGTCAAGGTCAGAGTGGAGGTCAGGTGCAGGGTCAAGGTTAGGCTGAAGGTCAGGGACAGGGTCAAGGTCAGGGTGGGGGTCAGGGTCAAAGTCAAGGTCAGGGTGGAGGTCAGGATGGAGGTCAGGGTGGAGGTCAAGGTCAGGGTGGAGGTCAAGGTCAGGGTGGAGGTCAGGGTGGAGGTTACGCTCTGGGTCAAGGTCAGGGTGGAGGTCAGGGTCAGAGTCAAGGTCAGGGTGGTAGTCAGGTTCAGGGTCAAGGTCAGAGTGGAGGTCAGGGTCACAGTCAAGGTCAGGGTGGAGGTCGGGGAGGAGGTCAGGGTCAGGGTCAAGGTCAGGGTTGAGGTCAGGGTCAAGTTCAAGGTCAGGGTGGGGGTCAGGGTCACAGTCAAGGTCAGGGTGAAGGTCAGGGTCAACGTCGAGGTCAGCGTGGAGGTCAGGGTTAGAGTCAAGGTCAGGGTGGAGGTCAGGGTCAGGGTGAAGGTCAGGGTGGAGGTCAGGGTCAGGGTCAAGGTCAGGGTGGAGGTCAGTGTGAGGTTCAAGGTCAGGGTGGAGGTCAGGGTCAGAGTCAAGGTCAGGGTCGAGGCCACGGTCACAGTCAAGGTCAGGGTGGAGGTCAGGGTCAGAGTCAAGGTGAGGGTGAAGGTCAGGGTCAGGGTCAAGGTCAGGGTGGAGGTCAGGGTCACAGTCAAGGTCAAGGTGATGGTCAGGGTCAAGGTCAAAGTCAGGGTGGAGGTCAGGGTCATAGTCAAGGTCAGGGTGGAGGTCAGGGTGGAGGTCAGGGTCAGGGTCAAGGTCAGGGTGGAGGTCAGGGTCGGGGTCAAGGTCAGGGTGGAGGTCAGGGTCAGGGTCAAGGTAGGGGTGGAGGTCAGGGTCACAGTCAAGGTCAGGGTGGAGGTCAGGGTCAGAGTCAAGGTCAGAATGGAGGTCAGGGTCAGGGTCAAGGTCAGTATGGAGGTCAGGGTCACAGTTAAGGTCAGAATGGAGGTCAGGGAGGAGGTCAGGCTTAGGGTCAAGGTCAGGGTGGAGGTCAGGGTCACAGTCAGGGTCGGGGTGGAGGTCAGGGTCAAGGTCAAGGTCAGGGTGAAGGTCAGGGTCAGGGTGAAGGTCAGGGTGGAGGTCAGGCTCAGGGTCAAGGTCAGGGTGGAGGTCAGGGTCACAGTCAAGGTCGGGGTGGAGGTCAGGGTCAAGGTCAAGGTCAGGGTGGAGGTCAGGGTCAGAGTCAAGGTCAGGGTGGAGGTCAGGGTGAAGGTCAGGGTCAGGGTCAAGGTCAGGGTGGAGGTTAGGGTCAGAGTCAAGGTCAGGGTGGAGGTCAGGGTCAAGGTCAGGGTGGAGGTCAGGGTCACAGTCAAGGTCAGGGTGATGTTCAGGGTCAAAGTCAAGGTCAGGGTGGAGGTCAGGGTCAGAGTCAAGGTCAGGGTGGAGGTCAAGATGGAGGTCAGGGTGGAGGTCAGCGTCAGGGTCAAGGTCAGGGTGGAGGTCGGGGTCAGGGTCAGGGTCAGGGTGGAGGTCAGGGTCAAGTTCAAGGTCGGGTGCAGGTCAGGGTCAAAGTCAAGGTCAGGCTGAAGGTCAGGGTCAAGGTCAAGGTCAGGGTGGAGGTCAGGGTCAGGTTCAAGGTCAGAGTGGAGGTCAGGGTGGAGGTCAGCGTCAGGGTCAAGGTCAGAGTGGAGGTCACGGTGGAGGTGAAGGTCAGGGTAGAGGTCAGGGTGGAGGTCACGCTCTGGATCAAGGTCAGGGCGGAGGTCAGGGTCAGGGTCAAGGTCAGGGTGGAGGTCAGGTTCAGGGTCAAGGTCAGGGTGGAGGTCAGGGTCAGAGTCAAGGTCAGAGTGGAGGTCAAGGTCAGAGTGTAGGTCAAGTGGGAGGTCAGGGTCAGGGTCAAGTTCAGGGTGGAGGTCAGGGTCAGGGTCAATGTAGGGGTGGAGGTCAGGGTCACAGTCAAGGTCAGGGTGGATGTCAGGGTCAAAGTCAAGGTCAGAGTGGAGGTCAAGGTCAGGGTGGAGGTCAAGGAGGAGGTCAGGGTCAGGGTCAAGTTCGGGGTGGAGGTCAGGGTCAGGGTCAAGGTCAGGGTGGGGGTCAGGGTCAGGGTCAATGTAAGGGTGGGGGTCAGGGTCACCGTCAAGGTCGGTCTGGAGGTCAGGGTCAAGGTCAAGGTCAGGGTGGAGGTCAGGGTCAGAGTCAAGGTCAGAGTGGAGGTCAGGGTCAAGGTCAAGGTCAGGGTGGAGATCAGGGTCAGAGTCGAGGTCAGGGTGGAGGTCAGATTGGAGGTCACGGTCAGGGTCAAGGTCAGGGTGGAGGTCAGGGTCAGGGTCAGGGTCAGGGTGGAGGTCAGGGTCAAGGTCAAGGTCAGGGTGGAGGTCAAGGTCAGGGTCGAGGTCAGGGTGGAGGTCAGGGTCGTGGTCAAGGTCAGGGTGGAGGTCAGGGTCAGGGTCAAGGTCAGCGTGGAGGTCAGGGTCAGAGTCAAGGTCAGGGTAGAGGTCGGGGTCAAGGTCAAGGTCAGGGTGGAGGTCAGGGTCAGAGTCAAGGTCAGGGTGGAGGTCAGGGTGGAGGTCAGCGTCAGGGTCAGGGTCAGGGTGGAGGTCAGGGTCAGGGTCAAGGTTACGGTCACAGTCGAGCTAGGGTGGAGGTCAGGGTCAGGGTCAAGGTCAGGGTGGAGGTCAGGGTGGGGGTCAGGGTCAGGGTCGAGGTCAGGGTGAAGGTCACGGTCACAGTCAAGGTCAGGGTCAAGGTCAGGGTGGAGGTCGGGGTCGAGGTCAAGGTCATGGTGGAGGTCTAGGTCGAGGTCAAGGTCAGCGGGGAGTTCAGTATCAGGGTCAAGGTCAGGGTGGAGGTCAGGGTGGAGGTCAGAATGGAGGTCAGGGTCAGGGTCAGGGTCAGGGTGCAGGTCAGGGTCAAGGTCAAGGTCAGGGTGGAGATCAGGGTCGGGGTCAAGGTCAGGGTGAAGGTCAGGGTCGGGGTCAAGAACAGGGTGGAGGTCAGGGTCAGGGTGAAGGTCAGGGTGGAGGTCAGGGTCAGGGTCAAGGTCAGGGTGGAGGTCAGTGTGAGGTTCAAGGTCAGGGTGGAGGTCAGGGTCAGAGTCAAGGTCAGGGTCGAGGCCACGGTCACAGTCAAGGTCAGGGTGGAGGTCAGGGTCAGAGTCAAGGTGAGGGTAAAGGTCAGGGTCAGGGTCAAGGTCAGGGTGGAGGTCAGGGTCACAGTCAAGGTCAAGGTGATGGTCAGGGTCAAGGTCAAAGTCAGGGTGGAGGTCAGGGTCATAGTCAAGGTCAGGGTGGAGGTCAGGGTGGAGGTCAGGGTCAGGGTCAAGGTCAGGGTGGAGGTCAGGGTCGGGGTCAAGGTCAGGGTGGAGGTCAGGGTCAGGGTCAAGGTAGGGGTGGAGGTCAGGGTCACAGTCAAGGTCAGGGTGGAGGTCAGGGTCAGAGTCAAGGTCAGAATGGAGGTCAGGGTCAGGGTCAAGGTCAGTATGGAGGTCAGGGTCACAGTTAAGGTCAGAATGGAGGTCAGGGAGGAGGTCAGGCTTAGGGTCAAGGTCAGGGTGGAGGTCAGGGTCACAGTCAGGGTCGGGGTGGAGGTCAGGGTCAAGGTCAAGGTCAGGGTGAAGGTCAGGGTCAGGGTGAAGGTCAGGGTGGAGGTCAGGCTCAGGGTCAAGGTCAGGGTGGAGGTCAGGGTCACAGTCAAGGTCGGGGTGGAGGTCAGGGTCAAGGTCAAGGTCAGGGTGGAGGTCAGGGTCAGAGTCAAGGTCAGGGTGGAGGTCAGGGTGAAGGTCAGGGTCAGGGTCAAGGTCAGGGTGGAGGTTAGGGTCAGAGTCAAGGTCAGGGTGGAGGTCAGGGTCAAGGTCAGGGTGGAGGTCAGGGTCACAGTCAAGGTCAGGGTGATGTTCAGGGTCAAAGTCAAGGTCAGGGTGGAGGTCAGGGTCAGAGTCAAGGTCAGGGTGGAGGTCAAGATGGAGGTCAGGGTGGAGGTCAGCGTCAGGGTCAAGGTCAGGGTGGAGGTCGGGGTCAGGGTCAGGGTCAGGGTGGAGGTCAGGGTCAAGTTCAAGGTCGGGTGCAGGTCAGGGTCAAAGTCAAGGTCAGGCTGAAGGTCAGGGTCAAGGTCAAGGTCAGGGTGGAGGTCAGGGTCAGGTTCAAGGTCAGAGTGGAGGTCAGGGTGGAGGTCAGCGTCAGGGTCAAGGTCAGAGTGGAGGTCACGGTGGAGGTGAAGGTCAGGGTAGAGGTCAGGGTGGAGGTCACGCTCTGGATCAAGGTCAGGGCGGAGGTCAGGGTCAGGGTCAAGGTCAGGGTGGAGGTCAGGTTCAGGGTCAAGGTCAGGGTGGAGGTCAGGGTCAGAGTCAAGGTCAGAGTGGAGGTCAAGGTCAGAGTGTAGGTCAAGTGGGAGGTCAGGGTCAGGGTCAAGTTCAGGGTGGAGGTCAGGGTCAGGGTCAATGTAGGGGTGGAGGTCAGGGTCACAGTCAAGGTCAGGGTGGATGTCAGGGTCAAAGTCAAGGTCAGAGTGGAGGTCAAGGTCAGGGTGGAGGTCAAGGAGGAGGTCAGGGTCAGGGTCAAGTTCGGGGTGGAGGTCAGGGTCAGGGTCAAGGTCAGGGTGGGGGTCAGGGTCAGGGTCAATGTAAGGGTGGGGGTCAGGGTCACCGTCAAGGTCGGTCTGGAGGTCAGGGTCAAGGTCAAGGTCAGGGTGGAGGTCAGGGTCAGAGTCAAGGTCAGAGTGGAGGTCAGGGTCAAGGTCAAGGTCAGGGTGGAGATCAGGGTCAGAGTCGAGGTCAGGGTGGAGGTCAGATTGGAGGTCACGGTCAGGGTCAAGGTCAGGGTGGAGGTCAGGGTCAGGGTCAGGGTCAGGGTGGAGGTCAGGGTCAAGGTCAAGGTCAGGGTGGAGGTCAAGGTCAGGGTCGAGGTCAGGGTGGAGGTCAGGGTCGTGGTCAAGGTCAGGGTGGAGGTCAGGGTCAGGGTCAAGGTCAGCGTGGAGGTCAGGGTCAGAGTCAAGGTCAGGGTAGAGGTCGGGGTCAAGGTCAAGGTCAGGGTGGAGGTCAGGGTCAGAGTCAAGGTCAGGGTGGAGGTCAGGGTGGAGGTCAGCGTCAGGGTCAGGGTCAGGGTGGAGGTCAGGGTCAGGGTCAAGGTTACGGTCACAGTCGAGCTAGGGTGGAGGTCAGGGTCAGGGTCAAGGTCAGGGTGGAGGTCAGGGTGGGGGTCAGGGTCAGGGTCGAGGTCAGGGTGAAGGTCACGGTCACAGTCAAGGTCAGGGTCAAGGTCAGGGTGGAGGTCGGGGTCGAGGTCAAGGTCATGGTGGAGGTCTAGGTCGAGGTCAAGGTCAGCGGGGAGTTCAGTATCGGGGTCAAGGTCAGGGTGGAGGTCAGGGTGGAGGTCAGAATGGAGGTCAGGGTCAGGGTCAGGGTCAGGGTGCAGGTCAGGGTCAAGGTCAAGGTCAGGGTGGAGATCAGGGTCGGGGTCAAGGTCAGGGTGAAGGTCAGGGTCGGGGTCAAGAACAGGGTGGAGGTCAGGGTCAGGGTCAAGGTCAGGGTCGAGGTCACGGTCACAGTCAAGGTCTGGGTGGAGGTCAGGGTCAGGGTCAAGGTCAGGGTGAATGTCAGGGTCAGGGTCAAGGTCAGGGTCCAGGTCAGGGTCAGGGTGGGGGTCACGGTCGAGGACAAAATCAGGGTGGAGGTCAGCGTCAGGGTCAACGCTAGGGTGGAGGTCAGGAACAGGGTCAAGGTCAGGGTGGAGGTCAGGGTCAGGGTCAGGGTCAGGGTGGGGGTCAGGGTCCGGGTCAAGGTCAGGGTGAAGGTCAGGGTCAGGGTCAAGGTCAGGGTGGACGTCAGGGTCGGGGTCAATGTCGAGGTGGAGGTCAGGGTCCGAGTCGGGGTCAGGGTGGAGGTCAGGGTCAAGGTCAATGTCAGGGTGGAGGTCAGGGTCACAATCAAGGTCAGGCTGATGGTCAGGGTCAAGGTCAGGGTGGAGGTCAGGGTGGGGGTCAGGGTCAGGGTCGAGGTCAGGGTGAAGGTCACGGTCACAGTCAAGGTCAGGGTCAAGGTCAGGGTGGAGGTCGGGGTCGAGGTCAAGGTCATGGTGGAGGTCTAGGTCGAGGTCAAGGTCAGCGGGGAGTTCAGTATCAGGGTCAAGGTCAGGGTGGAGGTCAGGGTGGAGGTCAGAATGGAGGTCAGGGTCAGGGTCAGGGTCAGGGTGCAGGTCAGGGTCAAGGTCAAGGTCAGGGTGGAGATCAGGGTCGGGGTCAAGGTCAGGGTGAAGGTCAGGGTCGGGGTCAAGGTCAGGGTCGAGGTCACGGTCACAGTCAAGGTCTGGGTGGAGGTCAGGGTCAGGGTCAAGGTCAGGGTGAATGTCAGGGTCAGGGTCAAGGTCAGGGTGGAGGTCAGGGTCAGGGTGGGGGTCACGGTCGAGGACAAAATCAGGGTGGAGGTCAGCGTCAGGGTCAACGCTAGGGTGGAGGTCAGGAACAGGGTCAAGGTCAGGGTGGAGGTCAGGGTCAGGGTCAGGGTCAGGGTGAGGGTCAGGGTCCGGGTCAAGGTCAGGGTGAAGGTCAGGGTCAGGGTCAAGGTCAGGGTGGAGGTCAGGGTCACAATCAAGGTCAGGCTGATGGTCAGGGTCAAGGTCAGAGTGAAGGTCAGGGTCCGGGTCAAGGTCAGGGTGGAGGTCAGGGTCAGGGTCAAGGTCAGGGTGGAGGTCAGGGTCAGGGTCAAGGTAGGGGTGGAGGTCAGGGTCACAGTCAAGGTCAGGGTGGAGGTCAGGGTCAGAGTCAAGGTCAAAATGGAGGTCAGGGTCAGGGTCAAGGTCAGTATCGAGGTCAGGGTCACAGTCAAGGTCAGGGTGGAGGTCAGGGAGGAGGTCAGGGTCAGGGTCAAGGTCAGGGTTGAGGTCAGGGTCAAGTTCAAGGTCAGGGTGGAGGTCAGGGAGGAGGTCAGGGTCAGGGTCAAGGTCAGGGTTGAGGTCGGGGTCAGAGTCAAGGTCAGGGTGGAGGTCAGGGAGGAGGTCAGGGTCAGGGTCAAGGTCAGGGTTGAGGTCAGGGTCAAGTTCAAGGTCAGGGTGGAGGTCAGGGTCACAGTCAAGGTCAGGGTGAAGGTCAGGGTGGAGGTCAGTGTGAGGGTCAAGGTCGGGGTAGAGGTCAGGGTCAGAGTCAAGGTGAGGGTGAAGGTCAGGGTCAGGGTCAAGGTCAGGGTGGAGGTCAGGGTCACAGTCAAGGTCAGGGTGATGGTCAGGGTCAAGGTCAAAGTCAGGGTGGAGGTCAGGGTCATAGTCAAGGTCAGGGTGGCGGTCAGGGTCAGGGTCAAGGTAGGGGTGAAGGTCAGGGTCACAGTCAAGGTCAGGGTGGAGGTCAGGGTCAGAGTCAAGGTCAGAATGGAGGTCAGGGTCAGGGTCAAGGTCAGGGTGGAGGTCAGGCTCAGGTTCAAGGTCAGGGTGGAGGTCAGGTGCAGGGTCAAGGTCAGGGTGGAGGTCAGGGTAAGGGTGAAGGTCAGGGTGGAGGTCAGGCTCAGGTTCAAGGTCAGGGTGGAGGTCAGGTGCAGGGTCAAGGTCAGGCTGAAGGTCAGGGACAGGGTCAAGGTCAGGGTGGGGGTCAGGGTCAAAGTCAAGGTCAGGGTGGAGGTCAGGATGAAGGTCAGGGTGGAGGTCAAGGTCAGGGTGGAGGTCAGGGTGGAGATCACGCTCTGGGTCAAGGTCAGGGTGGAGGTCAGGGTCACGGTCAAGGTCAGGGTGGTAGTCAGGTTCAGGGTCAAGGTCAGAGTGGAGGTCAGGGTCAAAACCAAGGTCAGGGTGGAGGTCAGGGTCACAGTCAAGGTCGGGGTCAGAGTCAAGGTCAGGGTGGAGGTCAGGGTCAGGGTCAAGGTAGGGGTGGAGGTCAGGGTCACAGTCAAGGTCAGGGTGGAGGTCAGGGTCAGAGTCAAGGTCAGAATGGAGGTCAGGGTCAGGGTCAAGGTCAGTATGGAGGTCAGGGTCACAGTCCAGGTCAGGGTGGAGGTCAGGGAGGAGGTCAGGGTCAGGGTCAACGTCAGGGTTGAGGTCAGGGTCAAGTTCAGGGTCAGGGTGGAGGTCAGGGTCACAGTCAAGGTCAGGGTGAAGGTCAGGGTGGAGGTCAGTGTGAGGGTCAAGGTCAGGGTGGAGGTCAGGGTCAGAGTCAAGGTCAGGGTCGAGGTTACGGTCACAGTCAAGGTCAGGGTGGAGGTCAGGGTCAGAGTCAAGGTGAGGGTGAACGTCAGGGTCAGGGTCAAGGTCAGGGTGGAGGTCAGGGTCACAGTCAAGGTCAGGGTGATGGTCAGGGTCAAGGTCAAAGTCAGGATGGAGGTCAGGGTCATAGTCAAGGTCAGGGTGGAGGTCAGGGTCAGGGTCAAGGTAGGGGTGGAGGTCAGGGTCACAGTCAAGGTCAGGGTGGAGGTCAGGGTCAGAGTCAAGGTCAGAATGGAGGTCAGGGTCAGGGTCAAGGTCAGTATGGAGGTCAGGGTCACAGTCAAGGTCAGGGTGGAGGTCAGGGAGGAGGTCAGGGTCAGGGTCAAGGTCAGGGTTGAGGTCAGGGTCAAGTTCAAGGTCACGGTGGAGGTCAGGGTCACAGTCAAGGTCAGGGTGAAGGTCAGGGTCAAGGTCAAGGTCAGCGTGGAGGTCAGGGTCAGAGTCAAGGTCAGGGTGGAGGTCAGGGTAAGGGTGAAGGTCAGGGTGGAGGTCAGGCTCAGGGTCAAGGTCAGGGTGGAGGTCAGGGTCAAGGTCAAGGTCAGGGTGGAGATCAGGGTCATAGTCAAGGTCAGGGTG
Organism: Tenthredo distinguenda; assembly: GCA_947538915.1. Taxonomy (NCBI): domain Eukaryota; kingdom Metazoa; phylum Arthropoda; class Insecta; order Hymenoptera; family Tenthredinidae; genus Tenthredo; species Tenthredo distinguenda. The sequence goes on from OX384538.1 coordinate 8,330,839, forward strand.
GAGGTCAGATTGGAGGTCACGGTCAGGGTCAAGGTCAGGGTGGAGGTCAGGGTCCGGGTCAGGGTCAGGGTGGAGGTCAGGGTCAAGGTCAAGGTCAGGCTGGAGGTCAAGTTTAGGGTCAAGGTCAGGGTGGAGGTCAGGGTCGGGGTCAAGGTCAGGGTGGAGGTCAGGGTCAGGGTCAAGGTCAGCGTGAAGGTCAGGGTCAGGGTCAAGGTCAGGGTGGAGGTCAGGGTCAGAGTCAAGGTCAGGGTGGAGGTCAGGGTGGAGGTCAGGGTCAGGGTCAAGGTCAGAGTGGAGGTCACGGTGGAGGTCAAGGTCAGGGTGGAGGTCAGGGTGGAGATCACGCTCTTGATCAAGGTCAGGGCGGAGGTCAGGGTCAGGGTCAAGGTCAGGGTGGAGGTCAGGTTCAGGGTCAAGGTCAGGGTGGAGGTCAGGGTCAGGGTCATGGTCAGGGTGGAGGTCAGGGTCAGGGTCAAGGACAGAGTGGAGATCAGGGTCAGGGTCAAGGTCAGGGTGGAGGTCAGGGTCGAGTTCAAGGTCAGGGGGGAGGTCAGTATCAGGGTCAAGGTCAGGGTGGAGATCACGGTGACAGTCAAGCTTGGGGTGGAGGTCAGGGTCGAGCTCGAGGTCAGGGTGGAGGTCAGGGTGGGGATCACGGTCGAGAACAAAATCAGGGTGTAGGTCAGCGTCAGGGTCAAGGCCAGGGTGGGGGACAGGGTCAGGGTCAAGGTCAGGGTGGAGGTCAGGGTCAGGGTCAAGGTCAGGGTGAAGGTTACGGTCACAGTCGAGCCAGGGTGGAGGTCAGGGTCAGGGTCAAGTTCAGGAGGGAGGTCAGGGTCGAGGTCAAGGTCAAGGTGGGGGTCACGGTCGAGGACAAAATCAGGGTCGAGGTCAGGGTCAGAGTCAAGGTCAGGGTGGAGGTCAGGGTGGAGGTCAGGGTCACAGTCAAGGTCAGGGTGGGGGTCAGGGAGGAGGTCAGGGTCAGGGTCAAGGTCAGGGTTGAGGTCAGCGTCAAGTTCAAGGTCAGGGTGGAGGTCAGGGTCGCAGTCAAGGTCAGGGTGAAGGTCAGGGTCAAGGTCAAGGTCAGCGTGGAGGTCAGGGTCAGAGTCAAGGTCAGGGTGGAGGTCAGGGTCAGGGTGAAGGTCAGGGTGGAGGTCAGGTTCAGGGTCAAGGTCAGAGTGGAGGTCAGGTGCAGGGTCAAGGTCAGGCTGAAGGTCAGGGACAGGGTCAAGGTCAGGGTGGGGGTCAGGGTCAAAGTCAAGGTCAGGGTGGAGGTCAGGATGGAGGTCAGGGTGGAGGTCAAGGTCAGGGTGGAGGTCAGGGTGGAGGTTACGCTCTGGGTCAAGGTCAGGGTGGAGGTCAGGGTCAGAGTCAAGGTCAGGGTGGTAGTCAGGTTCAGGGTCAAGGTCAGAGTGGAGGTCAGGGTCACAGTCAAGGTCAGGGTGGAGGTCGGGGAGGAGGTCAGGGTCAGGGTCAAGGTCAGGGTTGAGGTCAGGGTCAAGTTCAAGGTCAGGGTGGGGGTCAGGGTCACAGTCAAGGTCAGGGTGAAGGTCAGGGTCAACGTCGAGGTCAGCGTGGAGGTCAGGGTTAGAGTCAAGGTCAGGGTGGAGGTCAGGGTCAGGGTGAAGGTCAGGGTGGAGGTCAGGGTCAGGGTCAAGGTCAGGGTGGAGGTCAGTGTGAGGTTCAAGGTCAGGGTGGAGGTCAGGGTCAGAGTCAAGGTCAGGGTCGAGGCCACGGTCACAGTCAAGGTCAGGGTGGAGGTCAGGGTCAGAGTCAAGGTGAGGGTGAAGGTCAGGGTCAGGGTCGAGGTCAGGGTGGAGGTCAGGGTCACAGTCAAGGTCAAGGTGATGGTCAGGGTCAAGGTCAAAGTCAGGGTGGAGGTCAGGGTCATAGTCAAGGTCAGGGTGGAGGTCAGGGTGGAGGTCAGGGTCAGGGTCAAGGTCAGGGTGGAGGTCAGGGTCGGGGTCAAGGTCAGGGTGGAGGTCAGGGTCAGGGTCAAGGTAGGGGTGGAGGTCAGGGTCACAGTCAAGGTCAGGGTGGAGGTCAGGGTCAGAGTCAAGGTCAGAATGGAGGTCAGGGTCAGGGTCAAGGTCAGTATGGAGGTCAGGGTCACAGTCAAGGTCAGGGTGGAGGTCAGGGAGGAGGTCAGGGTCAGGGTCAAGGTCAGGGTTGAGGTCAGCGTCAAGTTCAAGGTCAGGGTGGAGGTCAGGGTCACAGTCAAGGTCAGGGTGAAGGTCAGGGTCAAGGTCAAGGTCAGCGTGGAGGTCAGGGTCAGAGTCAAGGTCAGGGTGGAGGTCAGGGTCAGGGTGAAGGTCAGGGTGGAGGTCAGGTTCAGGGTCAAGGTCAGAGTGGAGGTCAGGTGCAGGGTCAAGGTTAGGCTGAAGGTCAGGGACAGGGTCAAGGTCAGGGTGGGGGTCAGGGTCAAAGTCAAGGTCAGGGTGGAGGTCAGGATGGAGGTCGGGGTTGAGGTCAAGGTCAGGGTGGAGGTCAAGGTCAGGGTGGAGGTCAGGGTGGAGGTTACGCTCTGGGTCAAGGTCAGGGTGGAGGTCAGGGTCAGAGTCAAGGTCAGGGTGGTAGTCAGGTTCAGGGTCAAGGTCAGAGTGGAGGTCAGGGTCACAGTCAAGGTCAGGGTGGAGGTCGGGGAGGAGGTCAGGGTCAGGGTCAAGGTCAGGGTTGAGGTCAGGGTCAAGTTCAAGGTCAGGGTGGGGGTCAGGGTCACAGTCAAGGTCAGGGTGAAGGTCAGGGTCAACGTCGAGGTCAGCGTGGAGGTCAGGGTTAGAGTCAAGGTCAGGGTGGAGGTCAGGGTCAGGGTGAAGGTCAGGGTGGAGGTCAGGGTCAGGGTCAAGGTCAGGGTGGAGGTCAGTGTGAGGTTCAAGGTCAGGGTGGAGGTCAGGGTCAGAGTCAAGGTCAGGGTCGAGGCCACGGTCACAGTCAAGGTCAGGGTGGAGGTCAGGGTCAGAGTCAAGGTGAGGGTGAAGGTCAGGGTCAGGGTCAAGGTCAGGGTGGAGGTCAGGGTCACAGTCAAGGTCAAGGTGATGGTCAGGGTCAAGGTCAAAGTCAGGGTGGAGGTCAGGGTCATAGTCAAGGTCAGGGTGGAGGTCAGGGTGGAGGTCAGGGTCAGGGTCAAGGTCAGGGTGGAGGTCAGGGTCGGGGTCAAGGTCAGGGTGGAGGTCAGGGTCAGGGTCAAGGTAGGGGTGGAGGTCAGGGTCACAGTCAAGGTCAGGGTGGAGGTCAGGGTCAGAGTCAAGGTCAGAATGGAGGTCAGGGTCAGGGTCAAGGTCAGTATGGAGGTCAGGGTCACAGTTAAGGTCAGAATGGAGGTCAGGGAGGAGGTCAGGCTTAGGGTCAAGGTCAGGGTGGAGGTCAGGGTCACAGTCAGGGTCGGGGTGGAGGTCAGGGTCAAGGTCAAGGTCAGGGTGAAGGTCAGGGTCAGGGTGAAGGTCAGGGTGGAGGTCAGGCTCAGGGTCAAGGTCAGGGTGGAGGTCAGGGTCACAGTCAAGGTCGGGGTGGAGGTCAGGGTCAAGGTCAAGGTCAGGGTGGAGGTCAGGGTCAGAGTCAAGGTCAGGGTGGAGGTCAGGGTGAAGGTCAGGGTCAGGGTCAAGGTCAGGGTGGAGGTTAGGGTCAGAGTCAAGGTCAGGGTGGAGGTCAGGGTCAAGGTCAGGGTGGAGGTCAGGGTCACAGTCAAGGTCAGGGTGATGTTCAGGGTCAAAGTCAAGGTCAGGGTGGAGGTCAGGGTCAGAGTCAAGGTCAGGGTGGAGGTCAAGATGGAGGTCAGGGTGGAGGTCAGCGTCAGGGTCAAGGTCAGGGTGGAGGTCGGGGTCAGGGTCAGGGTCAGGGTGGAGGTCAGGGTCAAGTTCAAGGTCGGGTGCAGGTCAGGGTCAAAGTCAAGGTCAGGCTGAAGGTCAGGGTCAAGGTCAAGGTCAGGGTGGAGGTCAGGGTCAGGTTCAAGGTCAGAGTGGAGGTCAGGGTGGAGGTCAGCGTCAGGGTCAAGGTCAGAGTGGAGGTCACGGTGGAGGTGAAGGTCAGGGTAGAGGTCAGGGTGGAGGTCACGCTCTGGATCAAGGTCAGGGCGGAGGTCAGGGTCAGGGTCAAGGTCAGGGTGGAGGTCAGGTTCAGGGTCAAGGTCAGGGTGGAGGTCAGGGTCAGAGTCAAGGTCAGAGTGGAGGTCAAGGTCAGAGTGTAGGTCAAGTGGGAGGTCAGGGTCAGGGTCAAGTTCAGGGTGGAGGTCAGGGTCAGGGTCAATGTAGGGGTGGAGGTCAGGGTCACAGTCAAGGTCAGGGTGGATGTCAGGGTCAAAGTCAAGGTCAGAGTGGAGGTCAAGGTCAGGGTGGAGGTCAAGGAGGAGGTCAGGGTCAGGGTCAAGTTCGGGGTGGAGGTCAGGGTCAGGGTCAAGGTCAGGGTGGGGGTCAGGGTCAGGGTCAATGTAAGGGTGGGGGTCAGGGTCACCGTCAAGGTCGGTCTGGAGGTCAGGGTCAAGGTCAAGGTCAGGGTGGAGGTCAGGGTCAGAGTCAAGGTCAGAGTGGAGGTCAGGGTCAAGGTCAAGGTCAGGGTGGAGATCAGGGTCAGAGTCGAGGTCAGGGTGGAGGTCAGATTGGAGGTCACGGTCAGGGTCAAGGTCAGGGTGGAGGTCAGGGTCAGGGTCAGGGTCAGGGTGGAGGTCAGGGTCAAGGTCAAGGTCAGGGTGGAGGTCAAGGTCAGGGTCGAGGTCAGGGTGGAGGTCAGGGTCGTGGTCAAGGTCAGGGTGGAGGTCAGGGTCAGGGTCAAGGTCAGCGTGGAGGTCAGGGTCAGAGTCAAGGTCAGGGTAGAGGTCGGGGTCAAGGTCAAGGTCAGGGTGGAGGTCAGGGTCAGAGTCAAGGTCAGGGTGGAGGTCAGGGTGGAGGTCAGCGTCAGGGTCAGGGTCAGGGTGGAGGTCAGGGTCAGGGTCAAGGTTACGGTCACAGTCGAGCTAGGGTGGAGGTCAGGGTCAGGGTCAAGGTCAGGGTGGAGGTCAGGGTGGGGGTCAGGGTCAGGGTCGAGGTCAGGGTGAAGGTCACGGTCACAGTCAAGGTCAGGGTCAAGGTCAGGGTGGAGGTCGGGGTCGAGGTCAAGGTCATGGTGGAGGTCTAGGTCGAGGTCAAGGTCAGCGGGGAGTTCAGTATCAGGGTCAAGGTCAGGGTGGAGGTCAGGGTGGAGGTCAGAATGGAGGTCAGGGTCAGGGTCAGGGTCAGGGTGCAGGTCAGGGTCAAGGTCAAGGTCAGGGTGGAGATCAGGGTCGGGGTCAAGGTCAGGGTGAAGGTCAGGGTCGGGGTCAAGAACAGGGTGGAGGTCAGGGTCAGGGTGAAGGTCAGGGTGGAGGTCAGGGTCAGGGTCAAGGTCAGGGTGGAGGTCAGTGTGAGGTTCAAGGTCAGGGTGGAGGTCAGGGTCAGAGTCAAGGTCAGGGTCGAGGCCACGGTCACAGTCAAGGTCAGGGTGGAGGTCAGGGTCAGAGTCAAGGTGAGGGTGAAGGTCAGGGTCAGGGTCAAGGTCAGGGTGGAGGTCAGGGTCACAGTCAAGGTCAAGGTGATGGTCAGGGTCAAGGTCAAAGTCAGGGTGGAGGTCAGGGTCATAGTCAAGGTCAGGGTGGAGGTCAGGGTGGAGGTCAGGGTCAGGGTCAAGGTCAGGGTGGAGGTCAGGGTCGGGGTCAAGGTCAGGGTGGAGGTCAGGGTCAGGGTCAAGGTAGGGGTGGAGGTCAGGGTCACAGTCAAGGTCAGGGTGGAGGTCAGGGTCAGAGTCAAGGTCAGAATGGAGGTCAGGGTCAGGGTCAAGGTCAGTATGGAGGTCAGGGTCACAGTTAAGGTCAGAATGGAGGTCAGGGAGGAGGTCAGGCTTAGGGTCAAGGTCAGGGTGGAGGTCAGGGTCACAGTCAGGGTCGGGGTGGAGGTCAGGGTCAAGGTCAAGGTCAGGGTGAAGGTCAGGGTCAGGGTGAAGGTCAGGGTGGAGGTCAGGCTCAGGGTCAAGGTCAGGGTGGAGGTCAGGGTCACAGTCAAGGTCGGGGTGGAGGTCAGGGTCAAGGTCAAGGTCAGGGTGGAGGTCAGGGTCAGAGTCAAGGTCAGGGTGGAGGTCAGGGTGAAGGTCAGGGTCAGGGTCAAGGTCAGGGTGGAGGTTAGGGTCAGAGTCAAGGTCAGGGTGGAGGTCAGGGTCAAGGTCAGGGTGGAGGTCAGGGTCACAGTCAAGGTCAGGGTGATGTTCAGGGTCAAAGTCAAGGTCAGGGTGGAGGTCAGGGTCAGAGTCAAGGTCAGGGTGGAGGTCAAGATGGAGGTCAGGGTGGAGGTCAGCGTCAGGGTCAAGGTCAGGGTGGAGGTCGGGGTCAGGGTCAGGGTCAGGGTGGAGGTCAGGGTCAAGTTCAAGGTCGGGTGCAGGTCAGGGTCAAAGTCAAGGTCAGGCTGAAGGTCAGGGTCAAGGTCAAGGTCAGGGTGGAGGTCAGGGTCAGGTTCAAGGTCAGAGTGGAGGTCAGGGTGGAGGTCAGCGTCAGGGTCAAGGTCAGAGTGGAGGTCACGGTGGAGGTGAAGGTCAGGGTAGAGGTCAGGGTGGAGGTCACGCTCTGGATCAAGGTCAGGGCGGAGGTCAGGGTCAGGGTCAAGGTCAGGGTGGAGGTCAGGTTCAGGGTCAAGGTCAGGGTGGAGGTCAGGGTCAGAGTCAAGGTCAGAGTGGAGGTCAAGGTCAGAGTGTAGGTCAAGTGGGAGGTCAGGGTCAGGGTCAAGTTCAGGGTGGAGGTCAGGGTCAGGGTCAATGTAGGGGTGGAGGTCAGGGTCACAGTCAAGGTCAGGGTGGATGTCAGGGTCAAAGTCAAGGTCAGAGTGGAGGTCAAGGTCAGGGTGGAGGTCAAGGAGGAGGTCAGGGTCAGGGTCAAGTTCGGGGTGGAGGTCAGGGTCAGGGTCAAGGTCAGGGTGGGGGTCAGGGTCAGGGTCAATGTAAGGGTGGGGGTCAGGGTCACCGTCAAGGTCGGTCTGGAGGTCAGGGTCAAGGTCAAGGTCAGGGTGGAGGTCAGGGTCAGAGTCAAGGTCAGAGTGGAGGTCAGGGTCAAGGTCAAGGTCAGGGTGGAGATCAGGGTCAGAGTCGAGGTCAGGGTGGAGGTCAGATTGGAGGTCACGGTCAGGGTCAAGGTCAGGGTGGAGGTCAGGGTCAGGGTCAGGGTCAGGGTGGAGGTCAGGGTCAAGGTCAAGGTCAGGGTGGAGGTCAAGGTCAGGGTCGAGGTCAGGGTGGAGGTCAGGGTCGTGGTCAAGGTCAGGGTGGAGGTCAGGGTCAGGGTCAAGGTCAGCGTGGAGGTCAGGGTCAGAGTCAAGGTCAGGGTAGAGGTCGGGGTCAAGGTCAAGGTCAGGGTGGAGGTCAGGGTCAGAGTCAAGGTCAGGGTGGAGGTCAGGGTGGAGGTCAGCGTCAGGGTCAGGGTCAGGGTGGAGGTCAGGGTCAGGGTCAAGGTTACGGTCACAGTCGAGCTAGGGTGGAGGTCAGGGTCAGGGTCAAGGTCAGGGTGGAGGTCAGGGTGGGGGTCAGGGTCAGGGTCGAGGTCAGGGTGAAGGTCACGGTCACAGTCAAGGTCAGGGTCAAGGTCAGGGTGGAGGTCGGGGTCGAGGTCAAGGTCATGGTGGAGGTCTAGGTCGAGGTAAAGGTCAGCGGGGAGTTCAGTATCAGGGTCAAGGTCAGGGTGGAGGTCAGGGTGGAGGTCAGAATGGAGGTCAGGGTCAGGGTCAGGGTCAGGGTGCAGGTCAGGGTCAAGGTCAAGGTCAGGGTGGAGATCAGGGTCGGGGTCAAGGTCAGGGTGAAGGTCAGGGTCGGGGTCAAGGTCAGGGTCGAGGTCACGGTCACAGTCAAGGTCTGGGTGGAGGTCAGGGTCAGGGTCAAGGTCAGGGTGAATGTCAGGGTCAGGGTCAAGGTCAGGGTGGAGGTCAGGGTCAGGGTGGGGGTCACGGTCGAGGACAAAATCAGGGTGGAGGTCAGCGTCAGGGTCAACGCTAGGGTGGAGGTCAGGAACAGGGTCAAGGTCAGGGTGGAGGTCAGGGTCAGGGTCAGGGTCAGGGTGAGGGTCAGGGTCCGGGTCAAGGTCAGGGTGAAGGTCAGGGTCAGGGTCAAGGTCAGGGTGGACGTCAGGGTCGGGGTCAATGTCGAGGTGGAGGTCAGGGTCGGGGTCAAGGTCAGGGTGGAGGTCAGGGTCCGAGTCGGGGTCAGGGTGGAGGTCAGGGTCAAGGTCAATGTCAGGGTGGAGGTCAGGGTCACAATCAAGGTCAGGCTGATGGTCAGGGTCAAGGTCAGAGTGAAGGTCAGGGTCCGGGTCAAGGTCAGGGTGGAGGTCAGGGTCAGGGTCAAGGTCAGGGTGGAGGTCAGGGTCAGGGTCAAGGTAGGGGTGGAGGTCAGGGTCACAGTCAAGGTCAGGGTGGAGGTCAGGGTCAGAGTCAAGGTCAAAATGGAGGTCAGGGTCAGGGTCAAGGTCAGTATCGAGGTCAGGGTCACAGTCAAGGTCAGGGTGGAGGTCAGGGAGGAGGTCAGGGTCAGGGTCAAGGTCAGGGTTGAGGTCAGGGTCAAGTTCAAGGTCAGGGTGGAGGTCAGGGAGGAGGTCAGGGTCAGGGTCAAGGTCAGGGTTGAGGTCGGGGTCAGAGTCAAGGTCAAGGTGGAGGTCAGGGAGGAGGTCAGGGTCAGGGTCAAGGTCAGGGTTGAGGTCAGGGTCAAGTTCAAGGTCAGGGTGGAGGTCAGGGTCACAGTCAAGGTCAGGGTGAAGGTCAGGGTGGAGGTCAGTGTGAGGGTCAAGGTCGGGGTAGAGGTCAGGGTCAGAGTCAAGGTGAGGGTGAAGGTCAGGGTCAGGGTCAAGGTCAGGGTGGAGGTCAGGGTCACAGTCAAGGTCAGGGTGATGGTCAGGGTCAAGGTCAAAGTCAGGGTGGAGGTCAGGGTCATAGTCAAGGTCAGGGTGGCGGTCAGGGTCAGGGTCAAGGTAGGGGTGAAGGTCAGGGTCACAGTCAAGGTCAGGGTGGAGGTCAGGGTCAGAGTCAAGGTCAGAATGGAGGTCAGGGTCAGGGTCAAGGTCAGGGTGGAGGTCAGGCTCAGGTTCAAGGTCAGGGTGGAGGTCAGGTGCAGGGTCAAGGTCAGGGTGGAGGTCAGGGTAAGGGTGAAGGTCAGGGTGGAGGTCAGGCTCAGGTTCAAGGTCAGGGTGGAGGTCAGGTGCAGGGTCAAGGTCAGGCTGAAGGTCAGGGACAGGGTCAAGGTCAGGGTGGGGGTCAGGGTCAAAGTCAAGGTCAGGGTGGAGGTCAGGATGAAGGTCAGGGTGGAGGTCAAGGTCAGGGTGGAGGTCAGGGTGGAGATCACGCTCTGGGTCAAGGTCAGGGTGGAGGTCAGGGTCACGGTCAAGGTCAGGGTGGTAGTCAGGTTCAGGGTCAAGGTCAGAGTGGAGGTCAGGGTCAAAACCAAGGTCAGGGTGGAGGTCAGGGTCACAGTCAAGGTCGGGGTCAGAGTCAAGGTCAGGGTGGAGGTCAGGGTCAGGGTCAAGGTAGGGGTGGAGGTCAGGGTCACAGTCAAGGTCAGGGTGGAGGTCAGGGTCAGAGTCAAGGTCAGAATGGAGGTCAGGGTCAGGGTCAAGGTCAGTATGGAGGTCAGGGTCACAGTCCAGGTCAGGGTGGAGGTCAGGGAGGAGGTCAGGGTCAGGGTCAACGTCAGGGTTGAGGTCAGGGTCAAGTTCAGGGTCAGGGTGGAGGTCAGGGTCACAGTCAAGGTCAGGGTGAAGGTCAGGGTGGAGGTCAGTGTGAGGGTCAAGGTCAGGGTGGAGGTCAGGGTCAGAGTCAAGGTCAGGGTCGAGGTTACGGTCACAGTCAAGGTCAGGGTGGAGGTCAGGGTCAGAGTCAAGGTGAGGGTGAACGTCAGGGTCAGGGTCAAGGTCAGGGTGGAGGTCAGGGTCACAGTCAAGGTCAGGGTGATGGTCAGGGTCAAGGTCAAAGTCAGGATGGAGGTCAGGGTCATAGTCAAGGTCAGGGTGGAGGTCAGGGTCAGGGTCAAGGTAGGGGTGGAGGTCAGGGTCACAGTCAAGGTCAGGGTGGAGGTCAGGGTCAGAGTCAAGGTCAAAATGGAGGTCAGGGTCAGGGTCAAGGTCAGTATCGAGGTCAGGGTCACAGTCAAGGTCAGGGTGGAGGTCAGGGAGGAGGTCAGGGTCAGGGTCAAGGTCAGGGTTGAGGTCAGGGTCAAGTTCAAGGTCAGGGTGGAGGTCAGGGAGGAGGTCAGGGTCAGGGTCAAGGTCAGGGTTGAGGTCGGGGTCAGAGTCAAGGTCAGGGTGGAGGTCAGGGAGGAGGTCAGGGTCAGGGTCAAGGTCAGGGTTGAGGTCAGGGTCAAGTTCAAGGTCAGGGTGGAGGTCAGGGTCACAGTCAAGGTCAGGGTGAAGGTCAGGGTGGAGGTCAGTGTGAGGGTCAAGGTCGGGGTAGAGGTCAGGGTCAGAGTCAAGGTGAGGGTGAAGGTCAGGGTCAGGGTCAAGGTCAGGGTGGAGGTCAGGGTCACAGTCAAGGTCAGGGTGATGGTCAGGGTCAAGGTCAAAGTCAGGGTGGAGGTCAGGGTCATAGTCAAGGTCAGGGTGGCGGTCAGGGTCAGGGTCAAGGTAGGGGTGAAGGTCAGGGTCACAGTCAAGGTCAGGGTGGAGGTCAGGGTCAGAGTCAAGGTCAGAATGGAGGTCAGGGTCAGGGTCAAGGTCAGGGTGGAGGTCAGGCTCAGGTTCAAGGTCAGGGTGGAGGTCAGGTGCAGGGTCAAGGTCAGGGTGGAGGTCAGGGTAAGGGTGAAGGTCAGGGTGGAGGTCAGGCTCAGGTTCAAGGTCAGGGTGGAGGTCAGGTGCAGGGTCAAGGTCAGGCTGAAGGTCAGGGACAGGGTCAAGGTCAGGGTGGGGGTCAGGGTCAAAGTCAAGGTCAGGGTGGAGGTCAGGATGAAGGTCAGGGTGGAGGTCAAGGTCAGGGTGGAGGTCAGGGTGGAGATCACGCTCTGGGTCAAGGTCAGGGTGGAGGTCAGGGTCACGGTCAAGGTCAGGGTGGTAGTCAGGTTCAGGGTCAAGGTCAGAGTGGAGGTCAGGGTCAAAACCAAGGTCAGGGTGGAGGTCAGGGTCACAGTCAAGGTCGGGGTCAGAGTCAAGGTCAGGGTGGAGGTCAGGGTCAGGGTCAAGGTAGGGGTGGAGGTCAGGGTCACAGTCAAGGTCAGGGTGGAGGTCAGGGTCAGAGTCAAGGTCAGAATGGAGGTCAGGGTCAGGGTCAAGGTCAGTATGGAGGTCAGGGTCACAGTCCAGGTCAGGGTGGAGGTCAGGGAGGAGGTCAGGGTCAGGGTCAACGTCAGGGTTGAGGTCAGGGTCAAGTTCAGGGTCAGGGTGGAGGTCAGGGTCACAGTCAAGGTCAGGGTGAAGGTCAGGGTGGAGGTCAGTGTGAGGGTCAAGGTCAGGGTGGAGGTCAGGGTCAGAGTCAAGGTCAGGGTCGAGGTTACGGTCACAGTCAAGGTCAGGGTGGAGGTCAGGGTCAGAGTCAAGGTGAGGGTGAACGTCAGGGTCAGGGTCAAGGTCAGGGTGGAGGTCAGGGTCACAGTCAAGGTCAGGGTGATGGTCAGGGTCAAGGTCAAAGTCAGGATGGAGGTCAGGGTAATAGTCAAGGTCAGGGTGGAGGTCAGGGTCAGGGTCAAGGTAGGGGTGGAGGTCAGGGTCACAGTCAAGGTCAGGGTGGAGGTCAGGGTCAGAGTCAAGGTCAGAATGGAGGTCAGGGTCAGGGTCAAGGTCAGTATGGAGGTCAGGGTCACAGTCAAGGTCAGGGTGGAGGTCAGGGAGGAGGTCAGGGTCAGGGTCAAGGTCAGGGTTGAGGTCAGGGTCAAGTTCAAGGTCACGGTGGAGGTCAGGGTCACAGTCAAGGTCAGGGTGAAGGTCAGGGTCAAGGTCAAGGTCAGCGTGGAGGTCAGGGTCAGAGTCAAGGTCAGGGTGGAGGTCAGGGTAAGGGTGAAGGTCAGGGTGGAGGTCAGGCTCAGGGTCAAGGTCAGGGTGGAGGTCAGGGTCAAGGTCAAGGTCAGGGTGGAGATCAGGGTCATAGTCGAGGTCAGGGTGGAGGTCAGATTGGAGGTCACGGTCAGGGTCAAGGTCAGGGTGGAGGTCAGGGTCCGGGTCAGGGTCAGGGTGGAGGTCAGGGTCAAGGTCAAGGTCAGGCTGGAGGTCAAGTTTAGGGTCAAGGTCAGGGTGGAGGTCAGGGTCGGGGTCAAGGTCAGGGTGGAGGTCAGGGTCAGGGTCAAGGTCAGCGTGAAGGTCAGGGTCAGGGTCAAGGTCAGGGTGGAGGTCAGGGTCAGAGTCAAGGTCAGGGTGGAGGTCAGGGTGGAGGTCAGGGTCAGGGTCAAGGTCAGAGTGGAGGTCACGGTGGAGGTCAAGGTCAGGGTGGAGGTCAGGGTGGAGATCACGCTCTTGATCAAGGTCAGGGCGGAGGTCAGGGTCAGGGTCAAGGTCAGGGTGGAGGTCAGGTTCAGGGTCAAGGTCAGGGTGGAGGTCAGGGTCAGGGTCATGGTCAGGGTGGAGGTCAGGGTCAGGGTCAAGGACAGAGTGGAGATCAGGGTCAGGGTCAAGGTCAGGGTGGAGGTCAGGGTCGAGTTCAAGGTCAGGGGGGAGGTCAGTATCAGGGTCAAGGTCAGGGTGGAGATCACGGTGACAGTCAAGCTTGGGGTGGAGGTCAGGGTCGAGCTCGAGGTCAGGGTGGAGGTCAGGGTGGGGATCACGGTCGAGAACAAAATCAGGGTGTAGGTCAGCGTCAGGGTCAAGGCCAGGGTGGGGGACAGGGTCAGGGTCAAGGTCAGGGTGGAGGTCAGGGTCAGGGTCAAGGTCAGGGTGAAGGTTACGGTCACAGTCGAGCCAGGGTGGAGGTCAGGGTCAGGGTCAAGTTCAGGAGGGAGGTCAGGGTCGAGGTCAAGGTCAAGGTGGGGGTCACGGTCGAGGACAAAATCAGGGTCGAGGTCAGGGTCAGAGTCAAGGTCAGGGTGGAGGTCAGGGTGGAGGTCAGGGTCAAGTTTAAGGTCAGGGTGGAGGTCAGGGTCACAGTAAAGGTCAGGGTGAAGGTCAGGGTCAAGGTCAAGGACAGCGTGGAGGTCACGCTCTGGGTCAAGGTCAGGGTCGAGGTCAGGGTCAGGGTCAAGGTAGGGGTGGAGGTCAGGGTCACAGTCAAGGTCAGGGTGGAGGTCAGGGTCAGAGTCAAGGTCAGAATGGAGGTCAGGGTCAGGGTCAAGGTCAGTATGGAGGTCAGGGTCACAGTCAAGGTCAGGGTGGAGGTCAGGGAGGAGGTCAGGGTCAGGGTTAAGGTCAGGGTTGAGGTCAGGGTCGAGTTCAAGGTCAGGGTGGAGGTCAGGGTCACAGTCAAGGTCAGGGTGAAGGTCAGGGTCAAGGTCAAGGTCAGCGTGGAGGTCAGGGTCAGAGTCAAGGTCAGGGTGGAGGTCAGGGTAAGGGTGAAGGTCAGGGTGGAGGTCAGGCTCAGGGTCAAGGTCGGGGTGGAGGTCAGGGTCAAGGTCAAGGTCAGGGTGGAGATCAGGGTCATAGTCAAGGTCAGGGTGGAGGTCAGATTGGAGGTCACGGTCAGGGTCAAGGTCAGGGTGGAGGTCAGGGTCCGGGTCAGGGTCAGGGTGGAGGTCAGGGTCAAGGTCAAGGTCAGGCTGGAGGTCAAGGTTAGGGTCAAGGTCAGGGTGGAGGTCAGGGTCGGGGTCAAGGTCAGGGTGGAGGCCAGGGTCAGGGTCAAGGTCAGCGTGGAGGTCAGGGTCAGGGTCAAGGTCAGGGTGGAGGTCAGGGTCAGAGTCAAGGTCAGGGTGGAGGTCAGGGTGGAGGTCAGGGTCAGGGTCAAGGTCAGAGTGGAGGTCACGGTGGAGGTCAAGGTCAGGGTGGAGGTCAGGGTGGAGGTCACGCTCTTGATCAAGGTCAGGGCGGAGGTCAGGGTCAGGGTCAAGGTCACGGTGGAGGTCAGGTTCAGGGTCAAGGTCAGGGTGGAGGTCAGGGTCAGGGTCATGGTCAGGGTGGAGGTCAGGGTCAGGGTCAAGGACAGAGTGGAGATCAGGGTCAGGGTCAAGGTCAGGGTGGAGGTCAGGGTCGAGTTCAAGGTCAGGGGGGAGGTCAGTATCAGGGTCAAGGTCAGGGTGGAGATCACGGTGACAGTCAAGCTTGGGGTGGAGGTCAGGGTCGAGCTCGAGGTCAGGGTGGAGGTCAGGGTGGGGATCACGGTCGAGAACAAAATCAGGGTGTAGGTCAGCGTCAGGGTCAAGGCCAGGGTGGGGGACAGGGTCAGGGTCAAGGTCAGGGTGGAGGTCAGGGTCAGGGTCAAGGTCAGGGTGAAGGTTACGGTCACAGTCGAGCCAGGGTGGAGGTCAGGGTCAGGGTCAAGTTCAGGAGGGAGGTCAGGGTCGAGGTCAAGGTCAAGGTGGGGGTCACGGTCGAGGACAAAATCAGGGTCGAGGTCAGGGTCAGAGTCAAGGTCAGGGTGGAGGTCAGGGTGGAGGTCAGGGTCAAGTTTAAGGTCAGGGTGGAGGTCAGGGTCACAGTCAAGGTCAGGGTGAAGGTCAGGGTCAAGGTCAAGGACAGCGTGGAGGTCACGCTCTGGGTCAAGGTCAGGGTCGAGGTCAGGGTCAGGGTCAAGGTAGGGGTGGAGGTCAGGGTCACAGTCAAGGTCAAAGTGGAGGTCAGGGTCAGAGTCAAGGTCAGAATGGCGGTCAGGGTCAGGGTCAAGGTCAATATCGAGGTCAGGGTCACAGTCAAGGTCAGGGTGGAGGTCAGGGAGGAGGTCAGGGTCAGGGTCAAGGTCAGGGTTGAGGTCAGGGTCAAGTTCAAGGTCAGGGTGGAGGTCAGGGTCACAGTCAAGGTCAGGGTGAAGGTCAGGGTCAAGGTCGAGGTCAGCGTGGAGGTCAGGGTCAGAGTCAAGGTCAGGGTGGAGGTCAGGGTCAGGGTGAAGGTCAGGGTGGAGGTCAGGGTCGGGGTCAAGGTCAGGGTGGAGGTCAGTGTGAGGTTCAAGGTCAGGGTGGAGGTCAGGGTCAGAGTCAAGGTCAGGGTCGAGGTCAGGGTCACAGTCAAGGTCAGGGTGGAGGTCAGGGTCAGAGTCAAGGTGAGAGTGAAGGTCAGGGTCAGGGTCAAGGTCAGGGTGGAGGTCAGGGTCACAGTCAAGGTCAGGGTGATGGTCAGGGTCAAGGTCAAAGTCAGGGTGGAGGTCAGGGTCATAGTCAAGGTCAGGGTGGAGGTCAGGGTGGAGGTCAGGGTCAGGGTCAAGGTCAGGGTGGAGGTCAGTGTCGGGGTCAAGGTCAGGGTGGAGGTCAGGGTCAGGGTCAAGGTGAGGGTGGAGGTCAGAGTCACAGTCAAGGTCAGGGTGGAGGTCAGGGTCAGAGTCAAGGTCAGAATGGAGGTCAGGGTCAGGGTCAAGGTCAGTATGGAGGTCAGGGTCACAGTCAAGGTCAGGGTGGAGGTCAGGGAGGAGGTCAGGCTCAGGGTCAAGGTCAGGGTGGACGTCAGGGTCACAGTCAAGGTCGGGGTGGAGGTCAGGGTCAAGGTCAAGGTCAGGGTGGAGGTCAGGGTCAGGGTGAAGGTCAGGGTGGAGGTCAGGCTCAGGGTCAAGGTCAGGGTGGAGGTCAGGGTCACAGTCAAGGTCGGGGTGGAGGTCAGGGTCAAGGTCAAGATCAGGGTGGAGGTCAGGGTCAGAGTCAAGGTCAGGGTGGAGGTCAGGGTGAAGGTCAGGGTCAGGGTCAAGGTCAGGGTGGAGGTTAGGGTCAGAGTCAAGGTCAGGGTGGAGGTCAGGGTGAAGGTCAGGGTGGAGGTCAGGGTCACAGTCAAGGTCAGGGTGATGGTCAGGGTCAAGGTCAAGGTCAGGGTGGAGGTCAGGGTCAGAGTCAAGGTCAGAGTGGAGGTCAGGGTGAAGGTCAGGGTCAGGGTCAAGGTCAGGGTGGAGGTCAGGGTCAGGGTCAATGGAGAGGTGGAGGTCAGGGTCACAGTCAAGGTCAGGGTGGATGTCAGGGTCAGAGTCAAGGTCAGAGTGGAGGTCAAGGTAGGGGTGAAGGTCAAGGAGGAGGTCAGGGTCAGGGTCAAGTTCAGGGTGGAGGTCAGGGTCAGAGTCAAGGTCAGGGTGGAGGTCAGGGTCAGAGTCAAGGTCAGAGTGGAGGTCAAGGTCAGAGTGTAGGTCAAGTGGGAGGTCAGGGTCAGGGTCAAGTTCAGGGTGGAGGTCAGGGTCAGGGTCAATGTAGGGGTGGAGGTCAGGGTCACAGTCAAGGTCAGGGTGGATGTCAGGGTCAAAGTCAAGGTCAGAGTGGAGGTCAAGGTCAGGGTGGAGGTCAAGGAGGAGGTCAGGGTCAGGGTCAAGTTCGGGGTGGAGGTCAGGGTCAGGGTCAAGGTCAGGGTGGGGGTCAGGGTCAGGGTCAATGTAAGGGTGGGGGTCAGGGTCACCGTCAAGGTCGGTCTGGAGGTCAGGGTCAAGGTCAAGGTCAGGGTGGAGGTCAGGGTCAGAGTCAAGGTCAGAGTGGAGGTCAGGGTCAAGGTCAAGGTCAGGGTGGAGATCAGGGTCAGAGTCGAGGTCAGGGTGGAGGTCAGATTGGAGGTCACGGTCAGGGTCAAGGTCAGGGTGGAGGTCAGGGTCAGGGTCAGGGTCAGGGTGGAGGTCAGGGTCAAGGTCAAGGTCAGGGTGGAGGTCAAGGTCAGGGTCGAGGTCAGGGTGGAGGTCAGGGTCGTGGTCAAGGTCAGGGTGGAGGTCAGGGTCAGGGTCAAGGTCAGCGTGGAGGTCAGGGTCAGAGTCAAGGTCAGGGTAGAGGTCGGGGTCAAGGTCAAGGTCAGGGTGGAGGTCAGGGTCAGAGTCAAGGTCAGGGTGGAGGTCAGGGTGGAGGTCAGCGTCAGGGTCAGGGTCAGGGTGGAGGTCAGGGTCAGGGTCAAGGTTACGGTCACAGTCGAGCTAGGGTGGAGGTCAGGGTCAGGGTCAAGGTCAGGGTGGAGGTCAGGGTGGGGGTCAGGGTCAGGGTCGAGGTCAGGGTGAAGGTCACGGTCACAGTCAAGGTCAGGGTCAAGGTCAGGGTGGAGGTCGGGGTCGAGGTCAAGGTCATGGTGGAGGTCTAGGTCGAGGTCAAGGTCAGCGGGGAGTTCAGTATCAGGGTCAAGGTCAGGGTGGAGGTCAGGGTGGAGGTCAGAATGGAGGTCAGGGTCAGGGTCAGGGTCAGGGTGCAGGTCAGGGTCAAGGTCAAGGTCAGGGTGGAGATCAGGGTCGGGGTCAAGGTCAGGGTGAAGGTCAGGGTCGGGGTCAAGAACAGGGTGGAGGTCAGGGTCAGGGTGAAGGTCAGGGTGGAGGTCAGGGTCAGGGTCAAGGTCAGGGTGGAGGTCAGTGTGAGGTTCAAGGTCAGGGTGGAGGTCAGGGTCAGAGTCAAGGTCAGGGTCGAGGCCACGGTCACAGTCAAGGTCAGGGTGGAGGTCAGGGTCAGAGTCAAGGTGAGGGTGAAGGTCAGGGTCAGGGTCAAGGTCAGGGTGGAGGTCAGGGTCACAGTCAAGGTCAAGGTGATGGTCAGGGTCAAGGTCAAAGTCAGGGTGGAGGTCAGGGTCATAGTCAAGGTCAGGGTGGAGGTCAGGGTGGAGGTCAGGGTCAGGGTCAAGGTCAGGGTGGAGGTCAGGGTCGGGGTCAAGGTCAGGGTGGAGGTCAGGGTCAGGGTCAAGGTAGGGGTGGAGGTCAGGGTCACAGTCAAGGTCAGGGTGGAGGTCAGGGTCAGAGTCAAGGTCAGAATGGAGGTCAGGGTCAGGGTCAAGGTCAGTATGGAGGTCAGGGTCACAGTTAAGGTCAGAATGGAGGTCAGGGAGGAGGTCAGGCTTAGGGTCAAGGTCAGGGTGGAGGTCAGGGTCACAGTCAGGGTCGGGGTGGAGGTCAGGGTCAAGGTCAAGGTCAGGGTGAAGGTCAGGGTCAGGGTGAAGGTCAGGGTGGAGGTCAGGCTCAGGGTCAAGGTCAGGGTGGAGGTCAGGGTCACAGTCAAGGTCGGGGTGGAGGTCAGGGTCAAGGTCAAGGTCAGGGTGGAGGTCAGGGTCAGAGTCAAGGTCAGGGTGGAGGTCAGGGTGAAGGTCAGGGTCAGGGTCAAGGTCAGGGTGGAGGTTAGGGTCAGAGTCAAGGTCAGGGTGGAGGTCAGGGTCAAGGTCAGGGTGGAGGTCAGGGTCACAGTCAAGGTCAGGGTGATGTTCAGGGTCAAAGTCAAGGTCAGGGTGGAGGTCAGGGTCAGAGTCAAGGTCAGGGTGGAGGTCAAGATGGAGGTCAGGGTGGAGGTCAGCGTCAGGGTCAAGGTCAGGGTGGAGGTCGGGGTCAGGGTCAGGGTCAGGGTGGAGGTCAGGGTCAAGTTCAAGGTCGGGTGCAGGTCAGGGTCAAAGTCAAGGTCAGGCTGAAGGTCAGGGTCAAGGTCAAGGTCAGGGTGGAGGTCAGGGTCAGGTTCAAGGTCAGAGTGGAGGTCAGGGTGGAGGTCAGCGTCAGGGTCAAGGTCAGAGTGGAGGTCACGGTGGAGGTGAAGGTCAGGGTAGAGGTCAGGGTGGAGGTCACGCTCTGGATCAAGGTCAGGGCGGAGGTCAGGGTCAGGGTCAAGGTCAGGGTGGAGGTCAGGTTCAGGGTCAAGGTCAGGGTGGAGGTCAGGGTCAGAGTCAAGGTCAGAGTGGAGGTCAAGGTCAGAGTGTAGGTCAAGTGGGAGGTCAGGGTCAGGGTCAAGTTCAGGGTGGAGGTCAGGGTCAGGGTCAATGTAGGGGTGGAGGTCAGGGTCACAGTCAAGGTCAGGGTGGATGTCAGGGTCAAAGTCAAGGTCAGAGTGGAGGTCAAGGTCAGGGTGGAGGTCAAGGAGGAGGTCAGGGTCAGGGTCAAGTTCGGGGTGGAGGTCAGGGTCAGGGTCAAGGTCAGGGTGGGGGTCAGGGTCAGGGTCAATGTAAGGGTGGGGGTCAGGGTCACCGTCAAGGTCGGTCTGGAGGTCAGGGTCAAGGTCAAGGTCAGGGTGGAGGTCAGGGTCAGAGTCAAGGTCAGAGTGGAGGTCAGGGTCAAGGTCAAGGTCAGGGTGGAGATCAGGGTCAGAGTCGAGGTCAGGGTGGAGGTCAGATTGGAGGTCACGGTCAGGGTCAAGGTCAGGGTGGAGGTCAGGGTCAGGGTCAGGGTCAGGGTGGAGGTCAGGGTCAAGGTCAAGGTCAGGGTGGAGGTCAAGGTCAGGGTCGAGGTCAGGGTGGAGGTCAGGGTCGTGGTCAAGGTCAGGGTGGAGGTCAGGGTCAGGGTCAAGGTCAGCGTGGAGGTCAGGGTCAGAGTCAAGGTCAGGGTAGAGGTCGGGGTCAAGGTCAAGGTCAGGGTGGAGGTCAGGGTCAGAGTCAAGGTCAGGGTGGAGGTCAGGGTGGAGGTCAGCGTCAGGGTCAGGGTCAGGGTGGAGGTCAGGGTCAGGGTCAAGGTTACGGTCACAGTCGAGCTAGGGTGGAGGTCAGGGTCAGGGTCAAGGTCAGGGTGGAGGTCAGGGTGGGGGTCAGGGTCAGGGTCGAGGTCAGGGTGAAGGTCACGGTCACAGTCAAGGTCAGGGTCAAGGTCAGGGTGGAGGTCGGGGTCGAGGTCAAGGTCATGGTGGAGGTCTAGGTCGAGGTAAAGGTCAGCGGGGAGTTCAGTATCAGGGTCAAGGTCAGGGTGGAGGTCAGGGTGGAGGTCAGAATGGAGGTCAGGGTCAGGGTCAGGGTCAGGGTGCAGGTCAGGGTCAAGGTCAAGGTCAGGGTGGAGATCAGGGTCGGGGTCAAGGTCAGGGTGAAGGTCAGGGTCGGGGTCAAGGTCAGGGTCGAGGTCACGGTCACAGTCAAGGTCTGGGTGGAGGTCAGGGTCAGGGTCAAGGTCAGGGTGAATGTCAGGGTCAGGGTCAAGGTCAGGGTGGAGGTCAGGGTCAGGGTGGGGGTCACGGTCGAGGACAAAATCAGGGTGGAGGTCAGCGTCAGGGTCAACGCTAGGGTGGAGGTCAGGAACAGGGTCAAGGTCAGGGTGGAGGTCAGGGTCAGGGTCAGGGTCAGGGTGAGGGTCAGGGTCCGGGTCAAGGTCAGGGTGAAGGTCAGGGTCAGGGTCAAGGTCAGGGTGGACGTCAGGGTCGGGGTCAATGTCGAGGTGGAGGTCAGGGTCGGGGTCAAGGTCAGGGTGGAGGTCAGGGTCCGAGTCGGGGTCAGGGTGGAGGTCAGGGTCAAGGTCAATGTCAGGGTGGAGGTCAGGGTCACAATCAAGGTCAGGCTGATGGTCAGGGTCAAGGTCAGAGTGAAGGTCAGGGTCCGGGTCAAGGTCAGGGTGGAGGTCAGGGTCAGGGTCAAGGTCAGGGTGGAGGTCAGGGTCAGGGTCAAGGTAGGGGTGGAGGTCAGGGTCACAGTCAAGGTCAGGGTGGAGGTCAGGGTCAGAGTCAAGGTCAAAATGGAGGTCAGGGTCAGGGTCAAGGTCAGTATCGAGGTCAGGGTCACAGTCAAGGTCAGGGTGGAGGTCAGGGAGGAGGTCAGGGTCAGGGTCAAGGTCAGGGTTGAGGTCAGGGTCAAGTTCAAGGTCAGGGTGGAGGTCAGGGAGGAGGTCAGGGTCAGGGTCAAGGTCAGGGTTGAGGTCGGGGTCAGAGTCAAGGTCAAGGTGGAGGTCAGGGAGGAGGTCAGGGTCAGGGTCAAGGTCAGGGTTGAGGTCAGGGTCAAGTTCAAGGTCAGGGTGGAGGTCAGGGTCACAGTCAAGGTCAGGGTGAAGGTCAGGGTGGAGGTCAGTGTGAGGGTCAAGGTCGGGGTAGAGGTCAGGGTCAGAGTCAAGGTGAGGGTGAAGGTCAGGGTCAGGGTCAAGGTCAGGGTGGAGGTCAGGGTCACAGTCAAGGTCAGGGTGATGGTCAGGGTCAAGGTCAAAGTCAGGGTGGAGGTCAGGGTCATAGTCAAGGTCAGGGTGGCGGTCAGGGTCAGGGTCAAGGTAGGGGTGAAGGTCAGGGTCACAGTCAAGGTCAGGGTGGAGGTCAGGGTCAGAGTCAAGGTCAGAATGGAGGTCAGGGTCAGGGTCAAGGTCAGGGTGGAGGTCAGGCTCAGGTTCAAGGTCAGGGTGGAGGTCAGGTGCAGGGTCAAGGTCAGGGTGGAGGTCAGGGTAAGGGTGAAGGTCAGGGTGGAGGTCAGGCTCAGGTTCAAGGTCAGGGTGGAGGTCAGGTGCAGGGTCAAGGTCAGGCTGAAGGTCAGGGACAGGGTCAAGGTCAGGGTGGGGGTCAGGGTCAAAGTCAAGGTCAGGGTGGAGGTCAGGATGAAGGTCAGGGTGGAGGTCAAGGTCAGGGTGGAGGTCAGGGTGGAGATCACGCTCTGGGTCAAGGTCAGGGTGGAGGTCAGGGTCACGGTCAAGGTCAGGGTGGTAGTCAGGTTCAGGGTCAAGTTCAGAGTGGAGGTCAGGGTCAAAACCAAGGTCAGGGTGGAGGTCAGGGTCACAGTCAAGGTCGGGGTCAGAGTCAAGGTCAGGGTGGAGGTCAGGGTCAGGGTCAAGGTAGGGGTGGAGGTCAGGGTCACAGTCAAGGTCAGGGTGGAGGTCAGGGTCAGAGTCAAGGTCAGAATGGAGGTCAGGGTCAGGGTCAAGGTCAGTATGGAGGTCAGGGTCACAGTCCAGGTCAGGGTGGAGGTCAGGGAGGAGGTCAGGGTCAGGGTCAACGTCAGGGTTGAGGTCAGGGTCAAGTTCAGGGTCAGGGTGGAGGTCAGGGTCACAGTCAAGGTCAGGGTGAAGGTCAGGGTGGAGGTCAGTGTGAGGGTCAAGGTCAGGGTGGAGGTCAGGGTCAGAGTCAAGGTCAGGGTCGAGGTTACGGTCACAGTCAAGGTCAGGGTGGAGGTCAGGGTCAGAGTCAAGGTGAGGGTGAACGTCAGGGTCAGGGTCAAGGTCAGGGTGGAGGTCAGGGTCACAGTCAAGGTCAGGGTGATGGTCAGGGTCAAGGTCAAAGTCAGGATGGAGGTCAGGGTCATAGTCAAGGTCAGGGTGGAGGTCAGGGTCAGGGTCAAGGTAGGGGTGGAGGTCAGGGTCACAGTCAAGGTCAGGGTGGAGGTCAGGGTCAGAGTCAAGGTCAAAATGGAGGTCAGGGTCAGGGTCAAGGTCAGTATCGAGGTCAGGGTCACAGTCAAGGTCAGGGTGGAGGTCAGGGAGGAGGTCAGGGTCAGGGTCAAGGTCAGGGTTGAGGTCAGGGTCAAGTTCAAGGTCAGGGTGGAGGTCAGGGAGGAGGTCAGGGTCAGGGTCAAGGTCAGGGTTGAGGTCGGGGTCAGAGTCAAGGTCAGGGTGGAGGTCAGGGAGGAGGTCAGGGTCAGGGTCAAGGTCAGGGTTGAGGTCAGGGTCAAGTTCAAGGTCAGGGTGGAGGTCAGGGTCACAGTCAAGGTCAGGGTGAAGGTCAGGGTGGAGGTCAGTGTGAGGGTCAAGGTCGGGGTAGAGGTCAGGGTCAGAGTCAAGGTGAGGGTGAAGGTCAGGGTCAGGGTCAAGGTCAGGGTGGAGGTCAGGGTCACAGTCAAGGTCAGGGTGATGGTCAGGGTCAAGGTCAAAGTCAGGGTGGAGGTCAGGGTCATAGTCAAGGTCAGGGTGGCGGTCAGGGTCAGGGTCAAGGTAGGGGTGAAGGTCAGGGTCACAGTCAAGGTCAGGGTGGAGGTCAGGGTCAGAGTCAAGGTCAGAATGGAGGTCAGGGTCAGGGTCAAGGTCAGGGTGGAGGTCAGGCTCAGGTTCAAGGTCAGGGTGGAGGTCAGGTGCAGGGTCAAGGTCAGGGTGGAGGTCAGGGTAAGGGTGAAGGTCAGGGTGGAGGTCAGGCTCAGGTTCAAGGTCAGGGTGGAGGTCAGGTGCAGGGTCAAGGTCAGGCTGAAGGTCAGGGACAGGGTCAAGGTCAGGGTGGGGGTCAGGGTCAAAGTCAAGGTCAGGGTGGAGGTCAGGATGAAGGTCAGGGTGGAGGTCAAGGTCAGGGTGGAGGTCAGGGTGGAGATCACGCTCTGGGTCAAGGTCAGGGTGGAGGTCAGGGTCACGGTCAAGGTCAGGGTGGTAGTCAGGTTCAGGGTCAAGGTCAGAGTGGAGGTCAGGGTCAAAACCAAGGTCAGGGTGGAGGTCAGGGTCACAGTCAAGGTCGGGGTCAGAGTCAAGGTCAGGGTGGAGGTCAGGGTCAGGGTCAAGGTAGGGGTGGAGGTCAGGGTCACAGTCAAGGTCAGGGTGGAGGTCAGGGTCAGAGTCAAGGTCAGAATGGAGGTCAGGGTCAGGGTCAAGGTCAGTATGGAGGTCAGGGTCGCAGTCCAGGTCAGGGTGGAGGTCAGGGAGGAGGTCAGGGTCAGGGTCAACGTCAGGGTTGAGGTCAGGGTCAAGTTCAGGGTCAGGGTGGAGGTCAGGGTCACAGTCAAGGTCAGGGTGAAGGTCAGGGTGGAGGTCAGTGTGAGGGTCAAGGTCAGGGTGGAGGTCAGGGTCAGAGTCAAGGTCAGGGTCGAGGTTACGGTCACAGTCAAGGTCAGGGTGGAGGTCAGGGTCAGAGTCAAGGTGAGGGTGAACGTCAGGGTCAGGGTCAAGGTCAGGGTGGAGGTCAGGGTCACAGTCAAGGTCAGGGTGATGGTCAGGGTCAAGGTCAAAGTCAGGATGGAGGTCAGGGTAATAGTCAAGGTCAGGGTGGAGGTCAGGGTCAGGGTCAAGGTAGGGGTGGAGGTCAGGGTCACAGTCAAGGTCAGGGTGGAGGTCAGGGTCAGAGTCAAGGTCAGAATGGAGGTCAGGGTCAGGGTCAAGGTCAGTATGGAGGTCAGGGTCACAGTCAAGGTCAGGGTGGAGGTCAGGGAGGAGGTCAGGGTCAGGGTCAAGGTCAGGGTTGAGGTCAGGGTCAAGTTCAAGGTCACGGTGGAGGTCAGGGTCACAGTCAAGGTCAGGGTGAAGGTCAGGGTCAAGGTCAAGGTCAGCGTGGAGGTCAGGGTCAGAGTCAAGGTCAGGGTGGAGGTCAGGGTAAGGGTGAAGGTCAGGGTGGAGGTCAGGCTCAGGGTCAAGGTCAGGGTGGAGGTCAGGGTCAAGGTCAAGGTCAGGGTGGAGATCAGGGTCATAGTCGAGGTCAGGGTGGAGGTCAGATTGGAGGTCACGGTCAGGGTCAAGGTCAGGGTGGAGGTCAGGGTCCGGGTCAGGGTCAGGGTGGAGGTCAGGGTCAAGGTCAAGGTCAGGCTGGAGGTCAAGTTTAGGGTCAAGGTCAGGGTGGAGGTCAGGGTCGGGGTCAAGGTCAGGGTGGAGGTCAGGGTCAGGGTCAAGGTCAGCGTGAAGGTCAGGGTCAGGGTCAAGGTCAGGGTGGAGGTCAGGGTCAGAGTCAAGGTCAGGGTGGAGGTCAGGGTGGAGGTCAGGGTCAGGGTCAAGGTCAGAGTGGAGGTCACGGTGGAGGTCAAGGTCAGGGTGGAGGTCAGGGTGGAGATCACGCTCTTGATCAAGGTCAGGGCGGAGGTCAGGGTCAGGGTCAAGGTCAGGGTGGAGGTCAGGTTCAGGGTCAAGGTCAGGGTGGAGGTCAGGGTCAGGGTCATGGTCAGGGTGGAGGTCAGGGTCAGGGTCAAGGACAGAGTGGAGATCAGGGTCAGGGTCAAGGTCAGGGTGGAGGTCAGGGTCGAGTTCAAGGTCAGGGGGGAGGTCAGTATCAGGGTCAAGGTCAGGGTGGAGATCACGGTGACAGTCAAGCTTGGGGTGGAGGTCAGGGTCGAGCTCGAGGTCAGGGTGGAGGTCAGGGTGGGGATCACGGTCGAGAACAAAATCAGGGTGTAGGTCAGCGTCAGGGTCAAGGCCAGGGTGGGGGACAGGGTCAGGGTCAAGGTCAGGGTGGAGGTCAGGGTCAGGGTCAAGGTCAGGGTGAAGGTTACGGTCACAGTCGAGCCAGGGTGGAGGTCAGGGTCAGGGTCAAGTTCAGGAGGGAGGTCAGGGTCGAGGTCAAGGTCAAGGTGGGGGTCACGGTCGAGGACAAAATCAGGGTCGAGGTCAGGGTCAGAGTCAAGGTCAGGGTGGAGGTCAGGGTGGAGGTCAGGGTCAAGTTTAAGGTCAGGGTGGAGGTCAGGGTCACAGTAAAGGTCAGGGTGAAGGTCAGGGTCAAGGTCAAGGACAGCGTGGAGGTCACGCTCTGGGTCAAGGTCAGGGTCGAGGTCAGGGTCAGGGTCAAGGTAGGGGTGGAGGTCAGGGTCACAGTCAAGGTCAGGGTGGAGGTCAGGGTCAGAGTCAAGGTCAGAATGGAGGTCAGGGTCAGGGTCAAGGTCAGTATGGAGGTCAGGGTCACAGTCAAGGTCAGGGTGGAGGTCAGGGAGGAGGTCAGGGTCAGGGTCAAGGTCAGGGTTGAGGTCAGGGTCGAGTTCAAGGTCAGGGTGGAGGTCAGGGTCACAGTCAAGGTCAGGGTGAAGGTCAGGGTCAAGGTCAAGGTCAGCGTGGAGGTCAGGGTCAGAGTCAAGGTCAGGGTGGAGGTCAGGGTAAGGGTGAAGGTCAGGGTGGAGGTCAGGCTCAGGGTCAAGGTCGGGGTGGAGGTCAGGGTCAAGGTCAAGGTCAGGGTGGAGATCAGGGTCATAGTCAAGGTCAGGGTGGAGGTCAGATTGGAGGTCACGGTCAGGGTCAAGGTCAGGGTGGAGGTCAGGGTCCGGGTCAGGGTCAGGGTGGAGGTCAGGGTCAAGGTCAAGGTCAGGCTGGAGGTCAAGGTTAGGGTCAAGGTCAGGGTGGAGGTCAGGGTCGGGGTCAAGGTCAGGGTGGAGGCCAGGGTCAGGGTCAAGGTCAGCGTGGAGGTCAGGGTCAGGGTCAAGGTCAGGGTGGAGGTCAGGGTCAGAGTCAAGGTCAGGGTGGAGGTCAGGGTGGAGGTCAGGGTCAGGGTCAAGGTCAGAGTGGAGGTCACGGTGGAGGTCAAGGTCAGGGTGGAGGTCAGGGTGGAGGTCACGCTCTTGATCAAGGTCAGGGCGGAGGTCAGGGTCAGGGTCAAGGTCACGGTGGAGGTCAGGTTCAGGGTCAAGGTCAGGGTGGAGGTCAGGGTCAGGGTCATGGTCAGGGTGGAGGTCAGGGTCAGGGTCAAGGACAGAGTGGAGATCAGGGTCAGGGTCAAGGTCAGGGTGGAGGTCAGGGTCGAGTTCAAGGTCAGGGGGGAGGTCAGTATCAGGGTCAAGGTCAGGGTGGAGATCACGGTGACAGTCAAGCTTGGGGTGGAGGTCAGGGTCGAGCTCGAGGTCAGGGTGGAGGTCAGGGTGGGGATCACGGTCGAGAACAAAATCAGGGTGTAGGTCAGCGTCAGGGTCAAGGCCAGGGTGGGGGACAGGGTCAGGGTCAAGGTCAGGGTGGAGGTCAGGGTCAGGGTCAAGGTCAGGGTGAAGGTTACGGTCACAGTCGAGCCAGGGTGGAGGTCAGGGTCAGGGTCAAGTTCAGGAGGGAGGTCAGGGTCGAGGTCAAGGTCAAGGTGGGGGTCACGGTCGAGGACAAAATCAGGGTCGAGGTCAGGGTCAGAGTCAAGGTCAGGGTGGAGGTCAGGGTGGAGGTCAGGGTCAAGTTTAAGGTCAGGGTGGAGGTCAGGGTCACAGTCAAGGTCAGGGTGAAGGTCAGGGTCAAGGTCAAGGACAGCGTGGAGGTCACGCTCTGGGTCAAGGTCAGGGTCGAGGTCAGGGTCAGGGTCAAGGTAGGGGTGGAGGTCAGGGTCACAGTCAAGGTCAAAGTGGAGGTCAGGGTCAGAGTCAAGGTCAGAATAGCGGTCAGGGTCAGGGTCAAGGTCAATATCGAGGTCAGGGTCACAGTCAAGGTCAGGGTGGAGGTCAGGGAGGAGGTCAGGGTCAGGGTCAAGGTCAGGGTTGAGGTCAGGGTCAAGTTCAAGGTCAGGGTGGAGGTCAGGGTCACAGTCAAGGTCAGGGTGAAGGTCAGGGTCAAGGTCGAGGTCAGCGTGGAGGTCAGGGTCAGAGTCAAGGTCAGGGTGGAGGTCAGGGTCAGGGTGAAGGTCAGGGTGGAGGTCAGGGTCGGGGTCAAGGTCAGGGTGGAGGTCAGTGTGAGGTTCAAGGTCAGGGTGGAGGTCAGGGTCAGAGTCAAGGTCAGGGTCGAGGTCAGGGTCACAGTCAAGGTCAGGGTGGAGGTCAGGGTCAGAGTCAAGGTGAGAGTGAAGGTCAGGGTCAGGGTCAAGGTCAGGGTGGAGGTCAGGGTCACAGTCAAGGTCAGGGTGATGGTCAGGGTCAAGGTCAAAGTCAGGGTGGAGGTCAGGGTCATAGTCAAGGTCAGGGTGGAGGTCAGGGTGGAGGTCAGGGTCAGGGTCAAGGTCAGGGTGGAGGTCAGTGTCGGGGTCAAGGTCAGGGTGGAGGTCAGGGTCAGGGTCAAGGTGAGGGTGGAGGTCAGAGTCACAGTCAAGGTCAGGGTGGAGGTCAGGGTCAGAGTCAAGGTCAGAATGGAGGTCAGGGTCAGGGTCAAGGTCAGTATGGAGGTCAGGGTCACA
Organism: Tenthredo distinguenda; assembly: GCA_947538915.1. Classification (NCBI taxonomy): domain Eukaryota; kingdom Metazoa; phylum Arthropoda; class Insecta; order Hymenoptera; family Tenthredinidae; genus Tenthredo; species Tenthredo distinguenda. The sequence goes on from OX384538.1 coordinate 8,358,178, forward strand.
GTCAAGGTCAGGGTGGAGGTCAGGGAGGAGGTCAGGCTCAGGGTCAAGGTCAGGGTGGACGTCAGGGTCACAGTCAAGGTCGGGGTGGAGGTCAGGGTCAAGGTCAAGGTCAGGGTGGAGGTCAGGGTCAGGGTGAAGGTCAGGGTGGAGGTCAGGCTCAGGGTCAAGGTCAGGGTGGAGGTCAGGGTCACAGTCAAGGTCGGGGTGGAGGTCAGGGTCAAGGTCAAGATCAAGGTGGAGGTCAGGGTCAGAGTCAAGGTCAGGGTGGAGGTCAGGGTGAAGGTCAGGGTCAGGGTCAAGGTCAGGGTGGAGGTTAGGGTCAGAGTCAAGGTCAGGGTGGAGGTCAGGGTGAAGGTCAGGGTGGAGGTCAGGGTCACAGTCAAGGTCAGGGTGATGGTCAGGGTCAAGGTCAAGGTCAGGGTGGAGGTCAGGGTCAGAGTCAAGGTCAGAGTGGAGGTCAGGGTGAAGGTCAGGGTCAGGGTCAAGGTCAGGGTGGAGGTCAGGGTCAGGGTCAATGTAGAGGTGGAGGTCAGGGTCACAGTCAAGGTCAGGGTGGATGTCAGGGTCAGAGTCAAGGTCAGAGTGGAGGTCAAGGTAGGGGTGAAGGTCAAGGAGGAGGTCAGGGTCAGGGTCAAGTTCAGGGTGGAGGTCAGGGTCAGAGTCAAGGTCAGGGTGGAGGTCAGGGTGGAGGTCAGGGTCAGGGTCAAGGTCAGGGTGGAGGTCCGGGTAAGGGTCAAGGTCGGGGTGAACGTCAGGGTCAGGGTCAAGGTCAGGGTGGAGGTCCGGGTCAGGGTCAAGGTCGGGGTGGAGGTCAGGGTCAGGGTCAAGGTCAGGATGGAGGTCAGGGTGGAGGTCAAGGTCAGGGTGGAGGTCAGGGTGGAGGTCACGCTCTGGGTCAAGGTCAGAGTCAAGGTGAGGGTGAAGGTCAGGGTAAGGGTCAAGGTCAGGGTGGAGGTCAGGGTCACAGTCAAGGTCAGGGTGATGGTCAGGGTCAAGGTCAAAGTCAGGGTGGAGGTCAGGGTCATAGTCAAGGTCAGGGTGGAGGTCAGGGTGGAGGTCCGGGTCAGGGTCAAGGTCAGGGTGGAGGTCAGGGTCACAGTCAAGGTCAGGGTGATGGTCAGGGTCAAGGTCAAAGTCAGGGTGGAGGTCAGGGTCATAGTCAAGGTCAGGGTGGAGGTCAGGGTGGAGGTCAGGGTCAGGGTCAAGGTCAGGGTGGAGGTCAGTGTCGGGGTCAAGGTCAGGGTGGAGGTCAGGGTCAGGGTCAAGGTAGGGGTGGAGGTCAGAGTCACAGTCAAGGTCAGGGTGGAGGTCAGGGTCAGAGTCAAGGTCAGAATGGAGGTCAGGGTCAGGGTCAAGGTCAGTATGGAGGTCAGGGTCACAGTCAAGGTCAGGGTGGAGGTCAGGGAGGAGGTCAGGCTCAGGGTCAAGGTCAGGGTGGACGTCAGGGTCACAGTCAAGGTCGGGGTGGAGGTCAGGGTCAAGGTCAAGGTCAGGGTGGAGGTCAGGGTCAGGGTGAAGGTCAGGGTGGAGGTCAGGCTCAGGGTCAAGGTCAGGGTGGAGGTCAGGGTCACAGTCAAGGTCGGGGTGGAGGTCAGGGTCAAGGTCAAGATCAGGGTGGAGGTCAGGGTCAGAGTCAAGGTCAGGGTGGAGGTCAGGGTGAAGGTCAGGGTCAGGGTCAAGGTCAGGGTGGAGGTTAGGGTCAGGGTCAATGTAGAGGTGGAGGTCAGGGTCACAGTCAAGGTCAGGGTGGATGTCAGGGTCAGAGTCAAGGTCAGACTGGAGGTCAAGGTAGGGGTGAAGGTCAAGGAGGAGGTCAGGGTCAGGGTCAAGTTCAGGGTGGAGGTCAGGGTCAGAGTCAAGGTCCAGGTGGAGGTCAGGGTGGAGGTCAGGGTCAGGGTCAAGGTCAGGGTGGAGGTCCGGGTAAGGGTCAAGGTCGGGGTGAACGTCAGGGTCAGGGTCAAGGTCAGGGTGGAGGTCCGGGTCAGGGTCAAGGTCGGGGTGGAGGTCAGGGTCAGGGTCAAGGTCAGGATGGAGGTCAGGGTGGAGGTCAAGGTCAGGGTGGAGGTCAGGGTGGAGGTCACGCTCTGGGTCAAGGTCAGAGTCAAGGTGAGGGTGAAGGTCAGGGTAAGGGACAAGGTCAGGGTGGAGGTCAGGGTCACAGTCAAGGTCAGGGTGATGGTCAGGGTCAAGGTCAAAGTCAGGGTGGAGGTCAGGGTCATAGTCAAGGTCAGGGTGGAGGTCAGGGTGGAGGTCAGGGTCAGGGTCAAGGTCAGGGTGGAGGTCAGTGTCGGGGTCAAGGTCAGGGTGGAGGTCAGGGTCAGGGTCAAGGTAGGGGTGGAGGTCAGAGTCACAGTCAAGGTCAGGGTGGAGGTCAGGGTCAGAGTCAAGGTCAGAATGGAGGTCAGGGTCAGGGTCAAGGTCAGTATGGAGGTCAGGGTTGGGGTCAAGGTCAGGGTGGAGGTCAGGGTCAGCGTCAAGGTCAGGGTGGAGGTCAGGGTCAGGGTCAGAGTCAGGGATGAGGTCAGGGTCAAGGTCAAGGTCAAGGAGGAGGTCAGGGTCAGAGTCAAGATCAGGGTGGAGGTCAGGGTCAAAGTCAAGGTCAGGCTGAAGGTCAGGGTCAAGGTCAAGGTCAGGGTGGAGGTCAGGGTCAGGGTCAAGGTCAGGGTGGAGGTCAGGGTCAAAGTCAAGGTCAGGGTGGAGGTCAGGGTCAAAGTCAAGGTCAGGCTGAAGGTCAGGGTCAAGGTCAAGGTCAGGGTGGAGGTCAGGGTCAGGGTCAAGGTCAAAGTGACGGTCAGGTTCCGGGTCAAGGTCAGGGTGGAGGTCAGAGTCAAAGTCAAGGTCAGGGTGGAGGTCGGGGTCAAAGTCAAGGTCAGGCTGAAGGTCAGGGTCAAAGTCAAGGTCAGGGCGAAGGTCAGGGTCAGGTTCAAGGTCAGAGTGGAGGTCAGGGTAGAGGTCCGGGTCAGGGTCAAGGTCAGGGTGGAGGTCAGGGTCAGAGTCAAGGTCAGGGTGGAGGTCAGGGTCCGGGTCAGGGTCAGGGTGGAGGTCAGGGTCAAGGTCAAGGTCAGGCTGGAGGTCAAGGTTAGGGTCAAGGTCAGGGTGGAGGTCAGGGTCGGGGTCAAGGTCAGGGTGGAGGTCAGGGTCAGGGTCAAGGTCAGCGTGGAGGTCAGGGTCAGGGTCAAGGTCAGGGTGGAGGTCAGGGTCAGAGTCAAGGTCAGGGTGGAGGTCAGGGTGGAAGTCAGGGTCAGGGTCAAGGTCAGAGTGGAGGTCACGGTGGAGGTCAAGGTCAGGGTGGAGGTCAGGGTGGAGGTCACGCTCTTGATCAAGGTCAGTGCGGAGGTCAGGGTCAGGGTCAAGGTCAGGGTGGAGGTCAGGTTCAGGGTCAAGGTCAGGGTGGAGGTCAGGGTCGGGGTCATGGTCAGAGTGGAGGTCAGGGTCAGGGTCAAGGACAGAGTGGAGATCAGGGTCAGGGTCAAGGTCAGGGTGGAGGTCAGGGTCGAGTTCAAGGTCAGGGGGGAGGTCAGTATCAGGGTCAAGGTCAGGGTGGAGATCACGGTGACAGTCAAGCTTGGGGTGGAGGTCAGGGTCGAGCTCGAGGTCAGGGTGGAGGTCAGGGTGGGGATCACGGTCGAGAACAAAATCAGGGTGTAGGTCAGCGTCAGGGTCAAGGCCAGGGTGGGGGACAGGGTCAGGGTCAAGGTCAGGGTGGAGGTCAGTGTCAGGGTCAAGGTCAGGGTGAAGGTTACGGTCACAGTCGAGCCAGGGTGGAGGTCAGGGTCAGGGTCAAGTTCAGGAGGGAGGTCAGGGTCGAGGTCAAGGTCAAGGTGGGGGTCACGGTCGAGGACAAAATCAGGGTCGAGGTCAGGGTCAGAGTCAAGGTCAGGGTGGAGGTCAGGGTGGAGGTCAGGGTCAAGTTTAAGGTCAGGGTGGAGGTCAGGGTCACAGTCAAGGTCAGGGTGAAGGTCAGGGTCAAGGTCAAGGACAGCGTGGAGGTCACGCTCTGGGTCAAGGTCAGGGTCGAGGTCAGGGTCAGGGTCAAGGTAGGGGTGGAGGTCAGGGTCACAGTCAAGGTCAGGGTGGAGGTCAGGGTCAGAGTCAAGGTCAGAATGGCGATCAGGGTCAGGGTCAAGGTCAATATCGAGGTCAGGGTCACAGTCAAGGTCAGGGTGGAGGTCAGGGAGGAGGTCAGGGTCAGGGTCAAGGTCAGGGTTGAGGTCAGGGTCAAGTTCAAGGTCAGGGTGGAGGTCAGGGTCACAGTCAAGGTCAGGGTGAAGGTCAGGGTCAAGGTCGAGGTCAGCGTGGAGGTCAGGGTCAGAGTCAAGGTCAGGGTGGAGGTCAGGGTCAGGGTGAAGGTCAGGGTGGAGGTCAGGGTCAGGGTCAAGGTCAGGGTGGAGGTCAGTGTGAGGTTCAAGGTCAGGGTGGAGGTCAGGGTCAGAGTCAAGGTCAGGGTCGAGGTCAGGGTCACAGTCAAGGTCAGGGTGGAGGTCAGGGTCAGAGTCAAGGTGAGGGTGAAGGTCAGGGTCAGGGTCAAGGTCAGGGTGGAGGTCAGGGTCACAGTCAAGGTCAGGGTGATGGTCAGGGTCAAGGTCAAAGTCAGGGTGGAGGTCAGGGTCATAGTCAAGGTCAGGGTGGAGGTCAGGGTCAGGGTCAAGGTAGGGGTGGAGGTCAGGGTCACAGTCAAGGTCAGGGTGGAGGTCAGGGTCAGAGTCAAGGTCAGAATGGAGGTCAGGGTCAGGGTCAAGGTCAGTATGGAGGTCAGGGTCACAGTCAAGGTCAGGGTGGAGGTCAGGGAGGAGGTCAGGGTCAGGGTCAAGGTCAGGGTTGAGGTCAGGGTCAAGTTCAAGGTCAGGGTGGAGGTCAGGGTCACAGTCAAGGTCAGGGTGAAGGTCAGGGTCAAGGTCAAGGTCAGCGTGGAGGTCAGGGTCAGAGTCAAGGTCAGGGTGGAGGTCAGGGTAAGGGTGAAGGTCAGGGTGGAGGTCAGGCTCAGGGTCAAGGTCAGGATGGAGGTCAGGGTCAAGGTCAAGGTCAGGGTGGAGATCAGGGTCATAGTCAAGGTCAGGGTGGAGGTCAGATTGGAGGTCACGGTCAGGGTCAAGGTCAGGGTGGAGGTCAGGGTCCGGGTCAGGGTCAGGGTGGAGGTCAGGGTCAAGGTCAAGGTCAGGCTGGAGGTCAAGGTTAGGGTCAAGGTCAGGGTGGAGGTCAGGGTCGGGGTCAAGGTCAGGGTGGAGGTCAGGGTCAGGGTCAAGGTCAGCGTGGAGGTCAGGGTCAGGGTCAAGGTCAGGGTGGAGGTCAGGGTCAGAGTCAAGGTCAGGGTGGAGGTCAGGGTGGAGGTCAGGGTCAGGGTCAAGGTCAGAGTGGAGGTCACGGTGGAGGTCAAGGTCAGGGTGGAGGTCAGGGTGGAGGTCACGCTCTTGATCAAGGTCAGGGCGGAGGTCAGGGTCAGGGTCAAGGTCAGGGTGGAGGTCAGGTTCAGGGTCAAGGTCAGGGTGGAGGTCAGGGTCAGGGTCATGGTCAGGGTGGAGGTCAGGGTCAGGGTCAAGGACAGAGTGGAGATCAGGGTCAGGGTCAAGGTCAGGGTGGAGGTCAGGGTCGAGTTCAAGGTCAGGGGGGAGGTCAGTATCAGGGTCAAGGTCAGGGTGGAGGTCAGGGTCAGAGTCAAGGTCAGAATGGAGGTCAGGGTCAGGGTCAAGGTCAGTATGGAGGTCAGGGTCACAGTCAAGGTCAGGGTGGAGGTCAGGGAGGAGGTCCGGGTCAGGGTCAAGGTCGGGGTGGAGGTCAGGGTCAGGGTCAAGGTCAGGATGGAGGTCAGGGTGGAGGTCAAGGTCAGGGTGGAGGTCAGGGTGGAGGTCACGCTCTGGGTCAAGGTCAGAGTCAAGGTGAGGGTGAAGGTCAGGGTCAGGGTCAAGGTCAGGGTGGAGGTCCGGGTCACAGTCAAGGTCAGGGTGATGGTCAGGGTCAAGGTCAAAGTCAGGGTGGAGGTCAGGGTCATAGTCAAGGTCAGGGTGGAGGTCAGGGTGGAGGTCAGGGTCAGGGTCAAGGTCAGGGTGGAGGTCAGTGTCGGGGTCAAGGTCAGGGTAAAGGTCAGGGTCAGGGTCAAGGTAGGGGTGGAGGTCAGAGTCACAGTCAAGGTCAGGGTGGAGGTCAGGGTCAGAGTCAAGGTCAGAATGGAGGTCAGGGTCAGGGTCAAGGTCAGTATGGAGGTCTGGGTCACAGTCAAGGTCAGGGTGGAGGTCAGGGAGGAGGTCAGGCTCAGGGTCAAGGTCAGGGTGGACGTCAGGGTCACAGTCAAGGTCGGGGTGGAGGTCAGGGTCAAGGTCAAGGTCAGGGTGGAGGTCAGGGTCAGGGTGAAGGTCAGGGTGGAGGTCAGGCTCAGGGTCAAGGTCAGGGTGGAGGTCAGGGTCACAGTCAAGGTCGGGGTGGAGGTCAGGGTCAAGGTCAAGATCAGGGTGGAGGTCAGGGTCAGAGTCAAGGTCAGGGTGGAGGTCAGGGTGAAGGTCAGGGTCAGGGTCAAGGTCAGGGTGGAGGTTAGGGTCAGAGTCAAGGTCAGGGTGGAGGTCAGGGTCAGAGTCAAGTTTAGAGTGGAGGTCAGGGTGAAGGTCAGGGTCAGGGTCAAGGTCAGGGTGGAGGTCAGGGTCAGGGTCAATGTAGAGGTGGAGGTCAGGGTCACAGTCAAGGTCAGGGTGGATGTCAGGGTCAGAGTCAAGGTCAGAGTGGAGGTCAAGGTAGGGGTGAAGGTCAAGGAGGAGGTCAGGGTCAGGGTCAAGTTCAGGGTGGAGGTCAGGGTCAGAGTCAAGGTCAGGGTGGAGGTCAGGGTGGAGGTCAGGGTCAGGGTCAAGGTCAGGGTGGAGGTCCGGGTAAGGGTCAAGGTCGAGGTGAACGTCAGGGTCAGGGTCAAGGTCAGGGTGGAGGTCCGGGTCAGGGTCAAGGTCGGGGTGGAGGTCAGGGTCAGGGTCAAGGTCAGGATGGAGGTCAGGGTGGAGGTCAAGGTCAGGGTGGAGGTCAGGGTGGAGGTCACGCTCTGGGTCAAGGTCAGGGTGGAGGTCAGGGTCAGGGTCAAGGTCAGGGTGGTAGTCAGGGAGGAGGTCAGGGTCAGGGTCAAGGTCAGGGTGGAGGTCAGGGTCAGGGTCAATGTAGGGGTGGAGGTCAGGGTCACAGTCCAGGTCAGGGTGGATGTCAGGGTCAGATTCGAGGTCAGGGTGGAGGTCAGGGTCAGGGTCAATGTAAGGGTGGAGGTCAGGGTCACAGTCAATGTAGGGGTGGAGGTCAGGGTCACAGTCAAGGTCAGGGTGGAGGTCAGGGTCAGGGTCAAGTTTAGGGTGGAGGTCAGGGTCAGGGTCAAGGTCAGGGTGGAGGTCAGGGTCAGGGTCCATGTAGGGGTGGAGGTCAGGGTCACAGTCAAGGTCGGGGTGGAGGTCGGGGTCAAGGTCAAGGTCAGGGTGGAGGTCAGGGTCAGAGTCAAGGTCATCGTGGAGGTCAGGGTGAAGGTCAGGGTCAGGGTCAAGGTTAGGGTGGAGGTCAGGGTCAAAGTCAAGGTCAGGATGGAGGTCAGGGTGGAGGTCAAGGTCAGGGTGGAGGTCAGGGTGGAGGTCACGCTCTGGGTCAAGGTCAGGGTGGAGGTCAGGGTCAGGGTCAAGGTCAGGGTGGTAGTCAGGGAGGAGGTCAGGGTCAGGGTCAAGGTCAGGGTGGAGGTCAGGGTCAGGGTCAATGTAGGGGTGGAGGTCAGGGTCACAGTCCAGGTCAGGGTGGATGTCAGGGTCAGATTCGAGGTCAGGGTGGAGGTCAGGGTCAGGGTCAATGTAAGGGTGGAGGTCAGGGTCACAGTCAATGTAGGGGTGGAGGTCAGGGTCACAGTCAAGGTCAGGGTGGAGGTCAGGGTCAGGGTCAAGTTTAGGGTGGAGGTCAGGGTCAGGGTCAAGGTCAGGGTGGAGGTCAGGGTCAGGGTCCATGTAGGGGTGGAGGTCAGGGTCACAGTCAAGGTCGGGGTGGAGGTCGGGGTCAAGGTCAAGGTCAGGGTGGAGGTCAGGGTCAGAGTCAAGGTCATCGTGGAGGTCAGGGTGAAGGTCAGGGTCAGGGTCAAGGTCAGGGTGGAGGTCAGGGTCAAAGTCAAGGTCAGGGTGGAGGTCAGGGTGAAGGTCAGGGTCAGGGTCAAGGTCAGGGTGGAGGTCAGGGTCACAGTCAAGGTCAGGTTGATGGTCAGGGTCAAGGTCAAGGTCAGGTTGGAGGTCAGGGTCAGAGTCAAGGTAAGGGTGAAGGTCAGGGTGAAGGTCAGGGTGGAGGTCAGGGTCGGGGTCAGGGTGGAGGTCAGGGTCAGGGTCAATGTAGAGGTGGAGGTCAGGGTCACAGTCAAGGTCAGGGTACATGTCAGGGTCAGAGTCAAGGTCAGAGTGGAGGTCAAGGTCGGGGTGGAGGTCAAGGAGGAGGTCAGGGTCAGGGTCAAGTTCAAGGTGGAGGTCAGGGTCAGAGTCAAGGTCAGGGTGGATGTCAGGGTGGAGGTCAGGGTCAGGGTCAAGGTCAGGGTGAAGGTCCGGGTCAGGGTTAAGGTCGGGGTGAACGTCAGGGTCAGGGTCAAGGTCAGGGTGGAGGTCCGGGTCAGGGTCAAGGTCGGGGTGGAGGTCAGGGTGAGAGTCAAGGTCAGGGTGGAGGTCAGGGTCAGGGTCAAGGTCAGGGTAGAGGTCAGAATCAGAGTCAGGGTCAGGGTCAAGGTCAAGGTCAGGGTGAAGGTCAGGGTCGTGGTCAAGGTCAGGGTGGAGGTCAGGGTCCGAGTCGGGGTCAGGGTGGAGGTCAGGGTTAGGGTCAAGGTCAGGGTGGAGGTCAGGGACAGGGTCAAGGTCAGGGTGGAGGTCAGGGTCAAGTTCAAGGTCAGGGTGGAGGTCAGGGTCACAGTCAAGGTCAGGGTGAAGGTCAGGGTCAAGGTCAAGGTCAGCGTGGAGGTCACGCTCTGGGTCAAGGTCAGGGTGGAGGTCAGAGTCAAGGTCAAGGTCAGGGTGGAGGTCAGGTTCAGGGTCAAGGTCAGGGTGAATGTCAGGGTCAAGGTCAAGGTCAGGGTCAGGGTCAAGGTCAGGGTGGAGGTCAGGGTCAAGGTCAAGGTCAAGGAGGAGGTCAGGGCAGAGTCAAGGTCAGGGTGGAAGTCAGGGTCAGGGTCAAGGTCAGGGTCAAGGTCAGGGTCAGGGTCAAGGTCAGGGTATAGGTCAGGGTCAAGTTCGAGGTCAGGGTGGAGGTCAGGGTCACAGTCAAGGTCAGGGTAGAGGTCAGGGTCAGGGTCAGAGTCAGGGTGGAGGTCAGGGTCAAGGTCAAGGTCAGGGTAGAGGTCAGGTTCAGGGTCAAGGTCAGGGTGGAGGTCAGGGTCGGGGTCAATGTAGGGGTGGAGGTCAGGGTCACAGTCAAAGTCTGGGTGGAGGTCAGGGTCAGAGTCAAGGTCGGAGTGAAGGTCAGGGTCAGGGTCAAGGTCAGGGTGAAGGTCAGGGTCAGGGTCAAGGTCAGGGTGGAGGTCAGGGACAGGGTCAAGGTCAGGGTGGAGGTCAGGGACAGCGTCAAGGTCAGGGTGAAGGTCAGGGAGGAGGTCAGGGTCAGGGTCACGGTCAGGGTGGAGGTCAGGGACAGGGTCAAGGTCAGAGTGGAGGTCAGGGTCAAGTTCAAGGTCAGGGTGGAGGTCAGGGTCACAGTCAAGGTCAGGGTGCAGGTCAGGGTCAAGGTCGAGGTCAGGGTGGAGGTCAGGGTCAGGGTCAAGGTCAGGGTGGAGGTCAGGGTTAGGGTCAAGGTCAGGGTGGAGGTCAGGGTCAGGGTCAATGTAGGGGTGGAGGTCAGGGTCACAGTCAAGGTCAGGGTGGAGGTCAGGGAGGAGGTCAGGGTCAGGGTCAAGGTCAGGGTGGAGGTCAGGGACAGGGTCAAGGTCAGGGTGGAGGTCAGGGTCAAGTTCAAGGTCAGGGTGGAGGTCAGGGTCACAGTCAAGGTCAGGGTGAAGGTCAGGGTCAAGGTCAAGGTCAGCGTGGAGGTCACGCTCTGGGTCAAGGTCAGGGTGGAGGTCAGAGTCAAGGTCAAGGTCAGGGTGGAGGTCAGGGTCAAAGTCAAGGTCAGGGTGGAAGTCAGGGTCAAAGTCAAGGTCAGGCTGAAGGTCAGGGTCTAAGTCAAGGTCAGGGCGGAGGTCAGGGTCAGGTTCAAGGTCAGAGTGGAGGTCAGGGTAGAGGTCCGATTCAGGGTCAAGGTCAGGGTGGAGGTCAGGGTCAGGGTCAAGGTCAGGGTGGAGGTCAGGGTGGAGGTCAAGGTCAGGGTAGAGGTCAGGGTCAAGGTCAAGGTCAGGGTGGAGCTCAGGGTTAGGGTCAAAGTCAGGGTTGAGGTCAGGGTCAGCGTTGAGGTCAGGGTGGAGGTCAGGGTCAGGGTCAGAGTCAGGGGGGAGGTCAGGGTCAAGGTCAAGGTCAAGGAGGAGGTCAGGGCAGAGTCAAGGTCAGGGTGGAGGTCAGGGTCAGGGTCAGAGTCGGGGGGGAGGTCAGGGTCAAGGTCAAGGTCAAGGAGGAGGTCAGGGCAGAGTCAAGGTCAGGGTGGAAGTCAGGGTCAGGGTCAAGGTCAGGGTCAAGGTCAGGGTCAGGGTCAAGGTCAGGGTATAGGTCAGGGTCAGGGTCAATGTAGGGGTGGAGGTCAGGGTCACAGTCAAGGTCAGGGTGAAGGTCAGGGTCAGAGTCAAGGTCAGAGTGAAGGTCAGGGTCAGGGTCAAGGTCAGGGTGAAGGTCAGGGTCAGGGTCAAGGTCAGGGTGGAGATCAGGGTCAGGGTCAAGGTCAGGGTGGAGGTCAGGGTCGGAGTAAAGGTCAGGGTAGAGGTCAGGGTCAAGGTCAAGGTCAGGGTGGAGGTCAGGGTCAAAGTCAAGGTCAGGGTGGAGGTCAGGGTCAAAGTCAAGGTCAGGCTGAAGGTTAGGGTCGAAGTCAAGGTCAGGTCGGAGGTCAGGGTGAGGTTCAAGGTCAGAGTGGAGGTCAGGGTGGAGGTCAGGGTCATAGTCAAGGTCAGGGTGGAGGTCAGGGTCAGGGTCAAGGTAGGGGTGGAGGTCAGGGTCACAGTCAAGGTCAGGGTGGAGGTCAGGGTCAGAGTCAAGGTCAGAATAGAGGTCAGGGTCAGGGTCAAGGTCAGTATGGAGGTCAGGGTCACAGTCAAGGTCAGGGTGGAGGTCAGGGAGGAGGTCAGGGTCAGGGTCAAGGTCAGGGTTGAGGTCAGGGTCAAGTCCAAGGTCAGGGTGGAGGTCAGGGTCACAGTCAAGGTCAGGGTGAAGGTCAGGGTCAAAGTCAAGGTCAGCGTGGAGGTCAGGGTCAGAGTCAAGGTCAGGGTGGAGGTCAGGGTAAGGGTGAAGGTCAGGGTCGAGGTCAGGCTCAGGGTCGAGGTCAGGGTGGAGGTCAGGGTCAAGGTCAAGGTCAGGGTGGAGATCAGGGTCATAGTCAAGGTCAGGGTGGAGGTCAGATTGGAGGTCACGGTCAGGGTCAAGGTCAGGGTGGAGGTCAGGGTCCGGGTCAGGGTCAGGGTGGAGGTCAGGGTCAAGGTCAAGGTCAGGCTGGAGGTCAAGGTTATTGTCAAGGTCAGGGTGGAGGTCAGGGTCGGGGTCAAGGTCAGGGTGGAGGTCAGGGTCAGGGTCAAGGTCAGCGTGGAGGTCAGGGTCAGGGTCAAGGTCAGGGTGGAGGTCAGGGTCAGAGTCAAGGTCAGGGTAGTGGTCAGGGTGGAGGTCAGGGTCAGGGTCAAGGTCAGAGTGGAGGTCACGGTGGAGGTCAAGGTCAGGGCGGAGGTCAGGGTCAGGGTCAAGGTCAGGGTGGAGGTCAGGTTCAGGGTCAAGGTCAGGGTGGAGGTCAGGGTCAGGGTCATGGTCAGGGTGGAGGTCAGGGTCAGGGTCAAGGACAGAGTGGAGATCAGGGTCAGGGTCAAGGTCAGGGTGGAGGTCAGGGTCGAGTTCAAGGTCAGGGGGGAGGTCAGTATCAGGGTCAAGGTCAGGGTGAAGGTTACGGTCACAGTCGAGCCAGGGTGGAGGTCAGGGTCAGGGTCAAGTTCAGGAGGGAGGTCAGGGTCGAGGTCAAGGTCAAGGTGGGGGTCACGGTCGAGGACAAAATCAGGGTCGAGGTCAGGGTCAGAGTCAAGGTCAGGGTGGAGGTCAGGGTGGAGGTCAGGGTCAAGTTTAAGGTCAGGGTGGAGGTCAGGGTCACAGTCAAGGTCAGGGTGAAGGTCAGGGTCAAGGTCAAGGACAGCGTGGAGGTCACGCTCTGGGTCAACGTCAGGGTCGAGGTCAGGGTCAGGGTCAAGGTAGGGGTGGAGGTCAGGGTCACAGTCAAGGTCAGGGTGGAGGTCAGGGTCAGAGTCAAGGTCAGAATGGCGATCAGGGTCAGGGTCAAGGTCAATATCGAGGTCAGGGTCACAGTCAAGGTCAGGGTGGAGGTCAGGGAGGAGGTCAGGGTCAGGGTCAAGGTCAGGGTTGAGGTCAGGGTCAAGTTCAAGGTCAGGGTGAAGGTCAGGGTCACAGTCAAGGTCAGGGTGAAGGTCAGGGTCAAGGTCGAGGTCAGCGTGGAGGTCAGGGTCAGAGTCAAGGTCAGGGTGGAGGTCAGGGTCAGGGTGAAGGTCAGGGTGGAGGTCAGGGTCAGGGTCAAGGTCAGGGTGGAGGTCAGTGTGAGGTTCAAGGTCAGGGTGGAGGTCAGGGTCAGAGTCAAGGTCAGGGTCGAGGTCAGGGTCACAGTCAAGGTCAGGGTGGAGGTCAGGGTCAGAGTCAAGGTGAGGGTGAAGGTCAGGGTCAGGGTCAAGGTCAGGGTGGAGGTCAGGGTCACAGTCAAGGTCAGGGTGATGGTCAGGGTCAAGGTCAAAGTCAGGGTGGAGGTCAGGGTCATAGTCAAGGTCAGGGTGGAGGTCAGGGTCAGGGTCAAGGTAGGGGTGGAGGTCAGGGTCACAGTCAAGGTCAGGGTAGAGGTCAGGGTCAGAGTCAAGGTCAGAATGGAGGTCAGGGTCAGGGTCAAGGTCAGTATGGAGGTCAGGGTCACAGTCAAGGTCAGGGTGAAGGTCAGGGTCAGAGTCAAGGTCAGAGTGAAGGTCAGGGTCAGGGTCAAGGTCAGGGTAAAGGTCAGGGTCAGGGTCAAGGTCAGGGTGGAGATCAGGGTCAGGGTCAAGGTCAGGGTGGAGGTCAGGGTCGGAGTAAAGGTCAGGGTAGAGGTCAGGGTCAAGGTCAAGGTCAGGGTGGAGGTCAGGGTCAAAGTCAAGGTCAGGGTGGAGGTCAGGGTCAAAGTCAAGGTCAGGCTGAAGGTTAGGGTCGAAGTCAAGGTCAGGTCGGAGGTCAGGGTGAGGTTCAAGGTCAGAGTGGAGGTCAGGGTGGAGGTCAGGGTCATAGTCAAGGTCAGGGTGGAGGTCAGGGTCAGGGTCAAGGTAGGGGTGGAGGTCAGGGTCACAGTCAAGGTCAGGGTGGAGGTCAGGGTCAGAGTCAAGGTCAGAATGGAGGTCAGGGTCAGGCTCAAGGTCAGTATGGAGGTCAGGGTCACAGTCAAGGTCAGGGTGGAGGTCAGGGAGGAGGTCAGGGTCAGGGTCAAGGTCAGGGTTGAGGTCAGGGTCAAGTCCAAGGTCAGGGTGGAGGTCAGGGTCACAGTCAAGGTCAGGGTGAAGGTCAGGGTCAAGGTCAAGGTCAGCGTGGAGGTCAGGGTCAGAGTCGAGGTCAGGGTGGAGGTCAGGGTAAGGGTGAAGGTCAGGGTCGAGGTCAGGCTCAGGGTCAAGGTCAGGGTGGAGGTCAGGGTCAAGGTCAAGGTCAGGGTGGAGATCAGGGTCATAGTCAAGGTCAGGGTGGAGGTCAGATTGGAGGTCACGGTCAGGGTCAAGGTCAGGGTGGAGGTCAGGGTCCGGGTCAGGGTCAGGGTGGAGGTCAGGGTCAAGGTCAAGGTCAGGCTGGAGGTCAAGGTTAGGGTCAAGGTCAGGGTGGAGGTCAGGGTCGAGGTCAAGGTCAGGGTGGAGGTCAGGGTCAGGGTCAAGGTCAGCGTGGAGGTCAGGGTCAGGGTCAAGGTCAGGGTGGAGGTCAGGGTCAGAGTCAAGGTCAGGGTGGAGGTCAGGGTGGAGGTCAGGGTCAGGGTCAAGGTCAGAGTGGAGGTCACGGTGGAGGTCAAGGTCAGGGTGGAGGTCAGGGTGGAGGTCACGCTCTTGATCAAGGTCAGGGCGGAGGTCAGGGTCAGGGTCAAGGTCAGGGTGGAGGTCAGGTTCAGGGTCAAGGTCAGGGTGGAGGTCAGGGTCAGGGTCATGGTCAGGGTGGAGGTCAGGGTCAGGGTCAAGGACAGAGTGGAGATCAGGGTCAGGGTCAAGGTCAGGGTGGAGGTCAGGGTCGAGTTCAAGGTCAGGGGGGAGGTCAGTATCAGGGTCAAGGTCAGGGTGGAGATCACGGTGACAGTCAAGCTTGGGGTGGAGGTCAGGGTCGAGCTCGAGGTCAGGGTGGAGGTCAGGGTGGGGATCACGGTCGAGAACAAAATCAGGGTGTAGGTCAGCGTCAGGGTCAAGGCCAGGGTGGGGGACAGGGTCAGGGTCAAGGTCAGGGTGGAGGTCAGTGTCAGGGTCAAGGTCAGGGTGAAGGTTACGGTCACAGTCGAGCCAGGGTGTAGGTCAGGGTCAGGGTCAAGTTCAGGAGGGAGGTCAGGGTCGAGGTCAAGGTCAAGGTGGGGGTCACGGTCGAGGACAAAATCAGGGTCGAGGTCAGGGTCAGAGTCAAGGTCAGGGTGGAGGTCAGAGTGGAGGTCAGGGTCAAGTTTAAGGTCAGGGTGGAGGTCAGGGTCACAGTCAAGGTCAGGGTGAAGGTCAGGGTCAAGGTCAAGGACAGCGTGGAGGTCACGCTCTGGGTCAAGGTCAGGGTCGAGGTCAGGGTCAGGGTCAAGGTAGGGGTGGAGGTCAGGGTCACAGTCAAGGTCAGGGTGGAGGTCAGGGTCAGAGTCAAGGTCAGAATGGCGATCAGGGTCAGGGTCAAGGTCAATATCGAGGTCAGGGTCACAGTCAAGGTCAGGGTGGAGGTCAGGGAGGAGGTCAGGGTCAGGGTCAAGGTCAGGGTTGAGGTCAGGGTCAAGTTTAAGGTCAGGGTGGAGGTCAGGGTCACAGTCAAGGTCAGGGTGAAGGTCAGGGTCAAGGTCGAGGTCAGCGTGGAGGTCAGGGTCAGAGTCAAGGTCAGGGTGGAGGTCAGGGTCAGGGTGAAGGTCAGGGTGGAGGTCAGGGTCAGGGTCAAGGTCAGGGTGGAGGTCAGTGTGAGGTTCAAGGTCAGGGTGGAGGTCAGGGTCAGAGTCAAGGTCAGGGTCGAGGTCAGGGTCACAGTCAAGGTCAGGGTGGAGGTCAGGGTCAGAGTCAAGGTGAGGGTGAAGGTCAGGGTCAGGGTCAAGGTCAGGGTGGAGGTCAGGGTCACAGTCAAGGTCAGGGTGATGGTCAGGGTCAAGGTCAAAGTCAGGGTGGAGGTCAGGGTCATAGTCAAGGTCAGGGTGGAGGTCAGGGTCAGGGTCAAGGTAGGGGTGGAGGACAGGGTCACAGTCAAGGTCAGGGTGGAGGTCAGGGTCAGAGTCAAGGTCAGAATGGAGGTCAGGGTCAGGGTCAAGGTCAGTATGGAGGTCAGGGTCACAGTCAAGGTCAGGGTGAAGGTCAGGGTCAGAGTCAAGGTCCGAGTGAAGGTCAGGGTCAGGGTCAAGGTCAGGGTGAAGGTCAGGGTCAGGGTCAAGGTCAGGGTGGAGATCAGGGTCAGGGTCAAGGTCAGGGTGGAGGTCAGGGTCGGAGTAAAGGTCAGGGTAGAGGTCAGGGTCAAGGTCAAGGTCAGGGTGGAGGTCAGGGTCAAAGTCAAGGTCAGGGTGGAGGTCAGGGTCAAAGTCAAGGTCAGGCTGAAGGTTAGGGTCGAAGTCAAGGTCAGGTCGGAGGTCAGGGTGAGGTTCAAGGTCAGAGTGGAGGTCAGGGTGGAGGTCAGGGTCATAGTCAAGGTCAGGGTGGAGGTCAGGGTCAGGGTCAAGGTAGGGGTGGAGGTCAGGGTCACAGTCAAGGTCAGGGTGGAGGTCAGGGTCAGAGTCAAGGTCAGAATGGAGGTCAGGGTCAGGGTCAAGGTCAGTATGGAGGTCAGGGTCACAGTCAAGGTCAGGGTGGAGGTCAGGGAGGAGGTCAGGGTCAGGGTCAAGGTCAGGGTTGAGGTCAGGGTCAAGTCCAAGGTCAGGGTGGAGGTCAGGGTCAGCGTGGAGGTCAGGGTCAGAGTCGAGGTCAGGGTGGAGGTCAGGGTAAGGGTGAAGGTCAGGGTCGAGGTCAGGCTCACAGTCAAGGTCAGGGTGAAGGTCAGGGTCAAGGTCAAGGTCAGCGTGGAGGTCAGGGTCAGAGTCGAGGTCAGGGTGGAGGTCAGGGTAAGGGTGAAGGTCAGGGTCGAGGTCAGGCTCAGGGTCAAGGTCAGGGTGGAGGTCAGGGTCAAGGTCAAGGTCAGGGTGGAGATCAGGGTCATAGTCAAGGTCAGGGTGGAGGTCAGATTGGAGGTCACGGTCAGGGTCAAGGTCAGGGTGGAGGTCAGGGTCCGGGTCAGGGTCAGGGTGGAGGTCAGGGTCAAGGTCAAGGTCAGGCTGGAGGTCAAGGTTAGGGTCAAGGTCAGGGTGGAGGTCAGGGTCGGGGTCAAGGTCAGGGTGGAGGTCAGGGTCAGGGTCAAGGTCAGCGTGGAGGTCAGGGTCAGGGTCAAGGTCAGGGTGGAGGTCAGGGTCAGAGTCAAGGTCAGGGTGGAGGTCAGGGTGGAGGTCAGGGTCAGGGTCAAGGTCAGAGTGGAGGTCACGGTGGAGGTCAAGGTCAGGGTGGAGGTCAGGGTGGAGGTCACGCTCTTGATCAAGGTCAGGGCGGAGGTCAGGGTCAGGGTCAAGGTCAGGGTGGAGGTCAGGTTCAGGGTCAAGGTCAGGGTGGAGGTCAGGGTCAGGGTCATGGTCAGGGTGGAGGTCAGGGTCAGGGTCAAGGACAGAGTGGAGATCAGGGTCAGGGTCAAGGTCAGGGTGGAGGTCAGGGTCGAGTTCAAGGTCAGGGGGGAGGTCAGTATCAGGGTCAAGGTCAGGGTGGAGATCACGGTGACAGTCAAGCTTGGGGTGGAGGTCAGGGTCGAGCTCGAGGTCAGGGTGGAGGTCAGGGTGGGGATCACGGTCGAGAACAAAATCAGGGTGTAGGTCAGCGTCAGGGTCAAGGCCAGGGTGGGGGACAGGGTCAGGGTCAAGGTCAGGGTGGAGGTCAGTGTCAGGGTCAAGGTCAGGGTGAAGGTTACGGTCACAGTCGAGCCAGGGTGGAGGTCAGGGTCAGGGTCAAGTTCAGGAGGGAGGTCAGGGTCGAGGTCAAGGTCAAGGTGGGGGTCACGGTCGAGGACAAAATCAGGGTCGAGGTCAGGGTCAGAGTCAAGGTCAGGGTGGAGGTCAGAGTGGAGGTCAGGGTCAAGTTTAAGGTCAGGGTGGAGGTCAGGGTCACAGTCAAGGTCAGGGTGAAGGTCAGGGTCAAGGTCAAGGACAGCGTGGAGGTCACGCTCTGGGTCAAGGTCAGGGTCGAGGTCAGGGTCAGGGTCAAGGTAGGGGTGGAGGTCAGGGTCACAGTCAAGGTCAGGGTGGAGGTCAGGGTCAGAGTCAAGGTCAGAATGGCGATCAGGGTCAGGGTCAAGGTCAATATCGAGGTCAGGGTCACAGTCAAGGTCAGGGTGGAGGTCAGGGAGGAGGTCAGGGTCAGGGTCAAGGTCAGGGTTGAGGTCAGGGTCAAGTTCAAGGTCAGGGTGGAGGTCAGGGTCACAGTCAAGGTCAGGGTGAAGGTCAGGGTCAAGGTCGAGGTCAGCGTGGAGGTCAGGGTCAGAGTCAAGGTCAGGGTGGAGGTCAGGGTCAGGGTGAAGGTCAGGGTGGAGGTCAGGGTCAGGGTCAAGGTCAGGGTGGAGGTCAGTGTGAGGTTCAAGGTCAGGGTGGAGGTCAGGGTCAGAGTCAAGGTCAGGGTCGAGGTCAGGGTCACAGTCAAGGTCAGGGTGGAGGTCAGGGTCAGGGTCAAGGTAGGGGTGGAGGTCAGGGTCACAGTCAAGGTCAGGGTGGAGGTCAGGGTCAGAGTCAAGGTCAGAATGGAGGTCAGGGTCAGCGTCAAGGTCAGTATGGAGGTCAGGGTCACAGTCAAGGTCAGGGTGAAGGTCAGGGTCAGAGTCAAGGTCAGAGTGAAGGTCAGTGTCAGGGTCAAGGTCAGGGTGAAGGTCAGGGTCAGGGTCAAGGTCAGGGTGGAGATCAGGGTCAGGGTCAAGGTCAGGGTGGGGGTCAGGGTCGGAGTAAAGGTCAGGGTAGAGGTCAGGGTCAAGGTCAAGGTCAGGGTGGAGGTCAGGGTCAAAGTCAAGGTCAGGGTGGAGGTCAGGGTCAAAGTCAAGGTCAGGCTGAAGGTTAGGGTCGAAGTCAAGGTCAGGTCGGAGGTCAGGGTGAGGTTCAAGGTCAGAGTGGAGGTCAGGGTGGAGGTCAGGGTCATAGTCAAGGTCAGGGTGGAGGTCAGGGTCAGGGTCAAGGTAGGGGTGGAGGTCAGGGTCACAGTCAAGGTCAGGGTGGAGGTCAGGGTCAGAGTCAAGGTCAGAATGGAGGTCAGGGTCAGGGTCAAGGTCAGTATGGAGGTCAGGGTCACAGTCAAGGTCAGGGTGGAGGTCAGGGAGGAGGTCAGGGTCAGGGTCAAGGTCAGGGTTGAGGTCAGGGTCAAGTCCAAGGTCAGGGTGGAGGTCAGGGTCACAGTCAAGGTCAGGGTGAAGGTCAGGGTCAAGGTCAAGGTCAGCGTGGAGGTCAGGGTCAGAGTCGAGGTCAGGGTGGAGGTCAGGGTAAGGGTGAAGGTCAGGGTCGAGGTCAGGCTCAGGGTCAAGGTCAGGGTGGAGGTCAGGGTCAAGGTCAAGGTCAGGGTGGAGATCAGGGTCATAGTCAAGGTCAGGGTGGAGGTCAGATTGGAGGTCACGGTCAGGGTCAAGGTCAGGGTGGAGGTCAGGGTCCGGGTCAGGGTCAGGGTGGAGGTCAGGGTCAAGGTCAAGGTCAGGCTGGAGGTCAAGGTTAGGGTCAAGGTCAGGGTGGAGGTCAGGGTCGGGGTCAAGGTCAGGGTGGAGGTCAGGGTCAGGGTCAAGGTCAGCGTGGAGGTCAGGGTCAGGGTCAAGGTCAGGGTGGAGGTCAGGGTCAGACTCAAGGTCAGGGTGGAGGTCAGGGTGGAGGTCAGGGTCAGGGTCAAGGTCAGAGTGGAGGTCACGGTGGAGGTCAAGGTCAGGGTGGAGGTCAGGGTGGAGGTCACGCTCTTGATCAAGGTCAGGGCGGAGGTCAGGGTCACGGTCAAGGTCAGGGTGGAGGTCAGGTTCAGGGTCAAGGTCAGGGTGGAGGTCAGGGTCAGGGTCATGGTCAGGGTGGAGGTCAGGGTCAGGGTCAAGGACAGAGTGGAGATCAGGGTCAGGGTCAAGGTCAGGGTGGAGGTCAGTGTCAGGGTCAAGGTCAGGGTGAAGGTTACGGTCACAGTCGAGCCAGGGTGGAGGTCAGGGTCAGGGTCAAGTTCAGGAGGGAGGTCAGGGTCGAGGTCAAGGTTAAGGTGGGGGTCACGGTCGAGGACAAAATCAGGGTCGAGGTCAGGGTCAGAGTCAAGGTCAGGGTGGAGGTCAGGGTGGATGTCAGGGTCAAGTTTAAGGTCAGGGTGGAGGTCAGGGTCACAGTCAAGGTCAGGGTGAAGGTCAGGGTCAAGGTCAAGGACAGCGTGGAGGTCACGCTCTGGGTCAAGGTCAGGGTCGAGGTCAGGGTCAGGGTCAAGGTAGGGGTGGAGGTCAGGGTCACAGTCAAGGTCAGGGTGGAGGTCAGGGTCAGAGTCAAGGTCAGAATCGCGATCAGGGTCAGGGTCAAGGTCAATATCGAGGTCAGGGTCACAGTCAAGGTCAGGGTGGAGGTCAGGGAGGAGGTCAGGGTCAGGGTCAAGGTCAGGGTTGAGGTCAGGGTCAAGTTCAAGGTCAGGGTGGAGGTCAGGGTCACAGTCAAGGTCAGGGTGAAGGTCAGGGTCAAGGTCGAGGTCAGCGTGGAGGTCAGGGTCAGAGTCAAGGTCAGGGTGGAGGTCAGGGTCAGGGTGAAGGTCAGGGTGGAGGTCAGGGTCAGGGTCAAGGTCAGGGTGGAGGTCAGTGTGAGGTTCAAGGTCAGGGTGGAGGTCAGGGTCAGAGTCAAGGTCAGGGTCGAGGTCAGGGTCACAGTCAAGGTCAGGGTGGAGGTCAGGGTCAGAGTCAAGGTGAGGGTGAAGGTCAGGGTCAGGGTCAAGGTCAGGGTGGAGGTCAGGGTCACAGTCAAGGTCAGGGTGATGGTCAGGGTCAAGGTCAAAGTCAGGGTGGAGGTCAGGGTCATAGTCAAGGTCAGGGTGGAGGTCAGGGTCAGGGTCAAGGTAGGGGTGGAGGTCAGGGTCACAGTCAAGGTCAGGGTGGAGGTCAGGGTCAGAGTCAAGGTCAGAATGGAGGTCAGGGTCAGGGTCAAGGTCAGTATGGAGGTCAGGGTCACAGTCAAGGTCAGGGTGGAGGTCAGGGAGGAGGTCAGGGTCAGGGTCAAGGTCAGGGTTGAGGTCAGGGTCAAGTTCAAGGTCAGGGTGGAGGTCAGGGTCATAGTCAAGGTCAGGGTGAAGGTCAGGGTCAAGGTCAAGGTCAGCGTGGAGGTCAGGGTCAAAGTCAAGGTCAGGGTGGAGGTCAGGGTAAGGGTGAAGGTCAGGGTGGAGGTCAGGCGCAGGGTCAAGGTCAGGGTGGAGGTGAGGGTCAAGGTCAAGGTCAGGGTGGAGATCAGGGTCATAGTCAAGGTCAGGGTGGAGGTCAGATTGGAGGTCACGGTCAGGGTCAAGGTCAGGGTGGAGGTCAGGGTCCGGGTCAGGGTCAGGGTGGAGGTCAGGGTCAAGGTCAAGGTCAGGCTGGAGGTCAAGGTTAGGGTCAAGGTCAGGGTGGAGGTCAGGGTCGGGGTCAAGGTCAGGGTGGAGGTCAGGGTCAGGGTCAAGGTCAGCGTGGAGGTCAGGGTCAGGGTCAAGGTCAGGGTGGAGGTCAGGGTCAGAGTCAAGGTCAGGGTGGAGGTCAGGGTGAAGGTCAGGGTCAGGGTCAAGGTCAGAGTGGAGGTCACGGTGGAGGTCAAGGTCAGGGTGGAGGTCAGGGTGGAGGTCACGCTCTTGATCAAGGTCAGGGCGGAGGTCAGGGTCAGGGTCAAGGTCAGGGTGGAGGTCAGGTTCAGGGTCAAGGTCAGGGTGGAGGTCAGGGTCAGGGTCATGGTCAGGGTGGAGGTCAGGGTCAGGGTCAAGGACAGAGTGGAGATCAGGGTCAGGGTCAAGGTCAGGGTGGAGGTCAGGGTCGAGTTCAAGGTCAGGGGGAGGTCAGTATCAGGGTCAAGGTCAGGGTGGAGATCACGGTGACAGTCAAGCTTGGGGTGGAGGTCAGGGTCGAGCTCGAGGTCAGGGTGGAGGTCAGGGTGGGGATCACGGTCGAGAACAAAATCAGGGTGTAGGTCAGCGTCAGGGTCAAGGCCAGGGTGGGGGACAGGGTCAGGGTCAAGGTCAGGGTGGAGGTCAGGGTCAGGGTCAAGGTCAGGGTGAAGGTTACGGTCACAGTCGAGCCAGGGTGGAGGTCAGGGTCAGGGTCAAGTTCAGGAGGGAGGTCAGGGTCGAGGTCAAGGTCAAGGTGGGGGTCACGGTCGAGGACAAAATCAGGGTCGAGGTCAGGGTCAGAGTCAAGGTCAGGGTGGAGGTCAGGGTGGAGGTCAGGGTCAAGTTTAAGGTCAGGGTGGAGGTCAGGGTCACAGTCAAGGTCAGGGTGAAGGTCAGGGTCAAGGTCAAGGACAGCGTGGAGGTCACGCTCTGGGTCAAGGTCAGGGTCGAGGTCAGGGTCAGGGTCAAGGTCAGGGTGGAGGTCAGGGTCACAGTCAAGGTCGGGGTGGAGGTCAGGGTCAAGGTCAAGGTCAGGGTGGAGGTCAGGGTCAGAGTCAAGGTCAGGGTGGAGGTCAGGGTGAAGGTCAGGGTCAGGGTCAAGGTCAGGGTGGAGGTTAGGGTCAGAGTCAAGGTCAGGGTGGAGGTCAGGGTCAAGGTCAGGGTGGAGGTCAGGGTCACAGTCAAGGTCAGGGTGATGTTCAGGGTCAAAGTCAAGGTCAGGGTGGAGGTCAGGGTCAGAGTCAAGGTCAGGGTGGAGGTCAAGATGGAGGTCAGGGTGGAGGTCAGCGTCAGGGTCAAGGTCAGGGTGGAGGTCGGGGTCAGGGTCAGGGTCAGGGTGGAGGTCAGGGTCAAGTTCAAGGTCGGGTGCAGGTCAGGGTCAAAGTCAAGGTCAGGCTGAAGGTCAGGGTCAAGGTCAAGGTCAGGGTGGAGGTCAGGGTCAGGTTCAAGGTCAGAGTGGAGGTCAGGGTGGAGGTCAGCGTCAGGGTCAAGGTCAGAGTGGAGGTCACGGTGGAGGTGAAGGTCAGGGTAGAGGTCAGGGTGGAGGTCACGCTCTGGATCAAGGTCAGGGCGGAGGTCAGGGTCAGGGTCAAGGTCAGGGTGGAGGTCAGGTTCAGGGTCAAGGTCAGGGTGGAGGTCAGGGTCAGAGTCAAGGTCAGAGTGGAGGTCAAGGTCAGAGTGTAGGTCAAGTGGGAGGTCAGGGTCAGGGTCAAGTTCAGGGTGGAGGTCAGGGTCAGGGTCAATGTAGGGGTGGAGGTCAGGGTCACAGTCAAGGTCAGGGTGGATGTCAGGGTCAAAGTCAAGGTCAGAGTGGAGGTCAAGGTCAGGGTGGAGGTCAAGGAGGAGGTCAGGGTCAGGGTCAAGTTCGGGGTGGAGGTCAGGGTCAGGGTCAAGGTCAGGGTGGGGGTCAGGGTCAGGGTCAATGTAAGGGTGGGGGTCAGGGTCACCGTCAAGGTCGGTCTGGAGGTCAGGGTCAAGGTCAAGGTCAGGGTGGAGGTCAGGGTCAGAGTCAAGGTCAGAGTGGAGGTCAGGGTCAAGGTCAAGGTCAGGGTGGAGATCAGGGTCAGAGTCGAGGTCAGGGTGGAGGTCAGATTGGAGGTCACGGTCAGGGTCAAGGTCAGGGTGGAGGTCAGGGTCAGGGTCAGGGTCAGGGTGGAGGTCAGGGTCAAGGTCAAGGTCAGGGTGGAGGTCAAGGTCAGGGTCGAGGTCAGGGTGGAGGTCAGGGTCGTGGTCAAGGTCAGGGTGGAGGTCAGGGTCAGGGTCAAGGTCAGCGTGGAGGTCAGGGTCAGAGTCAAGGTCAGGGTAGAGGTCGGGGTCAAGGTCAAGGTCAGGGTGGAGGTCAGGGTCAGAGTCAAGGTCAGGGTGGAGGTCAGGGTGGAGGTCAGCGTCAGGGTCAGGGTCAGGGTGGAGGTCAGGGTCAGGGTCAAGGTTACGGTCACAGTCGAGCTAGGGTGGAGGTCAGGGTCAGGGTCAAGGTCAGGGTGGAGGTCAGGGTGGGGGTCAGGGTCAGGGTCGAGGTCAGGGTGAAGGTCACGGTCACAGTCAAGGTCAGGGTCAAGGTCAGGGTGGAGGTCGGGGTCGAGGTCAAGGTCATGGTGGAGGTCTAGGTCGAGGTAAAGGTCAGCGGGGAGTTCAGTATCAGGGTCAAGGTCAGGGTGGAGGTCAGGGTGGAGGTCAGAATGGAGGTCAGGGTCAGGGTCAGGGTCAGGGTGCAGGTCAGGGTCAAGGTCAAGGTCAGGGTGGAGATCAGGGTCGGGGTCAAGGTCAGGGTGAAGGTCAGGGTCGGGGTCAAGGTCAGGGTCGAGGTCACGGTCACAGTCAAGGTCTGGGTGGAGGTCAGGGTCAGGGTCAAGGTCAGGGTGAATGTCAGGGTCAGGGTCAAGGTCAGGGTGGAGGTCAGGGTCAGGGTGGGGGTCACGGTCGAGGACAAAATCAGGGTGGAGGTCAGCGTCAGGGTCAACGCTAGGGTGGAGGTCAGGAACAGGGTCAAGGTCAGGGTGGAGGTCAGGGTCAGGGTCAGGGTCAGGGTGAGGGTCAGGGTCCGGGTCAAGGTCAGGGTGAAGGTCAGGGTCAGGGTCAAGGTCAGGGTGGACGTCAGGGTCGGGGTCAATGTCGAGGTGGAGGTCAGGGTCGGGGTCAAGGTCAGGGTGGAGGTCAGGGTCCGAGTCGGGGTCAGGGTGGAGGTCAGGGTCAAGGTCAATGTCAGGGTGGAGGTCAGGGTCACAATCAAGGTCAGGCTGATGGTCAGGGTCAAGGTCAGAGTGAAGGTCAGGGTCCGGGTCAAGGTCAGGGTGGAGGTCAGGGTCAGGGTCAAGGTCAGGGTGGAGGTCAGGGTCAGGGTCAAGGTAGGGGTGGAGGTCAGGGTCACAGTCAAGGTCAGGGTGGAGGTCAGGGTCAGAGTCAAGGTCAAAATGGAGGTCAGGGTCAGGGTCAAGGTCAGTATCGAGGTCAGGGTCACAGTCAAGGTCAGGGTGGAGGTCAGGGAGGAGGTCAGGGTCAGGGTCAAGGTCAGGGTTGAGGTCAGGGTCAAGTTCAAGGTCAGGGTGGAGGTCAGGGAGGAGGTCAGGGTCAGGGTCAAGGTCAGGGTTGAGGTCGGGGTCAGAGTCAAGGTCAAGGTGGAGGTCAGGGAGGAGGTCAGGGTCAGGGTCAAGGTCAGGGTTGAGGTCAGGGTCAAGTTCAAGGTCAGGGTGGAGGTCAGGGTCACAGTCAAGGTCAGGGTGAAGGTCAGGGTGGAGGTCAGTGTGAGGGTCAAGGTCGGGGTAGAGGTCAGGGTCAGAGTCAAGGTGAGGGTGAAGGTCAGGGTCAGGGTCAAGGTCAGGGTGGAGGTCAGGGTCACAGTCAAGGTCAGGGTGATGGTCAGGGTCAAGGTCAAAGTCAGGGTGGAGGTCAGGGTCATAGTCAAGGTCAGGGTGGCGGTCAGGGTCAGGGTCAAGGTAGGGGTGAAGGTCAGGGTCACAGTCAAGGTCAGGGTGGAGGTCAGGGTCAGAGTCAAGGTCAGAATGGAGGTCAGGGTCAGGGTCAAGGTCAGGGTGGAGGTCAGGCTCAGGTTCAAGGTCAGGGTGGAGGTCAGGTGCAGGGTCAAGGTCAGGGTGGAGGTCAGGGTAAGGGTGAAGGTCAGGGTGGAGGTCAGGCTCAGGTTCAAGGTCAGGGTGGAGGTCAGGTGCAGGGTCAAGGTCAGGCTGAAGGTCAGGGACAGGGTCAAGGTCAGGGTGGGGGTCAGGGTCAAAGTCAAGGTCAGGGTGGAGGTCAGGATGAAGGTCAGGGTGGAGGTCAAGGTCAGGGTGGAGGTCAGGGTGGAGATCACGCTCTGGGTCAAGGTCAGGGTGGAGGTCAGGGTCACGGTCAAGGTCAGGGTGGTAGTCAGGTTCAGGGTCAAGGTCAGAGTGGAGGTCAGGGTCAAAACCAAGGTCAGGGTGGAGGTCAGGGTCACAGTCAAGGTCGGGGTCAGAGTCAAGGTCAGGGTGGAGGTCAGGGTCAGGGTCAAGGTAGGGGTGGAGGTCAGGGTCACAGTCAAGGTCAGGGTGGAGGTCAGGGTCAGAGTCAAGGTCAGAATGGAGGTCAGGGTCAGGGTCAAGGTCAGTATGGAGGTCAGGGTCACAGTCCAGGTCAGGGTGGAGGTCAGGGAGGAGGTCAGGGTCAGGGTCAACGTCAGGGTTGAGGTCAGGGTCAAGTTCAGGGTCAGGGTGGAGGTCAGGGTCACAGTCAAGGTCAGGGTGAAGGTCAGGGTGGAGGTCAGTGTGAGGGTCAAGGTCAGGGTGGAGGTCAGGGTCAGAGTCAAGGTCAGGGTCGAGGTTACGGTCACAGTCAAGGTCAGGGTGGAGGTCAGGGTCAGAGTCAAGGTGAGGGTGAACGTCAGGGTCAGGGTCAAGGTCAGGGTGGAGGTCAGGGTCACAGTCAAGGTCAGGGTGATGGTCAGGGTCAAGGTCAAAGTCAGGATGGAGGTCAGGGTCATAGTCAAGGTCAGGGTGGAGGTCAGGGTCAGGGTCAAGGTAGGGGTGGAGGTCAGGGTCACAGTCAAGGTCAGGGTGGAGGTCAGGGTCAGAGTCAAGGTCAAAATGGAGGTCAGGGTCAGGGTCAAGGTCAGTATCGAGGTCA
Source organism: Tenthredo distinguenda (assembly GCA_947538915.1). NCBI lineage: Eukaryota > Metazoa > Arthropoda > Insecta > Hymenoptera > Tenthredinidae > Tenthredo > Tenthredo distinguenda. Next base: position 8,384,120 of record OX384538.1, read on the forward strand.
GGGTCACAGTCAAGGTCAGGGTGGAGGTCAGGGAGGAGGTCAGGGTCAGGGTCAAGGTCAGGGTTGAGGTCAGGGTCAAGTTCAAGGTCAGGGTGGAGGTCAGGGAGGAGGTCAGGGTCAGGGTCAAGGTCAGGGTTGAGGTCGGGGTCAGAGTCAAGGTCAGGGTGGAGGTCAGGGAGGAGGTCAGGGTCAGGGTCAAGGTCAGGGTTGAGGTCAGGGTCAAGTTCAAGGTCAGGGTGGAGGTCAGGGTCACAGTCAAGGTCAGGGTGAAGGTCAGGGTGGAGGTCAGTGTGAGGGTCAAGGTCGGGGTAGAGGTCAGGGTCAGAGTCAAGGTGAGGGTGAAGGTCAGGGTCAGGGTCAAGGTCAGGGTGGAGGTCAGGGTCACAGTCAAGGTCAGGGTGATGGTCAGGGTCAAGGTCAAAGTCAGGGTGGAGGTCAGGGTCATAGTCAAGGTCAGGGTGGCGGTCAGGGTCAGGGTCAAGGTAGGGGTGAAGGTCAGGGTCACAGTCAAGGTCAGGGTGGAGGTCAGGGTCAGAGTCAAGGTCAGAATGGAGGTCAGGGTCAGGGTCAAGGTCAGGGTGGAGGTCAGGCTCAGGTTCAAGGTCAGGGTGGAGGTCAGGTGCAGGGTCAAGGTCAGGGTGGAGGTCAGGGTAAGGGTGAAGGTCAGGGTGGAGGTCAGGCTCAGGTTCAAGGTCAGGGTGGAGGTCAGGTGCAGGGTCAAGGTCAGGCTGAAGGTCAGGGACAGGGTCAAGGTCAGGGTGGGGGTCAGGGTCAAAGTCAAGGTCAGGGTGGAGGTCAGGATGAAGGTCAGGGTGGAGGTCAAGGTCAGGGTGGAGGTCAGGGTGGAGATCACGCTCTGGGTCAAGGTCAGGGTGGAGGTCAGGGTCACGGTCAAGGTCAGGGTGGTAGTCAGGTTCAGGGTCAAGGTCAGAGTGGAGGTCAGGGTCAAAACCAAGGTCAGGGTGGAGGTCAGGGTCACAGTCAAGGTCGGGGTCAGAGTCAAGGTCAGGGTGGAGGTCAGGGTCAGGGTCAAGGTAGGGGTGGAGGTCAGGGTCACAGTCAAGGTCAGGGTGGAGGTCAGGGTCAGAGTCAAGGTCAGAATGGAGGTCAGGGTCAGGGTCAAGGTCAGTATGGAGGTCAGGGTCACAGTCCAGGTCAGGGTGGAGGTCAGGGAGGAGGTCAGGGTCAGGGTCAACGTCAGGGTTGAGGTCAGGGTCAAGTTCAGGGTCAGGGTGGAGGTCAGGGTCACAGTCAAGGTCAGGGTGAAGGTCAGGGTGGAGGTCAGTGTGAGGGTCAAGGTCAGGGTGGAGGTCAGGGTCAGAGTCAAGGTCAGGGTCGAGGTTACGGTCACAGTCAAGGTCAGGGTGGAGGTCAGGGTCAGAGTCAAGGTGAGGGTGAACGTCAGGGTCAGGGTCAAGGTCAGGGTGGAGGTCAGGGTCACAGTCAAGGTCAGGGTGATGGTCAGGGTCAAGGTCAAAGTCAGGATGGAGGTCAGGGTAATAGTCAAGGTCAGGGTGGAGGTCAGGGTCAGGGTCAAGGTAGGGGTGGAGGTCAGGGTCACAGTCAAGGTCAGGGTGGAGGTCAGGGTCAGAGTCAAGGTCAGAATGGAGGTCAGGGTCAGGGTCAAGGTCAGTATGGAGGTCAGGGTCACAGTCAAGGTCAGGGTGGAGGTCAGGGAGGAGGTCAGGGTCAGGGTCAAGGTCAGGGTTGAGGTCAGGGTCAAGTTCAAGGTCACGGTGGAGGTCAGGGTCACAGTCAAGGTCAGGGTGAAGGTCAGGGTCAAGGTCAAGGTCAGCGTGGAGGTCAGGGTCAGAGTCAAGGTCAGGGTGGAGGTCAGGGTAAGGGTGAAGGTCAGGGTGGAGGTCAGGCTCAGGGTCAAGGTCAGGGTGGAGGTCAGGGTCAAGGTCAAGGTCAGGGTGGAGATCAGGGTCATAGTCGAGGTCAGGGTGGAGGTCAGATTGGAGGTCACGGTCAGGGTCAAGGTCAGGGTGGAGGTCAGGGTCCGGGTCAGGGTCAGGGTGGAGGTCAGGGTCAAGGTCAAGGTCAGGCTGGAGGTCAAGTTTAGGGTCAAGGTCAGGGTGGAGGTCAGGGTCGGGGTCAAGGTCAGGGTGGAGGTCAGGGTCAGGGTCAAGGTCAGCGTGAAGGTCAGGGTCAGGGTCAAGGTCAGGGTGGAGGTCAGGGTCAGAGTCAAGGTCAGGGTGGAGGTCAGGGTGGAGGTCAGGGTCAGGGTCAAGGTCAGAGTGGAGGTCACGGTGGAGGTCAAGGTCAGGGTGGAGGTCAGGGTGGAGATCACGCTCTTGATCAAGGTCAGGGCGGAGGTCAGGGTCAGGGTCAAGGTCAGGGTGGAGGTCAGGTTCAGGGTCAAGGTCAGGGTGGAGGTCAGGGTCAGGGTCATGGTCAGGGTGGAGGTCAGGGTCAGGGTCAAGGACAGAGTGGAGATCAGGGTCAGGGTCAAGGTCAGGGTGGAGGTCAGGGTCGAGTTCAAGGTCAGGGGGGAGGTCAGTATCAGGGTCAAGGTCAGGGTGGAGATCACGGTGACAGTCAAGCTTGGGGTGGAGGTCAGGGTCGAGCTCGAGGTCAGGGTGGAGGTCAGGGTGGGGATCACGGTCGAGAACAAAATCAGGGTGTAGGTCAGCGTCAGGGTCAAGGCCAGGGTGGGGGACAGGGTCAGGGTCAAGGTCAGGGTGGAGGTCAGGGTCAGGGTCAAGGTCAGGGTGAAGGTTACGGTCACAGTCGAGCCAGGGTGGAGGTCAGGGTCAGGGTCAAGTTCAGGAGGGAGGTCAGGGTCGAGGTCAAGGTCAAGGTGGGGGTCACGGTCGAGGACAAAATCAGGGTCGAGGTCAGGGTCAGAGTCAAGGTCAGGGTGGAGGTCAGGGTGGAGGTCAGGGTCAAGTTTAAGGTCAGGGTGGAGGTCAGGGTCACAGTAAAGGTCAGGGTGAAGGTCAGGGTCAAGGTCAAGGACAGCGTGGAGGTCACGCTCTGGGTCAAGGTCAGGGTCGAGGTCAGGGTCAGGGTCAAGGTAGGGGTGGAGGTCAGGGTCACAGTCAAGGTCAGGGTGGAGGTCAGGGTCAGAGTCAAGGTCAGAATGGAGGTCAGGGTCAGGGTCAAGGTCAGTATGGAGGTCAGGGTCACAGTCAAGGTCAGGGTGGAGGTCAGGGAGGAGGTCAGGGTCAGGGTCAAGGTCAGGGTTGAGGTCAGGGTCGAGTTCAAGGTCAGGGTGGAGGTCAGGGTCACAGTCAAGGTCAGGGTGAAGGTCAGGGTCAAGGTCAAGGTCAGCGTGGAGGTCATGGTCAGAGTCAAGGTCAGGGTGGAGGTCAGGGTAAGGGTGAAGGTCAGGGTGGAGGTCAGGCTCAGGGTCAAGGTCGGGGTGGAGGTCAGGGTCAAGGTCAAGGTCAGGGTGGAGATCAGGGTCATAGTCAAGGTCAGGGTGGAGGTCAGATTGGAGGTCACGGTCAGGGTCAAGGTCAGGGTGGAGGTCAGGGTCCGGGTCAGGGTCAGGGTGGAGGTCAGGGTCAAGGTCAAGGTCAGGCTGGAGGTCAAGGTTAGGGTCAAGGTCAGGGTGGAGGTCAGGGTCGGGGTCAAGGTCAGGGTGGAGGCCAGGGTCAGGGTCAAGGTCAGCGTGGAGGTCAGGGTCAGGGTCAAGGTCAGGGTGGAGGTCAGGGTCAGAGTCAAGGTCAGGGTGGAGGTCAGGGTGGAGGTCAGGGTCAGGGTCAAGGTCAGAGTGGAGGTCACGGTGGAGGTCAAGGTCAGGGTGGAGGTCAGGGTGGAGGTCACGCTCTTGATCAAGGTCAGGGCGGAGGTCAGGGTCAGGGTCAAGGTCACGGTGGAGGTCAGGTTCAGGGTCAAGGTCAGGGTGGAGGTCAGGGTCAGGGTCATGGTCAGGGTGGAGGTCAGGGTCAGGGTCAAGGACAGAGTGGAGATCAGGGTCAGGGTCAAGGTCAGGGTGGAGGTCAGGGTCGAGTTCAAGGTCAGGGGGGAGGTCAGTATCAGGGTCAAGGTCAGGGTGGAGATCACGGTGACAGTCAAGCTTGGGGTGGAGGTCAGGGTCGAGCTCGAGGTCAGGGTGGAGGTCAGGGTGGGGATCACGGTCGAGAACAAAATCAGGGTGTAGGTCAGCGTCAGGGTCAAGGCCAGGGTGGGGGACAGGGTCAGGGTCAAGGTCAGGGTGGAGGTCAGGGTCAGGGTCAAGGTCAGGGTGAAGGTTACGGTCACAGTCGAGCCAGGGTGGAGGTCAGGGTCAGGGTCAAGTTCAGGAGGGAGGTCAGGGTCGAGGTCAAGGTCAAGGTGGGGGTCACGGTCGAGGACAAAATCAGGGTCGAGGTCAGGGTCAGAGTCAAGGTCAGGGTGGAGGTCAGGGTGGAGGTCAGGGTCAAGTTTAAGGTCAGGGTGGAGGTCAGGGTCACAGTCAAGGTCAGGGTGAAGGTCAGGGTCAAGGTCAAGGACAGCGTGGAGGTCACGCTCTGGGTCAAGGTCAGGGTCGAGGTCAGGGTCAGGGTCAAGGTAGGGGTGGAGGTCAGGGTCACAGTCAAGGTCAAAGTGGAGGTCAGGGTCAGAGTCAAGGTCAGAATGGCGGTCAGGGTCAGGGTCAAGGTCAATATCGAGGTCAGGGTCACAGTCAAGGTCAGGGTGGAGGTCAGGGAGGAGGTCAGGGTCAGGGTCAAGGTCAGGGTTGAGGTCAGGGTCAAGTTCAAGGTCAGGGTGGAGGTCAGGGTCACAGTCAAGGTCAGGGTGAAGGTCAGGGTCAAGGTCGAGGTCAGCGTGGAGGTCAGGGTCAGAGTCAAGGTCAGGGTGGAGGTCAGGGTCAGGGTGAAGGTCAGGGTGGAGGTCAGGGTCGGGGTCAAGGTCAGGGTGGAGGTCAGTGTGAGGTTCAAGGTCAGGGTGGAGGTCAGGGTCAGAGTCAAGGTCAGGGTCGAGGTCAGGGTCACAGTCAAGGTCAGGGTGGAAGTCAGGGTCAGAGTCAAGGTGAGAGTGAAGGTCAGGGTCAGGGTCAAGGTCAGGGTGGAGGTCAGGGTCACAGTCAAGGTCAGGGTGATGGTCAGGGTCAAGGTCAAAGTCAGGGTGGAGGTCAGGGTCATAGTCAAGGTCAGGGTGGAGGTCAGGGTGGAGGTCAGGGTCAGGGTCAAGGTCAGGGTGGAGGTCAGTGTCGGGGTCAAGGTCAGGGTGGAGGTCAGGGTCAGGGTCAAGGTGAGGGTGGAGGTCAGAGTCACAGTCAAGGTCAGGGTGGAGGTCAGGGTCAGAGTCAAGGTCAGAATGGAGGTCAGGGTCAGGGTCAAGGTCAGTATGGAGGTCAGGGTCACAGTCAAGGTCAGGGTGGAGGTCAGGGAGGAGGTCAGGCTCAGGGTCAAGGTCAGGGTGGACGTCAGGGTCACAGTCAAGGTCGGGGTGGAGGTCAGGGTCAAGGTCAAGGTCAGGGTGGAGGTCAGGGTCAGGGTGAAGGTCAGGGTGGAGGTCAGGCTCAGGGTCAAGGTCAGGGTGGAGGTCAGGCTCAGGTTCAAGGTCAGGGTGGAGGTCAGGTGCAGGGTCAAGGTCAGGGTGGAGGTCAGGGTAAGGGTGAAGGTCAGGGTGGAGGTCAGGCTCAGGTTCAAGGTCAGGGTGGAGGTCAGGTGCAGGGTCAAGGTCAGGCTGAAGGTCAGGGACAGGGTCAAGGTCAGGGTGGGGGTCAGGGTCAAAGTCAAGGTCAGGGTGGAGGTCAGGATGAAGGTCAGGGTGGAGGTCAAGGTCAGGGTGGAGGTCAGGGTGGAGATCACGCTCTGGGTCAAGGTCAGGGTGGAGGTCAGGGTCACGGTCAAGGTCAGGGTGGTAGTCAGGTTCAGGGTCAAGGTCAGAGTGGAGGTCAGGGTCAAAACCAAGGTCAGGGTGGAGGTCAGGGTCACAGTCAAGGTCGGGGTCAGAGTCAAGGTCAGGGTGGAGGTCAGGGTCAGGGTCAAGGTAGGGGTGGAGGTCAGGGTCACAGTCAAGGTCAGGGTGGAGGTCAGGGTCAGAGTCAAGGTCAGAATGGAGGTCAGGGTCAGGGTCAAGGTCAGTATGGAGGTCAGGGTCACAGTCCAGGTCAGGGTGGAGGTCAGGGAGGAGGTCAGGGTCAGGGTCAACGTCAGGGTTGAGGTCAGGGTCAAGTTCAGGGTCAGGGTGGAGGTCAGGGTCACAGTCAAGGTCAGGGTGAAGGTCAGGGTGGAGGTCAGTGTGAGGGTCAAGGTCAGGGTGGAGGTCAGGGTCAGAGTCAAGGTCAGGGTCGAGGTTACGGTCACAGTCAAGGTCAGGGTGGAGGTCAGGGTCAGAGTCAAGGTGAGGGTGAACGTCAGGGTCAGGGTCAAGGTCAGGGTGGAGGTCAGGGTCACAGTCAAGGTCAGGGTGATGGTCAGGGTCAAGGTCAAAGTCAGGATGGAGGTCAGGGTCATAGTCAAGGTCAGGGTGGAGGTCAGGGTCAGGGTCAAGGTAGGGGTGGAGGTCAGGGTCACAGTCAAGGTCAGGGTGGAGGTCAGGGTCAGAGTCAAGGTCAAAATGGAGGTCAGGGTCAGGGTCAAGGTCAGTATCGAGGTCAGGGTCACAGTCAAGGTCAGGGTGGAGGTCAGGGAGGAGGTCAGGGTCAGGGTCAAGGTCAGGGTTGAGGTCAGGGTCAAGTTCAAGGTCAGGGTGGAGGTCAGGGAGGAGGTCAGGGTCAGGGTCAAGGTCAGGGTTGAGGTCGGGGTCAGAGTCAAGGTCAGGGTGGAGGTCAGGGAGGAGGTCAGGGTCAGGGTCAAGGTCAGGGTTGAGGTCAGGGTCAAGTTCAAGGTCAGGGTGGAGGTCAGGGTCACAGTCAAGGTCAGGGTGAAGGTCAGGGTGGAGGTCAGTGTGAGGGTCAAGGTCGGGGTAGAGGTCAGGGTCAGAGTCAAGGTGAGGGTGAAGGTCAGGGTCAGGGTCAAGGTCAGGGTGGAGGTCAGGGTCACAGTCAAGGTCAGGGTGATGGTCAGGGTCAAGGTCAAAGTCAGGGTGGAGGTCAGGGTCATAGTCAAGGTCAGGGTGGCGGTCAGGGTCAGGGTCAAGGTAGGGGTGAAGGTCAGGGTCACAGTCAAGGTCAGGGTGGAGGTCAGGGTCAGAGTCAAGGTCAGAATGGAGGTCAGGGTCAGGGTCAAGGTCAGGGTGGAGGTCAGGCTCAGGTTCAAGGTCAGGGTGGAGGTCAGGTGCAGGGTCAAGGTCAGGGTGGAGGTCAGGGTAAGGGTGAAGGTCAGGGTGGAGGTCAGGCTCAGGTTCAAGGTCAGGGTGGAGGTCAGGTGCAGGGTCAAGGTCAGGCTGAAGGTCAGGGACAGGGTCAAGGTCAGGGTGGGGGTCAGGGTCAAAGTCAAGGTCAGGGTGGAGGTCAGGATGAAGGTCAGGGTGGAGGTCAAGGTCAGGGTGGAGGTCAGGGTGGAGATCACGCTCTGGGTCAAGGTCAGGGTGGAGGTCAGGGTCACGGTCAAGGTCAGGGTGGTAGTCAGGTTCAGGGTCAAGGTCAGAGTGGAGGTCAGGGTCAAAACCAAGGTCAGGGTGGAGGTCAGGGTCACAGTCAAGGTCGGGGTCAGAGTCAAGGTCAGGGTGGAGGTCAGGGTCAGGGTCAAGGTAGGGGTGGAGGTCAGGGTCACAGTCAAGGTCAGGGTGGAGGTCAGGGTCAGAGTCAAGGTCAGAATGGAGGTCAGGGTCAGGGTCAAGGTCAGTATGGAGGTCAGGGTCACAGTCCAGGTCAGGGTGGAGGTCAGGGAGGAGGTCAGGGTCAGGGTCAACGTCAGGGTTGAGGTCAGGGTCAAGTTCAGGGTCAGGGTGGAGGTCAGGGTCACAGTCAAGGTCAGGGTGAAGGTCAGGGTGGAGGTCAGTGTGAGGGTCAAGGTCAGGGTGGAGGTCAGGGTCAGAGTCAAGGTCAGGGTCGAGGTTACGGTCACAGTCAAGGTCAGGGTGGAGGTCAGGGTCAGAGTCAAGGTGAGGGTGAACGTCAGGGTCAGGGTCAAGGTCAGGGTGGAGGTCAGGGTCACAGTCAAGGTCAGGGTGATGGTCAGGGTCAAGGTCAAAGTCAGGATGGAGGTCAGGGTAATAGTCAAGGTCAGGGTGGAGGTCAGGGTCAGGGTCAAGGTAGGGGTGGAGGTCAGGGTCACAGTCAAGGTCAGGGTGGAGGTCAGGGTCAGAGTCAAGGTCAGAATGGAGGTCAGGGTCAGGGTCAAGGTCAGTATGGAGGTCAGGGTCACAGTCAAGGTCAGGGTGGAGGTCAGGGAGGAGGTCAGGGTCAGGGTCAAGGTCAGGGTTGAGGTCAGGGTCAAGTTCAAGGTCACGGTGGAGGTCAGGGTCACAGTCAAGGTCAGGGTGAAGGTCAGGGTCAAGGTCAAGGTCAGCGTGGAGGTCAGGGTCAGAGTCAAGGTCAGGGTGGAGGTCAGGGTAAGGGTGAAGGTCAGGGTGGAGGTCAGGCTCAGGGTCAAGGTCAGGGTGGAGGTCAGGGTCAAGGTCAAGGTCAGGGTGGAGATCAGGGTCATAGTCGAGGTCAGGGTGGAGGTCAGATTGGAGGTCACGGTCAGGGTCAAGGTCAGGGTGGAGGTCAGGGTCCGGGTCAGGGTCAGGGTGGAGGTCAGGGTCAAGGTCAAGGTCAGGCTGGAGGTCAAGTTTAGGGTCAAGGTCAGGGTGGAGGTCAGGGTCGGGGTCAAGGTCAGGGTGGAGGTCAGGGTCAGGGTCAAGGTCAGCGTGAAGGTCAGGGTCAGGGTCAAGGTCAGGGTGGAGGTCAGGGTCAGAGTCAAGGTCAGGGTGGAGGTCAGGGTGGAGGTCAGGGTCAGGGTCAAGGTCAGAGTGGAGGTCACGGTGGAGGTCAAGGTCAGGGTGGAGGTCAGGGTGGAGATCACGCTCTTGATCAAGGTCAGGGCGGAGGTCAGGGTCAGGGTCAAGGTCAGGGTGGAGGTCAGGTTCAGGGTCAAGGTCAGGGTGGAGGTCAGGGTCAGGGTCATGGTCAGGGTGGAGGTCAGGGTCAGGGTCAAGGACAGAGTGGAGATCAGGGTCAGGGTCAAGGTCAGGGTGGAGGTCAGGGTCGAGTTCAAGGTCAGGGGGGAGGTCAGTATCAGGGTCAAGGTCAGGGTGGAGATCACGGTGACAGTCAAGCTTGGGGTGGAGGTCAGGGTCGAGCTCGAGGTCAGGGTGGAGGTCAGGGTGGGGATCACGGTCGAGAACAAAATCAGGGTGTAGGTCAGCGTCAGGGTCAAGGCCAGGGTGGGGGACAGGGTCAGGGTCAAGGTCAGGGTGGAGGTCAGGGTCAGGGTCAAGGTCAGGGTGAAGGTTACGGTCACAGTCGAGCCAGGGTGGAGGTCAGGGTCAGGGTCAAGTTCAGGAGGGAGGTCAGGGTCGAGGTCAAGGTCAAGGTGGGGGTCACGGTCGAGGACAAAATCAGGGTCGAGGTCAGGGTCAGAGTCAAGGTCAGGGTGGAGGTCAGGGTGGAGGTCAGGGTCAAGTTTAAGGTCAGGGTGGAGGTCAGGGTCACAGTAAAGGTCAGGGTGAAGGTCAGGGTCAAGGTCAAGGACAGCGTGGAGGTCACGCTCTGGGTCAAGGTCAGGGTCGAGGTCAGGGTCAGGGTCAAGGTAGGGGTGGAGGTCAGGGTCACAGTCAAGGTCAGGGTGGAGGTCAGGGTCAGAGTCAAGGTCAGAATGGAGGTCAGGGTCAGGGTCAAGGTCAGTATGGAGGTCAGGGTCACAGTCAAGGTCAGGGTGGAGGTCAGGGAGGAGGTCAGGGTCAGGGTCAAGGTCAGGGTTGAGGTCAGGGTCGAGTTCAAGGTCAGGGTGGAGGTCAGGGTCACAGTCAAGGTCAGGGTGAAGGTCAGGGTCAAGGTCAAGGTCAGCGTGGAGGTCATGGTCAGAGTCAAGGTCAGGGTGGAGGTCAGGGTAAGGGTGAAGGTCAGGGTGGAGGTCAGGCTCAGGGTCAAGGTCGGGGTGGAGGTCAGGGTCAAGGTCAAGGTCAGGGTGGAGATCAGGATCATAGTCAAGGTCAGGGTGGAGGTCAGATTGGAGGTCACGGTCAGGGTCAAGGTCAGGGTGGAGGTCAGGGTCCGGGTCAGGGTCAGGGTGGAGGTCAGGGTCAAGGTCAAGGTCAGGCTGGAGGTCAAGGTTAGGGTCAAGGTCAGGGTGGAGGTCAGGGTCGGGGTCAAGGTCAGGGTGGAGGCCAGGGTCAGGGTCAAGGTCAGCGTGGAGGTCAGGGTCAGGGTCAAGGTCAGGGTGGAGGTCAGGGTCAGAGTCAAGGTCAGGGTGGAGGTCAGGGTGGAGGTCAGGGTCAGGGTCAAGGTCAGAGTGGAGGTCACGGTGGAGGTCAAGGTCAGGGTGGAGGTCAGGGTGGAGGTCACGCTCTTGATCAAGGTCAGGGCGGAGGTCAGGGTCAGGGTCAAGGTCACGGTGGAGGTCAGGTTCAGGGTCAAGGTCAGGGTGGAGGTCAGGGTCAGGGTCATGGTCAGGGTGGAGGTCAGGGTCAGGGTCAAGGACAGAGTGGAGATCAGGGTCAGGGTCAAGGTCAGGGTGGAGGTCAGGGTCGAGTTCAAGGTCAGGGGGGAGGTCAGTATCAGGGTCAAGGTCAGGGTGGAGATCACGGTGACAGTCAAGCTTGGGGTGGAGGTCAGGGTCGAGCTCGAGGTCAGGGTGGAGGTCAGGGTGGGGATCACGGTCGAGAACAAAATCAGGGTGTAGGTCAGCGTCAGGGTCAAGGCCAGGGTGGGGGACAGGGTCAGGGTCAAGGTCAGGGTGGAGGTCAGGGTCAGGGTCAAGGTCAGGGTGAAGGTTACGGTCACAGTCGAGCCAGGGTGGAGGTCAGGGTCAGGGTCAAGTTCAGGAGGGAGGTCAGGGTCGAGGTCAAGGTCAAGGTGGGGGTCACGGTCGAGGACAAAATCAGGGTCGAGGTCAGGGTCAGAGTCAAGGTCAGGGTGGAGGTCAGGGTGGAGGTCAGGGTCAAGTTTAAGGTCAGGGTGGAGGTCAGGGTCACAGTCAAGGTCAGGGTGAAGGTCAGGGTCAAGGTCAAGGACAGCGTGGAGGTCACGCTCTGGGTCAAGGTCAGGGTCGAGGTCAGGGTCAGGGTCAAGGTAGGGGTGGAGGTCAGGGTCACAGTCAAGGTCAAAGTGGAGGTCAGGGTCAGAGTCAAGGTCAGAATGGCGGTCAGGGTCAGGGTCAAGGTCAATATCGAGGTCAGGGTCACAGTCAAGGTCAGGGTGGAGGTCAGGGAGGAGGTCAGGGTCAGGGTCAAGGTCAGGGTTGAGGTCAGGGTCAAGTTCAAGGTCAGGGTGGAGGTCAGGGTCACAGTCAAGGTCAGGGTGAAGGTCAGGGTCAAGGTCGAGGTCAGCGTGGAGGTCAGGGTCAGAGTCAAGGTCAGGGTGGAGGTCAGGGTCAGGGTGAAGGTCAGGGTGGAGGTCAGGGTCGGGGTCAAGGTCAGGGTGGAGGTCAGTGTGAGGTTCAAGGTCAGGGTGGAGGTCAGGGTCAGAGTCAAGGTCAGGGTCGAGGTCAGGGTCACAGTCAAGGTCAGGGTGGAGGTCAGGGTCAGAGTCAAGGTGAGAGTGAAGGTCAGGGTCAGGGTCAAGGTCAGGGTGGAGGTCAGGGTCACAGTCAAGGTCAGGGTGATGGTCAGGGTCAAGGTCAAAGTCAGGGTGGAGGTCAGGGTCATAGTCAAGGTCAGGGTGGAGGTCAGGGTGGAGGTCAGGGTCAGGGTCAAGGTCAGGGTGGAGGTCAGTGTCGGGGTCAAGGTCAGGGTGGAGGTCAGGGTCAGGGTCAAGGTGAGGGTGGAGGTCAGAGTCACAGTCAAGGTCAGGGTGGAGGTCAGGGTCAGAGTCAAGGTCAGAATGGAGGTCAGGGTCAGGGTCAAGGTCAGTATGGAGGTCAGGGTCACAGTCAAGGTCAGGGTGGAGGTCAGGGAGGAGGTCAGGCTCAGGGTCAAGGTCAGGGTGGACGTCAGGGTCACAGTCAAGGTCGGGGTGGAGGTCAGGGTCAAGGTCAAGGTCAGGGTGGAGGTCAGGGTCAGGGTGAAGGTCAGGGTGGAGGTCAGGCTCAGGGTCAAGGTCAGGGTGGAGGTCAGGGTCACAGTCAAGGTCGGGGTGGAGGTCAGGGTCAAGGTCAAGATCAGGGTGGAGGTCAGGGTCAGAGTCAAGGTCAGGGTGGAGGTCAGGGTGAAGGTCAGGGTCAGGGTCAAGGTCAGGGTGGAGGTTAGGGTCAGAGTCAAGGTCAGGGTGGAGGTCAGGGTGAAGGTCAGGGTGGAGGTCAGGGTCACAGTCAAGGTCAGGGTGATGGTCAGGGTCAAGGTCAAGGTCAGGGTGGAGGTCAGGGTCAGAGTCAAGGTCAGAGTGGAGGTCAGGGTGAAGGTCAGGGTCAGGGTCAAGGTCAGGGTGGAGGTCAGGGTCAGGGTCAATGTAGAGGTGGAGGTCAGGGTCACAGTCAAGGTCAGGGTGGATGTCAGGGTCAGAGTCAAGGTCAGAGTGGAGGTCAAGGTAGGGGTGAAGGTCAAGGAGGAGGTCAGGGTCAGGGTCAAGTTCAGGGTGGAGGTCAGGGTCAGAGTCAAGGTCAGGGTGGAGGTCAGGGTGGAGGTCAGGGTCAGGGTCAAGGTCAGGGTGGAGGTCCGGGTAAGGGTCAAGGTCGGGGTGAACGTCAGGGTCAGGGTCAAGGTCAGGGTGGAGGTCCGGGTCAGGGTCAAGGTCGGGGTGGAGGTCAGGGTCAGGGTCAAGGTCAGGATGGAGGTCAGGGTGGAGGTCAAGGTCAGGGTGGAGGTCAGGGTGGAGGTCACGCTCTGGGTCAAGGTCAGAGTCAAGGTGAGGGTGAAGGTCAGGGTAAGGGTCAAGGTCAGGGTGGAGGTCAGGGTCACAGTCAAGGTCAGGGTGATGGTCAGGGTCAAGGTCAAAGTCAGGGTGGAGGTCAGGGTCATAGTCAAGGTCAGGGTGGAGGTCAGGGTGGAGGTCCGGGTCAGGGTCAAGGTCAGGGTGGAGGTCAGGGTCACAGTCAAGGTCAGGGTGATGGTCAGGGTCAAGGTCAAAGTCAGGGTGGAGGTCAGGGTCATAGTCAAGGTCAGGGTGGAGGTCAGGGTGGAGGTCAGGGTCAGGGTCAAGGTCAGGGTGGAGGTCAGTGTCGGGGTCAAGGTCAGGGTGGAGGTCAGGGTCAGGGTCAAGGTAGGGGTGGAGGTCAGAGTCACAGTCAAGGTCAGGGTGGAGGTCAGGGTCAGAGTCAAGGTCAGAATGGAGGTCAGGGTCAGGGTCAAGGTCAGTATGGAGGTCAGGGTCACAGTCAAGGTCAGGGTGGAGGTCAGGGAGGAGGTCAGGCTCAGGGTCAAGGTCAGGGTGGACGTCAGGGTCACAGTCAAGGTCGGGGTGGAGGTCAGGGTCAAGGTCAAGGTCAGGGTGGAGGTCAGGGTCAGGGTGAAGGTCAGGGTGGAGGTCAGGCTCAGGGTCAAGGTCAGGGTGGAGGTCAGGGTCACAGTCAAGGTCGGGGTGGAGGTCAGGGTCAAGGTCAAGATCAGGGTGGAGGTCAGGGTCAGAGTCAAGGTCAGGGTGGAGGTCAGGGTGAAGGTCAGGGTCAGGGTCAAGGTCAGGGTGGAGGTTAGGGTCAGGGTCAATGTAGAGGTGGAGGTCAGGGTCACAGTCAAGGTCAGGGTGGATGTCAGGGTCAGAGTCAAGGTCAGACTGGAGGTCAAGGTAGGGGTGAAGGTCAAGGAGGAGGTCAGGGTCAGGGTCAAGTTCAGGGTGGAGGTCAGGGTCAGAGTCAAGGTCCAGGTGGAGGTCAGGGTGGAGGTCAGGGTCAGGGTCAAGGTCAGGGTGGAGGTCCGGGTAAGGGTCAAGGTCGGGGTGAACGTCAGGGTCAGGGTCAAGGTCAGGGTGGAGGTCCGGGTCAGGGTCAAGGTCGGGGTGGAGGTCAGGGTCAGGGTCAAGGTCAGGATGGAGGTCAGGGTGGAGGTCAAGGTCAGGGTGGAGGTCAGGGTGGAGGTCACGCTCTGGGTCAAGGTCAGAGTCAAGGTGAGGGTGAAGGTCAGGGTAAGGGACAAGGTCAGGGTGGAGGTCAGGGTCACAGTCAAGGTCAGGGTGATGGTCAGGGTCAAGGTCAAAGTCAGGGTGGAGGTCAGGGTCATAGTCAAGGTCAGGGTGGAGGTCAGGGTGGAGGTCAGGGTCAGGGTCAAGGTCAGGGTGGAGGTCAGTGTCGGGGTCAAGGTCAGGGTGGAGGTCAGGGTCAGGGTCAAGGTAGGGGTGGAGGTCAGAGTCACAGTCAAGGTCAGGGTGGAGGTCAGGGTCAGAGTCAAGGTCAGAATGGAGGTCAGGGTCAGGGTCAAGGTCAGTATGGAGGTCAGGGTTGGGGTCAAGGTCAGGGTGGAGGTCAGGGTCAGCGTCAAGGTCAGGGTGGAGGTCAGGGTCAGGGTCAGAGTCAGGGATGAGGTCAGGGTCAAGGTCAAGGTCAAGGAGGAGGTCAGGGTCAGAGTCAAGATCAGGGTGGAGGTCAGGGTCAAAGTCAAGGTCAGGCTGAAGGTCAGGGTCAAGGTCAAGGTCAGGGTGGAGGTCAGGGTCAGGGTCAAGGTCAGGGTGGAGGTCAGGGTCAAAGTCAAGGTCAGGGTGGAGGTCAGGGTCAAAGTCAAGGTCAGGCTGAAGGTCAGGGTCAAGGTCAAGGTCAGGGTGGAGGTCAGGGTCAGGGTCAAGGTCAAAGTGACGGTCAGGTTCCGGGTCAAGGTCAGGGTGGAGGTCAGAGTCAAAGTCAAGGTCAGGGTGGAGGTCGGGGTCAAAGTCAAGGTCAGGCTGAAGGTCAGGGTCAAAGTCAAGGTCAGGGCGAAGGTCAGGGTCAGGTTCAAGGTCAGAGTGGAGGTCAGGGTAGAGGTCCGGGTCAGGGTCAAGGTCAGGGTGGAGGTCAGGGTCAGAGTCAAGGTCAGGGTGGAGGTCAGGGTGAAGGTCGAGGTCAGGGTGGAGGTCAGGGTCAAGGTCAAGGTCAGGGTGGAGGTCAGGGTCAGGGTCAAGGTCAGGGTGGAGGTCAGAGTGGGGGTCAAGGTCAGGTTGAAGGTCAGGGTCGGGGTCAAGGTCAGGGTGGATGTCAGGGTGGAGGTCAGGGTTAGGGTCAAGGTCAGGGTGGAGGTCAGGGTCGGGGTCAAGGTCAGGTTGAAGGTCAGGGTCGGGGTCAAGGTCAGGGTGGATGTCAGGGTGGAGGTCAGGGTTGGGGTCAAGGTCAGGGTGGAGGTCAGGGTCAGGGTCAAGGTCAGGGTGGAGGTCAGGGTCAAAGTCAAGGTCAGGCTGAAGGTCAGGGTCAAGGTCAAGGTCAGGGTGGAGGTCAGGGTCAGGGTCAAGGTCAGGGTGGAGGTCAGGGTCAAAGTCAAGGTCAGGGTGGAAGTCAGGGTCAAAGTGAAGGTCAGGCTGAAGGTCGGGGTCAAGGTCAAGGTCAGGGTGGAGGTCAGGGTCAGGGTCAAGGTCAGAGTGACGTTCAGGTTCCGGGTCAAGGTCAGGGTGGAGGTCAGGGTCAAAGTCAAGGTCAGGGTGGAGGTCAGGGGCAAAGTCAAGGTCAGGCTGGAGGTCAGGGTCAAAGTTAAGGTCAGGGCGGAGGTTAGGGTGGAGGTCAAGGTCAGGGTGGAGGTCAGGGTCAGGGTCAAGGTCAGAGTGACGGTCAGGTTCCGGGTCAAGGTCAGGGTGGAGGTCAGGGTCAAAGTCAAGGTCAGGGTGGAGGTCAGGGTCAAAGTCAAGGTCAGGGTGGAGGTCAGGGTCAGGGTCAAGGTCAGGGTAGAGGTCAGGGTGGAGGTCAAGGTCAGGATAAAGGTCAGGGTCAGGGTCAAGGTCAGGGTATAGGTCAGGGTCAGGGTCAATGTAGGGGTGGAGGTCAGGGTCACAGTCAAGGTCAGGGTGGAGGTCAGGGTCAGAGTCAAGGTCATAGTGGAGGTCAGGGTCAGGAACAAGGTCAGGGTGGAGGTCAGGGTCACAGTCCAGGTCAGGGTGGAGGTCAGGGAGGAGGTCAGGGTCAGGGTCAAGGTCAGGGTGGAGGTCAGGGACAGGGTCAAGGTCAGGGTGGAGGTCAGGGTCAAGTTCAAGGTCAGGGTGAAGGTCAGGGTCAGGGTCAAGGTCAGGGTGGAGATCAGGGTCAGGGTCAAGGTCAGGGTGGAGGTCAGGGACAGGTTCAAGGTCAGGGTGGAGGTCAGGGAGGAGGTCAGGGTCAGGGTCACGGTCAGGGTGGAGGTCAGGGACAGGGTCAAGGTCAGGGTGGAGGTCAGGGTCAAGTTCAAGGTCAGGGTGGAGGTCAGGGTCACAGTCAAGGTCAGGGTGCAGGTCAGGGTCAAGGTCAAGGTCAGGGTGGAGGTCAGGATCAGGGTCAAGGTCAGGGTGGGGGTCAGGTTCAGGGTCAAGGTCAGGTTGAAGGTCAGGGTCAGGGTCAAGGTCAGGGTGGAGGTCAAAGTCGGGGTCAAGGTCAGGGTGAAGGTCAGGGTCGGGGTCAAGGTCAGGGTGGATGTCAGGGTGGAGGTCAGGGTTAGGGTCAAGGTCAGGGAGGAGGTCAGGGTCAGGGTCAAGGTCGGGGTGAAGGTCAGGGTCAAAGTCAAGGTCAGGCTGAAGGTCAGGGTCAAGGTCAAGGTCAGGGTGGAGGTCAGGGTCAGGGTCAAGGTCAGGGTGGAGGTCAGGGTCAAAGTCAAGGTCAGGGTGGAAGTCAGGGTCAAAGTCAAGGTAAGGCTGAAGGTCAGGGTCTAAGTCAAGGTCAGGGCGGAGGTCAGGGTCAGGTTCAAGGTCAGAGTGGAGGTCAGGGTAGAGGTCCGGGTCAGGGTCAAGGTCAGGGTGGAGGTCAGGGTCAGGGTCAAGGTCAGGGTGGAGGTCAGGGTCGGAGTAAAGGTCAGGGTAGAGGTCAGGGTCAAGGTCAAGGTCAGGGTGGAGGTCAGGGTCAAAGTCAAGGTCAGGGTGGAGGTCAGGGAGGAGGTCAGGGTCAGGGTCAAGGTCAGGGTTGAGGTCAGGGTCAAGTCCAAGGTCAGGGTGGAGGTCAGGGTCACAGTCAAGGTCAGGGTGAAGGTCAGGGTCAAGGTCAAGGTCAGCGTGGAGGTCAGGGTCAGAGTCAAGGTCAGGGTGGAGGTCAGGGTAAGGGTGAAGGTCAGGGTCGAGGTCAGGCTCAGGGTCAAGGTCAGGGTGGAGGTCAGGGTCAAGGTCAAGGTCAGGGTGGAGATCAGGGTCATAGTCAAGGTCAGGGTGGAGGTCAGATTGGAGGTCACGGTCAGGGTCAAGGTCAGGGTGGAGGTCAGGGTCCGGGTCAGGGTCAGGGTGGAGGTCAGGGTCAAGGTCAAGGTCAGGCTGGAGGTCAAGGTTAGGGTCAAGGTCAGGGTGGAGGTCAGGGTCGGGGTCAAGGTCAGGGTGGAGGTCAGGGTCAGGGTCAAGGTCAGCGTGGAGGTCAGGGTCAGGGTCAAGGTCAGGGTGGAGGTCAGGGTCAGAGTCAAGGTCAGGGTGGAGGTCAGGGTGGAAGTCAGGGTCAGGGTCAAGGTCAGAGTGGAGGTCACGGTGGAGGTCAAGGTCAGGGTGGAGGTCAGGGTGGAGGTCACGCTCTTGATCAAGGTCAGTGCGGAGGTCAGGGTCAGGGTCAAGGTCAGGGTGGAGGTCAGGTTCAGGGTCAAGGTCAGGGTGGAGGTCAGGGTCGGGGTCATGGTCAGAGTGGAGGTCAGGGTCAGGGTCAAGGACAGAGTGGAGATCAGGGTCAGGGTCAAGGTCAGGGTGGAGGTCAGGGTCGAGTTCAAGGTCAGGGGGGAGGTCAGTATCAGGGTCAAGGTCAGGGTGGAGATCACGGTGACAGTCAAGCTTGGGGTGGAGGTCAGGGTCGAGCTCGAGGTCAGGGTGGAGGTCAGGGTGGGGATCACGGTCGAGAACAAAATCAGGGTGTAGGTCAGCGTCAGGGTCAAGGCCAGGGTGGGGGACAGGGTCAGGGTCAAGGTCAGGGTGGAGGTCAGTGTCAGGGTCAAGGTCAGGGTGAAGGTTACGGTCACAGTCGAGCCAGGGTGGAGGTCAGGGTCAGGGTCAAGTTCAGGAGGGAGGTCAGGGTCGAGGTCAAGGTCAAGGTGGGGGTCACGGTCGAGGACAAAATCAGGGTCGAGGTCAGGGTCAGAGTCAAGGTCAGGGTGGAGGTCAGGGTGGAGGTCAGGGTCAAGTTTAAGGTCAGGGTGGAGGTCAGGGTCACAGTCAAGGTCAGGGTGAAGGTCAGGGTCAAGGTCAAGGACAGCGTGGAGGTCACGCTCTGGGTCAAGGTCAGGGTCGAGGTCAGGGTCAGGGTCAAGGTAGGGGTGGAGGTCAGGGTCACAGTCAAGGTCAGGGTGGAGGTCAGGGTCAGAGTCAAGGTCAGAATGGCGATCAGGGTCAGGGTCAAGGTCAATATCGAGGTCAGGGTCACAGTCAAGGTCAGGGTGGAGGTCAGGGAGGAGGTCAGGGTCAGGGTCAAGGTCAGGGTTGAGGTCAGGGTCAAGTTCAAGGTCAGGGTGGAGGTCAGGGTCACAGTCAAGGTCAGGGTGAAGGTCAGGGTCAAGGTCGAGGTCAGCGTGGAGGTCAGGGTCAGAGTCAAGGTCAGGGTGGAGGTCAGGGTCAGGGTGAAGGTCAGGGTGGAGGTCAGGGTCAGGGTCAAGGTCAGGGTGGAGGTCAGTGTGAGGTTCAAGGTCAGGGTGGAGGTCAGGGTCAGAGTCAAGGTCAGGGTCGAGGTCAGGGTCACAGTCAAGGTCAGGGTGGAGGTCAGGGTCAGAGTCAAGGTGAGGGTGAAGGTCAGGGTCAGGGTCAAGGTCAGGGTGGAGGTCAGGGTCACAGTCAAGGTCAGGGTGATGGTCAGGGTCAAGGTCAAAGTCAGGGTGGAGGTCAGGGTCATAGTCAAGGTCAGGGTGGAGG
Source organism: Tenthredo distinguenda (assembly GCA_947538915.1). Taxonomy (NCBI): domain Eukaryota; kingdom Metazoa; phylum Arthropoda; class Insecta; order Hymenoptera; family Tenthredinidae; genus Tenthredo; species Tenthredo distinguenda. The sequence goes on from OX384538.1 coordinate 8,402,904, forward strand.
TCAGGGTCAGGGTCAAGGTAGGGGTGGAGGTCAGGGTCACAGTCAAGGTCAGGGTGGAGGTCAGGGTCAGAGTCAAGGTCAGAATGGAGGTCAGGGTCAGGGTCAAGGTCAGTATGGAGGTCAGGGTCACAGTCAAGGTCAGGGTGGAGGTCAGGGAGGAGGTCAGGGTCAGGGTCAAGGTCAGGGTTGAGGTCAGGGTCAAGTTCAAGGTCAGGGTGGAGGTCAGGGTCACAGTCAAGGTCAGGGTGAAGGTCAGGGTCAAGGTCAAGGTCAGCGTGGAGGTCAGGGTCAGAGTCAAGGTCAGGGTGGAGGTCAGGGTAAGGGTGAAGGTCAGGGTGGAGGTCAGGCTCAGGGTCAAGGTCAGGATGGAGGTCAGGGTCAAGGTCAAGGTCAGGGTGGAGATCAGGGTCATAGTCAAGGTCAGGGTGGAGGTCAGATTGGAGGTCACGGTCAGGGTCAAGGTCAGGGTGGAGGTCAGGGTCCGGGTCAGGGTCAGGGTGGAGGTCAGGGTCAAGGTCAAGGTCAGGCTGGAGGTCAAGGTTAGGGTCAAGGTCAGGGTGGAGGTCAGGGTCGGGGTCAAGGTCAGGGTGGAGGTCAGGGTCAGGGTCAAGGTCAGCGTGGAGGTCAGGGTCAGGGTCAAGGTCAGGGTGGAGGTCAGGGTCAGAGTCAAGGTCAGGGTGGAGGTCAGGGTGGAGGTCAGGGTCAGGGTCAAGGTCAGAGTGGAGGTCACGGTGGAGGTCAAGGTCAGGGTGGAGGTCAGGGTGGAGGTCACGCTCTTGATCAAGGTCAGGGCGGAGGTCAGGGTCAGGGTCAAGGTCAGGGTGGAGGTCAGGTTCAGGGTCAAGGTCAGGGTGGAGGTCAGGGTCAGGGTCATGGTCAGGGTGGAGGTCAGGGTCAGGGTCAAGGACAGAGTGGAGATCAGGGTCAGGGTCAAGGTCAGGGTGGAGGTCAGGGTCGAGTTCAAGGTCAGGGGGGAGGTCAGTATCAGGGTCAAGGTCAGGGTGGAGGTCAGGGTCAGAGTCAAGGTCAGAATGGAGGTCAGGGTCAGGGTCAAGGTCAGTATGGAGGTCAGGGTCACAGTCAAGGTCAGGGTGGAGGTCAGGGAGGAGGTCCGGGTCAGGGTCAAGGTCGGGGTGGAGGTCAGGGTCAGGGTCAAGGTCAGGATGGAGGTCAGGGTGGAGGTCAAGGTCAGGGTGGAGGTCAGGGTGGAGGTCACGCTCTGGGTCAAGGTCAGAGTCAAGGTGAGGGTGAAGGTCAGGGTCAGGGTCAAGGTCAGGGTGGAGGTCCGGGTCACAGTCAAGGTCAGGGTGATGGTCAGGGTCAAGGTCAAAGTCAGGGTGGAGGTCAGGGTCATAGTCAAGGTCAGGGTGGAGGTCAGGGTGGAGGTCAGGGTCAGGGTCAAGGTCAGGGTGGAGGTCAGTGTCGGGGTCAAGGTCAGGGTAAAGGTCAGGGTCAGGGTCAAGGTAGGGGTGGAGGTCAGAGTCACAGTCAAGGTCAGGGTGGAGGTCAGGGTCAGAGTCAAGGTCAGAATGGAGGTCAGGGTCAGGGTCAAGGTCAGTATGGAGGTCTGGGTCACAGTCAAGGTCAGGGTGGAGGTCAGGGAGGAGGTCAGGCTCAGGGTCAAGGTCAGGGTGGACGTCAGGGTCACAGTCAAGGTCGGGGTGGAGGTCAGGGTCAAGGTCAAGGTCAGGGTGGAGGTCAGGGTCAGGGTGAAGGTCAGGGTGGAGGTCAGGCTCAGGGTCAAGGTCAGGGTGGAGGTCAGGGTCACAGTCAAGGTCGGGGTGGAGGTCAGGGTCAAGGTCAAGATCAGGGTGGAGGTCAGGGTCAGAGTCAAGGTCAGGGTGGAGGTCAGGGTGAAGGTCAGGGTCAGGGTCAAGGTCAGGGTGGAGGTTAGGGTCAGAGTCAAGGTCAGGGTGGAGGTCAGGGTCAGAGTCAAGTTTAGAGTGGAGGTCAGGGTGAAGGTCAGGGTCAGGGTCAAGGTCAGGGTGGAGGTCAGGGTCAGGGTCAATGTAGAGGTGGAGGTCAGGGTCACAGTCAAGGTCAGGGTGGATGTCAGGGTCAGAGTCAAGGTCAGAGTGGAGGTCAAGGTAGGGGTGAAGGTCAAGGAGGAGGTCAGGGTCAGGGTCAAGTTCAGGGTGGAGGTCAGGGTCAGAGTCAAGGTCAGGGTGGAGGTCAGGGTGGAGGTCAGGGTCAGGGTCAAGGTCAGGGTGGAGGTCCGGGTAAGGGTCAAGGTCGAGGTGAACGTCAGGGTCAGGGTCAAGGTCAGGGTGGAGGTCCGGGTCAGGGTCAAGGTCGGGGTGGAGGTCAGGGTCAGGGTCAAGGTCAGGATGGAGGTCAGGGTGGAGGTCAAGGTCAGGGTGGAGGTCAGGGTGGAGGTCACGCTCTGGGTCAAGGTCAGGGTGGAGGTCAGGGTCAGGGTCAAGGTCAGGGTGGTAGTCAGGGAGGAGGTCAGGGTCAGGGTCAAGGTCAGGGTGGAGGTCAGGGTCAGGGTCAATGTAGGGGTGGAGGTCAGGGTCACAGTCCAGGTCAGGGTGGATGTCAGGGTCAGATTCGAGGTCAGGGTGGAGGTCAGGGTCAGGGTCAATGTAAGGGTGGAGGTCGGGGTCACAGTCAATGTAGGGGTGGAGGTCAGGGTCACAGTCAAGGTCAGGGTGGAGGTCAGGGTCAGGGTCAAGTTTAGGGTGGAGGTCAGGGTCAGGGTCAAGGTCAGGGTGGAGGTCAGGGTCAGGGTCCATGTAGGGGTGGAGGTCAGGGTCACAGTCAAGGTCGGGGTGGAGGTCGGGGTCAAGGTCAAGGTCAGGGTGGAGGTCAGGGTCAGAGTCAAGGTCATCGTGGAGGTCAGGGTGAAGGTCAGGGTCAGGGTCAAGGTTAGGGTGGAGGTCAGGGTCAAAGTCAAGGTCAGGATGGAGGTCAGGGTGGAGGTCAAGGTCAGGGTGGAGGTCAGGGTGGAGGTCACGCTCTGGGTCAAGGTCAGGGTGGAGGTCAGGGTCAGGGTCAAGGTCAGGGTGGTAGTCAGGGAGGAGGTCAGGGTCAGGGTCAAGGTCAGGGTGGAGGTCAGGGTCAGGGTCAATGTAGGGGTGGAGGTCAGGGTCACAGTCCAGGTCAGGGTGGATGTCAGGGTCAGATTCGAGGTCAGGGTGGAGGTCAGGGTCAGGGTCAATGTAAGGGTGGAGGTCAGGGTCACAGTCAATGTAGGGGTGGAGGTCAGGGTCACAGTCAAGGTCAGGGTGGAGGTCAGGGTCAGGGTCAAGTTTAGGGTGGAGGTCAGGGTCAGGGTCAAGGTCAGGGTGGAGGTCAGGGTCAGGGTCCATGTAGGGGTGGAGGTCAGGGTCACAGTCAAGGTCGGGGTGGAGGTCGGGGTCAAGGTCAAGGTCAGGGTGGAGGTCAGGGTCAGAGTCAAGGTCATCGTGGAGGTCAGGGTGAAGGTCAGGGTCAGGGTCAAGGTCAGGGTGGAGGTCAGGGTCAAAGTCAAGGTCAGGGTGGAGGTCAGGGTGAAGGTCAGGGTCAGGGTCAAGGTCAGGGTGGAGGTCAGGGTCACAGTCAAGGTCAGGTTGATGGTCAGGGTCAAGGTCAAGGTCAGGTTGGAGGTCAGGGTCAGAGTCAAGGTAAGGGTGAAGGTCAGGGTGAAGGTCAGGGTGGAGGTCAGGGTCGGGGTCAGGGTGGAGGTCAGGGTCAGGGTCAATGTAGAGGTGGAGGTCAGGGTCACAGTCAAGGTCAGGGTACATGTCAGGGTCAGAGTCAAGGTCAGAGTGGAGGTCAAGGTCGGGGTGGAGGTCAAGGAGGAGGTCAGGGTCAGGGTCAAGTTCAAGGTGGAGGTCAGGGTCAGAGTCAAGGTCAGGGTGGATGTCAGGGTGGAGGTCAGGGTCAGGGTCAAGGTCAGGGTGAAGGTCCGGGTCAGGGTTAAGGTCGGGGTGAACGTCAGGGTCAGGGTCAAGGTCAGGGTGGAGGTCCGGGTCAGGGTCAAGGTCGGGGTGGAGGTCAGGGTGAGAGTCAAGGTCAGGGTGGAGGTCAGGGTCAGGGTCAAGGTCAGGGTAGAGGTCAGAATCAGAGTCAGGGTCAGGGTCAAGGTCAAGGTCAGGGTGAAGGTCAGGGTCGTGGTCAAGGTCAGGGTGGAGGTCAGGGTCCGAGTCGGGGTCAGGGTGGAGGTCAGGGTTAGGGTCAAGGTCAGGGTGGAGGTCAGGGACAGGGTCAAGGTCAGGGTGGAGGTCAGGGTCAAGTTCAAGGTCAGGGTGGAGGTCAGGGTCACAGTCAAGGTCAGGGTGAAGGTCAGGGTCAAGGTCAAGGTCAGCGTGGAGGTCACGCTCTGGGTCAAGGTCAGGGTGGAGGTCAGAGTCAAGGTCAAGGTCAGGGTGGAGGTCAGGTTCAGGGTCAAGGTCAGGGTGAATGTCAGGGTCAAGGTCAAGGTCAGGGTCAGGGTCAAGGTCAGGGTGGAGGTCAGGGTCAAGGTCAAGGTCAAGGAGGAGGTCAGGGCAGAGTCAAGGTCAGGGTGGAAGTCAGGGTCAGGGTCAAGGTCAGGGTCAAGGTCAGGGTCAGGGTCAAGGTCAGGGTATAGGTCAGGGTCAAGTTCGAGGTCAGGGTGGAGGTCAGGGTCACAGTCAAGGTCAGGGTAGAGGTCAGGGTCAGGGTCAGAGTCAGGGTGGAGGTCAGGGTCAAGGTCAAGGTCAGGGTAGAGGTCAGGTTCAGGGTCAAGGTCAGGGTGGAGGTCAGGGTCGGGGTCAATGTAGGGGTGGAGGTCAGGGTCACAGTCAAAGTCTGGGTGGAGGTCAGGGTCAGAGTCAAGGTCGGAGTGAAGGTCAGGGTCAGGGTCAAGGTCAGGGTGAAGGTCAGGGTCAGGGTCAAGGTCAGGGTGGAGGTCAGGGACAGGGTCAAGGTCAGGGTGGAGGTCAGGGACAGCGTCAAGGTCAGGGTGAAGGTCAGGGAGGAGGTCAGGGTCAGGGTCACGGTCAGGGTGGAGGTCAGGGACAGGGTCAAGGTCAGAGTGGAGGTCAGGGTCAAGTTCAAGGTCAGGGTGGAGGTCAGGGTCACAGTCAAGGTCAGGGTGCAGGTCAGGGTCAAGGTCAAGGTCAGGGTGGAGGTCAGGGTCAGGGTCAAGGTCAGGGTGGAGGTCAGGGTTAGGGTCAAGGTCAGGGTGGAGGTCAGGGTCAGGGTCAATGTAGGGGTGGAGGTCAGGGTCACAGTCAAGGTCAGGGTGGAGGTCAGGGAGGAGGTCAGGGTCAGGGTCAAGGTCAGGGTGGAGGTCAGGGACAGGGTCAAGGTCAGGGTGGAGGTCAGGGTCAAGTTCAAGGTCAGGGTGGAGGTCAGGGTCACAGTCAAGGTCAGGGTGAAGGTCAGGGTCAAGGTCAAGGTCAGCGTGGAGGTCACGCTCTGGGTCAAGGTCAGGGTGGAGGTCAGAGTCAAGGTCAAGGTCAGGGTGGAGGTCAGGGTCAAAGTCAAGGTCAGGGTGGAAGTCAGGGTCAAAGTCAAGGTCAGGCTGAAGGTCAGGGTCTAAGTCAAGGTCAGGGCGGAGGTCAGGGTCAGGTTCAAGGTCAGAGTGGAGGTCAGGGTAGAGGTCCGATTCAGGGTCAAGGTCAGGGTGGAGGTCAGGGTCAGGGTCAAGGTCAGGGTGGAGGTCAGGGTGGAGGTCAAGGTCAGGGTAGAGGTCAGGGTCAAGGTCAAGGTCAGGGTGGAGCTCAGGGTTAGGGTCAAAGTCAGGGTTGAGGTCAGGGTCAGCGTTGAGGTCAGGGTGGAGGTCAGGGTCAGGGTCAGAGTCAGGGGGGAGGTCAGGGTCAAGGTCAAGGTCAAGGAGGAGGTCAGGGCAGAGTCAAGGTCAGGGTGGAGGTCAGGGTCAGGGTCAGAGTCGGGGGGGAGGTCAGGGTCAAGGTCAAGGTCAAGGAGGAGGTCAGGGCAGAGTCAAGGTCAGGGTGGAAGTCAGGGTCAGGGTCAAGGTCAGGGTCAAGGTCAGGGTCAGGGTCAAGGTCAGGGTATAGGTCAGGGTCAGGGTCAATGTAGGGGTGGAGGTCAGGGTCACAGTCAAGGTCAGGGTGAAGGTCAGGGTCAGAGTCAAGGTTAGAGTGAAGGTCAGGGTCAGGGTCAAGGTCAGGGTGAAGGTCAGGGTCAGGGTCAAGGTCAGGGTGGAGATCAGGGTCAGGGTCAAGGTCAGGGTGGAGGTCAGGGTCGGAGTAAAGGTCAGGGTAGAGGTCAGGGTCAAGGTCAAGGTCAGGGTGGAGGTCAGGGTCAAAGTCAAGGTCAGGGTGGAGGTCAGGGTCAAAGTCAAGGTCAGGCTGAAGGTTAGGGTCGAAGTCAAGGTCAGGTCGGAGGTCAGGGTGAGGTTCAAGGTCAGAGTGGAGGTCAGGGTGGAGGTCAGGGTCATAGTCAAGGTCAGGGTGGAGGTCAGGGTCAGGGTCAAGGTAGGGGTGGAGGTCAGGGTCACAGTCAAGGTCAGGGTGGAGGTCAGGGTCAGAGTCAAGGTCAGAATAGAGGTCAGGGTCAGGGTCAAGGTCAGTATGGAGGTCAGGGTCACAGTCAAGGTCAGGGTGGAGGTCAGGGAGGAGGTCAGGGTCAGGGTCAAGGTCAGGGTTGAGGTCAGGGTCAAGTCCAAGGTCAGGGTGGAGGTCAGGGTCACAGTCAAGGTCAGGGTGAAGGTCAGGGTCAAAGTCAAGGTCAGCGTGGAGGTCAGGGTCAGAGTCAAGGTCAGGGTGGAGGTCAGGGTAAGGGTGAAGGTCAGGGTCGAGGTCAGGCTCAGGGTCGAGGTCAGGGTGGAGGTCAGGGTCAAGGTCAAGGTCAGGGTGGAGATCAGGGTCATAGTCAAGGTCAGGGTGGAGGTCAGATTGGAGGTCACGGTCAGGGTCAAGGTCAGGGTGGAGGTCAGGGTCCGGGTCAGGGTCAGGGTGGAGGTCAGGGTCAAGGTCAAGGTCAGGCTGGAGGTCAAGGTTATTGTCAAGGTCAGGGTGGAGGTCAGGGTCGGGGTCAAGGTCAGGGTGGAGGTCAGGGTCAGGGTCAAGGTCAGCGTGGAGGTCAGGGTCAGGGTCAAGGTCAGGGTGGAGGTCAGGGTCAGAGTCAAGGTCAGGGTAGAGGTCAGGGTGGAGGTCAGGGTCAGGGTCAAGGTCAGAGTGGAGGTCACGGTGGAGGTCAAGGTCAGGGCGGAGGTCAGGGTCAGGGTCAAGGTCAGGGTGGAGGTCAGGTTCAGGGTCAAGGTCAGGGTGGAGGTCAGGGTCAGGGTCATGGTCAGGGTGGAGGTCAGGGTCAGGGTCAAGGACAGAGTGGAGATCAGGGTCAGGGTCAAGGTCAGGGTGGAGGTCAGGGTCGAGTTCAAGGTCAGGGGGGAGGTCAGTATCAGGGTCAAGGTCAGGGTGAAGGTTACGGTCACAGTCGAGCCAGGGTGGAGGTCAGGGTCAGGGTCAAGTTCAGGAGGGAGGTCAGGGTCGAGGTCAAGGTCAAGGTGGGGGTCACGGTCGAGGACAAAATCAGGGTCGAGGTCAGGGTCAGAGTCAAGGTCAGGGTGGAGGTCAGGGTGGAGGTCAGGGTCAAGTTTAAGGTCAGGGTGGAGGTCAGGGTCACAGTCAAGGTCAGGGTGAAGGTCAGGGTCAAGGTCAAGGACAGCGTGGAGGTCACGCTCTGGGTCAAGGTCAGGGTCGAGGTCAGGGTCAGGGTCAAGGTAGGGGTGGAGGTCAGGGTCACAGTCAAGGTCAGGGTGGAGGTCAGGGTCAGAGTCAAGGTCAGAATGGCGATCAGGGTCAGGGTCAAGGTCAATATCGAGGTCAGGGTCACAGTCAAGGTCAGGGTGGAGGTCAGGGAGGAGGTCAGGGTCAGGGTCAAGGTCAGGGTTGAGGTCAGGGTCAAGTTCAAGGTCAGGGTGAAGGTCAGGGTCACAGTCAAGGTCAGGGTGAAGGTCAGGGTCAAGGTCGAGGTCAGCGTGGAGGTCAGGGTCAGAGTCAAGGTCAGGGTGGAGGTCAGCGTCAGGGTGAAGGTCAGGGTGGAGGTCAGGGTCAGGGTCAAGGTCAGGGTGGAGGTCAGTGTGAGGTTCAAGGTCAGGGTGGAGGTCAGGGTCAGAGTCAAGGTCAGGGTCGAGGTCAGGGTCACAGTCAAGGTCAGGGTGGAGGTCAGGGTCAGAGTCAAGGTGAGGGTGAAGGTCAGGGTCAGGGTCAAGGTCAGGGTGGAGGTCAGGGTCACAGTCAAGGTCAGGGTGATGGTCAGGGTCAAGGTCAAAGTCAGGGTGGAGGTCAGGGTCATAGTCAAGGTCAGGGTGGAGGTCAGGGTCAGGGTCAAGGTAGGGGTGGAGGTCAGGGTCACAGTCAAGGTCAGGGTAGAGGTCAGGGTCAGAGTCAAGGTCAGAATGGAGGTCAGGGTCAGGGTCAAGGTCAGTATGGAGGTCAGGGTCACAGTCAAGGTCAGGGTGAAGGTCAGGGTCAGAGTCAAGGTCAGAGTGAAGGTCAGGGTCAGGGTCAAGGTCAGGGTAAAGGTCAGGGTCAGGGTCAAGGTCAGGGTGGAGATCAGGGTCAGGGTCAAGGTCAGGGTGGAGGTCAGGGTCGGAGTAAAGGTCAGGGTAGAGGTCAGGGTCAAGGTCAAGGTCAGGGTGGAGGTCAGGGTCAAAGTCAAGGTCAGGGTGGAGGTCAGGGTCAAAGTCAAGGTCAGGCTGAAGGTTAGGGTCGAAGTCAAGGTCAGGTCGGAGGTCAGGGTGAGGTTCAAGGTCAGAGTGGAGGTCAGGGTGGAGGTCAGGGTCATAGTCAAGGTCAGGGTGGAGGTCAGGGTCAGGGTCAAGGTAGGGGTGGAGGTCAGGGTCACAGTCAAGGTCAGGGTGGAGGTCAGGGTCAGAGTCAAGGTCAGAATGGAGGTCAGGGTCAGGCTCAAGGTCAGTATGGAGGTCAGGGTCACAGTCAAGGTCAGGGTGGAGGTCAGGGAGGAGGTCAGGGTCAGGGTCAAGGTCAGGGTTGAGGTCAGGGTCAAGTCCAAGGTCAGGGTGGAGGTCAGGGTCACAGTCAAGGTCAGGGTGAAGGTCAGGGTCAAGGTCAAGGTCAGCGTGGAGGTCAGGGTCAGAGTCGAGGTCAGGGTGGAGGTCAGGGTAAGGGTGAAGGTCAGGGTCGAGGTCAGGCTCAGGGTCAAGGTCAGGGTGGAGGTCAGGGTCAAGGTCAAGGTCAGGGTGGAGATCAGGGTCATAGTCAAGGTCAGGGTGGAGGTCAGATTGGAGGTCACGGTCAGGGTCAAGGTCAGGGTGGAGGTCAGGGTCCGGGTCAGGGTCAGGGTGGAGGTCAGGGTCAAGGTCAAGGTCAGGCTGGAGGTCAAGGTTAGGGTCAAGGTCAGGGTGGAGGTCAGGGTCGAGGTCAAGGTCAGGGTGGAGGTCAGGGTCAGGGTCAAGGTCAGCGTGGAGGTCAGGGTCAGGGTCAAGGTCAGGGTGGAGGTCAGGGTCAGAGTCAAGGTCAGGGTGGAGGTCAGGGTGGAGGTCAGGGTCAGGGTCAAGGTCAGAGTGGAGGTCACGGTGGAGGTCAAGGTCAGGGTGGAGGTCAGGGTGGAGGTCACGCTCTTGATCAAGGTCAGGGCGGAGGTCAGGGTCAGGGTCAAGGTCAGGGTGGAGGTCAGGTTCAGGGTCAAGGTCAGGGTGGAGGTCAGGGTCAGGGTCATGGTCAGGGTGGAGGTCAGGGTCAGGGTCAAGGACAGAGTGGAGATCAGGGTCAGGGTCAAGGTCAGGGTGGAGGTCAGGGTCGAGTTCAAGGTCAGGGGGGAGGTCAGTATCAGGGTCAAGGTCAGGGTGGAGATCACGGTGACAGTCAAGCTTGGGGTGGAGGTCAGGGTCGAGCTCGAGGTCAGGGTGGAGGTCAGGGTGGGGATCACGGTCGAGAACAAAATCAGGGTGTAGGTCAGCGTCAGGGTCAAGGCCAGGGTGGGGGACAGGGTCAGGGTCAAGGTCAGGGTGGAGGTCAGTGTCAGGGTCAAGGTCAGGGTGAAGGTTACGGTCACAGTCGAGCCAGGGTGTAGGTCAGGGTCAGGGTCAAGTTCAGGAGGGAGGTCAGGGTCGAGGTCAAGGTCAAGGTGGGGGTCACGGTCGAGGACAAAATCAGGGTCGAGGTCAGGGTCAGAGTCAAGGTCAGGGTGGAGGTCAGAGTGGAGGTCAGGGTCAAGTTTAAGGTCAGGGTGGAGGTCAGGGTCACAGTCAAGGTCAGGGTGAAGGTCAGGGTCAAGGTCAAGGACAGCGTGGAGGTCACGCTCTGGGTCAAGGTCAGGGTCGAGGTCAGGGTCAGGGTCAAGGTAGGGGTGGAGGTCAGGGTCACAGTCAAGGTCAGGGTGGAGGTCAGGGTCAGAGTCAAGGTCAGAATGGCGATCAGGGTCAGGGTCAAGGTCAATATCGAGGTCAGGGTCACAGTCAAGGTCAGGGTGGAGGTCAGGGAGGAGGTCAGGGTCAGGGTCAAGGTCAGGGTTGAGGTCAGGGTCAAGTTTAAGGTCAGGGTGGAGGTCAGGGTCACAGTCAAGGTCAGGGTGAAGGTCAGGGTCAAGGTCGAGGTCAGCGTGGAGGTCAGGGTCAGAGTCAAGGTCAGGGTGGAGGTCAGGGTCAGGGTGAAGGTCAGGGTGGAGGTCAGGGTCAGGGTCAAGGTCAGGGTGGAGGTCAGTGTGAGGTTCAAGGTCAGGGTGGAGGTCAGGGTCAGAGTCAAGGTCAGGGTCGAGGTCAGGGTCACAGTCAAGGTCAGGGTGGAGGTCAGGGTCAGAGTCAAGGTGAGGGTGAAGGTCAGGGTCAGGGTCAAGGTCAGGGTGGAGGTCAGGGTCACAGTCAAGGTCAGGGTGATGGTCAGGGTCAAGGTCAAAGTCAGGGTGGAGGTCAGGGTCATAGTCAAGGTCAGGGTGGAGGTCAGGGTCAGGGTCAAGGTAGGGGTGGAGGACAGGGTCACAGTCAAGGTCAGGGTGGAGGTCAGGGTCAGAGTCAAGGTCAGAATGGAGGTCAGGGTCAGGGTCAAGGTCAGTATGGAGGTCAGGGTCACAGTCAAGGTCAGGGTGAAGGTCAGGGTCAGAGTCAAGGTCAGAGTGAAGGTCAGGGTCAGGGTCAAGGTCAGGGTGAAGGTCAGGGTCAGGGTCAAGGTCAGGGTGGAGATCAGGGTCAGGGTCAAGGTCAGGGTGGAGGTCAGGGTCGGAGTAAAGGTCAGGGTAGAGGTCAGGGTCAAGGTCAAGGTCAGGGTGGAGGTCAGGGTCAAAGTCAAGGTCAGGGTGGAGGTCAGGGTCAAAGTCAAGGTCAGGCTGAAGGTTAGGGTCGAAGTCAAGGTCAGGTCGGAGGTCAGGGTGAGGTTCAAGGTCAGAGTGGAGGTCAGGGTGGAGGTCAGGGTCATAGTCAAGGTCAGGGTGGAGGTCAGGGTCAGGGTCAAGGTAGGGGTGGAGGTCAGGGTCACAGTCAAGGTCAGGGTGGAGGTCAGGGTCAGAGTCAAGGTCAGAATGGAGGTCAGGGTCAGGGTCAAGGTCAGTATGGAGGTCAGGGTCACAGTCAAGGTCAGGGTGGAGGTCAGGGAGGAGGTCAGGGTCAGGGTCAAGGTCAGGGTTGAGGTCAGGGTCAAGTCCAAGGTCAGGGTGGAGGTCAGGGTCAGCGTGGAGGTCAGGGTCAGAGTCGAGGTCAGGGTGGAGGTCAGGGTAAGGGTGAAGGTCAGGGTCGAGGTCAGGCTCACAGTCAAGGTCAGGGTGAAGGTCAGGGTCAAGGTCAAGGTCAGCGTGGAGGTCAGGGTCAGAGTCGAGGTCAGGGTGGAGGTCAGGGTAAGGGTGAAGGTCAGGGTCGAGGTCAGGCTCAGGGTCAAGGTCAGGGTGGAGGTCAGGGTCAAGGTCAAGGTCAGGGTGGAGATCAGGGTCATAGTCAAGGTCAGGGTGGAGGTCAGATTGGAGGTCACGGTCAGGGTCAAGGTCAGGGTGGAGGTCAGGGTCCGGGTCAGGGTCAGGGTGGAGGTCAGGGTCAAGGTCAAGGTCAGGCTGGAGGTCAAGGTTAGGGTCAAGGTCAGGGTGGAGGTCAGGGTCGGGGTCAAGGTCAGGGTGGAGGTCAGGGTCAGGGTCAAGGTCAGCGTGGAGGTCAGGGTCAGGGTCAAGGTCAGGGTGGAGGTCAGGGTCAGAGTCAAGGTCAGGGTGGAGGTCAGGGTGGAGGTCAGGGTCAGGGTCAAGGTCAGAGTGGAGGTCACGGTGGAGGTCAAGGTCAGGGTGGAGGTCAGGGTGGAGGTCACGCTCTTGATCAAGGTCAGGGCGGAGGTCAGGGTCAGGGTCAAGGTCAGGGTGGAGGTCAGGTTCAGGGTTAAGGTCAGGGTGGAGGTCAGGGTCAGGGTCATGGTCAGGGTGGAGGTCAGGGTCAGGGTCAAGGACAGAGTGGAGATCAGGGTCAGGGTCAAGGTCAGGGTGGAGGTCAGGGTCGAGTTCAAGGTCAGGGGGGAGGTCAGTATCAGGGTCAAGGTCAGGGTGGAGATCACGGTGACAGTCAAGCTTGGGGTGGAGGTCAGGGTCGAGCTCGAGGTCAGGGTGGAGGTCAGTGTCAGGGTCAAGGTCAGGGTGAAGGTTACGGTCACAGTCGAGCCAGGGTGGAGGTCAGGGTCAGGGTCAAGTTCAGGAGGGAGGTCAGGGTCGAGGTCAAGGTCAAGGTGGGGGTCACGGTCGAGGACAAAATCAGGGTCGAGGTCAGGGTCAGAGTCAAGGTCAGGGTGGAGGTCAGAGTGGAGGTCAGGGTCAAGTTTAAGGTCAGGGTGGAGGTCAGGGTCACAGTCAAGGTCAGGGTGAAGGTCAGGGTCAAGGTCAAGGACAGCGTGGAGGTCACGCTCTGGGTCAAGGTCAGGGTCGAGGTCAGGGTCAGGGTCAAGGTAGGGGTGGAGGTCAGGGTCACAGTCAAGGTCAGGGTGGAGGTCAGGGTCAGAGTCAAGGTCAGAATGGCGATCAGGGTCAGGGTCAAGGTCAATATCGAGGTCAGGGTCACAGTCAAGGTCAGGGTGGAGGTCAGGGAGGAGGTCAGGGTCAGGGTCAAGGTCAGGGTTGAGGTCAGGGTCAAGTTCAAGGTCAGGGTGGAGGTCAGGGTCACAGTCAAGGTCAGGGTGAAGGTCAGGGTCAAGGTCGAGGTCAGCGTGGAGGTCAGGGTCAGAGTCAAGGTCAGGGTGGAGGTCAGGGTCAGGGTGAAGGTCAGGGTGGAGGTCAGGGTCAGGGTCAAGGTCAGGGTGGAGGTCAGTGTGAGGTTCAAGGTCAGGGTGGAGGTCAGGGTCAGAGTCAAGGTCAGGGTCGAGGTCAGGGTCACAGTCAAGGTCAGGGTGGAGGTCAGGGTCAGGGTCAAGGTAGGGGTGGAGGTCAGGGTCACAGTCAAGGTCAGGGTGGAGGTCAGGGTCAGAGTCAAGGTCAGAATGGAGGTCAGGGTCAGCGTCAAGGTCAGTATGGAGGTCAGGGTCACAGTCAAGGTCAGGGTGAAGGTCAGGGTCAGAGTCAAGGTCAGAGTGAAGGTCAGTGTCAGGGTCAAGGTCAGGGTGAAGGTCAGGGTCAGGGTCAAGGTCAGGGTGGAGATCAGGGTCAGGGTCAAGGTCAGGGTGGGGGTCAGGGTCGGAGTAAAGGTCAGGGTAGAGGTCAGGGTCAAGGTCAAGGTCAGGGTGGAGGTCAGGGTCAAAGTCAAGGTCAGGGTGGAGGTCAGGGTCAAAGTCAAGGTCAGGCTGAAGGTTAGGGTCGAAGTCAAGGTCAGGTCGGAGGTCAGGGTGAGGTTCAAGGTCAGAGTGGAGGTCAGGGTGGAGGTCAGGGTCATAGTCAAGGTCAGGGTGGAGGTCAGGGTCAGGGTCAAGGTAGGGGTGGAGGTCAGGGTCACAGTCAAGGTCAGGGTGGAGGTCAGGGTCAGAGTCAAGGTCAGAATGGAGGTCAGGGTCAGGGTCAAGGTCAGTATGGAGGTCAGGGTCACAGTCAAGGTCAGGGTGGAGGTCAGGGAGGAGGTCAGGGTCAGGGTCAAGGTCAGGGTTGAGGTCAGGGTCAAGTCCAAGGTCAGGGTGGAGGTCAGGGTCACAGTCAAGGTCAGGGTGAAGGTCAGGGTCAAGGTCAAGGTCAGCGTGGAGGTCAGGGTCAGAGTCGAGGTCAGGGTGGAGGTCAGGGTAAGGGTGAAGGTCAGGGTCGAGGTCAGGCTCAGGGTCAAGGTCAGGGTGGAGGTCAGGGTCAAGGTCAAGGTCAGGGTGGAGATCAGGGTCATAGTCAAGGTCAGGGTGGAGGTCAGATTGGAGGTCACGGTCAGGGTCAAGGTCAGGGTGGAGGTCAGGGTCCGGGTCAGGGTCAGGGTGGAGGTCAGGGTCAAGGTCAAGGTCAGGCTGGAGGTCAAGGTTAGGGTCAAGGTCAGGGTGGAGGTCAGGGTCGGGGTCAAGGTCAGGGTGGAGGTCAGGGTCAGGGTCAAGGTCAGCGTGGAGGTCAGGGTCAGGGTCAAGGTCAGGGTGGAGGTCAGGGTCAGACTCAAGGTCAGGGTGGAGGTCAGGGTGGAGGTCAGGGTCAGGGTCAAGGTCAGAGTGGAGGTCACGGTGGAGGTCAAGGTCAGGGTGGAGGTCAGGGTGGAGGTCACGCTCTTGATCAAGGTCAGGGCGGAGGTCAGGGTCAGGGTCAAGGTCAGGGTGGAGGTCAGGTTCAGGGTCAAGGTCAGGGTGGAGGTCAGGGTCAGGGTCATGGTCAGGGTGGAGGTCAGGGTCAGGGTCAAGGACAGAGTGGAGATCAGGGTCAGGGTCAAGGTCAGGGTGGAGGTCAGTGTCAGGGTCAAGGTCAGGGTGAAGGTTACGGTCACAGTCGAGCCAGGGTGGAGGTCAGGGTCAGGGTCAAGTTCAGGAGGGAGGTCAGGGTCGAGGTCAAGGTCAAGGTGGGGGTCACGGTCGAGGACAAAATCAGGGTCGAGGTCAGGGTCAGAGTCAAGGTCAGGGTGGAGGTCAGGGTGGATGTCAGGGTCAAGTTTAAGGTCAGGGTGGAGGTCAGGGTCACAGTCAAGGTCAGGGTGAAGGTCAGGGTCAAGGTCAAGGACAGCGTGGAGGTCACGCTCTGGGTCAAGGTCAGGGTCGAGGTCAGGGTCAGGGTCAAGGTAGGGGTGGAGGTCAGGGTCACAGTCAAGGTCAGGGTGGAGGTCAGGGTCAGAGTCAAGGTCAGAATCGCGATCAGGGTCAGGGTCAAGGTCAATATCGAGGTCAGGGTCACAGTCAAGGTCAGGGTGGAGGTCAGGGAGGAGGTCAGGGTCAGGGTCAAGGTCAGGGTTGAGGTCAGGGTCAAGTTCAAGGTCAGGGTGGAGGTCAGGGTCACAGTCAAGGTCAGGGTGAAGGTCAGGGTCAAGGTCGAGGTCAGCGTGGAGGTCAGGGTCAGAGTCAAGGTCAGGGTGGAGGTCAGGGTCAGGGTGAAGGTCAGGGTGGAGGTCAGGGTCAGGGTCAAGGTCAGGGTGGAGGTCAGTGTGAGGTTCAAGGTCAGGGTGGAGGTCAGGGTCAGAGTCAAGGTCAGGGTCGAGGTCAGGGTCACAGTCAAGGTCAGGGTGGAGGTCAGGGTCAGAGTCAAGGTGAGGGTGAAGGTCAGGGTCAGGGTCAAGGTCAGGGTGGAGGTCAGGGTCACAGTCAAGGTCAGGGTGATGGTCAGGGTCAAGGTCAAAGTCAGGGTGGAGGTCAGGGTCATAGTCAAGGTCAGGGTGGAGGTCAGGGTCAGGGTCAAGGTAGGGGTGGAGGTCAGGGTCACAGTCAAGGTCAGGGTGGAGGTCAGGGTCAGAGTCAAGGTCAGAATGGAGGTCAGGGTCAGGGTCAAGGTCAGTATGGAGGTCAGGGTCACAGTCAAGGTCAGGGTGGAGGTCAGGGAGGAGGTCAGGGTCAGGGTCAAGGTCAGGGTTGAGGTCAGGGTCAAGTTCAAGGTCAGGGTGGAGGTCAGGGTCATAGTCAAGGTCAGGGTGAAGGTCAGGGTCAAGGTCAAGGTCAGCGTGGAGGTCAGGGTCAAAGTCAAGGTCAGGGTGGAGGTCAGGGTAAGGGTGAAGGTCAGGGTGGAGGTCAGGCGCAGGGTCAAGGTCAGGGTGGAGGTGAGGGTCAAGGTCAAGGTCAGGGTGGAGATCAGGGTCATAGTCAAGGTCAGGGTGGAGGTCAGATTGGAGGTCACGGTCAGGGTCAAGGTCAGGGTGGAGGTCAGGGTCCGGGTCAGGGTCAGGGTGGAGGTCAGGGTCAAGGTCAAGGTCAGGCTGGAGGTCAAGGTTAGGGTCAAGGTCAGGGTGGAGGTCAGGGTCGGGGTCAAGGTCAGGGTGGAGGTCAGGGTCAGGGTCAAGGTCAGCGTGGAGGTCAGGGTCAGGGTCAAGGTCAGGGTGGAGGTCAGGGTCAGAGTCAAGGTCAGGGTGGAGGTCAGGGTGAAGGTCAGGGTCAGGGTCAAGGTCAGAGTGGAGGTCACGGTGGAGGTCAAGGTCAGGGTGGAGGTCAGGGTGGAGGTCACGCTCTTGATCAAGGTCAGGGCGGAGGTCAGGGTCAGGGTCAAGGTCAGGGTGGAGGTCAGGTTCAGGGTCAAGGTCAGGGTGGAGGTCAGGGTCAGGGTCATGGTCAGGGTGGAGGTCAGGGTCAGGGTCAAGGACAGAGTGGAGATCAGGGTCAGGGTCAAGGTCAGGGTGGAGGTCAGGGTCGAGTTCAAGGTCAGGGGGAGGTCAGTATCAGGGTCAAGGTCAGGGTGGAGATCACGGTGACAGTCAAGCTTGGGGTGGAGGTCAGGGTCGAGCTCGAGGTCAGGGTGGAGGTCAGGGTGGGGATCACGGTCGAGAACAAAATCAGGGTGTAGGTCAGCGTCAGGGTCAAGGCCAGGGTGGGGGACAGGGTCAGGGTCAAGGTCAGGGTGGAGGTCAGGGTCAGGGTCAAGGTCAGGGTGAAGGTTACGGTCACAGTCGAGCCAGGGTGGAGGTCAGGGTCAGGGTCAAGTTCAGGAGGGAGGTCAGGGTCGAGGTCAAGGTCAAGGTGGGGGTCACGGTCGAGGACAAAATCAGGGTCGAGGTCAGGGTCAGAGTCAAGGTCAGGGTGGAGGTCAGGGTGGAGGTCAGGGTCAAGTTTAAGGTCAGGGTGGAGGTCAGGGTCACAGTCAAGGTCAGGGTGAAGGTCAGGGTCAAGGTCAAGGACAGCGTGGAGGTCACGCTCTGGGTCAAGGTCAGGGTCGAGGTCAGGGTCAGGGTCAAGGTAGGGGTGGAGGTCAGGGTCACAGTCAAGGTCAGGGTGGAGGTCAGGGTCAGAGTCAAGGTCAGAATGGCGGTCAGGGTCAGGGTCAAGGTCAATATCGAGGTCAGGGTCACAGTCAAGGTCAGGGTGGAGGTCAGGGAGGAGGTCAGGGTCAGGGTCAAGGTCAGGGTTGAGGTCAGGGTCAAGTTCAAGGTCAGGGTGGAGGTCAGGGTCACAGTCAAGGTCAGGGTGAAGGTCAGGGTCAAGGTCGAGGTCAGCGTGGAGGTCAGGGTCAGAGTCAAGGTCAGGGTGGAGGTCAGGGTCAGGGTGAAGGTCAGGGTGGAGGTCAGGGTCGGGGTCAAGGTCAGGGTGGAGGTCAGTGTGAGGTTCAAGGTCAGGGTGGAGGTCAGGGTCAGAGTCAAGGTCAGGGTCGAGGTCAGGGTCACAGTCAAGGTCAGGGTGGAGGTCAGGGTCAGAGTCAAGGTGAGGGTGAAGGTCAGGGTCAGGGTCAAGGTCAGGGTGGAGGTCAGGGTCACAGTCAAGGTCAGGGTGATGGTCAGGGTCAAGGTCAAAGTCAGGGTGGAGGTCAGGGTCATAGTCAAGGTCAGGGTGGAGGTCAGGGTGGAGGTCAGGGTCAGGGTCAAGGTCAGGGTGGAGGTCAGGGTCGGGGTCAAGTTTAGGGTGGAGGTCAGGGTCAGGGTCAAGGTCAGGGTGGAGGTCAGGGTCAGGGTCCATGTAGGGGTGGAGGTCAGGGTCACAGTCAAGGTCGGGGTGGAGGTCGGGGTCAAGGTCAAGGTCAGGGTGGAGGTCAGGGTCAGAGTCAAGGTCATCGTGGAGGTCAGGGTGAAGGTCAGGGTCAGGGTCAAGGTCAGGGTGGAGGTCAGGGTCAAAGTCAAGGTCAGGGTGGAGGTCAGGGTGAAGGTCAGGGTCAGGGTCAAGGTCAGGGTGGAGGTCAGGGTCACAGTCAAGGTCAGGTTGATGGTCAGGGTCAAGGTCAAGGTCAGGGTGGAGGTCAGGGTCAGAGTCAAGGTAAGGGTGAAGGTCAGGGTGAAGGTCAGGGTGGAGGTCAGGGTCGGGGTCAGGGTGGAGGTCAGGGTCAGGGTCAATGTAGAGGTGGAGGTCAGGGTCACAGTCAAGGTCAGGGTACATGTCAGGGTCAGAGTCAAGGTCAGAGTGGAGGTCAAGGTCGGGGTGGAGGTCAAGGAGGAGGTCAGGGTCAGGGTCAAGTTCAAGGTGGAGGTCGGGGTCAGAGTCAAGGTCAGGGTGGATGTCAGGGTGGAGGTCAGGGTCAGGGTCAAGGTCAGGGTGAAGGTCCGGGTCAGGGTCAAGGTCGGGGTGAACGTCAGGGTCAGGGTCAAGGTCAGGGTGGAGGTCCGGGTCAGTGTCAAGGTCGGGGTGGAGGTCAGGGTGAGAGTCAAGGTCAGGGTGGAGGTCAGGGTCAGGGTCAAGGTCAGGGTAGAGGTCAGAATCAGAGTCAGGGTCAGGCTCAAGGTCAAGGTCAGGGTGAAGGTCAGGGTCGTGGTCAAGGTCAGGGTGGAGGTCAGGGTCAGGGTCAGAGTCAGGGATGAGGTCAGGGTCAAGGTCAAGGTCAAGGAGGAGGTCAGGGTCAGAGTCAAGATCAGGGTGGAGGTCAGGGTCAAAGTCAAGGTCAGGCTGAAGGTCAGGGTCAAGGTCAAGGTCAGGGTGGAGGTCAGGGTCAGGGTCAAGGTCAGGGTGGAGGTCAGGGTCAAAGTCAAGGTCAGGGTGGAGGTCAGGGTCAAAGTCAAGGTCAGGCTGAAGGTCAGGGTCAGGGTCAAGGTCAGAGTGACGGTCAGGTTCCGGGTCAAGGTCAGGGTGGAGGTCAGGGTCAAAGTCAAGGTCAGGGTGGAGGTCAGGGTCAAAGTCAAGGTCAGGGTGGAGGTCAGGGTCAGGGTCAAGGTCAGGGTGGAGGTCAGGGTGGAGGTCAAGGTCAGGGTGGAGGTCAGGGTCAGGGTCAAGGTCAGGGTATAGGTCAGGGTCAGGGTCAATGTAGGGGTGGAGGTCAGGGTCACAGTCAAGGTCAGGGTGGAGGTCAGGGTCAGAGTCAAGGTCATAGTGGAGGTCAGGGTCAGGAACAAGGTCAGGGTGGAGGTCAGGGTCACAGTCCAGGTCAGGGTGGAGGTCAGGGAAGAGGTCAGGGTCAGGGTCAAGGTCAGGGTGGAGGTCAGGGACAGGGTCAAGGTCAGGGTGGAGGTCAGGGTCAAGTTCAAGGTCAGGGTGAAGGTCAGGGTCTCAGTCAAGGTCAGGGTGAAGGTCAGGGTCAAGGTCAAGGTCAGCGTGGAGGTCACGCTCTGGGTCGAGGTCAGGGTGGAGGTCAGAGTCAAGGTCAAGGTCAGGGTGGAGGTCAGGTTCAGGGTCAAGGTCAGGGTGAAGGTCAGGGTCAAGGTCAAGGTCAGGGTCAGGGTCAAGGTCAGGGTGGAGGTCAGGGACAGGGTCAAGGTCAGGGTGGAGGTCAGGTTCAGGGTCAAGGTCAGGGTGAAGGTCAGGGTCAAGGTCAAGGTCAGGGTCAGGGTCAAGGTCAGGGTGGAGGTCAGGGACAGGGTCAAGGTCAGGGTGGAGGTCAGGGAGGAGGTCAGGGTCAGGGTCACGGTCAGGGTGGAGGTCAGGGACAGGGTCAAGGTCAGGGTGGAGGTCAGGGTCAAGTTCGAGGTCAGGGTGGAGGTCAGGGTCACAGTCAAGGTCAGGGTGGAGGTCAGGGTCAGGGTCAGAGTCAGGGTGGAGGTCAGGGTCAAGGTCAAGGTCAGGGTAGAGGTCAGGTTCAGGGTCAAGGTCAGTGTGGAGGTCAGGGTCGGGGTCAATGTAGGGGTGGAGGTCAGGGTCACAGTCAAGGTCAGGGTGGAGGTCAGGGTCAGAGTCAAGGTCGGAGTGAAGGTCAGGGTCAAGTTTAAGGTCAGGGTGGAGGTCAGGGTCACAGTCAAGGTCAGGGTGCAGGTCAGGGTCAAGGTCAAGGTCAGGGTGGAGGTCAGGGTCAGGGTCAAGGTCAGGGTGGAGGTCAGGGTTAGGGTCAAGGTCAGGGTGGAGGTCAGGGTCAGGGTCAAGGTCAGGGTGGAGGTCAGGGTGGAGGTCAAGGTCAGGGTGGAGGTCAGGGTCAGGGTCAAGGTCAGGGTATAGGTCAGGGTCAGGGTCAATGTAGGGGTGGAGGTCAGGGTCACAGTCAAGGTCAGGGTGGAGGTCGAGGAGGAGGTCAGGGTCAGGGTCAAGGTCAGGGTGGAGGTCAGGGACAGGGTCAAGGTCAGGGTGGAGGTCAGGGTCAAGTTCAAGGTCAGGGTGGAGGTCAGGGTCACAGTCAAGGTCAGGGTGAAGGTCAGGGTCAAGGTCAAGGTCAGCGTGGAGGTCACGCTCTGGGTCAAGGTCAGGGTGGAGGTCAGAGTCAAGGTCAAGGTCAGGGTGGAGGTCAGGGTCAAAGTCAAGGTCAGGGTGGAAGTCAGGGTCAAAGTCAAGGTCAGGCTGGAGGTCAGGGTCTAAGTCAAGGTCAGGGCGTGGGTCAGGGTCAGGTTCAAGGTCAGAGTGGAGGTCAGGGTAGAGGTCCGATTTAGGGTCAAGGTCAGGGTGGAGGTCAGGGTGAGGGTCAAGGTCAGGGTGGAGGTCAGGGTGGAGGTCAAGGTCAGGGTAGAGGTCAGGGTCAAGGTCAAGGTCAGGGTGGAGCTCAGGGTTAGGGTCAAAGTCAGGGTGGAGGTCAGGGTCAGCGTCGAGGTCAGGGTGGAGGTCAGGGTCAGGGTCAGAGTCAGGGTGGAGGTCAGGGTCAAGGTCAAGGTCAAGGAGGAGGTCAGGGCAGAGTCAAGGTCAGGGTGGAAGTCAGGGTCAGGGTCAAGGTCAGGGTCAAGGTCAGGGTCAGGGTCAAGGTCAGGGTATAGGTCAGGGTCAGGGTCAATGTAGGGGTGGAGGTCAGGGTCACAGTCAAGGTCAGGCTGAAGGTCAGGGTCAAGGTCAAGGTCAGGGTGGAGGTCAGGGTCAGGGTCAAGGTCAGGATGGAGGTCAGGGTGGAGGTCAAGGTCAGGGTGGAGGTCAGGGTGGAGGTCACGCTCTGGGTCAAGGTCAGAGTCAAGGTGAGGGTGAAGGTCAGGGTCAGGGTCAAGGTCAGGGTGGAGGTCCGGGTCACAGTCAAGGTCAGGGTGATGGTCATGGTCAAGGTCAAAGTCAGGGTGGAGGTCAGGGTCATAGTCAAGGTCAGGGTGGAGGTCAGGGTGGAGGTCAGGGTCAGGGTCAAGGTCAGGGTGGAGGTCAGTGTCGGGGTCAAGGTCAGGGTAAACGTCAGGGTCAGGGTCAAGGTAGGGGTGGAGGTCAGAGTCACAGTCAAGGTCAGGGTGGAGGTCAGGGTCAGAGTCAAGGTCAGAATGAAGGTCAGGGTCAGGGTCAAGGTCAGTATGGAGGTCAGGGTCACAGTCAAGGTCAGGGTGGAGGTCAGGGAGGAGGTCAGGCTCAGGGTCAAGGTCAGGGTGGACGTCAGGGTCACAGTCAAGGTCGGGGTGGAGGTCAGGGTCAAGGTCAAGGTCAGGGTGGAGGTCAGGGTCAGGGTGAAGGTCAGGGTGGAGGTCAGGCTCAGGGTCAAGGTCATGGTGGAGGTCAGGGTCACAGTCAAGGTCGGGGTGGAGGTCAGGGTCAAGGTCAAGATCAGGGTGGAGGTCAGGGTCAGAGTCAAGGTCAGGGTGGAGGTCAGGGTGAAGGTCAGGGTCAGGGTCAAGGTCAGGGTGGAGGTTAGGGTCAGAGTCAAGGTCAGGGTGGAGGTCAGGGTGAAGGTCAGGGTGGAGGTCAGGGTCACAGTCAAGGTCAGGGTGATGGTCAGGGTCAAGGTCAAGGTCAGGGTGGAGGTCAGGGTCAGAGTCAAGTTTAGAGTGGAGGTCAGGGTGAAGGTCAGGGTCAGGGTCAAGGTCAGGGTGGAGGTCAGGGTCAGGGTCAATGTAGAGGTGGAGGTCAGGGTCACAGTCAAGGTCAGGGTGGATGTCAGGGTCAGAGTCAAGGTCAGAATGGAGGTCAAGGTAGGGGTGAAGGTCAAGGAGGAGGTCAGGGTCAGGGTCAAGTTCAGGGTGGAGGTCAGGGTCAGAGTCAAGGTCAGGGTGGAGGTCAGGGTGGAGGTCAGGGTCAGGGTCAAGGTCAGGGTGGAGGTCCGGGTAAGGGTCAAGGTCGGGGTGAACGTCAGGGTCAGGGTCAAGGTCAGGGTGGAGGTCCGGGTCAGGGTCAAGGTCGGGGTGGAGGTCAGGGTCAGGGTCAAGGTCAGGATGGAGGTCAGGGTGAAGGTCAAGGTCAGGGTGGAGGTCAGGGTGGAGGTCACGCTCTGGGTCAAGGTCAGGGTGGAGGTCAGGGTCAGGGTCAAGGTCAGGGTGGTAGTCAGGGAGGAGGACAGGGTCAGGGTCAAGGTCAGGGTGGAGGTCAGGGTCAGGGTCAATGTAGGGGTGGAGGTCAGGGTCACAGTCCAGGTCAGGGTGGATGTCAGGGTCAGATTCGAGGTCAGGGTGGAGGTCAGGGTCAGGGTCAATGTAAGGGTGGAGGTCAGGGTCACAGTCAATGTAGGGGTGGAGGTCAGGGTCACAGTCAAGGTCAGGGTGGAGGTCAGGGTCGGGGTCAAGTTTAGGGTGGAGGTCAGGGTCAGGGTCAAGGTCAGGGTGGAGGTCAGGGTCAGGGTCCATGTAGGGGTGGAGGTCAGGGTCACAGTCAAGGTCGGGGTGGAGGTCGGGGTCAAGGTCAAGGTCAGGGTGGAGGTCAGGGTCAGAGTCAAGGTCATCGTGGAGGTCAGGGTGAAGGTCAGGGTCAGGGTCAAGGTCAGGGTGGAGGTCAGGGTCAAAGTCAAGGTCAGGGTGGAGGTCAGGGTGAAGGTCAGGGTCAGGGTCAAGGTCAGGGTGGAGGTCAGGGTCACAGTCAAGGTCAGGTTGATGGTCAGGGTCAAGGTCAAGGTCAGGGTGGAGGTCAGGGTCAGAGTCAAGGTAAGGGTGAAGGTCAGGGTGAAGGTCAGGGTGGAGGTCAGGGTCGGGGTCAGGGTGGAGGTCAGGGTCAGGGTCAATGTAGAGGTGGAGGTCAGGGTCACAGTCAAGGTCAGGGTACATGTCAGGTTCAGAGTCAAGGTCAGAGTGGAGGTCAAGGTCGGGGTGGAGGTCAAGGAGGAGGTCAGGGTCAGGGTCAAGTTCAAGGTGGAGGTCAGGGTCAGAGTCAAGGTCAGGGTGGATGTCAGGGTGGAGGTCAGGGTCAGGGTCAAGGTCAGGGTGAAGGTCCGGGTCAGGGTCAAGGTCGGGGTGAACGTCAGGGTCAGGGTCAAGGTCAGGGTGGAGGTCCGGGTCAGGGTCAAGGTCGGGGTGGAGGTCAGGGTGAGAGTCAAGGTCAGGGTGGAGGTCAGGGTCAGGGTCAAGGTTAGGGTAGAGGTCAGAATCAGAGTCAGGGTCAGGCTCAAGGTCAAGGTCAGGGTGAAGGTCAGGGTCGTGGTCAAGGTCAGGGTGGAGGTCAGGGTCAGGGTCAGAGTCAGGGATGAGGTCAGGGTCAAGGTCAAGGTCAAGGAGGAGGTCAGGGTCAGAGTCAAGATCAGGGTGGAGGTCAGGGTCAAAGTCAAGGTCAGGCTGAAGGTCAGGGTCAAGGTCAAGGTCAGGGTGGAGGTCAGGGTCAGGGTCAAGGTCAGGGTGGAGGTCAGGGTCAAAGTCAAGGTCAGGGTGGAGGTCAGGGTCAAAGTCAAGGTCAGGCTGAAGGTCAGGGTCAGGGTCAAGGTCAGAGTGACGGTCAGGTTCCGGGTCAAGGTCAGGGTGGAGGTCAGGGTCAAAGTCAAGGTCAGGGTGGAGGTCAGGGTCAAAGTCAAGGTCAGGGTGGAGGTCAGGGTCAGGGTCAAGGTCAGGGTGGAGGTCAGGGTGGAGGTCAAGGTCAGGGTGGAGGTCAGGGTCAGGGTCAAGGTCAGGGTATAGGTCAGGGTCAGGGTCAATGTAGGGGTGGAGGTCAGGGTCACAGTCAAGGTCAGGGTGGAGGTCAGGGTCAGAGTCAAGGTCATAGTGGAGGTCAGGGTCAGGAACAAGGTCAGGGTGGAGGTCAGGGTCACAGTCCAGGTCAGGGTGGAGGTCAGGGAAGAGGTCAGGGTCAGGGTCAAGGTCAGGGTGGAGGTCAGGGACAGGGTCAAGGTCAGGGTGGAGGTCAGGGTCAAGTTCAAGGTCAGGGTGACGGTCAGGGTCTCAGTCAAGGTCAGGGTGAAGGTCAGGGTCAAGGTCAAGGTCAGCGTGGAGGTCACGCTCTGGGTCGAGGTCAGGGTGGAGGTCAGAGTCAAGGTCAAGGTCAGGGTGGAGGTCAGGTTCAGGGTCAAGGTCAGGGTGAAGGTCAGGGTCAAGGTCAAGGTCAGGGTCAGGGTCAAGGTCAGGGTGGAGGTCAGGGACAGGGTCAAGGTCAGGGTGGAGGTCAGGTTCAGGGTCAAGGTCAGGGTGAAGGTCAGGGTCAAGGTCAAGGTCAGGGTCAGGGTCAAGGTCAGGGTGGAGGTCAGGGACAGGGTCAAGGTCAGGGTGGAGGTCAGGGAGGAGGTCAGGGTCAGGGTCACGGTCAGGGTGGAGGTCAGGGACAGGGTCAAGGTCAGGGTGGAGGTCAGGGTCAAGTTCGAGGTCAGGGTGGAGGTCAGGGTCACAGTCAAGGTCAGGGTGGAGGTCAGGGTCAGGGTCAGAGTCAGGGTGGAGGTCAGGGTCAAGGTCAAGGTCAGGGTAGAGGTCAGGTTCAGGGTCAAGGTCAGTGTGGAGGTCAGGGACAGGGTCAAGGTCAGGGTGGAGGTCAGGGTCAAGTTTAAGGTCAGGGTGGAGGTCAGGGTCACAGTCAAGGTCAGGGTGCAGGTCAGGGTCAAGGTCAAGGTCAGGGTGGAGGTCAGGGTCAGGGTCAAGGTCAGGGTGGAGGTCAGGGTTAGGGTCAAGGTCAGGGTGGAGGTCAGGGTCAGGGTCAAGGTCAGGGTGGAGGTCAGGGTGGAGGTCAAGGTCAGGGTGGAGGTCAGAATCAGGGTCAAGGTCAGGGTATAGGTCAGGGTCAGGGTCAATGTAGGGGTGGAGGTCAGGGTCACAGTCAAGGTCAGGGTGGAGGTCGAGGAGGAGGTCAGGGTCAGGGTCAAGGTCAGGGTGGAGGTCAGGGACAGGGTCAAGGTCAGGGTGGAGGTCAGGGTCAAGTTCAAGGTCAGGGTGGAGGTCAGGGTCACATTCAAGGTCAGGGTGAAGGTCAGGGTCAAGGTCAAGGTCAGCGTGGAGGTCACGCTCTGGGTCAAGGTCAGGGTAGAGGTCAGAGTCAAGGTCAAGGTCAGGGTGGAGGTCAGGGTCAAAGTCAAGGTCAGGGTGGAAGTCAGGGTCAAAGTCAAGGTCAGGCTGAAGGTCAGGGTCTAAGTCAAGGTCAGGGCGTGGGTCAGGGTCAGGTTCAAGGTCAGAGTGGAGGTCAGGGTAGAGGTCCGATTTAGGGTCAAGGTCAGGGTGGAGGTCAGGGTCAGGGTCAAGGTCAGGGTGGAGGTCAGGGTGGAGGTCAAGGTCAGGGTAGAGGTCAGGGTCAAGGTCAAGGTCAGGGTGGAGCTCAGGGTTAGGGTCAAAGTCAGGGTGGAGGTCAGGGTCAGCGTCGAGGTCAGGGTGGAGGTCAGGGTCAGGGTCAGAGTCAGGGTGGAGGTCAGGGTCAAGGTCAAGGTCAAGGAGGAGGTCAGGGCAGAGTCAAGGTCAGGGTGGAAGTCAGGGTCAGGGTCAAGGTCAGAGTAGAGGTCAGGTTCCGGGTCAAGGTCAGGGTGGAGGTCAGGGTCAAAGTCAAGGTCAAAGTAGAGGTCAGGTTCCGGGTCAAGTTCAGGGTGGAGGTCAGGGTCAAAGTCAAGGTCAGGGTGGAGGTCAGGTTCAGGGTCAAGGTCAGGGTGGAGGTCAGGGTCAGAGTCAAGGTCAGGGTAGAGGTCAGAGTCAAGGTCAAGGTCAGGGTAAAGCTCAGGGTCAGGGTCAAGGTCAGGGTGGAGGTCAGGGTCAGCGTCAAGGTCAGGGTGGAGGTCAGGGTCAGGGTCAGAGTCAGGGTGGAGGTCAGGGTCAAGGTCAAGGTCAAGGAGGAGGTCAGCGTCAGAGTCAAGGTCAGGGTGGAGGTCAGGGTCAGGGTCAAGGTTAGGGTGAAGGTCAGGGTCAGGTTCAAGGTCAGGGTATAGGTCAGGGTCAGGGTCAATGTAGGGGTGGAGGTCAGGGTCACAGTCAAGGTCAGGGTGGAGGTCAGGGTCAGGGTCAAGGTCAGGGTGGAGGTCAGGGTCAAGGTCAAGGTCAGGGTAGAGGTCAGGTTCAGGCTCAAGGTCAGGGTGAAGGTCAGGGTCAAGGTCAAGGTCAGGGTGGAGGTCAGGGTGTGGGTCAAGGTCAGGGTGGAGGTCAGAGTCGGGGTCAAGATCAGGTTGAAGGTCAGGGTCGGGGTCAAGGTCAGGGTGGATGTCAGGGTGGAGGTCAGGGTTAGGGTCAAGGTCAGGGTGGAGGTCAGGGTCAGCGTCAAGGTCAGGGTGGAGGTCAGGGTCAGGGTCAGAGTCAGGGATGAGGTCAGGGTCAAGGTCAAGGTCAAGGAGGAGGTCAGGGTCAGAGTCAAGGTCAGGGTGGAGGTCAGGGTCAAAGTCAAGGTCAGGCTGAACGTCAGGGTCAAGGTCAAGGTCAGGGTGGAGGTCAGGGTCAGGGTCAAGGTCAGGGTGGAGGTCAGGGTCAAAGTCAAGGTCAGGGTGGAAGTCAGGGTCAAAGTGAACGTCAGGCTGAAGGTCAGGGTCAAGGTCAAGGTCAGGGTGGAGGTCAGGGTCAGGGTCAAGGTCAGAGTGACGTTCAGGTTCCGGGTCAAGGTCAGGGTGGAGGTCAGGGTCAAAGTCAAGGTCAGGGTGGAGATCAGGGTCAAAGTCAAGGTCAGGCTGGAGGTCAGGGTCAAAGTTAAGGTCAGGGCGGAGGTTAGGGTGGAGGTCAAGGTCAGGGTGGAGGTCAGGGTCAGGGTCAAGGACAGAGTGACGGTCAGGTTCCGGGTCAAGGTCAGGGTGGAGGTCAGGGTCAAAGTCAAGGTCAGGGTGGAGGTCAGGGTCAAAGTCAAGGTCAGGGTGGAGGTCAGGGTCAGGGTCAAGGTCAGGGTAGAGGTCAGGGTGGAGGTCAAGGTCAGGGTGGAGGTCCGGGTCAGGGTCAAGGTCAGGGTATAGGTCAGGGTCAGGGTCAATGTAGGGGTGGAGGTCAGGGTCACAGTCAAGGTCAGGGTGGAGGTCAGGGTCAGAGTCAAGGTCATAGTGGAGGTCAGGGTCAGGAACAAGGTCAGGGTGGAGGTCAGGGTCACAGTCCAGGTCAGGGTGGAGGTCAGGGAGGAGGTCAGGGTCAGGGTCAAGGTCAGGGTGGAGGTCAGGGACAGGGTCAAGGTCAGGGTGGAGGTCAGGGTCAAGTTCAAGGTCAGGGTGAAGGTCAGGGTCTCAGTCAAGGTCAGGGTGAAGGTCAGGGTCAAGGTCAAGGTCAGCGTGGAGGTCACGCTCTTGGTCGAGGTCAGGGTGGAGGTCAGAGTCAAGGTCAAGGTCAGGGTGGAGGTCAGGTTCAGGGTCAAGGTCAGGGTGAAGGTCAGGGTCAAGGTCAAGGTCAGGGTCAGGGTCAAGGTCAGGGTGGAGGTCAGGGACAGGGTCAAGGTCAGGCTGGAGGTCAGGGAGGAGGTCAGGGTCAGGGTCACGGTCAGGGTGGAGGTCAGGGACAGGGTCAAGGTCAGGGTGGAGGTCAGGGTCAAGTTCGAGGTCAGGGTGGAGGTCAGGGTCACAGTCAAGGTCAGGGAGGAGGTCAGAGTCAGGGTGGAGGTCAGGGTCAAGTTCAAGGTCAGGGTAGAGGTCAGGTTCAGGGTCAAGGTCAGGGTAGAGGTCAGGGTCGGGGTCAATGTAGGGGTGGAGGTCAGGGTCACAGTCAAGGTCAGGGTGGAGGTCAGGGTCAGAGTCAAGGTCGGAGTGAAGGTCAGGGTCAGGGTCAAGGTCAGGGTGAAGGTCAGGGTCAGGGTCAAGGTCAGGGTGGAGGTCAGGGACAGGGTCAAGGTCAGGGTGGAGGTCAGGGACAGCGTCAAGGTCAGGGTGAAGGTCAGGGAGGAGGTCAGGGTCAGGGTCACGGTCAGGGTGGAGGTCAGGGACAGGGTCAAGGTCAGGGTGGAGGTCAGGGTCAAGTTCAAGGTCAGGGTGAAGGTCAGGGTCACAGTCAAGGTCAGGGTGCAGGTCAGGGTCAAGGTCAAGGTCAGGGTGGAGGTCAGGGTCAGGGTCAAGGTCAGGGTGGAGGTCAGGGAGGAGGTCAGGGTCAGGGTCACGGTCAGGGTGGAGGTCAGGGACAGGGTCAAGGTCAGGGTGGAGGTCAGGGTCAAGTTCGAGGTCAGGGTGGAGGTCAGGGTCACAGTCAAGGTCAGGGTGGAGGTCAGGGTCAGGGTCAGAGTCAGGGTGGAGGTCAGGGTCGAGGTCAAGGTCAGGGTAGAGGTCAGGTTCAGGGTCAAGGTCAGGGTAGAGGTCAGGGTCGGGGTCAATGTAGGGGTGGAGGTCAGGGTCACAGTCAAGGTCAGGGTGGAGGTCAGGGACAGAGTCAAGGTCGGAGTGAAGGTCAGGGTCAGGGTCAAGGTCAGGGTGAAGGTCAGGGTCAGGGTCAAGGTCAGGGTGGAGGTCAGGGACAGGGTCAAGGTGAGGGTGGAGGTCAGGGACAGCGTCAAGGTCAGGGTGAAGGTCAGGGAGGAGGTCAGGGTCAGGGTCACGGTCAGGGTGGAGGTCAGGGACAGGGTCAAGGTCAGTATGGAGGTCAGGGTCACAGTCAAGGTCAGGGTGGAGGTCAGTGTGAGGTTCAAGGTCAGGGTGGAGGTCAGGGTCAGAGTCAAGGTCAGGGTCGAGGTCAGGGTCACAGTCAAGGTCAGGGTGGAGGTCAGGGTCAGAGTCAAGGTGAGGGTGAAGGTCAGGGTCAGGGTCAAGGTCAGGGTGGAGGTCAGGGTCACAGTCAAGGTCAGGGTGATGGTCAGGGTCAAGGTCAAAGTCAGGGTGGAGGTCAGGGTCATAGTCAAGGTCAGGGTGGAGGTCAGGGTGGAGGTCAGGGTCAGGGTCAAGGTCAGGGTGGAGGTCAGTGTCGGGGTCAAGGTCAGGGTGGAGGTCAGGGTCAGGGTCAAGGTAGGGGTGGAGGTCAGAGTCACAGTCAAGGTCAGGGTGGAGGTCAGGGTCAGAGTCAAGGTCAGAATGGAGGTCAGGGTCAGGGTCAAGGTCAGTATGGAGGTCAGGGTCACAGTCAAGGTCAGGGTGGAGGTCAGGGAGGAGGTCCGGGTCAGGGTCAAGGTCGGGGTGGAGGTCAGGGTCAGGGTCAAGGTCAGGATGGAGGTCAGGGTGGAGGTCAAGGTCAGGGTGGAGGTCAGGGTGGAGGTCACGCTCTGGGTCAAGGTCAGAGTCAAGGTGAGGGTGAAGGTCAGGGTCAGGGTCAAGGTCAGGGTGGAGGTCCGGGTCACAGTCAAGGTCAGGGTGATGGTCAGGGTCAAGGTCAAAGTCAGGGTGGAGGTCAGGGTCATAGTCAAGGTCAGGGTGGAGGTCAGGGTGGAGGTCAGGGTCAGGGTCAAGGTCAGGGTGGAGGTCAGTGTCGGGGTCAAGGTCAGGGTAAACGTCAGGGTCAGGGTCAAGGTAGGGGTGGAGGTCAGAGTCACAGTCAAGGTCAGGGTGGAGGTCAGGGTCAGAGTCAAGGTCAGAATGGAGGTCAGGGTCAGGGTCAAGGTCAGTATGGAGGTCAGGGTCACAGTCAAGGTCAGGGTGGAGGTCAGGGAGGAGGTCAGGCTCAGGGTCAAGGTCAGGGTGGACGTCAGGGTCACAGTCAAGGTCGGGGTGGAGGTCAGGGTCAAGGTCAAGGTCAGGGTGGAGGTCAGGGTCAGGCTGAAGGTCAGGGTGGAGGTCAGGCTCAGGGTCAAGGTCAGGGTGGAGGTCAGGGTCACAGTCAAGGTCGGGGTGGAGGTCGGGGTCAAGGTCAAGATCAGGGTGGAGGTCAGGGTCAGAGTCAAGGTCAGGGTGGAGGTCAGGGTGAAGGTCAGGGTCAGGGTCAAGGTCAGGGTGGAGGTTAGGGTCAGAGTCAAGGTCAGGGTGGAGGTCAGGGTGAAGGTCAGGGTGGAGGTCAGGGTCACAGTCAAGGTCAGGGTGATGGTCAGGGTCAAGGTCAAGGTCAGGGTGGAGGTCAGGGTCAGAGTCAAGTTTAGAGTGGAGGTGAGGGTGAAGGTCAGGGTCAGGGTCAAGGTCAGGGTGGAGGTCAGGGTCAGGGTCAATGTAGAGGTGGAGGTCAGGGTCACAGTCAAGGTCAGGGTGGATGTCAGGGTCAGAGTCAAGGTCAGAGTGGAGGTCAAGGTAGGGGTGAAGGTCAAGGAGGAGGTCAGGGTCAGGGTCAAGTTCAGGGTGGAGCTCAGGGTCAGAGTCAAGGTCAGGGTGGAGGTCAGGGTGGAGGTCAGGGTCAGGGTCAAGGTCAGGGTGGAGGTCCGGGTAAGGGTCAAGGTCGGGGTGAACGTCAGGGTCAGGGTCAAGGTCAGGGTGGAGGTCCGGGTCAGGGTCAAGGTCGGGGTGGAGGTCAGGGTCAGGGTCAAGGTCAGGATGGAGGTCAGGGTGAAGGTCAAGGTCAGGGTGGAGGTCAGGGTGGAGGTCACGCTCTGGGTCAAGGTCAGGGTGGAGGTCAGGGTCAGGGTCAAGGTCAGGGTGGTAGTCAGGGAGGAGGACAGGGTCAGGGTCAAGGTCAGGGTGGAGGTCAGGGTCAGGGTCAATGTAGGGGTGGAGGTCAGGGTCACAGTCCAGGTCAGGGTGGATGTCAGGGTCAGATTCGAGGTCAGGGTGGAGGTCAGGGTCAGGGTCAATGTAAGGGTGGAGGTCAGGGTCACAGTCAATGTAGGGGTGGAGGTCAGGGTCACAGTCAAGGTCAGGGTGGAGGTCAGGGTCGGGGTCAAGTTTAGGGTGGAGGTCAGGGTCAGGGTCGAAGTCAGGGTGGAGGTCAGGGTCAGGGTCCATGTAGGGGTGGAGGTCAGGGTCACAGTCAAGGTCGGGGTGGAGGTCGGGGTCAAGGTCAAGGTCAGGGTGGAGGTCAGGGTCAGAGTCAAGGTCATCGTGGAGGTCAGGGTGAAGGTCAGGGTCAGGGTCAAGGTCAGGGTGGAGGTCAGGGTCAAAGTCAAGGTCAGGGTGGAGGTCAGGGTGAAGGTCAGGGTCAGGGTCAAGGTCAGGGTGGAGGTCAGGGTCACAGTCAAGGTCAGGTTGATGGTCAGGGTCAAGGTCAAGGTCAGGGTGGAGGTCAGGGTCAGAGTCAAGGTAAGGGTGAAGGTCAGGGTGAAGGTCAGGGTGGAGGTCAGGGTCGGGGTCAGGGTGGAGGTCAGGGTCAGGGTCAATGTAGAGGTGGAGGTCAGGGTCACAGTCAAGGTCAGGGTACATGTCAGGGTCAGAGTCAAGGTCAGAGTGGAGGTCAAGGTCGGGGTGGAGGTCAAGGAGGAGGTCAGGGTCAGGGTCAAGTTCAAGGTGGAGGTCGGGGTCAGAGTCAAGGTCAGGGTGGATGTCAGGGTGGAGGTCAGGGTCAGGGTCAAGGTCAGGGTGAAGGTCCGGGTCAGGGTCAAGGTCGGGGTGAACGTCAGGGTCAGGGTCAAGGTCAGGGTGGAGGTCCGGGTCAGTGTCAAGGTCGGGGTGGAGGTCAGGGTGAGAGTCAAGGTCAGGGTGGAGGTCAGGGTCAGGGTCAAGGTCAGGGTAGAGGTCAGAATCAGAGTCAGGGTCAGGCTCAAGGTCAAGGTCAGGGTGAAGGTCAGGGTCGTGGTCAAGGTCAGGGTGGAGGTCAGGGTCAGGGTCAGAGTCAGGGATGAGGTCAGGGTCAAGGTCAAGGTCAAGGAGGAGGTCAGGGTCAGAGTCAAGATCAGGGTGGAGGTCAGGGTCAAAGTCAAGGTCAGGCTGAAGGTCAGGGTCAAGGTCAAGGTCAGGGTGGAGGTCAGGGTCAGGGTCAAGGTCAGGGTGGAGGTCAGGGTCAAAGTCAAGGTCAGGGTGGAGGTCAGGGTCAAAGTCAAGGTCAGGCTGAAGGTCAGGGTCAGGGTCAAGGTCAGAGTGACGGTCAGGTTCCGGGTCAAGGTCAGGGTGGAGGTCAGGGTCAAAGTCAAGGTCAGGGTGGAGGTCAGGGTCAAAGTCAAGGTCAGGGTGGAGGTCAGGGTCAGGGTCAAGGTCAGGGTGGAGGTCAGGGTGGAGGTCAAGGTCAGGGTGGAGGTCAGGGTCAGGGTCAAGGTCAGGGTATAGGTCAGGGTCAGGGTCAATGTAGGGGTGGAGGTCAGGGTCACAGTCAAGGTCAGGGTGGAGGTCAGGGTCAGAGTCAAGGTCATAGTGGAGGTCAGGGTCAGGAACAAGGTCAGGGTGGAGGTCAGGGTCACAGTCCAGGTCAGGGTGGAGGTCAGGGAAGAGGTCAGGGTCAGGGTCAAGGTCAGGGTGGAGGTCAGGGACAGGGTCAAGGTCAGGGTGGAGGTCAGGGTCAAGTTCAAGGTCAGGGTGAAGGTCAGGGTCTCAGTCAAGGTCAGGGTGAAGGTCAGGGTCAAGGTCAAGGTCAGCGTGGAGGTCACGCTCTGGGTCGAGGTCAGGGTGGAGGTCAGAGTCAAGGTCAAGGTCAGGGTGGAGGTCAGGTTCAGGGTCAAGGTCAGGGTGAAGGTCAGGGTCAAGGTCAAGGTCAGGGTCAGGGTCAAGGTCAGGGTGGAGGTCAGGGACAGGGTCAAGGTCAGGGTGGAGGTCAGGTTCAGGGTCAAGGTCAGGGTGAAGGTCAGGGTCAAGGTCAAGGTCAGGGTCAGGGTCAAGGTCAGGGTGGAGGTCAGGGACAGGGTCAAGGTCAGGGTGGAGGTCAGGGAGGAGGTCAGGGTCAGGGTCACGGTCAGGGTGGAGGTCAGGGACAGGGTCAAGGTCAGGGTGGAGGTCAGGGTCAAGTTCGAGGTCAGGGTGGAGGTCAGGGTCACAGTCAAGGTCAGGGTGGAGGTCAGGGTCAGGGTCAGAGTCAGGGTGGAGGTCAGGGTCAAGGTCAAGGTCAGGGTAGAGGTCAGGTTCAGGGTCAAGGTCAGTGTGGAGGTCAGGGTCGGGGTCAATGTAGGGGTGGAGGTCAGGGTCACAGTCAAGGTCAGGGTGGAGGTCAGGGTCAGAGTCAAGGTCGGAGTGAAGGTCAGGGTCAGGGTCAAGGTCAGGGTGAAGGTCAGGGTCAGGGTCAAGGTCAGGGTGGAGGTCAGGGACAGGGTCAAGGTCAGGGTGGAGGTCAGGGACAGCGTCAAGGTCAGGGTGAAGGTCAGGGAGGAGGTCAGGGTCAGGGTCACGGTCAGGGTGGAGGTCAGGGACAGGGTCAAGGTCAGAGTGGAGGTCAGGGTCAAGTTTAAGGTCAGCGTGGAGGTCACGCTCTGGGTCAAGGTCAGGGTGGAGGTCAGAGTCAAGGTCAAGGTCAGGGTGGAGGTCAGGGTCAAAGTCAAGGTCAGGGTGGAAGTCAGGGTCAAAGTCAAGGTCAGGCTGGAGGTCAGGGTCTAAGTCAAGGTCAGGGCGTGGGTCAGGGTCAGGTTCAAGGTCAGAGTGGAGGTCAGGGTAGAGGTCCGATTTAGGGTCAAGGTCAGGGTGGAGGTCAGGGTGAGGGTCAAGGTCAGGGTGGAGGTCAGGGTGGAGGTCAAGGTCAGGGTAGAGGTCAGGGTCAAGGTCAAGGTCAGGGTGGAGCTCAGGGTTAGGGTCAAAGTCAGGGTGGAGGTCAGGGTCAGCGTCGAGGTCAGGGTGGAGGTCAGGGTCAGGGTCAGAGTCAGGGTGGAGGTCAGGGTCAAGGTCAAGGTCAAGGAGGAGGTCAGGGCAGAGTCAAGGTCAGGGTGGAAGTCAGGGTCAGGGTCAAGGTCAGGGTCAAGGTCAGGGTCAGGGTCAAGGTCAGGGTATAGGTCAGGGTCAGGGTCAATGTAGGGGTGGAGGTCAGGGTCACAGTCAAGGTCAGGCTGAAGGTCAGGGTCAAGGTCAAGGTCAGGGTGGAGGTCAGGGTCAGGGTCAAGGTCAGGATGGAGGTCAGGGTGGAGGTCAAGGTCAGGGTGGAGGTCAGGGTGGAGGTCACGCTCTGGGTCAAGGTCAGAGTCAAGGTGAGGGTGAAGGTCAGGGTCAGGGTCAAGGTCAGGGTGGAGGTCCGGGTCACAGTCAAGGTCAGGGTGATGGTCAGGGTCAAGGTCAAAGTCAGGGTGGAGGTCAGGGTCATAGTCAAGGTCAGGGTGGAGGTCAGGGTGGAGGTCAGGGTCAGGGTCAAGGTCAGGGTGGAGGTCAGTGTCGGGGTCAAGGTCAGGGTAAACGTCAGGGTCAGGGTCAAGGTAGGGGTGGAGGTCAGATTCACAGTCAAGGTCAGGGTGGAGGTCAGGGTCAGAGTCAAGGTCAGAATGAAGGTCAGGGTCAGGGTCAAGGTCAGTATGGAGGTCAGGGTCACAGTCAAGGTCAGGGTGGAGGTCAGGGAGGAGGTCAGGCTCAGGGTCAAGGTCAGGGTGGACGTCAGGGTCACAGTCAAGGTCGGGGTGGAGGTCAGGGTCAAGGTCAAGGTCAGGGTGGAGGTCAGGGTCAGGGTGAAGGTCAGGGTGGAGGTCAGGCTCAGGGTCAAGGTCAGGGTGGAGGTCAGGGTCACAGTCAAGGTCGGGGTGGAGGTCAGGGTCAAGGTCAAGATCAGGGTGGAGGTCAGGGTCAGAGTCAAGGTCAGGGTGGAGGTCAGGGTGAAGGTCAGGGTCAGGGTCAAGGTCAGGGTGGAGGTTAGGGTCAGAGTCAAGGTCAGGGTGGAGGTCAGGGTGAAGGTCAGGGTGGAGGTCAGGGTCACAGTCAAGGTCAGGGTGATGGTCAGGGTCAAGGTCAAGGTCAGGGTGGAGGTCAGGGTCAGAGTCAAGTTTAGAGTGGAGGTCAGGGTGAAGGTCAGGGTCAGGGTCAAGGTCAGGGTGGAGGTCAGGGTCAGGGTCAATGTAGAGGTGGAGGTCAGGGTCACAGTCAAGGTCAGGGTGGATGTCAGGGTCAGAGTCAAGGTCAGAATGGAGGTCAAGGTAGGGGTGAAGGTCAAGGAGGAGGTCAGGGTCAGGGTCAAGTTCAGGGTGGAGGTCAGGGTCAGAGTCAAGGTCAGGGTGGAGGTCAGGGTGGAGGTCAGGGTCAGGGTCAAGGTCAGGGTGGAGGTCCGGGTAAGGGTCAAGGTCGGGGTGAACGTCAGGGTCAGGGTCAAGGTCAGGGTGGAGGTCCGGGTCAGGGTCAAGGTCGGGGTGGAGGTCAGGGTCAAGGTCAAGGTCAGGATGGAGGTCAGGGTGAAGGTCAAGGTCAGGGTGGAGGTCAGGGTGGAGGTCACGCTCTGGGTCAAGGTCAGGGTGGAGGTCAGGGTCAGGGTCAAGGTCAGGGTGGTAGTCAGGGAGGAGGACAGGGTCAGGGTCAAGGTCAGGGTGGAGGTCAGGGTCACAGTCCAGGTCAGGGTGGATGTCAGGGTCAGATTCGAGGTCAGGGTGGAGGTCAGGGTCAGGGTCAATGTAAGGGTGGAGGTCAGGGTCACAGTCAATGTAGGGGTGGAGGTCAGGGTCACAGTCAAGGTCAGGGTGGAGGTCAGGGTCGGGGTCAAGTTTAGGGTGGAGGTCAGGGTCAGGGTCAAGGTCAGGGTGGAGGTCAGGGTCAGGGTCCATGTAGGGGTGGAGGTCAGGGTCACAGTCAAGGTCGGGGTGGAGGTCGGGGTCAAGGTCAAGGTCAGGGTGGAGGTCAGGGTCAGAGTCAAGGTCATCGTGGAGGTCAGGGTGAAGGTCAGGGTCAGGGTCAAGGTCAGGGTGGAGGTCAGGGTCAAAGTCAAGGTCAGGGTGGAGGTCAGGGTGAAGGTCAGGGTCAGGGTCAAGGTCAGGGTGGAGGTCAGGGTCACAGTCAAGGTCAGGTTGATGGTCAGGGTCAAGGTCAAGGTCAGGGTGGAGGTCAGGGTCAGAGTCAAGGTAAGGGTGAAGGTCAGGGTGAAGGTCAGGGTGGAGGTCAGGGTCGGGGTCAGGGTGGAGGTCAGGGTCAGGGTCAATGTAGAGGTGGAGGTCAGGGTCACAGTCAAGGTCAGGGTACATGTCAGGTTCAGAGTCAAGGTCAGAGTGGAGGTCAAGGTCGGGGTGGAGGTCAAGGAGGAGGTCAGGGTCAGGGTCAAGTTCAAGGTGAAGGTCAGGGTCAGAGTCAAGGTCAGGGTGGATGTCAGGGTGGAGGTCAGGGTCAGGGTCAAGGTCAGGGTGAAGGTCCGGGTCAGGGTCAAGGTCGGGGTGAACGTCAGGGTCAGGGTCAAGGTCAGGGTGGAGGTCCGGGTCAGGGTCAAGGTCGGGGTGGAGGTCAGGGTGAGAGTCAAGGTCAGGGTGGAGGTCAGGGTCAGGGTCAAGGTTAGGGTAGAGGTCAGAATCAGAGTCAGGGTCAGGCTCAAGGTCAAGGTCAGGGTGAAGGTCAGGGTCGTGGTCAAGGTCAGGGTGGAGGTCAGGGTCAGGGTCAGAGTCAGGGATGAGGTCAGGGTCAAGGTCAAGGTCAAGGAGGAGGTCAGGGTCAGAGTCAAGATCAGGGTGGAGGTCAGGGTCAAAGTCAAGGTCAGGCTGAAGGTCAGGGTCAAGGTCAAGGTCAGGGTGGAGGTCAGGGTCAGGGTCAAGGTCAGGGTGGAGGTCAGGGTCAAAGTCAAGGTCAGGGTGGAGGTCAGGGTCAAAGTCAAGGTCAGGCTGAAGGTCAGGGTCAGGGTCAAGGTCAGAGTGACGGTCAGGTTCCGGGTCAAGGTCAGGGTGGAGGTCAGGGTCAAAGTCAAGGTCAGGGTGGAGGTCAGGGTCAAAGTCAAGGTCAGGGTGGAGGTCAGGGTCAGGGTCAAGGTCAGGGTGGAGGTCAGGGTGGAGGTCAAGGTCAGGGTGGAGGTCAGGGTCAGGGTCAAGGTCAGGGTATAGGTCAGGGTCAGGGTCAATGTAGGGGTGGAGGTCAGGGTCACAGTCAAGGTCAGGGTGGAGGTCAGGGTCAGAGTCAAGGTCATAGTGGAGGTCAGGGTCAGGAACAAGGTCAGGGTGGAGGTCAGGGTCACAGTCCAGGTCAGGGTGGAGGTCAGGGAAGAGGTCAGGGTCAGGGTCAAGGTCAGGGTGGAGGTCAGGGACAGGGTCAAGGTCAGGGTGGAGGTCAGGGTCAAGTTCAAGGACAGGGTGACGGTCAGGGTCTCAGTCAAGGTCAGGGTGAAGGTCAGGGTCAAGGTCAAGGTCAGCGTGGAGGTCACGCTCTGGGTCGAGGTCAGGGTGGAGGTCAGAGTCAAGGTCAAGGTCAGGGTGGAGGTCAGGTTCAGGGTCAAGGTCAGGGTGAAGGTCAGGGTCAAGGTCAAGGTCAGGGTCAGGGTCAAGGTCAGGGTGGAGGTCAGGGACAGGGTCAAGGTCAGGGTGGAGGTCAGGTTCAGGGTCAAGGTCAGGGTGAAGGTCAGGGTCAAGGTCAAGGTCAGGGTCAGGGTCAAGGTCAGGGTGGAGGTCAGGGACAGGGTCAAGGTCAGGGTGGAGGTCAGGGAGGAGGTCAGGGTCAGGGTCACGGTCAGGGTGGAGGTCAGGGACAGGGTCAAGGTCAGGGTGTAGGTCAGGGTCAAGTTCGAGGTCAGGGTGGAGGTCAGGGTCACAGTCAAGGTCAGGGTGGAGGTCAGGGTCAGGGTCAGAGTCAGGGTGGAGGTCAGGGTCAAGGTCAAGGTCAGGGTAGAGGTCAGGTTCAGGGTCAAGGTCAGTGTGGAGGTCAGGGTCGGGGTCAATGTAGGGGTGGAGGTCAGGGTCACAGTCAAGGTCAGGGTGGAGGTCAGGGTCAGAGTCAAGGTCGGACTGAAGGTCAGGGTCAGGGTCAAGGTCAGGGTGAAGGTCAGGGTCAGGGTCAAGGTCAGGGTGGAGGTCAGGGACAGGGTCAAGGTCAGGGTGGAGGTCAGGGACAGCGTCAAGGTCAGGGTGAAGGTCAGGGAGGAGGTCAGGGTCAGGGTCACGGTCAGGGTGGAGGTCAGGGACAGGGTCAAGGTCAGAGTGGAGGTCAGGGTCAAGTTTAAGGTCAGGGTGGAGGTCAGGGTCACAGTCAAGGTCAGGGTGCAGGTCAGGGTCAAGGTCAAGGTCAGGGTGGAGGTCAGGGTCAGGGTCAAGGTCAGGGTGGAGGTCAGGGTTAGGGTCAAGGTCAGGGTGGAGGTCAGGGTCAGGGTCAAGGTCAGGGTGGAGGTCAGGGTGGAGGTCAAGGTCAGGGTGGAGGTCAGAATCAGGGTCAAGGTCAGGGTATAGGTCAGGGTCAGGGTCAATGTAGGGGTGGAGGTCAGGGTCACAGTCAAGGTCAGGGTGGAGGTCGAGGAGGAGGTCAGGGTCAGGGTCAAGGTCAGGGTGGAGGTCAGGGACAGGGTCAAGGTCAGGGTGGAGGTCAGGGTCAAGTTCAAGGTCAGGGTGGAGGTCAGGGTCACAGTCAAGGTCAGGGTGAAGGTCAGGGTCAAGGTCAAGGTCAGGGTGGAGGTCAGGGTCAAAGTCAAGGTCAGGGTGGAAGTCAGGGTCAAAGTCAAGGTCAGGCTGAAGGTCAGGGTCTAAGTCAAGGTCAGGGCGTGGGTCAGGGTCAGGTTCAAGGTCAGAGTGGAGGTCAGGGTAGAGGTCCGATTTAGGGTCAAGGTCAGGGTGGAGGTCAGGGTCAGGGTCAAGGTCAGGGTGGAGGTCAGGGTGGAGGTCAAGGTCAGGGTAGAGGTCAGGGTCAAGGTCAAGGTCAGGGTGGAGCTCAGGGTTAGGGTCAAAGTCAGGGTGGAGGTCAGGGTCAGCGTCGAGGTCAGGGTGGAGGTCAGGGTCAGGGTCAGAGTCAGGGTGGAGGTCAGGGTCAAGGTCAAGGTCAAGGAGGAGGTCAGGGCAGAGTCAAGGTCAGGGTGGAAGTCAGGGTCAGGGTCAAGGTCAGAGTAGAGGTCAGGTTCCGGGTCAAGGTCAGGGTGGAGGTCAGGGTCAAAGTCAAGGTCAAAGTAGAGGTCAGGTTCCGGGTCAAGTTCAGGGTGGAGGTCAGGGTCAAAGTCAAGGTCAGGGTGGAGGTCAGGTTCAGGGTCAAGGTCAGGGTGGAGGTCAGGGTCAGAGTCAAGGTCAGGGTAGAGGTCAGAGTCAAGGTCAAGGTCAGGGTAAAGCTCAGGGTCAGGGTCAAGGTCAGGGTGGAGGTCAGGGTCAGCGTCAAGGTCAGGGTGGAGGTCAGGGTCAGGGTCAGAGTCAGGGTGGAGGTCAGGGTCAAGGTCAAGGTCAAGGAGGAGGTCAGCGTCAGAGTCAAGGTCAGGGTGGAGGTCAGGGTCAGGGTCAAGGTTAGGGTGAAGGTCAGGGTCAGGTTCAAGGTCAGGGTATAGGTCAGGGTCAGGGTCAATGTAGGGGTGGAGGTCAGGGTCACAGTCAAGGTCAGGGTGGAGGTCAGGGTCAGGGTCAAGGTCAGGGTGGAGGTCAGGGTCAAGGTCAAGGTCAGGGTAGAGGTCAGGTTCAGGCTCAAGGTCAGGGTGAAGGTCAGGGTCAAGGTCAAGGTCAGGGTGGAGGTCAGGGTGTGGGTCAAGGTCAGGGTGGAGGTCAGAGTCGGGGTCAAGATCAGGTTGAAGGTCAGGGTCGGGGTCAAGGTCAGGGTGGATGTCAGGGTGGAGGTCAGGGTTAGGGTCAAGGTCAGGGTGGAGGTCAGGGTCAGCGTCAAGGTCAGGGTGGAGGTCAGGGTCAGGGTCAGAGTCAGGGATGAGGTCAGGGTCAAGGTCAAGGTCAAGGAGGAGGTCAGGGTCAGAGTCAAGGTCAGGGTGGAGGTCAGGGTCAAAGTCAAGGTCAGGCTGAACGTCAGGGTCAAGGTCAAGGTCAGGGTGGAGGTCAGGGTCAGGGTCAAGGTCAGGGTGGAGGTCAGGGTCAAAGTCAAGGTCAGGGTGGAAGTCAGGGTCAAAGTGAACGTCAGGCTGAAGGTCAGGGTCAAGGTCAAGGTCAGGGTGGAGGTCAGGGTCAGGGTCAAGGTCAGAGTGACGTTCAGGTTCCGGGTCAAGGTCAGGGTGGAGGTCAGGGTCAAAGTCAAGGTCAGGGTGGAGATCAGGGTCAAAGTCAAGGTCAGGCTGGAGGTCAGGGTCAAAGTTAAGGTCAGGGCGGAGGTTAGGGTGGAGGTCAAGGTCAGGGTGGAGGTCAGGGTCAGGGTCAAGGACAGAGTGACGGTCAGGTTCCGGGTCAAGGTCAGGGTGGAGGTCAGGGTCAAAGTCAAGGTCAGGGTGGAGGTCAGGGTCAAAGTCAAGGTCAGGGTGGAGGTCAGGGTCAGGGTCAAGGTCAGGGTAGAGGTCAGGGTGGAGGTCAAGGTCAGGGTGGAGGTCAGGGTCAGGGTCAAGGTCAGGGTATAGGTCAGGGTCAGGGTCAATGTAGGGGTGGAGGTCAGGGTCACAGTCAAGGTCAGGGTGGAGGTCAGGGTCAGAGTCAAGGTCATAGTGGAGGTCAGGGTCAGGAACAAGGTCAGGGTGGAGGTCAGGGTCACAGTCCAGGTCAGGGTGGAGGTCAGGGAGGAGGTCAGGGTCAGGGTCAAGGTCAGGGTGGAGGTCAGGGACAGGGTCAAGGTCAGGGTGGAGGTCAGGGTCAAGTTCAAGGTCAGGGTGAAGGTCAGGGTCTCAGTCAAGGTCAGGGTGAAGGTCAGGGTCAAGGTCAAGGTCAGCGTGGAGGTCACGCTCTGGGTCGAGGTCAGGGTGGAGGTCAGAGTCAAGGTCAAGGTCAGGGTGGAGGTCAGGTTCAGGGTCAAGGTCAGGGTGAAGGTCAGGGTCAAGGTCAAGGTCAGGGTCAGGGTCAAGGTCAGGGTGGAGGTCAGGGACAGGGTCAAGGTCAGGCTGGAGGTCAGGGAGGAGGTCAGGGTCAGGGTCACGGTCAGGGTGGAGGTCAGGGACAGGGTCAAGGTCAGGGTGGAGGTCAGGGTCAAGTTCGAGGTCAGGGTGGAGGTCAGGGTCACAGTCAAGGTCAGGGAGGAGGTCAGAGTCAGGGTGGAGGTCAGGGTCAAGTTCAAGGTCAGGGTAGAGGTCAGGTTCAGGGTCAAGGTCAGGGTAGAGGTCAGGGTCGGGGTCAATGTAGGGGTGGAGGTCAGGGTCACAGTCAAGGTCAGGGTGGAGGTCAGGGTCAGAGTCAAGGTCGGAGTGAAGGTCAGGGTCAGGGTCAAGGTCAGGGTGAAGGTCAGGGTCAGGGTCAAGGTCAGGGTGGAGGTCAGGGACAGGGTCAAGGTCAGGGTGGAGGTCAGGGACAGCGTCGAGGTCAGGGTGAAGGTCAGGGAGGAGGTCAGGGTCAGGGTCACGGTCAGGGTGGAGGTCAGGGACAGGGTCAAGGTCAGGGTGGAGGTCAGGGTCAAGTTCAAGGTCAGGGTGAAGGTCAGGGTCACAGTCAAGGTCAGGGTGCAGGTCAGGGTCAAGGTCAAGGTCAGGGTGGAGGTCAGGGTCAGGGTCAAGGTCAGGGTGGAGGTCAGGGAGGAGGTCAGGGTCAGGGTCACGGTCAGGGTGGAGGTCAGGGACAGGGTCAAGGTCAGGGTGGAGGTCAGGGTCAAGTTCGAGGTCAGGGTGGAGGTCAGGGTCACAGTCAAGGTCAGGGTGGAGGTCAGGGTCAGGGTCAGAGTCAGGGTGGAGGTCAGGGTCGAGGTCAAGGTCAGGGTAGAGGTCAGGTTCAGGGTCAAGGTCAGGGTAGAGGTCAGGGTCGGGGTCAATGTAGGGGTGGAGGTCAGGGTCACAGTCAAGGTCAGGGTGGAGGTCAGGGACAGAGTCAAGGTCGGAGTGAAGGTCAGGGTCAGGGTCAAGGTCAGGGTGAAGGTCAGGGTCAGGGTCAAGGTCAGGGTGGAGGTCAGGGACAGGGTCAAGGTGAGGGTGGAGGTCAGGGACAGCGTCAAGGTCAGGGTGAAGGTCAGGGAGGAGGTCAGGGTCAGGGTCACGGTCAGGGTGGAGGTCAGGGACAGGGTCAAGGTCAGGGTGGAGGTCAGGGTCAAGTTCAAGGTCAGGGTGAAGGTCAGGGTCACAGTCAAGGTCAGGGTGCAGGTCAGGGTCAAGGTCAAGGTCAGGGTGGAGGTCAGGGTCAGGGTCAAGGTCAGGGTGGAGGTCAGGGTTAGGGACAGGGTCAGGGTGGAGGTCAGGGTCAGGGTCAAGGTCAGGGCGGAGGTCAGGGTAGAGGTCAAGGTCAGGGTGGAGGTCAGGGTCAGGGTCAAGGTCAGGGTATAGGTCAGGGTCAGGGTCAATGTAGGGGTGGAGGTCAGGGTCACAGTCGAGGTCAGGATGGAGGTCAGGGTGGAGGTCAGGGTCAAGTTCAAGGTCAGGGTGGAGGTCAGGGTCACAGTCAAGGTCAGGGTGAAGGTCAGGGTCAAGGTCAAGGTCAGCGTGGAGGTCACGCTCTGGGTCAAGGTCAGGGTGGAGGTCAGAGTCAAGGTCAAGGTCAGGGTGGAGGTCAGGGTCAAAGTCAAGGTCAGGGTGGAAGTCAGGGTCAAAGTCAAGGTCAGGCTGAAGGTCAGGGTCTAAGTCAAGGTCAGGGCGGAGTTCAGGGTCAGGTTCAAGGTCAGAGTGGAGGTCAGGGTAGAGGTCCGATTTAGGGTCAAGGTCAGGGTGGAGGTCAGGGTCAGGGTCAAGGTCAGGGTGGAGGTCAGGGTAGAGGTCAAGGTCAGGGTAGAGGTCAGGGTCAAGGTCAAGGTCAGGGTGGAGCTCAGGGTTAGGGTCAAGGTCAGGGTGGAGGTCAGGGTCAGCGTCAAGGTCAGGGTGGAGGTCAGGGTCAGAGTCAGAGTCAGGGTGGGGGTCAGGGTCAAGGTCAAGGTCAAGGAGGAGGTCAGGGCAGAGTCAAGGTCAGGGTGGAAGTCAGGGTCAGGGTCAAGGTCAGGGTCAAGGTCAGGGTCAGGGTCAAGGTCAGGGTATAGGTCAGGGTCAGGGTCAATGTAGGGGTGGAGGTCAGGGTCACAGTCAAGGTCAGGGTGAAGGTCAGGGTCAGAGTCAAGGTGAGAGTGAAGGTCAGGGTCAGGGTCAAGGTCAGGGTGAAGGTCAGGGTCAAGGTCAAGGTCAGGGTGGAGGTCAGGGTCAGGGTCAGAGTCAGGGATGAGGTCAGGGTCAAGGTCAAGGTCAAGGAGGAGGTCAGGGTCAGAGTCAAGGTCAGGGTGGAGGTCAGGGTCAAAGTCAAGGTCAGGCTGAAGGTCAGGGTCATGCTCAAGGTCAGGGTGGAGGTCAGGGTCAGGGTCGAGGTCAGGTAGGAGGTCAGGGTCAAAGTCAAGGTCAGGGTGGAGGTCAGGGTCAAAGTCAAGGTCAGGCTGAAGGTCAAGGTCAAGGTCAAGGTCAGGGTAGAGGTCAGGGTCAGGGTCAAGGTATAAGTGACGGTCAGGTTCCGGGTCAAGGTCAGGGTGGAGGTCAGAGTCAAAGTCAAGGTCAGGGTGGAGGTCAGGGTCAAAGTCAACGTCAGGGTGGAGGTCAGGGTCAGGGTCAGAGTCAGGGTGGAGGTCAGGGTCAAGGTCAAGGTCGGGGTCAAGGTCAGGGTCACAGTCAAGGTCAGGGTGCAGGTCAGGGTCAAGGTCAAGGTCAGGGTGGAGGTCAGGGTCAGGGTCAAGGTCAGGGTGGAGGTCAGGGAGGAGGTCAGGGTCAGGGTCACGGTCAGGGTGGAGGTCAGGGACAGGGTCAAGGTCAGGGTGGAGGTCAGGGTCAAGTTCGAGGTCAGGGTGGAGGTCAGGGTCACAGTCAAGGTCAGGGTGGAGGTCAGGGTCAGGGTCAGAGTCAGGGTGGAGGTCAGGGTCGAGGTCAAGGTCAGGGTAGAGGTCAGGTTCAGGGTCAAGGTCAGGGTAGAGGTCAGGGTCGGGGTCAATGTAGGGGTGGAGGTCAGGGTCACAGTCAAGGTCAGGGTGGAGGTCAGGGACAGAGTCAAGGTCGGAGTGAAGGTCAGGGTCAGGGTCAAGGTCAGGGTGAAGGTCAGGGTCAGGGTCAAGGTCAGGGTGGAGGTCAGGGACAGGGTCAAGGTCAGGGTGGAGGTCAGGGACAGCGTCAAGGTCAGGGTGAAGGTCAGGGAGGAGGTCAGGGTCAGGGTCACGGTCAGGGTGGAGGTCAGGGACAGGGTCAAGGTCAGGGTGGAGGTCAGGGTCAAGTTCAAGGTCAGGGTGAAGGTCAGGGTCACGGTCAAGGTCAGGGTGCAGGTCAGGGTCAAGGTCAAGGTCAGGGTGGAGGTCAGGGTCAGGGTCAAGGTCAGGGTGGAGGTCAGGGTTAGGGACAGGGTCAGGGTGGAGGTCAGGGTCAGGGTCAAGGTCAGGGCGGAGGTCAGGGTAGAGGTCAAGGTCAGGGTGGAGGTCAGGGTCAGGGTCAAGGTCAGGGTATAGGTCAGGGTCAGGGTCAATGTAGGGGTGGAGGTCAGGGTCACAGTCGAGGTCAGGATGGAGGTCAGGGTGGAGGT
Source organism: Tenthredo distinguenda (assembly GCA_947538915.1). Classification (NCBI taxonomy): domain Eukaryota; kingdom Metazoa; phylum Arthropoda; class Insecta; order Hymenoptera; family Tenthredinidae; genus Tenthredo; species Tenthredo distinguenda. Next base: position 8,447,213 of record OX384538.1, read on the forward strand.
CAGGGTCAAGTTCAAGGTCAGGGTGGAGGTCAGGGTCACAGTCAAGGTCAGGGTGAAGGTCAGGGTCAAGGTCAAGGTCAGCGTGGAGGTCACGCTCTGGGTCAAGGTCAGGGTGGAGGTCAGAGTCAAGGTCAAGGTCAGGGTGGAGGTCAGGGTCAAAGTCAAGGTCAGGGTGGAAGTCAGGGTCAAAGTCAAGGTCAGGCTGAAGGTCAGGGTCCAAGTCAAGGTCAGGGCGGAGTTCAGGGTCAGGTTCAAGGTCAGAGTGGAGGTCAGGGTAGAGGTCCGATTTAGGGTCAAGGTCAGGGTGGAGGTCAGGGTCAGGGTCAAGGTCAGGGTGGAGGTCAGGGTAGAGGTCAAGGTCAGGGTAGAGGTCAGGGTCAAGGTCAAGGTCAGGGTGGAGCTCAGGGTTAGGGTCAAGGTCAGGGTGGAGGTCAGGGTCAGCGTCAAGGTCAGGGTGGAGGTCAGGGTCAGAGTCAGAGTCAGGGTGGGGGTCAGGGTCAAGGTCAAGGTCAAGGAGGAGGTCAGGGCAGAGTCAAGGTCAGGGTGGAAGTCAGGGTCAGGGTCAAGGTCAGGGTCAAGGTCAGGGTCAGGGTCAAGGTCAGGGTATAGGTCAGGGTCAGGGTCAATGTAGGGGTGGAGGTCAGGGTCACAGTCAAGGTCAGGGTGAAGGTCAGGGTCAGAGTCAAGGTCAGAGTGAAGGTCAGGGTCAGGGTCAAGGTCAGGGTGAAGGTCAGGGTCAAGGTCAAGGTCAGGGTGGAGGTCAGGGTCAGGGTCAGAGTCAGGGATGAGGTCAGGGTCAAGGTCAAGGTCAAGGAGGAGGTCAGGGTCAGAGTCAAGGTCAGGGTGGAGGTCAGGGTCAAAGTCAAGGTCAGGCTGAAGGTCAGGGTCATGCTCAAGGTCAGGGTGGAGGTCAGGGTCAGGGTCGAGGTCAGGTAGGAGGTCAGGGTCAAAGTCAAGGTCAGGGTGGAGGTCAGGGTCAAAGTCAAGGTCAGGCTGAAGGTCAAGGTCAAGGTCAAGGTCAGGGTAGAGGTCAGGGTCAGGGTCAAGGTATAAGTGACGGTCAGGTTCCGGGTCAAGGTCAGGGTGGAGGTCAGAGTCAAAGTCAAGGTCAGGGTGGAGGTCAGGGTCAAAGTCAACGTCAGGGTGGAGGTCAGGGTCAGGGTCAGAGTCAGGGTGGAGGTCAGGGTCAAGGTCAAGGTCGGGGTCAAGGTCAGGGTCAGGGTCAAGTTCAGGGTATAGCTCAGGGTCAGGGTCAATGTAGGGGTGGAGGTCAGGGTCACAGTCAAGGTCAGGGTGGAGGTCAGGGACAGGGTCAAGGTCAGGGTGGAGGTCAGGGTCAGGGTTAAGGTCAGGGTATAGGTCAGGGTCAGGGTCAATGTAGGGCTAGAGGTCAGGGTCACAGTCAAGGTCAGGGTGGAGGTCAGGGTCAGAGTCAAGGTCAGAGTGGAGGTCAGGGTCAGGAACAAGATCAGGGTGGAGGTCAGGGTCACAGTCAAGGTCAGGGTGGAGGTCAGGGAGGAGGTCAGGGTCAGGGTCAAGGTCAGGGTGGAGGTCAGGGACAGGGTCGAGGTCAGGGTGGAGGTCAGGGTCAAGTTCAAGGTCAGGGTGGAGGTCAGGGTCACAGTCAAGGTCAGGGTGCAGGTCAGGGTCAAGGTCAAGGTCAGGGTGGAGGTCAGGATCAGGGTCAAGGTCAGGGTGGAGGTCAGGTTCAGGGTCAAGGTCAGGTTGAAGGTCAGGGTCAGGGTCAAGGTCAGGGTGGAGGTCAAAGTCGGGGTCAAGGTCAGGGTGAAGGTCAGGGTCGGGGTCAAGGTCAGGGTGGATGTCAGGGTGGAGGTCAGGGTTAGGGTCAAGGTCAGGGAGGAGGTCAGGGTCAGGGTCAAGGTCGGGGTGAAGGTCAGGGTCAAAGTCAAGGTCAGGCTGAAGGTCAGGGTCAAGGTCAAGGTCAGGGTGGAGGTCAGGGTCAGGGTCAAGGTCAGGGTGGAGGTCAGGGTCAAAGTCAAGGTCAGGGTGGAAGTCAGGGTCAAAGTCAAGGTCAGGCTGAAGGTCAGGGTCTAAGTCAAGGTCAGGGCGGAGGTCAGGGTCAGGTTCAAGGTCAGAGTGGAGGTCAGGGTAGAGGTCCGGGTCAGGGTCAAGGTCAGGGTGGAGGTCAGGGTCAGGGTCAAGGTCAGGGTGGAGGTCAGGGTCGGGGTAAAGGTCAGGGTAGAGGTCAGGGTCAAGGTCAAGGTCAGGGTGGAGGTCAGGGTCAAAGTCAAGGTCAGGGTGGAGGTCAGGGTCAAAGTCAAGGTCAGGCTGAAGGTTAGGGTCGAAGTCAAGGTCAGGTCGGAGGTCAGGGTGAGGTTCAAGGTCAGAGTGGAGGTCAGGGTAGAGGTCCGGGTCAGGGTCAAGGTCAGGGTGGAGGTCAAGGTCAGGGTCAAGGTCAGGGTGGAGGTCAGGGTAGAGGTCAAGGTCAGGGTGGAGGTCAGGGTCAGGGTCAAGGTCAGGGTATAGGTCAGGGTCAGGGTCAATGTAGGGCTAGAGGTCAGGGTCACAGTCAAGGTCAGGGTGGAGGTCAGGGTCAGAGTCAAGGTCAGAGTGGAGGTCAGGGTCAGGAACAAGGTCAGGGTGGAGGTCAGGGTCACAGTCAAGGTCAGGGTATAGGTCAGGGTCAGGGTCAATGTAGGGCTAGAGGTCAGGGTCACAGTCAAGGTCAGGGTGGAGGTCAGGGTCAGAGTCAAGGTCAGAGTGGAGGTCAGGGTCAGGAACAAGGTCAGGGTGGAGGTCAGGGTCAGAGTCAAGGTCAGAGTGGAGGTCAGGTTCAGGGTCAAGGTCAGGGTGAAGGTCAGGGTCAAGGTCAAGGTCAGAGTGGAGGTCAGGGTCAGGGTCAAGGTCAGGGTGAAGGTCAGGGTGAGGGTCAAGGTCAGGGTGGAGGTCAGGGTCAGCGTCAAGGTCAGGGTGGAGGTCAGGGTCAGGGTCAAGGTCAGAGTAGAGGTCAGGTTTCGGGTCAAGGTCAGGGTGGAGGTCAGGGTCAAAGTCAAGGTCAGGGTGGAGGTCAGGGTGGAGGTCTGGGTCAGGGTCAATGTCAGGGTGGAGGTCAGGGTCAAGGTCAAGGTCAGGGTATAGGTCAGGGTCAGGGTCAATGTAGGGGTGGAGGTCAGGGTCAGAGTTAAGGTCAGAGTCGAGGTCAGGGTGGAGGCCTGGGTCAGGGTCAAGGTCAGGGTGGAGGTCAGGGTCAAGGTCAAGGTCAGGGTATAGGTCAGGGTCAGGTTCAATGTAGGGGTGGAGGTCAGGGTCACAGTCAAGGTCAGGGTGAAGGTCAGGGTCAGAGTTAAGGTCAGAGTGGAGGTCAGGGTCAGGGTCAAGGTCAGGAAGAAGGTCAGGGTCAGGGTCAAGGTCAGGGTGGAGGTCAGGGACAGGGTCGAGGTCAGGGTGGAGGTCAGGGTCAAGTTCAAGGTCAGTGTGGAGGTCAGGGTCACAGTCAAGGTCAGGGTGAAGGTCAGGGTCAAGGTCAAGGTCAGCGTGGAGGTCACGCTCTGGGTCAAGGTCAGGGTGGAGGTCAGAGTCAAGGTCAAGGTCAGGGTGGAGGTCAGGTTCAGGGTGAAGGTCAGGGTGAAGTTCAGGGTCAAAGTCAAGGTCAGGGTGGAGGTCAGGGTCAGGGTCAAGGTCAGGGTGAAGGTCAGGGTTAGGGTCAAGGTCAGGGTGGAGGTCAGGGTCAGCGTCAAGGTCAGGGTGGAGGTCAGGGTCAGGGTCAAGGTCAGAGTAGAGGTCAGGTTCCGGGTCAAGGTCAGGGTGGAGGTCAGGGTCAAAGTCAAGGTCAAAGTAGAGGTCAGGTTCCGGGTCAAGTTCAGGGTGGAGGTCAGGGTCAAAGTCAAGGTCAGGGTGGACGTCAGGTTCAGGGTCAAGGTCAGGGTGGAGGTCAGGGTCAGAGTCAAGGTCAGGGTAGAGGTCAGAGTCAAGGTCAAAGTCAGGGTAAAGCTCAGGGTCAGGGTCAAGGTCAGGGTGGAGGTCAGGGTCAGCGTCAAGGTCAGGGTGGAGGTCAGGGTCAGGGTCAGAGTCAGGGTGGAGGTCAGGGTCAAGGTCAAGGTCAAGGAGGAGGTCAGCGTCAGAGTCAAGGTCAGGGTGGAGGTCAGGGTCAGGGTCAAGGTTAGGGTGAAGGTCAGGGTCAGGTTCAAGGTCAGGGTATAGGTCAGGGTCAGGGTCAATGTAGGGGTGGAGGTCAGGGTCACAGTCAAGGTCAGGGTGGAGGTCAGGGTCAGAGTCAAGGTCAGAGTGAAGGTCAGGGTCAGGATCAAGGTCAGGGTGAAGGTCAGGGTCAGGGTCAAGGTCAGGGTGGAGGTCAGGGTCAGGGTCAAGGTCAGGGTGGAGGTCAGGGTCAAGGTCAAGGTCAGGGTAGAGGTCAGGTTCAGGCTCAAGGTCAGGGTGAAGGTCAGGGTCAAGGTCAAGGTCAGGGTGGAGGTCAGGGTGAGGGTCAAGGTCAGGGTGGAGGTCAGAGTCGGGGTCAAGATCATGTTGAAGGTCAGGGTCGGGGTCAAGGTCAGGGTGGATGTCAGGGTGGAGGTCAGGGTTAGGGTCAAGGTCAGGGTGGAGGTCAGGGTCAGCGTCAAGGTCAGGGTGGAGGTCAGGGTCAGGGTCAGAGTCAGGGATGAGGTCAGGGTCAAGGTCAAGGTCAAGGAGGAGGTCAGGGTCAGAGTCAAGGTCAGGGTGGAGGTCAGGGTCAAAGTCAAGGTCAGGCTGAACGTCAGGGTCAAGGTCAAGGTCAGGGTGGAGGTCAGGGTCAGGGTCAAGGTCAGGGTGGAGGTCAGGGTCAAAGTCAAGGTCAGGGTGGAAGTCAGGGTCAAAGTGAAGGTCAGGCTGAAGGTCAGGGTCAAGGTCAAGGTCAGGGTGGAGGTCAGGGTCAGGGTCAAGGTCAGAGTGACGTTCAGGTTCCGGGTCAAGGTCAGGGTGGAGGTCAGGGTCAAAGTCAAGGTCAGGGTGGAGATCAGGGTCAAAGTCAAGGTCAGGCTGGAGGTCAGGGTCAAAGTTAAGGTCAGGGCGGAGGTTAGGGTGGAGGTCAAGGTCAGGGTGGAGGTCAGGGTCAGGGTCAAGGTCAGAGTGACGGTCAGGTTCCGGGTCAAGGTCAGGGTGGAGGTCAGGGTCAAAGTCAAGGTCAGGGTGGAGGTCAGGGTCAAAGTCAAGGTCGGGGTGGAGGTCAGGGTCAGGGTCAAGGTCAGGGTGGAGGTCAGGGTGGAGGTCAAGGTCAGGGTGGAGGTCAGGGTCAGGGTCAAGGTCAGGGTATAGGTCAGGGTCAGGGTCAATGTAGGGGTGGAGGTCAGGGTCACAGTCAAGGTCAGGGTGGAGGTCAGGGTCAGAGTCAAGGTCATAGTGGAGGTCAGGGTCAGGAACAAGGTCAGGGTGGAGGTCAGGGTCACAGTCCAGGTCAGGGTGGAGGTCAGGGAGGAGGTCAGGGTCAGGGTCAAGGTCAGGGTGGAGGTCAGGGACAGGGTCAAGGTCAGGGTCGAGGTCAGGGTCAAGTTCAAGGTCAGGGTGAAGGTCAGGGTCTCAGTCAAGGTCAGGGTGAAGGTCAGGGTCAAGGTCAAGGTCAGCGTGGAGGTCACGCTCTGGGTCGAGGTCGGGGTGGAGGTCAGAGTCAAGGTCAAGGTCAGGGTGGAGGTCAGGTTCAGGGTCAAGGTCAGGGTGAAGGTCAGGGTCAAGGTCAAGGTCAGGGTCAGGGTCAAGGTCAGGGTGGAGGTCAGGGACAGGGTCAAGGTCAGGGTGGAGGTCAGGGAGGAGGTCAGGGTCAGGGTCACGGTCAGGGTGGAGGTCAGGGACAGGGTCAAGGTCAGGGTGGAGGTCAGGGTCAAGTTCGAGGTCAGGGTGGAGGTCAGGGTCACAGTCAAGGTCAGGGTGGAGGTCAGAGTCAGGGTGGAGGTCAGGGTCAAGTTCAAGGTCAGGGTAGAGGTCAGGTTCAGGGTCAAGGTCAGGGTAGAGGTCAGGGTCGGGGTCAATGTAGGGGTGGAGGTCAGCGTCACAGTCAAGGTCAGGGTGGAGGTCAGGGTCAGAGTCAAGGTCGGAGTGAAGGTCAGGGTCAGGGTCAAGGTCAGGGTGAAGGTCAGGGTCAGGGTCAAGGTCAGGGTGGAGGTCAAGGACAGGGTCAAGGTCAGGGTGGAGGTCAGGGACAGCGTCAAGGTCAGGGTGAAGGTCAGGGAGGAGGTCAGGGTCAGGGTCACGGTCAGGGTGGAGGTCAGGGACAGGGTCAAGGTCAGGGTGGAGGTCAGGGTCAAGTTCAAGGTCAGGGTGAAGGTCAGGGTCACAGTCAAGGTCAGGGTGCAGGTCAGGGTCAAGGTCAAGGTCAGGGTGGAGGTCAGGGTCAGGGTCAAGGTCAGGGTGGAGGTCAGGGAGGAGGTCAGGGTCAGGGTCACGGTCAGGGTGGAGGTCAGGGACAGGGTCAAGGTAGGGGTGGAGGTCAGGGTCACAGTCAAGGTCAGGGTGGAGGTCAGGGTCAGAGTCAAGGTCAAAATGGAGGTCAGGGTCAGGGTCAAGGTCAGTATCGAGGTCAGGGTCACAGTCAAGGTCAGGGTGGAGGTCAGGGAGGAGGTCAGGGTCAGGGTCAAGGTCAGGGTTGAGGTCAGGGTCAAGTTCAAGGTCAGGGTGGAGGTCAGGGTCACAGTCAAGGTCAGGGTGATGGTCAGGGTCAAGGTCAAAGTCAGGATGGAGGTCAGGGTCATAGTCAAGGTCAGGGTGGAGGTCAGGGTCAGGGTCAAGGTAGGGGTGGAGGTCAGGGTCACAGTCAAGGTCAGGGTGGAGGTCAGGGTCAGAGTCAAGGTCAAAATGGAGGTCAGGGTCAGGGTCAAGGTCAGTATCGAGGTCAGGGTCACAGTCAAGGTCAGGGTGGAGGTCAGGGAGGAGGTCAGGGTCAGGGTCAAGGTCAGGGTTGAGGTCAGGGTCAAGTTCAAGGTCAGGGTGGAGGTCAGGGAGGAGGTCAGGGTCAGGGTCAAGGTCAGGGTTGAGGTCGGGGTCAGAGTCAAGGTCAGGGTGGAGGTCAGGGAGGAGGTCAGGGTCAGGGTCAAGGTCAGGGTTGAGGTCAGGGTCAAGTTCAAGGTCAGGGTGGAGGTCAGGGTCACAGTCAAGGTCAGGGTGAAGGTCAGGGTGGAGGTCAGTGTGAGGGTCAAGGTCGGGGTAGAGGTCAGGGTCAGAGTCAAGGTGAGGGTGAAGGTCAGGGTCAGGGTCAAGGTCAGGGTGGAGGTCAGGGTCACAGTCAAGGTCAGGGTGATGGTCAGGGTCAAGGTCAAAGTCAGGGTGGAGGTCAGGGTCATAGTCAAGGTCAGGGTGGCGGTCAGGGTCAGGGTCAAGGTAGGGGTGAAGGTCAGGGTCACAGTCAAGGTCAGGGTGGAGGTCAGGGTCAGAGTCAAGGTCAGAATGGAGGTCAGGGTCAGGGTCAAGGTCAGGGTGGAGGTCAGGCTCAGGTTCAAGGTCAGGGTGGAGGTCAGGTGCAGGGTCAAGGTCAGGGTGGAGGTCAGGGTAAGGGTGAAGGTCAGGGTGGAGGTCAGGCTCAGGTTCAAGGTCAGGGTGGAGGTCAGGTGCAGGGTCAAGGTCAGGCTGAAGGTCAGGGACAGGGTCAAGGTCAGGGTGGGGGTCAGGGTCAAAGTCAAGGTCAGGGTGGAGGTCAGGATGAAGGTCAGGGTGGAGGTCAAGGTCAGGGTGGAGGTCAGGGTGGAGATCACGCTCTGGGTCAAGGTCAGGGTGGAGGTCAGGGTCACGGTCAAGGTCAGGGTGGTAGTCAGGTTCAGGGTCAAGGTCAGAGTGGAGGTCAGGGTCAAAACCAAGGTCAGGGTGGAGGTCAGGGTCACAGTCAAGGTCGGGGTCAGAGTCAAGGTCAGGGTGGAGGTCAGGGTCAGGGTCAAGGTAGGGGTGGAGGTCAGGGTCACAGTCAAGGTCAGGGTGGAGGTCAGGGTCAGAGTCAAGGTCAGAATGGAGGTCAGGGTCAGGGTCAAGGTCAGTATGGAGGTCAGGGTCACAGTCCAGGTCAGGGTGGAGGTCAGGGAGGAGGTCAGGGTCAGGGTCAACGTCAGGGTTGAGGTCAGGGTCAAGTTCAGGGTCAGGGTGGAGGTCAGGGTCACAGTCAAGGTCAGGGTGAAGGTCAGGGTGGAGGTCAGTGTGAGGGTCAAGGTCAGGGTGGAGGTCAGGGTCAGAGTCAAGGTCAGGGTCGAGGTTACGGTCACAGTCAAGGTCAGGGTGGAGGTCAGGGTCAGAGTCAAGGTGAGGGTGAACGTCAGGGTCAGGGTCAAGGTCAGGGTGGAGGTCAGGGTCACAGTCAAGGTCAGGGTGATGGTCAGGGTCAAGGTCAAAGTCAGGATGGAGGTCAGGGTAATAGTCAAGGTCAGGGTGGAGGTCAGGGTCAGGGTCAAGGTAGGGGTGGAGGTCAGGGTCACAGTCAAGGTCAGGGTGGAGGTCAGGGTCAGAGTCAAGGTCAGAATGGAGGTCAGGGTCAGGGTCAAGGTCAGTATGGAGGTCAGGGTCACAGTCAAGGTCAGGGTGGAGGTCAGGGAGGAGGTCAGGGTCAGGGTCAAGGTCAGGGTTGAGGTCAGGGTCAAGTTCAAGGTCACGGTGGAGGTCAGGGTCACAGTCAAGGTCAGGGTGAAGGTCAGGGTCAAGGTCAAGGTCAGCGTGGAGGTCAGGGTCAGAGTCAAGGTCAGGGTGGAGGTCAGGGTAAGGGTGAAGGTCAGGGTGGAGGTCAGGCTCAGGGTCAAGGTCAGGGTGGAGGTCAGGGTCAAGGTCAAGGTCAGGGTGGAGATCAGGGTCATAGTCGAGGTCAGGGTGGAGGTCAGATTGGAGGTCACGGTCAGGGTCAAGGTCAGGGTGGAGGTCAGGGTCCGGGTCAGGGTCAGGGTGGAGGTCAGGGTCAAGGTCAAGGTCAGGCTGGAGGTCAAGTTTAGGGTCAAGGTCAGGGTGGAGGTCAGGGTCGGGGTCAAGGTCAGGGTGGAGGTCAGGGTCAGGGTCAAGGTCAGCGTGAAGGTCAGGGTCAGGGTCAAGGTCAGGGTGGAGGTCAGGGTCAGAGTCAAGGTCAGGGTGGAGGTCAGGGTGGAGGTCAGGGTCAGGGTCAAGGTCAGAGTGGAGGTCACGGTGGAGGTCAAGGTCAGGGTGGAGGTCAGGGTGGAGATCACGCTCTTGATCAAGGTCAGGGCGGAGGTCAGGGTCAGGGTCAAGGTCAGGGTGGAGGTCAGGTTCAGGGTCAAGGTCAGGGTGGAGGTCAGGGTCAGGGTCATGGTCAGGGTGGAGGTCAGGGTCAGGGTCAAGGACAGAGTGGAGATCAGGGTCAGGGTCAAGGTCAGGGTGGAGGTCAGGGTCGAGTTCAAGGTCAGGGGGGAGGTCAGTATCAGGGTCAAGGTCAGGGTGGAGATCACGGTGACAGTCAAGCTTGGGGTGGAGGTCAGGGTCGAGCTCGAGGTCAGGGTGGAGGTCAGGGTGGGGATCACGGTCGAGAACAAAATCAGGGTGTAGGTCAGCGTCAGGGTCAAGGCCAGGGTGGGGGACAGGGTCAGGGTCAAGGTCAGGGTGGAGGTCAGGGTCAGGGTCAAGGTCAGCGTGGAGGTCAGGGTCAGAGTCAAGGTCAGGGTGGAGGTCAGGGTAAGGGTGAAGGTCAGGGTGGAGGTCAGGCTCAGGGTCAAGGTCAGGGTGGAGGTCAGGGTCAAGGTCAAGGTCAGGGTGGAGATCAGGGTCATAGTCGAGGTCAGGGTGGAGGTCAGATTGGAGGTCACGGTCAGGGTCAAGGTCAGGGTGGAGGTCAGGGTCCGGGTCAGGGTCAGGGTGGAGGTCAGGGTCAAGGTCAAGGTCAGGCTGGAGGTCAAGTTTAGGGTCAAGGTCAGGGTGGAGGTCAGGGTCGGGGTCAAGGTCAGGGTGGAGGTCAGGGTCAGGGTCAAGGTCAGCGTGAAGGTCAGGGTCAGGGTCAAGGTCAGGGTGGAGGTCAGGGTCAGAGTCAAGGTCAGGGTGGAGGTCAGGGTGGAGGTCAGGGTCAGGGTCAAGGTCAGAGTGGAGGTCACGGTGGAGGTCAAGGTCAGGGTGGAGGTCAGGGTGGAGATCACGCTCTTGATCAAGGTCAGGGCGGAGGTCAGGGTCAGGGTCAAGGTCAGGGTGGAGGTCAGGTTCAGGGTCAAGGTCAGGGTGGAGGTCAGGGTCAGGGTCATGGTCAGGGTGGAGGTCAGGGTCAGGGTCAAGGACAGAGTGGAGATCAGGGTCAGGGTCAAGGTCAGGGTGGAGGTCAGGGTCGAGTTCAAGGTCAGGGTGGAGGTCAGGGTCCGGGTCAGGGTCAGGGTGGAGGTCAGGGTCAAGGTCAAGGTCAGGCTGGAGGTCAAGTTTAGGGTCAAGGTCAGGGTGGAGGTCAGGGTCGGGGTCAAGGTCAGGGTGGAGGTCAGGGTCAGGGTCAAGGTCAGCGTGAAGGTCAGGGTCAGGGTCAAGGTCAGGGTGGAGGTCAGGGTCAGAGTCAAGGTCAGGGTGGAGGTCAGGGTGGAGGTCAGGGTCAGGGTCAAGGTCAGAGTGGAGGTCACGGTGGAGGTCAAGGTCAGGGTGGAGGTCAGGGTGGAGATCACGCTCTTGATCAAGGTCAGGGCGGAGGTCAGGGTCAGGGTCAAGGTCAGGGTGGAGGTCAGGTTCAGGGTCAAGGTCAGGGTGGAGGTCAGGGTCAGGGTCATGGTCAGGGTGGAGGTCAGGGTCAGGGTCAAGGACAGAGTGGAGATCAGGGTCAGGGTCAAGGTCAGGGTGGAGGTCAGGGTCGAGTTCAAGGTCAGGGGGGAGGTCAGTATCAGGGTCAAGGTCAGGGTGGAGATCACGGTGACAGTCAAGCTTGGGGTGGAGGTCAGGGTCGAGCTCGAGGTCAGGGTGGAGGTCAGGGTGGGGATCACGGTCGAGAACAAAATCAGGGTGTAGGTCAGCGTCAGGGTCAAGGCCAGGGTGGGGGACAGGGTCAGGGTCAAGGTCAGGGTGGAGGTCAGGGTCAGGGTCAAGGTCAGGGTGAAGGTTACGGTCACAGTCGAGCCAGGGTGGAGGTCAGGGTCAGGGTCAAGTTCAGGAGGGAGGTCAGGGTCGAGGTCAAGGTCAAGGTGGGGGTCACGGTCGAGGACAAAATCAGGGTCGAGGTCAGGGTCAGAGTCAAGGTCAGGGTGGAGGTCAGGGTGGAGGTCAGGGTCAAGTTTAAGGTCAGGGTGGAGGTCAGGGTCACAGTAAAGGTCAGGGTGAAGGTCAGGGTCAAGGTCAAGGACAGCGTGGAGGTCACGCTCTGGGTCAAGGTCAGGGTCGAGGTCAGGGTCAGGGTCAAGGTAGGGGTGGAGGTCAGGGTCACAGTCAAGGTCAGGGTGGAGGTCAGGGTCAGAGTCAAGGTCAGAATGGAGGTCAGGGTCAGGGTCAAGGTCAGTATGGAGGTCAGGGTCACAGTCAAGGTCAGGGTGGAGGTCAGGGAGGAGGTCAGGGTCAGGGTCAAGGTCAGGGTTGAGGTCAGGGTCGAGTTCAAGGTCAGGGTGGAGGTCAGGGTCACAGTCAAGGTCAGGGTGAAGGTCAGGGTCAAGGTCAAGGTCAGCGTGGAGGTCAGGGTCAGAGTCAAGGTCAGGGTGGAGGTCAGGGTAAGGGTGAAGGTCAGGGTGGAGGTCAGGCTCAGGGTCAAGGTCGGGGTGGAGGTCAGGGTCAAGGTCAAGGTCAGGGTGGAGATCAGGGTCATAGTCAAGGTCAGGGTGGAGGTCAGATTGGAGGTCACGGTCAGGGTCAAGGTCAGGGTGGAGGTCAGGGTCCGGGTCAGGGTCAGGGTGGAGGTCAGGGTCAAGGTCAAGGTCAGGCTGGAGGTCAAGGTTAGGGTCAAGGTCAGGGTGGAGGTCAGGGTCGGGGTCAAGGTCAGGGTGGAGGCCAGGGTCAGGGTCAAGGTCAGCGTGGAGGTCAGGGTCAGGGTCAAGGTCAGGGTGGAGGTCAGGGTCAGAGTCAAGGTCAGGGTGGAGGTCAGGGTGGAGGTCAGGGTCAGGGTCAAGGTCAGAGTGGAGGTCACGGTGGAGGTCAAGGTCAGGGTGGAGGTCAGGGTGGAGGTCACGCTCTTGATCAAGGTCAGGGCGGAGGTCAGGGTCAGGGTCAAGGTCACGGTGGAGGTCAGGTTCAGGGTCAAGGTCAGGGTGGAGGTCAGGGTCAGGGTCATGGTCAGGGTGGAGGTCAGGGTCAGGGTCAAGGACAGAGTGGAGATCAGGGTCAGGGTCAAGGTCAGGGTGGAGGTCAGGGTCGAGTTCAAGGTCAGGGGGGAGGTCAGTATCGGGGTCAAGGTCAGGGTGGAGATCACGGTGACAGTCAAGCTTGGGGTGGAGGTCAGGGTCGAGCTCGAGGTCAGGGTGGAGGTCAGGGTGGGGATCACGGTCGAGAACAAAATCAGGGTGTAGGTCAGCGTCAGGGTCAAGGCCAGGGTGGGGGACAGGGTCAGGGTCAAGGTCAGGGTGGAGGTCAGGGTCAGGGTCAAGGTCAGGGTGAAGGTTACGGTCACAGTCGAGCCAGGGTGGAGGTCAGGGTCAGGGTCAAGTTCAGGAGGGAGGTCAGGGTCGAGGTCAAGGTCAAGGTGGGGGTCACGGTCGAGGACAAAATCAGGGTCGAGGTCAGGGTCAGAGTCAAGGTCAGGGTGGAGGTCAGGGTGGAGGTCAGGGTCAAGTTTGAGGTCAGGGTGGAGGTCAGGGTCACAGTCAAGGTCAGGGTGAAGGTCAGGGTCAAGGTCAAGGACAGCGTGGAGGTCACGCTCTGGGTCAAGGTCAGGGTCGAGGTCAGGGTCAGGGTCAAGGTAGGGGTGGAGGTCAGGGTCACAGTCAAGGTCAAAGTGGAGGTCAGGGTCAGAGTCAAGGTCAGAATGGCGGTCAGGGTCAGGGTCAAGGTCAATATCGAGGTCAGGGTCACAGTCAAGGTCAGGGTGGAGGTCAGGGAGGAGGTCAGGGTCAGGGTCAAGGTCAGGGTTGAGGTCAGGGTCAAGTTCAAGGTCAGGGTGGAGGTCAGGGTCACAGTCAAGGTCAGGGTGAAGGTCAGGGTCAAGGTCGAGGTCAGCGTGGAGGTCAGGGTCAGAGTCAAGGTCAGGGTGGAGGTCAGGGTCAGGGTGAAGGTCAGGGTGGAGGTCAGGGTCGGGGTCAAGGTCAGGGTGGAGGTCAGTGTGAGGTTCAAGGTCAGGGTGGAGGTCAGGGTCAGAGTCAAGGTCAGGGTCGAGGTCAGGGTCACAGTCAAGGTCAGGGTGGAGGTCAGGGTCAGAGTCAAGGTGAGAGTGAAGGTCAGGGTCAGGGTCAAGGTCAGGGTGGAGGTCAGGGTCACAGTCAAGGTCAGGGTGATGGTCAGGGTCAAGGTCAAAGTCAGGGTGGAGGTCAGGGTCATAGTCAAGGTCAGGGTGGAGGTCAGGGTGGAGGTCAGGGTCAGGGTCAAGGTCAGGGTGGAGGTCAGTGTCGGTGTCAAGGTCAGGGTGGAGGTCAGGGTCAGGGTCAAGGTGAGGGTGGAGGTCAGAGTCACAGTCAAGGTCAGGGTGGAGGTCAGGGTCAGAGTCAAGGTCAGAATGGAGGTCAGGGTCAGGGTCAAGGTCAGTATGGAGGTCAGGGTCACAGTCAAGGTCAGGGTGGAGGTCAGGGAGGAGGTCAGGCTCAGGGTCAAGGTCAGGGTGGACGTCAGGGTCACAGTCAAGGTCGGGGTGGAGGTCAGGGTCAAGGTCAAGGTCAGGGTGGAGGTCAGGGTCAGGGTGAAGGTCAGGGTGGAGGTCAGGCTCAGGGTCAAGGTCAGGGTGGAGGTCAGGGTCACAGTCAAGGTCGGGGTGGAGGTCAGGGTCAAGGTCAAGATCAGGGTGGAGGTCAGGGTCAGAGTCAAGGTCAGGGTGGAGGTCAGGGTGAAGGTCAGGGTCAGGGTCAAGGTCAGGGTGGAGGTTAGGGTCAGAGTCAAGGTCAGGGTGGAGGTCAGGGTGAAGGTCAGGGTGGAGGTCAGGGTCACAGTCAAGGTCAGGGTGATGGTCAGGGTCAAGGTCAAGGTCAGGGTGGAGGTCAGGGTCAGAGTCAAGGTCAGAGTGGAGGTCAGGGTGAAGGTCAGGGTCAGGGTCAAGGTCAGGGTGGAGGTCAGGGTCAGGGTCAATGTAGAGGTGGAGGTCAGGGTCACAGTCAAGGTCAGGGTGGATGTCAGGGTCAGAGTCAAGGTCAGAGTGGAGGTCAAGGTAGGGGTGAAGGTCAAGGAGGAGGTCAGGGTCAGGGTCAAGTTCAGGGTGGAGGTCAGGGTCAGAGTCAAGGTCAGGGTGGAGGTCAGGGTGGAGGTCAGGGTCAGGGTCAAGGTCAGGGTGGAGGTCCGGGTAAGGGTCAAGGTCGGGGTGAACGTCAGGGTCAGGGTCAAGGTCAGGGTGGAGGTCCGGGTCAGGGTCAAGGTCGGGGTGGAGGTCAGGGTCAGGGTCAAGGTCAGGATGGAGGTCAGGGTGGAGGTCAAGGTCAGGGTGGAGGTCAGGGTGGAGGTCACGCTCTGGGTCAAGGTCAGAGTCAAGGTGAGGGTGAAGGTCAGGGTAAGGGTCAAGGTCAGGGTGGAGGTCAGGGTCACAGTCAAGGTCAGGGTGATGGTCAGGGTCAAGGTCAAAGTCAGGGTGGAGGTCAGGGTCATAGTCAAGGTCAGGGTGGAGGTCAGGGTGGAGGTCCGGGTCAGGGTCAAGGTCAGGGTGGAGGTCAGGGTCACAGTCAAGGTCAGGGTGATGGTCAGGGTCAAGGTCAAAGTCAGGGTGGAGGTCAGGGTCATAGTCAAGGTCAGGGTGGAGGTCAGGGTGGAGGTCAGGGTCAGGGTCAAGGTCAGGGTGGAGGTCAGTGTCGGGGTCAAGGTCAGGGTGGAGGTCAGGGTCAGGGTCAAGGTAGGGGTGGAGGTCAGAGTCACAGTCAAGGTCAGGGTGGAGGTCAGGGTCAGAGTCAAGGTCAGAATGGAGGTCAGGGTCAGGGTCAAGGTCAGTATGGAGGTCAGGGTCACAGTCAAGGTCAGGGTGGAGGTCAGGGAGGAGGTCAGGCTCAGGGTCAAGGTCAGGGTGGACGTCAGGGTCACAGTCAAGGTCGGGGTGGAGGTCAGGGTCAAGGTCAAGGTCAGGGTGGAGGTCAGGGTCAGGGTGAATGTCAGGGTGGAGGTCAGGCTCAGGGTCAAGGTCAGGGTGGAGGTCAGGGTCACAGTCAAGGTCGGGGTGGAGGTCAGGGTCAAGGTCAAGATCAGGGTGGAGGTCAGGGTCAGAGTCAAGGTCAGGGTGGAGGTCAGGGTGAAGGTCAGGGTCAGGGTCAAGGTCAGGGTGGAGGTTAGGGTCAGGGTCAATGTAGAGGTGGAGGTCAGGGTCACAGTCAAGGTCAGGGTGGATGTCAGGGTCAGAGTCAAGGTCAGACTGGAGGTCAAGGTAGGGGTGAAGGTCAAGGAGGAGGTCAGGGTCAGGGTCAAGTTCAGGGTGGAGGTCAGGGTCAGAGTCAAGGTCGAGGTGGAGGTCAGGGTGGAGGTCAGGGTCAGGGTCAAGGTCAGGGTGGAGGTCCGGGTAAGGGTCAAGGTCGGGGTGAACGTCAGGGTCAGGGTCAAGGTCAGGGTGGAGGTCCGGGTCAGGGTCAAGGTCGGGGTGGAGGTCAGGGTCAGGGTCAAGGTCAGGATGGAGGTCAGGGTGGAGGTCAAGGTCAGGGTGGAGGTCAGGGTGGAGGTCACGCTCTGGGTCAAGGTCAGAGTCAAGGTGAGGGTGAAGGTCAGGGTAAGGGACAAGGTCAGGGTGGAGGTCAGGGTCACAGTCAAGGTCAGGGTGATGGTCAGGGTCAAGGTCAAAGTCAGGGTGGAGGTCAGGGTCATAGTCAAGGTCAGGGTGGAGGTCAGGGTGGAGGTCAGGTTCAGGGTCAAGGTCAGGGTGGAGGTCAGGGTCGGGGTCATGGTCAGAGTGGAGGTCAGGGTCAGGGTCAAGGACAGAGTGGAGATCAGGGTCAGGGTCAAGGTCAGGGTGGAGGTCAGGGTCGAGTTCAAGGTCAGGGGGGAGGTCAGTATCAGGGTCAAGGTCAGGGTGGAGATCACGGTGACAGTCAAGCTTGGGGTGGAGGTCAGGGTCGAGCTCGAGGTCAGGGTGGAGGTCAGGGTGGGGATCACGGTCGAGAACAAAATCAGGGTGTAGGTCAGCGTCAGGGTCAAGGCCAGGGTGGGGGACAGGGTCAGGGTCAAGGTCAGGGTGGAGGTCAGTGTCAGGGTCAAGGTCAGGGTGAAGGTTACGGTCACAGTCGAGCCAGGGTGGAGGTCAGGGTCAGGGTCAAGTTCAGGAGGGAGGTCAGGGTCGAGGTCAAGGTCAAGGTGGGGGTCACGGTCGAGGACAAAATCAGGGTCGAGGTCAGGGTCAGAGTCAAGGTCAGGGTGGAGGTCAGGGTGGAGGTCAGGGTCAAGTTTAAGGTCAGGGTGGAGGTCAGGGTCACAGTCAAGGTCAGGGTGAAGGTCAGGGTCAAGGTCAAGGACAGCGTGGAGGTCACGCTCTGGGTCAAGGTCAGGGTCGAGGTCAGGGTCAGGGTCAAGGTAGGGGTGGAGGTCAGGGTCACAGTCAAGGTCAGGGTGGAGGTCAGGGTCAGAGTCAAGGTCAGAATGGCGATCAGGGTCAGGGTAAAGGTCAATATCGAGGTCAGGGTCACAGTCAAGGTCAGGGTGGAGGTCAGGGAGGAGGTCAGGGTCAGGGTCAAGGTCAGGGTTGAGGTCAGGGTCAAGTTCAAGGTCAGGGTGGAGGTCAGGGTCACAGTCAAGGTCAGGGTGAAGGTCAGGGTCAAGGTCGAGGTCAGCGTGGAGGTCAGGGTCAGAGTCAAGGTCAGGGTGGAGGTCAGGGTCAGGGTGAAGGTCAGGGTGGAGGTCAGGGTCAGGGTCAAGGTCAGGGTGGAGGTCAGTGTGAGGTTCAAGGTCAGGGTGGAGGTCAGGGTCAGAGTCAAGGTCAGGGTCGAGGTCAGGGTCACAGTCAAGGTCAGGGTGGAGGTCAGGGTCAGAGTCAAGGTGAGGGTGAAGGTCAGGGTCAGGGTCAAGGTCAGGGTGGAGGTCAGGGTCACAGTCAAGGTCAGGGTGATGGTCAGGGTCAAGGTCAAAGTCAGGGTGGAGGTCAGGGTCATAGTCAAGGTCAGGGTGGAGGTCAGGGTCAGGGTCAAGGTAGGGGTGGAGGTCAGGGTCACAGTCAAGGTCAGGGTGGAGGTCAGGGTCAGAGTCAAGGTCAGAATGGAGGTCAGGGTCAGGGTCAAGGTCAGTATGGAGGTCAGGGTCACAGTCAAGGTCAGGGTGGAGGTCAGGGAGGAGGTCAGGGTCAGGGTCAAGGTCAGGGTTGAGGTCAGGGTCAAGTTCAAGGTCAGGGTGGAGGTCAGGGTCACAGTCAAGGTCAGGGTGAAGGTCAGGGTCAAGGTCAAGGTCAGCGTGGAGGTCAGGGTCAGAGTCAAGGTCAGGGTGGAGGTCAGGGTAAGGGTGAAGGTCAGGGTGGAGGTCAGGCTCAGGGTCAAGGTCAGGATGGAGGTCAGGGTCAAGGTCAAGGTCAGGGTGGAGATCAGGGTCATAGTCAAGGTCAGGGTGGAGGTCAGATTGGAGGTCACGGTCAGGGTCAAGGTCAGGGTGGAGGTCAGGGTCCGGGTCAGGGTCAGGGTGGAGGTCAGGGTCAAGGTCAAGGTCAGGCTGGAGGTCAAGGTTAGGGTCAAGGTCAGGGTGGAGGTCAGGGTCGGGGTCAAGGTCAGGGTGGAGGTCAGGGTCAGGGTCAAGGTCAGCGTGGAGGTCAGGGTCAGGGTCAAGGTCAGGGTGGAGGTCAGGGTCAGAGTCAAGGTCAGGGTGGAGGTCAGGGTGGAGGTCAGGGTCAGGGTCAAGGTCAGAGTGGAGGTCACGGTGGAGGTCAAGGTCAGGGTGGAGGTCAGGGTGGAGGTCACGCTCTTGATCAAGGTCAGGGCGGAGGTCAGGGTCAGGGTCAAGGTCAGGGTGGAGGTCAGGTTCAGGGTCAAGGTCAGGGTGGAGGTCAGGGTCAGGGTCATGGTCAGGGTGGAGGTCAGGGTCAGGGTCAAGGACAGAGTGGAGATCAGGGTCAGGGTCAAGGTCAGGGTGGAGGTCAGGGTCGAGTTCAAGGTCAGGGGGGAGGTCAGTATCAGGGTCAAGGTCAGGGTGGAGGTCAGGGTCAGAGTCAAGGTCAGAATGGAGGTCAGGGTCAGGGTCAAGGTCAGTATGGAGGTCAGGGTCACAGTCAAGGTCAGGGTGGAGGTCAGGGAGGAGGTCCGGGTCAGGGTCAAGGTCGGGGTGGAGGTCAGGGTCAGGGTCAAGGTCAGGATGGAGGTCAGGGTGGAGGTCAAGGTCAGGGTGGAGGTCAGGGTGGAGGTCACGCTCTGGGTCAAGGTCAGAGTCAAGGTGAGGGTGAAGGTCAGGGTCAGGGTCGTCAGGGTGGAGGTCCGGGTCACAGTCAAGGTCAGGGTGATGGTCAGGGTCAAGGTCAAAGTCAGGGTGGAGGTCAGGGTCATAGTCAAGGTCAGGGTGGAGGTCAGGGTGGAGGTCAGGGTCAGGGTCAAGGTCAGGGTGGAGGTCAGTGTCGGGGTCAAGGTCAGGGTAAAGGTCAGGGTCAGGGTCAAGGTAGGGGTGGAGGTCAGAGTCACAGTCAAGGTCAGGGTGGAGGTCAGGGTCAGAGTCAAGGTCAGAATGGAGGTCAGGGTCAGGGTCAAGGTCAGTATGGAGGTCTGGGTCACAGTCAAGGTCAGGGTGGAGGTCAGGGAGGAGGTCAGGCTCAGGGTCAAGGTCAGGGTGGACGTCAGGGTCACAGTCAAGGTCGGGGTGGAGGTCAGGGTCAAGGTCAAGGTCAGGGTGGAGGTCAGGGTCAGGGTGAAGGTCAGGGTGGAGGTCAGGCTCAGGGTCAAGGTCAGGGTGGAGGTCAGGGTCACAGTCAAGGTCGGGGTGGAGGTCAGGGTCAAGGTCAAGATCAGGGTGGAGGTCAGGGTCAGAGTCAAGGTCAGGGTGGAGGTCAGGGTGAAGGTCAGGGTCAGGGTCAAGGTCAGGGTGGAGGTTAGGGTCAGAGTCAAGGTCAGGGTGGAGGTCAGGGTCAGAGTCAAGTTTAGAGTGGAGGTCAGGGTGAAGGTCAGGGTCAGGGTCAAGGTCAGGGTGGAGGTCAGGGTCAGGGTCAATGTAGAGGTGGAGGTCAGGGTCACACTCAAGGTCAGGGTGGATGTCAGGGTCAGAGTCAAGGTCAGAGTGGAGGTCAAGGTAGGGGTGAAGGTCAAGGAGGAGGTCAGGGTCAGGGTCAAGTTCAGGGTGGAGGTCAGGGTCAGAGTCAAGGTCAGGGTGGAGGTCAGGGTGGAGGTCAGGGTCAGGGTCAAGGTCAGGGTGGAGGTCCGGGTAAGGGTCAAGGTCGAGGTGAACGTCAGGGTCAGGGTCAAGGTCAGGGTGGAGGTCCGGGTCAGGGTCAAGGTCGGGGTGGAGGTCAGGGTCAGGGTCAAGGTCAGGATGGAGGTCAGGGTGGAGGTCAAGGTCAGGGTGGAGGTCAGGGTGGAGGTCACGCTCTGGGTCAAGGTCAGGGTGGAGGTCAGGGTCAGGGTCAAGGTCAGGGTGGTAGTCAGGGAGGAGGTCAGGGTCAGGGTCAAGGTCAGGGTGGAGGTCAGGGTCAGGGTCAATGTAGGGGTGGAGGTCAGGGTCACAGTCCAGGTCAGGGTGGATGTCAGGGTCAGATTCGAGGTCAGGGTGGAGGTCAGGGTCAGGGTCAATGTAAGGGTGGAGGTCAGGGTCACAGTCAATGTAGGGGTGGAGGTCAGGGTCACAGTCAAGGTCAGGGTGGAGGTCAGGGTCAGGGTCAAGTTTAGGGTGGAGGTCAGGGTCAGGGTCAAGGTCAGGGTGGAGGTCAGGGTCAGGGTCCATGTAGGGGTGGAGGTCAGGGTCACAGTCAAGGTCGGGGTGGAGGTCGGGGTCAAGGTCAAGGTCAGGGTGGAGGTCAGGGTCAGAGTCAAGGTCATCGTGGAGGTCAGGGTGAAGGTCAGGGTCAGGGTCAAGGTTAGGGTGGAGGTCAGGGTCAAAGTCAAGGTCAGGATGGAGGTCAGGGTGGAGGTCAAGGTCAGGGTGGAGGTCAGGGTGGAGGTCACGCTCTGGGTCAAGGTCAGGGTGGAGGTCAGGGTCAGGGTCAAGGTCAGGGTGGTAGTCAGGGAGGAGGTCAGGGTCAGGGTCAAGGTCAGGGTGGAGGTCAGGGTCAGGGTCAATGTAGGGGTGGAGGTCAGGGTCACAGTCCAGGTCAGGGTGGATGTCAGGGTCAGATTCGAGGTCAGGGTGGAGGTCAGGGTCAGGGTCAATGTAAGGGTGAAGGTCAGGGTCACAGTCAATGTAGGGGTGGAGGTCAGGGTCACAGTCAAGGTCAGGGTGGAGGTCAGGGTCAGGGTCAAGTTTAGGGTGGAGGTCAGGGTCAGGGTCAAGGTCAGGGTGGAGGTCAGGGTCAGGGTCCATGTAGGGGTGGAGGTCAGGGTCACAGTCAAGGTCGGGGTGGAGGTCGGGGTCAAGGTCAAGGTCAGGGTGGAGGTCAGGGTCAGAGTCAAGGTCATCGTGGAGGTCAGGGTGAAGGTCAGGGTCAGGGTCAAGGTCAGGGTGGAGGTCAGGGTCAAAGTCAAGGTCAGGGTGGAGGTCAGGGTGAAGGTCAGGGTCAGGGTCAAGGTCAGGGTGGAGGTCAGGGTCACAGTCAAGGTCAGGTTGATGGTCAGGGTCAAGGTCAAGGTCAGGTTGGAGGTCAGGGTCAGAGTCAAGGTAAGGGTGAAGGTCAGGGTGAAGGTCAGGGTGGAGGTCAGGGTCGGGGTCAGGGTGGAGGTCAGGGTCAGGGTCAATGTAGAGGTGGAGGTCAGGGTCACAGTCAAGGTCAGGGTACATGTCAGGGTCAGAGTCAAGGTCAGAGTGGAGGTCAAGGTCGGGGTGGAGGTCAAGGAGGAGGTCAGGGTCAGGGTCAAGTTCAAGGTGGAGGTCAGGGTCAGAGTCAAGGTCAGGGTGGATGTCAGGGTGGAGGTCAGGGTCAGGGTCAAGGTCAGGGTGAAGGTCCGGGTCAGGGTTAAGGTCGGGGTGAACGTCAGGGTCAGGGTCAAGGTCAGGGTGGAGGTCCGGGTCAGGGTCAAGGTCGGGGTGGAGGTCAGGGTGAGAGTCAAGGTCAGGGTGGAGGTCAGGGTCAGGGTCAAGGTCAGGGTAGAGGTCAGAATCAGAGTCAGGGTCAGGGTCAAGGTCAAGGTCAGGGTGAAGGTCAGGGTCGTGGTCAAGGTCAGGGTGGAGGTCAGGGTCCGAGTCGGGGTCAGGGTGGAGGTCAGGGTTAGGGTCAAGGTCAGGGTGGAGGTCAGGGACAGGGTCAAGGTCAGGGTGGAGGTCAGGGTCAAGTTCAAGGTCAGGGTGGAGGTCAGGGTCACAGTCAAGGTCAGGGTGAAGGTCAGGGTCAAGGTCAAGGTCAGCGTGGAGGTCACGCTCTGGGTCAAGGTCAGGGTGGAGGTCAGAGTCAAGGTCAAGGTCAGGGTGGAGGTCAGGTTCAGGGTCAAGGTCAGGGTGAATGTCAGGGTCAAGGTCAAGGTCAGGGTCAGGGTCAAGGTCAGGGTGGAGGTCAGGGTCAAGGTCAAGGTCAAGGAGGAGGTCAGGGCAGAGTCAAGGTCAGGGTGGAAGTCAGGGTCAGGGTCAAGGTCAGGGTCAAGGTCAGGGTCAGGGTCAAGGTCAGGGTATAGGTCAGGGTCAAGTTCGAGGTCAGGGTGGAGGTCAGGGTCACAGTCAAGGTCAGGGTAGAGGTCAGGGTCAGGGTCAGAGTCAGGGTGGAGGTCAGGGTCAAGGTCAAGGTCAGGGTAGAGGTCAGGTTCAGGGTCAAGGTCAGGGTGGAGGTCAGGGTCGGGGTCAATGTAGGGGTGGAGGTCAGGGTCACAGTCAAAGTCTGGGTGGAGGTCAGGGTCAGAGTCAAGGTCGGAGTGAAGGTCAGGGTCAGGGTCAAGGTCAGGGTGAAGGTCAGGGTCAGGGTCAAGGTCAGGGTGGAGGTCAGGGACAGGGTCAAGGTCAGGGTGGAGGTCAGGGACAGCGTCAAGGTCAGGGTGAAGGTCAGGGAGGAGGTCAGGGTCAGGGTCACGGTCAGGGTGGAGGTCAGGGACAGGGTCAAGGTCAGAGTGGAGGTCAGGGTCAAGTTCAAGGTCAGGGTGGAGGTCAGGGTTACAGTCAAGGTCAGGGTGCAGGTCAGGGTCAAGGTCAAGGTCAGGGTGGAGGTCAGGGTCAGGGTCAAGGTCAGGGTGGAGGTCAGGGTTAGGGTCAAGGTCAGGGTGGAGGTCAGGGTCAGGGTCAATGTAGGGGTGGAGGTCAGGGTCACAGTCAAGGTCAGGGTGGAGGTCAGGGAGGAGGTCAGGGTCAGGGTCAAGGTCAGGGTGGAGGTCAGGGACAGGGTCAAGGTCAGGGTGGAGGTCAGGGTCAAGTTCAAGGTCAGGGTGGAGGTCAGGGTCACAGTCAAGGTCAGGGTGAAGGTCAGGGTCAAGGTCAAGGTCAGCGTGGAGGTCACGCTCTGGGTCAAGGTCAGGGTGGAGGTCAGAGTCAAGGTCAAGGTCAGGGTGGAGGTCAGGGTCAAAGTCAAGGTCAGGGTGGAAGTCAGGGTCAAAGTCAAGGTCAGGCTGAAGGTCAGGGTCTAAGTCAAGGTCAGGGCGGAGGTCAGGGTCAGGTTCAAGGTCAGAGTGGAGGTCAGGGTAGAGGTCCGATTCAGGGTCAAGGTCAGGGTGGAGGTCAGGGTCAGGGTCAAGGTCAGGGTGGAGGTCAGGGTGGAGGTCAAGGTCAGGGTAGAGGTCAGGGTCAAGGTCAAGGTCAGGGTGGAGCTCAGGGTTAGGGTCAAAGTCAGGGTTGAGGTCAGGGTCAGCGTTGAGGTCAGGGTGGAGGTCAGGGTCAGGGTCAGAGTCAGGGGGGAGGTCAGGGTCAAGGTCAAGGTCAAGGAGGAGGTCAGGGCAGAGTCAAGGTCAGGGTGGAGGTCAGGGTCAGGGTCAGAGTCGGGGGGGAGGTCAGGGTCAAGGTCAAGGTCAAGGAGGAGGTCAGGGCAGAGTCAAGGTCAGGGTGGAAGTCAGGGTCAGGGTCAAGGTCAGGGTCAAGGTCAGGGTCAGGGTCAAGGTCAGGGTATAGGTCAGGGTCAGGGTCAATGTAGGGGTGGAGGTCAGGGTCACAGTCAAGGTCAGGGTGAAGGTCAGGGTCAGAGTCAAGGTCAGAGTGAAGGTCAGGGTCAGGGTCAAGGTCAGGGTGAAGGTCAGGGTCAGGGTCAAGGTCAGGGTGGAGATCAGGGTCAGGGTCAAGGTCAGGGTGGAGGTCAGGGTCGGAGTAAAGGTCAGGGTAGAGGTCAGGGTCAAGGTCAAGGTCAGGGTGGAGGTCAGGGTCAAAGTCAAGGTCAGGGTGGAGGTCAGGGTCAAAGTCAAGGTCAGGCTGAAGGTTAGGGTCGAAGTCAAGGTCAGGTCGGAGGTCAGGGTGAGGTTCAAGGTCAGAGTGGAGGTCAGGGTGGAGGTCAGGGTCATAGTCAAGGTCAGGGTGGAGGTCAGGGTCAGGGTCAAGGTAGGGGTGGAGGTCAGGGTCACAGTCAAGGTCAGGGTGGAGGTCAGGGTCAGAGTCAAGGTCAGAATAGAGGTCAGGGTCAGGGTCAAGGTCAGTATGGAGGTCAGGGTCACAGTCAAGGTCAGGGTGGAGGTCAGGGAGGAGGTCAGGGTCAGGGTCAAGGTCAGGGTTGAGGTCAGGGTCAAGTCCAAGGTCAGGGTGGAGGTCAGGGTCACAGTCAAGGTCAGGGTGAAGGTCAGGGTCAAGGTCAAGGTCAGCGTGGAGGTCAGGGTCAGAGTCAAGGTCAGGGTGGAGGTCAGGGTAAGGGTGAAGGTCAGGGTCGAGGTCAGGCTCAGGGTCGAGGTCAGGGTGGAGGTCAGGGTCAAGGTCAAGGTCAGGGTGGAGATCAGGGTCATAGTCAAGGTCAGGGTGGAGGTCAGATTGGAGGTCACGGTCAGGGTCAAGGTCAGGGTGGAGGTCAGGGTCCGGGTCAGGGTCAGGGTGGAGGTCAGGGTCAAGGTCAAGGTCAGGCTGGAGGTCAAGGTTATTGTCAAGGTCAGGGTGGAGGTCAGGGTCGGGGTCAAGGTCAGGGTGGAGGTCAGGGTCAGGGTCAAGGTCAGCGTGGAGGTCAGGGTCAGGGTCAAGGTCAGGGTGGAGGTCAGGGTCAGAGTCAAGGTCAGGGTAGAGGTCAGGGTGGAGGTCAGGGTCAGGGTCAAGGTCAGAGTGGAGGTCACGGTGGAGGTCAAGGTCAGGGCGGAGGTCAGGGTCAGGGTCAAGGTCAGGGTGGAGGTCAGGTTCAGGGTCAAGGTCAGGGTGGAGGTCAGGGTCAGGGTCATGGTCAGGGTGGAGGTCAGGGTCAGGGTCAAGGACAGAGTGGAGATCAGGGTCAGGGTCAAGGTCAGGGTGGAGGTCAGGGTCGAGTTCAAGGTCAGGGGGGAGGTCAGTATCAGGGTCAAGGTCAGGGTGAAGGTTACGGTCACAGTCGAGCCAGGGTGGAGGTCAGGGTCAGGGTCAAGTTCAGGAGGGAGGTCAGGGTCGAGGTCAAGGTCAAGGTGGGGGTCACGGTCGAGGACAAAATCAGGGTCGAGGTCAGGGTCAGAGTCAAGGTCAGGGTGGAGGTCAGGGTGGAGGTCAGGGTCAAGTTTAAGGTCAGGGTGGAGGTCAGGGTCACAGTCAAGGTCAGGGTGAAGGTCAGGGTCAAGGTCAAGGACAGCGTGGAGGTCACGCTCTGGGTCAAGGTCAGGGTCGAGGTCAGGGTCAGGGTCAAGGTAGGGGTGGAGGTCAGGGTCACAGTCAAGGTCAGGGTGGAGGTCAGGGTCAGAGTCAAGGTCAGAATGGCGATCAGGGTCAGGGTCAAGGTCAATATCGAGGTCAGGGTCACAGTCAAGGTCAGGGTGGAGGTCAGGGAGGAGGTCAGGGTCAGGGTCAAGGTCAGGGTTGAGGTCAGGGTCAAGTTCAAGGTCAGGGTGAAGGTCAGGGTCACAGTCAAGGTCAGGGTGAAGGTCAGGGTCAAGGTCGAGGTCAGCGTGGAGGTCAGGGTCAGAGTCAAGGTCAGGGTGGAGGTCAGGGTCAGGGTGAAGGTCAGGGTGGAGGTCAGGGTCAGGGTCAAGGTCAGGGTGGAGGTCAGTGTGAGGTTCAAGGTCAGGGTGGAGGTCAGGGTCAGAGTCAAGGTCAGGGTCGAGGTCAGGGTCACAGTCAAGGTCAGGGTGGAGGTCAGGGTCAGAGTCAAGGTGAGGGTGAAGGTCAGGGTCAGGGTCAAGGTCAGGGTGGAGGTCAGGGTCACAGTCAAGGTCAGGGTGATGGTCAGGGTCAAGGTCAAAGTCAGGGTGGAGGTCAGGGTCATAGTCAAGGTCAGGGTGGAGGTCAGGGTCAGGGTCAAGGTAGGGGTGGAGGTCAGGGTCACAGTCAAGGTCAGGGTAGAGGTCAGGGTCAGAGTCAAGGTCAGAATGGAGGTCAGGGTCAGGGTCAAGGTCAGTATGGAGGTCAGGGTCACAGTCAAGGTCAGGGTGAAGGTCAGGGTCAGAGTCAAGGTCAGAGTGAAGGTCAGGGTCAGGGTCAAGGTCAGGGTAAAGGTCAGGGTCAGGGTCAAGGTCAGGGTGGAGATCAGGGTCAGGGTCAAGGTCAGGGTGGAGGTCAGGGTCGGAGTAAAGGTCAGGGTGGAGGTCAGGGTCAAGGTCAAGGTCAGGGTGGAGGTCAGGGTCAAAGTCAAGGTCAGGGTGGAGGTCAGGGTCAAAGTCAAGGTCAGGCTGAAGGTTAGGGTCGAAGTCAAGGTCAGGTCGGAGGTCAGGGTGAGGTTCAAGGTCAGAGTGGAGGTCAGGGTGGAGGTCAGGGTCATAGTCAAGGTCAGGGTGGAGGTCAGGGTCAGGGTCAAGGTAGGGGTGGAGGTCAGGGTCACAGTCAAGGTCAGGGTGGAGGTCAGGGTCAGAGTCAAGGTCAGAATGGAGGTCAGGGTCAGGCTCAAGGTCAGTATGGAGGTCAGGGTCACAGTCAAGGTCAGGGTGGAGGTCAGGGAGGAGGTCAGGGTCAGGGTCAAGGTCAGGGTTGAGGTCAGGGTCAAGTCCAAGGTCAGGGTGGAGGTCAGGGTCACAGTCAAGGTCAGGGTGAAGGTCAGGGTCAAGGTCAAGGTCAGCGTGGAGGTCAGGGTCAGAGTCGAGGTCAGGGTGGAGGTCAGGGTAAGGGTGAAGGTCAGGGTCGAGGTCAGGCTCAGGGTCAAGGTCAGGGTGGAGGTCAGGGTCAAGGTCAAGGTCAGGGTGGAGATCAGGGTCATAGTCAAGGTCAGGGTGGAGGTCAGATTGGAGGTCACGGTCAGGGTCAAGGTCAGGGTGGAGGTCAGGGTCCGGGTCAGGGTCAGGGTGGAGGTCAGGGTCAAGGTCAAGGTCAGGCTGGAGGTCAAGGTTAGGGTCAAGGTCAGGGTGGAGGTCAGGGTCGAGGTCAAGGTCAGGGTGGAGGTCAGGGTCAGGGTCAAGGTCAGCGTGGAGGTCAGGGTCAGGGTCAAGGTCAGGGTGGAGGTCAGGGTCAGAGTCAAGGTCAGGGTGGAGGTCAGGGTGGAGGTCAGGGTCAGGGTCAAGGTCAGAGTGGAGGTCACGGTGGAGGTCAAGGTCAGGGTGGAGGTCAGGGTGGAGGTCACGCTCTTGATCAAGGTCAGGGCGGAGGTCAGGGTCAGGGTCAAGGTCAGGGTGGAGGTCAGGTTCAGGGTCAAGGTCAGGGTGGAGGTCAGGGTCAGGGTCATGGTCAGGGTGGAGGTCAGGGTCAGGGTCAAGGACAGAGTGGAGATCAGGGTCAGGGTCAAGGTCAGGGTGGAGGTCAGGGTCGAGTTCAAGGTCAGGGGGGAGGTCAGTATCAGGGTCAAGGTCAGGGTGGAGATCACGGTGACAGTCAAGCTTGGGGTGGAGGTCAGGGTCGAGCTCGAGGTCAGGGTGGAGGTCAGGGTGGGGATCACGGTCGAGAACAAAATCAGGGTGTAGGTCAGCGTCAGGGTCAAGGCCAGGGTGGGGGACAGGGTCAGGGTCAAGGTCAGGGTGGAGGTCAGTGTCAGGGTCAAGGTCAGGGTGAAGGTTACGGTCACAGTCGAGCCAGGGTGTAGGTCAGGGTCAGGGTCAAGTTCAGGAGGGAGGTCAGGGTCGAGGTCAAGGTCAAGGTGGGGGTCACGGTCGAGGACAAAATCAGGGTCGAGGTCAGGGTCAGAGTCAAGGTCAGGGTGGAGGTCAGAGTGGAGGTCAGGGTCAAGTTTAAGGTCAGGGTGGAGGTCAGGGTCACAGTCAAGGTCAGGGTGAAGGTCAGGGTCAAGGTCAAGGACAGCGTGGAGGTCACGCTCTGGGTCAAGGTCAGGGTCGAGGTCAGGGTCAGGGTCAAGGTAGGGGTGGAGGTCAGGGTCACAGTCAAGGTCAGGGTGGAGGTCAGGGTCAGAGTCAAGGTCAGAATGGCGATCAGGGTCAGGGTCAAGGTCAATATCGAGGTCAGGGTCACAGTCAAGGTCAGGGTGGAGGTCAGGGAGCAGGTCAGGGTCAGGGTCAAGGTCAGGGTTGAGGTCAGGGTCAAGTTTAAGGTCAGGGTGGAGGTCAGGGTCACAGTCAAGGTCAGGGTGAAGGTCAGGGTCAAGGTCGAGGTCAGCGTGGAGGTCAGGGTCAGAGTCAAGGTCAGGGTGGAGGTCAGGGTCAGGGTGAAGGTCAGGGTGGAGGTCAGGGTCAGGGTCAAGGTCAGGGTGGAGGTCAGTGTGAGGTTCAAGGTCAGGGTGGAGGTCAGGGTCAGAGTCAAGGTCAGGGTCGAGGTCAGGGTCACAGTCAAGGTCAGGGTGGAGGTCAGGGTCAGAGTCAAGGTGAGGGTGAAGGTCAGGGTCAGGGTCAAGGTCAGGGTGGAGGTCAGGGTCACAGTCAAGGTCAGGGTGATGGTCAGGGTCAAGGTCAAAGTCAGGGTGGAGGTCAGGGTCATAGTCAAGGTCAGGGTGGAGGTCAGGGTCAGGGTCAAGGTAGGGGTGGAGGACAGGGTCACAGTCAAGGTCAGGGTGGAGGTCAGGGTCAGAGTCAAGGTCAGAATGGAGGTCAGGGTCAGGGTCAAGGTCAGTATGGAGGTCAGGGTCACAGTCAAGGTCAGGGTGAAGGTCAGGGTCAGAGTCAAGGTCAGAGTGAAGGTCAGGGTCAGGGTCAAGGTCAGGGTGAAGGTCAGGGTCAGGGTCAAGGTCAGGGTGGAGATCAGGGTCAGGGTCAAGGTCAGGGTGGAGGTCAGGGTCGGAGTAAAGGTCAGGGTAGAGGTCAGGGTCAAGGTCAAGGTCAGGGTGGAGGTCAGGGTCAAAGTCAAGGTCAGGGTGGAGGTCAGGGTCAAAGTCAAGGTCAGGCTGAAGGTTAGGGTCGAAGTCAAGGTCAGGTCGGAGGTCAGGGTGAGGTTCAAGGTCAGAGTGGAGGTCAGGGTGGAGGTCAGGGTCATAGTCAAGGTCAGGGTGGAGGTCAGGGTCAGGGTCAAGGTAGGGGTGGAGGTCAGGGTCACAGTCAAGGTCAGGGTGGAGGTCAGGGTCAGAGTCAAGGTCAGAATGGAGGTCAGGGTCAGGGTCAAGGTCAGTATGGAGGTCAGGGTCACAGTCAAGGTCAGGGTGGAGGTCAGGGAGGAGGTCAGGGTCAGGGTCAAGGTCAGGGTTGAGGTCAGGGTCAAGTCCAAGGTCAGGGTGGAGGTCAGGGTCAGCGTGGAGGTCAGGGTCAGAGTCGAGGTCAGGGTGGAGGTCAGGGTAAGGGTGAAGGTCAGGGTCGAGGTCAGGCTCACAGTCAAGGTCAGGGTGAAGGTCAGGGTCAAGGTCAAGGTCAGCGTGGAGGTCAGGGTCAGAGTCGAGGTCAGGGTGGAGGTCAGGGTAAGGGTGAAGGTCAGGGTCGAGGTCAGGCTCAGGGTCAAGGTCAGGGTGGAGGTCAGGGTCAAGGTCAAGGTCAGGGTGGAGATCAGGGTCATAGTCAAGGTCAGGGTGGAGGTCAGATTGGAGGTCACGGTCAGGGTCAAGGTCAGGGTGGAGGTCAGGGTCCGGGTCAGGGTCAGGGTGGAGGTCAGGGTCAAGGTCAAGGTCAGGCTGGAGGTCAAGGTTAGGGTCAAGGTCAGGGTGGAGGTCAGGGTCGGGGTCAAGGTCAGGGTGGAGGTCAGGGTCAGGGTCAAGGTCAGCGTGGAGGTCAGGGTCAGGGTCAAGGTCAGGGTGGAGGTCAGGGTCAGAGTCAAGGTCAGGGTGGAGGTCAGGGTGGAGGTCAGGGTCAGGGTCAAGGTCAGAGTGGAGGTCACGGTGGAGGTCAAGGTCAGGGTGGAGGTCAGGGTGGAGGTCACGCTCTTGATCAAGGTCAGGGCGGAGGTCAGGGTCAGGGTCAAGGTCAGGGTGGAGGTCAGGTTCAGGGTCAAGGTCAGGGTGGAGGTCAGGGTCAGGGTCATGGTCAGGGTGGAGGTCAGGGTCAGGGTCAAGGACAGAGTGGAGATCAGGGTCAGGGTCAAGGTCAGGGTGGAGGTCAGGGTCGAGTTCAAGGTCAGGGGGGAGGTCAGTATCAGGGTCAAGGTCAGGGTGGAGATCACGGTGACAGTCAAGCTTGGGGTGGAGGTCAGGGTCGAGCTCGAGGTCAGGGTGGAGGTCAGGGTGGGGATCACGGTCGAGAACAAAATCAGGGTGTAGGTCAGCGTCAGGGTCAAGGCCAGGGTGGGGGACAGGGTCAGGGTCAAGGTCAGGGTGGAGGTCAGTGTCAGGGTCAAGGTCAGGGTGAAGGTTACGGTCACAGTCGAGCCAGGGTGGAGGTCAGGGTCAGGGTCAAGTTCAGGAGGGAGGTCAGGGTCGAGGTCAAGGTCAAGGTGGGGGTCACGGTCGAGGACAAAATCAGGGTCGAGGTCAGGGTCAGAGTCAAGGTCAGGGTGGAGGTCAGAGTGGAGGTCAGGGTCAAGTTTAAGGTCAGGGTGGAGGTCAGGGTCACAGTCAAGGTCAGGGTGAAGGTCAGGGTCAAGGTCAAGGACAGCGTGGAGGTCACGCTCTGGGTCAAGGTCAGGGTCGAGGTCAGGGTCAGGGTCAAGGTAGGGGTGGAGGTCAGGGTCACAGTCAAGGTCAGGGTGGAGGTCAGGGTCAGAGTCAAGGTCAGAATGGCGATCAGGGTCAGGGTCAAGGTCAATATCGAGGTCAGGGTCACAGTCAAGGTCAGGGTGGAGGTCAGGGAGGAGGTCAGGGTCAGGGTCAAGGTCAGGGTTGAGGTCAGGGTCAAGTTCAAGGTCAGGGTGGAGGTCAGGGTCACAGTCAAGGTCAGGGTGAAGGTCAGGGTCAAGGTCGAGGTCAGCGTGGAGGTCAGGGTCAGAGTCAAGGTCAGGGTGGAGGTCAGGGTCAGGGTGAAGGTCAGGGTGGAGGTCAGGGTCAGGGTCAAGGTCAGGGTGGAGGTCAGTGTGAGGTTCAAGGTCAGGGTGGAGGTCAGGGTCAGAGTCAAGGTCAGGGTCGAGGTCAGGGTCACAGTCAAGGTCAGGGTGGAGGTCAGGGTCAGGGTCAAGGTAGGGGTGGAGGTCAGGGTCACAGTCAAGGTCAGGGTGGAGGTCAGGGTCAGAGTCAAGGTCAGAATGGAGGTCAGGGTCAGCGTCAAGGTCAGTATGGAGGTCAGGGTCACAGTCAAGGTCAGGGTGAAGGTCAGGGTCAGAGTCAAGGTCAGAGTGAAGGTCAGTGTCAGGGTCAAGGTCAGGGTGAAGGTCAGGGTCAGGGTCAAGGTCAGGGTGGAGATCAGGGTCAGGGTCAAGGTCAGGGTGGGGGTCAGGGTCGGAGTAAAGGTCAGGGTAGAGGTCAGGGTCAAGGTCAAGGTCAGGGTGGAGGTCAGGGTCAAAGTCAAGGTCAGGGTGGAGGTCAGGGTCAAAGTCAAGGTCAGGCTGAAGGTTAGGGTCGAAGTCAAGGTCAGGTCGGAGGTCAGGGTGAGGTTCAAGGTCAGAGTGGAGGTCAGGGTGGAGGTCAGGGTCATAGTCAAGGTCAGGGTGGAGGTCAGGGTCAGGGTCAAGGTAGGGGTGGAGGTCAGGGTCACAGTCAAGGTCAGGGTGGAGGTCAGGGTCAGAGTCAAGGTCAGAATGGAGGTCAGGGTCAGGGTCAAGGTCAGTATGGAGGTCAGGGTCACAGTCAAGGTCAGGGTGGAGGTCAGGGAGGAGGTCAGGGTCAGGGTCAAGGTCAGGGTTGAGGTCAGGGTCAAGTCCAAGGTCAGGGTGGAGGTCAGGGTCACAGTCAAGGTCAGGGTGAAGGTCAGGGTCAAGGTCAAGGTCAGCGTGGAGGTCAGGGTCAGAGTCGAGGTCAGGGTGGAGGTCAGGGTAAGGGTGAAGGTCAGGGTCGAGGTCAGGCTCAGGGTCAAGGTCAGGGTGGAGGTCAGGGTCAAGGTCAAGGTCAGGGTGGAGATCAGGGTCATAGTCAAGGTCAGGGTGGAGGTCAGATTGGAGGTCACGGTCAGGGTCAAGGTCAGGGTGGAGGTCAGGGTCCGGGTCAGGGTCAGGGTGGAGGTCAGGGTCAAGGTCAAGGTCAGGCTGGAGGTCAAGGTTAGGGTCAAGGTCAGGGTGGAGGTCAGGGTCGGGGTCAAGGTCAGGGTGGAGGTCAGGGTCAGGGTCAAGGTCAGCGTGGAGGTCAGGGTCAGGGTCAAGGTCAGGGTGGAGGTCAGGGTCAGACTCAAGGTCAGGGTGGAGGTCAGGGTGGAGGTCAGGGTCAGGGTCAAGGTCAGAGTGGAGGTCACGGTGGAGGTCAAGGTCAGGGTGGAGGTCAGGGTGGAGGTCACGCTCTTGATCAAGGTCAGGGCGGAGGTCAGGGTCAGGGTCAAGGTCAGGGTGGAGGTCAGGTTCAGGGTCAAGGTCAGGGTGGAGGTCAGGGTCAGGGTCATGGTCAGGGTGGAGGTCAGGGTCAGGGTCAAGGACAGAGTGGAGATCAGGGTCAGGGTCAAGGTCAGGGTGGAGGTCAGTGTCAGGGTCAAGGTCAGGGTGAAGGTTACGGTCACAGTCGAGCCAGGGTGGAGGTCAGGGTCAGGGTCAAGTTCAGGAGGGAGGTCAGGGTCGAGGTCAAGGTCAAGGTGGGGGTCACGGTCGAGGACAAAATCAGGGTCGAGGTCAGGGTCAGAGTCAAGGTCAGGGTGGAGGTCAGGGTGGATGTCAGGGTCAAGTTTAAGGTCAGGGTGGAGGTCAGGGTCACAGTCAAGGTCAGGGTGAAGGTCAGGGTCAAGGTCAAGGACAGCGTGGAGGTCACGCTCTGGGTCAAGGTCAGGGTCGAGGTCAGGGTCAGGGTCAAGGTAGGGGTGGAGGTCAGGGTCACAGTCAAGGTCAGGGTGGAGGTCAGGGTCAGAGTCAAGGTCAGAATCGCGATCAGGGTCAGGGTCAAGGTCAATATCGAGGTCAGGGTCACAGTCAAGGTCAGGGTGGAGGTCAGGGAGGAGGTCAGGGTCAGGGTCAAGGTCAGGGTTGAGGTCAGGGTCAAGTTCAAGGTCAGGGTGGAGGTCAGGGTCACAGTCAAGGTCAGGGTGAAGGTCAGGGTCAAGGTCGAGGTCAGCGTGGATGTCAGGGTCAGAGTCAAGGTCAGGGTGGAGGTCAGGGTCAGGGTGAAGGTCAGGGTGGAGGTCAGGGTCAGGGTCAAGGTCAGGGTGGAGGTCAGTGTGAGGTTCAAGGTCAGGGTGGAGGTCAGGGTCAGAGTCAAGGTCAGGGTCGAGGTCAGGGTCACAGTCAAGGTCAGGGTGGAGGTCAGGGTCAGAGTCAAGGTGAGGGTGAAGGTCAGGGTCAGGGTCAAGGTCAGGGTGGAGGTCAGGGTCACAGTCAAGGTCAGGGTGATGGTCAGGGTCAAGGTCAAAGTCAGGGTGGAGGTCAGGGTCATAGTCAAGGTCAGGGTGGAGGTCAGGGTCAGGGTCAAGGTAGGGGTGGAGGTCAGGGTCACAGTCAAGGTCAGGGTGGAGGTCAGGGTCAGAGTCAAGGTCAGAATGGAGGTCAGGGTCAGGGTCAAGGTCAGTATGGAGGTCAGGGTCACAGTCAAGGTCAGGGTGGAGGTCAGGGAGGAGGTCAGGGTCAGGGTCAAGGTCAGGGTTGAGGTCAGGGTCAAGTTCAAGGTCAGGGTGGAGGTCAGGGTCATAGTCAAGGTCAGGGTGAAGGTCAGGGTCAAGGTCAAGGTCAGCGTGGAGGTCAGGGTCAAAGTCAAGGTCAGGGTGGAGGTCAGGGTAAGGGTGAAGGTCAGGGTGGAGGTCAGGCGCAGGGTCAAGGTCAGGGTGGAGGTGCGGGTCAAGGTCAAGGTCAGGGTGGAGATCAGGGTCATAGTCAAGGTCAGGGTGGAGGTCAGATTGGAGGTCACGGTCAGGGTCAAGGTCAGGGTGGAGGTCAGGGTCCGGGTCAGGGTCAGGGTGGAGGTCAGGGTCAAGGTCAAGGTCAGGCTGGAGGTCAAGGTTAGGGTCAAGGTCAGGGTGGAGGTCAGGGTCGGGGTCAAGGTCAGGGTGGAGGTCAGGGTCAGGGTCAAGGTCAGCGTGGAGGTCAGGGTCAGGGTCAAGGTCAGGGTGGAGGTCAGGGTCAGAGTCAAGGTCAGGGTGGAGGTCAGGGTGAAGGTCAGGGTCAGGGTCAAGGTCAGAGTGGAGGTCACGGTGGAGGTCAAGGTCAGGGTGGAGGTCAGGGTGGAGGTCACGCTCTTGATCAAGGTCAGGGCGGAGGTCAGGGTCAGGGTCAAGGTCAGGGTGGAGGTCAGGTTCAGGGTCAAGGTCAGGGTGGAGGTCAGGGTCAGGGTCATGGTCAGGGTGGAGGTCAGGGTCAGGGTCAAGGACAGAGTGGAGATCAGGGTCAGGGTCAAGGTCAGGGTGGAGGTCAGGGTCGAGTTCAAGGTCAGGGGGAGGTCAGTATCAGGGTCAAGGTCAGGGTGGAGATCACGGTGACAGTCAAGCTTGGGGTGGAGGTCAGGGTCGAGCTCGAGGTCAGGGTGGAGGTCAGGGTGGGGATCACGGTCGAGAACAAAATCAGGGTGTAGGTCAGCGTCAGGGTCAAGGCCAGGGTGGGGGACAGGGTCAGGGTCAAGGTCAGGGTGGAGGTCAGGGTCAGGGTCAAGGTCAGGGTGAAGGTTACGGTCACAGTCGAGCCAGGGTGGAGGTCAGGGTCAGGGTCAAGTTCAGGAGGGAGGTCAGGGTCGAGGTCAAGGTCAAGGTGGGGGTCACGGTCGAGGACAAAATCAGGGTCGAGGTCAGGGTCAGAGTCAAGGTCAGGGTGGAGGTCAGGGTGGAGGTCAGGGTCAAGTTTAAGGTCAGGGTGGAGGTCAGGGTCACAGTCAAGGTCAGGGTGAAGGTCAGGGTCAAGGTCAAGGACAGCGTGGAGGTCACGCTCTGGGTCAAGGTCAGGGTCGAGGTCAGGGTCAGGGTCAAGGTAGGGGTGGAGGTCAGGGTCACAGTCAAGGTCAGGGTGGAGGTCAGGGTCAGAGTCAAGGTCAGAATGGCGGTCAGGGTCAGGGTCAAGGTCAATATCGAGGTCAGGGTCACAGTCAAGGTCAGGGTGGAGGTCAGGGAGGAGGTCAGGGTCAGGGTCAAGGTCAGGGTTGAGGTCAGGGTCAAGTTCAAGGTCAGGGTGGAGGTCAGGGTCACAGTCAAGGTCAGGGTGAAGGTCAGGGTCAAGGTCGAGGTCAGCGTGGAGGTCAGGGTCAGAGTCAAGGTCAGGGTGGAGGTCAGGGTCAGGGTGAAGGTCAGGGTGGAGGTCAGGGTCGGGGTCAAGGTCAGGGTGGAGGTCAGTGTGAGGTTCAAGGTCAGGGTGGAGGTCAGGGTCAGAGTCAAGGTCAGGGTCGAGGTCAGGGTCACAGTCAAGGTCAGGGTGGAGGTCAGGGTCAGAGTCAAGGTGAGGGTGAAGGTCAGGGTCAGGGTCAAGGTCAGGGTGGAGGTCAGGGTCACAGTCAAGGTCAGGGTGATGGTCAGGGTCAAGGTCAAAGTCAGGGTGGAGGTCAGGGTCATAGTCAAGGTCAGGGTGGAGGTCAGGGTGGAGGTCAGGGTCAGGGTCAAGGTCAGGGTGGAGGTCAGTGTCGGGGTCAAGGTCAGGGTGGAGGTCAGGGTCAGGGTCAAGGTAGGGGTGGAGGTCAGAGTCACAGTCAAGGTCAGGGTGGAGGTCAGGGTCAGAGTCAAGGTCAGAATGGAGGTCAGGGTCAGAGTCAAGGTCAGTATGGAGGTCAGGGTCACAGTCAAGGTCAGGGTGGAGGTCAGGGAGGAGGTCCGGGTCAGGGTCAAGGTCGGGGTGGAGGTCAGGGTCAGGGTCAAGGTCAGGATGGAGGTCAGGGTGGAGGTCAAGGTCAGGGTGGAGGTCAGGGTGGAGGTCACGCTCTGGGTCAAGGTCAGAGTCAAGGTGAGGGTGAAGGTCAGGGTCAGGGTCAAGGTCAGGGTGGAGGTCCGGGTCACAGTCAAGGTCAGGGTGATGGTCAGGGTCAAGGTCAAAGTCAGGGTGGAGGTCAGGGTCATAGTCAAGGTCAGGGTGGAGGTCAGGGTGGAGGTCAGGGTCAGGGTCAAGGTCAGGGTGGAGGTCAGTGTCGGGGTCAAGGTCAGGGTAAACGTCAGGGTCAGGGTCAAGGTAGGGGTGGAGGTCAGAGTCACAGTCAAGGTCAGGGTGGAGGTCAGGGTCAGAGTCAAGGTCAGAATGGAGGTCAGGGTCAGGGTCAAGGTCAGTATGGAGGTCAGGGTCACAGTCAAGGTCAGGGTGGAGGTCAGGGAGGAGGTCAGGCTCAGGGTCAAGGTCAGGGTGGACGTCAGGGTCACAGTCAAGGTCGGGGTGGAGGTCAGGGTCAAGGTCAAGGTCAGGGTGGAGGTCAGGGTCAGGGTGAAGGTCAGGGTGGAGGTCAGGCTCAGGGTCAAGGTCAGGGTGGAGGTCAGGGTCACAGTCAAGGTCGGGGTGGAGGTCGGGGTCAAGGTCAAGATCAGGGTGGAGGTCAGGGTCAGAGTCAAGGTCAGGGTGGAGGTCAGGGTGAAGGTCAGGGTCAGGGTCAAGGTCAGGGTGGAGGTTAGGGTCAGAGTCAAGGTCAGGGTGGAGGTCAGGGTGAAGGTCAGGGTGGAGGTCAGGGTCACAGTCAAGGTCAGGGTGATGGTCAGGGTCAAGGTCAAGGTCAGGGTGGAGGTCAGGGTCAGAGTCAAGTTTAGAGTGGAGGTGAGGGTGAAGGTCAGGGTCAGGGTCAAGGTCAGGGTGGAGGTCAGGGTCAGGGTCAATGTAGAGGTGGAGGTCAGGGTCACAGTCAAGGTCAGGGTGGATGTCAGGGTCAGAGTCAAGGTCAGAGTGGAGGTCAAGGTAGGGGTGAAGGTCAAGGAGGAGGTCAGGGTCAGGGTCAAGT
Organism: Tenthredo distinguenda; assembly: GCA_947538915.1. NCBI lineage: Eukaryota > Metazoa > Arthropoda > Insecta > Hymenoptera > Tenthredinidae > Tenthredo > Tenthredo distinguenda. Next base: position 8,483,388 of record OX384538.1, read on the forward strand.
TCAGGGTGGAGCTCAGGGTCAGAGTCAAGGTCAGGGTGGAGGTCAGGGTGGAGGTCAGGGTCAGGGTCAAGGTCAGGGTGGAGGTCCGGGTAAGGGTCAAGGTCGGGGTGAACGTCAGGGTCAGGGTCAAGGTCAGGGTGGAGGTCCGGGTCAGGGTCAAGGTCGGGGTGGAGGTCAGGGTCAGGGTCAAGGTCAGGATGGAGGTCAGGGTGAAGGTCAAGGTCAGGGTGGAGGTCAGGGTGGAGGTCACGCTCTGGGTCAAGGTCAGGGTGGAGGTCAGGGTCAGGGTCAAGGTCAGGGTGGTAGTCAGGGAGGAGGACAGGGTCAGGGTCAAGGTCAGGGTGGAGGTCAGGGTCAGGGTCAATGTAGGGGTGGAGGTCAGGGTCACAGTCCAGGTCAGGGTGGATGTCAGGGTCAGATTCGAGGTCAGGGTGGAGGTCAGGGTCAGGGTCAATGTAAGGGTGGAGGTCAGGGTCACAGTCAATGTAGGGGTGGAGGTCAGGGTCACAGTCAAGGTCAGGGTGGAGGTCAGGGTCGGGGTCAAGTTTAGGGTGGAGGTCAGGGTCAGGGTCAAGGTCAGGGTGGAGGTCAGGGTCAGGGTCCATGTAGGGGTGGAGGTCAGGGTCACAGTCAAGGTCGGGGTGGAGGTCGGGGTCAAGGTCAAGGTCAGGGTGGAGGTCAGGGTCAGAGTCAAGGTCATCGTGGAGGTCAGGGTGAAGGTCAGGGTCAGGGTCAAGGTCAGGGTGGAGGTCAGGGTCAAAGTCAAGGTCAGGGTGGAGGTCAGGGTGAAGGTCAGGGTCAGGGTCAAGGTCAGGGTGGAGGTCAGGGTCACAGTCAAGGTCAGGTTGATGGTCAGGGTCAAGGTCAAGGTCAGGGTGGAGGTCAGGGTCAGAGTCAAGGTAAGGGTGAAGGTCAGGGTGAAGGTCAGGGTGGAGGTCAGGGTCGGGGTCAGGGTGGAGGTCAGGGTCAGGGTCAATGTAGAGGTGGAGGTCAGGGTCACAGTCAAGGTCAGGGTACATGTCAGGGTCAGAGTCAAGGTCAGAGTGGAGGTCAAGGTCGGGGTGGAGGTCAAGGAGGAGGTCAGGGTCAGGGTCAAGTTCAAGGTGGAGGTCGGGGTCAGAGTCAAGGTCAGGGTGGATGTCAGGGTGGAGGTCAGGGTCAGGGTCAAGGTCAGGGTGAAGGTCCGGGTCAGGGTCAAGGTCGGGGTGAACGTCAGGGTCAGGGTCAAGGTCAGGGTGGAGGTCCGGGTCAGTGTCAAGGTCGGGGTGGAGGTCAGGGTGAGAGTCAAGGTCAGGGTGGAGGTCAGGGTCAGGGTCAAGGTCAGGGTAGAGGTCAGAATCAGAGTCAGGGTCAGGCTCAAGGTCAAGGTCAGGGTGAAGGTCAGGGTCGTGGTCAAGGTCAGGGTGGAGGTCAGGGTCAGGGTCAGAGTCAGGGATGAGGTCAGGGTCAAGGTCAAGGTCAAGGAGGAGGTCAGGGTCAGAGTCAAGATCAGGGTGGAGGTCAGGGTCAAAGTCAAGGTCAGGCTGAAGGTCAGGGTCAAGGTCAAGGTCAGGGTGGAGGTCAGGGTCAGGGTCAAGGTCAGGGTGGAGGTCAGGGTCAAAGTCAAGGTCAGGGTGGAGGTCAGGGTCAAAGTCAAGGTCAGGCTGAAGGTCAGGGTCAGGGTCAAGGTCAGAGTGACGGTCAGGTTCCGGGTCAAGGTCAGGGTGGAGGTCAGGGTCAAAGTCAAGGTCAGGGTGGAGGTCAGGGTCAAAGTCAAGGTCAGGGTGGAGGTCAGGGTCAGGGTCAAGGTCAGGGTGGAGGTCAGGGTGGAGGTCAAGGTCAGGGTGGAGGTCAGGGTCAGGGTCAAGGTCAGGGTATAGGTCAGGGTCAGGGTCAATGTAGGGGTGGAGGTCAGGGTCACAGTCAAGGTCAGGGTGGAGGTCAGGGTCAGAGTCAAGGTCATAGTGGAGGTCAGGGTCAGGAACAAGGTCAGGGTGGAGGTCAGGGTCACAGTCCAGGTCAGGGTGGAGGTCAGGGAAGAGGTCAGGGTCAGGGTCAAGGTCAGGGTGGAGGTCAGGGACAGGGTCAAGGTCAGGGTGGAGGTCAGGGTCAAGTTCAAGGTCAGGGTGAAGGTCAGGGTCTCAGTCAAGGTCAGGGTGAAGGTCAGGGTCAAGGTCAAGGTCAGCGTGGAGGTCACGCTCTGGGTCGAGGTCAGGGTGGAGGTCAGAGTCAAGGTCAAGGTCAGGGTGGAGGTCAGGTTCAGGGTCAAGGTCAGGGTGAAGGTCAGGGTCAAGGTCAAGGTCAGGGTCAGGGTCAAGGTCAGGGTGGAGGTCAGGGACAGGGTCAAGGTCAGGGTGGAGGTCAGGTTCAGGGTCAAGGTCAGGGTGAAGGTCAGGGTCAAGGTCAAGGTCAGGGTCAGGGTCAAGGTCAGGGTGGAGGTCAGGGACAGGGTCAAGGTCAGGGTGGAGGTCAGGGAGGAGGTCAGGGTCAGGGTCACGGTCAGGGTGGAGGTCAGGGACAGGGTCAAGGTCAGGGTGGAGGTCAGGGTCAAGTTCGAGGTCAGGGTGGAGGTCAGGGTCACAGTCAAGGTCAGGGTGGAGGTCAGGGTCAGGGTCAGAGTCAGGGTGGAGGTCAGGGTCAAGGTCAAGGTCAGGGTAGAGGTCAGGTTCAGGGTCAAGGTCAGTGTGGAGGTCAGGGTCGGGGTCAATGTAGGGGTGGAGGTCAGGGTCACAGTCAAGGTCAGGGTGGAGGTCAGGGTCAGAGTCAAGGTCGGAGTGAAGGTCAGGGTCAAGTTTAAGGTCAGGGTGGAGGTCAGGGTCACAGTCAAGGTCAGGGTGCAGGTCAGGGTCAAGGTCAAGGTCAGGGTGGAGGTCAGGGTCAGGGTCAAGGTCAGGGTGGAGGTCAGGGTTAGGGTCAAGGTCAGGGTGGAGGTCAGGGTCAGGGTCAAGGTCAGGGTGGAGGTCAGGGTGGAGGTCAAGGTCAGGGTGGAGGTCAGGGTCAGGGTCAAGGTCAGGGTATAGGTCAGGGTCAGGGTCAATGTAGGGGTGGAGGTCAGGGTCACAGTCAAGGTCAGGGTGGAGGTCGAGGAGGAGGTCAGGGTCAGGGTCAAGGTCAGGGTGGAGGTCAGGGACAGGGTCAAGGTCAGGGTGGAGGTCAGGGTCAAGTTCAAGGTCAGGGTGGAGGTCAGGGTCACAGTCAAGGTCAGGGTGAAGGTCAGGGTCAAGGTCAAGGTCAGCGTGGAGGTCACGCTCTGGGTCAAGGTCAGGGTGGAGGTCAGAGTCAAGGTCAAGGTCAGGGTGGAGGTCAGGGTCAAAGTCAAGGTCAGGGTGGAAGTCAGGGTCAAAGTCAAGGTCAGGCTGGAGGTCAGGGTCTAAGTCAAGGTCAGGGCGTGGGTCAGGGTCAGGTTCAAGGTCAGAGTGGAGGTCAGGGTAGAGGTCCGATTTAGGGTCAAGGTCAGGGTGGAGGTCAGGGTGAGGGTCAAGGTCAGGGTGGAGGTCAGGGTGGAGGTCAAGGTCAGGGTAGAGGTCAGGGTCAAGGTCAAGGTCAGGGTGGAGCTCAGGGTTAGGGTCAAAGTCAGGGTGGAGGTCAGGGTCAGCGTCGAGGTCAGGGTGGAGGTCAGGGTCAGGGTCAGAGTCAGGGTGGAGGTCAGGGTGGAGGTCAGGGTCAGGGTCAAGGTCAGGGTGGAGGTCCGGGTAAGGGTCAAGGTCGGGGTGAACGTCAGGGTCAGGGTCAAGGTCAGGGTGGAGGTCCGGGTCAGGGTCAAGGTCGGGGTGGAGGTCAGGGTCAGGGTCAAGGTCAGGATGGAGGTCAGGGTGAAGGTCAAGGTCAGGGTGGAGGTCAGGGTGGAGGTCACGCTCTGGGTCAAGGTCAGGGTGGAGGTCAGGGTCAGGGTCAAGGTCAGGGTGGTAGTCAGGGAGGAGGACAGGGTCAGGGTCAAGGTCAGGGTGGAGGTCAGGGTCAGGGTCAATGTAGGGGTGGAGGTCAGGGTCACAGTCCAGGTCAGGGTGGATGTCAGGGTCAGATTCGAGGTCAGGGTGGAGGTCAGGGTCAGGGTCAATGTAAGGGTGGAGGTCAGGGTCACAGTCAATGTAGGGGTGGAGGTCAGGGTCACAGTCAAGGTCAGGGTGGAGGTCAGGGTCGGGGTCAAGTTTAGGGTGGAGGTCAGGGTCAGGGTCAAGGTCAGGGTGGAGGTCAGGGTCAGGGTCCATGTAGGGGTGGAGGTCAGGGTCACAGTCAAGGTCGGGGTGGAGGTCGGGGTCAAGGTCAAGGTCAGGGTGGAGGTCAGGGTCAGAGTCAAGGTCATCGTGGAGGTCAGGGTGAAGGTCAGGGTCAGGGTCAAGGTCAGGGTGGAGGTCAGGGTCAAAGTCAAGGTCAGGGTGGAGGTCAGGGTGAAGGTCAGGGTCAGGGTCAAGGTCAGGGTGGAGGTCAGGGTCACAGTCAAGGTCAGGTTGATGGTCAGGGTCAAGGTCAAGGTCAGGGTGGAGGTCAGGGTCAGAGTCAAGGTAAGGGTGAAGGTCAGGGTGAAGGTCAGGGTGGAGGTCAGGGTCGGGGTCAGGGTGGAGGTCAGGGTCAGGGTCAATGTAGAGGTGGAGGTCAGGGTCACAGTCAAGGTCAGGGTACATGTCAGGTTCAGAGTCAAGGTCAGAGTGGAGGTCAAGGTCGGGGTGGAGGTCAAGGAGGAGGTCAGGGTCAGGGTCAAGTTCAAGGTGGAGGTCAGGGTCAGAGTCAAGGTCAGGGTGGATGTCAGGGTGGAGGTCAGGGTCAGGGTCAAGGTCAGGGTGAAGGTCCGGGTCAGGGTCAAGGTCGGGGTGAACGTCAGGGTCAGGGTCAAGGTCAGGGTGGAGGTCCGGGTCAGGGTCAAGGTCGGGGTGGAGGTCAGGGTGAGAGTCAAGGTCAGGGTGAAGGTCAGGGTCAGGGTCAAGGTTAGGGTAGAGGTCAGAATCAGAGTCAGGGTCAGGCTCAAGGTCAAGGTCAGGGTGAAGGTCAGGGTCGTGGTCAAGGTCAGGGTGGAGGTCAGGGTCAGGGTCAGAGTCAGGGATGAGGTCAGGGTCAAGGTCAAGGTCAAGGAGGAGGTCAGGGTCAGAGTCAAGATCAGGGTGGAGGTCAGGGTCAAAGTCAAGGTCAGGCTGAAGGTCAGGGTCAAGGTCAAGGTCAGGGTGGAGGTCAGGGTCAGGGTCAAGGTCAGGGTGGAGGTCAGGGTCAAAGTCAAGGTCAGGGTGGAGGTCAGGGTCAAAGTCAAGGTCAGGCTGAAGGTCAGGGTCAGGGTCAAGGTCAGAGTGACGGTCAGGTTCCGGGTCAAGGTCAGGGTGGAGGTCAGGGTCAAAGTCAAGGTCAGGGTGGAGGTCAGGGTCAAAGTCAAGGTCAGGGTGGAGGTCAGGGTCAGGGTCAAGGTCAGGGTGGAGGTCAGGGTGGAGGTCAAGGTCAGGGTGGAGGTCAGGGTCAGGGTCAAGGTCAGGGTATAGGTCAGGGTCAGGGTCAATGTAGGGGTGGAGGTCAGGGTCACAGTCAAGGTCAGGGTGGAGGTCAGGGTCAGAGTCAAGGTCATAGTGGAGGTCAGGGTCAGGAACAAGGTCAGGGTGGAGGTCAGGGTCACAGTCCAGGTCAGGGTGGAGGTCAGGGAAGAGGTCAGGGTCAGGGTCAAGGTCAGGGTGGAGGTCAGGGACAGGGTCAAGGTCAGGGTGGAGGTCAGGGTCAAGTTCAAGGTCAGGGTGACGGTCAGGGTCTCAGTCAAGGTCAGGGTGAAGGTCAGGGTCAAGGTCAAGGTCAGCGTGGAGGTCACGCTCTGGGTCGAGGTCAGGGTGGAGGTCAGAGTCAAGGTCAAGGTCAGGGTGGAGGTCAGGTTCAGGGTCAAGGTCAGGGTGAAGGTCAGGGTCAAGGTCAAGGTCAGGGTCAGGGTCAAGGTCAGGGTGGAGGTCAGGGACAGGGTCAAGGTCAGGGTGGAGGTCAGGTTCAGGGTCAAGGTCAGGGTGAAGGTCAGGGTCAAGGTCAAGGTCAGGGTCAGGGTCAAGGTCAGGGTGGAGGTCAGGGACAGGGTCAAGGTCAGGGTGGAGGTCAGGGAGGAGGTCAGGGTCAGGGTCACGGTCAGGGTGGAGGTCAGGGACAGGGTCAAGGTCAGGGTGGAGGTCAGGGTCAAGTTCGAGGTCAGGGTGGAGGTCAGGGTCACAGTCAAGGTCAGGGTGGAGGTCAGGGTCAGGGTCAGAGTCAGGGTGGAGGTCAGGGTCAAGGTCAAGGTCAGGGTAGAGGTCAGGTTCAGGGTCAAGGTCAGTGTGGAGGTCAGGGACAGGGTCAAGGTCAGGGTGGAGGTCAGGGTCAAGTTTAAGGTCAGGGTGGAGGTCAGGGTCACAGTCAAGGTCAGGGTGCAGGTCAGGGTCAAGGTCAAGGTCAGGGTGGAGGTCAGGGTCAGGGTCAAGGTCAGGGTGGAGGTCAGGGTTAGGGTCAAGGTCAGGGTGGAGGTCAGGGTCAGGGTCAAGGTCAGGGTGGAGGTCAGGGTGGAGGTCAAGGTCAGGGTGGAGGTCAGAATCAGGGTCAAGGTCAGGGTATAGGTCAGGGTCAGGGTCAATGTAGGGGTGGAGGTCAGGGTCACAGTCAAGGTCAGGGTGGAGGTCGAGGAGGAGGTCAGGGTCAGGGTCAAGGTCAGGGTGGAGGTCAGGGACAGGGTCAAGGTCAGGGTGGAGGTCAGGGTCAAGTTCAAGGTCAGGGTGGAGGTCAGGGTCACAGTCAAGGTCAGGGTGAAGGTCAGGGTCAAGGTCAAGGTCAGCGTGGAGGTCACGCTCTGGGTCAAGGTCAGGGTAGAGGTCAGAGTCAAGGTCAAGGTCAGGGTGGAGGTCAGGGTCAAAGTCAAGGTCAGGGTGGAAGTCAGGGTCAAAGTCAAGGTCAGGCTGAAGGTCAGGGTCTAAGTCAAGGTCAGGGCGTGGGTCAGGGTCAGGTTCAAGGTCAGAGTGGAGGTCAGGGTAGAGGTCCGATTTAGGGTCAAGGTCAGGGTGGAGGTCAGGGTCAGGGTCAAGGTCAGGGTGGAGGTCAGGGTGGAGGTCAAGGTCAGGGTAGAGGTCAGGGTCAAGGTCAAGGTCAGGGTGGAGCTCAGGGTTAGGGTCAAAGTCAGGGTGGAGGTCAGGGTCAGCGTCGAGGTCAGGGTGGAGGTCAGGGTCAGGGTCAGAGTCAGGGTGGAGGTCAGGGTCAAGGTCAAGGTCAAGGAGGAGGTCAGGGCAGAGTCAAGGTCAGGGTGGAAGTCAGGGTCAGGGTCAAGGTCAGAGTAGAGGTCAGGTTCCGGGTCAAGGTCAGGGTGGAGGTCAGGGTCAAAGTCAAGGTCAAAGTAGAGGTCAGGTTCCGGGTCAAGTTCAGGGTGGAGGTCAGGGTCAAAGTCAAGGTCAGGGTGGAGGTCAGGTTCAGGGTCAAGGTCAGGGTGGAGGTCAGGGTCAGAGTCAAGGTCAGGGTAGAGGTCAGAGTCAAGGTCAAGGTCAGGGTAAAGCTCAGGGTCAGGGTCAAGGTCAGGGTGGAGGTCAGGGTCAGCGTCAAGGTCAGGGTGGAGGTCAGGGTCAGGGTCAGAGTCAGGGTGGAGGTCAGGGTCAAGGTCAAGGTCAAGGAGGAGGTCAGCGTCAGAGTCAAGGTCAGGGTGGAGGTCAGGGTCAGGGTCAAGGTTAGGGTGAAGGTCAGGGTCAGGTTCAAGGTCAGGGTATAGGTCAGGGTCAGGGTCAATGTAGGGGTGGAGGTCAGGGTCACAGTCAAGGTCAGGGTGGAGGTCAGGGTCAGGGTCAAGGTCAGGGTGGAGGTCAGGGTCAAGGTCAAGGTCAGGGTAGAGGTCAGGTTCAGGCTCAAGGTCAGGGTGAAGGTCAGGGTCAAGGTCAAGGTCAGGGTGGAGGTCAGGGTGTGGGTCAAGGTCAGGGTGGAGGTCAGAGTCGGGGTCAAGATCAGGTTGAAGGTCAGGGTCGGGGTCAAGGTCAGGGTGGATGTCAGGGTGGAGGTCAGGGTTAGGGTCAAGGTCAGGGTGGAGGTCAGGGTCAGCGTCAAGGTCAGGGTGGAGGTCAGGGTCAGGGTCAGAGTCAGGGATGAGGTCAGGGTCAAGGTCAAGGTCAAGGAGGAGGTCAGGGTCAGAGTCAAGGTCAGGGTGGAGGTCAGGGTCAAAGTCAAGGTCAGGCTGAACGTCAGGGTCAAGGTCAAGGTCAGGGTGGAGGTCAGGGTCAGGGTCAAGGTCAGGGTGGAGGTCAGGGTCAAAGTCAAGGTCAGCGTGGAAGTCAGGGTCAAAGTGAACGTCAGGCTGAAGGTCAGGGTCAAGGTCAAGGTCAGGGTGGAGGTCAGGGTCAGGGTCAAGGTCAGAGTGACGTTCAGGTTCCGGGTCAAGGTCAGGGTGGAGGTCAGGGTCAAAGTCAAGGTCAGGGTGGAGATCAGGGTCAAAGTCAAGGTCAGGCTGGAGGTCAGGGTCAAAGTTAAGGTCAGGGCGGAGGTTAGGGTGGAGGTCAAGGTCAGGGTGGAGGTCAGGGTCAGGGTCAAGGACAGAGTGACGGTCAGGTTCCGGGTCAAGGTCAGGGTGGAGGTCAGGGTCAAAGTCAAGGTCAGGGTGGAGGTCAGGGTCAAAGTCAAGGTCAGGGTGGAGGTCAGGGTCAGGGTCAAGGTCAGGGTAGAGGTCAGGGTGGAGGTCAAGGTCAGGGTGGAGGTCCGGGTCAGGGTCAAGGTCAGGGTATAGGTCAGGGTCAGGGTCAATGTAGGGGTGGAGGTCAGGGTCACAGTCAAGGTCAGGGTGGAGGTCAGGGTCAGAGTCAAGGTCATAGTGGAGGTCAGGGTCAGGAACAAGGTCAGGGTGGAGGTCAGGGTCACAGTCCAGGTCAGGGTGGAGGTCAGGGAGGAGGTCAGGGTCAGGGTCAAGGTCAGGGTGGAGGTCAGGGACAGGGTCAAGGTCAGGGTGGAGGTCAGGGTCAAGTTCAAGGTCAGGGTGAAGGTCAGGGTCTCAGTCAAGGTCAGGGTGAAGGTCAGGGTCAAGGTCAAGGTCAGCGTGGAGGTCACGCTCTTGGTCGAGGTCAGGGTGGAGGTCAGAGTCAAGGTCAAGGTCAGGGTGGAGGTCAGGTTCAGGGTCAAGGTCAGGGTGAAGGTCAGGGTCAAGGTCAAGGTCAGGGTCAGGGTCAAGGTCAGGGTGGAGGTCAGGGACAGGGTCAAGGTCAGGCTGGAGGTCAGGGAGGAGGTCAGGGTCAGGGTCACGGTCAGGGTGGAGGTCAGGGACAGGGTCAAGGTCAGGGTGGAGGTCAGGGTCAAGTTCGAGGTCAGGGTGGAGGTCAGGGTCACAGTCAAGGTCAGGGAGGAGGTCAGAGTCAGGGTGGAGGTCAGGGTCAAGTTCAAGGTCAGGGTAGAGGTCAGGTTCAGGGTCAAGGTCAGGGTAGAGGTCAGGGTCGGGGTCAATGTAGGGGTGGAGGTCAGGGTCACAGTCAAGGTCAGGGTGGAGGTCAGGGTCAGAGTCAAGGTCGGAGTGAAGGTCAGGGTCAGGGTCAAGGTCAGGGTGAAGGTCAGGGTCAGGGTCAAGGTCAGGGTGGAGGTCAGGGACAGGGTCAAGGTCAGGGTGGAGGTCAGGGACAGCGTCAAGGTCAGGGTGAAGGTCAGGGAGGAGGTCAGGGTCAGGGTCACGGTCAGGGTGGAGGTCAGGGACAGGGTCAAGGTCAGGGTGGAGGTCAGGGTCAAGTTCAAGGTCAGGGTGAAGGTCAGGGTCACAGTCAAGGTCAGGGTGCAGGTCAGGGTCAAGGTCAAGGTCAGGGTGGAGGTCAGGGTCAGGGTCAAGGTCAGGGTGGAGGTCAGGGAGGAGGTCAGGGTCAGGGTCACGGTCAGGGTGGAGGTCAGGGACAGGGTCAAGGTCAGGGTGGAGGTCAGGGTCAAGTTCGAGGTCAGGGTGGAGGTCAGGGTCACAGTCAAGGTCAGGGTGGAGGTCAGGGTCAGGGTCAGAGTCAGGGTGGAGGTCAGGGTCGAGGTCAAGGTCAGGGTAGAGGTCAGGTTCAGGGTCAAGGTCAGGGTAGAGGTCAGGGTCGGGGTCAATGTAGGGGTGGAGGTCAGGGTCACAGTCAAGGTCAGGGTGGAGGTCAGGGACAGAGTCAAGGTCGGAGTGAAGGTCAGGGTCAGGGTCAAGGTCAGGGTGAAGGTCAGGGTCAGGGTCAAGGTCAGGGTGGAGGTCAGGGACAGGGTCAAGGTGAGGGTGGAGGTCAGGGACAGCGTCAAGGTCAGGGTGAAGGTCAGGGAGGAGGTCAGGGTCAGGGTCACGGTCAGGGTGGAGGTCAGGGACAGGGTCAAGGTCAGTATGGAGGTCAGGGTCACAGTCAAGGTCAGGGTGGAGGTCAGTGTGAGGTTCAAGGTCAGGGTGGAGGTCAGGGTCAGAGTCAAGGTCAGGGTCGAGGTCAGGGTCACAGTCAAGGTCAGGGTGGAGGTCAGGGTCAGAGTCAAGGTGAGGGTGAAGGTCAGGGTCAGGGTCAAGGTCAGGGTGGAGGTCAGGGTCACAGTCAAGGTCAGGGTGATGGTCAGGGTCAAGGTCAAAGTCAGGGTGGAGGTCAGGGTCATAGTCAAGGTCAGGGTGGAGGTCAGGGTGGAGGTCAGGGTCAGGGTCAAGGTCAGGGTGGAGGTCAGTGTCGGGGTCAAGGTCAGGGTGGAGGTCAGGGTCAGGGTCAAGGTAGGGGTGGAGGTCAGAGTCACAGTCAAGGTCAGGGTGGAGGTCAGGGTCAGAGTCAAGGTCAGAATGGAGGTCAGGGTCAGGGTCAAGGTCAGTATGGAGGTCAGGGTCACAGTCAAGGTCAGGGTGGAGGTCAGGGAGGAGGTCCGGGTCAGGGTCAAGGTCGGGGTGGAGGTCAGGGTCAGGGTCAAGGTCAGGATGGAGGTCAGGGTGGAGGTCAAGGTCAGGGTGGAGGTCAGGGTGGAGGTCACGCTCTGGGTCAAGGTCAGAGTCAAGGTGAGGGTGAAGGTCAGGGTCAGGGTCAAGGTCAGGGTGGAGGTCCGGGTCACAGTCAAGGTCAGGGTGATGGTCAGGGTCAAGGTCAAAGTCAGGGTGGAGGTCATAGTCAAGGTCAGGGTGGAGGTCAGGGTGGAGGTCAGGGTCAGGGTCAAGGTCAGGGTGGAGGTCAGTGTCGGGGTCAAGGTCAGGGTAAACGTCAGGGTCAGGGTCAAGGTAGGGGTGGAGGTCAGAGTCACAGTCAAGGTCAGGGTGGAGGTCAGGGTCAGAGTCAAGGTCAGAATGGAGGTCAGGGTCAGGGTCAAGGTCAGTATGGAGGTCAGGGTCACAGTCAAGGTCAGGGTGGAGGTCAGGGAGGAGGTCAGGCTCAGGGTCAAGGTCAGGGTGGACGTCAGGGTCACAGTCAAGGTCGGGGTGGAGGTCAGGGTCAAGGTCAAGGTCAGGGTGGAGGTCAGGGTCAGGCTGAAGGTCAGGGTGGAGGTCAGGCTCAGGGTCAAGGTCAGGGTGGAGGTCAGGGTCACAGTCAAGGTCGGGGTGGAGGTCGGGGTCAAGGTCAAGATCAGGGTGGAGGTCAGGGTCAGAGTCAAGGTCAGGGTGGAGGTCAGGGTGAAGGTCAGGGTCAGGGTCAAGGTCAGGGTGGAGGTTAGGGTCAGAGTCAAGGTCAGGGTGGAGGTCAGGGTGAAGGTCAGGGTGGAGGTCAGGGTCACAGTCAAGGTCAGGGTGATGGTCAGGGTCAAGGTCAAGGTCAGGGTGGAGGTCAGGGTCAGAGTCAAGTTTAGAGTGGAGGTGAGGGTGAAGGTCAGGGTCAGGGTCAAGGTCAGGGTGGAGGTCAGGGTCAGGGTCAATGTAGAGGTGGAGGTCAGGGTCACAGTCAAGGTCAGGGTGGATGTCAGGGTCAGAGTCAAGGTCAGAGTGGAGGTCAAGGTAGGGGTGAAGGTCAAGGAGGAGGTCAGGGTCAGGGTCAAGTTCAGGGTGGAGCTCAGGGTCAGAGTCAAGGTCAGGGTGGAGGTCAGGGTGGAGGTCAGGGTCAGGGTCAAGGTCAGGGTGGAGGTCCGGGTAAGGGTCAAGGTCGGGGTGAACGTCAGGGTCAGGGTCAAGGTCAGGGTGGAGGTCCGGGTCAGGGTCAAGGTCGGGGTGGAGGTCAGGGTCAGGGTCAAGGTCAGGATGGAGGTCAGGGTGAAGGTCAAGGTCAGGGTGGAGGTCAGGGTGGAGGTCACGCTCTGGGTCAAGGTCAGGGTGGAGGTCAGGGTCAGGGTCAAGGTCAGGGTGGTAGTCAGGGAGGAGGACAGGGTCAGGGTCAAGGTCAGGGTGGAGGTCAGGGTCAGGGTCAATGTAGGGGTGGAGGTCAGGGTCACAGTCCAGGTCAGGGTGGATGTCAGGGTCAGATTCGAGGTCAGGGTGGAGGTCAGGGTCAGGGTCAATGTAAGGGTGGAGGTCAGGGTCACAGTCAATGTAGGGGTGGAGGTCAGGGTCACAGTCAAGGTCAGGGTGGAGGTCAGGGTCGGGGTCAAGTTTAGGGTGGAGGTCAGGGTCAGGGTCAAGGTCAGGGTGGAGGTCAGGGTCAGGGTCCATGTAGGGGTGGAGGTCAGGGTCACAGTCAAGGTCGGGGTGGAGGTCGGGGTCAAGGTCAAGGTCAGGGTGGAGGTCAGGGTCAGTGTCAAGGTCATCGTGGAGGTCAGGGTGAAGGTCAGGGTCAGGGTCAAGGTCAGGGTGGAGGTCAGGGTCAAAGTCAAGGTCAGGGTGGAGGTCAGGGTGAAGGTCAGGGTCAGGGTCAAGGTCAGGGTGGAGGTCAGGGTCACAGTCAAGGTCAGGTTGATGGTCAGGGTCAAGGTCAAGGTCAGGGTGGAGGTCAGGGTCAGAGTCAAGGTAAGGGTGAAGGTCAGGGTGAAGGTCAGGGTGGAGGTCAGGGTCGGGGTCAGGGTGGAGGTCAGGGTCAGGGTCAATGTAGAGGTGGAGGTCAGGGTCACAGTCAAGGTCAGGGTACATGTCAGGGTCAGAGTCAAGGTCAGAGTGGAGGTCAAGGTCGGGGTGGAGGTCAAGGAGGAGGTCAGGGTCAGGGTCAAGTTCAAGGTGGAGGTCGGGGTCAGAGTCAAGGTCAGGGTGGATGTCAGGGTGGAGGTCAGGGTCAGGGTCAAGGTCAGGGTGAAGGTCCGGGTCAGGGTCAAGGTCGGGGTGAACGTCAGGGTCAGGGTCAAGGTCAGGGTGGAGGTCCGGGTCAGTGTCAAGGTCGGGGTGGAGGTCAGGGTGAGAGTCAAGGTCAGGGTGGAGGTCAGGGTCAGGGTCAAGGTCAGGGTAGAGGTTAGAATCAGAGTCAGGGTCAGGCTCAAGGTCAAGGTCAGGGTGAAGGTCAGGGTCGTGGTCAAGGTCAGGGTGGAGGTCAGGGTCAGGGTCAGAGTCAGGGATGAGGTCAGGGTCAAGGTCAAGGTCAAGGAGGAGGTCAGGGTCAGAGTCAAGATCAGGGTGGAGGTCAGGGTCAAAGTCAAGGTCAGGCTGAAGGTCAGGGTCAAGGTCAAGGTCAGGGTGGAGGTCAGGGTCAGGGTCAAGGTCAGGGTGGAGGTCAGGGTCAAAGTCAAGGTCAGGGTGGAGGTCAGGGTCAAAGTCAAGGTCAGGCTGAAGGTCAGGGTCAGGGTCAAGGTCAGAGTGACGGTCAGGTTCCGGGTCAAGGTCAGGGTGGAGGTCAGGGTCAAAGTCAAGGTCAGGGTGGAGGTCAGGGTCAAAGTCAAGGTCAGGGTGGAGGTCAGGGTCAGGGTCAAGGTCAGGGTGGAGGTCAGGGTGGAGGTCAAGGTCAGGGTGGAGGTCAGGGTCAGGGTCAAGGTCAGGGTATAGGTCAGGGTCAGGGTCAATGTAGGGGTGGAGGTCAGGGTCACAGTCAAGGTCAGGGTGGAGGTCAGGGTCAGAGTCAAGGTCATAGTGGAGGTCAGGGTCAGGAACAAGGTCAGGGTGGAGGTCAGGGTCACAGTCCAGGTCAGGGTGGAGGTCAGGGAAGAGGTCAGGGTCAGGGTCAAGGTCAGGGTGGAGGTCAGGGACAGGGTCAAGGTCAGGGTGGAGGTCAGGGTCAAGTTCAAGGTCAGGGTGAAGGTCAGGGTCTCAGTCAAGGTCAGGGTGAAGGTCAGGGTCAAGGTCAAGGTCAGCGTGGAGGTCACGCTCTGGGTCGAGGTCAGGGTGGAGGTCAGAGTCAAGGTCAAGGTCAGGGTGGAGGTCAGGTTCAGGGTCAAGGTCAGGGTGAAGGTCAGGGTCAAGGTCAAGGTCAGGGTCAGGGTCAAGGTCAGGGTGGAGGTCAGGGACAGGGTCAAGGTCAGGGTGGAGGTCAGGTTCAGGGTCAAGGTCAGGGTGAAGGTCAGGGTCAAGGTCAAGGTCAGGGTCAGGGTCAAGGTCAGGGTGGAGGTCAGGGACAGGGTCAAGGTCAGGGTGGAGGTCAGGGAGGAGGTCAGGGTCAGGGTCACGGTCAGGGTGGAGGTCAGGGACAGGGTCAAGGTCAGGGTGGAGGTCAGGGTCAAGTTCGAGGTCAGGGTGGAGGTCAGGGTCACAGTCAAGGTCAGGGTGGAGGTCAGGGTCAGGGTCAGAGTCAGGGTGGAGGTCAGGGTCAAGGTCAAGGTCAGGGTAGAGGTCAGGTTCAGGGTCAAGGTCAGTGTGGAGGTCAGGGTCGGGGTCAATGTAGGGGTGGAGGTCAGGGTCACAGTCAAGGTCAGGGTGGAGGTCAGGGTCAGAGTCAAGGTCGGAGTGAAGGTCAGGGTCAGGGTCAAGGTCAGGGTGAAGGTCAGGGTCAGGGTCAAGGTCAGGGTGGAGGTCAGGGACAGGGTCAAGGTCAGGGTGGAGGTCAGGGACAGCGTCAAGGTCAGGGTGAAGGTCAGGGAGGAGGTCAGGGTCAGGGTCACGGTCAGGGTGGAGGTCAGGGACAGGGTCAAGGTCAGAGTGGAGGTCAGGGTCAAGTTTAAGGTCAGGGTGGAGGTCAGGGTCACAGTCAAGGTCAGGGTGCAGGTCAGGGTCAAGGTCAAGGTCAGGGTGGAGGTCAGGGTCAGGGTCAAGGTCAGGGTGGAGGTCAGGGTTAGGGTCAAGGTCAGGGTGGAGGTCAGGGTCAGGGTCAAGGTCAGGGTGGAGGTCAGGGTGGAGGTCAAGGTCAGGGTGGAGGTCAGGGTCAGGGTCAAGGTCAGGGTATAGGTCAGGGTCAGGGTCAATGTAGGGGTGGAGGTCAGGGTCACAGTCAAGGTCAGGGTGGAGGTCGAGGAGGAGGTCAGGGTCAGGGTCAAGGTCAGGGTGGAGGTCAGGGACAGGGTCAAGGTCAGGGTGGAGGTCAGGGTCAAGTTCAAGGTCAGGGTGGAGGTCAGGGTCACAGTCAAGGTCAGGGTGAAGGTCAGGGTCAAGGTCAAGGTCAGCGTGGAGGTCACGCTCTGGGTCAAGGTCAGGGTGGAGGTCAGAGTCAAGGTCAAGGTCAGGGTGGAGGTCAGGGTCAAAGTCAAGGTCAGGGTGGAAGTCAGGGTCAAAGTCAAGGTCAGGCTGGAGGTCAGGGTCTAAGTCAAGGTCAGGGCGTGGGTCAGGGTCAGGTTCAAGGTCAGAGTGGAGGTCAGGGTAGAGGTCCGATTTAGGGTCAAGGTCAGGGTGGAGGTCAGGGTGAGGGTCAAGGTCAGGGTGGAGGTCAGGGTGGAGGTCAAGGTCAGGGTAGAGGTCAGGGTCAAGGTCAAGGTCAGGGTGGAGCTCAGGGTTAGGGTCAAAGTCAGGGTGGAGGTCAGGGTCAGCGTCGAGGTCAGGGTGGAGGTCAGGGTCAGGGTCAGAGTCAGGGTGGAGGTCAGGGTCAAGGTCAAGGTCAAGGAGGAGGTCAGGGCAGAGTCAAGGTCAGGGTGGAAGTCAGGGTCAGGGTCAAGGTCAGGGTCAAGGTCAGGGTCAGGGTCAAGGTCAGGGTATAGGTCAGGGTCAGGGTCAATGTAGGGGTGGAGGTCAGGGTCACAGTCAAGGTCAGGCTGAAGGTCAGGGTCAAGGTCAAGGTCAGGGTGGAGGTCAGGGTCAGGGTCAAGGTCAGGATGGAGGTCAGGGTGGAGGTCAAGGTCAGGGTGGAGGTCAGGGTGGAGGTCACGCTCTGGGTCAAGGTCAGAGTCAAGGTGAGGGTGAAGGTCAGGGTCAGGGTCAAGGTCAGGGTGGAGGTCCGGGTCACAGTCAAGGTCAGGGTGATGGTCAGGGTCAAGGTCAAAGTCAGGGTGGAGGTCAGGGTCATAGTCAAGGTCAGGGTGGAGGTCAGGGTGGAGGTCAGGGTCAGGGTCAAGGTCAGGGTGGAGGTCAGTGTCGGGGTCAAGGTCAGGGTAAACGTCAGGGTCAGGGTCAAGGTAGGGGTGGAGGTCAGAGTCACAGTCAAGGTCAGGGTGGAGGTCAGGGTCAGAGTCAAGGTCAGAATGAAGGTCAGGG
Source organism: Tenthredo distinguenda (assembly GCA_947538915.1). Taxonomy (NCBI): domain Eukaryota; kingdom Metazoa; phylum Arthropoda; class Insecta; order Hymenoptera; family Tenthredinidae; genus Tenthredo; species Tenthredo distinguenda. Next base: position 8,499,670 of record OX384538.1, read on the forward strand.
TCAGGGTCAAGGTCAGTATGGAGGTCAGGGTCACAGTCAAGGTCAGGGTGGAGGTCAGGGAGGAGGTCAGGCTCAGGGTCAAGGTCAGGGTGGACGTCAGGGTCACAGTCAAGGTCGGGGTGGAGGTCAGGGTCAAGGTCAAGGTCAGGGTGGAGGTCAGGGTCAGGGTGAAGGTCAGGGTGGAGGTCAGGCTCAGGGTCAAGGTCAGGGTGGAGGTCAGGGTCACAGTCAAGGTCGGGGTGGAGGTCAGGGTCAAGGTCAAGATCAGGGTGGAGGTCAGGGTCAGAGTCAAGGTCAGGGTGGAGGTCAGGGTGAAGGTCAGGGTCAGGGTCAAGGTCAGGGTGGAGGTTAGGGTCAGAGTCAAGGTCAGGGTGGAGGTCAGGGTGAAGGTCAGGGTGGAGGTCAGGGTCACAGTCAAGGTCAGGGTGATGGTCAGGGTCAAGGTCAAGGTCAGGGTGGAGGTCAGGGTCAGAGTCAAGTTTAGAGTGGAGGTCAGGGTGAAGGTCAGGGTCAGGGTCAAGGTCAGGGTGGAGGTCAGGGTCAGGGTCAATGTAGAGGTGGAGGTCAGGGTCACAGTCAAGGTCAGGGTGGATGTCAGGGTCAGAGTCAAGGTCAGAATGGAGGTCAAGGTAGGGGTGAAGGTCAAGGAGGAGGTCAGGGTCAGGGTCAAGTTCAGGGTGGAGGTCAGGGTCAGAGTCAAGGTCAGGGTGGAGGTCAGGGTGGAGGTCAGGGTCAGGGTCAAGGTCAGGGTGGAGGTCCGGGTAAGGGTCAAGGTCGGGGTGAACGTCAGGGTCAGGGTCAAGGTCAGGGTGGAGGTCCGGGTCAGGGTCAAGGTCGGGGTGGAGGTCAGGGTCAGGGTCAAGGTCAGGATGGAGGTCAGGGTGAAGGTCAAGGTCAGGGTGGAGGTCAGGGTGGAGGTCACGCTCTGGGTCAAGGTCAGGGTGGAGGTCAGGGTCAGGGTCAAGGTCAGGGTGGTAGTCAGGGAGGAGGACAGGGTCAGGGTCAAGGTCAGGGTGGAGGTCAGGGTCAGGGTCAATGTAGGGGTGGAGGTCAGGGTCACAGTCCAGGTCAGGGTGGATGTCAGGGTCAGATTCGAGGTCAGGGTGGAGGTCAGGGTCAGGGTCAATGTAAGGGTGGAGGTCAGGGTCACAGTCAATGTAGGGGTGGAGGTCAGGGTCACAGTCAAGGTCAGGGTGGAGGTCAGGGTCGGGGTCAAGTTTAGGGTGGAGGTCAGGGTCAGGGTCAAGGTCAGGGTGGAGGTCAGGGTCAGGGTCCATGTAGGGGTGGAGGTCAGGGTCACAGTCAAGGTCGGGGTGGAGGTCGGGGTCAAGGTCAAGGTCAGGGTGGAGGTCAGGGTCAGAGTCAAGGTCATCGTGGAGGTCAGGGTGAAGGTCAGGGTCAGGGTCAAGGTCAGGGTGGAGGTCAGGGTCAAAGTCAAGGTCAGGGTGGAGGTCAGGGTCAAGGTCAGGGTCAGGGTCAAGGTCAGGGTGGAGGTCAGGGTCACAGTCAAGGTCAGGTTGATGGTCAGGGTCAAGGTCAAGGTCAGGGTGGAGGTCAGGGTCAGAGTCAAGGTAAGGGTGAAGGTCAGGGTGAAGGTCAGGGTGGAGGTCAGGGTCGGGGTCAGGGTGGAGGTCAGGGTCAGGGTCAATGTAGAGGTGGAGGTCAGGGTCACAGTCAAGGTCAGGGTACATGTCAGGTTCAGAGTCAAGGTCAGAGTGGAGGTCAAGGTCGGGGTGGAGGTCAAGGAGGAGGTCAGGGTCAGGGTCAAGTTCAAGGTGGAGGTCAGGGTCAGAGTCAAGGTCAGGGTGGATGTCAGGGTGGAGGTCAGGGTCAGGGTCAAGGTCAGGGTGAAGGTCCGGGTCAGGGTCAAGGTCGGGGTGAACGTCAGGGTCAGGGTCAAGGTCAGGGTGGAGGTCCGGGTCAGGGTCAAGGTCGGGGTGGAGGTCAGGGTGAGAGTCAAGGTCAGGGTGGAGGTCAGGGTCAGGGTCAAGGTTAGGGTAGAGGTCAGAATCAGAGTCAGGGTCAGGCTCAAGGTCAAGGTCAGGGTGAAGGTCAGGGTCGTGGTCAAGGTCAGGGTGGAGGTCAGGGTCAGGGTCAGAGTCAGGGATGAGGTCAGGGTCAAGGTCAAGGTCAAGGAGGAGGTCAGGGTCAGAGTCAAGATCAGGGTGGAGGTCAGGGTCAAAGTCAAGGTCAGGCTGAAGGTCAGGGTCAAGGTCAAGGTCAGGGTGGAGGTCAGGGTCAGGGTCAAGGTCAGGGTGGAGGTCAGGGTCAAAGTCAAGGTCAGGGTGGAGGTCAGGGTCAAAGTCAAGGTCAGGCTGAAGGTCAGGGTCAGGGTCAAGGTCAGAGTGACGGTCAGGTTCCGGGTCAAGGTCAGGGTGGAGGTCAGGGTCAAAGTCAAGGTCAGGGTGGAGGTCAGGGTCAAAGTCAAGGTCAGGGTGGAGGTCAGGGTCAGGGTCAAGGTCAGGGTGGAGGTCAGGGTGGAGGTCAAGGTCAGGGTGGAGGTCAGGGTCAGGGTCAAGGTCAGGGTATAGGTCAGGGTCAGGGTCAATGTAGGGGTGGAGGTCAGGGTCACAGTCAAGGTCAGGGTGGAGGTCAGGGTCAGAGTCAAGGTCATAGTGGAGGTCAGGGTCAGGAACAAGGTCAGGGTGGAGGTCAGGGTCACAGTCCAGGTCAGGGTGGAGGTCAGGGAAGAGGTCAGGGTCAGGGTCAAGGTCAGGGTGGAGGTCAGGGACAGGGTCAAGGTCAGGGTGGAGGTCAGGGTCAAGTTCAAGGACAGGGTGACGGTCAGGGTCTCAGTCAAGGTCAGGGTGAAGGTCAGGGTCAAGGTCAAGGTCAGCGTGGAGGTCACGCTCTGGGTCGAGGTCAGGGTGGAGGTCAGAGTCAAGGTCAAGGTCAGGGTGGAGGTCAGGTTCAGGGTCAAGGTCAGGGTGAAGGTCAGGGTCAAGGTCAAGGTCAGGGTCAGGGTCAAGGTCAGGGTGGAGGTCAGGGACAGGGTCAAGGTCAGGGTGGAGGTCAGGTTCAGGGTCAAGGTCAGGGTGAAGGTCAGGGTCAAGGTCAAGGTCAGGGTCAGGGTCAAGGTCAGGGTGGAGGTCAGGGACAGGGTCAAGGTCAGGGTGGAGGTCAGGGAGGAGGTCAGGGTCAGGGTCACGGTCAGGGTGGAGGTCAGGGACAGGGTCAAGGTCAGGGTGGAGGTCAGGGTCAAGTTCGAGGTCAGGGTGGAGGTCAGGGTCACAGTCAAGGTCAGGGTGGAGGTCAGGGTCAGGGTCAGAGTCAGGGTGGAGGTCAGGGTCAAGGTCAAGGTCAGGGTAGAGGTCAGGTTCAGGGTCAAGGTCAGTGTGGAGGTCAGGGTCGGGGTCAATGTAGGGGTGGAGGTCAGGGTCACAGTCAAGGTCAGGGTGGAGGTCAGGGTCAGAGTCAAGGTCGGACTGAAGGTCAGGGTCAGGGTCAAGGTCAGGGTGAAGGTCAGGGTCAGGGTCAAGGTCAGGGTGGAGGTCAGGGACAGGGTCAAGGTCAGGGTGGAGGTCAGGGACAGCGTCAAGGTCAGGGTCACGGTCAGGGTGGAGGTCAGGGACAGGGTCAAGGTCAGAGTGGAGGTCAGGGTCAAGTTTAAGGTCAGGGTGGAGGTCAGGGTCACAGTCAAGGTCAGGGTGCAGGTCAGGGTCAAGGTCAAGGTCAGGGTGGAGGTCAGGGTCAGGGTCAAGGTCAGGGTGGAGGTCAGGGTTAGGGTCAAGGTCAGGGTGGAGGTCAGGGTCAGGGTCAAGGTCAGGGTGGAGGTCAGGGTGGAGGTCAAGGTCAGGGTGGAGGTCAGAATCAGGGTCAAGGTCAGGGTATAGGTCAGGGTCAGGGTCAATGTAGGGGTGGAGGTCAGGGTCACAGTCAAGGTCAGGGTGGAGGTCGAGGAGGAGGTCAGGGTCAGGGTCAAGGTCAGGGTGGAGGTCAGGGACAGGGTCAAGGTCAGGGTGGAGGTCAGGGTCAAGTTCAAGGTCAGGGTGGAGGTCAGGGTCACAGTCAAGGTCAGGGTGAAGGTCAGGGTCAAGGTCAAGGTCAGCGTGGAGGTCACGCTCTGGGTCAAGGTCAGGGTAGAGGTCAGAGTCAAGGTCAAGGTCAGGGTGGAGGTCAGGGTCAAAGTCAAGGTCAGGGTGGAAGTCAGGGTCAAAGTCAAGGTCAGGCTGAAGGTCAGGGTCTAAGTCAAGGTCAGGGCGTGGGTCAGGGTCAGGTTCAAGGTCAGAGTGGAGGTCAGGGTAGAGGTCCGATTTAGGGTCAAGGTCAGGGTGGAGGTCAGGGTCAGGGTCAAGGTCAGGGTGGAGGTCAGGGTGGAGGTCAAGGTCAGGGTAGAGGTCAGGGTCAAGGTCAAGGTCAGGGTGGAGCTCAGGGTTAGGGTCAAAGTCAGGGTGGAGGTCAGGGTCAGCGTCGAGGTCAGGGTGGAGGTCAGGGTCAGGGTCAGAGTCAGGGTGGAGGTCAGGGTCAAGGTCAAGGTCAAGGAGGAGGTCAGGGCAGAGTCAAGGTCAGGGTGAGAGTCAGGGTCAGGGTCAAGGTCAGAGTAGAGGTCAGGTTCCGGGTCAAGGTCAGGGTGGAGGTCAGGGTCAAAGTCAAGGTCAAAGTAGAGGTCAGGTTCCGGGTCAAGTTCAGGGTGGAGGTCAGGGTCAAAGTCAAGGTCAGGGTGGAGGTCAGGTTCAGGGTCAAGGTCAGGGTGGAGGTCAGGGTCAGAGTCAAGGTCAGGGTAGAGGTCAGAGTCAAGGTCAAGGTCAGGGTAAAGCTCAGGGTCAGGGTCAAGGTCAGGGTGGAGGTCAGGGTCAGCGTCAAGGTCAGGGTGGAGGTCAGGGTCAGGGTCAGAGTCAGGGTGTAGGTCAGGGTCAAGGTCAAGGTCAAGGAGGAGGTCAGCGTCAGAGTCAAGGTCAGGGTGGAGGTCAGGGTCAGGGTCAAGGTTAGGGTGAAGGTCAGGGTCAGGTTCAAGGTCAGGGTATAGGTCAGGGTCAGGGTCAATGTAGGGGTGGAGGTCAGGGTCACAGTCAAGGTCAGGGTGGAGGTCAGGGTCAGGGTCAAGGTCAGGGTGGAGGTCAGGGTCAAGGTCAAGGTCAGGGTAGAGGTCAGGTTCAGGCTCAAGGTCAGGGTGAAGGTCAGGGTCAAGGTCAAGGTCAGGGTGGAGGTCAGGGTGTGGGTCAAGGTCAGGGTGGAGGTCAGAGTCGGGGTCAAGATCAGGTTGAAGGTCAGGGTCGGGGTCAAGGTCAGGGTGGATGTCAGGGTGGAGGTCAGGGTTAGGGTCAAGGTCAGGGTGGAGGTCAGGGTCAGCGTCAAGGTCAGGGTGGAGGTCAGGGTCAGGGTCAGAGTCAGGGATGAGGTCAGGGTCAAGGTCAAGGTCAAGGAGGAGGTCAGGGTCAGAGTCAAGGTCAGGGTGGAGGTCAGGGTCAAAGTCAAGGTCAGGCTGAACGTCAGGGTCAAGGTCAAGGTCAGGGTGGAGGTCAGGGTCAGGGTCAAGGTCAGGGTGGAGGTCAGGGTCAAAGTCAAGGTCAGGGTGGAAGTCAGGGTCAAAGTGAACGTCAGGCTGAAGGTCAGGGTCAAGGTCAAGGTCAGGGTGGAGGTCAGGGTCAGGGTCAAGGTCAGAGTGACGTTCAGGTTCCGGGTCAAGGTCAGGGTGGAGGTCAGGGTCAAAGTCAAGGTCAGGGTGGAGATCAGGGTCAAAGTCAAGGTCAGGCTGGAGGTCAGGGTCAAAGTTAAGGTCAGGGCGGAGGTTAGGGTGGAGGTCAAGGTCAGGGTGGAGGTCAGGGTCAGGGTCAAGGACAGAGTGACGGTCAGGTTCCGGGTCAAGGTCAGGGTGGAGGTCAGGGTCAAAGTCAAGGTCAGGGTGGAGGTCAGGGTCAAAGTCAAGGTCAGGGTGGAGGTCAGGGTCAGGGTCAAGGTCAGGGTAGAGGTCAGGGTGGAGGTCAAGGTCAGGGTGGAGGTCAGGGTCAGGGTCAAGGTCAGGGTATAGGTCAGGGTCAGGGTCAATGTAGGGGTGGAGGTCAGGGTCACAGTCAAGGTCAGGGTGGAGGTCAGGGTCAGAGTCAAGGTCATAGTGGAGGTCAGGGTCAGGAACAAGGTCAGGGTGGAGGTCAGGGTCACAGTCCAGGTCAGGGTGGAGGTCAGGGAGGAGGTCAGGGTCAGGGTCAAGGTCAGGGTGGAGGTCAGGGACAGGGTCAAGGTCAGGGTGGAGGTCAGGGTCAAGTTCAAGGTCAGGGTGAAGGTCAGGGTCTCAGTCAAGGTCAGGGTGAAGGTCAGGGTCAAGGTCAAGGTCAGCGTGGAGGTCACGCTCTGGGTCGAGGTCAGGGTGGAGGTCAGAGTCAAGGTCAAGGTCAGGGTGGAGGTCAGGTTCAGGGTCAAGGTCAGGGTGGAGGTCAGGGAGGAGGTCAGGGTCAGGGTCACGGTCAGGGTGGAGGTCAGGGACAGGGTCAAGGTCAGGGTGGAGGTCAGGGTCAAGTTCGAGGTCAGGGTGGAGGTCAGGGTCACATTCAAGGTCAGGGTGGAGGTCAGGGTCAGGGTCAGAGTCAGGGTGGAGGTCAGGGTCAAGGTCAAGGTCAGGGTAGAGGTCAGGTTCAGGGTCAAGGTCAGTGTGGAGGTCAGGGTCGGGGTCAATGTAGGGGTGGAGGTCAGGGTCACAGTCAAGGTCAGGGTGGAGGTCAGGGTCAGAGTCAAGGTCGGACTGAAGGTCAGGGTCAGGGTCAAGGTCAGGGTGAAGGTCAGGGTCAGGGTCAAGGTCAGGGTGGAGGTCAGGGACAGGGTCAAGGTCAGGGTGGAGGTCAGGGACAGCGTCAAGGTCAGGGTGAAGGTCAGGGAGGAGGTCAGGGTCAGGGTCACGGTCAGGGTGGAGGTCAGGGACAGGGTCAAGGTCAGAGTGGAGGTCAGGGTCAAGTTTAAGGTCAGGGTGGAGGTCAGGGTCACAGTCAAGGTCAGGGTGCAGGTCAGGGTCAAGGTCAAGGTCAGGGTGGAGGTCAGGGTCAGGGTCAAGGTCAGGGTGGAGGTCAGGGTTAGGGTCAAGGTCAGGGTGGAGGTCAGGGTCAGGGTCAAGGTCAGGGTGGAGGTCAGGGTGGAGGTCAAGGTCAGGGTGGAGGTCAGAATCAGGGTCAAGGTCAGGGTATAGGTCAGGGTCAGGGTCAATGTAGGGGTGGAGGTCAGGGTCACAGTCAAGGTCAGGGTGGAGGTCGAGGAGGAGGTCAGGGTCAGGGTCAAGGTCAGGGTGGAGGTCAGGGACAGGGTCAAGGTCAGGGTGGAGGTCAGGGTCAAGTTCAAGGTCAGGGTGGAGGTCAGGGTCACAGTCAAGGTCAGGGTGAAGGTCAGGGTCAAGGTCAAGGTCAGCGTGGAGGTCACGCTCTGGGTCAAGGTCAGGGTAGAGGTCAGAGTCAAGGTCAAGGTCAGGGTGGAGGTCAGGGTCAAAGTCAAGGTCAGGGTGGAAGTCAGGGTCAAAGTCAAGGTCAGGCTGAAGGTCAGGGTCTAAGTCAAGGTCAGGGCGTGGGTCAGGGTCAGGTTCAAGGTCAGAGTGGAGGTCAGGGTAGAGGTCCGATTTAGGGTCAAGGTCAGGGTGGAGGTCAGGGTCAGGGTCAAGGTCAGGGTGGAGGTCAGGGTGGAGGTCAAGGTCAGGGTAGAGGTCAGGGTCAAGGTCAAGGTCAGGGTGGAGCTCAGGGTTAGGGTCAAAGTCAGGGTGGAGGTCAGGGTCAGCGTCGAGGTCAGGGTGGAGGTCAGGGTCAGGGTCAGAGTCAGGGTGGAGGTCAGGGTCAAGGTCAAGGTCAAGGAGGAGGTCAGGGCAGAGTCAAGGTCAGGGTGGAAGTCAGGGTCAGGGTCAAGGTCAGAGTAGAGGTCAGGTTCCGGGTCAAGGTCAGGGTGGAGGTCAGGGTCAAAGTCAAGGTCAAAGTAGAGGTCAGGTTCCGGGTCAAGTTCAGGGTGGAGGTCAGGGTCAAAGTCAAGGTCAGGGTGGAGGTCAGGTTCAGGGTCAAGGTCAGGGTGGAGGTCAGGGTCAGAGTCAAGGTCAGGGTAGAGGTCAGAGTCAAGGTCAAGGTCAGGGTAAAGCTCAGGGTCAGGGTCAAGGTCAGGGTGGAGGTCAGGGTCAGCGTCAAGGTCAGGGTGGAGGTCAGGGTCAGGGTCAGAGTCAGGGTGGAGGTCAGGGTCAAGGTCAAGGTCAAGGAGGAGGTCAGCGTCAGAGTCAAGGTCAGGGTGGAGGTCAGGGTCAGGGTCAAGGTTAGGGTGAAGGTCAGGGTCAGGTTCAAGGTCAGGGTATAGGTCAGGGTCAGGGTCAATGTAGGGGTGGAGGTCAGGGTCACAGTCAAGGTCAGGGTGGAGGTCAGGGTCAGGGTCAAGGTCAGGGTGGAGGTCAGGGTCAAGGTCAAGGTCAGGGTAGAGGTCAGGTTCAGGCTCAAGGTCAGGGTGAAGGTCAGGGTCAAGGTCAAGGTCAGGGTGGAGGTCAGGGTGTGGGTCAAGGTCAGGGTGGAGGTCAGAGTCGGGGTCAAGATCAGGTTGAAGGTCAGGGTCGGGGTCAAGGTCAGGGTGGATGTCAGGGTGGAGGTCAGGGTTAGGGTCAAGGTCAGGGTGGAGGTCAGGGTCAGCGTCAAGGTCAGGGTGGAGGTCAGGGTCAGGGTCAGAGTCAGGGATGAGGTCAGGGTCAAGGTCAAGGTCAAGGAGGAGGTCAGGGTCAGAGTCAAGGTCAGGGTGGAGGTCAGGGTCAAAGTCAAGGTCAGGCTGAACGTCAGGGTCAAGGTCAAGGTCAGGGTGGAGGTCAGGGTCAGGGTCAAGGTCAGGGTGGAGGTCAGGGTCAAAGTCAAGGTCAGGGTGGAAGTCAGGGTCAAAGTGAACGTCAGGCTGAAGGTCAGGGTCAAGGTCAAGGTCAGGGTGGAGGTCAGGGTCAGGGTCAAGGTCAGAGTGACGTTCAGGTTCCGGGTCAAGGTCAGGGTGGAGGTCAGGGTCAAAGTCAAGGTCAGGGTGGAGATCAGGGTCAAAGTCAAGGTCAGGCTGGAGGTCAGGGTCAAAGTTAAGGTCAGGGCGGAGGTTAGGGTGGAGGTCAAGGTCAGGGTGGAGGTCAGGGTCAGGGTCAAGGACAGAGTGACGGTCAGGTTCCGGGTCAAGGTCAGGGTGGAGGTCAGGGTCAAAGTCAAGGTCAGGGTGGAGGTCAGGGTCAAAGTCAAGGTCAGGGTGGAGGTCAGGGTCAGGGTCAAGGTCAGGGTAGAGGTCAGGGTGGAGGTCAAGGTCAGGGTGGAGGTCAGGGTCAGGGTCAAGGTCAGGGTATAGGTCAGGGTCAGGGTCAATGTAGGGGTGGAGGTCAGGGTCACAGTCAAGGTCAGGGTGGAGGTCAGGGTCAGAGTCAAGGTCATAGTGGAGGTCAGGGTCAGGAACAAGGTCAGGGTGGAGGTCAGGGTCACAGTCCAGGTCAGGGTGGAGGTCAGGGAGGAGGTCAGGGTCAGGGTCAAGGTCAGGGTGGAGGTCAGGGACAGGGTCAAGGTCAGGGTGGAGGTCAGGGTCAAGTTCAAGGTCAGGGTGAAGGTCAGGGTCTCAGTCAAGGTCAGGGTGAAGGTCAGGGTCAAGGTCAAGGTCAGCGTGGAGGTCACGCTCTGGGTCGAGGTCAGGGTGGAGGTCAGAGTCAAGGTCAAGGTCAGGGTGGAGGTCAGGTTCAGGGTCAAGGTCAGGGTGAAGGTCAGGGTCAAGGTCAAGGTCAGGGTCAGGGTCAAGGTCAGGGTGGAGGTCAGGGACAGGGTCAAGGTCAGGCTGGAGGTCAGGGAGGAGGTCAGGGTCAGGGTCACGGTCAGGGTGGAGGTCAGGGACAGGGTCAAGGTCAGGGTGGAGGTCAGGGTCAAGTTCGAGGTCAGGGTGGAGGTCAGGGTCACAGTCAAGGTCAGGGAGGAGGTCAGAGTCAGGGTGGAGGTCAGGGTCAAGTTCAAGGTCAGGGTAGAGGTCAGGTTCAGGGTCAAGGTCAGGGTAGAGGTCAGGGTCGGGGTCAATGTAGGGGTGGAGGTCAGGGTCACAGTCAAGGTCAGGGTGGAGGTCAGGGTCAGAGTCAAGGTCGGAGTGAAGGTCAGGGTCAGGGTCAAGGTCAGGGTGAAGGTCAGGGTCAGGGTCAAGGTCAGGGTGGAGGTCAGGGACAGGGTCAAGGTCAGGGTGGAGGTCAGGGACAGCGTCAAGGTCAGGGTGAAGGTCAGGGAGGAGGTCAGGGTCAGGGTCACGGTCAGGGTGGAGGTCAGGGACAGGGTCAAGGTCAGGGTGGAGGTCAGGGTCAAGTTCGAGGTCAGGGTGGAGGTCAGGGTCACAGTCAAGGTCAGGGTGGAGGTCAGGGTCAGGGTCAGAGTCAGGGTGGAGGTCAGGGTCGAGGTCAAGGTCAGGGTAGAGGTCAGGTTCAGGGTCAAGGTCAGGGTAGAGGTCAGGGTCGGGGTCAATGTAGGGGTGGAGGTCAGGGTCACAGTCAAGGTCAGGGTGGAGGTCAGGGACAGAGTCAAGGTCGGAGTGAAGGTCAGGGTCAGGGTCAAGGTCAGGGTGAAGGTCAGGGTCAGGGTCAAGGTCAGGGTGGAGGTCAGGGACAGGGTCAAGGTGAGGGTGGAGGTCAGGGACAGCGTCAAGGTCAGGGTGAAGGTCAGGGAGGAGGTCAGGGTCAGGGTCACGGTCAGGGTGGAGGTCAGGGACAGGGTCAAGGTCAGGGTGGAGGTCAGGGTCAAGTTCAAGGTCAGGGTGAAGGTCAGGGTCACAGTCAAGGTCAGGGTGCAGGTCAGGGTCAAGGTCAAGGTCAGGGTGGAGGTCAGGGTCAGGGTCAAGGTCAGGGTGGAGGTCAGGGTTAGGGACAGGGTCAGGGTGGAGGTCAGGGTCAGGGTCAAGGTCAGGGCGGAGGTCAGGGTAGAGGTCAAGGTCAGGGTGGAGGTCAGGGTCAGGGTCAAGGTCAGGGTATAGGTCAGGGTCAGGGTCAATGTAGGGGTGGAGGTCAGGGTCACAGTCGAGGTCAGGATGGAGGTCAGGGTGGAGGTCAGGGTCAAGTTCAAGGTCAGGGTGGAGGTCAGGGTCACAGTCAAGGTCAGGGTGAAGGTCAGGGTCAAGGTCAAGGTCAGCGTGGAGGTCACGCTCTGGGTCAAGGTCAGGGTGGAGGTCAGAGTCAAGGTCAAGGTCAGGGTGGAGGTCAGGGTCAAAGTCAAGGTCAGGGTGGAAGTCAGGGTCAAAGTCAAGGTCAGGCTGAAGGTCAGGGTCTAAGTCAAGGTCAGGGCGGAGTTCAGGGTCAGGTTCAAGGTCAGAGTGGAGGTCAGGGTAGAGGTCCGCTTTAGGGTCAAGGTCAGGGTGGAGGTCAGGGTCAGGGTCAAGGTCAGGGTGGAGGTCAGGGTAGAGGTCAAGGTCAGGGTAGAGGTCAGGGTCAAGGTCAAGGTCAGGGTGGAGCTCAGGGTTAGGGTCAAGGTCAGGGTGGAGGTCAGGGTCAGCGTCAAGGTCAGGGTGGAGGTCAGGGTCAGAGTCAGAGTCAGGGTGGGGGTCAGGGTCAAGGTCAAGGTCAAGGAGGAGGTCAGGGCAGAGTCAAGGTCAGGGTGGAAGTCAGGGTCAGGGTCAAGGTCAGGGTCAAGGTCAGGGTCAGGGTCAAGGTCAGGGTATAGGTCAGGGTCAGGGTCAATGTAGGGGTGGAGGTCAGGGTCACAGTCAAGGTCAGGGTGAAGGTCAGGGTCAGAGTCAAGGTCAGAGTGAAGGTCAGGGTCAGGGTCAAGGTCAGGGTGAAGGTCAGGGTCAAGGTCAAGGTCAGGGTGGAGGTCAGGGTCAGGGTCAGAGTCAGGGATGAGGTCAGGGTCAAGGTCAAGGTCAAGGAGGAGGTCAGGGTCAGAGTCAAGGTCAGGGTGGAGGTCAGGGTCAAAGTCAAGGTCAGGCTGAAGGTCAGGGTCATGCTCAAGGTCAGGGTGGAGGTCAGGGTCAGGGTCGAGGTCAGGTAGGAGGTCAGGGTCAAAGTCAAGGTCAGGGTGGAGGTCAGGGTCAAAGTCAAGGTCAGGCTGAAGGTCAAGGTCAAGGTCAAGGTCAGGGTAGAGGTCAGGGTCAGGGTCAAGGTATAAGTGACGGTCAGGTTCCGGGTCAAGGTCAGGGTGGAGGTCAGAGTCAAAGTCAAGGTCAGGGTGGAGGTCAGGGTCAAAGTCAACGTCAGGGTGGAGGTCAGGGTCAGGGTCAGAGTCAGGGTGGAGGTCAGGGTCAAGGTCAAGGTCGGGGTCAAGGTCAGGGTCACAGTCAAGGTCAGGGTGCAGGTCAGGGTCAAGGTCAAGGTCAGGGTGGAGGTCAGGGTCAGGGTCAAGGTCAGGGTGGAGGTCAGGGAGGAGGTCAGGGTCAGGGTCACGGTCAGGGTGGAGGTCAGGGACAGGGTCAAGGTCAGGGTGGAGGTCAGGGTCAAGTTCGAGGTCAGGGTGGAGGTCAGGGTCACAGTCAAGGTCAGGGTGGAGGTCAGGGTCAGGGTCAGAGTCAGGGTGGAGGTCAGGGTCGAGGTCAAGGTCAGGGTAGAGGTCAGGTTCAGGGTCAAGGTCAGGGTAGAGGTCAGGGTCGGGGTCAATGTAGGGGTGGAGGTCAGGGTCACAGTCAAGGTCAGGGTGGAGGTCAGGGACAGAGTCAAGGTCGGAGTGAAGGTCAGGGTCAGGGTCAAGGTCAGGGTGAAGGTCAGGGTCAGGGTCAAGGTCAGGGTGGAGGTCAGGGACAGGGTCAAGGTCAAGGTGGAGGTCAGGGACAGCGTCAAGGTCAGGGTGAAGGTCAGGGAGGAGGTCAGGGTCAGGGTCACGGTCAGGGTGGAGGTCAGGGACAGGGTCAAGGTCAGGGTGGAGGTCAGGGTCAAGTTCAAGGTCAGGGTGAAGGTCAGGGTCACGGTCAAGGTCAGGGTGCAGGTCAGGGTCAAGGTCAAGGTCAGGGTGGAGGTCAGGGTCAGGGTCAAGGTCAGGGTGGAGGTCAGGGTTAGGGACAGGGTCAGGGTGGAGGTCAGGGTCAGGGTCAAGGTCAGGGCGGAGGTCAGGGTAGAGGTCAAGGTCAGGGTGGAGGTCAGGGTCAGGGTCAAGGTCAGGGTATAGGTCAGGGTCAGGGTCAATGTAGGGGTGGAGGTCAGGGTCACAGTCGAGGTCAGGATGGAGGTCAGGGTGGAGGTCAGGGTCAAGTTCAAGGTCAGGGTGGAGGTCAGGGTCACAGTCAAGGTCAGGGTGAAGGTCAGGGTCAAGGTCAAGGTCAGCGTGGAGGTCACGCTCTGGGTCAAGGTCAGGGTGGAGGTCAGAGTCAAGGTCAAGGTCAGGGTGGAGGTCAGGGTCAAAGTCAAGGTCAGGGTGGAAGTCAGGGTCAAAGTCAAGGTCAGGCTGAAGGTCAGGGTCCAAGTCAAGGTCAGGGCGGAGTTCAGGGTCAGGTTCAAGGTCAGAGTGGAGGTCAGGGTAGAGGTCCGATTTAGGGTCAAGGTCAGGGTGGAGGTCAGGGTCAGGGTCAAGGTCAGGGTGGAGGTCAGGGTAGAGGTCAAGGTCAGGGTAGAGGTCAGGGTCAAGGTCAAGGTCAGGGTGGAGCTCAGGGTTAGGGTCAAGGTCAGGGTGGAGGTCAGGGTCAGCGTCAAGGTCAGGGTGGAGGTCAGGGTCAGAGTCAGAGTCAGGGTGGGGGTCAGGGTCAAGGTCAAGGTCAAGGAGGAGGTCAGGGCAGAGTCAAGGTCAGGGTGGAAGTCAGGGTCAGGGTCAAGGTCAGGGTCAAGGTCAGGGTCAGGGTCAAGGTCAGGGTATAGGTCAGGGTCAGGGTCAATGTAGGGGTGGAGGTCAGGGTCACAGTCAAGGTCAGGGTGAAGGTCAGGGTCAGAGTCAAGGTCAGAGTGAAGGTCAGGGTCAGGGTCAAGGTCAGGGTGAAGGTCAGGGTCAAGGTCAAGGTCAGGGTGGAGGTCAGGGTCAGGGTCAGAGTCAGGGATGAGGTCAGGGTCAAGGTCAAGGTCAAGGAGGAGGTCAGGGTCAGAGTCAAGGTCAGGGTGGAGGTCAGGGTCAAAGTCAAGGTCAGGCTGAAGGTCAGGGTCATGCTCAAGGTCAGGGTGGAGGTCAGGGTCAGGGTCGAGGTCAGGTAGGAGGTCAGGGTCAAAGTCAAGGTCAGGGTGGAGGTCAGGGTCAAAGTCAAGGTCAGGCTGAAGGTCAAGGTCAAGGTCAAGGTCAGGGTAGAGGTCAGGGTCAGGGTCAAGGTATAAGTGACGGTCAGGTTCCGGGTCAAGGTCAGGGTGGAGGTCAGAGTCAAAGTCAAGGTCAGGGTGGAGGTCAGGGTCAAAGTCAACGTCAGGGTGGAGGTCAGGGTCAGGGTCAGAGTCAGGGTGGAGGTCAGGGTCAAGGTCAAGGTCGGGGTCAAGGTCAGGGTCAGGGTCAAGTTCAGGGTATAGCTCAGGGTCAGGGTCAATGTAGGGGTGGAGGTCAGGGTCACAGTCAAGGTCAGGGTGGAGGTCAGGGACAGGGTCAAGGTCAGGGTGGAGGTCAGGGTCAGGGTTAAGGTCAGGGTATAGGTCAGGGTCAGGGTCAATGTAGGGCTAGAGGTCAGGGTCACAGTCAAGGTCAGGGTGGAGGTCAGGGTCAGAGTCAAGGTCAGAGTGGAGGTCAGGGTCAGGAACAAGATCAGGGTGGAGGTCAGGGTCACAGTCAAGGTCAGGGTGGAGGTCAGGGAGGAGGTCAGGGTCAGGGTCAAGGTCAGGGTGGAGGTCAGGGACAGGGTCGAGGTCAGGGTGGAGGTCAGGGTCAAGTTCAAGGTCAGGGTGGAGGTCAGGGTCACAGTCAAGGTCAGGGTGCAGGTCAGGGTCAAGGTCAAGGTCAGGGTGGAGGTCAGGATCAGGGTCAAGGTCAGGGTGGAGGTCAGGTTCAGGGTCAAGGTCAGGTTGAAGGTCAGGGTCAGGGTCAAGGTCAGGGTGGAGGTCAAAGTCGGGGTCAAGGTCAGGGTGAAGGTCAGGGTCGGGGTCAAGGTCAGGGTGGATGTCAGGGTGGAGGTCAGGGTTAGGGTCAAGGTCAGGGAGGAGGTCAGGGTCAGGGTCAAGGTCGGGGTGAAGGTCAGGGTCAAAGTCAAGGTCAGGCTGAAGGTCAGGGTCAAGGTCAAGGTCAGGGTGGAGGTCAGGGTCAGGGTCAAGGTCAGGGTGGAGGTCAGGGTCAAAGTCAAGGTCAGGGTGGAAGTCAGGGTCAAAGTCAAGGTCAGGCTGAAGGTCAGGGTCTAAGTCAAGGTCAGGGCGGAGGTCAGGGTCAGGTTCAAGGTCAGAGTGGAGGTCAGGGTAGAGGTCCGGGTCAGGGTCAAGGTCAGGGTGGAGGTCAGGGTCAGGGTCAAGGTCAGGGTGGAGGTCAGGGTCGGGGTAAAGGTCAGGGTAGAGGTCAGGGTCAAGGTCAAGGTCAGGGTGGAGGTCAGGGTCAAAGTCAAGGTCAGGGTGGAGGTCAGGGTCAAAGTCAAGGTCAGGCTGAAGGTTAGGGTCGAAGTCAAGGTCAGGTCGGAGGTCAGGGTGAGGTTCAAGGTCAGAGTGGAGGTCAGGGTAGAGGTCCGGGTCAGGGTCAAGGTCAGGGTGGAGGTCAA
This sequence comes from Tenthredo distinguenda, assembly GCA_947538915.1. Lineage (NCBI taxonomy): Eukaryota > Metazoa > Arthropoda > Insecta > Hymenoptera > Tenthredinidae > Tenthredo > Tenthredo distinguenda. The sequence continues at coordinate 8,515,156 of OX384538.1, forward strand.
GGTCAGGGTCAAGGTCAGGGTGGAGGTCAGGGTAGAGGTCAAGGTCAGGGTGGAGGTCAGGGTCAGGGTCAAGGTCAGGGTATAGGTCAGGGTCAGGGTCAATGTAGGGCTAGAGGTCAGGGTCACAGTCAAGGTCAGGGTGGAGGTCAGGGTCAGAGTCAAGGTCAGAGTGGAGGTCAGGGTCAGGAACAAGGTCAGGGTGGAGGTCAGGGTCACAGTCAAGGTCAGGGTGGAGGTCAGGGAGGAGGTCAGGGTCAGGGTCAAGGTCAGGGTGGAGGTCAGGGACAGGGTCAAGGTCAGGGTGGAGGTCAGGGTCAAGTTCAAGGTCAGGGTGGAGGTCAGGGTCAGAGTTAAGGTCAGAGTGGAGGTCAGGGTCAGGGTCAAGGTCAGGAAGAAGGTCAGGGTCAGGGTCAAGGTCAGGGTGGAGGTCAGGGACAGGGTCGAGGTCAGGGTGGAGGTCAGGGTCAAGTTCAAGGTCAGTGTGGAGGTCAGGGTCACAGTCAAGGTCAGGGTGAAGGTCAGGGTCAAGGTCAAGGTCAGCGTGGAGGTCACGCTCTGGGTCAAGGTCAGGGTGGAGGTCAGAGTCAAGGTCAAGGTCAGGGTGGAGGTCAGGTTCAGGGTGAAGGTCAGGGTGAAGTTCAGGGTCAAAGTCAAGGTCAGGGTGGAGGTCAGGGTCAGGGTCAAGGTCAGGGTGAAGGTCAGGGTTAGGGTCAAGGTCAGGGTGGAGGTCAGGGTCAGCGTCAAGGTCAGGGTGGAGGTCAGGGTCAGGGTCAAGGTCAGAGTAGAGGTCAGGTTCCGGGTCAAGGTCAGGGTGGAGGTCAGGGTCAAAGTCAAGGTCAAAGTAGAGGTCAGGTTCCGGGTCAAGTTCAGGGTGGAGGTCAGGGTCAAAGTCAAGGTCAGGGTGGACGTCAGGTTCAGGGTCAAGGTCAGGGTGGAGGTCAGGGTCAGAGTCAAGGTCAGGGTAGAGGTCAGAGTCAAGGTCAAAGTCAGGGTAAAGCTCAGGGTCAGGGTCAAGGTCAGGGTGGAGGTCAGGGTCAGCGTCAAGGTCAGGGTGGAGGTCAGGGTCAGGGTCAGAGTCAGGGTGGAGGTCAGGGTCAAGGTCAAGGTCAAGGAGGAGGTCAGCGTCAGAGTCAAGGTCAGGGTGGAGGTCAGGGTCAGGGTCAAGGTTAGGGTGAAGGTCAGGGTCAGGTTCAAGGTCAGGGTATAGGTCAGGGTCAGGGTCAATGTAGGGGTGGAGGTCAGGGTCACAGTCAAGGTCAGGGTGGAGGTCAGGGTCAGAGTCAAGGTCAGAGTGAAGGTCAGGGTCAGGATCAAGGTCAGGGTGAAGGTCAGGGTCAGGGTCAAGGTCAGGGTGGAGGTCAGGGTCAGGGTCAAGGTCAGGGTGGAGGTCAGGGTCAAGGTCAAGGTCAGGGTAGAGGTCAGGTTCAGGCTCAAGGTCAGGGTGAAGGTCAGGGTCAAGGTCAAGGTCAGGGTGGAGGTCAGGGTGAGGGTCAAGGTCAGGGTGGAGGTCAGAGTCGGGGTCAAGATCATGTTGAAGGTCAGGGTCGGGGTCAAGGTCAGGGTGGATGTCAGGGTGGAGGTCAGGGTTAGGGTCAAGGTCAGGGTGGAGGTCAGGGTCAGCGTCAAGGTCAGGGTGGAGGTCAGGGTCAGGGTCAGAGTCAGGGATGAGGTCAGGGTCAAGGTCAAGGTCAAGGAGGAGGTCAGGGTCAGAGTCAAGGTCAGGGTGGAGGTCAGGGTCAAAGTCAAGGTCAGGCTGAACGTCAGGGTCAAGGTCAAGGTCAGGGTGGAGGTCAGGGTCAGGGTCAAGGTCAGGGTGGAGGTCAGGGTCAAAGTCAAGGTCAGGGTGGAAGTCAGGGTCAAAGTGAAGGTCAGGCTGAAGGTCAGGGTCAAGGTCAAGGTCAGGGTGGAGGTCAGGGTCAGGGTCAAGGTCAGAGTGACGTTCAGGTTCCGGGTCAAGGTCAGGGTGGAGGTCAGGGTCAAAGTCAAGGTCAGGGTGGAGATCAGGGTCAAAGTCAAGGTCAGGCTGGAGGTCAGGGTCAAAGTTAAGGTCAGGGCGGAGGTTAGGGTGGAGGTCAAGGTCAGGGTGGAGGTCAGGGTCAGGGTCAAGGTCAGAGTGACGGTCAGGTTCCGGGTCAAGGTCAGGGTGGAGGTCAGGGTCAAAGTCAAGGTCAGGGTGGAGGTCAGGGTCAAAGTCAAGGTCGGGGTGGAGGTCAGGGTCAGGGTCAAGGTCAGGGTGGAGGTCAGGGTGGAGGTCAAGGTCAGGGTGGAGGTCAGGGTCAGGGTCAAGGTCAGGGTATAGGTCAGGGTCAGGGTCAATGTAGGGGTGGAGGTCAGGGTCACAGTCAAGGTCAGGGTGGAGGTCAGGGTCAGAGTCAAGGTCATAGTGGAGGTCAGGGTCAGGAACAAGGTCAGGGTGGAGGTCAGGGTCACAGTCCAGGTCAGGGTGGAGGTCAGGGAGGAGGTCAGGGTCAGGGTCAAGGTCAGGGTGGAGGTCAGGGACAGGGTCAAGGTCAGGGTGGAGGTCAGGGTCAAGTTCAAGGTCAGGGTGAAGGTCAGGGTCTCAGTCAAGGTCAGGGTGAAGGTCAGGGTCAAGGTCAAGGTCAGCGTGGAGGTCACGCTCTGGGTCGAGGTCGGGGTGGAGGTCAGAGTCAAGGTCAAGGTCAGGGTGGAGGTCAGGTTCAGGGTCAAGGTCAGGGTGAAGGTCAGGGTCAAGGTCAAGGTCAGGGTCAGGGTCAAGGTCAGGGTGGAGGTCAGGGACAGGGTCAAGGTCAGGGTGGAGGTCAGGGAGGAGGTCAGGGTCAGGGTCACGGTCAGGGTGGAGGTCAGGGACAGGGTCAAGGTCAGGGTGGAGGTCAGGGTCAAGTTCGAGGTCAGGGTGGAGGTCAGGGTCACAGTCAAGGTCAGGGTGGAGGTCAGAGTCAGGGTGGAGGTCAGGGTCAAGTTCAAGGTCAGGGTAGAGGTCAGGTTCAGGGTCAAGGTCAGGGTAGAGGTCAGGGTCGGGGTCAATGTAGGGGTGGAGGTCAGCGTCACAGTCAAGGTCAGGGTGGAGGTCAGGGTCAGAGTCAAGGTCGGAGTGAAGGTCAGGGTCAGGGTCAAGGTCAGGGTGAAGGTCAGGGTCAGGGTCAAGGTCAGGGTGGAGGTCAAGGACAGGGTCAAGGTCAGGGTGGAGGTCAGGGACAGCGTCAAGGTCAGGGTGAAGGTCAGGGAGGAGGTCAGGGTCAGGGTCACGGTCAGGGTGGAGGTCAGGGACAGGGTCAAGGTCAGGGTGGAGGTCAGGGTCAAGTTCAAGGTCAGGGTGAAGGTCAGGGTCACAGTCAAGGTCAGGGTGCAGGTCAGGGTCAAGGTCAAGGTCAGGGTGGAGGTCAGGGTCAGGGTCAAGGTCAGGGTGGAGGTCAGGGAGGAGGTCAGGGTCAGGGTCACGGTCAGGGTGGAGGTCAGGGACAGGGTCAAGGTCAGGGTGGAGGTCAGGGTCAAGTTCGAGGTCAGGGTGGAGGTCAGGGTCACAGTCAAGGTCAGGGTGGAGGTCAGGGTCAGGGTCAGAGTCAGGGTGGAGGTCAGGGTCGAGGTCAAGGTCAGGGTAGAGGTCAGGTTCAGGGTCAAGGTCAGGGTAGAGGTCAGGGTCGGGGTCAATGTAGGGGTGGAGGTCAGGGTCACAGTCAAGGTCAGGGTGGAGGTCAGGGACAGAGTCAAGGTCGGAGTGAAGGTCAGGGTCAGGGTCAAGGTCAGGGTGAAGGTCAGGGTCAGGGTCAAGGTCAGGGTGGAGGTCAGGGACAGGGTCAAGGTCAGGGTGGAGGTCAGGGACAGCGTCAAGGTCAGGGTGAAGGTCAGGGAGGAGGTCAGGGTCAGGGTCACGGTCAGGGTGGAGGTCAGGGACAGGGTCAAGGTCAGGGTGGAGGTCAGGGTCAAGTTCAAGGTCAGGGTGAAGGTCAGGGTCACAGTCAAGGTCAGGGTGCAGGTCAGGGTCAAGGTCAAGGTCAGGGTGGAGGTCAGGGTCAGGGTCAAGGTCAGGGTGGAGGTCAGGGTTAGGGTCAGGGTCAGGGTGGAGGTCAGGGTCAGGGTCAAGGTCAGGGTGGAGGTCAGGGTAGAGGTCAAGGTCAGGGTGGAGGTCAGGGTCAGGGTCAAGGTCAGGGTATAGGTCAGGGTCAGGGTCAATGTAGGGGTGGAGGTCAGGGTCACAGTCGAGGTCAGGGTGGAGGTCAGGGAGGAGGTCAGGGTCAGGGTCAAGGTCAGGGTGGAGGTCAGGGACAGGGTCAAGGTCAGGGTGGAGGTCAGGGTCAAGTTCAAGGTCAGGGTGGAGGTCAGGGTCACAGTCAAGGTCAGGGTGAAGGTCAGGGTCAAGGTCAAGGTCAGCGTGGAGGTCACGCTCTGGGTCAAGGTCAGGGTGGAGGTCAGAGTCAAGGTCAAGGTCAGGGTGGAGGTCAGGGTCAAAGTCAAGGTCAGGGTGGAAGTCAGGGTCAAAGTCAAGGTCAGGCTGAAGGTCAGGGTCTAAGTCAAGGTCAGGGCGGAGGTCAGGGTCAGGTTCAAGGTCAGAGTGGAGGTCAGGGTAGAGGTCCGATTTAGGGTCAAGGTCAGGGTGGAGGTCAGGGTCAGGGTCAAGGTCAGGGTGGAGGTCAGGGTAGAGGTCAAGGTCAGGGTAGAGGTCAGGGTCAAGGTCAAGGTCAGGGTGGAGCTCAGGGTTAGGGTCAAGGTCAGGGTGGAGGTCAGGGTCAGCGTCAAGGTCAGGGTGGAGGTCAGGGTCAGGGTCAGAGTCAGGGTGGAGGTCAGGGTCGAAGTCAAGGTCAAGGAGGAGGTCAGGGCAGAGTCAAGGTCAGGGTGGAAGTCAGGGTCAGGGTCAAGGTCAGGGTCAAGGTCAGGGTCAGGGTCAAGGTCAGGGTATAGGTCAGGGTCAGGGTCAATGTAGGGGTGGAGGTCAGGGTCACAGTCAAGGTCAGGGTGAAGGTCAGGGTCAGAGTCAAGGTCAGAGTGAAGGTCAGGGTCAGGGTCAAGGTCAGGGTGAAGGTCAGGGTCAAGGTCAAGGTCAGGGTGGAGGTCAGGGTCAGGGTCAAGGTCAGGGTGGAGGTCAGGTTTCGGGTCAAGGTCAGGGTGGAGGTCAGGGTCAAAGTCAAGGTCAGGGTGGAGGTCAGGGTGGAGGTCTGGGTCAGGGTCAAGGTCAGGGTGGAGGTCAGGGTCAAGGTCAAGGTCAGGGTATAGGTCAGGGTCAAAGTCAAGGTCAGGCTGAAGGTCAGGGTCTGAGTCAAGGTCAGGGCGGAGGTCAGGGTCAGGTTCAAGGTCAGAGTGGAGGTCAGGGTAGAGGTCCGGGTCAGGGTCAAGGTCAGGGTGGAGGTCAGGGTCAGGGTCAAGGTCAGGGTGGAGGTCAGGGTCGGAGTCAAGGTCAGGGTAGAGGTCAGGGTCAAGGTCAAGGTCAGGGTGGAGGTCAGGGTCAAAGTCAAGGTCAGGGTGGAGTTCAGGGTCAAAGTCAAGGTCAGGCTGAAGGTTAGGGTCAAAGTCAAGGTCAGGTCGGAGGTCAGGGTGAGGTTCAAGGTCAGAGTGGAGGTCAGGGTAGAGGTCCGGGTCAGGGTCAAGGTCAGGGTGGAGGTCAAGGTCAGGGTCAAGGTCAGGGTTGAGGTCAGGGTGGAGGTCAAGGTCAGGGTGGAGGTCAGGGTCAGGGTCAAGGTCAGGGTATAGGTCAGGGTCAGGGTCAATGTAGGGCTAGAGGTCAGGGTCACAGTCAAGGTCAGGGTGGAGGTCAGGGTCAAGTTCAAGGTCAGGGTGGAGGTCAGGGTCACAGTCAAGGACAGGGTGAAGGTCAGGGTCAAGGTCAAGGTCAGCGTGGAGGTCACGCTCTGGGTCAAGGTCAGGGTGGAGGTCAGAGTCAAGTTCAAGGTCAGGGTGGAGGTCAGGTTCAGGGTCAAGTTCAGGGTGAAGGTCAGGGTCAAGGTCAAGGTCAGAGTGGAGGTCAGGGTCACGGTCAAGGTCAGGGTGAAGGTCAGGGTGAGGGTCAAGGTCAGGGTGGAGGCCAGGGTGGAGGTCAAGGTCAGGGTAGAGGTCAGGGTCAAGGTCAAGGTCAGGGCGGAGGTCAGGGTCAGGTTCAAGGTCAGAGTGGAGGTCAGGGTAGAGGTCCGATTTAGGGTCAAGGTCAGGGTGGAGGTCAGGGTCAGGGTCAAGGTCAGGGTGGAGGTCAGGGTGGAGGTCAAGGTCAGGGTAGAGGTCAGGGTCAAGGTCAAGGTCAGGGTGGAGCTCAAGTTTAGGGTCAAAGTCAGGGTGGAGGTCAGGGTCAGCGTCGAGGTCAGGGTGGAGGTCAGGGTCAGGGTCAGAGTCAGGGTGGAGGTCAGGGTCAAGGTCAAGGTCAAGGAGGAGGTCAGGGCAGAGTCAAGGTCAGGGTGGAAGTCAGGGTCAGGGTCAAGGTCAGGGTCAAGGTCAGGGTCAGGGTCAAGGTCAGGGTATAGGTCAGGGTCAGGGTCAATGTAGGGGTGGAGGTCAGGGTCACAGTCAAGGTCAGGGTGAAGGTCAGGGTCAGGGTCAAGGTCAGGGTGAAGGTCAGGGTCAGGGTCAAGGTCAGGGTGGAGGTCAGGGTTAGGGTCAAGGTCAGGGTGGAGGTCAGGGACAGGGTCAAGGTCAGGGTGGAGGTCAGGGAGGAGGTCAGGGTCAGGGTCACGGTCAGGGTGGAGGTCAGGGACAGGGTCAAGGTCAGGGTGGAGGTCAGGGTCAAGTTCAAGGTCAGGGTGGAGGTCAGGGTCACAGTCAAGGTCAGGGTGCAGGTCAGGGTCAAGGTCAAGGTCAGGGTGGAGGTCAGGATCAGGGTCAAGGTCAGGGTGGAGGTCAGGTTCAGGGTCAAGGTCAGGTTGAAGGTCAGGGTCAGGGTCAAGGTCAGGGTGGAGGTCAAAGTCGGGGTCAAGGTCAGGGTGAAGGTCAGGGTCGGGGTCAAGGTCAGGGTGGATGTCAGGGTGGAGGTCAGGGTTAGGGTCAAGGTCAGGGAGGAGGTCAGGGTCAGGGTCAAGGTCGGGGTGAAGGTCAGGGTCAAAGTCAAGGTCAGGCTGAAGGTCAGGGTCAAGGTCAAGGTCAGGGTGGAGGTCAGGGTCAGGGTCAAGGTCAGGGTGGAGGTCAGGGTCAAAGTCAAGGTCAGGGTGGAAGTCAGGGTCAAAGTCAAGGTCAGGCTGAAGGTCAGGGTCTAAGTCAAGGTCAGGGCGGAGGTCAGGGTCAGGTTCAAGGTCAGAGTGGAGGTCAGGGTAGAGGTCCGGGTCAGGGTCAAGGTCAGGGTGGAGGTCAGGGTCAGGGTCAAGGTCAGGGTGGAGGTCAGGGTCGGGGTAAAGATCAGGGTAGAGGTCAGGGTCAAGGTCAAGGTCAGGGTGGAGGTCAGGGTCAAAGTCAAAGTCAGGGTGGAGGTCAGGGTCAAAGTCAAGGTCAGGCTGAAGGTTAGGGTCGAAGTCAAGGTCAGGTCGGAGGTCAGGGTGAGGTTCAAGGTCAGAGTGGAGGTCAGGGTAGAGGTCCGGGTCAGGGTCAAGGTCAGGGTGGAGGTCAAGGTCAGGGTCAAGGTCAGGGTGGGGGTCAGGGTGGAGGTCAAGGTCAGGGTGGAGGTCAGGGTCAGGGTCAAGGTCAGGGTATAGGTCAGGGTCAGGGTCAATGTAGGGCTAGAGGTCAGGGTCACAGTCAAGGTCAGGGTGGAGGTCAGGGTCAGAGTCAAGGTCAGAGTGGAGGTCAGGGTCAGGAACAAGGTCAGGGTGGAGGTCAGGGTCACAGTCAAGGTCAGGGTGGAGGTCAGGGACAGGGTCAAGGTCAGGGTGGAGGTCAGGGTCAAGTTCAAGGTCAGGGTGGAGGTCAGGGTCACAGTCAAGGTCAGGGTGAAGGTCAGGGTCAAGGTCTAGGTCAGCGTGGAGGTCAAGCTCTGGGTCAAGGTCAGGGTGGAGGTCAGAGTCAAGTTCAAGGTCAGGGTGGAGGTCAGGTTCAGGGTCAAGGTCAGGGTGAAGGTCAGGGTCAAGGTCAAGGTCAGAGTGGAGGTCAGGGTCAGGGTCAAGGTCAGGGTGAAGGTCAGGGTGAGGGTCAAGGTCAGAGTGGAGGTCAGGGTCAGCGTCAAGGTCAGGGTGGAGGTCAGGGTCAGGGTCAAGGTCAGAGTAGAGGTCAGGTTTCGGGTCAAGGTCAGGGTGGAGGTCAGGGTCAAAGTCAAGGTCAGGGTGGAGGTCAGGGTGGAGGTCTGGGTCAGGGTCAAGGTCAGGGTGGAGGTCAGGGTCAAGGTCAAGGTCAGGGTATAGGTCAGGGTCAGGGTCAATGTAGGGGTGGAGGTCAGGGTCAGAGTTAAGGTCAGAGTCGAGGTCAGGGTGGAGGCCTGGGTCAGGGTCAAGGTCAGGGTGGAGGTCAGGGTCAAGGTCAAGGTCAGGGTATAGGTCAGGGTCAGGTTCAATGTAGGGGTGGAGGTCAGGGTCGCAGTCAAGGTCAGGGTGAAGGTCAGGGTCAGAGTTAAGGTCAGAGTGGAGGTCAGGGTCAGGGTCAAGGTCAGGAAGAAGGTCAGGGTCAGGGTCAAGGTCAGGGTGGAGGTCAGGGACAGGGTCGAGGTCAGGGTGGAGGTCAGGGTCAAGTTCAAGGTCAGTGTGGAGGTCAGGGTCACAGTCAAGGTCAGGGTGAAGGTCAGGGTCAAGGTCAAGGTCAGCGTGGAGGTCACGCTCTGGGTCAAGGTCAGGGTGGAGGTCAGAGTCAAGGTCAAGGTCAGGGTGGAGGTCAGGTTCAGGGTGAAGGTCAGGGTGAAGTTCAGGGTCAAGGTCAAGGTCAGGGTGGAGGTCAGGGTCAGGGTCAAGGTCAGGGTGAAGGTCAGGGTTAGGGTCAAGGTCAGGGTGGAGGTCAGGGTCAGCGTCAAGGTCAGGGTGGAGGTCAGGGTCAGGGTCAAGGTCAGAGTAGAGGTCAGGTTCCGGGTCAAGGTCAGGGTGGAGGTCAGGGTCAAAGTCAAGGTCAAAGTAGAGGTCAGGTTCCGGGTCAAGTTCAGGGTGGAGGTCAGGGTCAAAGTCAAGGTCAGGGTGGAGGTCAGGTTCAGGGTCAAGGTCAGGGTGGAGGTCAGGGTCAGAGTCAAGGTCAGGGTAGAGGTCAGAGTCAAGGTCAAGGTCAGGGTAAAGCTCAGGGTCAGGGTCAAGGTCAGGGTGGAGGTCAGGGTCAGCGTCAAGGTCAGGGTGGAGGTCAGGGTCAGGGTCAGAGTCAGGGTGGAGGTCAGGGTCAAGGTCAAGGTCAAGGAGGAGGTCAGCGTCAGAGTCAAGGTCAGGGTGGAGGTCAGGGTCAGGGTCAAGGTTAGGGTGAAGGTCAGGGTCAGGTTCAAGGTCAGGGTATAGGTCAGGGTCAGGGTCAATGTAGGGGTGGAGGTCAGGGTCACAGTCAAGGTCAGGGTGGAGGTCAGGGTCAGAGTCAAGGTCAGAGTGAAGGTCAGGGTCAGGATCAAGGTCAGGGTGAAGGTCAGGGTCAGGGTCAAGGTCAGGGTGGAGGTCAGGGTCAGGGTCAAGGTCAGGGTGGAGGTCAGGGTCAAGGTCAAGGTCAGGGTAGAGGTCAGGTTCAGGCTCAAGGTCAGGGTGAAGGTCAGGGTCAAGGTCAAGGTCAGGGTGGAGGTCAGGGTGAGGGTCAAGGTCAGGGTGGAGGTCAGAGTCGGGGTCAAGATCATGTTGAAGGTCAGGGTCGGGGTCAAGGTCAGGGTGGATGTCAGGGTGGAGGTCAGGGTTAGGGTCAAGGTCAGGGTGGAGGTCAGGGTCAGCGTCAAGGTCAGGGTGGAGGTCAGGGTCAGGGTCAGAGTCAGGGATGAGGTCAGGGTCAAGGTCAAGGTCAAGGAGGAGGTCAGGGTCAGAGTCAAGGTCAGGGTGGAGGTCAGGGAGGAGGTCAGGGTCAGGGTCAAGGTCAGGGTGGAGGTCAGGGACAGGGTCAAGGTCAGGGTGGAGGTCAGGGTCAAGTTCAAGGTCAGGGTGGAGGTCAGGGTCACAGTCAAGGTCAGGGTGAAGGTCAGGGTCAAGGTCAAGGTCAGCGTGGAGGTCACGCTCTGGGTCAAGGTCAGGGTGGAGGTCAGAGTCAAGGTCAAGGTCAGGGTGGAGGTCAGGGTCAAAGTCAAGGTCAGGGTGGAAGTCAGGGTCAAAGTCAAGGTCAGGCTGAAGGTCAGGGTCTAAGTCAAGGTCAGGGCGGAGGTCAGGGTCAGGTTCAAGGTCAGAGTGGAGGTCAGGGTAGAGGTCCGATTTAGGGTCAAGGTCAGGGTGGAGGTCAGGGTCAGGGTCAAGGTCAGGGTGGAGGTCAGGGTGGAGGTCAAGGTCAGGGTAGAGGTCAGGGTCAAGGTCAAGGTCAGGGTGGAGCTCAGGGTTAGGGTCAAAGTCAGGGTGGAGGTCAGGGTCAGCGTCGAGGTCAGGGTGGAGGTCAGGGTCAGGGTCAGAGTCAGGGTGGAGGTCAGGGTCAAGGTCAAGGTCAAGGAGGAGGTCAGGGCAGAGTCAAGGTCAGGGTGGAAGTCAGGGTCAGGGTCAAGGTCAGGGTCAAGGTCAGGGTCAGGGTCAAGGTCAGGGTATAGGTCAGGGTCAGGGTCAATGTAGGGGTGGAGGTCAGGGTCACAGTCAAGGTCAGGGTGAAGGTCAGGGTCAGGGTCAAGGTCAGGGTGAAGGTCAGGGTCAGGGTCAAGGTCAGGGTGGAGGTCAGGGTCAGGGTCAAGGTCAGGGTGGAGGTCAGGGACAGGGTCAAGGTCAGGGTGGAGGTCAGGGAGGAGGTCAGGGTCAGGGTCACGGTCAGGGTGGAGGTCAGGGACAGGGTCAAGGTCAGGGTGGAGGTCAGGGTCAAGTTCAAGGTCAGGGTGGAGGTCAGGGTCACAGTCAAGGTCAGGGTGCAGGTCAGGGTCAAGGTCAAGGTCAGGGTGAAGGTCAGGATCAGGGTCAAGGTCAGGGTGGAGGTCAGGTTCAGGGTCAAGGTCAGGTTGAAGGTCAGGGTCAGGGTCAAGGTCAGGGTGGAGGTCAAAGTCGGGGTCAAGGTCAGGGTGAAGGTCAGGGTCGGGGTCAAGGTCAGGGTGGATGTCAGGGTGGAGGTCAGGGTTAGGGTCAAGGTCAGGGAGGAGGTCAGGGTCAGGGTCAAGGTCGGGGTGAAGGTCAGGGTCAAAGTCAAGGTCAGGCTGAAGGTCAGGGTCAAGTACAAGGTCAGGGTGGAGGTCAGGGTCAGGGTCAAGGTCAGGGTGGAGGTCAGGGTCAAAGTCAAGGTCAGGGTGGAAGTCAGGGTCAAAGTCAAGGTCAGGCTGAAGGTCAGGGTCTAAGTCAAGGTCAGGGCGGAGGTCAGGGTCAGGTTCAAGGTCAGAGTGGAGGTCAGGGTAGAGGTCCGGGTCAGGGTCAAGGTCAGGGTGGAGGTCAGGGTCAGGGTCAAGGTCAGGGTGGAGGTCAGGGTCGGGGTAAAGGTCAGGGTAGAGGTCAGGGTCAAGGTCAAGGTCAGGGTGGAGGTCAGGGTCAAAGTCAAGGTCAGGGTGGAGGTCAGGGTCAAAGTCAAGGTCAGGCTGAAGGTTAGGGTCGAAGTCAAGGTCAGGTCGGAGGTCAGGGTGAGGTTCAAGGTCAGAGTGGAGGTCAGGGTAGAGGTCCGGGTCAGGGTCAAGGTCAGGGTGGAGGTCAAGGTCAGGGTCAAGGTCAGGGTGGAGGTCAGGGTGGAGGTCAAGGTCAGGGTGGAGGTCAGGGTCAGGGTCAAGGTCAGGGTATAGGTCAGGGTCAGGGTCAATGTAGGGCTAGAGGTCAGGGTCACAGTCAAGGTCAGGGTGGAGGTCAGGGTCAGAGTCAAGGTCAGAGTGGAGGTCAGGGTCAGGAACAAGGTCAGGGTGGAGGTCAGGGTCACAGTCAAGGTCAGGGTGGAGGTCAGGGAGGAGGTCAGGGTCAGGGTCAAGGTCAGGGTGGAGGTCAGGGACAGGGTCAAGGTCAGGGTGGAGGTCAGGGTCAAGTTCAAGGTCAGGGTGGAGGTCAGGGTCACAGTCAAGGTCAGGGTGAAGGTCAGGGTCAAGGTCAAGGTCAGCGTGGAGGTCAAGCTCTGGGTCAAGGTCAGGGTGGAGGTCAGAGTCAAGTTCAAGGTCAGGGTGGAGGTCAGGTTCAGGGTCAAGGTCAGGGTGAAGGTCAGGGTCAAGGTCAAGGTCAGAGTGGAGGTCAGGGTCAGGGTCAAGGTCAGGGTGAAGGTCAGGGTGAGGGTCAAGGTCAGGGTGGAGGTCAGGGTCAGCGTCAAGGTCAGGGTGGAGGTCAGGGTCAGGGTCAAGGTCAGAGTAGAGGTCAGGTTTCGGGTCAAGGTCAGGGTGGAGGTCAGGGTCAAAGTCAAGGTCAGGGTGGAGGTCAGGGTGGAGGTCTGGGTCAGGGTCAAGGTCAGGGTGGAGGTCAGGGTCAAGGTCAAGGTCAGGGTATAGGTCAGGGTCAGGGTCAATGTAGGGGTGGAGGTCAGGGTCAGAGTTAAGGTCAGAGTGGAGGTCAGGGTGGAGGCCTGGGTCAGGGTCAAGGTCAGGGTGGAGGTCAGGGTCAAGGTCAAGGTCAGGGTATAGGTCAGGGTCAGGTTCAATGTAGGGGTGGAGGTCAGGGTCACAGTCAAGGTCAGGGTGAAGGTCAGGGTCAGAGTTAAGGTCAGAGTGGAAGTCAGGGTCAGGGTCAAGGTCAGGAAGAAGGTCAGGGTCAGGGTCAAGGTCAGGGTGGAGGTCAGGGACAGGGTCGAGGTCAGGGTGGAGGTCAGGGTCAAAGTCAAGGTCAGGGTGAAGGTCAGGGTCAAAGTCAAGGTCAGGCTGAAGGTCAGGGTCAAAGTCAAGGTCAGGGCGAAGGTCAGGGTCAGGTTCAAGGTCAGAGTGGAGGTCAGGCTAGAGGTCCGGGTCAGGATCAAGGTCAGGGTGGAGGTCAGGGTCAGAGTCAAGGTCAGGGTGGAGGTCAGGGTGGAGGTCAAGGTCAGGGTGGAGGTCAGGGTTAGGGTCAAGGTCAGGAAGGAGGTCAGGGTCAGGGTCAAGGTCGGGGTGGAGGTCAGGGTCAAAGTCAAGATCAGGCTGAAGGTCAGGGTCAAGGTCAAGGTCAGGGTGGAGGTCAGGGTCAGGGTCAAGGTCAGGGTGGAGGTCAGGGCCAGGGTCAAGGTCAGGGTGGAGGTCAGGGTCCAAGTCAAGGTCAGGGTGGAGGTCAGGGTCAGGGTCAGAGTCAGGGTGGTGGTCAGGGTCAAGGTCAAGGTCAAGGAGGAGGTCAGGGTCAGAGTCAAGGTCAGGGTGGAGGTCAGGTTCAGGGTCAAGGTGAGGGTGGAGGTCAGGGTCAGAGTCAAGGTCAGGGTGGAGGTCAGGTTCAGGGTCAAGGTCAGGCTGAAGGTCAGGGTCTAGGTCAAGGTCAGGGCGGGGGTCAGGGTCAGGTTCAAGGACAGAGTGGAGGTCAGGGTGGAGGTCAGGGTCAGGGTCAAGGTCAGGGTGAAGGTCAGGGTGGAGGTCAGAGTCGGGGTCAAGGTCAGGGTGAAGGTGAGGGTCAGGGTCAAGGTCAGGGTGGAGGTCAGAGTCGGGGTCAAGATCAGGTTGAAGGTCAGGGTCGGGGTCAAGGTCAGGGTGGATGTCAGGGTGGAGGTCAGGGTTAGGGTCAAGGTCAGGGTGGAGGTCAGGGTCAGCGTCGAGGTCAGGGTGGAGGTCAGGGTCAGGGTCAGAGTCAGGGATGAGGTCGGGGTCAAAGTCAAGGTCAAGGAGGAGGTCAGGGTCAGAGTCAAGGTCAGGTTGGAGGTCAGGGTCAAAGTCAAGGTCAGGCTGAAGGTCAGGGTCAAGGTCAAGGTCAGGGTGGAGGTCAGGGTCAAGGTCAAGGTCAGGGTGGAAGTCAGGGTCAGGGTCAAGGTCAGGGTGGAGGTCAGGGTCAGAGTCAAGGTCAGAGTGAAGGTCAGGGTCAGGAACAAGGTCAGGGTGGAGGTCAGGGTCACAGTCAAGGTCAGGGTGAAGGTCAGGGAGGAGGTCAGGGTCAGGGTCAAGGTCAGGGTAAAGGTCAGGGTCAGGGTCAAGGTCAGGGTGAAGGTCAGGGTCAGGGTCAAGGTCAGAGTATAGGTCAGGGTCAGGGTCAAGGTCAGGGCGGAGGTCAGAGTCAAATTCAACGTCAGGGTGGAGGTCAGGGTCAAAGTCAAGGTCAGGCTGAAGGTCAGGGTCAAGGTCAAGGTCAGGGTGGAGGTCAGGGTCAGGGTCAAGGTCAAAGTGACGGTCAGGTTCCGGGTCAAGGTCAGGGCGGAGGTCAGAGTCAAAGTCAAGGTCAGGGTGGAGGTCAGGGTCAAAGTCAAGGTCAGGCTGAAGGTCAGGGTCAAAGTCAAGGTCAGGGCGAAGGTCAGGGTCAGGTTCAAGGTCAGAGTGGAGGTCAGGGTAGAGGTCCGGGTCAGGGTCAAGGTCAGGGTGAAGGTCAGGGTCAGAGTCAAGGTCAGGGTGGAGGTCAGGGTGGAGGTCAAGGTCAGGGTGGAGGTCAGGGTCGGGGTCAAGGTCAGGGTATAGACCAGGGTCAGGGTCAATGTAGGGGTAGAGGTCAGGGTCACAGTCAAGGTCAGGGTGGAGGTCAGGGTCAGAGTCAAGGTCAGAGTGAAGGTCAGGGTCAGGAACAAGGTCAGGGTGGAGGTCAGGGTCACAGTCAAGGTCAGGGTGAAGGTCAGGGAGGAGGTCAGGGTCAGGGTCAAGGTCAGGGTGGAGGTCAGGGTCAGGGTCAAGGTCAGGGTGGAGGTCAGGGTCAGGGTCAAAATCAGGGTGTAGGTCAGGGTCAGAGTCAAGGTCAGAGTGGAGGTCAGGGTCAGGGTCAAGGTCAGGGTGGAGGTCAGGGTCAAAGTCAAGGTCAGGGTGCAGGTCAGGGTCAAAGTCAAGGTCAGGCTGAAGGTCAGGGTCTAAGTCAAGGTCAGGGCGGAGGTCAGGGTCGTGTTCAAGGTCAGAGTGGAGGTCAGGGTAGAGGTCCGGGTCAGGGTCAAGGTCGGGGTGGAGGTCAGGGTCAGGGTCAAGGTCAGGGTGGAGGTCAGGGTGGAGGTCAAGGTCAGGGTAGAGGTCAGGGTCAAGGTCAAGGTCAGGGTGGAGCTCAGGGTTAAGGTCAAGGTCAGGGTCGAGGTCAGGGTCAAAGTGGAGGTCAGGGTCAGCGTCGAGGTCAGGGTGGAGGTCAGGGTCAGGGTCAGAGTCAGGGTGGAGGTCAGGGTCAAGGTCAAGGTGAAGGAGGAGGTCAGGGTCAGAGTCAAGGTCAGGGTGGGGGTCAGGGTCAGGGTGGGGGTCAGGGTGAAGGTCAGGGTCAGGGTCAAGGTCGGGGTATAGGTCAGGGTCAGGGTCAATGTAGGGGTGGAGGTCAGGGTCACAGTCAAGGTCAGGGAGGAGGTCAGGGTCAGAGTCAAGGTCAGGGTGGAGGTCGGGGTCGAAGTCAAGGTCAGGCCGAAGGTCAGGGTCAAGGTCAAGGTCAGGGTGGAGGTCAGGGTCAGGGTCAAGGTCAGGGTGGAGGTCAGGGTCAGGGTCAAGGTCAGGGTGAAGGTCAGGGTCAGGGTCAAGGTCAGAGTATAGGTCAGGGTCAGGCTCAATGTAGGGGTGGAGGTCAGGGTCACAGTCAAGGTCAGGGTGGAGGTCAGGGTCAGAGTCAAGGTCAGCGTGAAAGTCAGGGTCAGGGTCAAGGTCAGGGTGAAGGTCAGGGTCAGGGTCAAGGTCAGGGTGGAGGTCAGGGTCAGGGTCAAGGTCAGGGTGGAGGTCAGGGTCAAGGTCAAGGTAAGGGTAGAGGTCAGGTTCAGGCTCAAGGTCAGGGTGAAGGTCAGGGTCAAGGTCAAGGTCAGGGTGGAGGTCAGGGTCAGGGTCAAGGTCAGGGTGGAGGTCAGAGTCGGGGTCAAGATCAGGTTGAAGGTCAGGGTCGGGGTCAAGGTCAGGGTGGATGTCAGGGTGGAGGTCAGGGTCAGGGTCAAGGTCAGGGTGGAGGTCAGGGTCAGCGTCAAGGTCAGGGTGGAGGTCAGGGTCAGGGTCAAGGTCGGGGTGGAGGTCAGGGTCAAATTCAAGATGAGGCTGAAGGTCAGGGTCAAGGTCAAGGTCAGGGTGGAGGTCAGGGTCAGGGTCAAGGTCAGGCTGAAGGTCGGGGTCAAGGTCAAGGTCAGGGTGAAGGTCAGGGTCAAAGTCAAGGTCAGGCTGGAGGGTCAGGGTCAAGGTCAAGGTCAGGGTGGAGGTCAGGGTCAGGGTCAAGGTCAGAGTGACGGTCAGGTTCCGGGTCAAGGTCAGGGTGGAGGTCAGAGTCAAGGTCAAGGTCAGGGTGGAGGTCAGGGTCAGGGTCAAGGTCAGGGTGGAGGTCATGGTCAAAGTCAAGGTCAGGGTGGAGGTCAGGGTCAAAGTGAAGGTCAGGCTGAAGGTCAGGGTCAAGGTCAAGGTCAGGGTGGAGGTCAGGGTCAGGGTCAAGGTCAAAGTGACGGTCAGGTTCCGGGTGAAAGTCAGGGTGGAGGTCAGAGTCAAAGTCAAGGTCAGGGTGGAGGTCAGGGTCAAAGTCAAGGTCAGGCTCAAGGTCAGGGTCAAAGTCAAGGTCAGGGCGAAGGTCAAGGTTCAGGTTCAAGGTCAGAGTGTAGGTCAGGGTAGAGGTCCGGGTCAGGGTCAAGATCAGGGTGGAGGTCAGGTTCAGAGTCAAGGTCAGGGTGGAGGTCAGGGTGGAGGTCAAGGTCAGGGTGGAGGTCAAGGTCAGGGTGGAGGTCAGGGTCACGGTCAAGGTCAGGGTATAGAACAGGGTCAGGGTCAATGTAGGGGTAGAGGTCAGGGTCACAGTCAAGGTCAGGGTGGAGGTCAGGGTCAGAGTCAAGGTCAGAGTGAAGGTCAGGGTCAGGAACAAGGTCAGGGTGGAGGTCAGGGTCACAGTCAAGGTCAGGGTGAAGGTCAGGGAGGAGGTCAGGGTCAGGGTCAAGGTCAGGGTGAAGGTCAGGGTCAGGGTCAAGGTCAGGGTGGAGGTCAGGGTCAGGGTCAAAGTCAGGGTGGAGGTCAGGGTCAGAGTCAAGGTCAGAGTGGAGGTCAGGGTCAGGGTCAAGGTCAGGGTGGAGGTCAGGTTCAGGGTCGAGGTCAGGTTGAAGGTCAGGGTCAGGGTCAAGGTCAGGGTGGAGGTCAGAGACGGGGTCAAGGTCAGGGTGAAGGTCAGGGTCGGGGTCAAGGTCAGAGTGGATGTCAGGGTGGATGTCAGGGTGGAGGTCAGGGTCAGGGTCAAGGTCAGGGTGAAGGTCAGGGTCAGGGTCAAGGTCAGGGTGAAGGTCAGGGTCAGGGTCAAGGTCGGAGTATAGGTCAGGGTCAGGGTCAATGTAGGGGTAGAGGTCAGGGTCACAGTCAAGGTCAGGGTGGAGGTCAGGGTCAGAGTCAAGGTCAGCGTGAAGGTCCGGGTCAGGGTCAAGGTCGGGGTGGAGGTCAGGGTCAGGGTCAAGGTCAGGGTGGAGGTCAGGGTGGAGGTCAAGGTCAGGGTAGAGGTCAGGGTCAAGGTCAAGGTAAGGGTGGAGGTCAGGTTCAGGCTCAAGGTCAGGGTGAAGGTCAGGGTCAAGGTCAAGGTCAGGGTGGAGGTCAGGGTCAGGGTCAAGGTCAGGGTGGAGGTCAGAGTCGGGGTCAAGATCAGGTTGAAGGTCAGGGTCGGGGTCAATGTCAGGGTGGATGTCAGGGTGGAGGTCAGGGTTAGGGTCAAGGTCAGGGTGGAGGTCAGGGTCAGCGTCGAGGTCAGGGTGGAGGTCAGGGTCAGGGTCAGAGTCAGGGATGAGGTCGGGGTCAAAGTCAAGGTCAAGGAGGAGGTCAGGGTCAGAGTCAAGGTCAGGGTGGAGGTCAGGGTCAAAGTCAAGGTCAGGCTGAAGGTCAGGGTCAAGGTCAAGGTCAGGGTGGAGGTCAGGGTCAAGGTCAAGGTCAGGGTGGAAGTCAGGGTCAGGGTCAAGGTCAGGGTGGAGGTCAGGGTCAGAGTCAAGGTCAGAGTGAAGGTCAGGGTCAGGAACAAGGTCAGGGTGGAGGTCAGGGTCACAGTCAAGGTCAGGGTGAAGGTCAGGGAGGAGGTCAGGGTCAGGGTCAAGGTCAGGGTAAAGGTCAGGGTCAGGGTCAAGGTCAGGGTGGAGGTCAGGGTCAAGGTCAAGGTAAGGGTAGAGGTCAGGTTCAGGCTCAAGGTCAGGGTGAAGGTCAGGGTCAAGGTCAAGGTCAGGGTGGAGGTCAGAGTCAAAGTCAAGGTCAGGCTGAAGGTCAGGGTCAAAGTCAAGGTCAGGGCGAAGGTCAGGGTCAGGTTCAAGGTCAGAGTGGAGGTCAGGGTAGAGGTCCGGGTCAGGGTCAAGGTCAGGGTGGAGGTCAGGGTCAGAGTCAAGGTCAGGGTGGAGGTCAGGGTGGAGGTCAAGGTCAGGGTGGAGGTCAGGGTCAGGGTCAAGGTCAGGGTATAGAACAGGGTCAGGGTCAATGTAGGGGTAGAGGTCAGGGTCACAGTCAAGGTCAGGGTGGAGGTCAGGGTCAGAGTCAAGGTCAGAGTGACGGTCAGGTTCCGGGTCAAGGTCAGGGCGGAGGTCAGAGTCAAAGTCAAGGTCAGGCTGAAGGTCAGGGTCAAAGTCAAGGTCAGGGCGAAGGTCAGGGTCAGGTTCAAGGTCAGAGTGGAGGTCAGGGTAGAGGTCCGGGTCAGGGTCAAGGTCAGGGTGGAGGTCAGGGTCAGAGTCAAGGTCAGGGTGGAGGTCAGGGTGGAGGTCAAGGTCAGGGTGGAGGTCAGGGTCAGGGTTAAGGTCAGGGTATAGAACAGGGTCAGGGTCAATGTAGGGGTAGAGGTCAGGGTCACAGTCAAGGTCAGGGTGGAGGTCAGGGTCAGAGTCAAGGTCAGAGTGAAGGTCAGGGTCAGGAACAAGGTCAGGGTGGAGGTCAGGGTCACAGTCAAGTTCAGGGTGAAGGTCAGGGAGGAGGTCAGGGTCAGGGTCAAGGTCAGGGTGAAGGTCAGGGTCAGGGTCAAGGTCAGGGTGGAGGTCAGGGTCAGGGTCAAAGTCAGGGTGTAGGTCAGGGTCAGAGTCAAGGTCAGAGTGGAGGTCAGGGTCAGGGTCAAGGTCAGGGTGGAGGTCAGGGTCAAAGTCAAGGTCAGGGTGCAGGTCAGGGTCAAAGTCAAGGTCAGGCTGAAGGTTCGGGTCTAAGTCAAGGTCAGGGCGGAGGTCAGGGTCGTGTTCAAGGTCAGAGTGGAGGTCAGGGTAGAGGTCCGGGTCAGGGTCAAGGTCGGGGTGGAGGTCAGGGTCAGGGTCAAGGTCAGGGTGGAGGTCAGGGTGGAGGTCAAGGTCAGGGTAGAGGTCAGGGTCAAGGTCAAGGTCAGGGTGGAGCTCAGGGTTAGGGTCAAGGTCAGGGTCGAGGTCAGGGTCAAAGTGGAGGTCAGGGTCAGCGTCAAGGTCAGGGTGGAGGTCAGGGTCAGGGTCAGAGTCAGGGTGGAGGTCAGGGTCAAGGTCAAGGTGAAGGAGGAGGTCAGGGTCAGAGTCAAGGTCAGGGTGGGGGTCAGGGTCAGGGTCAAGGTCAGGGTGAAGGTCAGGGTCAGGGTCAAGGTCAGGGTATAGGTCAGGGTCAGGGTCGATGTAGGGGTGGAGGTCAGGGTCACAGTCAAGGTCAGGGTGGAGGTCAGGGTCAGAGTCAAGGTCAGAGTAAAGGTCAGGGTCAGGGTCAAGGTCAGGGTGAAGGTCAGGGTCAGGGTCAAGGTCAGGGTGGAGGTCAGGGTCAGGGTCAAGGTCAGGGTGGAGGTCAGCGTCGAGGTCAAGGTAAGGGTAGAGGTCAGGTTCAGGCTCAAGGTCAGGGTGAAGGTCAGGGTCAAGGTCAAGGTCAGGGTGGAGTTTAGGGTCAGGGTCAAGGTCAGGGTGGAGGTCAGAGTCGGGGTCAAGATCAGGTTGAAGGTCAGGGTCGGGGTCAAGGTCAGGGTGGATGTCAGAGTGGAGGTCAGGGTTAGGGTCAAGGTCAGGGTGGAGGTCAGGGTCAGCGTCAAGGTCAGGGTGGAGGTCAGGGTCAGGGTCAGAGTCAGGGATGAGGTCAGGGTCAAGGTCAAGGTCAAGGAGGAGGTCAGGGTCAGAGTCAAGGTCAGGGTGGAGGTCGGGGTCGAAGTCAAGGTCAGGCCGAAGGTCAGGGTCAAGGTCAAGGTCAGGGTGGAGGTCAGGGTCAGGGTCAAGGTCAGGGTGGAGGTCAGGGTCAAAGTCAAGGTCAGGGTGGAGGTCAGGGTCAAAGTCAAGGTCAGGCTGAAGGTCAAGGTCAAGGTCAAGGTCAGGGTGGAGGTCAGGGTCAGGGTCAAGGTCAAAGTGATGGTCAGGTTCCGGGTCAAGGTCAGGGTGGAGGTCAGAGTCAAAGTCAAGGTCAGGGTGGAGGTCAGGGTCAAAGTCAAGGTCAGGCTGAAGGTCAGGGTCAAAGTCAAGGTCAGGGCAAAGGTCAGGGTCAGGTTCAAGGTCAGAGTGGAGGTCAGGGTAGAGGTCCGGGTCAGGGTCAAGGTCAGGGTGGAGGTCAGGGTCAGAGTCAAGGTCAGGGTGGAGGTCCGGGTGGAGGTCAAGGTCAGGGTGGAGGTCAGGGTCAGGGTCAAGGTCAGGGTATAGGTCAGGGTCAGGGTCAATGTAGGGGTAGAGGTCAGGGTCACAGTCAAGGTCAGGGTGGAGGTCAGGGTCAGAGTCAAGGTCAGAGTGGAGGTCAGGGTCAGGAACAATGTCAGGGTAGAAGTCAGGGTCACAGTCAAGGTCAGGGTAAAGGTCAGGGAGGAGGTCAGGGTTAGGGTCAAGGTCAGGGAGGAGGTCAGGGTCAGGGTCAAGGTCGGGGTGGAGGTCAGGGTCAAAGTCAAGATCAGGCTGAAGGTCAGGGTCAAGGTCAAGGTCAGGGTAGAGGTCAGGGTCAAGGTCAAGGTCAGGGTGGAGGTCAGGGTCACAGTCAAGGTCAGGGTGCAGGTCAGGGTCAAGGTCAAGGTCAGGGTGGAGGTCAGGGTCGGGGTCAAGGTCAGGGTGGAGGTCAGGGTCAGGGTCAAGGTCAGGGTCAGCGTCAAGGTCAGGGTGAAGGTCAGGGTCAGGGTCAGAGTCAGGGTGGAGGTCAGGGTCAAGGTCAAGGTCAAGGAGGAGGTCAGGGTCAGAGTCAAGGTCAGGGTGGAGGTCAGGGTCAAGGTCAAGGTCAAGAAGGAGGTCAGGGTCAGGGTCAAGTTCAGAGTAGAGGTCAGGGTCAGGGTCGAGGTCAGAGTAGAGGTCAGGTTCCGGGTCAAGGTCAGGGTGGAGGTCAGGGTCGGAGTCAAGGTCAGGCTGAAAGTCAGAGTCAAGGTCAAGGTCAGGGTGGAGGTCAGGGTCAGGGTCAAGGTCAAAGTGACGGTCAGGTTCCGAGTCAAGGTCAGGGTGAAGGTCAGAGTCAAAGTCAAGGTCAGGGTGGAGGTCAGGGTCAAAGTCAAGGTCAGGCTGAAGGTCAGGGTCAAAGTCAAGGTCAGGGCGAAGGTCAGGGTCAGGTTCAAGGTCAGAGTGGAGGTCAGGGTAGAGGTCCGGGTCAGGGTCAAGGTCAGGGTGGAGGTCAGGGTCAGAGTCAAGGTCAGGGTGGAGGTCAGGGTGGAGGTCAAGGTCAGGGTGGAGGTCAGGGTCAGGGTCAAGGTCAGGGTATAGAACAGGGTCAGGGTCAATGTAGGGGTAGAGGTCAGGGTCACAGTCAAGGTCAGCGTGGAGGTCAGGGTTAGAGTCAAGGTCAGAGTGAAGGTCAGGGTAGGAACAAGGTCAGGGTGGAGGTCAGGGTCACAGTCAAGGTCAGGGTGAAGGTCAGGGAGGAGGTCAGGGTCAGGGTCAAGGTCAGGGTGAAGGTCAGGGTCAGGGTCAAGGTCAGGGTGGAGGTCAGGGTCAGGGTCAAAGTCAGGGTGGAGGTCAGGGTCAGAGTCAAGGTCAGAGTGGAGGTCAGGGTCAGGGTCAAGGTCAGGGTGGAGGTCAGGGTCAAAGTCAAGGTCAGGGTGCAGGTCAGGGTCAAAGTCAAGGTCAGGCTGAAGGTCAGGGTCTAAGTCAAGGTCAGGGCGGAGGTCAGGGTCGTGTTCAAGGTCAGAGTGGAGGTCAGGGTAGAGGTCCGGGTCAGGGTCAAGGTCGGGGTGGAGGTCAGGGTCAGGGTCAAGGTCAGGGTGGAGGTCAGGGTGGAGGTCAAGGTCAGGGTAGAGGTCAGGGTCAAGGTCAAGGTCAGGGTGAAGCTCAGGGTTAGGGTCAAGGTCAGGGTCGAGGTCAGGGTCAAAGTGGAGGTCAGAATCAGCGTCAAGGTCAGGGTGGAGGTCAGGGTCAGGGTCAGAGTCAGGGTGGAGGTCAGGGTCAAGGTCAAGGTCAAGGAGGAGGTCAGGGTCAGAGTCAAGGTCAGGGTGGAGGTCAGGGTCAGGGTCAAGGTGAGGGTGAAGGTCAGGGTCAGGGTCAAGGTCAGGGTATAGGTCAGGGTCAGGGTCAATGTAGGGGTGGAGGTCAGGGTCACAGTCAAGGTCAGGGTGGAGGTCAGGGTCAGAGTCAAGGTCAGAGTGAAGGTCAGGGTCAGGGTCAAGGTCAGGGTAAAGGTCAGGGTCAGGGTCAAGGTCAAAGTGACGGTCAGGTTCCGGGTCAAGGTCAGGGTGGAGGTCAGAGTCAAAGTCAAGGTCAGGGTGGAGGTCAGGGTCAAAGTCAAGGTCAGGCTGAAGGTCAGGGTCAAAGTCAAGGTCAGGGCGAAGGTCAGGGTCAGGTTCAAGGTCAGAGTGGAGGTCAGGGTAGAGGTCCGGGTCAGGGTCAAGGTCAGGGTGGAGGTCAGGGTCAGAGTCAAGGTCAGGGTAGAGGTCAGGGTCAAGGTCAAGGTCAGGGTGGAGGTCAGGGTCACAGTCAAGGTCAGAGTGCACTTCAGGGTCGAGGTCAAGCTCAGGGTGGAGGTCAGGGTCGGGGTCAAGGTCAGGGTGGAGGTCAGGGTCAGGGTCAAGGTCAGGGTGGAGGTCAGGGTCAGCGTCAAGGTCAGGGTGGAGGTCAGGGTCAGGGTCAGAGTCAGGGTGGAGGTCAGGGTCAAGGAGGAGGTCAGGGTCAGAGTCAAGGTCAGGGTGGAGGTCAGGGTCAAGGTCAAGGTCAAGGAGGAGGTCAGGGTCAGGGTCAAGGTCAGAGTAGAGGTCAGGGTCAGGGTCGAGGTCAGAGTAGAGGTCAGGTTCCGGGTCAAGGTCAGGGTGGAGGTCAGGGTCAAAGTCAAGGTCAGGGTGGAGGTCAGGGTCAGGGTCAAGGTCAGGGTGGAGGTCAGGGTCAGAGTCAAGGTCAGGGTAGAGGTCAGGGTCAAGGTCAAGGTCAGGGTGGAGGTCAGGGTCAAGGTCAAGGTCAGGGTGAAGGTCAGGGTCAAAGTCAAGGTCAGGCTGAAGGTCAGGGTCAAAGTCAAGGTCAGGGCGGGGGTCAGGGTCAGGTTCAAGGTCAGAGTGGAGGTCAGGGTAGAGGTCCGGGTCAGGGTCCAGGTCAGGGTCGAGGTCAAGGTCAGGGTCAAGGTCAGGGCGGAGGTCAGGGTGGAGGTCAAGGTCAGGGTGGAGGTCAGGGTCAGGGTCAAGGTCAGGGTATAGATCAGGGTCAGGGTCAATGTAGGGCTAGAGGTCAGGGTCACAGTCAAGGTCAGGGTGGAGGTCAGGGTCAGAGTCAAGGTCAGAGTGGAGGTCAGGGTCAGGAACAAGGTCAGGGTGGAGGTCAGGGTCACAGTCAAGGTCAGGGTCAAGGTCAGGGAGAAGGTCAGGGTCAGGGTCAAGGTCAGGGTGAAGGTCAGGGTTAGGGTCAAGGTCAGGGTGGAGGTCAGTGTCAGGGTCAAGGTCAGGGTGGAGGTCAGGGTCAGAGTCAAGGTCAGAGTGGAGGTCAGGGTCAGGGTCGAGGTCAGGGTGAAGGTCAGGGTCAGAGTCAAGGTCAGGGTGGAGGTCAGGGTCACAGTCAAGGTCAGGGTGGAGGTCAGGGTCAGAGTTAAGGTCAGAGTGGAGGTCAGGGTGGAGGTCTGGGTCAGGGTCAAAGTCAGGGTGGAGGTCAGGGTCAAGGTCAAGGTCAGGGTATAGGTCAGGGTCAGGGTCAATGTAGGGGTGGAGGTCAGGGTCACAGTCAAGGTCAGGGTGGAGGTCAGGGTCAGAGTTAAGGTCAGAGTGGAGGTCAGGGTCAGGGTCAAGGTCAGGCTGAAGGTCAGGGTCAGGGTCAAGGTCAGGGTGGAGGTCAGGGTTAGGGTCAAGGTCAGAGTAGAGGTCAGGTTCCGGGTCAAGGTCAGAGTAGAGGTCAGGTTCCGGGTCAAGTTCAGGGTGGAGGTCAGGGTCAAAGTCAAGGTCAGGGTGGAGGTCAGGGTCAGGGTCAAGGTCAGGCTGGAGGTCAGGGTTAGGGTCAAGGTCAGGGTGGAGGTCAGGGTCAGCGTCAAGGTCAGGGTGGAGGTCAGGGTCAGGGTCAGAGTCAGGGATGAGGTCAGGGTCAAGGTCAAGGTCAAGGAGGAGGTCAGGGTCAGAGTCAAGGTCAGGGTGGAGGTCAGGGTCAGGGTCAAGGTTAGGGTGAAGGTCAGGGTCCGGTTCAAGGTCAGGGTATAGGTCAGGGTCAGGGTCAATGTAGGGGTGGAGGTCAGGGTCATAGTCAAGGTCAGGGTGGAGGTCAGGGTCAGAGTCAAGGTCAGGGTGGTGGTCAGGGTCAAGGTCAAGGTCAGGGTAGAGGTCAGGTTCAGGCTCAAGGTCAGGGTGAAGGTCAGGGTCAAGGTCAAGGTCAGGGTGGAGGTCAGGGTCAGGGTCAAGGTCAGGGTGGAGGTCAGAGTCGGGGTCAAGATCAGGTTGAAGGTCAGGGTCGGGGTCAAGGTCAGGGTGGATGTCAGGGTGGAGGTCAGGGTTAGGGTCAAGGTCAGGGTGGAGGTCAGGGTCAGCGTCAAGGTCAGGGTGGAGGTCAGGGTCTGGGTCAGAGTCGGGGATGAGGTCAGGGTCAAGGTCAAGGTCAAGGAGGAGGTCAGGGTCAGAGTCAAGGTCAGGGTGGAGGTCAGGGTCAAAGTCAAGGTCAGGCTGAAGGTCAGGGTCAAGGTCAAGGTCAGGGTGGAGGTCAGGGTCAGGGTCAAGGTTAGGGTGGAGGTCAGGGTCAAAGTCAAGGTCAGGGTGGAGGTCAGGGTCAAAGTCAAGGTCAGGCTGAAGGTCAGGGTCAAGGTCAAGGTCAGGGTGGAGGTCAGGGTCAGGGTCAAGGTCAAAGTGACGGTCAGGTTCCGGGTCAAGGTCAGGGTGGAGGTCAGAGTCAAAGTCAAGGTCAGGGTGAAGGTCAGGGTCAAAGTCAAGGTCAGGGCGAAGGTCAGGGTCAGGTTCAAGGTCAGAGTGGAGGTCAGGGTAGAGGTCCGGGTCAGAGTCAAGGTCAGGGTGGAGGTCAGGGTCAGAGTCAAGGTCAGGGTGGAGGTCAGGGTGGAGGTCAAGGTCAGGGTGGAGGTCAGGGTTAGGGTCAAGGTCAGGGAGGAGGTCAGGGTCAGGGTCAAGGTCGGGGTGGAGGTCAGGGTCAAAGTCAAGATCAGGCTGAAGGTCAGGGTCAAGGTCAAGGTCAGGGTGGAGGTCAGGGTCAGGGTCAAGGTCAGGGTGGAGGTCAGGGTCAAAGTCAAGGTCAGGGTGGAGGTCAGGGTCAAAGTCGAGGTCAGGCTGAAGGTCCGGGTCTAAGTCAAGGTCAGGGCGGAGGTCAGGGTCGTGTTCAAGGTCAGAGTGGAGGTCAGGGTAGAGGTCCGGGTCAGGGTCAAGGTCAGGGTGGAGGTCAGGGTCAGGGTGGAGGTCAGGGTGGAGGTCAAGGTCAGGGTAGAGGTCAGGGTCAAGGTCAAGGTCAGGGTGAAGCACAGGGTTAGGGTCAAGGTCAGGGTGGAGGTCAGGGTCAGGGTGGAGGTCAGGGTCAGCGTCAAGGTCAGGGTGGAGGTCAGGGTCAGGGTCAGAGTCAGGGTGGAGGTCAGGGTCAAGGTCAAGGTCAAGGAGGAGGTCAGGGTCAGAGTCAAGGTCAGGGTGGAGGTCAGGGTCAGGGTCACAGTCAGGGTGGAGGTCAGGGACAGGGTCAAGGT
Source organism: Tenthredo distinguenda (assembly GCA_947538915.1). Classification (NCBI taxonomy): domain Eukaryota; kingdom Metazoa; phylum Arthropoda; class Insecta; order Hymenoptera; family Tenthredinidae; genus Tenthredo; species Tenthredo distinguenda. Next base: position 8,540,981 of record OX384538.1, read on the forward strand.
CAGGGTGGAGGTCAGGGTCAAGTTCAAGGTCCGGGTGGAGGTCAGGGTCACAGTCAAGGTCAGGGTGCAGGTCAGGGTCAAGGTCAAGGTCAGGGTGAAGGTCAGGGTCAGGGTCAAGGTCAGGGTGGAGGTCAGGGTCAGGGTCAAGGTCAGGGTGGAGGTCAGGGTCAGCGTCAAGGTCAGGGTGGAGGTCAGGGTCAGGGTCAGAGTCAGGGTGGAGGTCAGGGTCAAGGTCAAGGTCAAGGAGGAGGTCAGGGTCAGAGTCAAGGTCAGGGTGGAGGTCAGGGTCAAGGCCAAGGTCAAGGAGGAGGTCAGGGTCAGGGTCAAGGTCAGAGTAGAGGTCAGGGTCAAGGTCGAGGTCAGAGTAGAGGTCAGGTTCCGGGTCAAGGTCAGGGTGGAGGTCAGGGTCAAAGTCAAGGTCAGGGTGGAGGTCAGGGTCAGGGTCAAGGTCAGGGTGGAGGTCAGGGTCAGAGTCAAGGTCAGGGTAGAGGTCAGGGTCAAGGTCGAGGTCAGGGTGGAGGTCAGGGTCGAAGTCAAGGACAGGGTGAAGGTCAGGGTCAAAGTCAAGGTCAGGCTGAAGGTCAGGGTCAAAGTCAAGGTCAGGGCGGAGGTCAGGGTCAGGTTCAAGGTCAGAGTGGAGGTCAGGGTAGAGGTCCGGGTCAGGGTCAAGGTCAGGGTGGAGGTCAGGGTCAGGGTCAAGGTCAGGGTATAGGTCAGGGTCAGGGTCAATGTAGGGCTAGAGGTCAGGGTCACAGTCGAGGTCAGAGTGGAGGTCAGGGTCAGAGTCGAGGTCAGAGTGGAGGTCAGGGTCAGGAACAAGGTCAGGGTGGAGGTCAGGGTCACAGTCAAGGTCAGGGCGGAGGTCAGGGAGGAGGTCAGGGTCAGGGTCAAGGTCAGGGTGGAGGTCAGGGACAGGGTCAAGGTCAGGGTGGAGGTCAGGGTCAAGTTCAAGGTCAGGGTGGAGGTCAGGGTCACAGTCAAGGTCAGGGTGAAGGTCAGGGTCAAGGTCAAGGTCAGCGTGGAGGTCACGCTCTGGGTCAAGGTCAGGGTGGAGGTCAGAGTCAAGGTCAAGGTCAGGGTGGAGGTCAGGTCCAGGGTCAAGGTCAGGGTGAAGGTCAGGGTCAAGGTTAAGGTCAGGGTGGAGGTCAGGGTCAGGGTCAAGGTCAGGGTGAAGGTCAGGGTTAGGGTCAAGGTCAGGGTGGAGGTCAGGATCAGCGTCAAGGTCAGGGTGGAGGTCAGGGTCAGGGTCGAGGTCAGAGTAGAGGTCAGGTTCCGGGTCAAGGTCAGGGTGGAGGTCAGGGTCAAAGTCAAGGTCAGGGTGGAGGTCAGAATGGAGGTCTGGGTCAGGGTCAAGGTCAGGGTGGAGGTCAGGGTCAAGGTCAAGGTCAGGGTATGGGTCAGGGTCAGGGTCAATGTAGGGGTGGAGGTCAGGGTCACAGTCAAGGTCAGGGTGGAGGTCAGGGTCAGAGTTGAGGTCAGAGTGGAGGTCAGGGTGGAGGTCTGCGTCAGGGTCAAAGTCAGGGTGGAGGTCAGGGTCAAGGTCAAGGTCAGGGTATAGGTCAGGGTCAGGGTCAATGTAGGGGTGGAGGTCAGGGTCACAGTCAAGGTCAGGGTAGAGGTCAGGGTCAGAGTTAAGGTCAGAGTGGAGGTCAGGGTCAGGGTCAAGAACAGGGTGAAGGTCAGGGTCAAGGTCAAGGTCAGGGTGGAGGTCAGGGTCAGGGTCAAGGTCAAAGTGACGGTCAGGTTCCGGGTCAAGGTCAGGGTGGAGGTCAGAATCAAAGTCAAGGTCAGGGTGGAGGTCAGGGTCAAAGTCAAGGTCAGGCTGAAGGTCAGGGTCAAAGTCAAGGTCAGGGCGAAGGTCAGGGTCAGGTTCAAGGTCAGAGTGGAGGTCAGGGTAGAGGTCCGGGTCAGGGTCAAGGTCAGGGTGGAGGTCAGGGTCAGAGTCAAGGTCAGGGTGGAGGTCAGGGTGGAGGTCAAGGTCAGGGTGGAGGTCAGGGTCAGGGTCAAGGTCAGGGTATGGAACAGGGTCAGGGTCAATGTAGGGGTGGAGGTCAGGGTCACAGTCAAGGTCAGGGTGGAGGTCAGAGTCAGAGTCAAGGTCAGAGTGAAGGTCAGGGTCAGGAACAAGGTCAGGGTGGAGGTCAGGGTCACAGTCAAGGTCAGGATGAAGGTCAGGGAGGAGGTCAGGGTCAGGGTCAAGGTCAGGGTGAAGGTCAGGGTCAGGGTCAAGGTCAGGGTGAAGGTCAGGGTCAGGGTCAAGGTCAGAGTATAGGTCAGGGTCAGGGTCAATGTAGGGGTGGAGGTCAGGGTCACAGTCAAGGTCAGGGTGGAGGTCAGGGTCAGAGTCAAGGTCAGCGTGAAGGTCAGGGTCAGGGTCAAGGTCAGGGTGAAGGTCAGGGTCAGGGTCAAGGTCAGGGTGGAGGTCAGGGTCAGGGTCACGGTCAGGGTGGAGGTCAGGGTCAAGGTCAAGGTAAGGGTAGAGATCAGGTTCAGGCTCAAGGTCAGGGTGAAGGTCAGGGTCAAGGTCAAGGTCAGGGTGGAGGTCAGGGTCAGGGTCAAGGTCAGGGTGGAGGTCAGAGTCGGGGTCAAGATCAGGTTGAAGGTCAGGGTCGGGGTCAAGGTCAGGGTGGATGTCAGGGTGGAGGTCTGCGTCAGGGTCAAAGTCAGGGTGGAGGTCAGGGTCAAGGTCAAGTTCAGGGTATAGGTCAGGGTCAGGGTCAATGTAGGGGTGGAGGTCAGGGTCACAGTCAAGGTCAGGGTAGAGGTCAGGGTCAGAGTTAAGGTCAGAGTGGAAGTCAGGATGGAGGTCTGGGTCAGGGTCAAGGTCAGGGTGGAGGTCAGGGTCAAGGTCAAGGTCAGGGTATGGGTCAGGGTCAGGGTCAATGTAGGGGTGGAGGTCAGGGTCACAGTCAAGGTCAGGGTGGAGGTCAGGGTCAGAGTTGAGGTCAGAGTGGAGGTCAGGGTGGAGGTCTGCGTCAGGGTCAAAGTCAGGGTGGAGGTCAGGGTCAAGGTCAAGGTCAGGGTATAGGTCAGGGTCAGGGTCAATGTAGGGGTGGAGGTCAGGGTCACAGTCAAGGTCAGGGTAGAGGTCAGGGTCAGAGTTAAGGTCAGAGTGGAGGTCAGGGTCAGGGTCAAGAACAGGGTGAAGGTCAGGGTCAAGGTCAAGGTCAGGGTGGAGGTCAGGGTCAGGGTCAAGGTCAAAGTGACGGTCAGGTTCCGGGTCAAGGTCAGGGTGGAGGTCAGAATCAAAGTCAAGGTCAGGGTGGAGGTCAGGGTCAAAGTCAAGGTCAGGCTGAAGGTCAGGGTCAAAGTCAAGGTCAGGGCGAAGGTCAGGGTCAGGTTCAAGGTCAGAGTGGAGGTCAGGGTAGAGGTCCGGGTCAGGGTCAAGGTCAGGGTGGAGGTCAGGGTCAGAGTCAAGGTCAGGGTGGAGGTCAGGGTGGAGGTCAAGGTCAGGGTGGAGGTCAGGGTCAGGGTCAAGGTCAGGGTATGGAACAGGGTCAGGGTCAATGTAGGGGTGGAGGTCAGGGTCACAGTCAAGGTCAGGGTGGAGGTCAGAGTCAGAGTCAAGGTCAGAGTGAAGGTCAGGGTCAGGAACAAGGTCAGGGTGGAGGTCAGGGTCACAGTCAAGGTCAGGGTGAAGGTCAGGGAGGAGGTCAGGGTCAGGGTCAAGGTCAGGGTGAAGGTCAGGGTCAGGGTCAAGGTCAGGGTGAAGGTCAGGGTCAGGGTCAAGGTCAGAGTATAGGTCAGGGTCAGGGTCAATGTAGGGGTGGAGGTCAGGGTCACAGTCAAGGTCAGGGTGGAGGTCAGGGTCAAAGTCAAGGTCAGCGTGAAGGTCAGGGTCAGGGTCAAGGTCAGGGTGAAGGTCAGGGTCAGGGTCAAGGTCAGGGTGGAGGTCAGGGTCAGGGTCACGGTCAGGGTGGAGGTCAGGGTCAAGGTCAAGGTAAGGGTAGAGATCAGGTTCAGGCTCAAGGTCAGGGTGAAGGTCAGGGTCAAGGTCAAGGTCAGGGTGGAGGTCAGGGTCAGGGTCAAGGTCAGGGTGAAGGTCAGAGTCGGGGTCAAGATCAGGTTGAAGGTCAGGGTCGGGGTCAAGGTCAGGGTGGATGTCAGGGTGGAGGTCTGCGTCAGGGTCAAAGTCAGGGTGGAGGTCAGGGTCAAGGTCAAGTTCAGGGTATAGGTCAGGGTCAGGGTCAATGTAGGGGTGGAGGTCAGGGTCACAGTCAAGGTCAGGGTAGAGGTCAGGGTCAGAGTTAAGGTCAGAGTGGAAGTCAGGGTCAGGGTCAAGAAGAGGGTGAAGGTCAGGGTCAAGGTCAAGGTCAGGGTGGAGGTCAGGGTCAGGGTCAAGGTCAGGGTGGAGGTCAGGGTCAAAGTCAAGGTCAGGGTGGAGGTCAGGGTCAAAGTCAAGGTCAGGCTGAAGGTCAGGGTCAAGGTCAAGGTCAGGGTGGAGGTCAGGGTCAGGGTCAAGGTCAAAGTGACGGTCAGGTTCCGGGTCAAGGTCAGGGTGGAGGTCAGAGTCAAAGTCAAGGTCAGGGTGGAGGTCAGGGTCAAAGTCAAGGTCAGGCTGAAGGTCAGGGTCAAAGTCAAGGTCAGGGCGAAGGTCAGGGTCAGGTTCAAGGTCAGAGTAGAGGTCAGGGTAGAGGTCCGGGTCAGGGTCAAGGTCAGGGTGGAGGTCAGGGTCAGAGTCAAGGTCAGGGTGGAGGTCAGGGTGGAGGTCAAGGTCAGGGTGGAGGTCAGGGTCAGGGTCAAGGTCAGGGTATAGAACAGGGTCAGGGTCAATGTAGGGGTAGAGGTCAGGGTCACAGTCAAGGTCAGGGTGGAGGTCAGGGTCAGAGTCAAGGTCAGAGTGAAGGTCAGGGTCAGGAACAAGGTCAGGGTGGAGGTCAGGGTCACAGTCAAGGTCAGGGTGAAGGTCAGGGAGGAGGTCAGGGTCAGGGTCAAGGTCAGGGTGAAGGTCAGGGTCAGGGTCAAGGTCAGGGTGAAGGTCAGGGTCAGGGTCAAGGTCAGAGTATAGGTCAGGGTCAGGGTCAATGTAGGGGTGGAGGTCAGGGTCACAGTCAAGGTCAGGGTGGAGGTCAGGGTCAGAGTCAAGGTCAGCGTGAAAGTCAGGGTCAGGGTCAAGGTCAGGGTGAAGGTCAGGGTCAGGGTCAAGGTCAGGGTGGAGGTCAGGGTCAGGGTCAAGGTCAGGGTGGAGGTCAGGGTCAAGGTCAAGGTAAGGGTAGAGGTCAGGTTCAGGCTCAAGGTCAGGGTGAAGGTCAGGGTCAAGGTCAAGGTCAGGGTGGAGGTCAGGGTCAGGGTCAAGGTCAGGGTGGAGGTCAGAGTCGGGGTCAAGATCAGGTTGAAGGTCAGGGTCGGGGTCAAGGTCAGGGTGGATGTCAGGGTGGAGGTCAGGGTCAGGGTCAAGGTCAGGGTGGAGGTCAGGGTCAGCGTCAAGGTCAGGGTGGAGGTCAGGGTCAGGGTCAAGGTCGGGGTGGAGGTCAGGGTCAAATTCAAGATGAGGCTGAAGGTCAGGGTCAAGGTCAAGGTCAGGGTGGAGGTCAGGGTCAGGGTCAAGGTCAGGCTGAAGGTCAGGGTCAAGGTCAAGGTCAGGGTGGAGGTCAGGGTCAAAGTCAAGGTCAGGCTGGAGGGTCAGGGTCAAGGTCAAGGTCAGGGTGGAGGTCAGGGTCAGGGTCAAGGTCAGAGTGACGGTCAGGTTCCGGGTCAAGGTCAGGGTGGAGGTGAGAGTCAAGGTCAAGGTCAGGGTGGAGGTCAGGGTCAGGGTCAAGGTCAGGGTGGAGGTCATGGTCAAAGTCAAGGTCAGGGTGGAGGTCAGGGTCAAAGTGAAGGTCAGGCTGAAGGTCAGGGTCAAGGTCAAGGTCAGGGTGGAGGTCAGGGTCAGGGTCAAGGTCAAAGTGACGGTCAGGTTCCGGGTGAAGGTCAGGGTGGAGGTCAGAGTCAAAGTCAAGGTCAGGGTGGAGGTCAGGGTCAAAGTCAAGGTCAGGCTCAAGGTCAGGGTCAAAGTCAAGGTCAGGGCGAAGGTCAAGGTTCAGGTTCAAGGTCAGAGTGTAGGTCAGGGTAGAGGTCCGGGTCAGGGTCAAGGTCAGGGTGGAGGTCAGGTTCAGAGTCAAGGTCAGGGTGGAGGTCAGGGTGGAGGTCAAGGTCAGGGTGGAGGTCAAGGTCAGGGTGGAGGTCAGGGTCACGGTCAAGGTCAGGGTATAGAACAGGGTCAGGGTCAATGTAGGGGTAGAGGTCAGGGTCACAGTCAAGGTCAGGGTGGAGGTCAGGGTCAGAGTCAAGGTCAGAGTGAAGGTCAGGGTCAGGAACAAGGTCAGGGTGGAGGTCAGGGTCACAGTCAAGGTCAGGGTGAAGGTCAGGGAGGAGGTCAGGGTCAGGGTCAAGGTCAGGGTGAAGGTCAGGGTCAGGGTCAAGGTCAGGGTGGAGGTCAGGGTCAGGGTCAAAGTCAGGGTGGAGGTCAGGGTCAGAGTCAAGGTCAGAGTGGAGGTCAGGGTCAGGGTCAAGGTCAGGGTGGAGGTCAGGTTCAGGGTCGAGGTCAGGTTGAAGGTCAGGGTCAGGGTCAAGGTCAGGGTGGAGGTCAGAGACGGGGTCAAGGTCAGGGTGAAGGTCAGGGTCGGGGTCAAGGTCAGAGTGGATGTCAGGGTGGATGTCAGGGTGGAGGTCAGGGTCAGGGTCAAGGTCGGGGTGGAGGTCAGGGTCAAATTCAAGATGAGGCTGAAGGTCAGGGTCAAGGTCAAGGTCAGGGTGGAGGTCAGGGTCAGGGTCAAGGTCAGGGTGGAGGTCAGGGTCAAAGTCAAGGTCAGGGTGCAGGTCAGGGTCAAAGTCAAGGTCAGGCTGAAGGTCAGGGTCTAAGTCAAGGTCAGGGCGGAGGTCAGGGTCGTGTTCAAGGTCAGAGTGGAGGTCAGGGTCAGGGTCAAGGTCAGGGTGAAGGTCAGGGTCAGGGTCAAGGTCAGGGTGAAGGTCAGGGTCAGGGTCAAGGTCAGAGTATAGGTCAGGGTCAGGGTCAATGTAGGGGTGGAGGTCAGGGTCACAGTCAAGGTCAGGGTGGAGGTCAGGGTCAGAGTCAAGGTCAGCGTGAAGGTCCGGGTCAGGGTCAAGGTCGGGGTGGAGGTCAGGGTCAGGGTCAAGGTCAGGGTGGAGGTCAGGGTGGAGGTCAAGGTCAGGGTAGAGGTCAGGGTCAAGGTCAAGGTAAGGGTGGAGGTCAGGTTCAGGCTCAAGGTCAGGCTGAAGGTCAGGGTCAAGGTCAAGGTCAGGGTGGAGGTCAGGGTCAGGGTCAAGGTCAGGGTGGAGGTCAGAGTCGGGGTCAAGATCAGGTTGAAGGTCAGGGTCGGGGTCAAGGTCAGGGTGGATGTCAGGGTGGAGGTCAGGGTTAGGGTCAAGGTCAGGGTGGAGGTCAGGGTCAGCGTCGAGGTCAGGGTGGAGGTCAGGGTCAGGGTCAGAGTCAGGGATGAGGTCGGGGTCAAAGTCAAGGTCAAGGAGGAGGTCAGGGTCAGAGTCAAGGTCAGGGTGGAGGTCAGGGTCAAAGTCAAGGTCAGGCTGAAGGTCAGGGTCAAGGTCAAGGTCAGGGTGGAGGTCAGGGTCAAGGTCAAGGTCAGGGTGGAAGTCAGGGTCAGGGTCAAGGTCAGGGTGGAGGTCAGGGTCAGAGTCAAGGTCAGAGTGAAGGTCAGGGTCAGGAACAAGGTCAGGGTGGAGGTCAGGGTCACAGTCAAGGTCAGGGTGAAGGTCAGGGAGGAGGTCAGGGTCAGGGTCAAGGTCAGGGTAAAGGTCAGGGTCAGGGTCAAGGTCAGGGTGAAGGTCAGGGTCAGGGTCAAGGTCAGAGTATAGGTCAGGGTCAGCGTCAAGGTCAGGGCGGAGGTCAGAGTCAAATTCAAGGTCAGGGTGGAGGTCAGGGTCAAAGTCAAGGTCAGGCTGAAGGTCAGGGTCAAGGTCAAGGTCAGGGTGGAGGTCAGGGTCAGGGTCAAGGTCAAAGTGACGGTCAGGTTCCGGGTCAAGGTCAGGGCGGAGGTCAGAGTCAAAGTCAAGGTCAGGGTGGAGGTCAGGGTCAAAGTCAAGGTCAGGCTGAAGGTCAGGGTCAAAGTCAAGGTCAGGGCGAAGGTCAGGGTCAGGTTCAAGGTCAGAGTGGAGGTCAGGGTAGAGGTCCGGGTCAGGGTCAAGGTCAGGGTGAAGGTCAGGGTCAGAGTCAAGGTCAGGGTGGAGGTCAGGGTGGAGGTCAAGGTCAGGGTGGAGGTCAGGGTCAGGGTCAAGGTCAGGGTATAGAACAGGGTCAGGGTCAATGTAGAAGTAGAGGTCAGGGTCACAGTCAAGGTCAGGGTGGAGGTCAGGGTCAGAGTCAAGGTCAGAGTGAAGGTCAGGGTCAGGAACAAGGTCAGGGTGGAGGTCAGGGTCACAGTCAAGGTCAGGGTGAAGGTCAGGGAGGAGGTCAGGGTCAGGGTCAAGGTCAGGGTGGAGGTCAGGGTCAGGGTCAAGGTCAGGGTGGAGGTCAGGGTCAGGGTCAAAGTCAGAGTGTAGGTCAGGGTCAGAGTCAAGGTCAGAGTGGAGGTCAGGGTCGGGGTCAAGGTCAGGGTGGAGGTCAGGGTCAAAGTCAAGGTCAGGGTGCAGGTCAGGGTCAAAGTCAAGGTCAGGCTGAAGGTCAGGGTCTAAGTCAAGGTCAGGGCGGAGGTCAGGGTCGTGTTCAAGGTCAGAGTGGAGGTCAGGGTAGAGGTCCGGGTCAGGGTCAAGGTCGGGGTGGAGGTCAGGGTCAGGGTCAAGGTCAGGGTGGAGGTCAGGGTGGAGGTCAAGGTCAGGGTAGAGGTCAGGGTCAAGGTCAAGGTCAGGGTGGAGCTCAGGGTTAAGGTCAAGGTCAGGGTCGAGGTCAGGGTCAAAGTGGAGGTCAGGGTCAGCGTCGAGGTCAGGGTGGAGGTCAGGGTCAGGGTCAGAGTCAGGGTGGAGGTCAGGGTCAAGGTCAAGGTGAAGGAGGAGGTCAGGGTCAGAGTCAAGGTCAGGGTGGGGGTCAGGGTCAGGGTGGGGGTCAGGGTGAAGGTCAGGGTCAGGGTCAAGGTCGGGGTATAGGTCAGGGTCAGGGTCAATGTAGGGGTGGAGGTCAGGGTCACAGTCAAGGTCAGGGAGGAGGTCAGGGTCAGAGTCAAGGTCAGGGTGGAGGTCGGGGTCGAAGTCAAGGTCAGGCCGAAGGTCAGGGTCAAGGTCAAGGTCAGGGTGGAGGTCAGGGTCAGGGTCAAGGTCAGGGTGGAGGTCAGGGTCAGGGTCAAGGTCAGGGTGAAGGTCAGGGTCAGGGTCAAGGTCAGAGTATAGGTCAGGGTCAGGGTCAATGTAGGGGTGGAGGTCAGGGTCACAGTCAAGGTCAGGGTGGAGGTCAGGGTCAAAGTCAAGGTCAGCGTGAAAGTCAGGGTCAGGGTCAAGGTCAGGGTGAAGGTCAGGGTCAGGGTCAAGGTCAGGGTGGAGGTCAGGGTCAGGGTCAAGGTCAGGGTGGAGGTCAGGGTCAAGGTCAAGGTAAGGGTAGAGGTCAGGTTCAGGCTCAAGGTCAGGGTGAAGGTCAGGGTCAAGGTCAAGGTCAGGGTGGAGGTCAGGGTCAGGGTCAAGGTCAGGGTGGAGGTCAGGGTCAAAGTCAAGGTCAGGGTGGAGGTCAGGGTCAAAGTCAAGGTCAGGCTGAAGGTCAGGGTCAAGGTCAAGGTCAGGGTGGAGGTCAGGGTCAGGGTCAAGGTCAAAGTGACGGTCAGGTTCCGGGTCAAGGTCAGGGTGGAGGTCAGAGTCAAAGTCAAGGTCAGGGTGGAGGTCAGGGTCAAAGTCAAGGTCAGGCTGAAGGTCAGGGCCAAGTCAAGGTCAGGGCGAAGGTCAGGGTCAGGTTCAAGGTCAGAGTGGAGGTCAGGGTAGAGGTCCGGGTCAGGGTCAAGGTCAGGGTGGAGGTCAGGGTCAGAGTCAAGGTCAGGGTGGAGGTCAGGGTGGAGGTCAAGGTCAGGGTGGAGGTCAGGGTCAGGGTCAAGGTCAGGGTATAGAACAGGGTCAGGGTCAATGTAGGGGTAGAGGTCAGGGTCACAGTCAAGGTCAGGGTGGAGGTCAGGGTCAGAGTGAAGGTCAGGAACAGGAACAAGGTCAGGGTGGAGGTCAGGGTCACAGTCAAGGTCAGGGTGAAGGTCAGGGAGGAGGTCAGGGTCAGGGTCAAGGTCAGGGTGAAGGTCAGGGTCAGGGTCAAGGTCAGGGTGGAGGTCAGGGTCAGGGTCAAAGTCAGGGTGGAGGTCAGGGTCAGAGTCAAGGTCAGAGTGGAGGTCAGGGTCAGGGTCAAGGTCAGGGTGGAGGTCAGGTTCAGGGTCGAGGTCAGGTTGAAGGTCAGGGTCAGGGTCAAGGTCAGGGTGGAGGTCAGAGACGGGGTCAAGGTCAGGGTGAAGGTCAGGGTCGGGGTCAAGGTCAGAGTGGATGTCAGGGTGGATGTCAGGGTGGAGGTCAGGGTCAGGGTCAAGGTCGGGGTGGAGGTCAGGGTCAAATTCAAGATGAGGCTGAAGGTCAGGGTCAAGGTCAAGGTCAGGGTGGAGGTCAGGGTCAGGGTCAAGGTCAGGGTGGAGGTCAGGGTCAAAGTCAAGGTCAGGGTGCAGGTCAGGGTCAAAGTCAAGGTCAGGCTGAAGGTCAGGGTCTAAGTCAAGGTCAGGGCGGAGGTCAGGGTCGTGTTCAAGGTCAGAGTGGAGGTCAGGGTCAGGGTCAAGGTCAGGGTGAAGGTCAGGGTCAGGGTCAAGGTCGGGGTGGAGGTCAGGGTCAGGGTCAAGGTCAGGGTGGAGGTCAGGGTGGAGGTCAAGGTCAGGGTAGAGGTCAGGGTCAAGGTCAAGGTAAGGGTGGAGGTCAGGTTCAGGCTCAAGGTCAGGGTGAAGGTCAGGGTCAAGGTCAAGGTCAGGGTGGAGGTCAGGGTCAGGGTCAAGGTCAGGGTGGAGGTCAGAGTCGGGGTCAAGATCAGGTTGAAGGTCAGGGTCAGCGTCGAGGTCAGGGTGGAGGTCAGGGTCAGGGTCAGAGTCAGGGATGAGGTCGGGGTCAAAGTCAAGGTCAAGGAGGAGGTCAGGGTCAGAGTCAAGGTCAGGGTGGAGGTCAGGGTCAAAGTCAAGGTCAGGCTGAAGGTCAGGGTCAAGGTCAAGGTCAGGGTGGAGGTCAGGGTCAAGGTCAAGGTCAGGGTGGAAGTCAGGGTCAGGGTCAAGGTCAGGGTGGAGGTCAGGGTCAGAGTCAAGGTCAGAGTGAAGGTCAGGGTCAGGAACAAGGTCAGGGTGGAGGTCAGGGTCACAGTCAAGGTCAGGGTGAAGGTCAGGGAGGAGGTCAGTGTCAGGGTCAAGGTCAGGGTAAAGGTCAGGGTCAGGGTCAAGGTCAGGGTGAAGGTCAGGGTCAGGGTCAAGGTCAGAGTATAGGTCAGGGTCAGGGTCAAGGTCAGGGCGGAGGTCAGAGTCAAATTCAAGGTCAGGGTAGAGGTCAGGGTCAAAGTCAAGGTCAGGCTGAAGGTCAGGGTCAAGGTCAAGGTCAGGGTGGAGGTCAGGGTCAGGGTCAAGGTCAAAGTGACGGTCAGGTTCCGGGTCAAGGTCAGGGCGGAGGTCAGAGTCAAAGTCAAGGTCAGGGTGGAGGTCAGGGTCAAAGTCAAGGTCAGGCTGAAGGTCAGGGTCAAAGTCAAGGTCAGGGCGAAGGTCAGGGTCAGGTTCAAGGTCAGAGTGGAGGTCAGGGTAGAGGTCCGGGTCAGGGTCAAGGTCAGGGTGAAGGTCAGGGTCAGAGTCAAGGTCAGGGTGGAGGTCAGGGTGGAGGTCAAGGTCAGGGTGGAGGTCAGGGTCAGGGTCAAGGTCAGAGTGAAGGTCAGGGTCAGGAACAAGGTCAGGGTGGAGGTCAGGGTCACAGTCAAGGTCAGGGTGAAGGTCAGGGAGGAGGTCAGGGTCAGGGTCAAGGTCAGGGTGGAGGTCAGGGTCAGGGTCAAGGTCAGGGTGGAGGTCAGGGTCAGGGTCAAAGTCAGGGTGTAGGTCAGGGTCAGAGTCAAGGTCAGAGTGGAGGTCAGGGTCGGGGTCAAGGTCAGGGTGGAGGTCAGGGTCAAAGTCAAGGTCAGGGTGCAGGTCAGGGTCAAAGTCAAGGTCAGGCTGAAGGTCAGGGTCTAAGTCAAGGTCAGGGCGGAGGTCAGGGTCGTGTTCAAGGTCAGAGTGGAGGTCAGGGTAGAGGTCCGGGTCAGGGTCAAGGTCGGGGTGGAGGTCAGGGTCAGGGTCAAGGTCAGGGTGGAGGTCAGGGTGGAGGTCAAGGTCAGGGTAGAGGTCAGGGTCAAGGTCAAGGTCAGGGTGGAGCTCAGGGTTAAGGTCAAGGTCAGGGTCGAGGTCAGGGTCAAAGTGGAGGTCAGGGTCAGCGTCGAGGTCAGGGTGGAGGTCAGGGTCAGGGTCAGAGTCAGGGTGGAGGTCAGGGTCAAGGTCAAGGTGAAGGAGGAGGTCAGGGTCAGAGTCAAGGTCAGGGTGGGGGTCAGGGTCAGGGTGGGGGTCAGGGTGAAGGTCAGGGTCAGGGTCAAGGTCGGGGTATAGGTCAGGGTCAGGGTGAATGTAGGGGTGGAGGTCAGGGTCACAGTCAAGGTCAGGGAGGAGGTCAGGGTCAGAGTCAAGGTCAGGGTGGAGGTCGGGGTCGAAGTCAAGGTCAGGCCGAAGGTCAGGGTCAAGGTCAAGGTCAGGGTGGAGGTCAGGGTCAGGGTCAAGGTCAGGGTGGAGGTCAGGGTCAGGGTCAAGGTCAGGGTGAAGGTCAGGGTCAGGGTCAAGGTCAGAGTATAGGTCAGGGTCAGGGTCAATGTAGGGGTGGAGGTCAGGGTCACAGTCAAGGTCAGGGTGGAGGTCAGGGTCAAAGTCAAGGTCAGCGTGAAAGTCAGGGTCAGGGTCAAGGTCAGGGTGAAGGTCAGGGTCAGGGTCAAGGTCAGGGTGGAGGTCAGGGTCAGGGTCAAGGTCAGGGTGGAGGTCAGGGTCAAGGTCAAGGTAAGGGTAGAGGTCAGGTTCAGGCTCAAGGTCAGGGTGAAGGTCAGGGTCAAGGTCAAGGTCAGGGTGGAGGTCAGGGTCAGGGTCAAGGTCAGGGTGGAGGTCAGAGTCGGGGTCAAGATCAGGTTGAAGGTCAGGGTCGGGGTCAAGGTCAGGGTGGATGTCAGGGTGGAGGTCAGGGTCAGGGTCAAGGTCAGGGTGGAGGTCAGGGTCAGCGTCAAGGTCAGGGTGGAGGTCAGGGTCAGGGTCAAGGTCGGGGTGGAGGTCAGGGTCAAATTCAAGATGAGGCTGAAGGTCAGGGTCAAGGTCAAGGTCAGGGTGGAGGTCAGGGTCAGGGTCAAGGTCAGGCTGAAGGTCAGGGTCAAGGTCAAGGTCAGGGTGGAGGTCAGGGTCAAAGTCAAGGTCAGGCTGGAGGGTCAGGGTCAAGGTCAAGGTCAGGGTGGAGGTCAGGGTCAGGGTCAAGGTCAGAGTGACGGTCAGGTTCCGGGTCAAGGTCAGGGTGGAGGTCAGAGTCAAGGTCAAGGTCAGGGTGAAGGTCAGGGTCAGGGTCAAGGTCAGGGTGGAGGTCATGGTCAAAGTCAAGGTCAGGGTGGAGGTCAGGGTCAAAGTGAAGGTCAGGCTGAAGGTCAGGGTCAAGGTCAAGGTCAGGGTGGAGGTCAGGGTCAGGGTCAAGGTCAAAGTGACGGTCAGGTTCCGGGTGAAGGTCAGGGTGGAGGTCAGAGTCAAAGTCAAGGTCAGGGTGGAGGTCAGGGTCAAAGTCAAGGTCAGGCTCAAGGTCAGGGTCAAAGTCAAGGTCAGGGCGAAGGTCAAGGTTCAGGTTCAAGGTCAGAGTGTAGGTCAGGGTAGAGGTCCGGGTCAGGGTCAAGGTCAGGGTGGAGGTCAGGTTCAGAGTCAAGGTCAGGGTGGAGGTCAGGGTGGAGGTCAAGGTCAGGGTGGAGGTCAAGGTCAGGGTGGAGGTCAGGGTCACGGTCAAGGTCAGGGTATAGAACAGGGTCAGGGTCAATGTAGGGGTAGAGGTCAGGGTCACAGTCAAGGTCAGGGTGGAGGTCAGGGTCAGAGTGAAGGTCAGGGTCAGGAACAAGGTCAGGGTGGAGGTCAGGGTCACAGTCAAGGTCAGGGTGAAGGTCAGGGAGGAGGTCAGGGTCAGGGTCAAGGTCAGGGTGAAGGTCAGGGTCAGGGTCAAGGTCAGGGTGGAGGTCAGGGTCAGGGTCAAAGTCAGGGTGGAGGTCAGGGTCAGAGTCAAGGTCAGAGTGGAGGTCAGGGTCAGGGTCAAAGTCAGGGTGGAGGTCAGGTTCAGGGTCGAGGTCAGGTTGAAGGTCAGGGTCAGGGTCAAGGTCAGGGTGGAGGTCAGAGACGGGGTCAAGGTCAGGGTGAAGGTCAGGGTCGGGGTCAAGGTCAGAGTGGATGTCAGGGTGGATGTCAGGGTGGAGGTCAGGGTCAGGGTCAAGGTCGGGGTGGAGGTCAGGGTCAAATTCAAGATGAGGCTGAAGGTCAGGGTCTAAGTCAAGGTCAGGGCGGAGGTCAGGGTCGTGTTCAAGGTCAGAGTGGAGGTCAGGGTCAGGGTCAAGGTCAGGGTGAAGGTCAGGGTGAGGGTCAAGGTCAGGGTGAAGGTCAGGGTCAGGGTCAAGGTCAGAGTATAGGTCAGGGTCAGGGTCAATGTAGGGGTGGAGGTCAGGGTCACAGTCAAGGTCAGGGTGGAGGTCAGGGTCAGAGTCAAGGTCAGCGTGAAGGTCCGGGTCAGGGTCAAGGTCGGGGTGGAGGTCAGGGTCAGGGTCAAGGTCAGGGTGGAGGTCAGGGTGGAGGTCAAGGTCAGGGTAGAGGTCAGGGTCAAGGTCAAGGTAAGGGTGGAGGTCAGGTTCAGGCTCAAGGTCAGGGTGAAGGTCAGGGTCAAGGTCAAGGTCAGGGTGGAGGTCAGGGTCAGGGTCAAGGTCAGGGTGGAGGTCAGAGTCGGGGTCAAGATCAGGTTGAAGGTCAGGGTCGGGGTCAAGGTCAGGGTGGATGTCAGGGTGGAGGTCAGGGTTAGGGTCAAGGTCAGGGTGGAGGTCAGGGTCAGCGTCGAGGTCAGGGTGGAGGTCAGGGTCAGGGTCAGAGTCAGGGATGAGGTCGGGGTCAAAGTCAAGGTCAAGGAGGAGGTCAGGGTCAGAGTCAAGGTCAGGGTGGAGGTCAGGGTCAAAGTCAAGGTCAGGCTGAAGGTCAGGGTCAAGGTCAAGGTCAGGGTGGAGGTCAGGGTCAAGGTCAAGGTCAGGGTGGAAGTCAGGGTCAGGGTCAAGGTCAGGGTGGAGGTCAGGGTCAGAGTCAAGGTCAGAGTGAAGGTCAGGGTCAGGAACAAGGTCAGGGTGGAGGTCAGGGTCACAGTCAAGGTCAGGGTGAAGGTCAGGGAGGAGGTCAGGGTCAGGGTCAAGGTCAGGGTAAAGGTCAGGGTCAGGGTCAAGGTCAGGGTGAAGGTCAGGGTCAGGGTCAAGGTCAGAGTATAGGTCAGGGTCAGGGTCAAGGTCAGGGCGGAGGTCAGAGTCAAATTCAAGGTCAGGGTGGAGGTCAGGGTCAAAGTCAAGGTCAGGCTGAAGGTCAGGGTCAAGGTCAAGGTCAGGGTGGAGGTCAGGGTCAGGGTCAAGGTCGAAGTGACGGTCAGGTTCCGGGTCAAGGTCAGGGCGGAGGTCAGAGTCAAAGTCAAGGTCAGGGTGGAGGTCAGGGTCAAAGTCAAGGTCAGGCTGAAGGTCAGGGTCAAAGTCAAGGTCAGGGCGAAAGTCAGGGTCAGGTTCAAGGTCAGAGTGGAGGTCAGGGTAGAGGTCCGGGTCAGGGTCAAGGTCAGGGTGAAGGTCAGGGTCAGAGTCAAGGTCAGGGTGGAGGTCAGGGTGGAGGTCAAGGTCAGGGTGGAGGTCAGGGTCAGGGTCAAGGTCAGGGTATAGAACAGGGTCAGGGTCAATGTAGGGGTAGAGGTCAGGGTCACAGTCAAGGTCAGGGTGGAGGTCAGGGTCAGAGTCAAGGTCAGAGTGAAGGTCAGGGTCAGGAACAAGGTCAGGGTGGAGGTCAGGGTCACAGTCAAGGTCAGGGTGAAGGTCAGGGAGGAGGTCAGGGTCAGGGTCAAGGTCAGGGTGGAGGTCAGGGTCAAGGTCAGGGTGGAGGTCAGGGTCAGGGTCAAGGTCAGGGTGGAGGTCAGGGTCAGGGTCAAAGTCAGGGTGTAGGTCAGGGCCAGAGTCAAGGTCAGAGTGGAGGTCAGGGTCAGGGTCAAGGTCAGGGTGGAGGTCAGGGTCAAAGTCAAGGTCAGGGTGCAGGTCAGGGTCAAAGTCAAGGTCAGGCTGAAGGTCAGGGTCTAAGTCAAGGTCAGGGCGGAGGTCAGGGTCGTGCTCAAGGTCAGAGTGGAGGTCAGGGTAGAGGTCCGGGTCAGGGTCAAGGTCGGGGTGGAGGTCAGGGTCAGGGTCAAGGTCAGGGTGGAGGTCAGGGTGGAGGTCAAGGTCAGGGTAGAGGTCAGGGTCAAGGTCAAGGTCAGGGTGGAGCTCAGGGTTAAGGTCAAGGTCAGGGTCGAGGTCAGGGTCAAAGTGGAGGTCAGGGTCAGCGTCGAGGTCAGGGTGGAGGTCAGGGTCAGGGTCAGAGTCAGGGTGGAGGTCAGGGTCAAGGTCAAGGTGAAGGAGGAGGTCAGGGTCAGAGTCAAGGTCAGGGTGGGGGTCAGGGTCAGGGTGGGGGTCAGGGTGAAGGTCAGGGTCAGGGTCAAGGTCGGGGTATAGGTCAGGGTCAGGGTCAATGTAGGGGTGGAGGTCAGGGTCACAGTCAAGGTCAGGGAGGAGGTCAGGGTCAGAGTCAAGGTCAGGGTGGAGGTCGGGGTCGAAGTCAAGGTCAGGCCGAAGGTCAGGGTCAAGGTCAAGGTCAGGGTGGAGGTCAGGGTCAGGGTCAAGGTCAGGGTGGAGGTCAGGGTCAAAGTCAAGGTCAGGGTGGAGGTCAGGGTCAAAGTCAAGGTCAGGCTGAAGGTCAAGGTCAAGGTCAAGGTCAGGGTGGAGGTCAGGGTCAGGGTCAAGGTCAAAGTGACGGTCAGGTTCCGGGTCAAGGTCAGGGTGGAGGTCAGAGTCAAAGTCAAGGTCAGGGTGGAGGTCAGGGTCAGGGTCAAGGTCAGGGTGGAGGTCAGGGTGGAGGTCAAGGTCAGGGTAGAGGTCAGGGTCAAGGTCAAGGTCAGGGTGGAGCTCAGGGTTAGGGTCAAGGTCAGGGTCGAGGTCAGGGTCAAAGTGGAGGTCAGGGTCAGCGTCAAGGTCAGGGTGAAGGTCAGGGTCAGGGTCAGAGTCAGGGTGGAGGTCAGGGTCAAGGTCAAGGTCAAGGAGGAGGTCAGGGTCAGAGTCAAGGTCAGGGTGGAGGTCAGCGTCAAGGTCAAGGTAAGGGTAGAGGTCAGGTTCAGGCTCAAGGTCAGGGTGAAGGTCAGGGTCAAGGTCAAGGTCAGGGTGGAGGTCAGGGTCAGGGTCAAGGTCAGGGTGGAGGTCAGAGTCGGGGTCAAGATCAGGTTGAAGGTCAGGGTCGGGGTCAAGGTCAGGGTGGATGTCAGGGTGGAGGTCAGGGTTAGGGTCAAGGTCAGGGTGGAGGTCAGGGTCAGCGTCAAGGTCAGGGTGGAGGTCAGGGTCAGGGTCAGAGTCAGGGATGAGGTCAGGGTCAAGGTCAAGGTCAAGGAGGAGGTCAGGGTCAGAGTCAAGGTCAGGATGGAGGTCGGGGTCGAAGTCAAGGTCAGGCCGAAGGTCAGGGTCAAGGTCAAGGTCAGGGTGGAGTTCAGGGTCAGGGTCAAGGTCAGGGTGGAGGTCAGGGTCAAAGTCAAGGTCAGGGTGGAGGTCAGGGTCAAAGTCGAGGTCAGGCTGAAGGTCAAGGTCAAGGTCAAGGTCAGGGTGGAGGTCAGGGTCAGGGTCAAGGTCAAAGTGACGGTCAGGTTCCGGGTCAAGGTCAGGGTGGAGGTCAGAGTCAAAGTCAAAATCAGGGTGGAGGTCAGGGTCAGGGTCAAGGTCAGGGTGGAGGTCAGGGTGGAGGTCAGGGTCAAGGTCAAGGTCAAGGAGGAGGTCAGGGTCAGAGTCAAGGTCAGGGTGGAGGTCAGGGTCAGGGTCAAGGTCAGGGTGAAGGTCAGGGACAGGGTCAAGGTCAGGGTATAGGTCAGGGTCAGGGTCAATGTGGGGGTGGAGGTCAGGGTCACAGTCAAGGTCAGGGTGGAGGTCAGGGTCAGAGTCAAGGTCAGAGTGAAGGTCAGGGTCAGGGTCAAGGTCAGGGTGAAGGTCAGGGTCAGGGTCAAGGTCAGGGTGGAGGTCAGGGTCAGGGTCAAGGTCAGGGTGGAGGTCAGGGTCAAGGTCAAGGTAAGGGTAGAGGTCAGGTTCAGGCTCAAGGTCAGGGTGAAGGTCAGGGTCAAGGTCAAGGTCAGGGTGGAGGTCAGAGTCGAAGTCAAGGTCAGGCTGAAGGTCAGGGTCAAAGTCAAGGTCAGGGCGAAGGTCAGGGTCAGGTTCAAGGTCAGAGTGGAGGTCAGGGTGGAGGTCCGGGTCAGGGTCAAGGTCAGGGTGGAGGTCAGGGTCAGAGTCAAGGTCAGGGTGGAGGTCAGGGTGGAGGTCAAGGTCAGGGTGGAGGTCAGGGTCAGGGTCAAGGTCAGGGTATAGGACAGGGTCAGGGTCAATGTAGGGTTAGAGGTCAGGGTCACAGTCAAGGTCAGGGTGGAGGTCAGGGTCAGAGTCAAGGTCAGAGTGACGGTCAGGTTCCTAGTCAAGGTCAGGGCGGAGGTCAGAGTCAAAGTCAAGGTCAGGCTGAAGGTCAGGGTCAAAGTCAAGGTCAGGGTGCAGGTCAGGGTCAAAGTCAAGGTCAGGCTGAAGGTCAGGGTCTAAGTCAAGGTCAGGGCGGAGGTCAGGGTCGTGCTCAAGGTCAGAGTGGAGGTCAGGGTAGAGGTCCGGGTCAGGGTCAAGGTCGGGGTGGAGGTCAGGGTCAGGGTCAAGGTCAGGGTGGAGGTCAGGGTGGAGGTCAAGGTCAGGGTAGAGGTCAGGGTCAAGGTCAAGGTCAGGGTGGAGCTCAGGGTTAAGGTCAAGGTCAGGGTCGAGGTCAGGGTCAAAGTGGAGGTCAGGGTCAGCGTCGAGGTCAGGGTGGAGGTCAGGGTCAGGGTCAGAGTCAGGGTGGAGGTCAGGGTCAAGGTCAAGGTGAAGGAGGAGGTCAGGGTCAGAGTCAAGGTCAGGGTGGGGGTCAGGGTCAGGGTGGGGGTCAGGGTGAAGGTCAGGGTCAGGGTCAAGGTCGGGGTATAGGTCAGGGTCAGGGTCAATGTAGGGGTGGAGGTCAGGGTCACAGTCAAGGTCAGGGAGGAGGTCAGGGTCAGAGTCAAGGTCAGGGTGGAGGTCGGGGTCGAAGTCAAGGTCAGGCCGAAGGTCAGGGTCAAGGTCAAGGTCAGGGTGGGGGTCAGGGTCAGGGTCAAGGTCAGGGTGGAGGTCAGGGTCAAAGTCAAGGTCAGGGTGGAGGTCAGGGTCAAAGTCAAGGTCAGGCTGAAGGTCAAGGTCAAGGTCAAGGTCAGGGTGGAGGTCAGGGTCAGGGTCAAGGTCAAAGTGACGGTCAGGTTCCGGGTCAAGGTCAGGGTGGAGGTCAGAGTCAAAGTCAAGGTCAGGGTGGAGGTCAGGGTCAGGGTCAAGGTCAGGGTGGAGGTCAGGGTGGAGGTCAAGGTCAGGGTAGAGGTCAGGGTCAAGGTCAAGGTCAGGGTGGAGCTCAGGATTAGGGTCAAGGTCAGGGTCGAGGTCAGGGTCAAAGTGGAGGTCAGGGTCAGCGTCAAGGTCAGGGTGAAGGTCAGGGTCAGGGTCAGAGTCAGGGTGGAGGTCAGGGTCAAGGTCAAGGTCAAGGAGGAGGTCAGGGTCAGAGTCAAGGTCAGGGTGGAGGTCAGCGTCAAGGTCAAGGTAAGGGTAGAGGTCAGGTTCAGGCTCAAGGTCAGGGTGAAGGTCAGGGTCAAGGTCAAGGTCAGGGTGGAGGTCAGGGTCAGGGTCAAGGTCAGGGTGGAGGTCAGAGTCGGGGTCAAGATCAGGTTGAAGGTCAGGGTCGGGGTCAAGGTCAGGGTGGATGTCAGGGTGGAGGTCAGGGTTAGGGTCAAGGTCAGGGTGGAGGTCAGGGTCAGCGTCAAGGTCAGGGTGGAGGTCAGGGTCAGGGTCAGAGTCAGGGATGAGGTCAGGGTCAAGGTCAAGGTCAAGGAGGAGGTCAGGGTCAGAGTCAAGGTCAGGGTGGAGGTCGGGGTCGAAGTCAAGGTCAGGCCGAAGGTCAGGGTCAAGGTCAAGGTCAGGGTGGAGTTCAGGGTCAGGGTCAAGGTCAGGGTGGAGGTCAGGGTCAAAGTCAAGGTCAGGGTGGAGGTCAGGGTCAAAGTCGAGGTCAGGCTGAAGGTCAAGGTCAAGGTCAAGGTCAGGGTGGAGGTCAGGGTCAGGGTCAAGGTCAAAGTGACGGTCAGGTTCCGGGTCAAGGTCAGGGTGGAGGTCAGAGTCAAAGTCAAAATCAGGGTGGAGGTCAGGGTCAGGGTCAAGGTCAGGGTGGAGGTCAGGGTGGAGGTCAGGGTCAGGGTCAATGTGGGGGTGGAGGTCAGGGTCAAGGTCAAGGTGAAGGAGGAGGTCAGGGTCAGAGTCAAGGTCAGGGTGGGGGTCAGGGTCAGGGTCAAGGTCAGGGTGAAGGTCAGGGTCAGGGTCAAGGTCAGGGTATAGGTCAGGGTCAGGGTCAATGTGGGGGTGGAGGTCAGGGTCACAGTCAAGGTCAGGGTGGAGGTCAGGGTCAGAGTCAAGGTCAGAGTAAAGGTCAGGGTCAGGGTCAAGGTCAGGGTGAAGGTCAGGGTCAGGGTCAAGGTCAGGGTGGAGGTCAGGGTCAGGGTCAAGGTCAGGGTGGAGGTCAGCGTCAAGGTCAAGGTAAGGGTAGAGGTCAGGTTCAGGCTCAAGGTCAGGGTGAAGGTCAGGGTCAAGGTCAAGGTCAGGGTGGAGGTCAGAGTCAAAGTCAAGGTCAGGCTGAAGGTCAGGGTCAAAGTCAAGGTCAGGGCGAAGGTCAGGGTCAGGTTCAAGGTCAGAGTGGAGGTCAGGGTAGAGGTCCGGGTCAGGGTCAAGGTCAGGGTGGAGGTCAGGGTCAGAGTCAAGGTCAGGGTGGAGGTCAGGGTGGAGGTCAAGGTCAGGGTGGAGGTCAGGGTCAGGGTCAAGGTCAGGGTATAGAACAGGGTCAGGGTCAATGTAGGGGTAGAGGTCAGGGTCACAGTCAAGGTCAGGGTGGAGGTCAGGGTCAGAGTCAAGGTCAGAGTGAGGGTCAGGTTCCGGGTCAAGGTCAGGGCGGAGGTCAGAGTCAAAGTCAAGGTCAGGCTGAAGGTCAGGGTCAAAGTCAAGGTCAGGGCGAAGGTCAGGGTCAGGTTCAAGGTCAGAGTGGAGGTCAGGGTAGAGGTCCGGGTCAGGGTCAAGGTCAGGGTGGAGGTCAGGGTCAGAGTCAAGGTCAGGGTGGAGGTCAGGGTGGAGGTCAAGGTCAGGGTGGAGGTCAGGGTCAGGGTTAAGGTCAGGGTATAGAACAGGGTCAGGGTCAATGTAGGGGTAGAGGTCAGGGTCACAGTCAAGGTCAGGGTGGAGGTCAGGGTCAGAGTCAAGGTCAGAGTGAAGGTCAGGGTCAGGAACAAGGTCAGGGTGGAGGTCAGGGTCACAGTCAAGTTCAGGGTGAAGGTCAGGGAGGAGGTCAGGGTCAGGGTCAAGGTCACGGTGAAGGTCAGGGTCAGGGTCAAGGTCAGGGTGGAGGTCAGGGTCAGGGTCAAAGTCAGGGTGTAGGTCAGGGTCAGAGTCAAGGTCAGAGTGGAGGTCAGGGTCAGGGTCAAGGTCAGGGTGGAGGTCAGGGTCAAAGTCAAGGTCAGGGTGCAGGTCAGGGTCAAAGTCAAGGTCAGGCTGAAGGTTCGGGTCTAAGTCAAGGTCAGGGCGGAGGTCAGGGTCGTGTTCAAGGTCAGAGTGGAGGTCAGGGTAGAGGTCCGGGTCAGGGTCAAGGTCGGGGTGGAGGTCAGGGTCAGGGTCAAGGTCAGGGTGGAGGTCAGGGTGGAGGTCAAGGTCAGGGTAGAGGTCAGGGTCAAGGTCAAGGTCAGGGTGGAGCTCAGGGTTAGGGTCGAGGTCAGGGTCGAGGTCAGGGTCAAAGTGGAGGTCAGGGTCAGCGTCAAGGTCAGGGTGGAGGTCAGGGTCAGGGTCAGAGTCAGGGTGGAGGTCAGGGTCAAGGTCAAGGTGAAGGAGGAGGTCAGGGTCAGAGTCAAGGTCAGGGTGGGGGTCAGGGTCAGGGTCAAGGTCAGGGTGAAGGTCAGGGTCAGGGTCAAGGTCAGGGTATAGGTCAGGGTCAGGGTCAATGTAGGGGTGGAGGTCAGGGTCACAGTCAAGGTCAGGGTGGAGGTCAGGGTCAGAGTCAAGGTCAGAGTAAAGGTCAGGGTCAGGGTCAAGGTCAGGGTGAAGGTCAGGGTCAGGGTCAAGGTCAGGGTGGAGGTCAGGGTCAGGGTCAAGGTCAGGGTGGAGGTCAGCGTCGAGGTCAAGGTAAGGGTAGAGGTCAGGTTCAGGCTCAAGGTCAGGGTGAAGGTCAGGGTCAAGGTCAAGGTCAGGGTGGAGGTCAGGGTCAGGGTCAAGGTCAGGGTGGAGGTCAGAGTCGGGGTCAAGATCAGGTTGAAGGTCAGGGTCGGGGTCAAGGTCAGGGTGGATGTCAGGGTGGAGGTCAGGGTTAGGGTCAAGGTCAGGGTGGAGGTCAGGGTCAGCGTCAAGGTCAGGGTGGAGGTCAGGGTCAGGGTCAGAGTCAGGGATGAGGTCAGGGTCAAGGTCAAGGTCAAGGAGGAGGTCAGGGTCAGAGTCAAGGTCAGGGTGGAGGTCGGGGTCGAAGTCAAGGTCAGGCCGAAGGTCAGGGTCAAGGTCAAGGTCAGGGTGGAGGTCAGGGTCAGGGTCAAGGTCAGGGTGGAGGTCAGGGTCAAAGTCAAGGTCAGGGTGGAGGTCAGGGTCAAAGTCAAGGTCAGGCTGAAGGTCAAGGTCAAGGTCAAGGTCAGGGTGGAGGTCAGGGTCAGGGTCAAGGTCAAAGTGACGGTCAGGTTCCGGGTCAAGGTCAGGGTGGAGGTCAGAGTCAAAGTCAAGGTCAGGGTGGAGGTCAGGGTCAAAGTCAAGGTCAGGCTGAAGGTCAGGGTCAAAGTCAAGGTCAGGGCAAAGGTCAGGGTCAGGTTCAAGGTCAGAGTGGAGGTCAGGGTAGAGGTCCGGGTCAGGGTCAAGGTCAGGGTGGAGGTCAGGGTCAGAGTCAAGGTCAGGGTGGAGGTCCGGGTGGAGGTCAAGGTCAGGGTGGAGGTCAGGGTCAGGGTCAAGGTCAGGGTATAGGTCAGGGTCAGGGTCAATGTAGGGGTAGAGGTCAGGGTCACAGTCAAGGTCAGGGTGGAGGTCAGGGTCAGAGTCAAGGTCAGAGTGGAGGTCAGGGTCAGGAACAATGTCAGGGTAGAAGTCAGGGTCACAGTCAAGGTCAGGGTAAAGGTCAGGGAGGAGGTCAGGGTTAGGGTCAAGGTCAGGGAGGAGGTCAGGGTCAGGGTCAAGGTCGGGGTGGAGGTCAGGGTCAAAGTCAAGATCAGGCTGAAGGTCAGGGTCAAGGTCAAGGTCAGGGTAGAGGTCAGGGTCAAGGTCAAGGTCAGGGTGGAGGTCAGGGTCACAGTCAAGGTCAGGGTGCAGGTCAGGGTCAAGGTCAAGGTCAGGGTGGAGGTCAGGGTCGGGGTCAAGGTCAGGGTGGAGGTCAGGGTCAGGGTCAAGGTCAGGGTCAGCGTCAAGGTCAGGGTGGAGGTCAGGGTCAGAGTCAAGGTCAGAGTGGAGGTCAGGGTCAGGAACAAGGTCAGGGTGGAGGTCAGGGTCACAGTCAAGGTCAGGGTCAAGGTCAGGGAGGAGGTCAGGGTCAGGGTCAAGGTCAGGGTGAAGGTCAGGGTTAGGGTCAAGGTCAGGGTGGAGGTCAGTGTCAGGGTCAAGGTCAGGGTGGAGGTCAGGGTCAGAGTCAAGGTCAGAGTGGAGGTCAGGGTCAGGGTCGAGGTCAGGGTAAAGGTCAGGGTCAGAGTCAAGGTCAGGGTGGAGGTCAGGGTCACAGTCAAGGTCAGGGTGGAGGTCAGGGTCAGAGTTAAGGTCAGAGTGGAGGTCAGGGTGGAGGTCTGGGTCAGGGTCAAAGTCAGGGTGGAGGTCAGGGTCAAGGTCAAGGTCAGGGTATAGGTCAGGGTCAGGGTCAATGTAGGGGTGGAGGTCAGGGTCACAGTCAAGGTCAGGGTGGAGGTCAGGGTCAGAGTTAAGGTCAGAGTGGAGGTCAGGGTCAGGGTCAAGGTCAGGCTGAAGGTCAGGGTCAGGGTCAAGGTCAGGGTGGAGGTCAGGGTTAGGGTCAAGGTCAGAGTAGAGGTCAGGTTCCGGGTCAAGGTCAGAGTAGAGGTCAGGTTCCGGGTCAAGTTCAGGGTGGAGGTCAGGGTCAAAGTCAAGGTCAGGGTGGAGGTCAGGGTCAGGGTCAAGGTCAGGTTGGAGGTCAGGGTTAGGGTCAAGGTCAGGGTGGAGGTCAGGGTCAGCGTCAAGGTCAGGGTGGAGGTCAGGGTCAGGGTCAGAGTCAGGGATGAGGTCAGGGTCAAGGTCAAGGTCAAGGAGGAGGTCAGGGTCAGAGTCAAGGTCAGGGTGGAGGTCAGGGTCAGAGTCAAGGTCAGAGTGGAGGTCAGGGTCAGGGTCGAGGTCAGGGTGAAGGTCAGGGTCAGAGTCAAGGTCAGGGTGGAGGTCAGGGTCACAGTCAAGGTCAGGGTGGAGGTCAGGGTCAGAGTTAAGGTCAGAGTGGAGGTCAGGGTGGAGGTCTGGGTCAGGGTCAAAGTCAGAGTGGAGGTCAGAGACGGGGTCAAGGTCAGGGTGAAGGTCAGGGTCGGGGTCAAGGTCAGGGTGGATGTCAGGGTGGAGGT
Organism: Tenthredo distinguenda; assembly: GCA_947538915.1. Classification (NCBI taxonomy): domain Eukaryota; kingdom Metazoa; phylum Arthropoda; class Insecta; order Hymenoptera; family Tenthredinidae; genus Tenthredo; species Tenthredo distinguenda. The sequence goes on from OX384538.1 coordinate 8,565,794, forward strand.
GAGGGTCAGGGTCAAGGTCAGGGTGGAGGTCAGGTTCCGGGTCAAGGTCAGGGTGGAGGTCAGAGACAAAGTCAAGGTCAGGGTGGAGGTCAGGGTCAAAGTCAAGGTCAGGCTGAAGGTCAAGGTCAAAGTCAAGGTCAGGGCGAAGGTCAGGGTCAGGTTCAAGGTCAGAGTGGAGGTCAGGGTAGAGGTCCGGGTCAGGGTCAAGGTCAGGGTGGAGGTCAGGGTGGAGGTCAAGGTCAGGGTGGAGGTCAGGGTCAGGGTCAAGGTCAGGGTATAGGTCAGGGTCAGGGTCAATGTAGGGGTAGAGGTCAGGGTCACAGTCAAGGTCAGGGTGGAGGTCAGGGTCAGAGTCAAGGTGAGAGTGGAGGTCAGGGTCAGGAACAAGGTCAGGGTGGAGGTCAGGGTCACAGTCAAGGTCAGGGTGAAGGTCAGGGAGGAGGTCAGGGTCAGGGTCAAGGTCAGGGTAAAGGTCAGGGTCAGGGTCAAGGTCAGGGTGGAGGTCAGGGTCAGGGTCAAGGTCAGGGTGGAGGTCAGGGTCAGAGTCAAGGTCAGAGTGGAGGTCAGGGTCAGGGTCAAGGTCAGGGTGAAGGTCAGGGTCAGGGTCAAGGTCAGGGTGAAGGTCAGGGTCAGGGTCAAGGTCAGGGCGGAGGTCAGGGTCAGGTTCAAGGTCAGTGTGGAGGTCAGGGTAGAGGTCCGGGTCAGGGTCAAGGTCAGGGTGGAGGTCAGGGTCAGGGTCAAGGTCAGGGTGGAGGTCAGGGTGGAGGTCAAGGTCAGGGTAGAGGTCAGGGTCAAGGTCAAGGTCAGGGTGGAGCTCAGGGTTGGGGTCAAGGTCAGGGTGGAGGTCAGGGTCAGCGTCAAGGTCAGGGTGGAGGTCAGGGTCAGGGTCAGAGTCAGGGTAGAGGTCAGGGTCAAGGTCAAGGTCAAGGAGGAGGTCAGGGTCAGAGTCAAGGTCAGGGTGGAGGTCAGGGTCAGGGTCAAGGTCGGGGTCAAGGTCAGGGTCAGGGTCAAGGTCAGGGTATAGGTCAGGGTCAGGGTCAATGTAGGAGTGGAGGTCAGGGTCACAGTCAAGGTCAGGGTGGAGGTCAGGAACAGGGTCAAGGTCAGGGTGGAGGTCAGGGAGGAGGTCAGGGTCAGGGTCACGGTCAGGGTGAAGGTCAGGGACAGGGTCAAGGTCAGGGTGGAGGTCAGGGTCAAGTTCAAGGTCAGGATGGAGGTCAGGGTCACAGTCAAGGTCAAGGTGCAGGTCAGGGTCAAGGTCAAGGTCAAGGAGGAGGTCAGGGTCAGGGTCAAGGTCAGAGTAGAGGTCAGGGTCAGGTTCGAGGTCAGAGTAGCGGTCAGGTTCCGGGTCAAGGTCAGGGTGGAGGTCAGGGTCAAAGTCAAGGTCAGGGTGGAGGTCAGGGTCAGGGTCAAGGTCAGGGTGGAGGTCAGGGTCAAAGTCAAGGTCAGGGTAGAGGTCAGGGTCAAGGTCAAGGTCAGGGTGGAGGTCAGGGTCAAAGTCAAGGTCAGGGTGAAGGTCAGGGTCAAAGTCAAGGTCAGGCTGAAGGTCAGGATCGAAGTCAAGGTCAGGGCGGAGGTCAGGGTCAGGTTCAAGGTCAGAGTGGAGGTCAGGGTAGAGGTCCGGGTCAGGGTCAAGGTCAGGGTGGAGGTCAGGGTCAGCGTCAAGGTCAGGGTGGAGGTCAGGGTCAGGGTCAGAGTCAGGGATGAGGTCAGGGTCAAGGTCAAGGTCAAGGAGGAGGTCAGGGTCAGAGTCAAGGTCAGGGTCAAAGTCAAGGTCAGGCTGAAGGTCAGGGTCAAGGTCAAGGTCAGGGTAGAGGTCAGGGTCAGGGTCAAGGTCAGGGTGAAGGTCAGGGTCAAAGTCAAGGTCAGGGTGAAGGGTCAGGGTCAAGGTCAAGGTCAGGGTGGAGGTCAGGGTGGAGGTCAAGGTCAGGGTGGAGGTCAGGGTCAGGGTCAAGGTCAGAGTATAGGTCAGGGTCAGGGTCAATGTAGGGGTAGAGGTCAGGGTCACAGTCAAGGTCAGGGTGGAGGTCAGGGTCAGAGTCAAGGTCAGAGTGGAGGTCAGGGTCAGGAACAAGGTCAGGGTGGAGGTCAGGGTCACAGTCAAGGTCAGGGTGAAGGTCAGGGAGAAGGTCAGGGTCAGGGTCAAGGTCAGGGTGAAGGTCAGGGTCAGGGTCAAGGTCAGGGTGGAGGTCAGGGTCAGGGTCAAGGTCAGGGTGGAGGTCAGGGTTAGGGTCAAGGTCAGAGTGGAGGTCAGGGTCAGCGTCAAGGTCAGGGTGGAGGTCAGGGTCAGGGTCAGAGTCAGGGATGAGGTCAGGGTCAAGGTCAAGGTCAAGGAGGAGGTCAGGGTCAGAGTCAAGGTCAGGGTGGAGGTCAGGGTCAAAGTCAAGGTCAGGTTGAAGGGTCAGGGTCAAGGTCAAGGTCAGGGTGGAGGTCAGGGTCAGGGTCAAGGTCAGAGTGACGGTCAGGTTCCGGGTCAAGGTCAGGGTGGAGGTCAGAGACAAAGTCAAGGTCAGGGTGGAGGTCAGGGTCAAAGTCAAGGTCAGGCTGAAGGTCAGGGTCAAAGTCAAGGTCAGGGCGAAGGTCAGGGTCAGGTTCAAGGTAAGAGTGGAGGTCAGGGTAGAGGTCCGGGTCAGGGTCAAGGTCAGGGTGGAGGTCAGGGTCAGGGTCAAGGTCAGGGTGGAGGTCAGGGTGGAGGTCAAGGTCAGGGTGGAGGTCAGGGTCAGGGTCAAGGTCAGGGTATAGGTCAGGGTCAGGGTCAATGTAGGGGTAGAGGTCAGGGTCACAGTCAAGGTCAGGGTGGAGGTCAGGGTCAGAGTCAAGGTCAGAGTGGAGGTCAGGGTCAGGAACAAGGTCAGGGTGGAGGTCAGGGTCACAGTCAAGGTCAGGGTGAAGGTCAGGGAGGAGGTCAGGGTCAGGGTCAAGGTCAGGGTGAAGGTCAGGGTCAGGGTCAAGGTCAGAGTGAAGGTCAGGGTCGGAGTCAAGGTCAGAGTGGAGGTCAGGGTCAGGGTCAAGGTCAGGGTGAAGGTCAGGGTCAGGGTCAAGGTCAGGGTGAAGGTCAGGGTCAGGGTCAAGGTCAGGGTGGAGGTCAGGGTCAGGGTCAAGGTCAGAGTAGAGGTCAGGTTCCGGGTCAAGGTCAGGGTGGAGGTCAGGGTCAAAGTCAAGGTCAGGGTGGAGGTCAGGGTCAGGGTCAAGGTCAGGGTGGAGGCCAGAGAGGAGGTCAGGGTCAGGGTCACGGTCAGGGTGGAGGTCAGGGACAGGGTCAAGGTCGGGGTGGAGGTCAGGGTCAAGTTCAAGGTCAGGGTGGAGGTCAGGGTCACAGTCAAGGTCAGGGTGCAGGTCTGGGTCAAGGTCAAGGTCAGCGTGGAGGTCAGGGTCAGGGCCAAGGTCAGGGTGGAGGTCAGGGTTAGGGTCAAGGTCAGGGTGGAGGTCAGGGTCAGCGTCAAGGTCAGGGTGGAGGTCAGGGAGGAGGTCAGGGTCAGGGTCACGGTCAGGGTGAAGGTCAGGGTCAGGGTCAAGGTCAGGGTGAAGGTCAGGGTCAGGGTCAAGGTCAGGGTGGAGGTCAGGGTCAGGGTCAAGGTCAGAGTAGAGGTCAGGTTCCGGGTCAAGGTCAGGGTGGAGGTCAGGGTCAAAGTCAAGGTCAGGGTGGAGGTCAGGGTCAGGGTCAAGGTCAGGGTGGAGGCCAGAGAGGAGGTCAGGGTCAGGGTCACGGTCAGGGTGGAGGTCAGGGACAGGGTCAAGGTCGGGGTGGAGGTCAGGGTCAAGTTCAAGGTCAGGGTGGAGGTCAGGGTCACAGTCAAGGTCAGGGTGCAGGTCTGGGTCAAGGTCAAGGTCAGCGTGGAGGTCAGGGTCAGGGCCAAGGTCAGGGTGGAGGTCAGGGTTAGGGTCAAGGTCAGGGTGGAGGTCAGGGTCAGCGTCAAGGTCAGGGTGGAGGTCAGGGAGGAGGTCAGGGTCAGGGTCACGGTCAGGGTGGAGGTCAGGGACAGGGTCAAGGTCAGGGTGGAGGTCAGGGTCAAAGTCAAGGTCAGGGTGGAGGTCAGGGTCAAAGTCAAGGTCAGGCTCAAGGTCAGGGTCGAGGTGAAGGTCAGGGTGGAGGTCAGGGTCAGGGTTAAGGTCAGAGTGACGGTCGGGGTCAAAGTCAAGGTCAGGGTGGTGGTCAGGTTCAGGGTCAAGGTCAGGCTGAAGGTCAGGGTCTAGGTCAAGGTCAGGGCGGAGGTCAGGGTCAGGTTCAAGGTCAGAGTGAAGGTCAGGGTGAAGGTCAGGGTCAGGGTCAAGGTCAGGGTGAAGGTCAGGGTGGAGGTCAGAGTCGGGGTCAAGGTCAGGGTGAAGGTCAGGGTCAGGGTCAAGGTCAGGGTGGATGTCAGGGTGGAGGTCAGGGTCAGGGTCAAGGTCAGGGTGGAGGTCAGGTTCCGGGTCAAGGTCAGGGTGGAGGTCAGAGACAAAGTCAAGGTCAGGGTGGAGGTCAGGGTCAATGTCAAGGTCAGGCTGAAGGTCAGGGTCAAAGTCAAGGTCAGGGCGAAGGTCAGGGTCAGGTTCAAGGTCAGGATGGAGGTTAGGGTGGAGGTCAAGGTTAGGGTGGAGGTCAGGGTCAGGGTCAAGGTCAGGGTATAGGTCAGGGTCAGGGTCAATGTAGGGGTAGAGGTCAGGGTAACAGTCAAGGTCAGGGTGGAGGTCAGGGTCAGGGTCACGGTCAGGGTGGAGGTCAGGGTCAGCGTCAAGGTCAGGGTGGAGGTCAGGGTCAGGGTCAGAGTCAGGGATGAGGTCAGGGTCAAGGTCAAGGTCAAGGAGGAGGTCAGGGTCAGAGTCAAGGTCAGGGTCAAAGTCAAGGTCAGGCTGAAGGTCAGGGTCAAGGTCAGAGTCAGGGTGGAGGTCAGGGTCAAGGTCAAGGTCAAGGAGGAGGTCAGGGTCAGAGTCAAGGTCAGGGTGGAGGTCAGGGTCAGGGTCAAGGTCGGGGTGAAGGTCAGGGTCAGGGTCAAGGTCAGGGCGGAGGTCAGGGTCAGGTTCAAGGTCAGTGTGGAGGTCAGGGTAGAGGTCCGGGTCAGGGTCAAGGTCAGGGTGGAGGTCAGGGTCAGGGTCAAGGTCAGGGTGGAGGTCAGGGTGGAGGTCAAGGTCAGGGTAGAGGTCAGGGTCAAGGTCAAGGTCAGGGTGGAGCTCAGGGTTGGGGTCAAGGTCAGGGTGGAGGTCAGGGTCAGCGTCAAGGTCAGGGTGGAGGTCAGGGTCAGGGTCAGAGTCAGGGTAGAGGTCAGGGTCAAGGTCAAGGTCAAGGAGGAGGTCAGGGTCAGAGTCAAGGTCAGGGTGGAGGTCAGGGTCAGGGTCAAGGTCGGGGTCAAGGTCAGGGTCAGGGTCAAGGTCAGGGTATAGGTCAGGGTCAGGGTCAATGTAGGAGTGGAGGTCAGGGTCACAGTCAAGGTCAGGGTGGAGGTCAGGAACAGGGACAAGGTCAGGGTGGAGGTCAGGGAGGAGGTCAGGGTCAGGGTCACGGTCAGGGTGAAGGTCAGGGACAGGGTCAAGGTCAGGGTGGAGGTCAGGGTCAAGTTCAAGGTCAGGATGGAGGTCAGGGTCACAGTCAAGGTCAAGGTGCAGGTCAGGGTCAAGGTCAAGGTCAGGGTGGAGGTCAGGGTCAGGGTCAGCGTCAGGGTGGAGGTCAGGGTCAAGGTCAAGGTCAAGGAGGAGGTCAGGGTCAGAGTCAAGGTCAGGGTGGAGGTCAGGGTCAAGGTCAAGGTCAAGGAGGAGGTCAGGGTCAGGGTCAAGGTCAGAGTAGAGGTCAGGGTCAGGTTCGAGGTCAGAGTAGCGGTCAGGTTCCGGGTCAAGGTCAGGGTGGAGGTCAGGGTCAAAGTCAAGGTCAGGGTGGAGGTCAGGGTCAGCGTCAAGGTCAGGGTGGAGGTCAGGGTCAGGGTCAAAGTCAGGGTGGAGGTCAGGGTCAAGGTCAAGGTCAAGGAGGAGGTCAGGGTCAGAGTCAAGGTCAGGGTGGAGGTCAGGGTCAGGGTCAAGGTCGGGGTCAAGGTCAGGGTCAGGGTCAAGGTCAGGGTATAGGTCAGGGTCAGGGTCAATGTAGGAGTGGAGGTCAGGGTCACAGTCAAGGTCAGGGTGGAGGTCAGGGACAGGGTCAAGGTCAGGGTGGAGGTCAGGGAGGAGGTCAGGGTCAGGGTCACGGTCAGGGTGAAGGTCAGGGACAGGGTCAAGGTCAGGGTGGAGGTCAGGGTCAAGTTCAAGGTCAGGATGGAGGTCAGGGTCACAGTCAAGGTCAGGGTGCAGGTCAGGGTCAAGGTCAAGGTCAGGGTGGAGGTCAGGGTCAGGGTCAGCGTCAGGGTGGAGGTCAGGGTCAAGGTCAAGGTCAAGGAGGAGGTCAGGGTCAGAGTCAAGGTCAGGTTGGAGGTCGGGGTCAAGGTCAAGGTCAGGGTGGAGGTCAGGGTCAGGGTCAAGGTCGGGGTCAAGGTCAGGGTCAGGGTCAAGGTCAGGGTATAGGTCAGGGTCAGGGTCAATGTAGGAGTGGAGGTCAGGGTCACAGTCAAGGTCAGGGTGGAGGTCAGGGACAGGGTCAAGGTCAGGGTGGAGGTCAGGGAGGAGGTCAGGGTCAGGGTCACGGTCAGGGTGAAGGTCAGGGACAGGGTCAAGGTCAGGGTGGAGGTCAGGGTCAAGTTCAAGGTCAGGATGGAGGTCAGGGTCACAGTCAAGGTCAGGGTGCAGGTCAGGGTCAAGGTCAAGGTCAGGGTGGAGGTCAGGGTCAGGGTCAGCGTCAGGGTGGAGGTCAGGGTCAAGGTCAAGGTCAAGGAGGAGGTCAGGGTCAGAGTCAAGGTCAGGGTGGAGGTCGGGGTCAAGGTCAAGGTCAAGGAGGAGGTCAGGGTCAGGGTCAAGGTCAGAGTAGAGGTCAGGGTCAGGTTCGAGGTCAGAGTAGCGGTCAGGTTCCGGGTCAAGGTCAGGGTGGAGGTCAGGGTCAAAGTCAAGGTCAGGGTGGAGGTCAGGGTCAGGGTCAAGGTCAGGGTGGAGGTCAGGGTCAAAGTCAAGGTCAGGGTAGAGGTCAGGGTCAAGGTCAAGGTCAGGGTGGAGGTCAGGGTCAAAGTCAAGGTCAGGGTGAAGGTCAGGGTCAAAGTCAAGGTCAGGCTGAAGGTCAGGATCGAAGTCAAGGTCAGGGCGGAGGTCAGGGTCAGGTTCAAGGTCAGAGTGGAGGTCAGGGTAGAGGTCCGGGTCAGGGTCAAGGTCAGGGTGGAGGTCAGGGTCAGCGTCAAGGTCAGGGTGGAGGTCAGGGTCAGGGTCAGAGTCAGGGATGAGGTCAGGGTCAAGGTCAAGGTCAAGGAGGAGGTCAGGGTCAGAGTCAAGGTCAGGGTCAAAGTCAAGGTCAGGCTGAAGGTCAGGGTCAAGGTCAAGGTCAGGGTAGAGGTCAGGGTCAGGGTCAAGGTCAGGGTGAAGGTCAGGGTCAAAGTCAAGGTCAGGTTGAAGGGTCAGGGTCAAGGTCAAGGTCAGGGTGGAGGTCAGGGTGGAGGTCAAGGTCAGGGTGGAGGTCAGGGTCAGGGTCAAGGTCAGAGTATAGGTCAGGGTCACAGTCAAGGTCAGGGTGGAGGTCAGGGTCAGAGTCAAGGTCAGAGTGGAGGTCAGGGTCAGGAACAAGGTCAGGGTGGAGGTCAGGGTCACAGTCAAGGTCAGGGTGAAGGTCAGGGAGAAGGTCAGGGTCAGGGTCAAGGTCAGGGTGAAGGTCAGGGTCAGGGTCAAGGTCAGGGTGGAGGTCAGGGTCAGGGTCAAGGTCAGGGTGGAGGTCAGGGTTAGGGTCAAGGTCAGAGTGGAGGTCAGGGTCAGCGTCAAGGTCAGGGTGGAGGTCAGGGTCAGGGTCAGAGTCAGGGATGAGGTCAGGGTCAAGGTCAAGGTCAAGGAGGAGGTCAGGGTCAGAGTCAAGGTCAGGGTGGAGGTCAGGGTCAAAGTCAAGGTCAGGTTGAAGGGTCAGGGTCAAGGTCAAGGTCAGGGTGGAGGTCAGGGTCAGGGTCAAGGTCAGAGTGACGGTCAGGTTCCGGGTCAAGGTCAGGGTGGAGGTCAGAGACAAAGTCAAGGTCAGGGTGGAGGTCAGGGTCAAAGTCAAGGTCAGGCTGAAGGTCAGGGTCAAAGTCAAGGTCAGGGCGAAGGTCAGGGTCAGGTTCAAGGTAAGAGTGGAGGTCAGGGTAGAGGTCCGGGTCAGGGTCAAGGTCAGGGTGGAGGTCAGGGTCAGGGTCAAGGTCAGGGTGGAGGTCAGGGTGGAGGTCAAGGTCAGGGTGGAGGTCAGGGTCAGGGTCAAGGTCAGGGTATAGGTCAGGGTCAGGGTCAATGTAGGGGTAGAGGTCAGGGTCACAGTCAAGGTCAGGGTGGAGGTCAGGGTCAGAGTCAAGGTCAGAGTGGAGGTCAGGGTCAGGAACAAGGTCAGGGTGGAGGTCAGGGTCACAGTCAAGGTCAGGGTGAAGGTCAGGGAGGAGGTCAGGGTCAGGGTCAAGGTCAGGGTGAAGGTCAGGGTCAGGGTCAAGGTCAGAGTGAAGGTCAGGGTCAGAGTCAAGGTCAGAGTGGAGGTCAGGGTCAGGGTCAAGGTCAGGGTGAAGGTCAGGGTCAGGGTCAAGGTCAGGGTGAAGGTCAGGGTCAGGGTCAAGGTCAGGGTGGAGGTCAGGGTCAGGGTCAAGGTCAGAGTAGAGGTCAGGTTCCGGGTCAAGGTCAGGGTGGAGGTCAGGGTCAAAGTCAAGGTCAGGGTGGAGGTCAGGGTCAGGGTCAAGGTCAGGGTGGAGGCCAGAGAGGAGGTCAGGGTCAGGGTCACGGTCAGGGTGGAGGTCAGGGACAGGGTCAAGGTCGGGGTGGAGGTCAGGGTCAAGTTCAAGGTCAGGGTGGAGGTCAGGGTCACAGTCAAGGTCAGGGTGCAGGTCTGGGTCAAGGTCAAGGTCAGCGTGGAGGTCAGGGTCAGGGCCAAGGTCAGGGTGGAGGTCAGGGTTAGGGTCAAGGTCAGGGTGGAGGTCAGGGTCAGCGTCAAGGTCAGGGTGGAGGTCAGGGAGGAGGTCAGGGTCAGGGTCACGGTCAGGGTGGAGGTCAGGGACAGGGTCAAGGTCAGGGTGGAGGTCAGGGTCAAAGTCAAGGTCAGGGTGGAGGTCAGGGTCAAAGTCAAGGTCAGGCTTAAGGTCAGGGTCGAGGTGAAGGTCAGGGTGGAGGTCAGGGTCAGGGTTAAGGTCAGAGTGACGGTCGGGGTCAAAGTCAAGGTCAGGGTGGTGGTCAGGTTCAGGGTCAAGGTCAGGCTGAAGGTCAGGGTCTAGGTCAAGGTCAGGGCGGAGGTCAGGGTCAGGTTCAAGGTCAGAGTGAAGGTCAGGGTGAAGGTCAGGGTCAGGGTCAAGGTCAGGGTGAAGGTCAGGGTGGAGGTCAGAGTCGGGGTCAAGGTCAGGGTGAAGGTCAGGGTCAGGGTCAAGGTCAGGGTGGATGTCAGGGTGGAGGTCAGGGTCAGGGTCAAGGTCAGGGTGGAGGTCAGGTTCCGGGTCAAGGTCAGGGTGGAGGTCAGAGACAAAGTCAAGGTCAGGGTGGAGGTCAGGGTCAATGTCAAGGTCAGGCTGAAGGTCAGGGTCAAAGTCAAGGTCAGGGCGAAGGTCAGGGTCAGGTTCAAGGTCAGGATGGAGGTTAGGGTGGAGGTCAAGGTTAGGGTGGAGGTCAGGGTCAGGGTCAAGGTCAGGGTATAGGTCAGGGTCAGGGTCAATGTAGGGGTAGAGGTCAGGGTAACAGTCAAGGTCAGGGTGGAGGTCAGGGTCAGGGTCACGGTCAGGGTGGAGGTCAGGGTCAGCGTCAAGGTCAGGGTGGAGGTCAGGGTCAGGGTCAGAGTCAGGGATGAGGTCAGGGTCAAGGTCAAGGTCAAGGAGGAGGTCAGGGTCAGAGTCAAGGTCAGGGTCAAAGTCAAGGTCAGGCTGAAGGTCAGGGTCAAGGTCAGAGTCAGGGTGGAGGTCAGGGTCAAGGTCAAGGTCAAGGAGGAGGTCAGGGTCAGAGTCAAGGTCAGGGTGGAGGTCAGGGTCAGGGTCAAGGTCGGGGTGAAGGTCAGGGTCAGGGTCAAGGTCAGGGCGGAGGTCAGGGTCAGGTTCAAGGTCAGTGTGGAGGTCAGGGTAGAGGTCCGGGTCAGGGTCAAGGTCAGGGTGGAGGTCAGGGTCAGGGTCAAGGTCAGGGTGGAGGTCAGGGTGGAGGTCAAGGTCAGGGTAGAGGTCAGGGTCAAGGTCAAGGTCAGGGTGGAGCTCAGGGTTGGGGTCAAGGTCAGGGTGGAGGTCAGGGTCAGCGTCAAGGTCAGGGTGGAGGTCAGGGTCAGGGTCAGAGTCAGGGTAGAGGTCAGGGTCAAGGTCAAGGTCAAGGAGGAGGTCAGGGTCAGAGTCAAGGTCAGGGTGGAGGTCAGGGTCAGGGTCAAGGTCGGGGTCAAGGTCAGGGTCAGGGTCAAGGTCAGGGTATAGGTCAGGGTCAGGGTCAATGTAGGAGTGGAGGTCAGGGTCACAGTCAAGGTCAGGGTGGAGGTCAGGAACAGGGACAAGGTCAGGGTGGAGGTCAGGGAGGAGGTCAGGGTCAGGGTCACGGTCAGGGTGAAGGTCAGGGACAGGGTCAAGGTCAGGGTGGAGGTCAGGGTCAAGTTCAAGGTCAGGATGGAGGTCAGGGTCACAGTCAAGGTCAAGGTGCAGGTCAGGGTCAAGGTCAAGGTCAGGGTGGAGGTCAGGGTCAGGGTCAGCGTCAGGGTGGAGGTCAGGGTCAAGGTCAAGGTCAAGGAGGAGGTCAGGGTCAGAGTCAAGGTCAGGGTGGAGGTCAGGGTCAAGGTCAAGGTCAAGGAGGAGGTCAGGGTCAGGGTCAAGGTCAGAGTAGAGGTCAGGGTCAGGTTCGAGGTCAGAGTAGCGGTCAGGTTCCGGGTCAAGGTCAGGGTGGAGGTCAGGGTCAAAGTCAAGGTCAGGGTGGAGGTCAGGGTCAGCGTCAAGGTCAGGGTGGAGGTCAGGGTCAGGGTCAGAGTCAGGGTGGAGGTCAGGGTCAAGGTCAAGGTCAAGGAGGAGGTCAGGGTCAGAGTCAAGGTCAGGGTGGAGGTCAGGGTCAGGGTCAAGGTCGGGGTCAAGGTCAGGGTCAGGGTCAAGGTCAGGGTATAGGTCAGGGTCAGGGTCAATGTAGGAGTGGAGGTCAGGGTCACAGTCAAGGTCAGGGTGGAGGTCAGGGACAGGGTCAAGGTCAGGGTGGAGGTCAGGGAGGAGGTCAGGGTCAGGGTCACGGTCAGGGTGAAGGTCAGGGACAGGGTCAAGGTCAGGGTGGAGGTCAGGGTCAAGTTCAAGGTCAGGATGGAGGTCAGGGTCACAGTCAAGGTCAGGGTGCAGGTCAGGGTCAAGGTCAAGGTCAGGGTGGAGGTCAGGGTCAGGGTCAGCGTCAGGGTGGAGGTCAGGGTCAAGGTCAAGGTCAAGGAGGAGGTCAGGGTCAGAGTCAAGGTCAGGGTGGAGGTCAGGGTCAAGGTCAAGGTCAAGGAGGAGGTCAGGGTCAGGGTCAAGGTCAGAGTAGAGGTCAGGGTCAGGTTCGAGGTCAGAGTAGCGGTCAGGTTCCGGGTCAAGGTCAGGGTGGAGGTCAGGGTCAAAGTCAAGGTCAGGCTGAAGGTCAGGGTCAAGGTCAAGGTCAGGGTCAAGGTCAGGGTGAAGGTCAGGGTCAAAGTCAAGGTCAGGGTGAAGGGTCAGGGTCAAGGTCAAGGTCAGGGTGGAGGTCAGGGTGGAGGTCAAGGTCAGGGTGGAGGTCAGGGTCAGGGTCAAGGTCAGAGTATAGGTCAGGGTCAGGGTCAATGTAGGGGTAGAGGTCAGGGTCACAGTCAAGGTCAGGGTGGAGGTCAGGGTCAGAGTCAAGGTCAGAGTGGAGGTCAGGGTCAGGAACAAGGTCAGGGTGGAGGTCAGGGTCACAGTCAAGGTCAGGGTGAAGGTCAGGGAGAAGGTCAGGGTCAGGGTCAAGGTCAGGGTGAAGGTCAGGGTCAGGGTCAAGGTCAGGGTGGAGGTCAGGGTCAGGGTCAAGGTCAGGGTGGAGGTCAGGGTTAGGGTCAAGGTCAGGGTGGAGGTCAGGGTCAGCGTCAAGGTCAGGGTGGAGGTCAGGGTCAGGGTCAGAGTCAGGGATGAGGTCAGGGTCAAGGTCAAGGTCAAGGAGGAGGTCAGGGTCAGAGTCAAGGTCAGGGTGGAGGTCAGGGTCAAAGTCAAGGTCAGGTTGAAGGGTCAGGGTCAAGGTCAAGGTCAGGGTGGAGGTCAGGGTCAGGGTCAAGGTCAGAGTGACGGTCAGGTTCCGGGTCAAGGTCAGGGTGAAGGTCAGAGACAAAGTCAAGGTCAGGGTGGAGGTCAGGGTCAAAATCAAGGTCAGGCTGAAGGTCAGGGTCAAAGTCAAGGTCAGGGCGAAGGTCAGGGTCAGGTTCAAGGTAAGAGTGGAGGTCAGGGTAGAGGTCCGGGTCAGGGTCAAGGTCAGGGTGGAGGTCAGGGTCAGGGTCAAGGTCAGGGTGGAGGTCAGGGTGGAGGTCAAGGTCAGGGTGGAGGTCAGGGTCAGGGTCAAGGTCAGGGTATAGGTCAGGGTCAGGGTCAATGTAGGGGTAGAGGTCAGGGTCACAGTCAAGGTCAGGGTGGAGGTCAGGGTCAGAGTCAAGGTCAGAGTGGAGGTCAGGGTCAGGAACAAGGTCAGGGTGGAGGTCAGGGTCACAGTCAAGGTCAGGGTGAAGGTCAGGGAGGAGGTCAGGGTCAGGGTCAAGGTCAGGGTGAAGGTCAGGGTCAGGGTCAAGGTCAGAGTGAAGGTCAGGGTCAGAGTCGAGGTCAGAGTGGAGGTCAGGGTCAGGGTCAAGGTCAGGGTGAAGGTCAGGGTCAGGGTCAAGGTCAGGGTGAAGGTCAGGGTCAGGGTCAAGGTCAGGGTGGAGGTCAGGGTCAGGGTCAAGGTCAGAGTAGAGGTCAGGTTCCGGGTCAAGGTCAGGGTGGAGGTCAGGGTCAAAGTCAAGGTCAGGGTGGAGGTCAGGGTCAGGGTCAAGGTCAGGGTGGAGGCCAGAGAGGAGGTCAGGGTCAGGGTCACGGTCAGGGTGGAGGTCAGGGACAGGGTCAAGGTCGGGGTGGAGGTCAGGGTCAAGTTCAAGGTCAGGGTGGAGGTCAGGGTCACAGTCAAGGTCAGGGTGCACGTCTGGGTCAAGGTCAAGGTCAGCGTGGAGGTCAGGGTCAGGGCCAAGGTCAGGGTGGAGGTCAGGGTTAGGGTCAAGGTCAGGGTGGAGGTCAGGGTCAGCGTCAAGGTCAGGGTGGAGGTCAGGGAGGAGGTCAGGGTCAGGGTCACGGTCAGGGTGGAGGTCAGGGACAGGGTCAAGGTCAGGGTGGAGGTCAGGGTCAAAGTCAAGGTCAGGGTGGAGGTCAGGGTCAAAGTCAAGGTCAGACTTAAGGTCAGGGTCGAGGTGAAGGTCAGGGTGGAGGTCAGGGTCAGGGTTAAGGTCAGAGTGACGGTCGGGGTCAAAGTCAAGGTCAGGGTGGTGGTCAGGTTCAGGGTCAAGGTCAGGCTGAAGGTCAGGGTCTAGGTCAAGGTCAGGGCGGAGGTCAGGGTCAGGTTCAAGGTCAGAGTGAAGGTCAGGGTGAAGGTCAGGGTCAGGGTCAAGGTCAGGGTGAAGGTCAGGGTGGAGGTCAGAGTCGGGGTCAAGGTCAGGGTGAAGGTCAGGGTCAGGGTCAAGGTCAGGGTGGATGTCAGGGTGGAGGTCAGGGTCAGGGTCAAGGTCAGGGTGGAGGTCAGGTTCCGGGTCAAGGTCAGGGTGGAGGTCAGAGACAAAGTCAAGGTCAGGGTGGAGGTCAGGGTCAATGTCAAGGTCAGGCTGAAGGTCAGGGTCAAAGTCAAGGTCAGGGCGAAGGTCAGGGTCAGGTTCAAGGTCAGGATGGAGGTTAGGGTGGAGGTCAAGGTTAGGGTGGAGGTCAGGGTCAGGGTCAAGGTCAGGGTATAGGTCAGGGTCAGGGTCAATGTAGGGGTAGAGGTCAGGGTAACAGTCAAGGTCAGGGTGGAGGTCAGGGTCAGGGTCACGGTCAGGGTGGAGGTCAGGGTCAGCGTCAAGGTCAGGGTGGAGGTCAGGGTCAGGGTCAGAGTCAGGGATGAGGTCAGGGTCAAGGTCAAGGTCAAGGAGGAGGTCAGGGTCAGAGTCAAGGTCAGGGTCAAAGTCAAGGTCAGGCTGAAGGTCAGGGTCAAGGTCAAGGTCAGGGTGGAGGTCAGGGTCAGGGTCAAGGTCAGGGTGAAGGTCAGGGTCAAAGTCAAGGTCAGGGTAAAGGGTCAGGGTCAAGGTCAAGGTCAGGGTGGAGGTCAGGGTGGAGGTCAAGGTCAGGGTGGAGGTCAGGGTCAGGGTCAAGGTCAGAGTATAGGTCAGGGTCAGGGTCAATGTAGGGGTAGAGGTCAGGGTCACAGTCAAGGTCAGGGTGGAGGTCAGGGTCAGAGTCAAGGTCAGAGTGGAGGTCAGGGTCAGGAACAAGGTCAGGGTGGAGGTCAGGGTCACAGTCAAGGTCAGGGTGAAGGTCAGGGAGAAGGTCAGGGTCAGGGTCAAGGTCAGGGTGAAGGTCAGGGTCAGGGTCAAGGTCAGGGTGGAGGTCAGGGTCAGGGTCAAGGTCAGGGTGGAGGTCAGGGTCAGAGTCAAGGTCAGAGTGGAGGTCAGGGTCAGGGTCAAGGTCAGGGTTAAGGTCAGGGTCAGGGTCAAGGTCAGGGTGGAGGTCAGGGTCAGGGTCAAGGTCAGAGTAGAGGTCAGGTTCCGGATCAAGGTCAGGGTGGAGGTCAGGGTCAAAGTCAAGGTCAGGGTGGAAGTCAGGGTCAGGGTCAAGGTCAGGGTGGAGGTCAGAGAGGAGGTCAGGGTCAGGGTCACGGTCAGGGTGGAGGTCAGGGACAGGGTCAAGGTCAGGTTGGAGGTCAGGGTTAGGGTCAAGGTCAGGGTGGAGGTCAGGGTCAGCGTCAAGGTCAGGGTGGAGGTCAGGGTCAGGGTCAGAGTCAGGGATGAGGTCAGGGTCAAGGTCAAGGTCAAGGAGGAGGTCAGGGTCAGAGTCAAGGTCAGGGTGGAGGTCAGGGTCAAAGTTAAGGTCAGGTTGAAGGGTCAGGGTCAAGGTCAAGGTCAGGGTGGAGGTCAGGGTCAGGGTCAAGGTCAGAGTGACGGTCAGGTTCCGGGTCAAGGTCAGGGTGGAGGTCAGAGACAAAGTCAAGGTCAGGCTGGAGGTCAGGGTCAAAGTCAAGGTCAGGCTGAAGGTCAGGGTCAAAGTCAAGGTCAGGGCGTGGGTCAGGGTCAGGTTCAAGGTAAGAGTGGAGGTCAGGGTAGAGGTCCGGGTCAGGGTCAAGGTCAGGGTGGAGGTCAGGGTCAGGGTCAAGGTCAGGGTGGAGGTCAGGGTGGAGGTCAAGGTCAGGGTGGAGGTCAGGGTCAGGGTCAAGGTCAGGGTATAGGTCAGGGTCAGGGTCAATGTAGGGGTAGAGGTCAGGGTCACAGTCAAGGTCAGGGTGGAGGTCAGGGTCAGAGTCAAGGTCAGAGTGGAGGTCAGGGTCAGGAACAAGGTCAGGGTGGAGGTCAGGGTCACAGTCAAGGTCAGGGTGAAGGTCAGGGAGGAGGTCAGGGTCAGGGTCAAGGTCAGGGTGAAGGTCAGGGTCAGGGTCAAGGTCAGAGTGGAGGTCAGGGTCAGAGTCAAGGTCAGAGTGGAGGTCAGGGTTAGGGTCAAGGTCAGGGTGAAGGTCAGGGTCAGGGTCAAGGTCAGGGTGAAGGTCAGGGTCAGGGTCAAGGTCAGGGTGGAGGTCAGGGTCAGGGTCAAGGTCAGAGTAGAGGTCAGGTTCCGGGTCAAGGTCAGGGTGGAGGTCAGGGTCAAAGTCAAGGTCAGGGTGGAGGTCAGGGTCAGGGTCAAGGTCAGGGTGGAGGCCAGAGAGGAGGTCAGGGTCAGGGTCACGGTCAGGGTGGAGGTCAGGGACAGGGTCAAGGTCGGGGTGGAGGTCAGGGTCAAGTTCAAGGTCAGGGTGGAGGTCAGGGTCACAGTCAAGGTCAGGGTGCAGGTCTGGGTCAAGGTCAAGGTCAGCGTGGAGGTCAGGGTCAGGGCCAAGGTCAGGGTGGAGGTCAGGGTTAGGGTCAAGGTCAGGGTGGAGGTCAGGGTCAGCGTCAAGGTCAGGGTGGAGGTCAGGGAGGAGGTCAGGGTCAGGGTCACGGTCAGGGTGGAGGTCAGGGACAGGGTCAAGGTCAGGGTGGAGGTCAGGGTCAAAGTCAAGGTCAGGGTGGAGGTCAGGGTCAAAGTCAAGGTCAGGCTTAAGGTCAGGGTCGAGGTGAAGGTCAGGGTGGAGGTCAGGGTCAGGGTTAAGGTCAGAGTGACGGTCAGGGTCAAAGTCAAGGTCAGGGTGGAGGTCAGGTTCAGGGTCAAGGTCAGGCTGAAGGTCAGGGTCTAGGTCAAGGTCAGGGCGGAGGTCAGGGTCAGGTTCAAGGTCAGAGTGAAGGTCAGGGTGAAGGTCAGGGTCAGGGTCAAGGTCAGGGTGAAGGTCAGGGTGGAGGTCAGAGTCGGGGTCAAGGTCAGGGTGAAGGTCAGGGTCAGGGTCAAGGTCAGGGTGGATGTCAGGGTGGAGGTCAGGGTCAGGGTCAAGGTCAGGGTGGAGGTCAGGTTCCGGGTCAAGGTCAGGGTGGAGGTCAGAGACAAAGTCAAGGTCAGGGTGGAGGTCAGGGTCAAAGTCAAGGTCAGGCTGAAGGTCAGGGTCAAAGTCAAGGTCAGGGCGAAGGTCAGGGTCAGGTTCAAGGTCAGGATGGAGGTTAGGGTGGAGGTCAAGGTTAGGGTGGAGGTCAGGGTCAGGGTCAAGGTCAGGGTATAGGTCAGGGTCAGGGTCAATGTAGGGGTAGAGGTCAGGGTAACAGTCAAGGTCAGGGTGGAGGTCAGGGTCAGGGTCAGAGTCAGGGATGAGGTCAGGGTCAAGGTCAAGGTCAAGGAGGAGGTCAGGGTCAGAGTCAAGGTCAGAGTGGAGGTCAGGGTCAGGAACAAGGTCAGGGTGGAGGTCAGGGTCAGGGTCAAGGTCAGAGTGACAGTCAGGTTCCGGGTCAAGGTCAGGGTGGAGGTCAGGGTCAAAGTCAAGGTCAGGGTGTAGGTCAGGTTCAGGGTCAAGGTCAGGGTGCAGGTCTGGGTCAAGGTCAAGGTCAGGGTGGAGGTCATGGTCAGGGTCAAGGTCAGGGTAGAGGTCGGGGTCAGCGTCAAGGTGAGGGTGGAGGTCAGGGAGGAGGTCAGGGTCGGGGTCACGGTCAGGGTGGAGGTCAGGGACAGGGTCAAGGTCAGGGTGGAGGTCAGGGTCAAAGTCAAGGTCAGGGTGGAGGTCAGGGTCAAAGTCAAGGTCAGGCTAAAGGTCAGGGTCAAGGTCAAGGTCAGGGTGGAGGTCAGGGTCAGGGTCAAGGTCAGAGTGACGGTCAGGTTCCGGGTCAAGGTCAGGGTGGAGGTCAGGGTCAAAGTCAAGGTCAGGGTGGAGGTCAGGGTCAGGGTCAAAGTCAGGGATGAGGTCAGGGTCAAGGTCAAGGTCAAGGAGGAGGTCAGGGTCAGAGTCAAGGTCAGGGTGGAGGTCAGGGTCAAAGTCAAGGTCAGGCTGAAGGTCAGGGTCAAGGTCAAGGTCAGGGTGAAGGTCAGGGTCAAGGTCAAGGTCAGGGTATAGGTCAGGGTCAGCGTCAATGCAGGGGTAGAGGTCAGGGTCACAGTCAAGGTCAGGGTGGAGATCAGGGTCAGAGTCAAGGTCAGAGTGGAGGTCAGGGTCAGGAACAAGGTCAGGGTGGAGGTCAGGGTCACAGTCAAGGTCAGGGTGAAGGTCAGGGAGGAGGTCAGGGTCCGGGTCAAGGTCAGGGTGAAGGTCAGGGTCAGGGTCAAGGTCAGGGTGGAGGTCAGGGTCAGGGTCAAGGTCAGGGTGGAGGTCAGGGTCAGAGTCAAGGTCAGAGTGGAGGTCAGGGTCAGGGTCAAGGTCAGGGTGAAGGTCAGGGTCACGGTCAAGGTCAGAGTAGAGGTCAGGGTCACGGTCAAGGTCAGAGTAGAGGTCAGGTTCCGGGTCAAGGTCAGGGTGGAGGTCATGGTCAAAGTCAAGGTCAGGGTGGAGGTCAGGGTCAGGGTCAAGGTCAGGGTGGAGGTCAGAGAGGAGGTCAGGGTCCGTGTCACGGTCAGGGTGGAGGTCAGGGACAGGGTCAAGGTCGGGGTGGAGGTCAGGGTCAAGTTCAAGGTCAGGGTGGAGGTCAGGGTCACAGTCAAGGTCAGGGTGCAGGTCTGGGTCAAGGTCAAGGTCAGGGTGGAGGTCAGGGTCAGAGTCAAGGTCAGGGTGAAGGTCAGGGTGGAGGTCAGAGTCGGGGTCAAGGTCAGGGTGAAGGTCAGGGTCGGGGTCAAGGTCAGGGTGGATGTCAGGGTGAAGGTCAGGGTCAGGGTCAAGGTCAGGGTGGAGGTCAGGTTCAGGGTCAAGGTCAGGGTGGAGGTCAGAGACAAAGTCAAGGTCAGGGTGGAGGTCAGGGTCAAAGTCAAGGTCAGGCTGAAGGTCAAGGTCAGAGTCAAGGTCAGGGCGAAGGTCAGGGTCAGGTTCAAGGTCAGAGTGGAGGTCAGGGTGGAGGTCCGGGTCGGGTTCAAGGTCAGGGTGGAGGTCAGGGTGGAGGTCAAGGTCAGGGTGGAGGTCAGGGTCAGGGTCAAGGTCAGGGTATAGGTCAGGGTCAGGGTCAATGTAGGGGTAGAGGTCAGGGTCACAGTCAAGGTCAGGGTGGAGGTCAGGGTCAGAGTCAAGGTCAGAGTGGAGGTCAGGGTCAGGAACAAGGTCAGGGTGGAGGTCAGGGTCACAGTCAAGGTCAGGGTGAAGGTCAGGGAGGAGGTCAGGGTCAGGGTCAAGGTCAGGGTAAAGGTCAGGGTCAGGGTCAAGGTCAGAGTGGAGGTCAGGGTCAGGGTCAAGGTCAGGGTGGAGGTCAGGGTCAGAGTCAAGGTCAGAGTGGAGGTCAGGGTCAGGGTCAAGGTCAGGGTGAAGGTCAGGGTCAGGGTCAAGGTCAGGGTGGAGGTCAGGGTCAGGGTGTAGGTCAGGGTCAAGGTCAAGTTCAGAGTGGAGGTCAGGGTCAGGGTCAAGGTCAGGGTGGAGGTCAGGGTCAGAGTCTAGGTCAGAGTGGAGGTCAGGGTCAGGGTCAAGGTCAGGGTGAAGGTCAGGGTCGGGGTCAAGGTCAGGGTGGAGGTCAGGGTCAGGGTGGAGGTCAGGGTCAAGGTCAAGTTCAGAGTGGAGGTCAGGGTCGGGGTCAAGGTCAGGGTGGATTTCAGGGTGGAGGTCAGGGTTAGGGTCAAGGTCAGGGTGGAGGTCAGGGTCAGCGTCAAGGTCAGGGTGGAGGTCAGGGTCAGGGTCAGAGTCAGACATGAGGTCAGGGTCAAGGTCAAGGTCAAGGAAGAGGTCAGGGTCAGAGTCAAGGTCAGGGTGGAGCTCAGGGTTAGGGTCAAGGTCAGGGTGGAGGTCAGGGTCAGCGTCAAGGTCAGGGTGGAGGTCAGGGTCAGAGTCAGAGTCAGGGATGAGGTCAGGGTCAAGGTCAAGGTCAAGGAGGAGGTCAGGGTCAGAGTCAAGGTCAATGTGGAGGTCAGGGTCAGGGTCAAGGTCAGGGTATAGGTCAGGGTCAGGGTCAATGTAGGGGTGGAGGTCAGGGTCACAGTCAAGGTCAGGGTGGAGGTCAGGGTCAGAGTCAAGGTCAGAGTGGAGGTCAGGGTCAGGAACAAGGTCAGGGTGGAGGTCAGGGTCACAGTCAAGGTCAGGGTGAAGGTCAGGGAGGAGGTCAGGGTCCAGGTCAAGGTCAGGGTGAAGGTCAGGGTCAGGGTCAAGGTCAGGGTGGAGGTCAGGGTCAGGGTCAAGGTCAGGGTGGAGGTCAGGGTCAGAGTCAAGGTTAGAGTGGAGGTCAGGGTCAGGGTCAAGGTCAGGGTGAAGGTCAGGGTCAGGGTCAAGGTCAGGGTGAAGGTCAGGGTCACAGTCAAGGTCAGGGTGCAGGTCTGGGTCAAGGTCAAGGTCAGGGTGGAGGTCAGGGTCAGGGTCAAGGTCAGGGTGAAGGTCAGGGTGGAGGTCAGAGTCGGGGTCAAGGTCAGGGTGAAGGTCAGGGTCGGGGTCAAGGTCAGAGTGGAGGTCAGGGTCAGAGTCAAGGTCAGAGTGGAGGTCAGGGTTAGGGTCAAGGTCAGGGTGAAGGTCAGGGTCAGGGTCAAGGTCAGGGTGAAGGTCAGGGTCAGGGTCAAGGTCAGGGTGGAGGTCAGGGTCAGGGTCAAGGTCAGAGTAGAGGTCAGGTTCCGGGTCAAGGTCAGGGTGGAGGTCAGGGTCAAAGTCAAGGTCAGGGTGGAGGTCAGGGTCAGGGTCAAGGTCAGGGTGGAGGCCAGAGAGGAGGTCAGGGTCAGGGTCACGGTCAGGGTGGAGGTCAGGGACAGGGTCAAGGTCGGGGTGGAGGTCAGGGTCAAGTTCAAGGTCAGGGTGGAGGTCAGGGTCACAGTCAAGGTCAGGGTGCAGGTCTGGGTCAAGGTCAAGGTCAGCGTGGAGGTCAGGGTCAGGGCCAATGTCAGGGTGGAGGTCAGGGTTAGGGTCAAGGTCAGGGTGGAGGTCAGGGTCAGCGTCAAGGTCAGGGTGGAGGTCAGGGAGGAGGTCAGGGTCAGGGTCACGGTCAGGGTGGAGGTCAGGGACAGGGTCAAGGTCAGGGTGGAGGTCAGGGTCAAAGTCAAGGTCAGGGTGGAGGTCAGGGTCAAAGTCAAGGTCAGGCTTAAGGTCAGGGTCGAGGTGAAGGTCAGGGTGGAGGTCAGGGTCAGGGTTAAGGTCAGAGTGACGGTCAGGGTCAAAGTCAAGGTCAGGGTGGAGGTCAGGTTCAGGGTCAAGGTCAGGCTGAAGGTCAGGGTCTAGGTCAAGGTCAGGGCGGAGGTCAGGGTCAGGTTCAAGGTCAGAGTGAAGGTCAGGGTGAAGGTCAGGGTCAGGGTCAAGGTCAGGGTGGAGGTCAGAGTCGGGGTCAAGGTCAGGGTGAAGGTCAGGGTCAGGGTCAAGGTCAGGGTGGATGTCAGGGTGGAGGTCAGGGTCAGGGTCAAGGTCAGGGTGGAGGTCAGGTTCCGGGTCAAGGTCAGGGTGGAGGTCAGAGACAAAGTCAAGGTCAGGGTGGAGGTCAGGGTCAAAGTCAAGGTCAGGCTGAAGGTCAGGGTCAAAGTCAAGGTCAGGGCGAAGGTCAGGGTCAGGTTCAAGGTCAGGATGGAGGTTAGGGTGGAGGTCAAGGTTAGGGTGGAGGTCAGGGTCAGGGTCAAGGTCAGGGTATAGGTCAGGGTCAGGGTCAATGTAGGGGTAGAGGTCAGGGTAACAGTCAAGGTCAGGGTGGAGGTCAGGGTCAGGGTCAGAGTCAGGGATGAGGTCAGGGTCAAGGTCAAGGTCAAGGAGGAGGTCAGGGTCAGAGTCAAGGTCAGAGTGGAGGTCAGGGTCAGGAACAAGGTCAGGGTGGAGGTCAGGGTCAGGGTCAAGGTCAGAGTGACAGTCAGGTTCCGGGTCAAGGTCAGGGTGGAGGTCAGGGTCAAAGTCAAGGTCAGGGTGTAGGTCAGGTTCAGGGTCAAGGTCAGGGTGCAGGTCTGGGTCAAGGTCAAGGTCAGGGTGGAGGTCATGGTCAGGGTCAAGGTCAGGGTAGAGGTCGGGGTCAGCGTCAAGGTGAGGGTGGAGGTCAGGGAGGAGGTCAGGGTCGGGGTCACGGTCAGGGTGGAGGTCAGGGACAGGGTCAAGGTCAGGGTGGAGGTCAGGGTCAAAGTCAAGGTCAGGGTGGAGGTCAGGGTCAAAGTCAAGGTCAGGCTAAAGGTCAGGGTCAAGGTCAAGGTCAGGGTGGAGGTCAGGGTCAGGGTCAAGGTCAGAGTGACGGTCAGGTTCCGGGTCAAGGTCAGGGTGGAGGTCAGGGTCAAAGTCAAGGTCAGGGTGGAGGTCAGGGTCAGGGTCAAAGTCAGGGATGAGGTCAGGGTCAAGGTCAAGGTCAAGGAGGAGGTCAGGGTCAGAGTCAAGGTCAGGGTGGAGGTCAGGGTCAAAGTCAAGGTCAGGCTGAAGGTCAGGGTCAAGGTCAAGGTCAGGGTGAAGGTCAGGGTCAAGGTCAAGGTCAGGGTATAGGTCAGGGTCAGCGTCAATGCAGGGGTAGAGGTCAGGGTCACAGTCAAGGTCAGGGTGGAGATCAGGGTCAGAGTCAAGGTCAGAGTGGAGGTCAGGGTCAGGAACAAGGTCAGGGTGGAGGTCAGGGTCACAGTCAAGGTCAGGGTGAAGGTCAGGGAGGAGGTCAGGGTCCGGGTCAAGGTCAGGGTGAAGGTCAGGGTCAGGGTCAAGGTCAGGGTGGAGGTCAGGGTCAGGGTCAAGGTCAGGGTGGAGGTCAGGGTCAGAGTCAAGGTCAGAGTGGAGGTCAGGGTCAGGGTCAAGGTCAGGGTGAAGGTCAGGGTCACGGTCAAGGTCAGAGTAGAGGTCAGGGTCACGGTCAAGGTCAGAGTAGAGGTCAGGTTCCGGGTCAAGGTCAGGGTGGAGGTCATGGTCAAAGTCAAGGTCAGGGTGGAGGTCAGGGTCAGGGTCAAGGTCAGGGTGGAGGTCAGAGAGGAGGTCAGGGTCCGTGTCACGGTCAGGGTGGAGGTCAGGGACAGGGTCAAGGTCGGGGTGGAGGTCAGGGTCAAGTTCAAGGTCAGGGTGGAGGTCAGGGTCACAGTCAAGGTCAGGGTGCAGGTCTGGGTCAAGGTCAAGGTCAGGGTGGAGGTCAGGGTCAGAGTCAAGGTCAGGGTGAAGGTCAGGGTGGAGGTCAGAGTCGGGGTCAAGGTCAGGGTGAAGGTCAGGGTCGGGGTCAAGGTCAGGGTGGATGTCAGGGTGAAGGTCAGGGTCAGGGTCAAGGTCAGGGTGGAGGTCAGGTTCAGGGTCAAGGTCAGGGTGGAGGTCAGAGACAAAGTCAAGGTCAGGGTGGAGGTCAGGGTCAAAGTCAAGGTCAGGCTGAAGGTCAAGGTCAGAGTCAAGGTCAGGGCGAAGGTCAGGGTCAGGTTCAAGGTCAGAGTGGAGGTCAGGGTGGAGGTCCGGGTCGGGTTCAAGGTCAGGGTGGAGGTCAGGGTGGAGGTCAAGGTCAGGGTGGAGGTCAGGGTCAGGGTCAAGGTCAGGGTATAGGTCAGGGTCAGGGTCAATGTAGGGGTAGAGGTCAGGGTCACAGTCAAGGTCAGGGTGGAGGTCAGGGTCAGAGTCAAGGTCAGAGTGGAGGTCAGGGTCAGGAACAAGGTCAGGGTGGAGGTCAGGGTCACAGTCAAGGTCAGGGTGAAGGTCAGGGAGGAGGTCAGGGTCAGGGTCAAGGTCAGGGTAAAGGTCAGGGTCAGGGTCAAGGTCAGAGTGGAGGTCAGGGTCAGGAACAAGGTCAGGGTGGAGGTCAGGGTCACAGTCAAGGTCAGGGTGAAGGTCAGGGAGGAGGTCAGGGTCAGGGTCAAGGTCAGGGTGAAGGTCAGGGTCCGAGTCAAGGTCAGGGTGGAGGTCAGGGTCAGGGTCGAGGTCAGGGTGGAGGTCAGGGTCAAAGTCAAGGTCAGAGTGGAGGTCAGGGTCAGGGTCAAGGTCAGGGTGAAGGTCAGGGTCAGGGTCAAGGTCAGGGTGGAGGTCAGGGTCAGGGTCAAGGTCAGAGTAGAGGTCAGGTTCTGGGTCAAGGTCAGGGTGGAGGTCAGGGTCAAAGTCAAGGTCAGGGTGGACGTCAGGGTCAGGGTCAAGGTCAGGGTGGAGGTCAGAGAGGAGGTCAGGGTCAGGGTCACGGTCAGGGTGGAGGTCAGGGACAGGGTCAAGGTCAGGTTGGAGGTCAGGGTTAGGGTCAAGGTCAGGGTGGAGGTCAGGGTCAAAGTCTAGGTCAGGGTGGAGGTCAGGGTGGAGGTCTGGGTCAGGGTCAAGGTCAGGGTGAAAGTCAGGGTCAAGGTCAAGGTCAGGGTATAGGTCAGGGTATGGGTCAGGGTCAGGGTCAATGTAGGGGTGGAGGTCAGGGTCTAGGTCAAGGTCAGGGCGGAGGTCAGGGTCAGGTTCAAGGTCAGAGTGGAGGTCAGGGTGGAGGTCAGGGTCAGGGTCAAGGTCAGGGTGGAGGTCAGGGTTGGGGTCAAGGTCAGGGTGGAGGTCAGGGTCAGCGTCAAGGTCAGGTTGGAGGTCAGGGTCGGGGTCAAGGTCAGGTTGGAGGTCAGGGTCAGGGTCAAGGTCAGAGTAGAGGTCAGGTTCCGGGTCAAGGTCAGGGTGGAGGTCAGGGTCAGAGTTAAGGTCAGAGTGGAGGTCAGGGTCAGGGTCAAGGTCAGGGTGAAGGTCAGGGTCAGGGTCAAGGTCAGGTTGAAGGTCAGGGTCAGGGTCAAGGTCAGGGTAGAGGTCGGGGTCAAGGTCGAGGTCAGGGTGGAGCTCAGGGTTAGGGTCAAGGTCAGGGTGGAGGTCAGGGTCAGCGTCAAGGTCAGGGTAGAGGTCAGGGTCAAGGTCGAGGTCAGGGTGGAGGTCAGGGTCAAAGTCAAGGTCAGGGTGGAGGTCAGGTTCAGGGTCAAGGTGAGGGTGGAGGTCAGGGTCAAAGTCAAGGTCAGGTTGGAGGTCAGGTTCAGGGTCAAGGTCAGGCTGAAGGTCAGGGTCTAGGTCAAGGTCAGGGCGGAGGTCAGGGTCAGGTTCAAGGTCAGAGTGGAGGTCAGGGTGGAGGTCAGGGTCAGGGTCAAGGTCAGGGTGAAGGTCAGAGTGGAGGTCAGAGTCGGGGTCAAGGTCAGGGTGAAGGTCAGGGTCAAGGTCAAGGTCAGGGTGGAGGTCAGGGTCAGGGTCAAGGTCAGGGTGGAGGTTAGGGTCAAAGTCAAGGTCAGGGTGGAGGTCAGGGTCAGAGTCAAGGTCGGGCTAAAGGTCAGGGTCAAGGTCAAGGTCAGGGTGGAGGTCAGGGTCAGGGTCAAGGTCAGAGTGACGGTCAGGTTCCGGGTCAAGGTCAGGGTGGAGGTCAGGGTCAAAGTCAAGGTCGGGGTGAAGGTCAGGTTCAGAGTCAAGGTCAGGCTGAAGGTCAGGGTCTAGGTCAAGGTCAGGGCGGAGGTCAGGGTCAGGTTCGAGGTCAGAGTGGAGGTCAGGGTGGAGGTCAGGGTCAGGGTCAAGGTTAGGGTGAAGGTCAGGGTGGAGGTCAGAGTCGGGGTCGAGGTCAGGGTGCAGGTCAGGGTCGGGGTCAAGGTCAGGGTGGATGTCAGGGTGGGGGTCAGGGTCAGGGTCAAGGTCAGGGTGGAGGTCAGGGTCAGGGTCAAGGTCAGGGTGGAGGTCAGGGTCAAAGTCAAGGTCAGGCTGAAGGTCAGGGTCACGGTCAAGGTCAGGGTGGAGGTCAGGGTCAGGGTCAAGGTCAGGGTGGAGGTCAGGGTCCAAGTCAAGGACAGGGTGGAGGTCAGGGTCAGGGTCAGAGTCAGGGTGGAGGTCAGGGTCAAGGTCAAGGTCAAGGAGGAGGTCAGGGTCAGAGTCAAGGTCAGGGTGGAGGTCAGGGTCAGGGTCAAGGTCAGGGTTTAGGTCAGGGTCAGGGTCAATGTAGGGGTGGAGGTCAGGGTCACAGTCAAGGTCAGGGTGGAGGTCAAGGTCAGAGTCAAGGTGAGAGTGAAGGTCAGGGTCAGGGTCAAGGTCAGGGTATAGGTCAGGGTCAGGGTCAATGTAGGGGTGGAGGTCAGGGTCACAGTCAAGGTCAGGGTGGAGGTCAGGGTCAGAGTTAAGGTCAGAGTGGAGGTCAGGGTCAGGGTCAAGGTCAGGGTGAAGGTCAGGGTCAGGGTCAAGGTCAGGTTGAAGGTCAGGGTCAGGGTCAAGGTCAGGGTAGAGGTCAGGGTCAAGGTCGAGGTCAGGGTGGAGCTCAGGGTTAGGGTCAAGGTCAGGGTGGAGGTCAGGGTCAGCGTCAAGGTCAGGGTAGAGGTCAGGGTCAAGGTCAAGGTCAGGGTGGAGGTCAGGGTCAGAGTCAAGGTCAGGCTGAAGGTCAGGGTCAAGGTCAAGGTCAGGGTGGAGGTCAGGGTCAAGGTCAAGGTCAGGGTGGAGGTCAGGGTCGGGGTCAAGGTCAGAGTGATGGTCAGGTTCCGGGTCAAGGTCAGGGTGGAGGTCAGGGTCAGGGTCAAGGTCAGGGTGGGGGTCAGGGTCAAAGTCAAGGTCAGGGTGGAGGTCAGGGTCAAAGTCAAGGTCAGGCTGAAGGTCAGGGTCAAGGTCAAGGTCAGGGTGGAGGTCAGGGTCAGGGTCAAGGTCAGAGTGACGGTCAGGTTCCGGGTCAAGGTCAGGGTGGAGGTCAGGGTCAGGGTCAAGGTCAGGGTGGAGGTCAGGGTCAAAGTCAAGGTCAGGGTGGAGGTCAGGGTCAGAGTCAAGGTCAGGCTGAAGGTCAGGGTCAAGGTCAAGGTCAGGGTGGAGGTCAGGGTCAGGGTCAAGGTCAGGCTGGAGGTCAGGGTCAAAGTCAAGGTCAGGGTGGAGGTCAAGGTCAGGCTGAAGGTCAGGGTCAAGGTCAAGGTCAGGGTGGAGGTCAGGGTCAGGGTCAAGGTCAGAGTGACGGTCAGGTTCCGGGTCAAGGTCAGGGTGGAGGTCAGGGTCAAAGTCAAGGTCAGGGTGGAGGTCAGGTTCAGGGTCAAGGTCAGGCTGAAGGTCAGGGTCCAGGTCAAGGTCAGGGCGGAGGTCAGGGTCAGGTTCAAGGTCAGAGTGGAGGTCAGGGTGGAGGTCAGGGTCAGGGTCAAGGTTAGGGTGAAGGTCAGGGTGGAGGTCAGAGTCGGGGTCAAGGTCAGGGTGCAGGTCAGGGTCGGGGTCAAGGTCAGGGTGGATGTCAGGGTGGGGGTCAGGGTCAGGGTCAAGGTCAGGGTGGAGGTCAGGGTCAGGGTCAAGGTCAGGGTGGAGGTCAGGGTCAAAGTCAAGGTCAGGCTGAAGGTCAGGGTCACGGTCAAGGTCAGGGTGGAGGTCAGGGTCAGGGTCAAGGTCAGGGTGGAGGTCAGGGTCCAAGTCAAGGTCAGGGTGGAGGTCAGGGTCAAAGTCAGGGTCAGGCTGAAGGTCAGGGTCAAGGTCAAGGTCAGGGTGGAGGTCAGGGTCAGGGTCAAAGTCAGAGTGACGGTCAGGTTCCGGGTCAAGGTCAGGGTGGAGGTCAGGGTCAGGGTCAAGGTCAGGGTGAAGGTCAGGGTCAAAGTCAAGGTCAGGGTGAAGGGTCAGGGTCAAGGTCAAAGTCAGGGTGGAGGTCAGGGTCAGGGTCAAGGTCAGAGTGACGGTCAGGTTCCGGGTCAAGGTGAGGGTGGAGGTCAGAGACAAAGTCAAGATCAGGGTGGAGGTCAGGGTCAAAGTCAAGGTCAGGCTGAAGGTCAGGGTCAAAGTCAAGGTCAGGGCGAAGGTCAGGGTCAGGCTCAAGGTCAGAGTGGAGGTCAGGGTGGAGGTCCGGGTCAGGGTCAAGGTCAGGGTGGAGGTCAGGGTCAGGGTCAAGGTCAGGGTATAGGTCAGGGTCAGGGTCAATGTAGGGGTAGAGGTCAGGGTCACAGTCAAGGTCAGGGTGGAGGTCAGGGTCAGAGTCAAGGTCAGAGTGGAGGTCAGGGTCAGGAACAAGGTCAGGGTGGAGGTCAGGGTCACAGTCAAGGTCAGGGTGAAGGTCAGGGAGGAGGTCAGGGTCAGGGTCAAGGTCAGGGTGAAGGTCAGGGTCAGGGTCAAGGTCAGGGTGGAGGTCAGGGTCAGGGTCAAGGTCAGGGTGGAGGTCAGGGTCAGAGTCAAGGTCAGAGTGGAGGTCAGGGTCAGGGTCAAGGTCAGGGTGGAGGTCAGGGTCAGGGTCAAGGTCAGGGTATAGGTCAGGGTCAGGGTCAATGTGGGGGTAGAGGTCAGGGTCACAGTCAAGGTCAGGGTGGAGGTCAGGGTCAGAGTCAAGGTCAGAGTGGAGGTCAGGGTCAGGAACAAGGTCAGGGTGGAGGTCAGGGTCACAGTCAAGGTCAGGGTAAAGGTCAGGGAGGAGGTCAGGGTCAGGGTCAAGGTCAGGGTGAAGGTCAGGGTCAAGGTCAAGGTCAGGGTGGAGGTCAGGGTCAGGGTCAAGGTCAGGGTGGAGGTCAGGGTCAGAGTCAAGGTCAGAGTGGAGGTCAGGGTCAGGGTCAAGGTCAGGGTGAAGGTCAGGGTCAGGGTCAAGGTCAGGGTGGAGGTCAGGGTCAGGGTCAAGGTCAGAGTAGAGGTCAGGTTCCGGGTCAAGGTCAGGGTGGAGGTCAGGGTCAAAGTCAAGGTCAGGGTGGAGGTCAGGGTCAGGGTCAAGGTCAGGGTGGAGGTCAGAGAGGAGGTCAGGGTCAGGGTCACGGTCAGGGTGGAGGTCAAGGACAGGGTCAAGGTCGGGGTGGAGGTCAGGGTCAAGTTCAAGGTCAGGGTGGAGGTCAGGGTCACAGTCAAGGTCAGGGTGCAGGTCTGGGTCAAGGTCAAGGTCAGGGTGGAGGTCAGGGTCAGGGTCAAGGTCAGGGTGGAGGTCAGGGTTAGGGTCAAGGTCAGGGTGGAGGTCAGGGTCATCGTCAGGGTCAGGGTGGAGGTCAGGGAGGAGGTCAGGGTCAGGGTCACGGTCAGGGTCGAGGTCAGGGACAGGGTCAAGGTCAGGGTAGAGGTCAGGGTCAAAGTCAAGGTCAGGGTGGAGGTCAGGGTCAAAGTCAAGGTCAGGCTAAAGGTCAGGGTCAAGGTCAAGGTCAGGGTGGAGGTCAGGGTCAGGGTCAAGGTCAGAGTGACGGTCAGGTTCCGGGTCAAGGTCAGGGTGGAGGTCAGGGTCAAAGTCAAGGTCAGGGTGGAGGTCAGGTTCAGGGTCAAGGTCAGGCTGAAGGTCAGGGTCTAGGTCAAGGTCAGGGCGGAGGTCAGGGTCAGGTTCAAGGTCAGAGTGAAGGTCAGGGTGGAGGTCAGGGTCAGGGTGAAGGTCAGGGTGAAGGTCAGGGTGGAGGTCAGAGTCGGGGTCAAGGTCAGGGTGAAGGTCAGGTTTGGGGTCAAGGTCAGGGTGGATGTCAGGGTATAGGTCAGGGTCAGGGTCAAGGTCAGGGTGGAGGTCAGGTTCCGGGTCAAGGTCAGGGTGAAGGTCAGAGACAAAGTCAAGGTCAGGGTGGAGGTCAGGGTCAAAGTCAAGGTCAGGCTGAAGGTCAGGGTCAGGGTCAAGGTCAGGGTGGAGGTCAGGGTCAGAGTCAAGGTCAGAGTGGAGGTCAGGGTCAGGAACAAGGTCAGGTTGGAGGTCAGGGTCACAGTCAAGGTCAGGGTGAAGGTCAGGGAGGAGGTCAGGGTCAGGGTCAAGGTCAGGGTGAAGGTCAGGGTCAGGGTCAAGGTCAGGGTGGAGGTCAGGGTCAGGGTCGAGGTCAGGGTGGAGGTCAGGTTCAGAGTCAAGGTCAGGGTGGAGGTCAGGGTCAGGGTCAAGGTCAGGGTGAAGGTCAGGGTCAGGGTCAAGGTCAGGGTGGAGGTCAGGGTCAGGGTCAAGGTCAGAGTAGAGGTCAGGTTCTGGGTCAAGGTCAGGGTAGAGGTCAGGGTCAAAGTCAAGGTCAGGGTGGAGGTCAGGGTCAGGGTCAAGGTCAGGGTGGAGGTCAGAGAGGAGGTCAGGGTCAGGGTCACGGTCAGGGTGGAGGTCAGGGACAGGGTCAAGGTCAGGTTGGAGGTCAGGGTTAGGGTCAAGGTCAGGGTGGAGGTAAGGGTCAAAGTCTAGGTCAGGGTGGAGGTCAGGGTGGAGGTCTGGGTCAGGGTCAAGGTCAGGGTAAAAGTCAGGGTCAAGGTCAAGGTCAGGGTATAGGTCAGGGTATGGGTCAGGGTCAGGGTCAATGTAGGGGTGGAGGTCAGGGTCTAGGTCAAGGTCAGGGCGGAGGTCAGGGTCAGGTTCAAGGTCAGAGTGGAGGTCAGGGTGGAGGTCAGGGTCAGGGTCAAGGTCAGGGTGGAGGTCAGGGTTGGTGTCAAGGTCAGGGTGGAGGTCAGGGTCAGCGTCAAGGTCAGGGTGGAGGTCAGGGTCAAAGTCTAGGTCAGGGTGGAGGTCAGGGTGGAGGTCTGGGTCAGGGTCAAGGTCAGGGTGGAGGTCAGGGTCAAGGTCAAGGTCAGGGTATAGGTCAGGGTCAGCGTCAAGGTCAGGGTGGAGGTCAGGGTCAAAGTCTAGGTCAGGGTGGAGGTCAGGGTGGAGGTCTGGGTCAGGGTCAAGGTCAGGGTGGAGGTCAGGGTCAAGGTCAAGGTCAGGGTATAGGTCAGGGTCAGGGTCAATGTAGGGGTGGAGGTCAGGGTCACAGTCAAGGTCAGGGTGGAGGTCAGGGTCAGAGTTAAGGTCAGAGTGGAGGTCAGGGTCAGGGTCAAGGTCAGGGTGAAGGTCAGGGTCAGGGTCAAGGTCAGGTTGAAGGTCAGGGTCAGGGTCAAGGTCAGGGTAGAGGTCGGGGTCAAGGTCGAGGTCAGGGTGGAGCTCAGGGTTAGGGTCAAGGTCAGGGTGGAGGTCAGGGTCAGCGTCAAGGTCAGGGTAGAGGTCAGGGTCAAGGTCGAGGTCAGGGTGGAGGTCAGGGTCAAAGTCAAGGTCAGGGTGGAGGTCAGGTTCAGGGTCAAGGTGAGGGTGGAGGTCAGGGTCAAAGTCAAGGTCAGGTTGGAGGTCAGGTTCAGGGTCAAGGTCAGGCTGAAGGTCAGGGTCTAGGTCAAGGTCAGGGCGGAGGTCAGGGTCAGGTTCAAGGTCAGAGTGGAGGTCAGGGTGGAGGTCAGGGTCAGGGTCAAGGTCAGGGTGAAGGTCAGGGTGGAGGTCAGAGTCGGGGTCAAGGTCAGGGTGAAGGTCAGGGTCAAGGTCAAGGTCAGGGTGGAGGTCAGGGTCAGGGTCAAGGTCAGGGTGGAGGTTAGGGTCAAAGTCAAGGTCAGGGTGGAGGTCAGGGTCAGAGTCAAGGTCGGGCTAAAGGTCAGGGTCAAGGTCAAGGTCAGGGTGGAGGTCAGGGTCAGGGTCAAGGTCAGAGTGACGGTCAGGTTCCGGGTCAAGGTCAGGGTGGAGGTCAGGGTCAAAGTCAAGGTCGGGGTGAAGGTCAGGTTCAGAGTCAAGGTCAGGCTGAAGGTCAGGGTCTAGGTCAAGGTCAGGGCGGAGGTCAGGGTCAGGTTCGAGGTCAGAGTGGAGGTCAGGGTGGAGGTCAGGGTCAGGGTCAAGGTTAGGGTGAAGGTCAGGGTGGAGGTCAGAGTCGGGGTCAAGGTCAGGGTGCAGGTCAGGGTCGGGGTCAAGGTCAGGGTGGATGTCAGGGTGGGGGTCAGGGTCAGGGTCAAGGTCAGGGTGGAGGTCAGGGTCAGGGTCAAGGTCAGGGTGGAGGTCAGGGTCAAAGTCAAGGTCAGGCTGAAGGTCAGGGTCACGGTCAAGGTCAGGGTGGAGGTCAGGGTCAGGGTCAAGGTCAGGGTGGAGGTCAGGGTCCAAGTCAAGGACAGGGTGGAGGTCAGGGTCAGGGTCAGAGTCAGGGTGGAGGTCAGGGTCAAGGGCAAGGTCAAGGAGGAGGTCAGGGTCAGAGTCAAGGTCAGGGTGGAGGTCAGGGTCAGGGTCAAGGTCAGGGTGAAGGTCAGGGTCAGGGTCAAGGTCAGGGTTTAGGTCAGGGTCAGGGTCAATGTAGGGGTGGAGGTCAGGGTCACAGTCAAGGTCAGGGTGGAGGTCAAGGTCAGAGTCAAGGTGAGAGTGAAGGTCAGGGTCAGGGTCAAGGTCAGGGTATAGGTCAGGGTCAGGGTCAATGTAGGGGTGGAGGTCAGGGTCACAGTCAAGGTCAGGGTGGAGGTCAGGGTCAGAGTTAAGGTCAGAGTGGAGGTCAGGGTCAGGGTCAAGGTCAGGGTGAAGGTCAGGGTCAGGGTCAAGGTCAGGTTGAAGGTCAGGGTCAGGGTCAAGGTCAGGGTAGAGGTCAGGGTCAAGGTCGAGGTCAGGGTGGAGCTCAGGGTTAGGGTCAAGGTCAGGGTGGAGGTCAGGGTCAGCGTCAAGGTCAGGGTAGAGGTCAGGGTCAAGGTCAAGGTCAGGGTGGAGGTCAGGGTCAGAGTCAAGGTCAGGCTGAAGGTCAGGGTCAAGGTCAAGGTCAGGGTGGAGGTCAGGGTCAAGGTCAAGGTCAGGGTGGAGGTCAGGGTCAGGGTCAAGGTCAGAGTGATGGTCAGGTTCCGGGTCAAGGTCAGGGTGGAGGTCAGGGTCAGGGTCAAGGTCAGGGTGGGGGTCAGGGTCAAAGTTAAGGTCAGGGTGGAGGTCAGGGTCAAAGTCAAGGTCAGGCTGAAGGTCAGGGTCAAGGTCAAGGTCAGGGTGGAGGTCAGGGTCAGGGTCAAGGTCAGAGTGACGGTCAGGTTCCGGGTCAAGGTCAGGGTGGAGGTCAGGGTCAGGGTCAAGGTCAGGGTGGAGGTCAGGGTCAAAGTCAAGGTCAGGGTGGAGGTCAGGGTCAGAGTCAAGGTCAGGCTGAAGGTCAGGGTCAAGGTCAAGGTCAGGGTGGAGGTCAGGGTCAGGGTCAAGGTCAGGGTGGAGGTCAGGGTCAAAGTCAAGGTCAGGGTGGAGGTCAAGGTCAGAGTCAAGGTCAGGCTGAAGGTCAGGGTCAAGGTCAAGGTCAGGGTGGAGGTCAGGGTCAGGGTCAAGGTCAGAGTGACGGTCAGGTTCCGGGTCAAGGTCAGGGTGGAGGTCAGGGTCAAAGTCAAGGTCAGGGTGGAGGTCAGGTTCAGGGTCAAGGTCAGGCTGAAGGTCAGGGTCCAGGTCAAGGTCAGGGCGGAGGTCAGGGTCAGGTTCAAGGTCAGAGTGGAGGTCAGGGTGGAGGTCAGGGTCAGGGTCAAGGTTAGGGTGAAGGTCAGGGTGGAGGTCAGAGTCGGGGTCAAGGTCAGGGTGCAGGTCAGGGTCGGGGTCAAGGTCAGGGTGGATGTCAGGGTGGGGGTCAGGGTCAGGGTCAAGGTCAGGGTGGAGGTCAGGGTCAGGGTCAAGGTCAGGGTGGAGGTCAGGGTCAAAGTCAAGGTCAGGCTGAAGGTCAGGGTCACGGTCAAGGTCAGGGTGGAGGTCAGGGTCAGGGTCAAGGTCAGGGTGGAGGTCAGGGTCCAAGTCAAGGTCAGGGTGGAGGTCAGGGTCAAAGTCAGGGTCAGGCTGAAGGTCAGGGTCAAGGTCAAGGTCAGGGTGGAGGTCAGGGTCAGGGTCAAAGTCAGAGTGACGGTCAGGTTCCGGGTCAAGGTCAGGGTGGAGGTCAGGGTCAGGGTCAAGGTCAGGGTGAAGGTCAGGGTCAAAGTCAAGGTCAGGGTGAAGGGTCAGGGTCAAGGTCAAAGTCAGGGTGGAGGTCAGGGTCAGGGTCAAGGTCAGAGTGACGGTCAGGTTCCGGGTCAAGGTGAGGGTGGAGGTCAGAGACAAAGTCAAGATCAGGGTGGAGGTCAGGGTCAAAGTCAAGGTCAGGCTGAAGGTCAGGGTCAAAGTCAAGGTCAGGGCGAAGGTCAGGGTCAGGCTCAAGGTCAGAGTGGAGGTCAGGGTGGAGGTCCGGGTCAGGGTCAAGGTCAGGGTGGAGGTCAGGGTCAGGGTCAAGGTCAGGGTATAGGTCAGGGTCAGGGTCAATGTAGGGGTAGAGGTCAGGGTCACAGTCAAGGTCAGGGTGGAGGTCAGGGTCAGAGTCAAGGTCAGAGTGGAGGTCAGGGTCAGGAACAAGGTCAGGGTGGAGGTCAGGGTCACAGTCAAGGTCAGGGTGAAGGTCAGGGAGGAGGTCGGGGTCAGGGTCAAGGTCAGGGTGAAGGTCAGGGTCAGGGTCAAGGTCAGGGTGGAGGTCAGGGTCAGGGTCAAGGTCAGGGTGGAGGTCAGGGTCAGAGTCAAGGTCAGAGTGGAGGTCAGGGTCAGGGTCAAGGTCAGGGTGAAGGTCAGGGTCAGGGTCAAGGTCAGGGTGGAGGTCAGGGTCAGGGTCAAGGTCAGGGTAGAGGTCCGGGTCAGGGTCAAGGTCAGGGTGGAGGTCAGGGTCAGGGTCAAGGTCAGGGTGGAGGTCAGGGTGGAGGTCAAGGTCAGGGTGGAGGTCAGGGTCAGGGTCAAGGTCAGGGTATAGGTCAGGGTCAGGGTCAATGTGGGGGTAGAGGTCAGGGTCACAGTCAAGGTCAGGGTGGAGGTCAGGGTCAGAGTCAAGGTCAGAGTGGAGGTCAGGGTCAGGAACAAGGTCAGGGTGGAGGTCAGGGTCACAGTCAAGGTCAGGGTGAAGGTCAGGGAGGAGGTCAGGGTCAGGGTCAAGGTCAGGGTGAAGGTCAGGGTCAAGGTCAAGGTCAGGGTGGAGGTCAGGGTCAGGGTCAAGGTCAGGGTGGAGGTCAGGGTCAGAGTCAAGGTCAGAGTGGAGGTCAGGGTCAGGGTCAAGGTCAGGGTGAAGGTCAGGGTCAGGGTCAAGGTCAGGGTGGAGGTCAGGGTCAGGGTCAAGGTCAGAGTAGAGGTCAGGTTCCGGGTCAAGGTCAGGGTGGAGGTCAGGGTCAAAGTCAAGGTCAGGGTGGAGGTCAGGGTCAGGGTCAAGGTCAGGGTGGAGGTCAGAGAGGAGGTCAGGGTCAGGGTCACGGTCAGGGTGGAGGTCAAGGACAGGGTCAAGGTCGGGGTGGAGGTCAGGGTCAAGTTCAAGGTCAGGGTGGAGGTCAGGGTCACAGTCAAGGTCAGGGTGCAGGTCTGGGTCAAGGTCAAGGTCAGGGTGGAGGTCAGGGTCAGGGTCAAGGTCAGGGTGGAGGTCAGGGTTAGGGTCAAGGTCAGGGTGGAGGTCAGGGTCATCGTCAGGGTCAGGGTGGAGGTCAGGGAGGAGGTCAGGGTCAGGGTCACGGTCAGGGTCGAGGTCAGGGACAGGGTCAAGGTCAGGGTAGAGGTCAGGGTCAAAGTCAAGGTCAGGGTGGAGGTCAGGATTAAAGTCAAGGTCAGGCTAAAGGTCAGGGTCAAGGTCAAGGTCAGGGTGGAGGTCAGGGTCAGGGTCAAGGTCAGAGTGACGGTCAGGTTCCGGGTCAAGGTCAGGGTGGAGGTCAGGGTCAAAGTTAAGGTCAGGGTGGAGGTCAGGTTCAGGGTCAAGGTCAGGCTGAAGGTCAGGGTCTAGGTCAAGGTCAGGGCGGAGGTCAGGGTCAGGTTCAAGGTCAGAGTGAAGGTCAGGGTGGAGGTCAGGGTCAGGGTGAAGGTCAGGGTGAAGGTCAGGGTGGAGGTCAGAGTCGGGGTCAAGGTCAGGGTGAAGGTCAGGTTTGGGGTCAAGGTCAGGGTGGATGTCAGGGTATAGGTCAGGGTCAGGGTCAAGGTCGGGGTGGAGGTCAGGTTCCGGGTCAAGGTCAGGGTGAAGGTCAGAGACAAAGTCAAGGTCAGGGTGGAGGTCAGGGTCAAAGTCAAGGTCAGGCTGAAGGTCAGGGTCAGGGTCAAGGTCAGGGTGGAGGTCAGGGTCAGGTTCAAGGTCAGAGTGGAGGTCAGGGTGGAGGTCAGGGTCAGGGTCAAGGTCAGGGTGAAGGTCAGGGTGGAGGTCGGAGTCGGGGTCAAGGTCAGGGTGAAGGTCAGGGTCAAAGTCAAGGTCAGGGTGGGGTCAGGTTCAGGGTCAAGGTCAGGCTGAAGGTCAGGGTCTAGGTCAAGGTCAGGGCGGAGGTCAGGGTCAGGTTCAAGGTCAGAGTGGAGGTCAGGGTAAAGGTCTGAGTCGAGGTCAAGGTCAGGGTGGAGGTCAGGTTCAGGGTCAAGGTCAGGGTGAAGGTCAGGGTCAAGGTCAAGGTCAGGGTGGAGGTCAAGGTCAGGGTCAAGGTCAGGCTGAAGGTCTGGGTCAAGGTCAAGGTCGGGGTGGAGGTCAGGGTGGAGGTCAGGGTGGAGGTCAGAGTCGGGGTCAAGGTCAGGGTGAAGGTCAGGGTCAAGGTCAAGGTCAGGGTGGAGGTCAGGGTCAGGGTCAAGGTCAGGGTGGAGGTTAGGGTCAAAGTCAAGGTCAGGGTGGAGGTCAGGGTCAGAGTCAAGGTCAGGCTGAAGGTCTGGGTCAAGGTCAAGGTCGGGGTGGAGGTCAGGTTCAGGGTCAAGGTCAGGCTGAAGGTCAGGGTCTAGGTCAAGGTCAGGGCGGAGGTCAGGGTCAGGTTCGAGGTCAGAGTGGAGGTCAGGGTGGAGGTCAGGGTCAGGGTCAAGGTTAGGGTGAAGGTCAGGGTGGAGGTCAGAGTCGGGGTCAAGGTCAGGGTGCAGGTCAGGGTCGGGGTCAAGGTCAGGGTGGATGTCAGGGTGGGGGTCAGGGTCAGGGTCAAGGTCAGGGTGGAGGTCAGGGTCAGGGTCAAGGTCAGGGTGGAGGTCAGGGTCAAAGTCAAGGTCAGGCTGAAGGTCAGGGTCACGGTCAAGGTCAGGGTGGAGGTCAGGGTCAGGGTCAAGGTCAGGGTGGAGGTCAGGGTCCAAGTCAAGGACAGGGTGGAGGTCAGGGTCAGGGTCAGAGTCAGGGTGGAGGTCAGGGTCAGGTTCAAGGTCAGGGTGGAGGTCAGGGTGGAGGTCAAGGTCAGGGTGGAGGTCAGGGTCAGGGTCAAGGTCAGGGTGAAGGTCAGGGTCAGGGTCAAGGTCAGGGTGGAGGTCAGGGTCAGGGTCGAGGTCAGGGTGGAGGTCAGGGTCAGAGTCAAGGTCAGAGTGGAGGTCAGGGTCAGGGTCAAGGTCAGGGTGAAGGTCAGGGTCAGGGTCAAGGTCAGGGTGGAGGTCAGGGTCAGGGTCAAGGTCAGAGTAGAGGTCAGGTTCTGGGTCAAGGTCAGGGTGGAGGTCAGGGTCAAAGTCAAGGTCAGGGTGGAGGTCAGGGTCAGGGTCAAGGTCAGGGTGGAGGTCAGGGTGGAGGTCAGGGTCAAAGTCAAGGTCAGGGTGGAGGTCAGGTTCAGGGTCAAGGTCAGGCTGAAGGTCAGGGTGGAGGTCAGGGTCAGGGTCAAGGTCAGGGTGAAGGTCAGGGTGGAGGTCAGAGTCGGGGTCAAGGTCAGGGTGAAGGTCAGGTTTGGGGTCAAGGTCAGGGTGGATGTCAGGGTATAGGTCAGGGTCAGGGTCAAGGTCAGGGTGGAGGTCAGGTTCCGGGTCAAGGTCAGGGTGAAGGTCAGAGACAAAGTCAAGGTCAGGGTGGAGGTCAGGGTCAAAGTCAAGGTCAGGCTGAAGGTCAGGGTCAGGGTCAAGGTCAGGGTGGAGGTCAGGGTCAGAGTCAAGGTCAGAGTGGAGGTCAGGGTCAGGAACAAGGTCAGGTTGGAGGTCAGGGTCACAGTCAAGGTCAGGGTGAAGGTCAGAGAGGAGGTCAGGGTCATGGTCAAGGTCAGGGTGGAGGTCAGGGTCAGGGTCAAGGTCAGAGTAGAGGTCAGGTTCTGGGTCAAGGTCAGGGTGAAGGTCAGGGTCAAAGTCAAGGTCAGGGTGGAGGTCAGGGTCAGGGTCAAGGTCAGGGTGGAGGTCAGAGAGGAGGTCAGGGTCAAAGTCAAGGTCAGGGCGAAGGTCAGGGTCAGGCTCAAGGTCAGAGTGGAGGTCAGGGTGGAGGTCCGGGTCAGGGTCAAGGTCAGGGTGGAGGTCAGGGTCAGGGTCAAGGTCAGGGTATAGGTCAGGGTCAGGGTCAATGTAGGGGTAGAGGTCAGGGTCACAGTCAAGGTCAGGGTGGAGGTCAGGGTCAGAGTCAAGGTCAGAGTGGAGGTCAGGGTCAGGAACAAGGTCAGGGTGGAGGTCAGGGTCACAGTCAAGGTCAGGGTGAAGGTCAGGGAGGAGGTCAGGGTCAGGGTCAAGGTCAGGGTGAAGGTCAGGGTCAGGGTCAAGGTCAGGGTGGAGGTCAGGGTCAGGGTCGAGGTCAGGGTATAGGTCAGGGTCAGGGTCAATGTAGGGGTAGAGGTCAGGGTCACAGTCAAGGTCAGGGTGGAGGTCAGGGTCAGAGTCAAGGTCAGAGTGGAGGTCAGGGTCAGGAACAAGGTCAGGGTGGAGGTCAGGGTCACAGTCAAGGTCAGGGTGAAGGTCAGGGAGGAGGTCAGGGTCAGGGTCAAGGTCAGGGTGAAGGTCAGGGTCAAGGTCAAGGTCAGGGTGGAGGTCAGGGTCAGGGTCAAGGTCAGGGTGGAGGTCAGGGTCAGAGTCAAGGTCAGAGTGGAGGTCAGGGTCAGGGTCAAGGTCAGGGTGAAGGTCAGGGTCAGGGTCAAGGTCAGGGTGGAGGTCAGGGTCAGGGTCAAGGTCAGAGTAGAGGTCAGGTTCCGGGTCAAGGTCAGGGTGGAGGTCAGGGTCGAAGTCAAGGTCAGGCTAAAGGTCAGGGTCAAGGTCAAGGTCAGGGTGGAGGTCAGGGTCAGGGTCAAGGTCAGGGTGAAGGTCAGGGTGAAGGTCAGAGTCGGGGTCAAGGTCAGGGTGAAGGTCAGGTTTGGGGTCAAGGTCAGGGTGGATGTCAGGGTGGAGGTCAGGGTCAGGGTCAAGGTCAGGGTGGAGGTCAGGTTCCGGGTCAAGGTCAGGGTGAAGGTCAGAGACAAAGTCAAGGTCAGGGTGGAGGTCAGGGTCAAAGTCAAGGTCAGGCTGAAGGTCAGGGTCAAAGTCAAGGTCGAGGCGAAGGTCAGGGTCAGGTTCAAGGTCAGGGTGGAGGTCAGGGTGGAGGTCAAGGTCAGGGTGGAGGTCAGGGTCAGGGTCAAGGTCAGGGTATAGGTCAGGATCAGGGTCAATGTAGGAGTAGAGGTCAGGGTAACAGTCAAGGTCAGGGTGGAGGTCAGGGTCAGAGTCAAGGTCAGAGTGGAGGTCAGGGTCAGGAACAAGGTCAGGGTGGAGGTCAGGGTCACAGTCAAGGTCAGGGTGAAGGTCATGGAGGAGGTCAGGGTCAGGGTCAAGGTCAGGGTGAAGGTCAGGGTCAGGGTCAAGGTCAGGGTGGAGGTCAGGGTCAGGGTCGAGGTCAGGGTGGAGGTCAGGGTCAGAGTCAAGGTCAGAGTGGAGGTCAGGGTCAGGGTCAAGGTCAGGGTGAAGGTCAGGGTCAGGGTCAAGGTCAGGGTGGAGGTCAGGGTCAGGGTCAAGGTCAGAGTAGAGGTCAGGTTCTGGGTCAAGGTCAGGGTGGAGGTCAGGGTCGAAGTCAAGGTCAGGGTGGAGGTCAGGGTCAGGGTCAAGGTCAGGGTGGAGGTCAGAGAGGAGGTCAGGGTCAGGGTCACGGTCAGGGTGGAGGTCAGGGACAGGGTCAAGGTCAGGTTGGAGGTCAGGATTAGGGTCAAGGTCAGGGTGGAGGTCAGGGTGGAGGTCAGGGTGGAGGTCTGGGTCAGGGTCAAGGTCAGGGTGAAAGTCAGGGTCAAGGTCAAGGTCAGGGTATAGGTCAGGGTATAGGTCAGGGTCAGGGTCAATGTAGGGGTGGAGGTCAGGGTCAAGGTCAAGGTCAGGGTGGAGGTCAGGGTCAGGGTCAAGGTCAGAGTGACGGTCAGGTTCCGGGTCAAGGTCAGGGTGGAGGTCAGGGTCAGGGTCAAGGTCAGGCTGAAGGTCAGGGTTAAGGTCAAGGTCAGGGTTGAGGTCAGGGTCAGGGTCAAGGTCAGGGAGGAGGTCAGGGTCAGGGTCAAGGTCAGGGTGAAGGTCAGGGTCAAGGTCAAGGTCAGGGTGGAGGTCAGGGTCAGGGTCAAGGTCAGGGTGGAGGTCAGGGTCAGAGTCAAGGTCAGAGTGGAGGTCAGGGTCAGGGTCAAGGTCAGGGTGAAGGTCAGGGTCAGGGTCAAGGTCAGGGTGGAGGTCAGGGTCAGGGTCAAGGTCAGAGTAGAGGTCAGGTTCCGGGTCAAGGTCAGGGTGGAGGTCAGGGTCAAAATCAAGGTCAGGGTGGAGGTCAGGGTCAGGGTCAAGGTCAGGGTGGAGGTCAGAGAGGAGGTCAGGGTCAGGGTCACGGTCAGGGTGGAGGTCAAGGACAGGGTCAAGGTCGGGGTGGAGGTCAGGGTCAAGTTCAAGGTCAGGGTGGAGGTCAGGGTCACAGTCAAGGTCAGGGTGCAGGTCTGGGTCAAGGTCAAGGTCAGGGTGGAGGTCAGGGTCAGGGTCAAGGTCAGGGTGGAGGTCAGGGTTAGGGTCATGGTCAGGGTGGAGGTCAGGGTCATCGTCAGGGTCAGGGTGGAGGTCAGGGAGGAGGTCAGGGTCAGGGTCACGGTCAGGGTCGAGGTCAGGGACAGGGTCAAGGTCAGGGTAGAGGTCAGGGTCAAAGTCAAGGTCAGGGTGGAGGTCAGGATTAAAGTCAAGGTCAGGCTAAAGGTCAGGGTCAAGGTCAAGGTCAGGGTGGAGGTCAGGGTCAGGGTCAAGGTCAGAGTGACGGTCAGGTTCCGGGTCAAGGTCAGGGTGGAGGTCAGGGTCAAAGTCAAGGTCAGGGTGGAGGTCAGGTTCAGGGTCAAGGTCAGGCTGAAGGTCAGGGTCTAGGTCAAGGTCAGGGCGGAGGTCAGGGTCAGGTTCAAGGTCAGAGTGAAGGTCAGGGTGGAGGTCAGGGTCAGGGTGAAGGTCAGGGTGAAGGTCAGGGTGGAGGTCAGAGTCGGGGTCAAGGTCAGGGTGAAGGTCAGGTTTGGGGTCAAGGTCAGGGTGGATGTCAGGGTATAGGTCAGGGTCAGGGTCAAGGTCGGGGTGGAGGTCAGGTTCCGGGTCAAGGTCAGGGTGAAGGTCAGAGACAAAGTCAAGGTCAGGGTGGAGGTCAGGGTCAAAGTCAAGGTCAGGCTGAAGGTCAGGGTCAGGGTCAAGGTCAGGGTGGAGGTCAGGGTCAGGTTCAAGGTCAGAGTGGAAGTCAGGGTGGAGGTCAGGGTCAGGGTCAAGGTCAGGGTGAAGGTCAGGGTGGAGGTCGGAGTCGGGGTCAAGGTCAGGGTGAAGGTCAGGGTCAAAGTCAAGGTCAGGGTGGGGTCAGGTTCAGGGTCAAGGTCAGGCTGAAGGTCAGGGTCTAGGTCAAGGTCAGGGCGGAGGTCAGGGTCAGGTTCAAGGTCAGAGTGGAGGTCAGGGTAAAGGTCAGAGTCGAGGTCAAGGTCAGGGTGGAGGTCAGGTTCAGGGTCAAGGTCAGGGTGAAGGTCAGGGTCAAGGTCAAGGTCAGGGTGGAGGTCAAGGTCAGGGTCAAGGTCAGGCTGAAGGTCTGGGTCAAGGTCAAGGTCGGGGTGGAGGTCAGGGTGGAGGTCAGGGTGGAGGTCAGAGTCGGGGTCAAGGTCAGGGTGAAGGTCAGGGTCAAGGTCAAGGTCAGGGTGGAGGTCAGGGTCAGGGTCAAGGTCAGGGTGGAGGTTAGGGTCACAGTCAAGGTCAGGGTGGAGGTCAGGGTCAGAGTCAAGGTCAGGCTGAAGGTCTGGGTCAAGGTCAAGGTCGGGGTGGAGGTCAGGTTCAGGGTCAAGGTCAGGCTGAAGGTCAGGGTCTAGGTCAAGGTCAGGGCGGAGGTCAGGGTCAGGTTCGAGGTCAGAGTGGAGGTCAGGGTGGAGGTCAGGGTCAGGGTCAAGGTTAGGGTGAAGGTCAGGGTGGAGGTCAGAGTCGGGGTCAAGGTCAGGGTGCAGGTCAGGGTCGGGGTCAAGGTCAGGGTGGATGTCAGGGTGGGGGTCAGGGTCAGGGTCAAGGTCAGGGTGGAGGTCAGGGTCAGGGTCAAGGTCAGGGTGGAGGTCAGGGTCAAAGTCAAGGTCAGGCTGAAGGTCAGGGTCACGGTCAAGGTCAGGGTGGAGGTCAGGGTCAGGGTCAAGGTCAGGGTGGAGGTCAGGGTCCAAGTCAAGGACAGGGTGGAGGTCAGGGTCAGGGTCAGAGTCAGGGTGGAGGTCAGGGTCAGGTTCAAGGTCAGGGTGGAGGTCAGGGTGGAGGTCAAGGTCAGGGTGGAGGTCAGGGTCAGGGTCAAGGTCAGGGTGAAGGTCAGGGTCAGGGTCAAGGTCAGGGTGGAGGTCAGGGTCAGGGTCGAGGTCAGGGTGGAGGTCAGGGTCAGAGTCAAGGTCAGAGTGGAGGTCAGGGTCAGGGTCAAGGTCAGGGTGAAGGTCAGGGTCAGGGTCAAGGTCAGGGTGGAGGTCAGGGTCAGGGTCAAGGTCAGAGTAGAGGTCAGGTTCTGGGTCAAGGTCAGGGTGGAGGTCAGGGTCAAAGTCAAGGTCAGGGTGGAGGTCAGGGTCAGGGTCAAGGTCAGGGTGGAGGTCAGGGTGGAGGTCAGGGTCAAAGTCAAGGTCAGGGTGGAGGTCAGGTTCAGGGTCAAGGTCAGGCTGAAGGTCAGGGTGGAGGTCAGGGTCAGGGTCAAGGTCAGGGTGAAGGTCAGGGTGGAGGTCAGAGTCGGGGTCAAGGTCAGGGTGAAGGTCAGGTTTGGGGTCAAGGTCAGGGTGGATGTCAGGGTATAGGTCAGGGTCAGGGTCAAGGTCAGGGTGGAGGTCAGGTTCCGGGTCAAGGTCAGGGTGAAGGTCAGAGACAAAGTCAAGGTCAGGGTGGAGGTCAGGGTCAAAGTCAAGGTCAGGCTGAAGGTCAGGGTCAGGGTCAAGGTCAGGGTGGAGGTCAGGGTCAGAGTCAAGGTCAGAGTGGAGGTCAGGGTCAGGAACAAGGTCAGGTTGGAGGTCAGGGTCACAGTCAAGGTCAGGGTGAAGGTCAGGGAGGAGGTCAGGGTCAGGGTCAAGGTCAGGGTGGAGGTCAGGGTCAGGGTCAAGGTCAGAGTAGAGGTCAGGTTCTGGGTCAAGGTCAGGGTGAAGGTCAGGGTCAAAGTCAAGGTCAGGTTGGAGGTCAGGGTCAGGGTCAAGGTCAGGGTGGAGGTCAGAGAGGAGGTCAGGGTC
The DNA here is from genome assembly GCA_947538915.1 of Tenthredo distinguenda. Lineage (NCBI taxonomy): Eukaryota > Metazoa > Arthropoda > Insecta > Hymenoptera > Tenthredinidae > Tenthredo > Tenthredo distinguenda. The sequence goes on from OX384538.1 coordinate 8,608,187, forward strand.
AAAGTCAAGGTCAGGGCGAAGGTCAGGGTCAGGCTCAAGGTCAGAGTGGAGGTCAGGGTGGAGGTCCGGGTCAGGGTCAAGGTCAGGGTGGAGGTCAGGGTCAGGGTCAAGGTCAGGGTATAGGTCAGGGTCAGGGTCAATGTAGGGGTAGAGGTCAGGGTCACAGTCAAGGTCAGGGTGGAGGTCAGGGTCAGAGTCAAGGTCAGAGTGGAGGTCAGGGTCAGGAACAAGGTCAGGGTGGAGGTCAGGGTCACAGTCAAGGTCAGGGTGAAGGTCAGGGAGGAGGTCAGGGTCAGGGTCAAGGTCAGGGTGAAGGTCAGGGTCAGGGTCAAGGTCAGGGTGGAGGTCAGGGTCAGGGTCGAGGTCAGGGTATAGGTCAGGGTCAGGGTCAATGTAGGGGTAGAGGTCAGGGTCACAGTCAAGGTCAGGGTGGAGGTCAGGGTCAGAGTCAAGGTCAGAGTGGAGGTCAGGGTCAGGAACAAGGTCAGGGTGGAGGTCAGGGTCACAGTCAAGGTCAGGGTGAAGGTCAGGGAGGAGTTCAGGGTCAGGGTCAAGGTCAGGGTGAAGGTCAGGGTCAAGGTCAAGGTCAGGGTGGAGGTCAGGGTCAGGGTCAAGGTCAGGGTGGAGGTCAGGGTCAGAGTCAAGGTCAGAGTGGAGGTCAGGGTCAGGGTCAAGGTCAGGGTGAAGGTCAGGGTCAGGGTCAAGGTCAGGGTGGAGGTCAGGGTCAGGGTCAAGGTCAGAGTAGAGGTCAGGTTCCGGGTCAAGGTCAGGGTGGAGGTCAGGGTCGAAGTCAAGGTCAGGCTAAAGGTCAGGGTCAAGGTCAAGGTCAGGGTGGAGGTCAGGGTCAGGGTCAAGGTCAGGGTGAAGGTCAGGGTGAAGGTCAGAGTCGGGGTCAAGGTCAGGGTGAAGGTCAGGTTTGGGGTCAAGGTCAGGGTGGATGTCAGGGTGGAGGTCAGGGTCAGGGTCAAGGTCAGGGTGGAGGTCAGGTTCCGGGTCAAGGTCAGGGTGAAGGTCAGAGACAAAGTCAAGGTCAGGGTGGAGGTCAGGGTCAAAGTCAAGGTCAGGCTGAAGGTCAGGGTCAAAGTCAAGGTCGAGGCGAAGGTCAGGGTCAGGTTCAAGGTCAGGGTGGAGGTCAGGGTGGAGGTCAAGGTCAGGGTGGAGGTCAGGGTCAGGGTCAAGGTCAGGGTATAGGTCAGGATCAGGGTCAATGTAGGAGTAGAGGTCAGGGTAACAGTCAAGGTCAGGGTGGAGGTCAGGGTCAGAGTCAAGGTCAGAGTGGAGGTCAGGGTCAGGAACAAGGTCAGGGTGGAGGTCAGGGTCACAGTCAAGGTCAGGGTGAAGGTCATGGAGGAGGTCAGGGTCAGGGTCAAGGTCAGGGTGAAGGTCAGGGTCAGGGTCAAGGTCAGGGTGGAGGTCAGGGTCAGGGTCGAGGTCAGGGTGGAGGTCAGGGTCAGAGTCAAGGTCAGAGTGGAGGTCAGGGTCAGGGTCAAGGTCAGGGTGAAGGTCAGGGTCAGGGTCAAGGTCAGGGTGGAGGTCAGGGTCAGGGTCAAGGTCAGAGTAGAGGTCAGGTTCTGGGTCAAGGTCAGGGTGGAGGTCAGGGTCGAAGTCAAGGTCAGGGTGGAGGTCAGGGTCAGGGTCAAGGTCAGAGTAGAGGTCAGGTTCCGGGTCAAGGTCAGGGTGGAGGTCAGGGTCAAAGTCAAGGTCAGGGTGGAGGTCAGGGTCAGGGTCAAGGTCAGGGTGGAGGTCAGAGAGGAGGTCAGGGTCAGGGTCACGGTCAGGGTGGAGGTCAAGGACAGGGTCAAGGTCGGGGTGGAGGTCAGGGTCAAGTTCAAGGTCAGGGTGGAGGTCAGGGTCACAGTCAAGGTCAGGGTGCAGGTCTGGGTCAAGGTCAAGGTCAGGGTGGAGGTCAGGGTCAGGGTCAAGGTCAGGGTGGAGGTCAGGGTTAGGGTCAAGGTCAGGGTGGAGGTCAGGGTCATCGTCAGGGTCAGGGTGGAGGTCAGGGAGGAGGTCAGGGTCAGGGTCACGGTCAGGGTCGAGGTCAGGGACAGGGTCAAGGTCAGGGTAGAGGTCAGGGTCAAAGTCAAGGTCAGGGTGGAGGTCAGGATTAAAGTCAAGGTCAGGCTAAAGGTCAGGGTCAAGGTCAAGGTCAGGGTGGAGGTCAGGGTCAGGGTCAAGGTCAGAGTGACGGTCAGGTTCCGGGTCAAGGTCAGGGTGGAGGTCAGGGTCAAAGTCAAGGTCAGGGTGGAGGTCAGGTTCAGGGTCAAGGTCAGGCTGAAGGTCAGGGTCTAGGTCAAGGTCAGGGCGGAGGTCAGGGTCAGGTTCAAGGTCAGAGTGAAGGTCAGGGTGGAGGTCAGGGTCAGGGTGAAGGTCAGGGTGAAGGTCAGGGTGGAGGTCAGAGTCGGGGTCAAGGTCAGGGTGAAGGTCAGGTTTGGGGTCAAGGTCAGGGTGGATGTCAGGGTATAGGTCAGGGTCAGGGTCAAGGTCGGGGTGGAGGTCAGGTTCCGGGTCAAGGTCAGGGTGAAGGTCAGAGACAAAGTCAAGGTCAGGGTGGAGGTCAGGGTCAAAGTCAAGGTCAGGCTGAAGGTCAGGGTCAGGGTCAAGGTCAGGGTGGAGGTCAGGGTCAGGTTCAAGGTCAGAGTGGAGGTCAGGGTGGAGGTCAGGGTCAGGGTCAAGGTCAGGGTGAAGGTCAGGGTGGAGGTCGGAGTCGGGGTCAAGGTCAGGGTGAAGGTCAGGGTCAAAGTCAAGGTCAGGGTGGGGTCAGGTTCAGGGTCAAGGTCAGGCTGAAGGTCAGGGTCTAGGTCAAGGTCAGGGCGGAGGTCAGGGTCAGGTTCAAGGTCAGAGTGGAGGTCAGGGTAAAGGTCAGAGTCGAGGTCAAGGTCAGGGTGGAGGTCAGGTTCAGGGTCAAGGTCAGGGTGAAGGTCAGGGTCAAGGTCAAGGTCAGGGTGGAGGTCAAGGTCAGGGTCAAGGTCAGGCTGAAGGTCTGGGTCAAGGTCAAGGTCGGGGTGGAGGTCAGGGTGGAGGTCAGGGTGGAGGTCAGAGTCGGGGTCAAGGTCAGGGTGAAGGTCAGGGTCAAGGTCAAGGTCAGGGTGGAGGTCAGGGTCAGGGTCAAGGTCAGGGTGGAGGTTAGGGTCAAAGTCAAGGTCAGGGTGGAGGTCAGGGTCAGAGTCAAGGTCAGGCTGAAGGTCTGGGTCAAGGTCAAGGTCGGGGTGGAGGTCAGGTTCAGGGTCAAGGTCAGGCTGAAGGTCAGGGTCTAGGTCAAGGTCAGGGCGGAGGTCAGGGTCAGGTTCGAGGTCAGAGTGGAGGTCAGGGTGGAGGTCAGGGTCAGGGTCAAGGTTAGGGTGAAGGTCAGGGTGGAGGTCAGAGTCGGGGTCAAGGTCAGGGTGCAGGTCAGGGTCGGGGTCAAGGTCAGGGTGGATGTCAGGGTGGGGGTCAGGGTCAGGGTCAAGGTCAGGGTGGAGGTCAGGGTCAGGGTCAAGGTCAGGGTGGAGGTCAGGGTCAAAGTCAAGGTCAGGCTGAAGGTCAGGGTCACGGTCAAGGTCAGGGTGGAGGTCAGGGTCAGGGTCAAGGTCAGGGTGGAGGTCAGGGTCCAAGTCAAGGACAGGGTGGAGGTCAGGGTCAGGGTCAGAGTCAGGGTGGAGGTCAGGGTCAGGTTCAAGGTCAGGGTGGAGGTCAGGGTGGAGGTCAAGGTCAGGGTGGAGGTCAGGGTCAGGGTCAAGGTCAGGGTGAAGGTCAGGGTCAGGGTCAAGGTCAGGGTGGAGGTCAGGGTCAGGGTCGAGGTCAGGGTGGAGGTCAGGGTCAGAGTCAAGGTCAGAGTGGAGGTCAGGGTCAGGGTCAAGGTCAGGGTGAAGGTCAGGGTCAGGGTCAAGGTCAGGGTGGAGGTCAGGGTCAGGGTCAAAGTCAGAGTAGAGGTCAGGTTCTGGGTCAAGGTCAGGGTGGAGGTCAGGGTCAAAGTCAAGGTCAGGGTGGAGGTCAGGGTCAGGGTCAAGGTCAGGGTGGAGGTCAGGGTGGAGGTCAGGGTCAAAGTCAAGGTCAGGGTGGAGGTCAGGTTCAGGGTCAAGGTCAGGCTGAAGGTCAGGGTGGAGGTCAGGGTCAGGGTCAAGGTCAGGGTGAAGGTCAGGGTGGAGGTCAGAGTCGGGGTCAAGGTCAGGGTGAAGGTCAGGTTTGGGGTCAAGGTCAGGGTGGATGTCAGGGTATAGGTCAGGGTCAGGGTCAAGGTCAGGGTGGAGGTCAGGTTCCGGGTCAAGGTCAGGGTGAAGGTCAGAGACAAAGTCAAGGTCAGGGTGGAGGTCAGGGTCAAAGTCAAGGTCAGGCTGAAGGTCAGGGTCAGGGTCAAGGTCAGGGTGGAGGTCAGGGTCAGAGTCAAGGTCAGAGTGGAGGTCAGGGTCAGGAACAAGGTCAGGTTGGAGGTCAGGGTCACAGTCAAGGTCAGGGTGAAGGTCAGGGAGGAGGTCAGGGTCAGGGTCAAGGTCAGGGTGGAGGTCAGGGTCAGGGTCAAGGTCAGAGTAGAGGTCAGGTTCTGGGTCAAGGTCAGGGTGAAGGTCAGGGTCAAAGTCAAGGTCAGGGTGGAGGTCAGGGTCAGGGTCAAGGTCAGGGTGGAGGTCAGAGAGGAGGTCAGGGTCAGGGTCAAGGTCAGGGTGAAGGTCAGGGTCAGGGTCAAGGTCAGGGTGGAGGTCAGGGTCAGGGTCGAGGTCAGGGTGGAGGTCAGGGTCAGAGTCAAGGTCAGAGTGGAGGTCAGGGTCAGGGTCAAGGTCAGGGTGAAGGTCAGGGTCAGGGTCAAGGTCAGGGTGGAGGTCAGGGTCAGGGTCAAGGTCAGAGTAGAGGTCAGGTTCTGGGTCAAGGTCAGGGTGGAGGTCAGGGTCGAAGTCAAGGTCAGGGTGGAGGTCAGGGTCAGGGTCAAGGTCAGAGTAGAGGTCAGGTTCCGGGTCAAGGTCAGGGTGGAGGTCAGGGTCAAAGTCAAGGTCAGGGTGGAGGTCAGGGTCAGGGTCAAGGTCAGGGTGGAGGTCAGAGAGGAGGTCAGGGTCAGGGTCACGGTCAGGGTGGAGGTCAAGGACAGGGTCAAGGTCGGGGTGGAGGTCAGGGTCAAGTTCAAGGTCAGGGTGGAGGTCAGGGTCACAGTCAAGGTCAGGGTGCAGGTCTGGGTCAAGGTCAAGGTCAGGGTGGAGGTCAGGGTCAGGGTCAAGGTCAGGGTGGAGGTCAGGGTTAGGGTCAAGGTCAGGGTGGAGGTCAGGGTCATCGTCAGGGTCAGGGTGGAGGTCAGGGAGGAGGTCAGGGTCAGGGTCACGGTCAGGGTCGAGGTCAGGGACAGGGTCAAGGTCAGGGTAGAGGTCAGGGTCAAAGTCAAGGTCAGGGTGGAGGTCAGGATTAAAGTCAAGGTCAGGCTAAAGGTCAGGGTCAAGGTCAAGGTCAGGGTGGAGGTCAGGGTCAGGGTCAAGGTCAGAGTGACGGTCAGGTTCCGGGTCAAGGTCAGGGTGGAGGTCAGGGTCAAAGTCAAGGTCAGGGTGGAGGTCAGGTTCAGGGTCAAGGTCAGGCTGAAGGTCAGGGTCTAGGTCAAGGTCAGGGCGGAGGTCAGGGTCAGGTTCAAGGTCAGAGTGAAGGTCAGGGTGGAGGTCAGGGTCAGGGTGAAGGTCAGGGTGAAGGTCAGGGTGGAGGTCAGAGTCGGGGTCAAGGTCAGGGTGAAGGTCAGGTTTGGGGTCAAGGTCAGGGTGGATGTCAGGGTATAGGTCAGGGTCAGGGTCAAGGTCGGGGTGGAGGTCAGGTTCCGGGTCAAGGTCAGGGTGAAGGTCAGAGACAAAGTCAAGGTCAGGGTGGAGGTCAGGGTCAAAGTCAAGGTCAGGCTGAAGGTCAGGGTCAGGGTCAAGGTCAGGGTGGAGGTCAGGGTCAGGTTCAAGGTCAGAGTGGAGGTCAGGGTGGAGGTCAGGGTCAGGGTCAAGGTCAGGGTGAAGGTCAGGGTGGAGGTCGGAGTCGGGGTCAAGGTCAGGGTGAAGGTCAGGGTCAAAGTCAAGGTCAGGGTGGGGTCAGGTTCAGGGTCAAGGTCAGGCTGAAGGTCAGGGTCTAGGTCAAGGTCAGGGCGGAGGTCAGGGTCAGGTTCAAGGTCAGAGTGGAGGTCAGGGTAAAGGTCAGAGTCGAGGTCAAGGTCAGGGTGGAGGTCAGGTTCAGGGTCAAGGTCAGGGTGAAGGTCAGGGTCAAGGTCAAGGTCAGGGTGGAGGTCAAGGTCAGGGTCAAGGTCAGGCTGAAGGTCTGGGTCAAGGTCAAGGTCGGGGTGGAGGTCAGGGTGGAGGTCAGGGTGGAGGTCAGAGTCGGGGTCAAGGTCAGGGTGAAGGTCAGGGTCAAGGTCAAGGTCAGGGTGGAGGTCAGGGTCAGGGTCAAGGTCAGGGTGGAGGTTAGGGTCAAAGTCAAGGTCAGGGTGGAGGTCAGGGTCAGAGTCAAGGTCAGGCTGAAGGTCTGGGTCAAGGTCAAGGTCGGGGTGGAGGTCAGGTTCAGGGTCAAGGTCAGGCTGAAGGTCAGGGTCTAGGTCAAGGTCAGGGCGGAGGTCAGGGTCAGGTTCGAGGTCAGAGTGGAGGTCAGGGTGGAGGTCAGGGTCAGGGTCAAGGTTAGGGTGAAGGTCAGGGTGGAGGTCAGAGTCGGGGTCAAGGTCAGGGTGCAGGTCAGGGTCGGGGTCAAGGTCAGGGTGGATGTCAGGGTGGGGGTCAGGGTCAGGGTCAAGGTCAGGGTGGAGGTCAGGGTCAGGGTCAAGGTCAGGGTGGAGGTCAGGGTCAAAGTCAAGGTCAGGCTGAAGGTCAGGGTCACGGTCAAGGTCAGGGTGGAGGTCAGGGTCAGGGTCAAGGTCAGGGTGGAGGTCAGGGTCCAAGTCAAGGACAGGGTGGAGGTCAGGGTCAGGGTCAGAGTCAGGGTGGAGGTCAGGGTCAGGTTCAAGGTCAGGGTGGAGGTCAGGGTGGAGGTCAAGGTCAGGGTGGAGGTCAGGGTCAGGGTCAAGGTCAGGGTGAAGGTCAGGGTCAGGGTCAAGGTCAGGGTGGAGGTCAGGGTCAGGGTCGAGGTCAGGGTGGAGGTCAGGGTCAGAGTCAAGGTCAGAGTGGAGGTCAGGGTCAGGGTCAAGGTCAGGGTGAAGGTCAGGGTCAGGGTCAAGGTCAGGGTGGAGGTCAGGGTCAGGGTCAAAGTCAGAGTAGAGGTCAGGTTCTGGGTCAAGGTCAGGGTGGAGGTCAGGGTCAAAGTCAAGGTCAGGGTGGAGGTCAGGGTCAGGGTCAAGGTCAGGGTGGAGGTCAGGGTGGAGGTCAGGGTCAAAGTCAAGGTCAGGGTGGAGGTCAGGTTCAGGGTCAAGGTCAGGCTGAAGGTCAGGGTGGAGGTCAGGGTCAGGGTCAAGGTCAGGGTGAAGGTCAGGGTGGAGGTCAGAGTCGGGGTCAAGGTCAGGGTGAAGGTCAGGTTTGGGGTCAAGGTCAGGGTGGATGTCAGGGTATAGGTCAGGGTCAGGGTCAAGGTCAGGGTGGAGGTCAGGTTCCGGGTCAAGGTCAGGGTGAAGGTCAGAGACAAAGTCAAGGTCAGGGTGGAGGTCAGGGTCAAAGTCAAGGTCAGGCTGAAGGTCAGGGTCAGGGTCAAGGTCAGGGTGGAGGTCAGGGTCAGAGTCAAGGTCAGAGTGGAGGTCAGGGTCAGGAACAAGGTCAGGTTGGAGGTCAGGGTCACAGTCAAGGTCAGGGTGAAGGTCAGGGAGGAGGTCAGGGTCAGGGTCAAGGTCAGGGTGGAGGTCAGGGTCAGGGTCAAGGTCAGAGTAGAGGTCAGGTTCTGGGTCAAGGTCAGGGTGAAGGTCAGGGTCAAAGTCAAGGTCAGGGTGGAGGTCAGGGTCAGGGTCAAGGTCAGGGTGGAGGTCAGAGAGGAGGTCAGGGTCAGGGTCAAGGTCAGGGTGAAGGTCAGGGTCAGGGTCAAGGTCAGGGTGGAGGTCAGGGTCAGGGTCGAGGTCAGGGTGGAGGTCAGGGTCAGAGTCAAGGTCAGAGTGGAGGTCAGGGTCAGGGTCAAGGTCAGGGTGAAGGTCAGGGTCAGGGTCAAGGTCAGGGTGGAGGTCAGGGTCAGGGTCAAGGTCAGAGTAGAGGTCAGGTTCTGGGTCAAGGTCAGGGTGGAGGTCAGGGTCGAAGTCAAGGTCAGGGTGGAGGTCAGGGTCAGGGTCAAGGTCAGAGTAGAGGTCAGGTTCCGGGTCAAGGTCAGGGTGGAGGTCAGGGTCAAAGTCAAGGTCAGGGTGGAGGTCAGGGTCAGGGTCAAGGTCAGGGTGGAGGTCAGAGAGGAGGTCAGGGTCAGGGTCACGGTCAGGGTGGAGGTCAAGGACAGGGTCAAGGTCGGGGTGGAGGTCAGGGTCAAGTTCAAGGTCAGGGTGGAGGTCAGGGTCACAGTCAAGGTCAGGGTGCAGGTCTGGGTCAAGGTCAAGGTCAGGGTGGAGGTCAGGGTCAGGGTCAAGGTCAGGGTGGAGGTCAGGGTTAGGGTCAAGGTCAGGGTGGAGGTCAGGGTCATCGTCAGGGTCAGGGTGGAGGTCAGGGAGGAGGTCAGGGTCAGGGTCACGGTCAGGGTCGAGGTCAGGGACAGGGTCAAGGTCAGGGTAGAGGTCAGGGTCAAAGTCAAGGTCAGGGTGGAGGTCAGGATTAAAGTCAAGGTCAGGCTAAAGGTCAGGGTCAAGGTCAAGGTCAGGGTGGAGGTCAGGGTCAGGGTCAAGGTCAGAGTGACGGTCAGGTTCCGGGTCAAGGTCAGGGTGGAGGTCAGGGTCAAAGTCAAGGTCAGGGTGGAGGTCAGGTTCAGGGTCAAGGTCAGGCTGAAGGTCAGGGTCTAGGTCAAGGTCAGGGCGGAGGTCAGGGTCAGGTTCAAGGTCAGAGTGAAGGTCAGGGTGGAGGTCAGGGTCAGGGTGAAGGTCAGGGTGAAGGTCAGGGTGGAGGTCAGAGTCGGGGTCAAGGTCAGGGTGAAGGTCAGGTTTGGGGTCAAGGTCAGGGTGGATGTCAGGGTATAGGTCAGGGTCAGGGTCAAGGTCGGGGTGGAGGTCAGGTTCCGGGTCAAGGTCAGGGTGAAGGTCAGAGACAAAGTCAAGGTCAGGGTGGAGGTCAGGGTCAAAGTCAAGGTCAGGCTGAAGGTCAGGGTCAGGGTCAAGGTCAGGGTGGAGGTCAGGGTCAGGTTCAAGGTCAGAGTGGAGGTCAGGGTGGAGGTCAGGGTCAGGGTCAAGGTCAGGGTGAAGGTCAGGGTGGAGGTCGGAGTCGGGGTCAAGGTCAGGGTGAAGGTCAGGGTCAAAGTCAAGGTCAGGGTGGGGTCAGGTTCAGGGTCAAGGTCAGGCTGAAGGTCAGGGTCTAGGTCAAGGTCAGGGCGGAGGTCAGGGTCAGGTTCAAGGTCAGAGTGGAGGTCAGGGTAAAGGTCAGAGTCGAGGTCAAGGTCAGGGTGGAGGTCAGGTTCAGGGTCAAGGTCAGGGTGAAGGTCAGGGTCAAGGTCAAGGTCAGGGTGGAGGTCAAGGTCAGGGTCAAGGTCAGGCTGAAGGTCTGGGTCAAGGTCAAGGTCGGGGTGGAGGTCAGGGTGGAGGTCAGGGTGGAGGTCAGAGTCGGGGTCAAGGTCAGGGTGAAGGTCAGGGTCAAGGTCAAGGTCAGGGTGGAGGTCAGGGTCAGGGTCAAGGTCAGGGTGAAGGTTAGGGTCAAAGTCAAGGTCAGGGTGGAGGTCAGGGTCAGAGTCAAGGTCAGGCTGAAGGTCTGGGTCAAGGTCAAGGTCGGGGTGGAGGTCAGGTTCAGGGTCAAGGTCAGGCTGAAGGTCAGGGTCTAGGTCAAGGTCAGGGCGGAGGTCAGGGTCAGGTTCGAGGTCAGAGTGGAGGTCAGGGTGGAGGTCAGGGTCAGGGTCAAGGTTAGGGTGAAGGTCAGGGTGGAGGTCAGAGTCGGGGTCAAGGTCAGGGTGCAGGTCAGGGTCGGGGTCAAGGTCAGGGTGGATGTCAGGGTGGGGGTCAGGGTCAGGGTCAAGGTCAGGGTGGAGGTCAGGGTCAGGGTCAAGGTCAGGGTGGAGGTCAGGGTCAAAGTCAAGGTCAGGCTGAAGGTCAGGGTCACGGTCAAGGTCAGGGTGGAGGTCAGGGTCAGGGTCAAGGTCAGGGTGGAGGTCAGGGTCCAAGTCAAGGACAGGGTGGAGGTCAGGGTCAGGGTCAGAGTCAGGGTGGAGGTCAGGGTCAGGTTCAAGGTCAGGGTGGAGGTCAGGGTGGAGGTCAAGGTCAGGGTGGAGGTCAGGGTCAGGGTCAAGGTCAGGGTGAAGGTCAGGGTCAGGGTCAAGGTCAGGGTGGAGGTCAGGGTCAGGGTCGAGGTCAGGGTGGAGGTCAGGGTCAGAGTCAAGGTCAGAGTGGAGGTCAGGGTCAGGGTCAAGGTCAGGGTGAAGGTCAGGGTCAGGGTCAAGGTCAGGGTGGAGGTCAGGGTCAGGGTCAAAGTCAGAGTAGAGGTCAGGTTCTGGGTCAAGGTCAGGGTGGAGGTCAGGGTCAAAGTCAAGGTCAGGGTGGAGGTCAGGGTCAGGGTCAAGGTCAGGGTGGAGGTCAGGGTGGAGGTCAGGGTCAAAGTCAAGGTCAGGGTGGAGGTCAGGTTCAGGGTCAAGGTCAGGCTGAAGGTCAGGGTGGAGGTCAGGGTCAGGGTCAAGGTCAGGGTGAAGGTCAGGGTGGAGGTCAGAGTCGGGGTCAAGGTCAGGGTGAAGGTCAGGTTTGGGGTCAAGGTCAGGGTGGATGTCAGGGTATAGGTCAGGGTCAGGGTCAAGGTCAGGGTGGAGGTCAGGTTCCGGGTCAAGGTCAGGGTGAAGGTCAGAGACAAAGTCAAGGTCAGGGTGGAGGTCAGGGTCAAAGTCAAGGTCAGGCTGAAGGTCAGGGTCAGGGTCAAGGTCAGGGTGGAGGTCAGGGTCAGAGTCAAGGTCAGAGTGGAGGTCAGGGTCAGGAACAAGGTCAGGTTGGAGGTCAGGGTCACAGTCAAGGTCAGGGTGAAGGTCAGGGAGGAGGTCAGGGTCAGGGTCAAGGTCAGGGTGGAGGTCAGGGTCAGGGTCAAGGTCAGAGTAGAGGTCAGGTTCTGGGTCAAGGTCAGGGTGAAGGTCAGGGTCAAAGTCAAGGTCAGGGTGGAGGTCAGGGTCAGGGTCAAGGTCAGGGTGGAGGTCAGAGAGGAGGTCAGGGTCAAAGTCAAGGTCAGGGCGAAGGTCAGGGTCAGGCTCAAGGTCAGAGTGGAGGTCAGGGTGGAGGTCCGGGTCAGGGTCAAGGTCAGGGTGGAGGTCAGGGTCAGGGTCAAGGTCAGGGTATAGGTCAGGGTCAGGGTCAATGTAGGGGTAGAGGTCAGGGTCACAGTCAAGGTCAGGGTGGAGGTCAGGGTCAGAGTCAAGGTCAGAGTGGAGGTCAGGGTCAGGAACAAGGTCAGGGTGGAGGTCAGGGTCACAGTCAAGGTCAGGGTGAAGGTCAGGGAGGAGGTCAGGGTCAGGGTCAAGGTCAGGGTGAAGGTCAGGGTCAGGGTCAAGGTCAGGGTGGAGGTCAGGGTCAGGGTCGAGGTCAGGGTATAGGTCAGGGTCAGGGTCAATGTAGGGGTAGAGGTCAGGGTCACAGTCAAGGTCAGGGTGGAGGTCAGGGTCAGAGTCAAGGTCAGAGTGGAGGTCAGGGTCAGGAACAAGGTCAGGGTGGAGGTCAGGGTCACAGTCAAGGTCAGGGTGGAGGTCAGGGTCAGGGTCAAGGTCAGGGTGGAGGTCAGGGTGGAGGTCAAGGTCAGGGTGGAGGTCAGGGTCAGGGTCAAGGTCAGACTATAGGTCAGGGTCAGGGTCAATGTGGGGGTAGAGGTCAGGGTCACAGTCAAGGTCAGGGTGGAGGTCAGGGTCAGAGTCAAGGTCAGAGTGGAGGTCAGGGTCAGGAACAAGGTCAGGGTGGAGGTCAGGGTCACAGTCAAGGTCAGGGTGAAGGTCAGGGAGGAGGTCAGGGTCAGGGTCAAGGTCAGGGTGAAGGTCAGGGTCAAGGTCAAGGTCAGGGTGGAGGTCAGGGTCAGGGTCAAGGTCAGGGTGGAGGTCAGGGTCAGAGTCAAGGTCAGAGTGGAGGTCAGGGTCAGGGTCAAGGTCAGGGTGAAGGTCAGGGTCAGGGTCAAGGTCAGGGTGGAGGTCAGGGTCAGGGTCAAGGTCAGAGTAGAGGTCAGGTTCCGGGTCAAGGTCAGGGTGGAGGTCAGGGTCAAGGTCAAGGTCAGGGTATAGGTCAGGGTCAGCGTCAAGGTCAGGGTGGAGGTCAGGGTCAAAGTCTAGGTCAGGGTGGAGGTCAGGGTGGAGGTCTGGGTCAGGGTCAAGGTCAGGGTGGAGGTCAGGGTCAAGGTCAAGGTCAGGGTATAGGTCAGGGTCAGGGTCAATGTAGGGGTGGAGGTCAGGGTCACAGTCAAGGTCAGGGTGGAGGTCAGGGTCAGAGTTAAGGTCAGAGTGGAGGTCAGGTTCAGGGTCAAGGTGAGGGTGGAGGTCAGGGTCAAAGTCAAGGTCAGGGTGGAGGTCAGGTTCAGGGTCAAGGTCAGGCTGAAGGTCAGGGTCTAGGTCAAGGTCAGGGCGGAGGTCAGGGTCAGGTTCAAGGTCAGAGTGGAGGTCAGGGTGGAGGTCAGGGTCAGGGTCAAGGTCAGGGTGAAGGTCAGGGTGGAGGTCAGGGTCAGGGTCAAGGTCAGGGTGGAGGTCAGAGAGGAGGTCAGGGTCAAAGTCAAGGTCAGGGCGAAGGTCAGGGTCAGGCTCAAGGTCAGAGTGGAGGTCAGGGTGGAGGTCCGGGTCAGGGTCAAGGTCAGGGTGGAGGTCAGGGTCAGGGTCAAGGTCAGGGTATAGGTCAGGGTCAGGGTCAATGTAGGGGTAGAGGTCAGGGTCACAGTCAAGGTCAGGGTGGAGGTCAGGGTCAGAGTCAAGGTCAGAGTGGAGGTCAGGGTCAGGAACAAGGTCAGGGTGGAGGTCAGGGTCACAGTCAAGGTCAGGGTGAAGGTCAGGGAGGAGGTCAGGGTCAGGGTCAAGGTCAGGGTGAAGGTCAGGGTCAGGGTCAAGGTCAGGGTGGAGGTCAGGGTCAGGGTCGAGGTCAGGGTATAGGTCAGGGTCAGGGTCAAAGTAGGGGTAGAGGTCAGGGTCACAGTCAAGGTCAGGGTGGAGGTCAGGGTCAGAGTCAAGGTCAGAGTGGAGGTCAGGGTCAGGAACAAGGTCAGGGTGGAGGTCAGGGTCACAGTCAAGGTCAGGGTGGAGGTCAGGGTCAGGGTCAAGGTCAGGGTGGAGGTCAGGGTGGAGGTCAAGGTCAGGGTGGAGGTCAGGGTCAGGGTCAAGGTCAGACTATAGGTCAGGGTCAGGGTCAATGTGGGGGTAGAGGTCAGGGTCACAGTCAAGGTCAGGGTGGAGGTCAGGGTCAGAGTCAAGGTCAGAGTGGAGGTCAGGGTCAGGAACAAGGTCAGGGTGGAGGTCAGGGTCACAGTCAAGGTCAGGGTGAAGGTCAGGGAGGAGGTCAGGGTCAGGGTCAAGGTCAGGGTGAAGGTCAGGGTCAAGGTCAAGGTCAGGGTGGAGGTCAGGGTCAGGGTCAAGGTCAGGGTGGAGGTCAGGGTCAGAGTCAAGGTCAGAGTGGAGGTCAGGGTCAGGGTCAAGGTCAGGGTGAAGGTCAGGGTCAGGGTCAAGGTCAGGGTGGAGGTCAGGGTCAGGGTCAAGGTCAGAGTAGAGGTCAGGTTCCGGGTCAAGGTCAGGGTGGAGGTCAGGGTCAAGGTCAAGGTCAGGGTATAGGTCAGGGTCAGCGTCAAGGTCAGGGTGGAGGTCAGGGTCAAAGTCTAGGTCAGGGTGGAGGTCAGGGTGGAGGTCTGGGTCAGGGTCAAGGTCAGGGTGGAGGTCAGGGTCAAGGTCAAGGTCAGGGTATAGGTCAGGGTCAGGGTCAATGTAGGGGTGGAGGTCAGGGTCACAGTCAAGGTCAGGGTGGAGGTCAGGGTCAGAGTTAAGGTCAGAGTGGAGGTCAGGGTCAGGGTCAAGGTCAGGGTGAAGGTCAGGGTCAGGGTCAAGGTCAGGTTGAAGGTCAGGGTCGGGGTCAAGGTCAGGGTAGATGTCAGGGTCAAGGTCGAGGTCAGGGTGGAGCTCAGGGTTAGGGTCAAGGTCAGGGTGGAGGTCAGGGTCAGCGTCAAGGTCAGGGTAGAGGTCAGGGTCAAGGTCAAGGTCAGGGTGGAGGTCAGGGTCAAAGTCAAGGTCAGGGTGGAGGTCAGGTTCAGGGTCAAGGTGAGGGTGGAGGTCAGGGTCAAAGTCAAGGTCAGGGTGGAGGTCAGGTTCAGGGTCAAGGTCAGGCTGAAGGTCAGGGTCTAGGTCAAGGTCAGGGCGGAGGTCAGGGTCAGGTTCAAGGTCAGAGTGGAGGTCAGGGTGGAGGTCAGGGTCAGGGTCAAGGTCAGGGTGAAGGTCAGGGTGGAGGTCGGAGTCGGGGTCAAGGTCAGGGTGAAGGTCAGGGTCAAAGTCAAGGTCAGGGTGGGGTCAGGTTCAGGGTCAAGGTCAGGCTGAAGGTCAGGGTCTAGGTCAAGGTCAGGGCGGAGGTCAGGGTCAGGTTCAAGGTCAGAGTGGAGGTCAGGGTAAAGGTCAGAGTCGAGGTCAAGGTCAGGGTGGAGGTCAGGTTCAGGGTCAAGGTCAGGGTGAAGGTCAGGGTCAAGGTCAAGGTCAGGGTGGAGGTCAAGGTCAGGGTCAAGGTCAGGCCGAAGGTCTGGGTCAAGGTCAAGGTCGGGGTGGAGGTCAGATTGGAGGTCAGGGTGGAGGTCAGAGTCGGGGTCAAGGTCAGGGTGAAGGTCAGGGTCAAGGTCAAGGTCAGGGTGGAGGTCAGGGTCAGGGTCAAGGTCAGGGTGGAGGTTAGGGTCAAAGTCAAGGTCAGGGTGGAGGTCAGCGTCAGAGTCAAGGTCAGGCTGAAGGTCTGGGTCAAGGTCAAGGTCGGAGTGGAGGTCAGGTTCAGGGTCAAGGTCAGGCTGAAGGTCAGGGTCTAGGTCAAGGTCAGGGCGGAGGTCAGGGTCAGGTTCGAGGTCAGAGTGGAGGTCAGGGTGGAGGTCAGGGTCAGGGTCAAGGTTAGGGTGAAGGTCAGGGTGGAGGTCAGAGTCGGGGTCAAGGTCAGGGTGCAGGTCAGGGTCGGGGTCAAGGTCAGGGTGGATGTCAGGGTGGGGGTCAGGGTCAGGGTCAAGGTCAGGGTGGAGGTCAGGGTCAGGGTCAAGGTCAGGGTGGAGGTCAGGGTCAAAGTCAAGGTCAGGCTGAAGGTCAGGGTCACGGTCAAGGTCAGGGTGGAGGTCAGGGTCAGGGTCAAGGTCAGGGTGGAGGTCAGGGTCCAAGTCAAGGACAGGGTGGAGGTCAGGGTCAGGGTCAGAGTCAGGGTGGAGGTCAGGGTCAGGTTCAAGGTCAGGGTGGAGGTCAGGGTGGAGGTCAAGGTCAGGGTGGAGGTCAGGGTCAGGGTCAAGGTCAGGGTGAAGGTCAGGGTGGAGGTCAGGGTCAGGGTCAAGGTCAGGGTGAAGGTCAGGGTGGAGGTCAGAGTCGGGGTCAAGGTCAGGGTGAAGGTCAGGTTTGGGGTCAAGGTCAGGGTGGATGTCAGGGTGGAGGTCAGGGTCAGGGTCAAGGTCAGGGTGAAGGTCAGGTTCCGGGTCAAGGTCAGGGTGAAGGTCAGAGACAAAGTCAAGGTCAGGGTGGAGGTCAGGGTCAAAGTCAAGGTCAGGCTGAAGGTCAGGGTCAAAGTCAAGGTCGAGGCGAAGGTCAGGGTCAGGTTCAAGGTCAGGGTGGAGGTCAGGGTGGAGGTCAAGGTCAGGGTGGAGGTCAGGGTCAGGGTCAAGGTCAGGGTATAGGTCAGGGTCAGGGTCAATGTAGGAGTAGAGGTCAGGGTAACAGTCATGGTCAGGGTGGAGGTCAGGGTCAGAGTCAAGGTCAGAGTGGAGGTCAGGGTCAGGAACAAGGTCAGGGTGGAGGTCAGGGTCACAGTCAAGGTCAGGGTGAAGGTCAGGGAGGAGGTCAGGGTCAGGGTCAAGGTCAGGGTGAAGGTCAGGGTCAGGGTCAAGGTCAGGGTGGAGGTCAGGGTCAGGGTCGAGGTCAGGGTGGAGGTCAGGGTCAAAGTCAAGGTCAGAGTAGAGGTCAGGTTCTGGGTCAAGGTCTGGGTGGAGGTCAGGGTCAAAGTCAAGGTCAGGGTGGAGGTCAGGGTCAGGGTCAAGGTCAGGGTGGAGGTCAGAGAGGAGGTCAGGGTCAGGGTCACGGTCAGGGTGGAGGTCAGGGACAGGGTCAAGGTCAGGTTGGAGGTCAGGGTTAGGGTCAAGGTCAGGGTGGAGGTCAGGGTCAAAGTCTAGGTCAGGCTGAAGGTCAGGGTCAAAGTCAAGGACGAGGCGAAGGTCAGGGTCAGGTTCAAGGTCAGGGTGGAGGTCAGGGTGGAGGTCAGGGTCAGGGTCGAGGTCAGGGTGAAGGTCAGGGTGGAGGTCAGAGTCGGGGTCAAGGTCAGGGTGAAGGTCAGGTTTGGGGTCAAGGTCAGGGTGGATGTCAGGGTGGAGGTCAGGGTCAGGGTCAAGGTCAGGGTGAAGGTCAGGTTCCGGGTCAAGGTCAGGGTGGAGGTCAAGGACAGGGTCAAGGTCGGGGTGGAGGTCAGGGTCAAGTTCAAGGTCAGGGTGGAGGTCAGGGTCACAGTCAAGGTCAGGGTGCAGGTCTGGGTCAAGGTCAAGGTCAGGGTGTAGGTCAGGGTCAGGGTCAAGGTCAGGGTGGAGGTCAGGGTCAGGGTCAAGGTCAGAGTGACGGTCAGGTTCCGGGTCAAGGTCAGGGTGGAGGTCAGGGTCAAAGTCAAGGTCAGGGTGGAGGTCAGGTTCAGGGTCAAGGTCAGGCTGAAGGTCAGGGTCTAGGTCAAAGTCAGGGCGGAGGTCAGGGTCAGGTTCAAGGTCAGAGTGAAGGTCAGGGTGGAGGTCAGGGTCAGGGTCAAGGTCAGGGTGAAGGTCAGGGTGGAGGTCAGAGTCGGGGTCAAGGTCAGGGTGAAGGTCAGGTTTGGGGTCAAGGTCAGGGTGGATGTCAGGGTGGAGGTCAGGGTCAGGGTCAAGGTCAGGGTGAAGGTCAGGTTCCGGGTCAAGGTCAGGGTGAAGGTCAGAGACAAAGTAAAGGTCAGGGTGGAGGTCAGGGTCAAAGTCAAGGTCAGGCTGAAGGTCAGGGTCAAAGTCAAGGTCGAGGCGAAGGTCAGGGTCAGGTTCAAGGTCAGGGTGGAGGTCAGGGTGGAGGTCAAGGTCAGGGTGGAGGTCAGGGTCAGGGTCAAGGTCAGGGTATAGGTCAGGGTCAGGGTCAATGTAGGAGTAGAGGTCAGGGTAACAGTCAAGGTCAGGGTGGAGGTCAGGGTCAGAGTCAAGGTCAGAGTGGAGGTCAGGGTCAGGAACAAGGTCAGGGTGGAGGTCAGGGTCACAGTCAAGGTCAGGGTGAAGGTCAGGGAGGAGGTCAGGGTCAGGGTCAAGGTCAGGGTGAAGGTCAGGGTCAGGGTCAAGGTCAGGGTGGAGGTCAGGGTCAGGGTCGAGGTCAGGGTGGAGGTCAGGGTCAAAGTCAAGGTCAGAGTGGAGGTCAGGGTCAGGGTCAAGGTCAGGGTGAAGGTCAGGGTCAGGGTCAAGGTCAGGGTGGAGGTCAGGGTCAGGGTCAAGGTCAGAGTAGAGGTCAGGTTCTGGGTCAAGGTCAGGGTGGAGGTCAGGGTCAAAGTCAAGGTCAGGGTGGACGTCAGGGTCAGGGTCAAGGTCAGGGTGGAGGTCAGAGAGGAGGTCAGGGTCAGGGTCACGGTCAGGGTGGAGGTCAGGGACAGGGTCAAGGTCAGGTTGGAGGTCAGGGTTAGGGTCAAGGTCAGGGTGGAGGTCAGGGTCAAAGTCTAGGTCAGGGTGGAGGTCAGGGTGGAGGTCTGGGTCAGGGTCAAGGTCAGGGTGAAAGTCAGGGTCAAGGTCAAGGTCAGGGTATAGGTCAGGGTATGGGTCAGGGTCAGGGTCAATGTAGGGGTGGAGGTCAGGGTCTAGGTCAAGGTCAGGGCGGAGGTCAGGGTCAGGTTCAAGGTCAGAGTGGAGGTCAGGGTGGAGGTCAGGGTCAGGGTCAAGGTCAGGGTGGAGGTCAGGGTTGGGGTCAAGGTCAGGGTGGAGGTCAGGGTCAGCGTCAAGGTCAGGTTGGAGGTCAGGGTCGGGGTCAAGGTCAGGTTGGAGGTCAGGGTCAGGGTCAAGGTCAGAGTAGAGGTCAGGTTCCGGGTCAAGGTCAGGGTGGAGGTCAGGGTCAGAGTTAAGGTCAGAGTGGAGGTCAGGGTCAGGGTCAAGGTCAGGGTGAAGGTCAGGGTCAGGGTCAAGGTCAGGTTGAAGGTCAGGGTCAGGGTCAAGGTCAGGGTAGAGGTCGGGGTCAAGGTCGAGGTCAGGGTGGAGCTCAGGGTTAGGGTCAAGGTCAGGGTGGAGGTCAGGGTCAGCGTCAAGGTCAGGGTAGAGGTCAGGGTCAAGGTCGAGGTCAGGGTGGAGGTCAGGGTCAAAGTCAAGGTCAGGGTGGAGGTCAGGTTCAGGGTCAAGGTGAGGGTGGAGGTCAGGGTCAAAGTCAAGGTCAGGTTGGAGGTCAGGTTCAGGGTCAAGGTCAGGCTGAAGGTCAGGGTCTAGTTCAAGGTCAGGGCGGAGGTCAGGGTCAGGTTCAAGGTCAGAGTGGAGGTCAGGGTGGAGGTCAGGGTCAGGGTCAAGGTCAGGGCGAAGGTCAGAGTGGAGGTCAGAGTCGGGGTCAAGGTCAGGGTGAAGGTCAGGGTCAAGGTCAAGGTCAGGGTGGAGGTCAGGGTCAGGGTCAAGGTCAGGGTGGAGGTTAGGGTCAAAGTCAAGGTCAGGGTGGAGGTCAGGGTCAGAGTCAAGGTCGGGCTAAAGGTCAGGGTCAAGGTCAAGGTCAGGGTGGAGGTCAGGGTCAGGGTCAAGGTCAGAGTGACGGTCAGGTTCCGGGTCAAGGTCAGGGTGGAGGTCAGGGTCAAAGTCAAGGTCGGGGTGAAGGTCAGGTTCAGAGTCAAGGTCAGGCTGAAGGTCAGGGTCTAGGTCAAGGTCAGGGCGGAGGTCAGGGTCAGGTTCGAGGTCAGAGTGGAGGTCAGGGTGGAGGTCAGGGTCAGGGTCAAGGTTAGGGTGAAGGTCAGGGTGGAGGTCAGAGTCGGGGTCAAGGTCAGGGTGCAGGTCAGGGTCGGGGTCAAGGTCAGGGTGGATGTCAGGGTGGGGGTCAGGGTCAGGGTCAAGGTCAGGGTGGAGGTCAGGGTCAGGGTCAAGGTCAGGGTGGAGGTCAGGGTCAAAGTCAAGGTCAGGCTGAAGGTCAGGGTCACGGTCAAGGTCAGGGTGGAGGTCAGGGTCAGGGTCAAGGTCAGGGTGGAGGTCAGGGTCCAAGTCAAGGACAGGGTGGAGGTCAGGGTCAGGGTCAGAGTCAGGGTGGAGGTCAGGGTCAAGGTCAAGGTCAAGGAGGAGGTCAGGGTCAGAGTCAAGGTCAGGGTGGAGGTCAGGGTCAGGGTCAAGGTCAGGGTGAAGGTCAGGGTCAGGGTCAAGGTCAGGGTTTAGGTCAGGGTCAGGGTCAATGTAGGGGTGGAGGTCAGGGTCACAGTCAAGGTCAGGGTGGAGGTCAAGGTCAGAGTCAAGGTGAGAGTGAAGGTCAGGGTCAGGGTCAAGGTCAGGGTATAGGTCAGGGTCACGGTCAATGTAGGGGTGGAGGTCAGGGTCACAGTCAAGGTCAGGGTGGAGGTCAGGGTCAGAGTTAAGGTCAGAGTGGAGGTCAGGGTCAGGGTCAAGGTCAGGGTGAAGGTCAGGGTCAGGGTCAAGGTCAGGTTGAAGGTCAGGGTCAGGGTCAAGGTCAGGGTAGAGGTCAGGGTCAAGGTCAAGGTCAGGGTGGAGGTCAGGGTCAAGGTCAAGGTCAGGGTGGAGGTCAGGGTCAGGGTCAAGGTCAGAGTGATGGTCAGGTTCCGGGTCAAGGTCAGGGTGGAGGTCAGGGTCAGGGTCAAGGTCAGGGTGGGGGTCAGGGTCAAAGTCAAGGTCAGGGTGGAGGTCAGGGTCAAAGTCAAGGTCAGGCTGAAGGTCAGGGTCAAGGTCAAGGTCAGGGTGGAGGTCAGGGTCAGGGTCAAGGTCAGAGTGACGGTCAGGTTCCGGGTCAAGGTCAGGGTGGAGGTCAGGGTCAGGGTCAAGGTCAGGGTGGAGGTCAGGGTCAAAGTCAAGGTCAGGGTGGAGGTCAGGGTCAGAGTCAAGGTCAGGCTGAAGGTCAGGGTCAAGGTCAAGGTCAGGGTGGAGGTCAATGTCAGGGTCAAGGTCAGGGTGGAGGTCAGGGTCAAAGTCAAGGTCAGGGTGGAGGTCAAGGTCAGAGTCAAGGTCAGGCTGAAGGTCAGGGTCAAGGTCAAGGTCAGGGTGGAGGTCAGGGTCAGGGTCAAGGTCAGAGTGACGGTCAGGTTCCGGGTCAAGGTCAGGGTGGAGGTCAGGGTCAAAGTCAAGGTCAGGGTGGAGGTCAGGTTCAGGGTCAAGGTCAGGCTGAAGGTCAGGGTCCAGGTCAAGGTCAGGGCGGAGGTCAGGGTCAGGTTCAAGGTCAGAGTGGAGGTCAGGGTGGAGGTCAGGGTCAGGGTCAAGGTTAGGGTGAAGGTCAGGGTGGAGGTCAGAGTCGGGGTCAAGGTCAGGGTGCAGGTCAGGGTCGGGGTCAAGGTCAGGGTGGATGTCAGGGTGGGGGTCAGGGTCAGGGTCAAGGTCAGGGTGGAGGTCAGGGTCAGGGTCAAGGTCAGGGTGGAGGTCAGGGTCAAAGTCAAGGTCAGGCTGAAGGTCAGGGTCACGGTCAAGGTCAGGGTGGAGGTCAGGGTCAGGGTCAAGGTCAGGGTGGAGGTCAGGGTCCAAGTCAAGGTCAGGGTGGAGGTCAGGGTCAAAGTCAGGGTCAGGCTGAAGGTCAGGGTCAAGGTCAAGGTCAGGGTGGAGGTCAGGGTCAGGGTCAAAGTCAGAGTAACGGTCAGGTTCCGGGTCAAGGTCAGGGTGGAGGTCAGGGTCAGGGTCAAGGTCAGGGTGAAGGTCAGGGTCAAAGTCAAGGTCAGGGTGAAGGGTCAGGGTCAGGGTCAATGTAGGGGTGGAGGTCAGGGTCACAGTCAAGGTCAGGGTGGAGGTCAAGGTCAGAGTCAAGGTGAGAGTGAAGGTCAGGGTCAGGGTCAAGGTCAGGGTATAGGTCAGGGTCAGGGTCAATGTAGGGGTGGAGGTCAGGGTCACAGTCAAGGTCAGGGTGGAGGTCAGGGTCAGAGTTAAGGTCAGAGTGGAGGTCAGGGTCAGGGTCAAGGTCAGGGTGAAGGTCAGGGTCAGGGTCAAGGTCAGGTTGAAGGTCAGGGTCAGGGTCAAGGTCAGGGTAGAGGTCAGGGTCAAGGTCGAGGTCAGGGTGGAGCTCAGGGTTAGGGTCAAGGTCAGGGTGGAGGTCAGGGTCAGCGTCAAGGTCAGGGTAGAGGTCAGGGTCAAGGTCAAGGTCAGGGTGGAGGTCAGGGTCAGAGTCAAGGTCAGGCTGAAGGTCAGGGTCAAGGTCAAGGTCAGGGTGGAGGTCAGGGTCAAGGTCAAGGTCAGGGTGGAGGTCAGGGTCAGGGTCAAGGTCAGAGTGATGGTCAGGTTCCGGGTCAAGGTCAGGGTGGAGGTCAGGGTCAGGGTCAAGGTCAGGGTGGGGGTCAGGGTCAAAGTCAAGGTCAGGGTGGAGGTCAGGGTCAAAGTCAAGGTCAGGCTGAAGGTCAGGGTCAAGGTCAAGGTCAGGGTGGAGGTCAGGGTCAGGGTCAAGGTCAGAGTGACGGTCAGGTTCCGGGTCAAGGTCAGGGTGGAGGTCAGGGTCAGGGTCAAGGTCAGGGTGGAGGTCAGGGTCAAAGTCAAGGTCAGGGTGGAGGTCAGGGTCAGAGTCAAGGTCAGGCTGAAGGTCAGGGTCAAGGTCAAGGTCAGGGTGGAGGTCAATGTCAGGGTCAAGGTCAGGGTGGAGGTCAGGGTCAAAGTCAAGGTCAGGGTGGAGGTCAAGGTCAGAGTCAAGGTCAGGCTGAAGGTCAGGGTCAAGGTCAAGGTCAGGGTGGAGGTCAGGGTCAGGGTCAAGGTCAGAGTGACGGTCAGGTTCCGGGTCAAGGTCAGGGTGGAGGTCAGGGTCAAAGTCAAGGTCAGGGTGGAGGTCAGGTTCAGGGTCAAGGTCAGGCTGAAGGTCAGGGTCCAGGTCAAGGTCAGGGCGGAGGTCAGGGTCAGGTTCAAGGTCAGAGTGGAGGTCAGGGTGGAGGTCAGGGTCAGGGTCAAGGTTAGGGTGAAGGTCAGGGTGGAGGTCAGAGTCGGGGTCAAGGTCAGGCTGAAGGTCAGGGTCTAGGTCAAGGTCAGGGCGGAGGTCAGGGTCAGGTTCGAGGTCAGAGTGGAGGTCAGGGTGGAGGTCAGGGTCAGGGTCAAGGTTAGGGTGAAGGTCAGGGTGGAGGTCAGAGTCGGGGTCAAGGTCAGGGTGCAGGTCAGGGTCGGGGTCAAGGTCAGGGTGGATGTCAGGGTGGGGGTCAGGGTCAGGGTCAAGGTCAGGGTGGAGGTCAGGGTCAGGGTCAAGGTCAGGGTGGAGGTCAGGGTCAAAGTCAAGGTCAGGCTGAAGGTCAGGGTCACGGTCAAGGTCAGGGTGGAGGTCAGGGTCAGGGTCAAGGTCAGGGTGGAGGTCAGGGTCCAAGTCAAGGACAGGGTGGAGGTCAGGGTCAGGGTCAGAGTCAGGGTGGAGGTCAGGGTCAGGTTCAAGGTCAGGGTGGAGGTCAGGGTGGAGGTCAAGGTCAGGGTGGAGGTCAGGGTCAGGGTCAAGGTCAGGGTGAAGGTCAGGGTGGAGGTCAGGGTCAGGGTCAAGGTCAGGGTGAAGGTCAGGGTGGAGGTCAGAGTCGGGGTCAAGGTCAGGGTGAAGGTCAGGTTTGGGGTCAAGGTCAGGGTGGATGTCAGGGTGGAGGTCAGGGTCAGGGTCAAGGTCAGGGTGAAGGTCAGGTTCCGGGTCAAGGTCAGGGTGAAGGTCAGAGACAAAGTCAAGGTCAGGGTGGAGGTCAGGGTCAAAGTCAAGGTCAGGCTGAAGGTCAGGGTCAAAGTCAAGGTCGAGGCGAAGGTCAGGGTCAGGTTCAAGGTCAGGGTGGAGGTCAGGGTGGAGGTCAAGGTCAGGGTGGAGGTCAGGGTCAGGGTCAAGGTCAGGGTATAGGTCAGGGTCAGGGTCAATGTAGGAGTAGAGGTCAGGGTAACAGTCATGGTCAGGGTGGAGGTCAGGGTCAGAGTCAAGGTCAGAGTGGAGGTCAGGGTCAGGAACAAGGTCAGGGTGGAGGTCAGGGTCACAGTCAAGGTCAGGGTGAAGGTCAGGGAGGAGGTCAGGGTCAGGGTCAAGGTCAGGGTGAAGGTCAGGGTCAGGGTCAAGGTCAGGGTGGAGGTCAGGGTCAGGGTCGAGGTCAGGGTGGAGGTCAGGGTCAAAGTCAAGGTCAGAGTAGAGGTCAGGTTCTGGGTCAAGGTCTGGGTGGAGGTCAGGGTCAAAGTCAAGGTCAGGGTGGAGGTCAGGGTCAGGGTCAAGGTCAGGGTGGAGGTCAGAGAGGAGGTCAGGGTCAGGGTCACGGTCAGGGTGGAGGTCAGGGACAGGGTCAAGGTCAGGTTGGAGGTCAGGGTTAGGGTCAAGGTCAGGGTGGAGGTCAGGGTCAAAGTCTAGGTCAGGCTGAAGGTCAGGGTCAAAGTCAAGGACGAGGCGAAGGTCAGGGTCAGGTTCAAGGTCAGGGTGGAGGTCAGGGTGGAGGTCAGGGTCAGGGTCGAGGTCAGGGTGAAGGTCAGGGTGGAGGTCAGAGTCGGGGTCAAGGTCAGGGTGAAGGTCAGGTTTGGGGTCAAGGTCAGGGTGGATGTCAGGGTGGAGGTCAGGGTCAGGGTCAAGGTCAGGGTGAAGGTCAGGTTCCGGGTCAAGGTCAGGGTGGAGGTCAAGGACAGGGTCAAGGTCGGGGTGGAGGTCAGGGTCAAGTTCAAGGTCAGGGTGGAGGTCAGGGTCACAGTCAAGGTCAGGGTGCAGGTCTGGGTCAAGGTCAAGGTCAGGGTGTAGGTCAGGGTCAGGGTCAAGGTCAGGGTGGAGGTCAGGGTCAGGGTCAAGGTCAGAGTGACGGTCAGGTTCCGGGTCAAGGTCAGGGTGGAGGTCAGGGTCAAAGTCAAGGTCAGGGTGGAGGTCAGGTTCAGGGTCAAGGTCAGGCTGAAGGTCAGGGTCTAGGTCAAAGTCAGGGCGGAGGTCAGGGTCAGGTTCAAGGTCAGAGTGAAGGTCAGGGTGGAGGTCAGGGTCAGGGTCAAGGTCAGGGTGAAGGTCAGGGTGGAGGTCAGAGTCGGGGTCAAGGTCAGGGTGAAGGTCAGGTTTGGGGTCAAGGTCAGGGTGGATGTCAGGGTGGAGGTCAGGGTCAGGGTCAAGGTCAGGGTGAAGGTCAGGTTCCGGGTCAAGGTCAGGGTGAAGGTCAGAGACAAAGTAAAGGTCAGGGTGGAGGTCAGGGTCAAAGTCAAGGTCAGGCTGAAGGTCAGGGTCAAAGTCAAGGTCGAGGCGAAGGTCAGGGTCAGGTTCAAGGTCAGGGTGGAGGTCAGGGTGGAGGTCAAGGTCAGGGTGGAGGTCAGGGTCAGGGTCAAGGTCAGGGTATAGGTCAGGGTCAGGGTCAATGTAGGAGTAGAGGTCAGGGTAACAGTCAAGGTCAGGGTGGAGGTCAGGGTCAGAGTCAAGGTCAGAGTGGAGGTCAGGGTCAGGAACAAGGTCAGGGTGGAGGTCAGGGTCACAGTCAAGGTCAGGGTGAAGGTCAGGGAGGAGGTCAGGGTCAGGGTCAAGGTCAGGGTGAAGGTCAGGGTCAGGGTCAAGGTCAGGGTGGAGGTCAGGGTCAGGGTCGAGGTCAGGGTGGAGGTCAGGGTCAAAGTCAAGGTCAGAGTGGAGGTCAGGGTCAGGGTCAAGGTCAGGGTGAAGGTCAGGGTCAGGGTCAAGGTCAGGGTGGAGGTCAGGGTCAGGGTCAAGGTCAGAGTAGAGGTCAGGTTCTGGGTCAAGGTCAGGGTGGAGGTCAGGGTCAAAGTCAAGGTCAGGGTGGACGTCAGGGTCAGGGTCAAGGTCAGGGTGGAGGTCAGAGAGGAGGTCAGGGTCAGGGTCACGGTCAGGGTGGAGGTCAGGGACAGGGTCAAGGTCAGGTTGGAGGTCAGGGTTAGGGTCAAGGTCAGGGTGGAGGTCAGGGTCAAAGTCTAGGTCAGGGTGGAGGTCAGGGTGGAGGTCTGGGTCAGGGTCAAGGTCAGGGTGAAAGTCAGGGTCAAGGTCAAGGTCAGGGTATAGGTCAGGGTATGGGTCAGGGTCAGGGTCAATGTAGGGGTGGAGGTCAGGGTCTAGGTCAAGGTCAGGGCGGAGGTCAGGGTCAGGTTCAAGGTCAGAGTGGAGGTCAGGGTGGAGGTCAGGGTCAGGGTCAAGGTCAGGGTGGAGGTCAGGGTTGGGGTCAAGGTCAGGGTGGAGGTCAGGGTCAGCGTCAAGGTCAGGTTGGAGGTCAGGGTCGGGGTCAAGGTCAGGTTGGAGGTCAGGGTCAGGGTCAAGGTCAGAGTAGAGGTCAGGTTCCGGGTCAAGGTCAGGGTGGAGGTCAGGGTCAGAGTTAAGGTCAGAGTGGAGGTCAGGGTCAGGGTCAAGGTCAGGGTGAAGGTCAGGGTCAGGGTCAAGGTCAGGTTGAAGGTCAGGGTCAGGGTCAAGGTCAGGGTAGAGGTCGGGGTCAAGGTCGAGGTCAGGGTGGAGCTCAGGGTTAGGGTCAAGGTCAGGGTGGAGGTCAGGGTCAGCGTCAAGGTCAGGGTAGAGGTCAGGGTCAAGGTCGAGGTCAGGGTGGAGGTCAGGGTCAAAGTCAAGGTCAGGGTGGAGGTCAGGTTCAGGGTCAAGGTGAGGGTGGAGGTCAGGGTCAAAGTCAAGGTCAGGTTGGAGGTCAGGTTCAGGGTCAAGGTCAGGCTGAAGGTCAGGGTCTAGTTCAAGGTCAGGGCGGAGGTCAGGGTCAGGTTCAAGGTCAGAGTGGAGGTCAGGGTGGAGGTCAGGGTCAGGGTCAAGGTCAGGGCGAAGGTCAGAGTGGAGGTCAGAGTCGGGGTCAAGGTCAGGGTGAAGGTCAGGGTCAAGGTCAAGGTCAGGGTGGAGGTCAGGGTCAGGGTCAAGGTCAGGGTGGAGGTTAGGGTCAAAGTCAAGGTCAGGGTGGAGGTCAGGGTCAGAGTCAAGGTCGGGCTAAAGGTCAGGGTCAAGGTCAAGGTCAGGGTGGAGGTCAGGGTCAGGGTCAAGGTCAGAGTGACGGTCAGGTTCCGGGTCAAGGTCAGGGTGGAGGTCAGGGTCAAAGTCAAGGTCGGGGTGAAGGTCAGGTTCAGAGTCAAGGTCAGGCTGAAGGTCAGGGTCTAGGTCAAGGTCAGGGCGGAGGTCAGGGTCAGGTTCGAGGTCAGAGTGGAGGTCAGGGTGGAGGTCAGGGTCAGGGTCAAGGTTAGGGTGAAGGTCAGGGTGGAGGTCAGAGTCGGGGTCAAGGTCAGGGTGCAGGTCAGGGTCGGGGTCAAGGTCAGGGTGGATGTCAGGGTGGGGGTCAGGGTCAGGGTCAAGGTCAGGGTGGAGGTCAGGGTCAGGGTCAAGGTCAGGGTGGAGGTCAGGGTCAAAGTCAAGGTCAGGCTGAAGGTCAGGGTCACGGTCAAGGTCAGGGTGGAGGTCAGGGTCAGGGTCAAGGTCAGGGTGGAGGTCAGGGTCCAAGTCAAGGACAGGGTGGAGGTCAGGGTCAGGGTCAGAGTCAGGGTGGAGGTCAGGGTCAAGGTCAAGGTCAAGGAGGAGGTCAGGGTCAGAGTCAAGGTCAGGGTGGAGGTCAGGGTCAGGGTCAAGGTCAGGGTGAAGGTCAGGGTCAGGGTCAAGGTCAGGGTTTAGGTCAGGGTCAGGGTCAATGTAGGGGTGGAGGTCAGGGTCACAGTCAAGGTCAGGGTGGAGGTCAAGGTCAGAGTCAAGGTGAGAGTGAAGGTCAGGGTCAGGGTCAAGGTCAGGGTATAGGTCAGGGTCACGGTCAATGTAGGGGTGGAGGTCAGGGTCACAGTCAAGGTCAGGGTGGAGGTCAGGGTCAGAGTTAAGGTCAGAGTGGAGGTCAGGGTCAGGGTCAAGGTCAGGGTGAAGGTCAGGGTCAGGGTCAAGGTCAGGTTGAAGGTCAGGGTCAGGGTCAAGGTCAGGGTAGAGGTCAGGGTCAAGGTCAAGGTCAGGGTGGAGGTCAGGGTCAAGGTCAAGGTCAGGGTGGAGGTCAGGGTCAGGGTCAAGGTCAGAGTGATGGTCAGGTTCCGGGTCAAGGTCAGGGTGGAGGTCAGGGTCAGGGTCAAGGTCAGGGTGGGGGTCAGGGTCAAAGTCAAGGTCAGGGTGGAGGTCAGGGTCAAAGTCAAGGTCAGGCTGAAGGTCAGGGTCAAGGTCAAGGTCAGGGTGGAGGTCAGGGTCAGGGTCAAGGTCAGAGTGACGGTCAGGTTCCGGGTCAAGGTCAGGGTGGAGGTCAGGGTCAGGGTCAAGGTCAGGGTGGAGGTCAGGGTCAAAGTCAAGGTCAGGGTGGAGGTCAGGGTCAGAGTCAAGGTCAGGCTGAAGGTCAGGGTCAAGGTCAAGGTCAGGGTGGAGGTCAATGTCAGGGTCAAGGTCAGGGTGGAGGTCAGGGTCAAAGTCAAGGTCAGGGTGGAGGTCAAGGTCAGAGTCAAGGTCAGGCTGAAGGTCAGGGTCAAGGTCAAGGTCAGGGTGGAGGTCAGGGTCAGGGTCAAGGTCAGAGTGACGGTCAGGTTCCGGGTCAAGGTCAGGGTGGAGGTCAGGGTCAAAGTCAAGGTCAGGGTGGAGGTCAGGT
This sequence comes from Tenthredo distinguenda, assembly GCA_947538915.1. Lineage (NCBI taxonomy): Eukaryota > Metazoa > Arthropoda > Insecta > Hymenoptera > Tenthredinidae > Tenthredo > Tenthredo distinguenda. Next base: position 8,635,896 of record OX384538.1, read on the forward strand.
TCAGGGTCAAGGTCAGGCTGAAGGTCAGGGTCCAGGTCAAGGTCAGGGCGGAGGTCAGGGTCAGGTTCAAGGTCAGAGTGGAGGTCAGGGTGGAGGTCAGGGTCAGGGTCAAGGTTAGGGTGAAGGTCAGGGTGGAGGTCAGAGTCGGGGTCAAGGTCAGGGTGCAGGTCAGGGTCGGGGTCAAGGTCAGGGTGGATGTCAGGGTGGGGGTCAGGGTCAGGGTCAAGGTCAGGGTGGAGGTCAGGGTCAGGGTCAAGGTCAGGGTGGAGGTCAGGGTCAAAGTCAAGGTCAGGCTGAAGGTCAGGGTCACGGTCAAGGTCAGGGTGGAGGTCAGGGTCAGGGTCAAGGTCAGGGTGGAGGTCAGGGTCCAAGTCAAGGTCAGGGTGGAGGTCAGGGTCAAAGTCAGGGTCAGGCTGAAGGTCAGGGTCAAGGTCAAGGTCAGGGTGGAGGTCAGGGTCAGGGTCAAAGTCAGAGTAACGGTCAGGTTCCGGGTCAAGGTCAGGGTGGAGGTCAGGGTCAGGGTCAAGGTCAGGGTGAAGGTCAGGGTCAAAGTCAAGGTCAGGGTGAAGGGTCAGGGTCAGGGTCAATGTAGGGGTGGAGGTCAGGGTCACAGTCAAGGTCAGGGTGGAGGTCAAGGTCAGAGTCAAGGTGAGAGTGAAGGTCAGGGTCAGGGTCAAGGTCAGGGTATAGGTCAGGGTCAGGGTCAATGTAGGGGTGGAGGTCAGGGTCACAGTCAAGGTCAGGGTGGAGGTCAGGGTCAGAGTTAAGGTCAGAGTGGAGGTCAGGGTCAGGGTCAAGGTCAGGGTGAAGGTCAGGGTCAGGGTCAAGGTCAGGTTGAAGGTCAGGGTCAGGGTCAAGGTCAGGGTAGAGGTCAGGGTCAAGGTCGAGGTCAGGGTGGAGCTCAGGGTTAGGGTCAAGGTCAGGGTGGAGGTCAGGGTCAGCGTCAAGGTCAGGGTAGAGGTCAGGGTCAAGGTCAAGGTCAGGGTGGAGGTCAGGGTCAGAGTCAAGGTCAGGCTGAAGGTCAGGGTCAAGGTCAAGGTCAGGGTGGAGGTCAGGGTCAAGGTCAAGGTCAGGGTGGAGGTCAGGGTCAGGGTCAAGGTCAGAGTGATGGTCAGGTTCCGGGTCAAGGTCAGGGTGGAGGTCAGGGTCAGGGTCAAGGTCAGGGTGGGGGTCAGGGTCAAAGTCAAGGTCAGGGTGGAGGTCAGGGTCAAAGTCAAGGTCAGGCTGAAGGTCAGGGTCAAGGTCAAGGTCAGGGTGGAGGTCAGGGTCAGGGTCAAGGTCAGAGTGACGGTCAGGTTCCGGGTCAAGGTCAGGGTGGAGGTCAGGGTCAGGGTCAAGGTCAGGGTGGAGGTCAGGGTCAAAGTCAAGGTCAGGGTGGAGGTCAGGGTCAGAGTCAAGGTCAGGCTGAAGGTCAGGGTCAAGGTCAAGGTCAGGGTGGAGGTCAATGTCAGGGTCAAGGTCAGGGTGGAGGTCAGGGTCAAAGTCAAGGTCAGGGTGGAGGTCAAGGTCAGAGTCAAGGTCAGGCTGAAGGTCAGGGTCAAGGTCAAGGTCAGGGTGGAGGTCAGGGTCAGGGTCAAGGTCAGAGTGACGGTCAGGTTCCGGGTCAAGGTCAGGGTGGAGGTCAGGGTCAAAGTCAAGGTCAGGGTGGAGGTCAGGTTCAGGGTCAAGGTCAGGCTGAAGGTCAGGGTCCAGGTCAAGGTCAGGGCGGAGGTCAGGGTCAGGTTCAAGGTCAGAGTGGAGGTCAGGGTGGAGGTCAGGGTCAGGGTCAAGGTTAGGGTGAAGGTCAGGGTGGAGGTCAGAGTCGGGGTCAAGGTCAGGGTGCAGGTCAGGGTCGGGGTCAAGGTCAGGGTGGATGTCAGGGTGGGGGTCAGGGTCAGGGTCAAGGTCAGGGTGGAGGTCAGGGTCAGGGTCAAGGTCAGGGTGGAGGTCAGGGTCAAAGTCAAGGTCAGGCTGAAGGTCAGGGTCACGGTCAAGGTCAGGGTGGAGGTCAGGGTCAGGGTCAAGGTCAGGGTGGAGGTCAGGGTCCAAGTCAAGGTCAGGGTGGAGGTCAGGGTCAAAGTCAGGGTCAGGCTGAAGGTCAGGGTCAAGGTCAAGGTCAGGGTGGAGGTCAGGGTCAGGGTCAAAGTCAGAGTGACGGTCAGGTTCCGGGTCAAGGTCAGGGTGGAGGTCAGGGTCAGGGTCAAGGTCAGGGTGAAGGTCAGGGTCAAAGTCAAGGTCAGGGTGAAGGGTCAGGGTCAAGGTCAAAGTCAGGGTGGAGGTCAGGGTCAGGGTCAAGGTCAGAGTGACGGTCAGGTTCCGGGTCAAGGTGAGGGTGGAGGTCAGAGACAAAGTCAAGATCAGGGTGGAGGTCAGGGTCAAAGTCAAGGTCAGGCTGAAGGTCAGGGTCAAAGTCAAGGTCAGGGCGAAGGTCAGGGTCAGGCTCAAGGTCAGAGTGGAGGTCAGGGTGGAGGTCCGGGTCAGGGTCAAGGTCAGGGTGGAGGTCAGGGTCAGGGTCAAGGTCAGGGTATAGGTCAGGGTCAGGGTCAATGTAGGGGTAGAGGTCAGGGTCACAGTCAAGGTCAGGGTGGAGGTCAGGGTCAGAGTCAAGGTCAGAGTGGAGGTCAGGGTCAGGAACAAGGTCAGGGTGGAGGTCAGGGTCACAGTCAAGGTCAGGGTGAAGGTCAGGGAGGAGGTCAGGGTCAGGGTCCAGGTCAGGGTGAAGGTCAGGGTCAGGGTCAAGGTCAGGGTGGAGGTCAGGGTCAGGGTCAAGGTCAGGGTGGAGGTCAGGGTCTGAGTCGAGGTCAGAGTGGAGGTCAGGGTCAGGGTCAAGGTCAGGGTGAAGGTCAGGGTCAGGGTCAAGGTCAGGGTGGAGGTCAGGGTCAGGGTCAAGGTCAGGGTAGAGGTCCGGGTCAGGGTCAAGGTCAGGGTGGAGGTCAGGGTCAGGGTCAAGGTCAGGGTGGAGGTCAGGGTGGAGGTCAAGGTCAGGGTGGAGGTCAGGGTCAGGGTCAAGGTCAGGGTATAGGTCAGGGTCAGGGTCAATGTGGGGGTAGAGGTCAGGGTCACAGTCAAGGTCAGGGTGGAGGTCAGGGTCAGAGTCAAGGTCAGAGTGGAGGTCAGGGTCAGGAACAAGGTCAGGGTGGAGGTCAGGGTCACAGTCAAGGTCAGGGTGAAGGTCAGGGAGGAGGTCAGGGTCAGGGTCAAGGTCAGGGTGAAGGTCAGGGTCAAGGTCAAGGTCAGGGTGGAGGTCAGGGTCAGGGTCAAGGTCAGGGTGGAGGTCAGGGTCAGAGTCAAGGTCAGAGTGGAGGTCAGGGTCAGGGTCAAGGTCAGGGTGAAGGTCAGGGTCAGGGTCAAGGTCAGGGTGGAGGTCAGGGTCAGGGTCAAGGTCAGAGTAGAGGTCAGGTTCCGGGTCAAGGTCAGGGTGGAGGTCAGGGTCAAAGTCAAGGTCAGGGTGGAGGTCAGGGTCAGGGTCAAGGTCAGGGTGGAGGTCAGAGAGGAGGTCAGGGTCAGGGTCACGGTCAGGGTGGAGGTCAAGGACAGGGTCAAGGTCGGGGTGGAGGTCAGGGTCAAGTTCAAGGTCAGGGTGGAGGTCAGGGTCACAGTCAAGGTCAGGGTGCAGGTCTGGGTCAAGGTCAAGGTCAGGGTGGAGGTCAGGGTCAGGGTCAAGGTCAGGGTGGAGGTCAGGGTTAGGGTCAAGGTCAGGGTGGAGGTCAGGGTCATCGTCAGGGTCAGGGTGGAGGTCAGGGAGGAGGTCAGGGTCAGGGTCACGGTCAGGGTCGAGGTCAGGGACAGGGTCAAGGTCAGGGTAGAGGTCAGGGTCAAAGTCAAGGTCAGGGTGGAGGTCAGGGTCAAAGTCAAGGTCAGGCTAAAGGTCAGGGTCAAGGTCAAGGTCAGGGTGGAGGTCAGGGTCAGGGTCAAGGTCAGAGTGACGGTCAGGTTCCGGGTCAAGGTCAGGGTGGAGGTCAGGGTCAAAGTCAAGGTCAGGGTGGAGGTCAGGTTCAGGGTCAAGGTCAGGCTGAAGGTCAGGGTCTAGGTCAAGGTCAGGGCGGAGGTCAGGGTCAGGTTCAAGGTCAGAGTGAAGGTCAGGGTGGAGGTCAGGGTCAGGGTGAAGGTCAGGGTGAAGGTCAGGGTGGAGGTCAGAGTCGGGGTCAAGGTCAGGGTGAAGGTCAGGTTTGGGGTCAAGGTCAGGGTGGATGTCAGGGTATAGGTCAGGGTCAGGGTCAAGGTCAGGGTGGAGGTCAGGTTCCGGGTCAAGGTCAGGGTGAAGGTCAGAGACAAAGTCAAGGTCAGGGTGGAGGTCAGGGTCAAAGTCAAGGTCAGGCTGAAGGTCAGGGTCAGGGTCAAGGTCAGGGTGGAGGTCAGGGTCAGAGTCAAGGTCAGAGTGGAGGTCAGGGTCAGGAACAAGGTCAGGTTGGAGGTCAGGGTCACAGTCAAGGTCAGGGTGAAGGTCAGGGAGGAGGTCAGGGTCAGGGTCAAAGTCAGGGTGAAGGTCAGGGTCAGAGTCAAGGTCAGGGTGGAGGTCAGGGTCAGGGTCGAGGTCAGGGTGGAGGTCAGGGTCAGAGTCAAGCTCAGAGTGGAGGTCAGGGTCAGGGTCAAGGTCAGGGTGAAGGTCAGGGTCAGGGTCAAGGTCAGGGTGGAGGTCAGGGTCAGGGTCAAGGTCAGAGTAGAGGTCAGGTTCTGGGTCAAGGTCAGGGTGGAGGTCAGGGTCAAAGTCAAGGTCAGGGTGGAGGTCAGGGTCAGGGTCAAGGTCAGGGTGGAGGTCAGAGAGGAGGTCAGGGTCAGGGTCACGGTCAGGGTGGAGGTCAGGGACAGGGTCAAGGTCAGGTTGGAGGTCAGGGTTAGGGTCAAGGTCAGGGTGGAGGTAAGGGTCAAAGTCTAGGTCAGGGTGGAGGTCAGGGTGGAGGTCTGGGTCAGGGTCAAGGTCAGGGTAAAAGTCAGGGTCAAGGTCAAGGTCAGGGTATAGGTCAGGGTATGGGTCAGGGTCAGGGTCAATGTAGGGGTGGAGGTCAGGGTCTAGGTCAAGGTCAGGGCGGAGGTCAGGGTCAGGTTCAAGGTCAGAGTGGAGGTCAGGGTGGAGGTCAGGGTCAGGGTCAAGGTCAGGGTGGAGGTCAGGGTTGGGGTCAAGGTCAGGGTGGAGGTCAGGGTCAGCGTCAAGGTCAGGGTGGAGGTCAGGGTCAAAGTCTAGGTCAGGGTGGAGGTCAGGGTGGAGGTCTGGGTCAGGGTCAAGGTCAGGGTGGAGGTCAGGGTCAAGGTCAAGGTCAGGGTATAGGTCAGGGTCAGCGTCAAGGTCAGGGTGGAGGTCAGGGTCAAAGTCTAGGTCAGGGTGGAGGTCAGGGTGGAGGTCTGGGTCAGGGTCAAGGTCAGGGTGGAGGTCAGGGTCAAGGTCAAGGTCAGGGTATAGGTCAGGGTCAGGGTCAATGTAGGGGTGGAGGTCAGGGTCACAGTCAAGGTCAGGGTGGAGGTCAGGGTCAGAGTTAAGGTCAGAGTGGAGGTCAGGGTCAGGGTCAAGGTCAGGGTGAAGGTCAGGGTCAGGGTCAAGGTCAGGTTGAAGGTCAGGGTCAGGGTCAAGGTCAGGGTAGAGGTCGGGGTCAAGGTCGAGGTCAGGGTGGAGCTCAGGGTTAGGGTCAAGGTCAGGGTGGAGGTCAGGGTCAGCGTCAAGGTCAGGGTAGAGGTCAGGGTCAAGGTCGAGGTCAGGGTGGAGGTCAGGGTCAAAGTCAAGGTCAGGGTGGAGGTCAGGTTCAGGGTCAAGGTGAGGGTGGAGGTCAGGGTCAAAGTCAAGGTCAGGTTGGAGGTCAGGTTCAGGGTCAAGGTCAGGCTGAAGGTCAGGGTCTAGGTCAAGGTCAGGGCGGAGGTCAGGGTCAGGTTCAAGGTCAGAGTGGAGGTCAGGGTGGAGGTCAGGGTCAGGGTCACGGTCAGGGTGAAGGTCAGGGTGGAGGTCAGAGTCGGGGTCAAGGTCAGGGTGAAGGTCAGGGTCAAGGTCAAGGTCAGGGTGGAGGTCAGGGTCAGGGTCAAGGTCAGGGTGGAGGTTAGGGTCAAAGTCAAGGTCAGGGTGGAGGTCAGGGTCAGAGTCAAGGTCGGGCTAAAGGTCAGGGTCAAGGTCAAGGTCAGGGTGGAGGTCAGGGTCAGGGTCAAGGTCAGAGTGACGGTCAGGTTCCGGGTCAAGGTCAGGGTGGAGGTCAGGGTCAAAGTCAAGGTCGGGGTGAAGGTCAGGTTCAGAGTCAAGGTCAGGCTGAAGGTCAGGGTCTAGGTCAAGGTCAGGGCGGAGGTCAGGGTCAGGTTCGAGGTCAGAGTGGAGGTCAGGGTGGAGGTCAGGGTCAGGGTCAAGGTTAGGGTGAAGGTCAGGGTGGAGGTCAGAGTCGGGGTCAAGGTCAGGGTGCAGGTCAGGGTCGGGGTCAAGGTCAGGGTGGATGTCAGGGTGGGGGTCAGGGTCAGGGTCAAGGTCAGGGTGGAGGTCAGGGTCAGGGTCAAGGTCAGGGTGGAGGTCAGGGTCAAAGTCAAGGTCAGGCTGAAGGTCAGGGTCACGGTCAAGGTCAGGGTGGAGGTCAGGGTCAGGGTCAAGGTCAGGGTGGAGGTCAGGGTCCAAGTCAAGGACAGGGTGGAGGTCAGGGTCAGGGTCAGAGTCAGGGTGGAGGTCAGGGTCAAGGTCAAGGTCAAGGAGGAGGTCAGGCTCAGAGTCAAGGTCAGGGTGGAGGTCAGGGTCAGGGTCAAGGTCAGGGTGAAGGTCAGGGTCAGGGTCAAGGTCAGGGTTTAGGTCAGGGTCAGGGTCAATGTAGGGGTGGAGGTCAGGGTCACAGTCAAGGTCAGGGTGGAGGTCAAGGTCAGAGTCAAGGTGAGAGTGAAGGTCAGGGTCAGGGTCAAGGTCAGGGTATAGGTCAGGGTCAGGGTCAATGTAGGGGTGGAGGTCAGGGTCACAGTCAAGGTCAGGGTGGAGGTCAGGGTCAGAGTTAAGGTCAGAGTGGAGGTCAGGGTCAGGGTCAAGGTCAGGGTGAAGGTCAGGGTCAGGGTCAAGGTCAGGTTGAAGGTCAGGGTCAGGGTCAAGGTCAGGGTAGAGGTCAGGGTCAAGGTCGAGGTCAGGGTGGAGCTCAGGGTTAGGGTCAAGGTCAGGGTGGAGGTCAGGGTCAGCGTCAAGGTCAGGGTAGAGGTCAGGGTCAAGGTCAAGGTCAGGGTGGAGGTCAGGGTCAGAGTCAAGGTCAGGCTGAAGGTCAGGGTCAAGGTCAAGGTCGGGGTGGAGGTCAGGGTCAAGGTCAAGGTCAGGGTGGAGGTCAGGGTCAGGGTCAAGGTCAGAGTGATGGTCAGGTTCCGGGTCAAGGTCAGGGTGGAGGTCAGGGTCAGGGTCAAGGTCAGGGTGGGGGTCAGGGTCAAAGTCAAGGTCAGGGTGGAGGTCAGGGTCAAAGTCAAGGTCAGGCTGAAGGTCAGGGTCAAGGTCAAGGTCAGGGTGGAGGTCAGGGTCAGGGTCAAGGTCAGAGTGACGGTCAGGTTCCGGGTCAAGGTCAGGGTGGAGGTCAGGGTCAAAGTCAAGGTCAGGGTGGAGGTCAGGGTCAAAGTCAAGGTCAGGGTGGAGGTCAGGTTCAGGGTCAAGGTCAGGCTGAAGGTCAGGGTCCAGGTCAAGGTCAGGGCGGAGGTCAGGGTCAGGTTCAAGGTCAGAGTGGAGGTCAGGGTGGAGGTCAGGGTCAGGGTCAAGGTTAGGGTGAAGGTCAGGGTGGAGGTCAGAGTCGGGGTCAAGGTCAGGGTGCAGGTCAGGGTCGGGGTCAAGGTCAGGGTGGATGTCAGGGTGGGGGTCAGGGTCAGGGTCAAGGTCAGGGTGGAGGTCAGGGTCAGGGTCAAGGTCAGGGTGGAGGTCAGGGTCAAAGTCAAGGTCAGGCTGAAGGTCAGGGTCACGGTCAAGGTCAGGGTGGAGGTCAGGGTCAGGGTCAAGGTCAGGGTGGAGGTCAGGGTCCAAGTCAAGGTCAGGGTGGAGGTCAGGGTCAAAGTCAGGGTCAGGCTGAAGGTCAGGGTCAAGGTCAAGGTCAGGGTGGAGGTCAGGGTCAGGGTCAAAGTCAGAGTGACGGTCAGGTTCCGGGTCAAGGTCAGGGTGGAGGTCAGGGTCAGGGTCAAGGTCAGGGTGAAGGTCAGGGTCAAAGTCAAGGTCAGGGTGAAGGGTCAGGGTCAAGGTCAAAGTCAGGGTGGAGGTCAGGGTCAGGGTCAAGGTCAGAGTGACGGTCAGGTTCCGGGTCAAGGTGAGGGTGGAGGTCAGAGACAAAGTCAAGATCAGGGTGGAGGTCAGGGTCAAAGTCAAGGTCAGGCTGAAGGTCAGGGTCAAAGTCAAGGTCAGGGCGAAGGTCAGGGTCAGGCTCAAGGTCAGAGTGGAGGTCAGGGTGGAGGTCCGGGTCAGGGTCAAGGTCAGGGTGGAGGTCAGGGTCAGGGTCAAGGTCAGGGTATAGGTCAGGGTCAGGGTCAATGTAGGGGTAGAGGTCAGGGTCACAGTCAAGGTCAGGGTGGAGGTCAGGGTCAGAGTCAAGGTCAGAGTGGAGGTCAGGGTCAGGAACAAGGTCAGGGTGGAGGTCAGGGTCACAGTCAAGGTCAGGGTGAAGGTCAGGGAGGAGGTCGGGGTCAGGGTCAAGGTCAGGGTGAAGGTCAGGGTCAGGGTCAAGGTCAGGGTGGAGGTCAGGGTCAGGGTCAAGGTCAGGGTGGAGGTCAGGGTCAGAGTCAAGGTCAGAGTGGAGGTCAGGGTCAGGGTCAAGGTCAGGGTGAAGGTCAGGGTCAGGGTCAAGGTCAGGGTGGAGGTCAGGGTCAGGGTCAAGGTCAGGGTAGAGGTCCGGGTCAGGGTCAAGGTCAGGGTGGAGGTCAGGGTCAGGGTCAAGGTCAGGGTGCAGGTCAGGGTCGGGGTCAAGGTCAGGGTGGATGTCAGGGTGGGGGTCAGGGTCAGGGTCAAGGTCAGGGTGAAGGTCAGGGTCAGGGTCAAGGTCAGGGTGGAGGTCAGGGTCAAAGTCAAGGTCAGGCTGAAGGTCAGGGTCACGGTCAAGGTCAGGGTGGAGGTCAGGGTCAGGGTCAAGGTCAGGGTGGAGGTCAGGGTCCAAGTCAAGGACAGGGTGGAGGTCAGGGTCAGGGTCAGAGTCAGGGTGGAGGTCAGGGTCAAGGTCAAGGTCAAGGAGGAGGTCAGGGTCAGAGTCAAGGTCAGGGTGGAGGTCAGGGTCCGGGTCAAGGTCAGGGTGAAGGTCAGGGTCAGGGTCAAGGTCAGGGTTTAGGTCAGGGTCAGGGTCAATGTAGGGGTGGAGGTCAGGGTCACAGTCAAGGTCAGGGTGGAGGTCAAGGTCAGAGTCAAGGTGAGAGTGAAGGTCAGGGTCAGGGTCAAGGTCAGGGTATAGGTCAGGGTCAGGGTCAATGTAGGGGTGGAGGTCAGGGTCACAGTCAAGGTCAGGGTGGAGGTCAGGGTCAGAGTTAAGGTCAGAGTGGAGGTCAGGGTCAGGGTCAAGGTCAGGGTGAAGGTCAGGGTCAGGGTCAAGGTCAGGTTGAAGGTCAGGGTCAGGGTCAAGGTCAGGGTAGAGGTCAGGGTCAAGGTCGAGGTCAGGGTGGAGCTCAGGGTTAGGGTCAAGGTCAGGGTGGAGGTCAGGGTCAGCGTCAAGGTCAGGGTAGAGGTCAGGGTCAAGGTCAAGGTCAGGGTGGAGGTCAGGGTCAGAGTCAAGGTCAGGCTGAAGGTCAGGGTCAAGGTCAAGGTCAGGGTGGAGGTCAGGGTCAAGGTCAAGGTCAGGGTGGAGGTCAGGGTCAGGGTCAAGGTCAGAGTGATGGTCAGGTTCCGGGTCAAGGTCAGGGTGGAGGTCAGGGTCAGGGTCAAGGTCAGGGTGGGGGTCAGGGTCAAAGTCAAGGTCAGGGTGGAGGTCAGGGTCAAAGTCAAGGTCAGGCTGAAGGTCAGGGTCAAGGTCAAGGTCAGGGTGGAGGTCAGGGTCAGGGTCAAGGTCAGAGTGACGGTCAGGTTCCGGGTCAAGGTCAGGGTGGAGGTCAGGGTCAGGGTCAAGGTCAGGGTGGAGGTCAGGGTCAAAGTCAAGGTCAGGGTGGAGGTCAGGGTCAGAGTCAAGGTCAGGCTGAAGGTCAGGGTCAAGGTCAAGGTCAGGGTGGAGGTCAGGGTCAGGGTCAAGGTCAGGGTGGAGGTCAGGGTCAAAGTCAAGGTCAGGGTGGAGGTCAAGGTCAGAGTCAAGGTCAGGCTGAAGGTCAGGGTCAAGGTCAAGGTCAGGGTGAAGGTCAGGGTCAGGGTCAAGGTCAGAGTGACGGTCAGGTTCCGGGTCAAGGTCAGGGTGGAGGTCAGGGTCAAAGTCAAGGTCAGGGTGGAGGTCAGGTTCAGGGTCAAGGTCAGGCTGAAGGTCAGGGTCCAGGTCAAGGTCAGGGCGGAGGTCAGGGTCAGGTTCAAGGTCAGAGTGGAGGTCAGGGTGGAGGTCAGGGTCAGGGTCAAGGTTAGGGTGAAGGTCAGGGTGGAGGTCAGAGTCGGGGTCGAGGTCAGGGTGCAGGTCAGGGTCGGGGTCAAGGTCAGGGTGGATGTCAGGGTGGGGGTCAGGGTCAGGGTCAAGGTCAGGGTGGAGGTCAGGGTCAGGGTCAAGGTCAGGGTGGAGGTCAGGGTCAAAGTCAAGGTCAGGCTGAAGGTCAGGGTCACGGTCAAGGTCAGGGTGGAGGTCAGGGTCAGGGTCAAGGTCAGGGTGGAGGTCAGGGTCCAAGTCAAGGTCAGGGTGGAGGTCAGGGTCAAAGTCAGGGTCAGGCTGAAGGTCAGGGTCAAGGTCAAGGTCAGGGTGGAGGTCAGGGTCAGGGTCAAAGTCAGAGTGACGGTCAGGTTCCGGGTCAAGGTCAGGGTGGAGGTCAGGGTCAGGGTCAAGGTCAGGGTGAAGGTCAGGGTCAAAGTCAAGGTCAGGGTGAAGGGTCAGGGTCAAGGTCAAAGTCAGGGTGGAGGTCAGGGTCAGGGTCAAGGTCAGAGTGACGGTCAGGTTCCGGGTCAAGGTGAGGGTGGAGGTCAGAGACAAAGTCAAGATCAGGGTGGAGGTCAGGGTCAAAGTCAAGGTCAGGCTGAAGGTCAGGGTCAAAGTCAAGGTCAGGGCGAAGGTCAGGGTCAGGCTCAAGGTCAGAGTGGAGGTCAGGGTGGAGGTCCGGGTCAGGGTCAAGGTCAGGGTGGAGGTCAGGGTCAGGGTCAAGGTCAGGGTATAGGTCAGGGTCAGGGTCAATGTAGGGGTAGAGGTCAGGGTCACAGTCAAGGTCAGGGTGGAGGTCAGGGTCAGAGTCAAGGTCAGAGTGGAGGTCAGGGTCAGGAACAAGGTCAGGGTGGAGGTCAGGGTCACAGTCAAGGTCAGGGTGAAGGTCAGGGAGGAGGTCGGGGTCAGGGTCAAGGTCAGGGTGAAGGTCAGGGTCAGGGTCAAGGTCAGGGTGGAGGTCAGGGTCAGGGTCAAGGTCAGGGTGGAGGTCAGGGTCAGAGTCAAGGTCAGAGTGGAGGTCAGGGTCAGGGTCAAGGTCAGGGTGAAGGTCAGGGTCAGGGTCAAGGTCAGGGTGGAGGTCAGGGTCAGGGTCAAGGTCAGGGTAGAGGTCCGGGTCAGGGTCAAGGTCAGGGTGGAGGTCAGGGTCAGGGTCAAGGTCAGGGTGGAGGTCAGGGTGGAGGTCAAGGTCAGGGTGGAGGTCAGGGTCAGGGTCAAGGTCAGGGTATAGGTCAGGGTCAGGGTCAATGTGGGGGTAGAGGTCAGGGTCACAGTCAAGGTCAGGGTGGAGGTCAGGGTCAGAGTCAAGGTCAGAGTGGAGGTCAGGGTCAGGAACAAGGTCAGGGTGGAGGTCAGGGTCACAGTCAAGGTCAGGGTGAAGGTCAGGGAGGAGGTCAGGGTCAGGGTCAAGGTCAGGGTGAAGGTCAGGGTCAAGGTCAAGGTCAGGGTGGAGGTCAGGGTCAGGGTCAAGGTCAGGGTGGAGGTCAGGGTCAGAGTCAAGGTCAGAGTGGAGGTCAGGGTCAGGGTCAAGGTCAGGGTGAAGGTCAGGGTCAGGGTCAAGGTCAGGGTGGAGGTCAGGGTCAGGGTCAAGGTCAGAGTAGAGGTCAGGTTCCGGGTCAAGGTCAGGGTGGAGGTCAGGGTCAAAGTCAAGGTCAGGGTGGAGGTCAGGGTCAGGGTCAAGGTCAGGGTGGAGGTCAGAGAGGAGGTCAGGGTCAGGGTCACGGTCAGGGTGGAGGTCAAGGACAGGGTCAAGGTCGGGGTGGAGGTCAGGGTCAAGTTCAAGGTCAGGGTGGAGGTCAGGGTCACAGTCAAGGTCAGGGTGCAGGTCTGGGTCAAGGTCAAGGTCAGGGTGGAGGTCAGGGTCAGGGTCAAGGTCAGGGTGGAGGTCAGGGTTAGGGTCAAGGTCAGGGTGGAGGTCAGGGTCATCGTCAGGGTCAGGGTGGAGGTCAGGGAGGAGGTCAGGGTCAGGGTCACGGTCAGGGTCGAGGTCAGGGACAGGGTCAAGGTCAGGGTAGAGGTCAGGGTCAAAGTCAAGGTCAGGGTGGAGGTCAGGATTAAAGTCAAGGTCAGGCTAAAGGTCAGGGTCAAGGTCAAGGTCAGGGTGGAGGTCAGGGTCAGGGTCAAGGTCAGAGTGACGGTCAGGTTCCGGGTCAAGGTCAGGGTGGAGGTCAGGGTCAAAGTCAAGGTCAGGGTGGAGGTCAGGTTCAGGGTCAAGGTCAGGCTGAAGGTCAGGGTCTAGGTCAAGGTCAGGGCGGAGGTCAGGGTCAGGTTCAAGGTCAGAGTGAAGGTCAGGGTGGAGGTCAGGGTCAGGGTGAAGGTCAGGGTGAAGGTCAGGGTGGAGGTCAGAGTCGGGGTCAAGGTCAGGGTGAAGGTCAGGTTTGGGGTCAAGGTCAGGGTGGATGTCAGGGTATAGGTCAGGGTCAGGGTCAAGGTCGGGGTGGAGGTCAGGTTCCGGGTCAAGGTCAGGGTGAAGGTCAGAGACAAAGTCAAGGTCAGGGTGGAGGTCAGGGTCAAAGTCAAGGTCAGGCTGAAGGTCAGGGTCAGGGTCAAGGTCAGGGTGGAGGTCAGGGTCAGAGTCAAGGTCAGAGTGGAGGTCAGGGTCAGGAACAAGGTCAGGTTGGAGGTCAGGGTCACAGTCAAGGTCAGGGTGAAGGTCAGGGAGGAGGTCAGGGTCAGGGTCAAGGTCAGGGTGAAGGTCAGGGTCAGGGTCAAGGTCAGGGTGGAGGTCAGGGTCAGGGTCGAGGTCAGGGTGGAGGTCAGGGTCAGAGTCAAGGTCAGAGTGGAGGTCAGGGTCAGGGTCAAGGTCAGGGTGAAGGTCAGGGTCAGGGTCAAGGTCAGGGTGGAGGTCAGGGTCAGGGTCAAGGTCAGAGTAGAGGTCAGGTTCTGGGTCAAGGTCAGGGTGGAGGTCAGGGTCAAAGTCAAGGTCAGGGTGGAGGTCAGGGTCAGGGTCAAGGTCAGGGTGGAGGTCAGAGAGGAGGTCAGGGTCAGGGTCACGGTCAGGGTGGAGGTCAGGGACAGGGTCAAGGTCAGGTTGGAGGTCAGGGTTAGGGTCAAGGTCAGGGTGGAGGTAAGGGTCAAAGTCTAGGTCAGGGTGGAGGTCAGGGTGGAGGTCTGGGTCAGGGTCAAGGTCAGGGTAAAAGTCAGGGTCAAGGTCAAGGTCAGGGTATAGGTCAGGGTATGGGTCAGGGTCAGGGTCAATGTAGGGGTGGAGGTCAGGGTCTAGGTCAAGGTCAGGGCGGAGGTCAGGGTCAGGTTCAAGGTCAGAGTGGAGGTCAGGGTGGAGGTCAGGGTCAGGGTCAAGGTCAGGGTGGAGGTCAGGGTTGGGGTCAAGGTCAGGGTGGAGGTCAGGGTCAGCGTCAAGGTCAGGGTGGAGGTCAGGGTCAAAGTCTAGGTCAGGGTGGAGGTCAGGGTGGAGGTCTGGGTCAGGGTCAAGGTCAGGGTGGAGGTCAGGGTCAAGGTCAAGGTCAGGGTATAGGTCAGGGTCAGCGTCAAGGTCAGGGTGGAGGTCAGGGTCAAAGTCTAGGTCAGGGTGGAGGTCAGGGTGGAGGTCTGGGTCAGGGTCAAGGTCAGGGTGGAGGTCAGGGTCAAGGTCAAGGTCAGGGTATAGGTCAGGGTCAGGGTCAATGTAGGGGTGGAGGTCAGGGTCACAGTCAAGGTCAGGGTGGAGGTCAGGGTCAGAGTTAAGGTCAGAGTGGAGGTCAGGGTCAGGGTCAAGGTCAGGGTGAAGGTCAGGGTCAGGGTCAAGGTCAGGTTGAAGGTCAGGGTCAGGGTCAAGGTCAGGGTAGATGTCAGGGTCAAGGTCGAGGTCAGGGTGGAGCTCAGGGTTAGGGTCAAGGTCAGGGTGGAGGTCAGGGTCAGCGTCAAGGTCAGGGTAGAGGTCAGGGTCAAGGTCAAGGTCAGGGTGGAGGTCAGGGTCAAAGTCAAGGTCAGGGTGGAGGTCAGGTTCAGGGTCAAGGTGAGGGTGGAGGTCAGGGTCAAAGTCAAGGTCAGGGTGGAGGTCAGGTTCAGGGTCAAGGTCAGGCTGAAGGTCAGGGTCTAGGTCAAGGTCAGGGCGGAGGTCAGGGTCAGGTTCAAGGTCAGAGTGGAGGTCAGGGTGGAGGTCAGGGTCAGGGTCAAGGTCAGGGTGAAGGTCAGGGTGGAGGTCGGAGTCGGGGTCAAGGTCAGGGTGAAGGTCAGGGTCAAAGTCAAGGTCAGGGTGGGGTCAGGTTCAGGGTCAAGGTCAGGCTGAAGGTCAGGGTCTAGGTCAAGGTCAGGGCGGAGGTCAGGGTCAGGTTCAAGGTCAGAGTGGAGGTCAGGGTGAAGGTCAGAGTCGAGGTCAAGGTCAGGGTGGAGGTCAGGTTCAGGGTCAAGGTCAGGGTGAAGGTCAGGGTCAAGGTCAAGGTCAGGGTGGAGGTCAAGGTCAGGGTCAAGGTCAGGCTGAAGGTCTGGGTCAAGGTCAAGGTCGGGGTGGAGGTCAGGGTGGAGGTCAGGGTGGAGGTCAGAGTCGGGGTCAAGGTCAGGGTGAAGGTCAGGGTCAAGGTCAAGGTCAGGGTGGAGGTCAGGGTCAGGGTCAAGGTCAGGGTGGAGGTTAGGGTCAAAGTCAAGGTCAGGGTGGAGGTCAGGGTCAGAGTCAAGGTCAGGCTGAAGGTCTGGGTCAAGGTCAAGGTCGGGGTGGAGGTCAGGTTCAGGGTCAAGGTCAGGCTGAAGGTCAGGGTCTAGGTCAAGGTCAGGGCGGAGGTCAGGGTCAGGTTCGAGGTCAGAGTGGAGGTCAGGGTGGAGGTCAGGGTCAGGGTCAAGGTTAGGGTGAAGGTCAGGGTGGAGGTCAGAGTCGGGGTCAAGGTCAGGGTGCAGGTCAGGGTCGGGGTCAAGGTCAGGGTGGATGTCAGGGTGGGGGTCAGGGTCAGGGTCAAGGTCAGGGTGGAGGTCAGGGTCAGGGTCAAGGTCAGGGTGGAGGTCAGGGTCAAAGTCAAGGTCAGGCTGAAGGTCAGGGTCACGGTCAAGGTCAGGGTGGAGGTCAGGGTCAGGGTCAAGGTCAGGGTGGAGGTCAGGGTCCAAGTCAAGGACAGGGTGGAGGTCAGGGTCAGGGTCAGAGTCAGGGTGGAGGTCAGGGTCAGGTTCAAGGTCAGGGTGGAGGTCAGGGTGGAGGTCAAGGTCAGGGTGGAGGTCAGGGTCAGGGTCAAGGTCAGGGTGAAGGTCAGGGTCAGGGTCAAGGTCAGGGTGGAGGTCAGGGTCAGGGTCGAGGTCAGGGTGGAGGTCAGGGTCAGAGTCAAGGTCAGAGTGGAGGTCAGGGTCAGGGTCAAGGTCAGGGTGAAGGTCAGGGTCAGGGTCAAGGTCAGGGTGGAGGTCAGGGTCAGGGTCAAGGTCAGAGTAGAGGTCAGGTTCTGGGTCAAGGTCAGGGTGGAGGTCAGGGTCAAAGTCAAGGTCAGGGTGGAGGTCAGGGTCAGGGTCAAGGTCAGGGTGGAGGTCAGGGTGGAGGTCAGGGTCAAAGTCAAGGTCAGGGTGGAGGTCAGGTTCAGGGTCAAGGTCAGGCTGAAGGTCAGGGTGGAGGTCAGGGTCAGGGTCAAGGTCAGGGTGAAGGTCAGGGTGGAGGTCAGAGTCGGGGTCAAGGTCAGGGTGAAGGTCAGGTTTGGGGTCAAGGTCAGGGTGGATGTCAGGGTATAGGTCAGGGTCAGGGTCAAGGTCAGGGTGGAGGTCAGGTTCCGGGTCAAGGTCAGGGTGAAGGTCAGAGACAAAGTCAAGGTCAGGGTGGAGGTCAGGGTCAAAGTCAAGGTCAGGCTGAAGGTCAGGGTCAGGGTCAAGGTCAGGGTGGAGGTCAGGGTCAGAGTCAAGGTCAGAGTGGAGGTCAGGGTCAGGAACAAGGTCAGGTTGGAGGTCAGGGTCACAGTCAAGGTCAGGGTGAAGGTCAGGGAGGAGGTCAGGGTCAGGGTCAAGGTCAGGGTGGAGGTCAGGGTCAGGGTCAAGGTCAGAGTAGAGGTCAGGTTCTGGGTCAAGGTCAGGGTGAAGGTCAGGGTCAAAGTCAAGGTCAGGGTGGAGGTCAGGGTCAGGGTCAAGGTCAGGGTGGAGGTCAGAGAGGAGGTCAGGGTCAAAGTCAAGGTCAGGGCGAAGGTCAGGGTCAGGCTCAAGGTCAGAGTGGAGGTCAGGGTGGAGGTCCGGGTCAGGGTCAAGGTCAGGGTGGAGGTCAGGGTCAGGGTCAAGGTCAGGGTATAGGTCAGGGTCAGGGTCAATGTAGGGGTAGAGGTCAGGGTCACAGTCAAGGTCAGGGTGGAGGTCAGGGTCAGAGTCAAGGTCAGAGTAGAGGTCAGGGTCAGGAACAAGGTCAGGGTGGAGGTCAGGGTCACAGTCAAGGTCAGGGTGAAGGTCAGGGAGGAGGTCAGGGTCAGGGTCAAGGTCAGGGTGAAGGTCAGGGTCAGGGTCAAGGTCAGGGTGGGGGTCAGGGTCAGGGTCAAGGTCAGGGTGGAGGTCAGGGTCAGAGTCAAGGTCAGAGTGGAGGTCAGGGTCAGGGTCAAGGTCAGGGTGAAGGTCAGGGTCAGGGTCAAGGTCAGGGTGGAGGTCAGGGTCAGGGTCAAGGTCAGGGTAGAGGTCCGGGTCAGGGTCAAGGTCAGGGTGGAGGTCAGGGTCAGGGTCAAGGTCAGGGTGGAGGTCAGGGTGGAGGTCAAGGTCAGGGTGGAGGTCAGGGTCAGGGTCAAGGTCAGACTATAGGTCAGGGTCAGGGTCAATGTGGGGGTAGAGGTCAGGGTCACAGTCAAGGTCAGGGTGGAGGTCAGGGTCAGAGTCAAGGTCAGAGTGGAGGTCAGGGTCAGGAACAAGGTCAGGGTGGAGGTCAGGGTCACAGTCAAGGTCAGGGTGAAGGTCAGGGAGGAGGTCAGGGTCAGGGTCAAAGTCAGGGTGAAGGTCAGGGTCAAGGTCAAGGTCAGGGTGGAGGTCAGGGTCAGGGTCAAGGTCAGGGTGGAGGTCAGGGTCAGAGTCAAGGTCAGAGTGGAGGTCAGGGTCAGGGTCAAGGTCAGGGTGAAGGTCAGGGTCAGGGTCAAGGTCAGGGTGGAGGTCAGGGTCAGGGTCAAGGTCAGAGTAGAGGTCAGGTTCCGGGTCAAGGTCAGGGTGGAGGTCAGGGTCAAGGTCAAGGTCAGGGTATAGGTCAGGGTCAGCGTCAAGGTCAGGGTGGAGGTCAGGGTCAAAGTCTAGGTCAGGGTGGAGGTCAGGGTGGAGGTCTGGGTCAGGGTCAAGGTCAGGGTGGAGGTCAGGGTCAAGGTCAAGGTCAGGGTATAGGTCAGGGTCAGGGTCAATGTAGGGGTGGAGGTCAGGGTCACAGTCAAGGTCAGGGTGGAGGTCAGGGTCAGAGTTAAGGTCAGAGTGGAGGTCAGGGTCAGGGTCAAGGTCAGGGTGAAGGTCAGGGTCAGGGTCAAGGTCAGGTTGAAGGTCAGGGTCAGGGTCAAGGTCAGGGTAGATGTCAGGGTCAAGGTCGAGGTCAGGGTGGAGCTCAGGGTTAGGGTCAAGGTCAGGGTGGAGGTCAGGGTCAGCGTCAAGGTCAGGGTAGAGGTCAGGGTCAAGGTCAAGGTCAGGGTGGAGGTCAGGGTCAAAGTCAAGGTCAGGGTGGAGGTCAGGTTCAGGGTCAAGGTGAGGGTGGAGGTCAGGGTCAAAGTCAAGGTCAGGGTGGAGGTCAGGTTCAGGGTCAAGGTCAGGCTGAAGGTCAGGGTCTAGGTCAAGGTCAGGGCGGAGGTCAGGGTCAGGTTCAAGGTCAGAGTGGAGGTCAGGGTGGAGGTCAGGGTCAGGGTCAAGGTCAGGGTGAAGGTCAGGGTGGAGGTCGGAGTCGGGGTCAAGGTCAGGGTGAAGGTCAGGGTCAAAGTCAAGGTCAGGGTGGGGTCAGGTTCAGGGTCAAGGTCAGGCTGAAGGTCAGGGTCTAGGTCAAGGTCAGGGCGCAGGTCAGGGTCAGGTTCAAGGTCAGAGTGGAGGTCAGGGTAAAGGTCAGAGTCGAGGTCAAGGTCAGGGTGGAGGTCAGGTTCAGGGTCAAGGTCAGGGTGAAGGTCAGGGTCAAGGTCAAGGTCAGGGTGGAGGTCAAGGTCAGGGTCAAGGTCAGGCCGAAGGTCTGGGTCAAGGTCAAGGTCGGGGTGGAGGTCAGATTGGAGGTCAGGGTGGAGGTCAGAGTCGGGGTCAAGGTCAGGGTGAAGGTCAGGGTCAAGGTCAAGGTCAGGGTGGAGGTCAGGGTCAGGGTCAAGGTCAGGGTGGAGGTTAGGGTCAAAGTCAAGGTCAGGGTGGAGGTCAGCGTCAGAGTCAAGGTCAGGCTGAAGGTCTGGGTCAAGGTCAAGGTCGGGGTGGAGGTCAGGTTCAGGGTCAAGGTCAGGCTGAAGGTCAGGGTCTAGGTCAAGGTCAGGGCGGAGGTCAGGGTCAGGTTCGAGGTCAGAGTGGAGGTCAGGGTGGAGGTCAGGGTCAGGGTCAAGGTTAGGGTGAAGGTCAGGGTGGAGGTCAGAGTCGGGGTCAAGGTCAGGGTGCAGGTCAGGGTCGGGGTCAAGGTCAGGGTGGATGTCAGGGTGGGGGTCAGGGTCAGGGTCAAGGTCAGGGTGGAGGTCAGGGTCAGGGTCAAGGTCAGGGTGGAGGTCAGGGTCAAAGTCAAGGTCAGGCTGAAGGTCAGGGTCACGGTCAAGGTCAGGGTGGAGGTCAGGGTCAGGGTCAAGGTCAGGGTGGAGGTCAGGGTCAGAGTCAAGGTCAGGGTAGATGTCAGGGTCAAGGTCGAGGTCAGGGTGGAGCTCAGGGTTAGGGTCAAGGTCAGGGTGGAGGTCAGGGTCAGCGTCAAGGTCAGGGTAGAGGTCAGGGTCAAGGTCAAGGTCAGGGTGGAGGTCAGGGTCAAAGTCAAGGTCAGGGTGGAGGTCAGGTTCAGGGTCAAGGTGAGGGTGGAGGTCAGGGTCAAAGTCAAGGTCAGGGTGGAGGTCAGGTTCAGGGTCAAGGTCAGGCTGAAGGTCAGGGTCTAGGTCAAGGTCAGGGCGGAGGTCAGGGTCAGGTTCAAGGTCAGAGTGGAGGTCAGGGTGGAGGTCAGGGTCAGGGTCAAGGTCAGGGTGAAGGTCAGGGTGGAGGTCGGAGTCGGGGTCAAGGTCAGGGTGAAGGTCAGGGTCAAAGTCAAGGTCAGGGTGGGGTCAGGTTCAGGGTCAAGGTCAGGCTGAAGGTCAGGGTCTAGGTCAAGGTCAGGGCGGAGGTCAGGGTCAGGTTCAAGGTCAGAGTGGAGGTCAGGGTAAAGGTCAGAGTCGAGGTCAAGGTCAGGGTAAAGGTCAGAGTCGAGGTCAAGGTCAGGGTGGAGGTCAGGTTCAGGGTCAAGGTCAGGGTGAAGGTCAGGGTCAAGGTCAAGGTCAGGGTGGAGGTCAAGGTCAGGGTCAAGGTCAGGCTGAAGGTCTGGGTCAAGGTCAAGGTCGGGGTGGAGGTCAGGGTGGAGGTCAGGGTGGAGGTCAGAGTCGGGGTCAAGGTCAGGGTGAAGGTCAGGGTCAAGGTCAAGGTCAGGGTGGAGGTCAGGGTCAGGGTCAAGGTCAGGGTGGAGGTTAGGGTCAAAGTCAAGGTCAGGGTGGAGGTCAGGGTCAGAGTCAAGGTCAGGCTGAAGGTCTGGGTCAAGGTCAAGGTCGGGGTGGAGGTCAGGGTGGAGGTCAGGGTCAGGGTCAAGGTTAGGGTGAAGGTCAGGGTGGAGGTCAGAGTCGGGGTCAAGGTCAGGGTGCAGGTCAGGGTCGGGGTCAAGGTCAGGGTGGATGTCAGGGTGGGGGTCAGGGTCAGGGTCAAGGTCAGGGTGGAGGTCAGGGTCAGGGTCAAGGTCAGGGTGGAGGTCAGGGTCAAAGTCAAGGTCAGGCTGAAGGTCAGGGTCACGGTCAAGGTCAGGGTGGAGGTCAGGGTCAGGGTCAAGGTCAGGGTGGAGGTCAGGGTCCAAGTCAAGGACAGGGTGGAGGTCAGGGTCAGGGTCAGAGTCAGGGTGGAGGTCAGGGTCAGGTTCAAGGTCAGGGTGGAGGTCAGGGTGGAGGTCAAGGTCAGGGTGGAGGTCAGGGTCAGGGTCAAGGTCAGGGTGAAGGTCAGGGTCAGGGTCAAGGTCAGGGTGGAGGTCAGGGTCAGGGTCGAGGTCAGGGTGGAGGTCAGGGTCAGAGTCAAGGTCAGAGTGGAGGTCAGGGTCAGGGTCAAGGTCAGGGTGAAGGTCAGGGTCAGGGTCAAGGTCAGGGTGGAGGTCAGGGTCAGGGTCAAGGTCAGAGTAGAGGTCAGGTTCTGGGTCAAGGTCAGGGTGGAGGTCAGGGTCAAAGTCAAGGTCAGGGTGGAGGTCAGGGTCAGGGTCAAGGTCAGGGTGGAGGTCAGGGTGGAGGTCAGGGTCAAAGTCAAGGTCAGGGTGGAGGTCAGGTTCAGGGTCAAGGTCAGGCTGAAGGTCAGGGTGGAGGTCAGGGTCAGGGTCAAGGTCAGGGTGAAGGTCAGGGTCTAGGTCAGAGTCGGGGTCAAGGTCAGGGTGAAGGTCAGGTTTGGGGTCAAGGTCAGGGTGGATGTCAGGGTATAGGTCAGGGTCAGGGTCAAGGTCAGGGTGGAGGTCAGGTTCCGGGTCAAGGTCAGGGTGAAGGTCAGAGACAAAGTCAAGGTCAGGGTGGAGGTCAGGGTCAAATTCAAGGTCAGGCTGAAGGTCAGGGTCAGGGTCAAGGTCAGGGTGGAGGTCAGGGTCAGAGTCAAGGTCAGAGTGGAGGTCAGGGTCAGGAACAAGGTCAGGTTGGAGGTCAGGGTCACAGTCAAGGTCAGGGTGAAGGTCAGGGAGGAGGTCAGGGTCAGGGTCAAGGTCAGGGTGGAGGTCAGGGTCAGGGTCAAGGTCAGAGTAGAGGTCAGGTTCTGGGTCAAGGTCAGGGTGAAGGTCAGGGTCAAAGTCAAGGTCAGGGTGGAGGTCAGGGTCAGGGTCAAGGTCAGGGTGGAGGTCAGAGAGGAGGTCAGGGTCAAAGTCAAGGTCAGGGCGAAGGTCAGGGTCAGGCTCAAGGTCAGAGTGGAGGTCAGGGTGGAGGTCCGGGTCAGGGTCAAGGTCAGGGTGAAGGTCAGGGTCAGGGTCAAGGTCAGGGTATAGGTCAGGGTCAGGGTCAATGTAGGGGTAGAGGTCAGGGTCACAGTCAAGGTCAGGGTGGAGGTCAGGGTCAGAGTCAAGGTCAGAGTAGAGGTCAGGGTCAGGAACAAGGTCAGGGTGGAGGTCAGGGTCACAGTCAAGGTCAGGGTGAAGGTCAGGGAGGAGGTCAGGGTCAGGGTCAAGGTCAGGGTGAAGGTCAGGGTCAGGGTCAAGGTCAGGGTGGGGGTCAGGGTCAGGGTCAAGGTCAGGGTGGAGGTCAGGGTCAGAGTCAAGGTCAGAGTGGAGGTCAGGGTCAGGGTCAAGGTCAGGGTAAAGGTCAGGGTCAGGGTCAAGGTCAGGGTGGAGGTCAGGGTCAGGGTCAAGGTCAGGGTAGAGGTCCGGGTCAGGGTCAAGGTCAGGGTGGAGGTCAGGGTCAGGGTCAAGGTCAGGGTGGAGGTCAGGGTGGAGGTCAAGGTCAGGGTGGAGGTCAGGGTCAGGGTCAAGGTCAGACTATAGGTCAGGGTCAGGGTCAATGTGGGGGTAGAGGTCAGGGTCACAGTCAAGGTCAGGGTGGAGGTCAGGGTCAGAGTCAAGGTCAGAGTGGAGGTCAGGGTCAGGAACAAGGTCAGGGTGGAGGTCAGGGTCACAGTCAAGGTCAGGGTGAAGGTCAGGAAGGAGGTCAGGGTCAGGGTCAAGGTCAGGGTGAAGGTCAGGGTCAAGGTCAAGGTCAGGGTGGAGGTCAGGGTCAGGGTCAAGGTCAGGGTGGAGGTCAGGGTCAGAGTCAAGGTCAGAGTGGAGGTCAGGGTCAGGGTCAAGGTCAGGGTGAAGGTCAGGGTCAGGGTCAAGGTCAGGGTGGAGGTCAGGGTCAGGGTCAAGGTCAGAGTAGAGGTCAGGTTCCGGGTCAAGGTCAGGGTGGAGGTCAGGGTCAAGGTCAAGGTCAGGGTATAGGTCAGGGTCAGCGTCAAGGTCAGGGTGGAGGTCAGGGTCAAAGTCTAGGTCAGGGTGGAGGTCAGGGTGGAGGTCTGGGTCAGGGTCAAGGTCAGGGTGGAGGTCAGGGTCAAGGTCAAGGTCAGGGTATAGGTCAGGGTCAGGGTCAATGTAGGGGTGGAGGTCAGGGTCACAGTCAAGGTCAGGGTGGAGGTCAGGGTCAGAGTTAAGGTCAGAGTGGAGGTCAGGGTCAGGGTCAAGGTCAGGGTGAAGGTCAGGGTCAGGGTCAAGGTCAGGTTGAAGGTCAGGGTCAGGGTCAAGGTCAGGGTAGATGTCAGGGTCAAGGTCGAGGTCAGGGTGGAGCTCAGGGTTAGGGTCAAGGTCAGGGTGGAGGTCAGGGTCAGCGTCAAGGTCAGGGTAGAGGTCAGGGTCAAGGTCAAGGTCAGGGTGGAGGTCAGGGTCAAAGTCAAGGTCAGGGTGGAGGTCAGGTTCAGGGTCAAGGTGAGGGTGGAGGTCAGGGTCAAAGTCAAGGTCAGGGTGGAGGTCAGGTTCAGGGTCAAGGTCAGGCTGAAGGTCAGGGTCTAGGTCAAGGTCAGGGCGGAGGTCAGGGTCAGGTTCAAGGTCAGAGTGGAGGTCAGGGTGGAGGTCAGGGTCAGGGTCAAGGTCAGGGTGAAGGTCAGGGTGGAGGTCGGAGTCGGGGTCAAGGTCAGGGTGAAGGTCAGGGTCAAAGTCAAGGTCAGGGTGGGGTCAGGTTCAGGGTCAAGGTCAGGCTGAAGGTCAGGGTCTAGGTCAAGGTCAGGGCGGAGGTCAGGGTCAGGTTCAAGGTCAGAGTGGAGGTCAGGGTAAAGGTCAGAGTCGAGGTCAAGGTCAGGGTGGAGGTCAGGTTCAGGGTCAAGGTCAGGGTGAAGGTCAGGGTCAAGGTCAAGGTCAGGGTGGAGGTCAAGGTCAGGGTCAAGGTCAGGCCGAAGGTCTGGGTCAAGGTCAAGGTCGGGGTGGAGGTCAGATTGGAGGTCAGGGTGGAGGTCAGAGTCGGGGTCAAGGTCAGGGTGAAGGTCAGGGTCAAGGTCAAGGTCAGGGTGGAGGTCAGGGTCAGGGTCAAGGTCAGGGTGGAGGTTAGGGTCAAAGTCAAGGTCAGGGTGGAGGTCAGCGTCAGAGTCAAGGTCAGGCTGAAGGTCTGGGTCAAGGTCAAGGTCGGGGTGGAGGTCAGGTTCAGGGTCAAGGTCAGGCTGAAGGTCAGGGTCTAGGTCAAGGTCAGGGCGGAGGTCAGGGTCAGGTTCGAGGTCAGAGTGGAGGTCAGGGTGGAGGTCAGGGTCAGGGTCAAGGTTAGGGTGAAGGTCAGGGTGGAGGTCAGAGTCGGGGTCAAGGTCAGGGTGCAGGTCAGGGTCGGGGTCAAGGTCAGGGTGGATGTCAGGGTGGGGGTCAGGGTCAGGGTCAAGGTCAGGGTGGAGGTCAGGGTCAGGGTCAAGGTCAGGGTGGAGGTCAGGGTCAAAGTCAAGGTCAGGCTGAAGGTCAGGGTCACGGTCAAGGTCAGGGTGGAGGTCAGGGTCAGGGTCAAGGTCAGGGTGGAGGTCAGGGTCCAAGTCAAGGACAGGGTGGAGGTCAGGGTCAGGGTCAGAGTCAGGGTGGAGGTCAGGGTCAGGTTCAAGGTCAGGGTGGAGGTCAGGGTGGAGGTCAAGGTCAGGGTGGAGGTCAGGGTCAGGGTCGAGGTCAGGGTGGAGGTCAGGGTCAGAGTCAAGGTCAGAGTGGAGGTCAGGGTCAGGGTCAAGGTCAGGGTGAAGGTCAGGGTCAGGGTCAAGGTCAGGGTGGAGGTCAGGGTCAGGGTCAAGGTCAGAGTAGAGGTCAGGTTCTGGGTCAAGGTCAGGGTGGAGGTCAGGGTCAAAGTCAAGGTCAGGGTGGAGGTCAGGGTCAGGGTCAAGGTCAGGGTGGAGGTCAGGGTGGAGGTCAGGGTCAAAGTCAAGGTCAGGGTGGAGGTCAGGTTCAGGGTCAAGGTCAGGCTGAAGGTCAGGGTGGAGGTCAGGGTCAGGGTCAAGGTCAGGGTGAAGGTCAGGGTGGAGGTCAGAGTCGGGGTCAAGGTCAGGGTGAAGGTCAGGTTTGGGGTCAAGGTCAGGGTGGATGTCAGGGTATAGGTCAGGGTCAGGGTCAAGGTCAGGGTGGAGGTCAGGTTCCGGGTCAAGGTCAGGGTGAAGGTCAGAGACAAAGTCAAGGTCAGGGTGGAGGTCAGGGTCAAAGTCAAGGTCAGGCTGAAGGTCAGGGTCAGGGTCAAGGTCAGGGTGGAGGTCAGGGTCAGAGTCAAGGTCAGAGTGGAGGTCAGGGTCAGGAACAAGGTCAGGTTGGAGGTCAGGGTCACAGTCAAGGTCAGGGTGAAGGTCAGGGAGGAGGTCAGGGTCAGGGTCAAGGTCAGGGTGGAGGTCAGGGTCAGGGTCAAGGTCAGAGTAGAGGTCAGGTTCTGGGTCAAGGTCAGGGTGAAGGTCAGGGTCAAAGTCAAGGTCAGGGTGGAGGTCAGGGTCAGGGTCAAGGTCAGGGTGGAGGTCAGAGAGGAGGTCAGGGTCAAAGTCAAGGTCAGGGCGAAGGTCAGGGTCAGGCTCAAGGTCAGAGTGGAGGTCAGGGTGGAGGTCCGGGTCAGGGTCAAGGTCAGGGTGGAGGTCAGGGTCAGGGTCAAGGTCAGGGTATAGGTCAGGGTCAGGGTCAATGTAGGGGTAGAGGTCAGGGTCACAGTCAAGGTCAGGGTGGAGGTCAGGGTCAGAGTCAAGGTCAGAGTGGAGGTCAGGGTCAGGAACAAGGTCAGGGTGGAGGTCAGGGTCACAGTCAAGGTCAGGGTGAAGGTCAGGGAGGAGGTCAGGGTCAGGGTCAAGGTCAGGGTGAAGGTCAGGGTCAGGGTCAAGGTCAGGGTGGAGGTCAGGGTCAGGGTCAAGGTCAGGGTGGAGGTCAGGGTCAGAGTCAAGGTCAGAGTGGAGGTCAGGGTCAGGGTCAAGGTCAGGGTGAAGGTCAGGGTCAGGGTCAAGGTCAGGGTGGAGGTCAGGGTCAGGGTCAAGGTCAGGGTAGAGGTCCGGGTCAGGGTCAAGGTCAGGGTGGAGGTCAGGGTCAGGGTCAAGGTCAGGGTGGAGGTCAGGGTGGAGGTCAAGGTCAGGGTGGAGGTCAGGGTCAGGGTCAAGGTCAGGGTATAGGTCAGGGTCAGGGTCAATGTGGGGGTAGAGGTCAGGGTCACAGTCAAGGTCAGGGTGGAGGTCAGGGTCAGAGTCAAGGTCAGAGTGGAGGTCAGGGTCAGGAACAAGGTCAGGGTGGAGGTCAGGGTCACAGTCAAGGTCAGGGTGAAGGTCAGGGAGGAGGTCAGGGTCAGGGTCAAGGTCAGGGTGAAGGTCAGGGTCAAGGTCAAGGTCAGGGTGGAGGTATGGGTCAGGGTCAAGGTCAGGGTGGAGGTCAGGGTCAGAGTCAAGGTCAGAGTGGAGGTCAGGGTCAGGGTCAAGGTCAGGGTGAAGGTCAGGGTCAGGGTCAAGGTCAGGGTGGAGGTCAGGGTCAGGGTCAAGGTCAGAGTAGAGGTCAGGTTCCGGGTCAAGGTCAGGGTGGAGGTCAGGGTCAAAGTCAAGGTCAGGGTGGAGGTCAGGGTCAGGGTCAAGGTCAGGGTGGAGGTCAGAGAGGAGGTCAGGGTCAGGGTCACGGTCAGGGTGGAGGTCAAGGACAGGGTCAAGGTCGGGGTGGAGGTCAGGGTCAAGTTCAAGGTCAGGGTGGAGGTCAGGGTCACAGTCAAGGTCAGGGTGCAGGTCTGGGTCAAGGTCAAGGTCAGGGTGGAGGTCAGGGTCAGGGTCAAGGTCAGGGTGGAGGTCAGGGTTAGGGTCAAGGTCAGGGTGGAGGTCAGGGTCATCGTCAGGGTCAGGGTGGAGGTCAGGGAGGAGGTCAGGGTCAGGGTCACGGTCAGGGTCGAGGTCAGGGACAGGGTCAAGGTCAGGGTAGAGGTCAGGGTCAAAGTCAAGGTCAGGGTGGAGGTCAGGGTCAAAGTCAAGGTCAGGCTAAAGGTCAGGGTCAAGGTCAAGGTCAGGGTGGAGGTCAGGGTCAGGGTCAAGGTCAGAGTGACGGTCAGGTTCCGGGTCAAGGTCAGGGTGGAGGTCAGGGTCAAAGTCAAGGTCAGGGTGGAGGTCAGGTTCAGGGTCAAGGTCAGGCTGAAGGTCAGGGTCTAGGTCAAGGTCAGGGCGGAGGTCAGGGTCAGGTTCAAGGTCAGAGTGAAGGTCAGGGTGGAGGTCAGGGTCAGGGTGAAGGTCAGGGTGAAGGTCAGGGTGGAGGTCAGAGTCGGGGTCAAGGTCAGGGTGAAGGTCAGGTTTGGGGTCAAGGTCAGGGTGGATGTCAGGGTATAGGTCAGGGTCAGGGTCAAGGTCAGGGTGGAGGTCAGGTTCCGGGTCAAGGTCAGGGTGAAGGTCAGAGACAAAGTCAAGGTCAGGGTGGAGGTCAGGGTCAAAGTCAAGGTCAGGCTGAAGGTCAGGGTCAGGGTCAAGGTCAGGGTGGAGGTCAGGGTCAGAGTCAAGGTCAGAGTGGAGGTCAGGGTCAGGAACAAGGTCAGGTTGGAGGTCAGGGTCACAGTCAAGGTCAGGGTGAAGGTCAGGGAGGAGGTCAGGGTCAGGGTCAAGGTCAGGGTGAAGGTCAGGGTCAGGGTCAAGGTCAGGGTGGAGGTCAGGGTCAGGGTCGAGGTCAGGGTGGAGGTCAGGGTCAGAGTCAAGGTCAGAGTGGAGGTCAGGGTCAGGGTCAAGGTCAGGGTGAAGGTCAGGGTCAGGGTCAAGGTCAGGGTGGAGGTCAGGGTCAGGGTCAAGGTCAGAGTAGAGGTCAGGTTCTGGGTCAAGGTCAGGGTGGAGGTCAGGGTCAAAGTCAAGGTCAGGGTGGAGGTCAGGGTCAGGGTCAAGGTCAGGGTGGAGGTCAGAGAGGAGGTCAGGGTCAGGGTCACGGTCAGGGTGGAGGTCAGGGACAGGGTCAAGGTCAGGTTGGAGGTCAGGGTTAGGGTCAAGGTCAGGGTGGAGGTCAGGGTCAAAGTCTAGGTCAGGGTGGAGGTCAGGGTGGAGGTCTGGGTCAGGGTCAAGGTCAGGGTGAAAGTCAGGGTCAAGGTCAAGGTCAGGGTCAAGGTCAGGGTGGAGGTCTGGGTCAGAGTCAAGGTCAGAGTGGAGGTCAGGGTCAGGAACAAGGTCTGGGTGGAGGTCAGGGTCACAGTCAAGGTCAGGGTGGAGGTCAGGGAGGAGGTCAGGGTCAGGGTGGAGGTCAAGGTCAAGGTCAAGGTCAGGGTGGAGGTCAGGGTCGGGGTCAAGGTCAGGGTGGATGTCAGGGTGGAGGTCAGGGTTGGGGTCAAGGTCAGGGTGGAGGTCAGGGTCAGCGTCAAGGTCAGGGTGGAGGTCAGGGTCAGGGTCAGAGTCAGAGATGAGGTCAGGGTCAAGGTCAAGGTCAAGGAGGAGATCAGGGTCAGAGTCAAGGTCAGGGTGGAGCTCAGGGTTAGGGTCAAGGTCAGGGTGGAGGTCAGGGTCAGCGTCAAGGTCAGGGTGGAGGTCAGGGTCAGGGTCAGAGTCAGGGTGGAGGTCAGGGTCAAGGTCAAGGTCAAGGAGGAGGTCAGGGTCAGAGTCAAGGTCAGGGTGGAGGTCAGGGTCAGGGTCAAGGTCAGGGTGAAGGTCAGGGTCAGGGTCAAGGTCAGGGTATAGGTCAGGGTCAGGGTCAATGTAGGGGTGGAGGTCAGGGTCACAGTCAAGGTCAGGGTGGAGGTCAGGGTCAGAGTCAAGGTCAGAGTGAAGGTCAGGGTCAGGGTCAAGGTCAGGGTATAGGTCAGGATCAGGGTCAATGTAGGGGTGGAGGTCAGGGTCACAGTCAAGGTCAGGGTGGAGGTCAGGGTCAGAGTTAAGGTCAGAGTGGAGGTCAGGGTCAGGGTCAAGGTCAGGGTGAAGGTCAGGGTCAGGGTCAAGGTCAGGTTGAAGGTCAGGGTCAGGGTCAAGGTCAGGGTAGAGGTCAGGGTCAAGGTCGAGGTCAGGGTGGAGCTCAGGGTTAGGGTCAAGGTCAGGGTGGAGGTCAGGGTCAGCGTCAAGGTCAGGGTAGAGGTCAGGGTCAAGGTCGAGGTCAGGGTGGAGGTCAGGGTCAAAGTCAAGGTCAGGGTGGAGGTCAGGTTCAGGGTCAAGGTGAGGGTGGAGGTCAGGGTCAAAGTCAAGGTCAGGTTGGAGGTCAGGTTCAGGGTCAAGGTCAGGCTGAAGGTCAGGGTCTAGGTCAAGGTCAGGGCGGAGGTCAGGGTCAGGTTCAAGGTCAGAGTGGAGGTCAGGGTGGAGGTCAGGGTCAGGGTCAAGGTCAGGGTGAAGGTCAGGGTGGAGGTCAGAGTCGGGGTCAAGGTCAGGGTGAAGGTCAGGGTCAAGGTCAAGGTCAGGGTGGAGTTCAGGGTCAGGGTCAAGGTCAGGGTGGAGGTTAGGGTCAAAGTCAAGGTCAGGGTGGAGGTCAGGGTCAGAGTCAAGGTCAGGCTGAAGGTCAGGGTCAAGGTCAAGGTCAGGGTGGAGGTCAGGGTCAGGGTCAAGGTCAGAGTGACGGTCAGGTTCCGGGTCAAGGTCAGGGTGGAGGTCAGGGTCAAAGTCAAGGTCGGGGTGGAGGTCAGGTTCAGGGTCAAGGTCAGGCTGAAAGTCAGGGTCTAGGTCAAGGTCAGGGCGGAGGTCAGGGTCAGGTTCGAGGTCAGAGTGGAGGTCAGGGTGGAGGTCAGGGTCAGGGTCAAGGTTAGGGTGAAGGTCAGGGTGGAGGTCAGAGTCGGGGTCAAGGTCAGGGTGCAGGTCAGGGTCGGGGTCAAGGTCAGGGTGGATGTCAGGGTGGGGGTCAGGGTCAGGGTCAAGGTCAGGGTGGAGGTCAGGGTCAGGGTCAAGGTCAGGGTGGAGGTCAGGGTCAAAGTCAAGGTCAGGCTGAAGGTCAGGGTCACGGTCAAGGTCAGGGTGAAGGTCAGGGTCAGGGTCAAGGTCAGGGTGGAGGTCAGGGTCCAAGTCAAGGACAGGGTGGAGGTCAGGGTCAGGGTCAGAGTCAGGGTGGAGGTCAGGGTCAAGGTCAAGGTCAAGGAGGAGGTCAGGGTCAGAGTCAAGGTCAGGGTGGAGGTCAGGGTCAGGGTCAAGGTCAGGGTGGAGGTCAGGGTCAGCGTCAAGGTCAGGGTAGAGGTCAGGGTCAAGGTCAAGGTCAGGGTGGAGGTCAGGGTCAGAGTCAAGGTCAGGCTGAAGGTCAGGGTCAAGGTCAAGGTCAGGGTGGAGGTCAGGGTCAAGGTCAAGGTCAGGGTGGAGGTCAGGGTCAGGGTCAAGGTCAGAGTGACGGTCAGGTTCCGGGTCAAGGTCAGGGTGGAGGTCAGGGTCAGGGTCAAGGTCAGGGTGGAGGTCAGGGTCAAAGTCAAGGTCAGGGTGGAGGTCAGGGTCAGAGTCAAGGTCAGGCTGAAGGTCAGGGTCAAGGTCAAGGTCAGGGTGGAGGTCAGGGTCAGGGTCAAGGTCAGAGTGACGGTCAGGTTCCGGGTCAAGGTCAGGGTGGAGGTAAGGGTCAGGGTCAAGGTCAGGCTGAAGGTCAGGGTCAAGGTCAAGGTCAGGGTGGAGGTCAGGGTCAGGGTCAAGGTCAGGGTGAAGGTCAGGGTCAAAGTCAAGGTCAGGGTGAAGAGTCAGGGTCAAGGTCAAAGTCAGGGTGGAGGTCAGGGTCAGGGTCAAGGTCAGAGTGACGGTCAGGTTCCGGGTCAAGGTCAGGGTGGAGGTCAGAGACAAAGTCAAGATCAGGGTGGAGGTCAGGGTCAAAGTCAAGGTCAGGCTGAAGGTCAGGGTCAAAGTCAAGGTCAGGGCGAAGGTCAGGGTCAGGTTCAAGGTCAGAGTGGAGGTCAGGGTGGAGGTTCGGGTCAGGGTCAAGGTCAGGGTGGAGGTCAGGGTCAGGGTCAAGGTCAGGGTATAGGTCAGGGTCAGGGTCAATGTAGAGGTAGAGGTCAGGGTCACAGTCAAGGTCAGGGTGGAGGTCAGGGTCAGAGTCAAGGTCAGAGTGGAGGTCAGGGTCAGGAACAAGGTCAGGGTGGAGGTCAGGGTCACAGTCAAGGTCAGGGTGAAGGTCAGGGAGGAGGTCAGGGTCAGGGTCAAGGTCAGGGTGAAGGTCAGGGTCAGGGTCAAGGTCAGGGTGGAGGTCAGGGTCAGGATCAAGGTCAGGGTGGAGGTCAGGGTCAGAGTCAAGGTCAGAGTGGAGGTCAGGGTCAGGGTCAAGGTCAGGGTGAAGGTCAGGGTCAGGGTCAAGGTCAGGGTGAAGGTCAGGGTCAGGGTCAAGGTCAGGGTAGAGGTCCGGGTCAGGGTCAAGGTCAGGGTGGAGGTCAGGGTCAGGGTCAAGGTCAGGGTGGAGGTCAGGGTGGAGGTCAAGGTCAGGGTGGAGGTCAGGGTCAGGGTCAATGTCAGGGTATAGGTCAGGGTCAGGGTCAATGTGGGGGTAGAGGTCAGGGTCACAGTCAAGGTCAGGGTGGAGGTCAGGGTCAGAGTCAATGTCAGAGTGGAGGTCAGGGTCAGGAACAAGGTCAGGGTGGAGGTCAGGGTCACAGTCAAGGTCAGGGTGAAGGTCAGGGAGGAGGTCAGGGTCAGGGTCAAGGTCAGGGTGAAGGTCAGGGTCAAGGTCAAGGTCAGAGTGGAGGTCAGGGTCAGGGTCAAGGTCAGGGTGGAGGTCAGGGTCAGAGTCAAGGTCAGAGTGGAGGTCAGGGTCAGGGTCAAGGTCAGGGTGAAGGTCAGGGTCACTGTCAAGGTCAGGGTGGAGGTCAGGGTCAGGGTCAAGGTCAGAGTGACGGTCAGGTTCCGGGTCAAGGTCAGGGTGGAGGTCAGGGTCAAAGTCAAGGTCGGGGTGGAGGTCAGGTTCAGGGTCAAGGTCAGGCTGAAAGTCAGGGTCTAGGTCAAGGTCAGGGCGGAGGTCAGGGTCAGGTTCGAGGTCAGAGTGGAGGTCAGGGTGGAGGTCAGGGTCAGGGTCAAGGTTAGGGTGAAGGTCAGGGTGGAGGTCAGAGTCGGGGTCAAGGTCAGGGTGCAGGTCAGGGTCGGGGTCAAGGTCAGGGTGGATGTCAGGGTGGGGGTCAGGGTCAGGGTCAAGGTCAGGGTGGAGGTCAGGGTCAGGGTCAAGGTCAGGGTGGAGGTCAGGGTCAAAGTCAAGGTCAGGCTGAAGGTCAGGGTCACGGTCAAGGTCAGGGTGAAGGTCAGGGTCAGGGTCAAGGTCAGGGTGGAGGTCAGGGTCCAAGTCAAGGACAGGGTGGAGGTCAGGGTCAGGGTCAGAGTCAGGGTGGAGGTCAGGGTCAAGGTCAAGGTCAAGGAGGAGGTCAGGGTCAGAGTCAAGGTCAGGGTGGAGGTCAGGGTCAGGGTCAAGGTCAGGGTGGAGGTCAGGGTCAGCGTCAAGGTCAGGGTAGAGGTCAGGGTCAAGGTCAAGGTCAGGGTGGAGGTCAGGGTCAGAGTCAAGGTCAGGCTGAAGGTCAGGGTCAAGGTCAAGGTCAGGGTGGAGGTCAGGGTCAAGGTCAAGGTCAGGGTGGAGGTCAGGGTCAGGGTCAAGGTCAGAGTGACGGTCAGGTTCCGGGTCAAGGTCAGGGTGGAGGTCAGGGTCAGGGTCAAGGTCAGGGTGGAGGTCAGGGTCAAAGTCAAGGTCAGGGTGGAGGTCAGGGTCAGAGTCAAGGTCAGGCTGAAGGTCAGGGTCAAGGTCAAGGTCAGGGTGGAGGTCAGGGTCAGGGTCAAGGTCAGAGTGACGGTCAGGTTCCGGGTCAAGGTCAGGGTGGAGGTAAGGGTCAGGGTCAAGGTCAGGCTGAAGGTCAGGGTCAAGGTCAAGGTCAGGGTGGAGGTCAGGGTCAGGGTCAAGGTCAGGGTGAAGGTCAGGGTCAAAGTCAAGGTCAGGGTGAAGGGTCAGGGTCAAGGTCAAAGTCAGGGTGGAGGTCAGGGTCAGGGTCAAGGACAGAGTGACGGTCAGGTTCCGGGTCAAGGTCAGGGTGGAGGTCAGAGACAAAGTCAAGATCAGGGTGGAGGTCAGGGTCAAAGTCAAGGTCAGGCTGAAGGTCAGGGTCAAAGTCAAGGTCAGGGCGAAGGTCAGGGTCAGGTTCAAGGTCAGAGTGGAGGTCAGGGTGGAGGTTCGGGTCAGGGTCAAGGTCAGGGTGGAGGTCAGGGTCAGGGTCAAGGTCAGGGTATAGGTCAGGGTCAGGGTCAATGTAGAGGTAGAGGTCAGGGTCACAGTCAAGGTCAGGGTGGAGGTCAGGGTCAGAGTCAAGGTCAGAGTGGAGGTCAGGGTCAGGAACAAGGTCAGGGTGGAGGTCAGGGTCACAGTCAAGGTCAGGGTGAAGGTCAGGGAGGAGGTCAGGGTCAGGGTCAAGGTCAGGGTGAAGGTCAGGGTCAGGGTCAAGGTCAGGGTGGAGGTCAGGGTCAGGATCAAGGTCAGGGTGGAGGTCAGGGTCAGAGTCAAGGTCAGAGTGGAGGTCAGGGTCAGGGTCAAGGTCAGGGTGAAGGTCAGGGTCAGGGTCAAGGTCAGGGTGGAGGTCAGGGTCAGGGTCAAGGTCAGGGTAGAGGTCCGGGTCAGGGTCAAGGTCAGGGTGGAGGTCAGGGTCAGGGTCAAGGTCAGGGTGGAGGTCAGGGTGGAGGTCAAGGTCAGGGTGGAGGTCAGGGTCAGGGTCAATGTCAGGGTATAGGTCAGGGTCAGGGTCAATGTGGGGGTAGAGGTCAGGGTCACAGTCAAGGTCAGGGTGGAGGTCAGGGTCAGAGTCAAGGTCAGAGTGGAGGTCAGGGTCAGGAACAAGGTCAGGGTGGAGGTCAGGGTCACAGTCAAGGTCAGGGTGAAGGTCAGGGAGGAGGTCAGGGTCAGGGTCAAGGTCAGGGTGAAGGTCAGGGTCAAGGTCAAGGTCAGAGTGGAGGTCAGGGTCAGGGTCAAGGTCAGGGTGGAGGTCAGGGTCAGAGTCAAGGTCAGAGTGGAGGTCAGGGTCAGGGTCAAGGTCAGGGTGAAGGTCAGGGTCACTGTCAAGGTCAGGGTGGAGGTCAGGGTCAGGGTCAAGGTCAGAGTAGAGGTCAGGTTCCGGGTCAAGGTCAGGGTGGAGGTCAGGGTCAAAGTCAAGGTCAGGGTGGAGGTCAGGGTCAGGGTCAAGGTCAGGGTGGAGGTCAGAGAGGAGGTCAGGGTCAGGGTCACGGTCAGGGTGGAGGTCAAGGACAGGGTCAAGGTCGGGGTGGAGGTCAGGGTCAAGTTCAAGGTCAGGGTGGAGGTCAGGGTCACAGTCAAGGTCAGGGTGCAGGTCTGGGTCAAGGTCAAGGTCAGGGTGTAGGTCAGGGTCAGGGTCAAGGTCAGGGTGGAGGTCAGGGTCAGGGTCAAGGTCAGAGTGACGGTCAGGTTCCGGGTCAAGGTCAGGGTGGAGGTCAGGGTCAAAGTCAAGGTCAGGGTGGAGGTCAGGTTCAGGGTCAAGGTCAGGCTGAAGGTCAGGGTCTAGGTCAAGGTCAGGGCGGAGGTCAGGGTCAGGTTCAAGGTCAGAGTGAAGGTCAGGGTGGAGGTCAGGGTCAGGGTCAAGGTCAGGGTGAAGGTCAGGGTGGAGGTCAGAGTCGGGGTCAAGGTCAGGGTGAAGGTCAGGTTTGGGGTCAAGGTCAGGGTGGATGTCAGGGTGGAGGTCAGGGTCAGGGTCAAGGTCAGGGTGAAGGTCAGGTTCCGGGTCAAGGTCAGGGTGAAGGTCAGAGACAAAGTCAAGGTCAGGGTGGAGGTCAGGGTCAAAGTCAAGGTCAGGCTGAAGGTCAGGGTCAAAGTCAAGGTCGAGGCGAAGGTCAGGGTCAGGTTCAAGGTCAGGGTGGAGGTCAGGGTGGAGGTCAAGGTCAGGGTGGAGGTCAGGGTCAGGGTCAAGGTCAGGGTATAGGTCAGGGTCAGGGTCAATGTAGGAGTAGAGGTCAGGGTAACAGTCATGGTCAGGGTGGAGGTCAGGGTCAGAGTCAAGGTCAGAGTGGAGGTCAGGATCAGGAACAAGGTCAGGGTGGAGGTCAGGGTCACAGTCAAGGTCAGGGTGAAGGTCAGGGAGGAGGTCAGGGTCAGGGTCAAGGTCAGGGTGAAGGTCAGGGTCAGGGTCAAGGTCAGGGTGGAGGTCAGGGTCAGGGTCGAGGTCAGGGTGGAGGTCAGGGTCAAAGTCAAGGTCAGAGTAGAGGTCAGGTTCTGGGTCAAGGTCAGGGTGGAGGTCAGGGTCAAAGTCAAGGTCAGGGTGGAGGTCAGGGTCAGGGTCAAGGTCAGGGTGGAGGTCAGAGAGGAGGTCAGGGTCAGGGTCACGGTCAGGGTGGAGGTCAGGGACAGGGTCAAGGTCAGGTTGGAGGTCAGGGTTAGGGTCAAGGTCAGGGTGGAGGTCAGGGTCAAAGTCTAGGTCAGGCTGAAGGTCAGGGTCAAAGTCAAGGTCGAGGCGAAGGTCAGGGTCAGGTTCAAGGTCAGGGTGGAGGTCAGGGTGGAGGTCAGGGTCAGGGTCGAGGTCAGGGTGAAGGTCAGGGTGGAGGTCAGAGTCGGGGTCAAGGTCAGGGTGAAGGTCAGGTTTGGGGTCAAGGTCAGGGTGGATGTCAGGGTGGAGGTCAGGGTCAGGGTCAAGGTCAGGGTGAAGGTCAGGTTCCGGGTCAAGGTCAGGGTGGAGGTCAAGGACAGGGTCAAGGTCGGGGTGGAGGTCAGGGTCAAGTTCAAGGTCAGGGTGGAGGTCAGGGTCACAGTCAAGGTCAGGGTGCAGGTCTGGGTCAAGGTCAAGGTCAGGGTGTAGGTCAGGGTCAGGGTCAAGGTCAGGGTGGAGGTCAGGGTCAGGGTCAAGGTCAGAGTGACGGTCAGGTTCCGGGTCAAGGTCAGGGTGGAGGTCAGGGTCAAAGTCAAGGTCAGGGTGGAGGTCAGGTTCAGGGTCAAGGTCAGGCTGAAGGTCAGGGTCTAGGTCAAAGTCAGGGCGGAGGTCAGGGTCAGGTTCAAGGTCAGAGTGAAGGTCAGGGTGGAGGTCAGGGTCAGGGTCAAGGTCAGGGTGAAGGTCAGGGTGGAGGTCAGAGTCGGGGTCAAGGTCAGGGTGAAGGTCAGGTTTGGGGTCAAGGTCAGGGTGGATGTCAGGGTGGAGGTCAGGGTCAGGGTCAAGGTCAGGGTGAAGGTCAGGTTCCGGGTCAAGGTCAGGGTGAAGGTCAGAGACAAAGTCAAGGTCAGGGTGGAGGTCAGGGTCAAAGTCAAGGTCAGGCTGAAGGTCAGGGTCAAAGTCAAGGTCGAGGCGAAGGTCAGGGTCAGGTTCAAGGTCAGGGTGGAGGTCAGGGTGGAGGTCAAGGTCAGGGTGGAGGTCAGGGTCAGGGTCAAGGTCAGGGTATAGGTCAGGGTCAGGGTCAATGTAGGAGTAGAGGTCAGGGTAACAGTCAAGGTCAGGGTGGAGGTCAGGGTCAGAGTCAAGGTCAGAGTGGAGGTCAGGGTCAGGAACAAGGTCAGGGTGGAGGTCAGGGTCACAGTCAAGGTCAGGGTGAAGGTCAGGGAGGAGGTCAGGGTCAGGGTCAAGGTCAGGGTGAAGGTCAGGGTCAGGGTCAAGGTCAGGGTGGAGGTCAGGGTCAGGGTCGAGGTCAGGGTGGAGGTCAGGGTCAAAGTCAAGGTCAGAGTGGAGGTCAGGGTCAGGGTCAAGGTCAGGGTGAAGGTCAGGGTCAGGGTCAAGGTCAGGGTGGAGGTCAGGGTCAGGGTCAAGGTCAGAGTAGAGGTCAGGTTCTGGGTCAAGGTCAGGGTGGAGGTCAGGGTCAAAGTCAAGGTCAGGGTGGACGTCAGGGTCAGGGTCAAGGTCAGGGTGGAGGTCAGAGAGGAGGTCAGGGTCAGGGTCACGGTCAGGGTGGAGGTCAGGGACAGGGTCAAGGTCAGGGTGAAAGTCAGGGTCAAGGTCAAGGTCAGGGTATAGGTCAGGGTATGGGTCAGGGTCAGGGTCAATGTAGGGGTGGAGGTCAGGGTCTAGGTCAAGGTCAGGGCGGAGGTCAGGGTCAGGTTCAAGGTCAGAGTGGAGGTCAGGGTGGAGGTCAGGGTCAGGGTCAAGGTCAGGGTGGAGGTCAGGGTTGGGGTCAAGGTCAGGGTGGAGGTCAGGGTCAGCGTCAAGGTCAGGTTGGAGGTCAGGGTCGGGGTCAAGGTCAGGTTGGAGGTCAGGGTCAGGGTCAAGGTCAGAGTAGAGGTCAGGTTCCGGGTCAAGGTCAGGGTGGAGGTCAGGGTCAGAGTTAAGGTCAGAGTGGAGGTCAGGGTCAGGGTCAAGGTCAGGGTGAAGGTCAGGGTCAGGGTCAAGGTCAGGTTGAAGGTCAGGGTCAGGGTCAAGGTCAGGGTAGAGGTCGGGGTCAAGGTCGAGGTCAGGGTGGAGCTCAGGGTTAGGGTCAAGGTCAGGGTGGAGGTCAGGGTCAGCGTCAAGGTCAGGGTAGAGGTCAGGGTCAAGGTCAAGGTCAGGGTGGAGGTCAGGGTCAGGGTCAAGGTCAGAGTGACGGTCAGGTTCCGGGTCAAGGTCAGGGTGGAGGTCAGGGTCAAAGTCAAGGTCAGGGTGGAGGTCAGGTTCAGGGTCAAGGTCAGGCTGAAGGTCAGGGTCTAGGTCAAGGTCAGGGCGGAGGTCAGGGTCAGGTTCAAGGTCAGAGTGAAGGTCAGGGTGGAGGTCAGGGTCAGGGTCAAGGTCAGGGTGAAGGTCAGGGTGGAGGTCAGAGTCGGGGTCAAGGTCAGGGTGAAGGTCAGGTTTGGGGTCAAGGTCAGGGTGGATGTCAGGGTGGAGGTCAGGGTCAGGGTCAAGGTCAGGGTGAAGGTCAGGTTCCGGGTCAAGGTCAGGGTGAAGGTCAGAGACAAAGTCAAGGTCAGGGTGGAGGTCAGGGTCAAAGTCAAGGTCAGGCTGAAGGTCAGGGTCAAAGTCAAGGTCGAGGCGAAGGTCAGGGTCAGGTTCAAGGTCAGGGTGGAGGTCAGGGTGGAGGTCAAGGTCAGGGTGGAGGTCAGGGTCAGGGTCAAGGTCAGGGTATAGGTCAGGGTCAGGGTCAATGTAGGAGTAGAGGTCAGGGTAACAGTCATGGTCAGGGTGGAGGTCAGGGTCAGAGTCAAGGTCAGAGTGGAGGTCAGGATCAGGAACAAGGTCAGGGTGGAGGTCAGGGTCACAGTCAAGGTCAGGGTGAAGGTCAGGGAGGAGGTCAGGGTCAGGGTCAAGGTCAGGGTGAAGGTCAGGGTCAGGGTCAAGGTCAGGGTGGAGGTCAGGGTCAGGGTCGAGGTCAGGGTGGAGGTCAGGGTCAAAGTCAAGGTCAGAGTAGAGGTCAGGTTCTGGGTCAAGGTCAGGGTGGAGGTCAGGGTCAAAGTCAAGGTCAGGGTGGAGGTCAGGGTCAGGGTCAAGGTCAGGGTGGAGGTCAGAGAGGAGGTCAGGGTCAGGGTCACGGTCAGGGTGGAGGTCAGGGACAGGGTCAAGGTCAGGTTGGAGGTCAGGGTTAGGGTCAAGGTCAGGGTGGAGGTCAGGGTCAAAGTCTAGGTCAGGCTGAAGGTCAGGGTCAAAGTCAAGGTCGAGGCGAAGGTCAGGGTCAGGTTCAAGGTCAGGGTGGAGGTCAGGGTGGAGGTCAGGGTCAGGGTCGAGGTCAGGGTGAAGGTCAGGGTGGAGGTCAGAGTCGGGGTCAAGGTCAGGGTGAAGGTCAGGTTTGGGGTCAAGGTCAGGGTGGATGTCAGGGTGGAGGTCAGGGTCAGGGTCAAGGTCAGGGTGAAGGTCAGGTTCCGGGTCAAGGTCAGGGTGGAGGTCAAGGACAGGGTCAAGGTCGGGGTGGAGGTCAGGGTCAAGTTCAAGGTCAGGGTGGAGGTCAGGGTCACAGTCAAGGTCAGGGTGCAGGTCTGGGTCAAGGTCAAGGTCAGGGTGTAGGTCAGGGTCAGGGTCAAGGTCAGGGTGGAGGTCAGGGTCAGGGTCAAGGTCAGAGTGACGGTCAGGTTCCGGGTCAAGGTCAGGGTGGAGGTCAGGGTCAAAGTCAAGGTCAGGGTGGAGGTCAGGTTCCGGGTCAAGGTCAGGCTGAAGGTCAGGGTCTAGGTCAAAGTCAGGGCGGAGGTCAGGGTCAGGTTCAAGGTCAGAGTGAAGGTCAGGGTGGAGGTCAGGGTCAGGGTCAAGGTCAGGGTGAAGGTCAGGGTGGAGGTCAGAGTCGGGGTCAAGGTCAGGGTGAAGGTCAGGTTTGGGGTCAAGGTCAGGGTGGATGTCAGGGTGGAGGTCAGGGTCAGGGTCAAGGTCAGGGTGAAGGTCAGGTTCCGGGTCAAGGTCAGGGTGAAGGTCAGAGACAAAGTCAAGGTCAGGGTGGAGGTCAGGGTCAAAGTCAAGGTCAGGCTGAAGGTCAGGGTCAAAGTCAAGGTCGAGGCGAAGGTCAGGGTCAGGTTCAAGGTCAGGGTGGAGGTCAGGGTGGAGGTCAAGGTCAGGGTGGAGGTCAGGGTCAGGGTCAAGGTCAGGGTATAGGTCAGGGTCAGGGTCAATGTAGGAGTAGAGGTCAGGGTAACAGTCAAGGTCAGGGTGGAGGTCAGGGTCAGAGTCAAGGTCAGAGTGGAGGTCAGGGTCAGGAACAAGGTCAGGGTGGAGGTCAGGGTCACAGTCAAGGTCAGGGTGAAGGTCAGGGAGGAGGTCAGGGTCAGGGTCAAGGTCAGGGTGAAGGTCAGGGTCAGGGTCAAGGTCAGGGTGGAGGTCAGGGTCAGGGTCGAGGTCAGGGTGGAGGTCAGGGTCAAAGTCAAGGTCAGAGTGGAGGTCAGGGTCAGGGTCAAGGTCAGGGTGAAGGTCAGGGTCAGGGTCAAGGTCAGGGTGGAGGTCAGGGTCAGGGTCAAGGTCAGAGTAGAGGTCAGGTTCTGGGTCAAGGTCAGGGTGGAGGTCAGGGTCAAAGTCAAGGTCAGGGTGGACGTCAGGGTCAGGGTCAAGGTCAGGGTGGAGGTCAGAGAGGAGGTCAGGGTCAGGGTCACGGTCAGGGTGGAGGTCAGGGACAGGGTCAAGGTCAGGGTGAAAGTCAGGGTCAAGGTCAAGGTCAGGGTATAGGTCAGGGTATGGGTCAGGGTCAGGGTCAATGTAGGGGTGGAGGTCAGGGTCTAGGTCAAGGTCAGGGCGGAGGTCAGGGTCAGGTTCAAGGTCAGAGTGGAGGTCAGGGTGGAGGTCAGGGTCAGGGTCAAGGTCAGGGTGGAGGTCAGGGTTGGGGTCAAGGTCAGGGTGGAGGTCAGGGTCAGCGTCAAGGTCAGGTTGGAGGTCAGGGTCGGGGTCAAGGTCAGGTTGGAGGTCAGGGTCAGGGTCAAGGTCAGAGTAGAGGTCAGGTTCCGGGTCAAGGTCAGGGTGGAGGTCAGGGTCAGAGTTAAGGTCAGAGTGGAGGTCAGGGTCAGGGTCAAGGTCAGGGTGAAGGTCAGGGTCAGGGTCAAGGTCAGGTTGAAGGTCAGGGTCAGGGTCAAGGTCAGGGTAGAGGTCGGGGTCAAGGTCGAGGTCAGGGTGGAGCTCAGGGTTAGGGTCAAGGTCAGGGTGGAGGTCAGGGTCAGCGTCAAGGTCAGGGTAGAGGTCAGGGTCAAGGTCGAGGTCAGGGTGGAGGTCAGGGTCAAAGTCAAGGTCAGGGTGGAGGTCAGGTTCAGGGTCAAGGTGAGGGTGGAGGTCAGGGTCAAAGTCAAGGTCAGGTTGGAGGTCAGGTTCAGGGTCAAGGTCAGGCTGAAGGTCAGGGTCTAGGTCAAGGTCAGGGCGGAGGTCAGGGTCAGGTTCAAGGTCAGAGTGGAGGTCAGGGTGGAGGTCAGGGTCAGGGTCAAGGTCAGGCCGAAGGTCAGAGTGGAGGTCAGAGTCGGGGTCAAGGTCAGGGTGAAGGTCAGGGTCAAGGTCAAGGTCAGGGTGGAGGTCAGGGTCAGGGTCAAGGTCAGGGTAGAGGTTAGGGTCAAAGTCAAGGTCAGGGTGGAGGTCAGGGTCAGAGTCAAGGTCGGGCTAAAGGTCAGGGTCAAGGTCAAGGTCAGGGTGGAGGTCAGGGTCAGGGTCAAGGTCAGAGTGACGGTCAGGTTCCGGGTCAAGGTCAGGGTGGAGGTCAGGGTCAAAGTCAAGGTCGGGGTGAAGGTCAGGTTCAGAGTCAAGGTCAGGCTGAAGGTCAGGGTCTAGGTCAAGGTCAGGGCGGAGGTCAGGGTCAGGTTCGAGGTCAGAGTGGAGGTCAGGGTGGAGGTCAGGGTCAGGGTCAAGGTTAGGGTGAAGGTCAGGGTGGAGGTCAGAGTCGGGGTCAAGGTCAGGGTGCAGGTCAGGGTCGGGGTCAAGGTCAGGGTGGATGTCAGGGTGGGGGTCAGGGTCAGGGTCAAGGTCAGGGTGGAGGTCAGGGTCAGGGTCAAGGTCAGGGTGGAGGTCAGGGTCAAAGTCAAGGTCAGGCTGAAGGTCAGGGTCACGGTCAAGGTCAGGGTGGAGGTCAGGGTCAGGGTCAAGGTCAGGGTGGAGGTCAGGGTCCAAGTCAAGGACAGGGTGGAGGTCAGGGTCAGGGTCAGAGTCAGGGTGGAGGTCAGGGTCAAGGTCAAGGTCAAGGAGGAGGTCAGGGTCAGAGTCAAGGTCAGGGTGG
This sequence comes from Tenthredo distinguenda, assembly GCA_947538915.1. Taxonomy (NCBI): domain Eukaryota; kingdom Metazoa; phylum Arthropoda; class Insecta; order Hymenoptera; family Tenthredinidae; genus Tenthredo; species Tenthredo distinguenda. The sequence goes on from OX384538.1 coordinate 8,676,671, forward strand.
AGGTCAGGGTCAGGGTCAAGGTCAGGGTGAAGGTCAGGGTCAGGGTCAAGGTCAGGGTTTAGGTCAGGGTCAGGGTCAATGTAGGGGTGGAGGTCAGGGTCACAGTCAAGGTCAGGGTGGAGGTCAAGGTCAGAGTCAAGGTGAGAGTGAAGGTCAGGGTCAGGGTCAAGGTCAGGGTATAGGTCAGGGTCAGGGTCAATGTAGGGGTGGAGGTCAGGGTCACAGTCAAGGTCAGGGTGGAGGTCAGGGTCTGAGTTAAGGTCAGAGTGGAGGTCAGGGTCAGGGTCAAGGTCAGGGTGAAGGTCAGGGTCAGGGTCAAGGTCAGGTTGAAGGTCAGGGTCAGGGTCAAGGTCAGGGTAGAGGTCAGGGTCAAGGTCGAGGTCAGGGTGGAGCTCAGGGTTAGGGTCAAGGTCAGGGTGGAGGTCAGGGTCAGCGTCAAGGTCAGGGTAGAGGTCAGGGTCAAGGTCAAGGTCAGGGTGGAGGTCAGGGTCAGAGTCAAGGTCAGGCTGAAGGTCAGGGTCAAGGTCAAGGTCAGGGTGGAGGTCAGGGTCAAGGTCAAGGTCAGGGTGGAGGTCAGGGTCAGGGTCAAGGTCAGAGTGATGGTCAGGTTCCGGGTCAAGGTCAGGGTGGAGGTCAGGGTCAGGGTCAAGGTCAGGGTGGGGGTCAGGGTCAAAGTCAAGGTCAGGGTGGAGGTCAGGGTCAAAGTCAAGGTCAGGCTGAAGGTCAGGGTCAAGGTCAAGGTCAGGGTGGAGGTCAGGGTCAGGGTCAAGGTCAGAGTGACGGTCAGGTTCCGGGTCAAGGTCAGGGTGGAGGTCAGGGTCAGGGTCAAGGTCAGGGTGGAGGTCAGGGTCAAAGTCAAGGTCAGGGTGGAGGTCAGGTTCAGGGTCAAGGTCAGGCTGAAGGTCAGGGTCCAGGTCAAGGTCAGGGCGGAGGTCAGGGTCAGGTTCAAGGTCAGAGTGGAGGTCAGGGTGGAGGTCAGGGTCAGAATCAAGGTTAGGGTGAAGGTCAGGGTGGAGGTCAGAGTCGGGGTCAAGGTCAGGGTGCAGGTCAGGGTCGGGGTCAAGGTCAGGGTGGATGTCAGGGTGGGGGTCAGGGTCAGGGTCAAGGTCAGGGTGGAGGTCAGGGTCAGGGTCACGGTCAGGGTGGAGGTCAGGGTCAAAGTCAAGGTCAGGCTGAAGGTCAGGGTCACGGTCAAGGTCAGGGTGGAGGTCAGGGTCAAGGTCAAGGTCAGGGTATAGGTCAGGGTCAGCGTCAAGGTCAGGGTGGAGGTCAGGGTCAAAGTCTAGGTCAGGGTGGAGGTCAGGGTGGAGGTCTGGGTCAGGGTCAAGGTCAGGGTGGAGGTCAGGGTCAAGGTCAAGGTCAGGGTATAGGTCAGGGTCAGGGTCAATGTAGGGGTGGAGGTCAGGGTCACAGTCAAGGTCAGGGTGGAGGTCAGGGTCAGAGTTAAGGTCAGAGTGGAGGTCAGGGTCAGGGTCAAGGTCAGGGTGAAGGTCAGGGTCAGGGTCAAGGTCAGGTTGAAGGTCAGGGTCAGGGTCAAGGTCAGGGTAGAGGTCGGGGTCAAGGTCGAGGTCAGGGTGGAGCTCAGGGTTAGGGTCAAGGTCAGGGTGGAGGTCAGGGTCAGCGTCAAGGTCAGGGTAGAGGTCAGGGTCAAGGTCGAGGTCAGGGTGGAGGTCAGGGTCAAAGTCAAGGTCAGGGTGGAGGTCAGGTTCAGGGTCAAGGTGAGGGTGGAGGTCAGGGTCAAAGTCAAGGTCAGGTTGGAGGTCAGGTTCAGGGTCAAGGTCAGGCTGAAGGTCAGGGTCTAGGTCAAGGTCAGGGCGGAGGTCAGGGTCAGGTTCAAGGTCAGAGTGGAGGTCAGGGTGGAGGTCAGGGTCAGGGTCAAGGTCAGGGTGAAGGTCAGGGTGGAGGTCAGAGTCGGGGTCAAGGTCAGGGTGAAGGTCAGGGTCAAGGTCAAGGTCAGGGTGGAGGTCAGGGTCAGGGTCAAGGTCAGGGTGGAGGTTAGGGTCAAAGTCAAGGTCAGGGTGGAGGTCAGGGTCAGAGTCAAGGTCGGGCTAAAGGTCAGGGTCAAGGTCAAGGTCAGGGTGGAGGTCAGGGTCAGGGTCAAGGTCAGAGTGACGGTCAGGTTCCGGGTCAAGGTCAGGGTGGAGGTCAGGGTCAAAGTCAAGGTCGGGGTGAAGGTCAGGTTCAGAGTCAAGGTCAGGCTGAAGGTCAGGGTCTAGGTCAAGGTCAGGGCGGAGGTCAGGGTCAGGTTCGAGGTCAGAGTGGAGGTCAGGGTGGAGGTCAGGGTCAGGGTCAAGGTTAGGGTGAAGGTCAGGGTGGAGGTCAGAGTCGGGGTCAAGGTCAGGGTGCAGGTCAGGGTCGGGGTCAAGGTCAGGGTGGATGTCAGGGTGGGGGTCAGGGTCAGGGTCAAGGTCAGGGTGGAGGTCAGGGTCAGGGTCAAGGTCAGGGTGGAGGTCAGGGTCAAAGTCAAGGTCAGGCTGAAGGTCAGGGTCACGGTCAAGGTCAGGGTGGAGGTCAGGGTCAGGGTCAAGGTCAGGGTGGAGGTCAGGGTCCAAGTCAAGGTCAGGGTGGAGGTCAGGGTCAGGGTCAAGGTCAGGGTGAAGGTCAGGGTCAGGGTCAAGGTCAGGGTGGAGGTCAGGGTCAGGGTCAAGGTCAGGGTAGAGGTCCGGGTCAGGGTCAAGGTCACGGTGGAGGTCAGGGTCAGGGTCAAGGTCAGGGTGGAGGTCAGGGTGGAGGTCAAGGTCAGGGTGGAGGTCAGGGTCAGGGTCAAGGTCAGGGTATAGGTCAGGGTCAGGGTCAATGTGGGGGTAGAGGTCAGGGTCACAGTCAAGGTCAGGGTGGAGGTCAGGGTCAGAGTCAAGGTCAGAGTGGAGGTCAGGGTCAGGAACAAGGTCAGGGTGGAGGTCAGGGTCACAGTCAAGGTCAGGGTGAAGGTCAGGGAGGAGGTCAGGGTCAGGGTCAAGGTCAGGGTGAAGGTCAGGGTCAAGGTCAAGGTCAGGGTGGAGGTCAGGGTCAGGGTCAAGGTCAGGGTGGAGGTCAGGGTCAGAGTCAAGGTCAGAGTGGAGGTCAGGGTCAGGGTCAAGGTCAGGGTGAAGGTCAGGGTCAGGGTCAAGGTCAGGGTGGAGGTCAGGGTCAGGGTCAAGGTCAGAGTAGAGGTCAGGTTCCGGGTCAAGGTCAGGGTGGAGGTCAGGGTCAAAGTCAAGGTCAGGGTGGAGGTCAGGGTCAGGGTCAAGGTCAGGGTGGAGGTCAGAGAGGAGGTCAGGGTCAGGGTCACGGTCAGGGTGGAGGTCAAGGACAGGGTCAAGGTCGGGGTGGAGGTCAGGGTCAAGTTCAAGGTCAGGGTGGAGGTCAGGGTCACAGTCAAGGTCAGGGTGCAGGTCTGGGTCAAGGTCAAGGTCAGGGTGGAGGTCAGGGTCAGGGTCAAGGTCAGGGTGGAGGTCAGGGTTAGGGTCAAGGTCAGGGTGGAGGTCAGGGTCATCGTCAGGGTCAGGGTGGAGGTCAGGGAGGAGGTCAGGGTCAGGGTCACGGTCAGGGTCGAGGTCAGGGACAGGGTCAAGGTCAGGGTAGAGGTCAGGGTCAATGTCAAGGTCAGGGTGGAGGTCAGGGTCAAAGTCAAGGTCAGGCTAAAGGTCAGGGTCAAGGTCAAGGTCAGGGTGGAGGTCAGGGTCAGGGTCAAGGTCAGAGTGACGGTCAGGTTCCGGGTCAAGGTCAGGGTGGAGGTCAGGGTCAAAGTCAAGGTCAGGGTGGAGGTCAGGTTCAGGGTCAAGGTCAGGCTGAAGGTCAGGGTCTAGGTCAAGGTCAGGGCGGAGGTCAGGGTCAGGTTCAAGGTCAGAGTGAAGGTCAGGGTGGAGGTCAGGGTCAGGGTGAAGGTCAGGGTGAAGGTCAGGGTGGAGGTCAGAGTCGGGGTCAAGGTCAGGGTGAAGGTCAGGTTTGGGGTCAAGGTCAGGGTGGATGTCAGGGTATAGGTCAGGGTCAGGGTCAAGGTCAGGGTGGAGGTCAGGTTCCGGGTCAAGGTCAGGGTGAAGGTCAGAGACAAAGTCAAGGTCAGGGTGGAGGTCAGGGTCAAAGTCAAGGTCAGGCTGAAGGTCAGGGTCAGGGTCAAGGTCAGGGTGGAGGTCAGGGTCAGAGTCAAGGTCAGAGTGGAGGTCAGGGTCAGGAACAAGGTCAGGTTGGAGGTCAGGGGCACAGTCAAGGTCAGGGTGAAGGTCAGGGAGGAGGTCAGGGTCAGGGTCAAGGTCAGGGTGAAGGTCAGGGTCAGGGTCAAGGTCAGGGTGGAGGTCAGGGTCAGGGTCGAGGTCAGGGTGGAGGTCAGGGTCAGAGTCAAGGTCAGAGTGGAGGTCAGGGTCAGGGTCAAGGTCAGGGTGAAGGTCAGGGTCAGGGTCAAGGTCAGGGTGGAGGTCAGGGTCAGGGTCAAGGTCAGGGTGGAGGTCAGGTTCAGGGTCAAGGTCAGGCTGAAGGTCAGGGTCTAGGTCAAGGTCAGGGCGGAGGTCAGGGTCAGGTTCAAGGTCAGAGTGGAGGTCAGGGTGGAGGTCAGGGTCAGGGTCAAGGTCAGGGTGAAGGTCAGGGTGGAGGTCGGAGTCGGGGTCAAGGTCAGGGTGAAGGTCAGGGTCAAAGTCAAGGTCAGGGTGGGGTCAGGTTCAGGGTCAAGGTCAGGCTGAAGGTCAGGGTCTAGGTCAAGGTCAGGGCGGAGGTCAGGGTCAGGTTCAAGGTCAGAGTGGAGGTCAGGGTAAATGTCAGAGTCGAGGTCAAGGTCAGGGTGGAGGTCAGGTTCAGGGTCAAGGTCAGGGTGAAGGTCAGGGTCAAGGTCAAGGTCAGGGTGGAGGTCAAGGTCAGGGTCAAGGTCAGGCTGAAGGTCTGGGTCAAGGTCAAGGTCGGGGTGGAGGTCAGGGTGGAGGTCAGGGTGGAGGTCAGAGTCGGGGTCAAGGTCAGGGTGAAGGTCAGGGTCAAGGTCAAGGTCAGGGTGGAGGTCAGGGTCAGGGTCAAGGTCAGGGTGGAGGTTAGGGTCAAAGTCAAGGTCAGGGTGGAGGTCAGGGTCAGAGTCAAGGTCAGGCTGAAGGTCTGGGTCAAGGTCAAGGTCGGGGTGGAGGTCAGGTTCAGGGTCAAGGTCAGGCTGAAGGTCAGGGTCTAGGTCAAGGTCAGGGCGGAGGTCAGGGTCAGGTTCGAGGTCAGAGTGGAGGTCAGGGTGGAGGTCAGGGTCAGGGTCAAGGTTAGGGTGAAGGTCAGGGTGGAGGTCAGAGTCGGGGTCAAGGTCAGGGTGCAGGTCAGGGTCGGGGTCAAGGTCAGGGTGGATGTCAGGGTGGGGGTCAGGGTCAGGGTCAAGGTCAGGGTGGAGGTCAGGGTCAGGGTCAAGGTCAGGGTGGAGGTCAGGGTCAAAGTCAAGGTCAGGCTGAAGGTCAGGGTCACGGTCAAGGTCAGGGTGGAGGTCAGGGTCAGGGTCAAGGTCAGGGTGGAGGTCAGGGTCCAAGTCAAGGACAGGGTGGAGGTCAGGGTCAGGGTCAGAGTCAGGGTGGAGGTCAGGGTCAGGTTCAAGGTCAGGGTGGAGGTCAGGGTGGAGGTCAAGGTCAGGGTGGAGGTCAGGGTCAGGGTCAAGGTCAGGGTGAAGGTCGGGGTCAGGGTCAAGGTCAGGGTGGAGGTCAGGGTCAGGGTCGAGGTCAGGGTGGAGGTCAGGGTCAGAGTCAAGGTCAGAGTGGAGGTCAGGGTCAGGGTCAAGGTCAGGGTGAAGGTCAGGGTCAGGGTCAAGGTCAGGGTGGAGGTCAGGGTCAGGGTCAAGGTCAGAGTAGAGGTCAGGTTCTGGGTCAAGGTCAGGGTGGAGGTCAGGGTCAAAGTCAAGGTCAGGGTGGAGGTCAGGGTCAGGGTCAAGGTCAGGGTGGAGGTCAGGGTGGAGGTCAGGGTCAAAGTCAAGGTCAGGGTGGAGGTCAGGTTCAGGGTCAAGGTCAGGCTGAAGGTCAGGGTGGAGGTCAGGGTCAGGGTCAAGGTCAGGGTGAAGGTCAGGGTGGAGGTCAGAGTCGGGGTCAAGGTCAGGGTGAAGGTCAGGTTTGGGGTCAAGGTCAGGGTGGATGTCAGGGTATAGGTCAGGGTCAGGGTCAAGGTCAGGGTGGAGGTCAGGTTCCGGGTCAAGGTCAGGGTGAAGGTCAGAGACAAAGTCAAGGTCAGGGTGGAGGTCAGGGTCAAAGTCAAGGTCAGGCTGAAGGTCAGGGTCAGGGTCAAGGTCAGGGTGGAGGTCAGGGTCAGAGTCAAGGTCAGAGTGGAGGTCAGGGTCAGGAACAAGGTCAGGTTGGAGGTCAGGGTCACAGTCAAGGTCAGGGTGAAGGTCAGGGAGGAGGTCAGGGTCAGGGTCAAGGTCAGGGTGGAGGTCAGGGTCAGGGTCAAGGTCAGAGTAGAGGTCAGGTTCTGGGTCAAGGTCAGGGTGAAGGTCAGGGTCAAAGTCAAGGTCAGGGTGGAGGTCAGGGTCAGGGTCAAGGTCAGGGTGGAGGTCAGAGAGGAGGTCAGGGTCAAAGTCAAGGTCAGGGCGAAGGTCAGGGTCAGGCTCAAGGTCAGAGTGGAGGTCAGGGTGGAGGTCCGGGTCAGGGTCAAGGTCAGGGTGGAGGTCAGGGTCAGGGTCAAGGTCAGGGTATAGGTCAGGGTCAGGGTCAATGTAGGGGTAGAGGTCAGGGTCACAGTCAAGGTCAGGGTGGAGGTCAGGGTCAGAGTCAAGGTCAGAGTGGAGGTCAGGGTCAGGAACAAGGTCAGGGTGGAGGTCAGGGTCACAGTCAAGGTCAGGGTGAAGGTCAGGGAGGAGGTCAGGGTCAGGGTCAAGGTCAGGGTGAAGGTCAGGGTCAGGGTCAAGGTCAGGGTGGAGGTCAGGGTCAGGGTCAAGGTCAGGGTGGAGGTCAGGGTCAGAGTCAAGGTCAGAGTGGAGGTCAGGGTCAGGGTCAAGGTCAGGGTGAAGGTCAGGGTCAGGGTCAAGGTCAGGGTGGAGGTCAGGGTCAGGGTCAAGGTCAGGGTAGAGGTCCGGGTCAGGGTCAAGGTCAGGGTGGAGGTCAGGGTCAGGGTCAAGGTCAGGGTGGAGGTCAGGGTGGAGGTCAAGGTCAGGGTGGAGGTCAGGGTCAGGGTCAAGGTCAGGGTATAGGTCAGGGTCAGGGTCAATGTGGGGGTAGAGGTCAGGGTCACAGTCAAGGTCAGGGTGGAGGTCAGGGTCAGAGTCAAGGTCAGAGTGGAGGTCAGGGTCAGGAACAAGGTCAGGGTGGAGGTCAGGGTCACAGTCAAGGTCAGGGTGAAGGTCAGGGAGGAGGTCAGGGTCAGGGTCAAGGTCAGGGTGAAGGTCAGGGTCAAGGTCAAGGTCAGGCCGGAGGTCAGGGTCAGGGTCAAGGTCAGGGTGGAGGTCAGGGTCAGAGTCAAGGTCAGAGTGGAGGTCAGGGTCAGGGTCAAGGTCAGGGTGAAGGTCAGGGTCAGGGTCAAGGTCAGGGTGGAGGTCAGGGTCAGGGTCAAGGTCAGAGTAGAGGTCAGGTTCCGGGTCAAGGTCAGGGTGGAGGTCAGGGTCAAGGTCAAGGTCAGGGTATAGGTCAGGGTCAGCGTCAAGGTCAGGGTGGAGGTCAGGGTCAAAGTCTAGGTCAGGGTGGAGGTCAGGGTGGAGGTCTGGGTCAGGGTCAAGGTCAGGGTGGAGGTCAGGGTCAAGGTCAAGGTCAGGGTATAGGTCAGGGTCAGGGTCAATGTAGGGGTGGAGGTCAGGGTCACAGTCAAGGTCAGGGTGGAGGTCAGGGTCAGAGTTAAGGTCAGAGTGGAGGTCAGGGTCAGGGTCAAGGTCAGGGTGAAGGTCAGGGTCAGGGTCAAGGTCAGGTTGAAGGTCAGGGTCAGGGTCAAGGTCAGGGTAGATGTCAGGGTCAAGGTCGAGGTCAGGGTGGAGCTCAGGGTTAGGGTCACGGTCAGGGTGGAGGTCAGGGTCAGCGTCAAGGTCAGGGTAGAGGTCAGGGTCAAGGTCAAGGTCAGGGTGGAGGTCAGGGTCAAAGTCAAGGTCAGGGTGGAGGTCAGCGTCAGAGTCAAGGTCAGGCTGAAGGTCTGGGTCAAGGTCAAGGTCGGGGTGGAGGTCAGGTTCAGGGTCAAGGTCAGGCTGAAGGTCAGGGTCTAGGTCAAGGTCAGGGCGGAGGTCAGGGTCAGGTTCGAGGTCAGAGTGGAGGTCAGGGTGGAGGTCAGGGTCAGGGTCAAGGTTAGGGTGAAGGTCAGGGTGGAGGTCAGAGTCGGGGTCAAGGTCAGGGTGCAGGTCAGGGTCGGGGTCAAGGTCAGGGTGGATGTCAGGGTGGGGGTCAGGGTCAGGGTCAAGGTCAGGGTGGAGGTCAGGGTCAGGGTCAAGGTCAGGGTGGAGGTCAGGGTCAAAGTCAAGGTCAGGCTGAAGGTCAGGGTCACGGTCAAGGTCAGGGTGGAGGTCAGGGTCAGGGTCAAGGTCAGGGTGGAGGTCAGGGTCCAAGTCAAGGACAGGGTGGAGGTCAGGGTCAGGGTCAGAGTCAGGGTGGAGGTCAGGGTCAGGTTCAAGGTCAGGGTGGAGGTCAGGGTGGAGGTCAAGGTCAGGGTGGAGGTCAGGGTCAGGGTCAAGGTCAGGGTGAAGGTCAGGGTCAGGGTCAAGGTCAGGGTGGAGGTCAGGGTCAGGGTCGAGGTCAGGGTGGAGGTCAGGGTCAGAGTCAAGGTCAGAGTGGAGGTCAGGGTCAGGGTCAAGGTCAGGGTGAAGGTCAGGGTCAGGGTCAAGGTCAGGGTGGAGGTCAGGGTCAGGGTCAAGGTCAGAGTAGAGGTCAGGTTCTGGGTCAAGGTCAGGGTGGAGGTCAGGGTCAAAGTCAAGGTCAGGGTGGAGGTCAGGGTCAGGGTCAAGGTCAGGGTGGAGGTCAGGGTGGAGGTCAGGGTCAAAGTCAAGGTCAGGGTGGAGGTCAGGTTCAGGGTCAAGGTCAGGCTGAAGGTCAGGGTGGAGGTCAGGGTCAGGGTCAAGGTCAGGGTGAAGGTCAGGGTGGAGGTCAGAGTCGGGGTCAAGGTCAGGGTGAAGGTCAGGTTTGGGGTCAAGGTCAGGGTGGATGTCAGGGTATAGGTCAGGGTCAGGGTCAAGGTCAGGGTGGAGGTCAGGTTCCGGGTCAAGGTCAGGGTGAAGGTCAGAGACAAAGTCAAGGTCAGGGTGGAGGTCAGGGTCAAAGTCAAGGTCAGGCTGAAGGTCAGGGTCAGGGTCAAGGTCAGGGTGGAGGTCAGGGTCAGAGTCAAGGTCAGAGTGGAGGTCAGGGTCAGGAACAAGGTCAGGTTGGAGGTCAGGGTCACAGTCAAGGTCAGGGTGAAGGTCAGGGAGGAGGTCAGGGTCAGGGTCAAGGTCAGGGTGGAGGTCAGGGTCAGGGTCAAGGTCAGAGTAGAGGTCAGGTTCTGGGTCAAGGTCAGGGTGAAGGTCAGGGTCAAAGTCAAGGTCAGGGTGGAGGTCAGGGTCAGGGTCAAGGTCAGGGTGGAGGTCAGAGAGGAGGTCAGGGTCAAAGTCAAGGTCAGGGCGAAGGTCAGGGTCAGGCTCAAGGTCAGAGTGGAGGTCAGGGTGGAGGTCCGGGTCAGGGTCAAGGTCAGGGTGGAGGTCAGGGTCAGGGTCAAGGTCAGGGTATAGGTCAGGGTCAGGGTCAATGTAGGGGTAGAGGTCAGGGTCACAGTCAAGGTCAGGGTGGAGGTCAGGGTCAGAGTCAAGGTCAGAGTGGAGGTCAGGGTCAGGAACAAGGTCAGGGTGGAGGTCAGGGTCACAGTCAAGGTCAGGGTGAAGGTCAGGGAGGAGGTCAGGGTCAGGGTCAAGGTCAGGGTGAAGGTCAGGGTCAGGGTCAAGGTCAGGGTGAAGGTCAGGGTCAGGGTGAAGGTCAGGGAGGAGGTCAGGGTCAGGGTCAAGGTCAGGGTGAAGGTCAGGGTCAAGGTCAAGGTCAGGCCGGAGGTCAGGGTCAGGGTCAAGGTCAGGGTGGAGGTCAGGGTCAGAGTCAAGGTCAGAGTGGAGGTCAGGGTCAGGGTCAAGGTCAGGGTGAAGGTCAGGGTCAGGGTCAAGGTCAGGGTGGAGGTCAGGGTCAGGGTCAAGGTCAGAGTAGAGGTCAGGTTCCGGGTCAAGGTCAGGGTGGAGGTCAGGGTCAAGGTCAAGGTCAGGGTATAGGTCAGGGTCAGCGTCAAGGTCAGGGTGGAGGTCAGGGTCAAAGTCTAGGTCAGGGTGGAGGTCAGGGTGGAGGTCTGGGTCAGGGTCAAGGTCAGGGTGGAGGTCAGGGTCAAGGTCAAGGTCAGGGTATAGGTCAGGGTCAGGGTCAATGTAGGGGTGGAGGTCAGGGTCACAGTCAAGGTCAGGGTGGAGGTCAGGGTCAGAGTTAAGGTCAGAGTGGAGGTCAGGGTCAGGGTCAAGGTCAGGGTGAAGGTCAGGGTCAGGGTCAAGGTCAGGTTGAAGGTCAGAATCAGGGTCAAGGTCAGGGTAGATGTCAGGGTCAAGGTCGAGGTCAGGGTGGAGCTCAGGGTTAGGGTCAAGGTCAGGGTGGAGGTCAGGGTCAGCGTCAAGGTCAGGGTAGAGGTCAGGGTCAAGGTCAAGGTCAGGGTGGAGGTCAGGGTCAAAGTCAAGGTCAGGGTGGAGGTCAGGTTCAGGGTCAAGGTGAGGGTGGAGGTCAGGGTCAAAGTCAAGGTCAGGGTGGAGGTCAGGTTCAGGGTCAAGGTCAGGCTGAAGGTCAGGGTCTAGGTCAAGGTCAGGGCGGAGGTCAGGGTCAGGTTCAAGGTCAGAGTGGAGGTCAGGGTGGAGGTCAGGGTCAGGGTCAAGGTCAGGGTGAAGGTCAGGGTGGAGGTCGGAGTCGGGGTCAAGGTCAGGGTGAAGGTCAGGGTCAAAGTCAAGGTCAGGGTGGGGTCAGGTTCAGGGTCAAGGTCAGGCTGAAGGTCAGGGTCTAGGTCAAGGTCAGGGCGGAGGTCAGGGTCAGGTTCAAGGTCAGAGTGGAGGTCAGGGTAAAGGTCAGAGTCGAGGTCAAGGTCAGGGTGGAGGTCAGGTTCAGGGTCAAGGTCAGGGTGAAGGTCAGGGTCAAGGTCAAGGTCAGGGTGGAGGTCAAGGTCAGGGTCAAGGTCAGGCTGAAGGTCTGGGTCAAGGTCAAGGTCGGGGTGGAGGTCAGGGTGGAGGTCAGGGTGGAGGTCAGAGTCGGGGTCAAGGTCAGGGTGAAGGTCAGGGTCAAGGTCAAGGTCAGGGTGGAGGTCAGGGTCAGGGTCAAGGTCAGGGTGGAGGTTAGGGTCAAAGTCAAGGTCAGGGTGGAGGTCAGCGTCAGAGTCAAGGTCAGGCTGAAGGTCTGGGTCAAGGTCAAGGTCGGGGTGGAGGTCAGGTTCAGGGTCAAGGTCAGGCTGAAGGTCAGGGTCTAGGTCAAGGTCAGGGCGGAGGTCAGGGTCAGGTTCGAGGTCAGAGTGGAGGTCAGGGTGGAGGTCAGGGTCAGGGTCAAGGTTAGGGTGAAGGTCAGGGTGGAGGTCAGATTCGGGGTCAAGGTCAGGGTGCAGGTCAGGGTCGGGGTCAAGGTCAGGGTGGATGTCAGGGTGGGGGTCAGGGTCAGGGTCAAGGTCAGGGTGGAGGTCAGGGTCAGGGTCAAGGTCAGGGTGGAGGTCAGGGTCAAAGTCAAGGTCAGGCTGAAGGTCAGGGTCACGGTCAAGGTCAGGGTGGAGGTCAGGGTCAGGGTCAAGGTCAGGGTGGAGGTCAGGGTCCAAGTCAAGGACAGGGTGGAGGTCAGGGTCAGGGTCAGAGTCAGGGTGGAGGTCAGGGTCAGGGTCAGAGTCAGGGTGGAGGTCAGGGTCAGGTTCAAGGTCAGGGTGGAGGTCAGGGTGGAGGTCAAGGTCAGGGTGGAGGTCAGGGTCAGGGTCAAGGTCAGGGTGGAGGTCAGGGTCAGGGTCGAGGTCAGGGTGGAGGTCAGGGTCAGAGTCAAGGTCAGAGTGGAGGTCAGGGTCAGGGTCAAGGTCAGGGTGAAGGTCAGGGTCAGGGTCAAGGTCAGGGTGGAGGTCAGGGTCAGGGTCAAGGTCAGAGTAGAGGTCAGGTTCTGGGTCAAGGTCAGGGTGGAGGTCAGGGTCAAAGTCAAGGTCAGGGTGGAGGTCAGGGTCAGGGTCAAGGTCAGGGTGGAGGTCAGGGTGGAGGTCAGGGTCAAAGTCAAGGTCAGGGTGGAGGTCAGGGTCAAAGTCAAGGTCAGGCTGAAGGTCAGGGTCACGGTCAAGGTCAGGGTGGAGGTCAGGGTCAGGGTCAAGGTCAGGGTGGAGGTCAGGGTCCAAGTCAAGGACAGGGTGGAGGTCAGGGTCAGGGTCAGAGTCAGGGTGGAGGTCAGGGTCAGGTTCAAGGTCAGGGTGGAGGTCAGGGTGGAGGTCAAGGTCAGGGTGGAGGTCAGGGTCAGGGTCAAGGTCAGGGTGAAGGTCAGGGTCAGGGTCAAGGTCAGGGTGGAGGTCAGGGTCAGGGTCAAGGTCAGGGTGGAGGTCAGGGTCAGGGTCAAGGTCAGAGTATAGGTCAGGTTCTGGGTCAAGGTCAGGGTGGAGGTCAGGGTCAAAGTCAAGGTCAGGGTGGAGGTCAGGGTCAGGGTCAAGGTCAGGGTGGAGGTCAGAGAGGAGGTCAGGGTCAGGGTCACGGTCAGGGTGGAGGTCAAGGACAGGGTCAAGGTCGGGGTGGAGGTCAGGGTCAAGTTCAAGGTCAGGGTGAAGGTCAGAGACAAAGTCAAGGTCAGGGTGGAGGTCAGGGTCAAAGTCAAGGTCAGGCTGAAGGTCAGGGTCAGGGTCAAGGTCAGGGTGGAGGTCAGGGTCAGAGTCAAGGTCAGAGTGGAGGTCAGGGTCAGGAACAAGGTCAGGTTGGAGGTCAGGGTCACAGTCAAGGTCAGGGTGAAGGTCAGGGAGGAGGTCAGGGTCAGGGTCAAGGTCAGGGTGGAGGTCAGGGTCAGGGTCAAGGTCAGAGTAGAGGTCAGGTTCTGGGTCAAGGTCAGGGTGAAGGTCAGGGTCAAAGTCAAGGTCAGGGTGGAGGTCAGGGTCAGGGTCAAGGTCAGGGTGGAGGTCAGAGAGGAGGTCAGGGTCAAAGTCAAGGTCAGGGCGAAGGTCAGGGTCAGGCTCAAGGTCAGAGTGGAGGTCAGGGTGGAGGTCCGGGTCAGGGTCAAGGTCAGGGTGGAGGTCAGGGTCAGGGTCAAGGTCAGGGTATAGGTCAGGGTCAGGGTCAATGTAGGGGTAGAGGTCAGGGTCACAGTCAAGGTCAGGGTGGAGGTCAGGGTCAGAGTCAAGGTCAGAGTGGAGGTCAGGGTCAGGAACAAGGTCAGGGTGGAGGTCAGGGTCACAGTCAAGGTCAGGGTGAAGGTCAGGGAGGAGGTCAGGGTCAGGGTCAAGGTCAGGGTGAAGGTCAGGGTCAGGGTCAAGGTCAGGGTGAAGGTCAGGGTCAGGGTCAAGGTCAGGGTGGAGGTCAGGGTCAGAGTCAAGGTCAGAGTGGAGGTCAGGGTCAGGGTCAAGGTCAGGGTGAAGGTCAGGGTCAGGGTCAAGGTCAGGGTGGAGGTCAGGGTCAGGGTCAAGGTCAGGGTAGAGGTCCGGGTCAGGGTCAAGGTCAGGGTGGAGGTCAGGGTCAGGGTCAAGGTCAGGGTGGAGGTCAGGGTGGAGGTGAAGGTCAGGGTGGAGGTCAGGGTCAGGGTCAAGGTCAGGGTATAGGTCAGGGTCAGGGTCAATGTGGGGGTAGAGGTCAGGGTCACAGTCAAGGTCAGGGTGGAGGTCAGGGTCAGAGTCAAGGTCAGAGTGGAGGTCAGGGTCAGGAACAAGGTCAGGGTGGAGGTCAGGGTCACAGTCAAGGTCAGGGTGAAGGTCAGGGAGGAGGTCAGGGTCAGGGTCAAGGTCAGGGTGAAGGTCAGGGTCAAGGTCAAGGTCAGGGTGGAAGTCAGGGTCAGGGTCAAGGTCAGGGTGGAGGTCAGGGTCAGAGTCAAGGTCAGAGTGGAGGTCAGGGTCAGGGTCAAGGTCAGGGTGAAGGTCAGGGTCAGGGTCAAGGTCAGGGTGGAGGTCAGGGTCAGGGTCAAGGTCAGAGTAGAGGTCAGGTTCCGGGTCAAGGTCAGGGTGGAGGTCAGGGTCAAAGTCAAGGTCAGGGTGGAGGTCAGGGTCAGGGTCAAGGTCAGGGTGGAGGTCAGAGAGGAGGTCAGGGTCAGGGTCACGGTCAGGGTGGAGGTCAAGGACAGGGTCAAGGTCGGGGTGGAGGTCAGGGTCAAGTTCAAGGTCAGGGTGGAGGTCAGGGTCACAGTCAAGGTCAGGGTGCAGGTCTGGGTCAAGGTCAAGGTCAGGGTGGAGGTCAGGGTCAGGGTCAAGGTCAGGGTGGAGGTCAGGGTTAGGGTCAAGGTCAGGGTGGAGGTCAGGGTCATCGTCAGGGTCAGGGTGGAGGTCAGGGAGGAGGTCAGGGTCAGGGTCACGGTCAGGGTCGAGGTCAGGGACAGGGTCAAGGTCAGGGTAGAGGTCAGGGTCAAAGTCAAGGTCAGGGTGGAGGTCAGGGTCAAAGTCAAGGTCAGGCTAAAGGTCAGGGTCAAGGTCAAGGTCAGGGTGGAGGTCAGGGTCAGGGTCAAGGTCAGAGTGACGGTCAGGTTCCGGGTCAAGGTCAGGGTGGAGGTCAGGGTCAAAGTCAAGGTCAGGGTGGAGGTCAGGTTCAGGGTCAAGGTCAGGCTGAAGGTCAGGGTCTAGGTCAAGGTCAGGGCGGAGGTCAGGGTCAGGTTCAAGGTCAGAGTGAAGGTCAGGGTGGAGGTCAGGGTCAGGGTGAAGGTCAGGGTGAAGGTCAGGGTGGAGGTCAGAGTCGGGGTCAAGGTCAGGGTGAAGGTCAGGTTTGGGGTCAAGGTCAGGGTGGATGTCAGGGTATAGGTCAGGGTCAGGGTCAAGGTCAGGGTGGAGGTCAGGTTCCGGGTCAAGGTCAGGGTGAAGGTCAGAAACAAAGTCAAGGTCAGGGTGGAGGTCAGGGTCAAAGTCAAGGTCAGGCTGAAGGTCAGGGTCAGGGTCAAGGTCAGGGTGGAGGTCAGGGTCAGAGTCAAGGTCAGAGTGGAGGTCAGGGTCAGGAACAAGGTCAGGTTGGAGGTCAGGGTCACAGTCAAGGTCAGGGTGAAGGTCAGGGAGGAGGTCAGGGTCAGGGTCAAGGTCAGGGTGAAGGTCAGGGTCAGGGTCAAGGTCAGGGTGGAGGTCAGGGTCAGGGTCGAGGTCAGGGTGGAGGTCAGGGTCAGAGTCAAGGTCAGAGTGGAGGTCAGGGTCAGGGTCAAGGTCAGGGTGAAGGTCAGGGTCAGGGTCAAGGTCAGGGTGGAGGTCAGGGTCAGGGTCAAGGTCAGAGTAGAGGTCAGGTTCTGGGTCAAGGTCAGGGTGGAGGTCAGGGTCAAAGTCAAGGTCAGGGTGGAGGTCAGGGTCAGGGTCAAGGTCAGGGTGGAGGTCAGAGAGGAGGTCAGGGTCAGGGTCACGGTCAGGGTGAAGGTCAGGGACAGGGTCAAGGTCAGGTTGGAGGTCAGGGTTAGGGTCAAGGTCAGGGTGGAGGTAAGGGTCAAAGTCTAGGTCAGGGTGGAGGTCAGGGTGGAGGTCTGGGTCAGGGTCAAGGTCAGGGTAAAAGTCAGGGTCAAGGTCAAGGTCAGGGTATAGGTCAGGGTATGGGTCAGGGTCAGGGTCAATGTAGGGGTGGAGGTCAGGGTCTAGGTCAAGGTCAGGGCGGAGGTCAGGGTCAGGTTCAAGGTCAGAGTGGAGGTCAGAATGGAGGTCAGGGTCAGGGTCAAGGTCAGGGTGGAGGTCAGGGTTGGGGTCAAGGTCAGGGTGGAGGTCAGGGTCAGCGTCAAGGTCAGGGTGGAGGTCAGGGTCAAAGTCTAGGTCAGGGTGGAGGTCAGGGTGGAGGTCTGGGTCAGGGTCAAGGTCAGGGTGGAGGTCAGGGTCAAGGTCAAGGTCAGGGTATAGGTCAGGGTCAGCGTCAAGGTCAGGGTGGAGGTCAGGGTCAAAGTCTAGGTCAGGGTGGAGGTCAGGGTGGAGGTCTGGGTCAGGGTCAAGGTCAGGGTGGAGGTCAGGGTCAAGGTCAAGGTCAGGGTATAGGTCAGGGTCAGGGTCAATGTAGGGGTGGAGGTCAGGGTCACAGTCAAGGTCAGGGTGGAGGTCAGGGTCAGAGTTAAGGTCAGAGTGGAGGTCAGGGTCAGGGTCAAGGTCAGGGTGAAGGTCAGGGTCAGGGTCAAGGTCAGGTTGAAGGTCAGGGTCAGGGTCAAGGTCAGGGTAGATGTCAGGGTCAAGGTCGAGGTCAGGGTGGAGCTCAGGGTTAGGGTCAAGGTCAGGGTGGAGGTCAGGGTCAGCGTCAAGGTCAGGGTAGAGGTCAGGGTCAAGGTCAAGGTCAGGGTGGAGGTCAGGGTCAAAGTCAAGGTCAGGGTGGAGGTCAGGTTCAGGGTCAAGGTGAGGGTGGAGGTCAGGGTCAAAGTCAAGGTCAGGGTGGAGGTCAGGTTCAGGGTCAAGGTCAGGCTGAAGGTCAGGGTCTAGGTCAAGGTCAGGGCGGAGGTCAGGGTCAGGTTCAAGGTCAGAGTGGAGGTCAGGGTGGAGGTCAGGGTCAGGGTCAAGGTCAGGGTGAAGGTCAGGGTGGAGGTCGGAGTCGGGGTCAAGGTCAGGGTGAAGGTCAGGGTCAAAGTCAAGGTCAGGGTGGGGTCAGGTTCAGGGTCAAGGTCAGGCTGAAGGTCAGGGTCTAGGTCAAGGTCAGGGCGGAGGTCAGGGTCAGGTTCAAGGTCAGAGTGGAGGTCAGGGTAGAAGTCAGAGTCGAGGTCAAGGTCAGGGTGGAGGTCAGGTTCAGGGTCAAGGTCAGGGTGAAGGTCAGGGTCAAGGTCAAGGTCAGGGTGGAGGTCAAGGTCAGGGTCAAGGTCAGGCTGAAGGTCTGGGTCAAGGTCAAGGTCGGGGTGGAGGTCAGGGTGGAGGTCAGGGTGGAGGTCAGAGTCGGGGTCAAGGTCAGGGTGAAGGTCAGGGTCAAGGTCAAGGTCAGGGTGGAGGTCAGGGTCAGGGTCAAGGTCAAGGTGGAGGTTAGGGTCAAAGTCAAGGTCAGGGTGGAGGTCAGGGTCAGAGTCAAGGTCAGGCTGAAGGTCTGGGTCAAGGTCAAGGTCGGGGTGGAGGTCAGGTTCAGGGTCAAGGTCAGGCTGAAGGTCAGGGTCTAGGTCAAGGTCAGGGCGGAGGTCAGGGTCAGGTTCGAGGTCAGAGTGGAGGTCAGGGTGGAGGTCAGGGTCAGGGTCAAGGTTAGGGTGAAGGTCAGGGTGGAGGTCAGAGTCGGGGTCAAGGTCAGGGTGCAGGTCAGGGTCGGGGTCAAGGTCAGGGTGGATGTCAGGGTGGGGGTCAGGGTCAGGGTCAAGGTCAGGGTGGAGGTCAGGGTCAGGGTCAAGGTCAGGGTGGAGGTCAGGGTCAAAGTCAAGGTCAGGCTGAAGGTCAGGGTCACGGTCAAGGTCAGGGTGGAGGTCAGGGTCAGGGTCAAGGTCAGGGTGGAGGTCAGGGTCCAAGTCAAGGACAGGGTGGAGGTCAGGGTCAGGGTCAGAGTCAGGGTGGAGGTCAGGGTCAGGTTCAAGGTCAGGGTGGAGGTCAGGGTGGAGGTCAAGGTCAGGGTGGAGGTCAGGGTCAGGGTCAAGGTCAGGGTGAAGGTCAGGGTCAGGGTCAAGGTCAGGGTGGAGGTCAGGGTCAGGGTCGAGGTCAGGGTGGAGGTCAGGGTCAGAGTCAAGGTCAGAGTGGAGGTCAGGGTCAGGGTCAAGGTCAGGGTGAAGGTCAGGGTCAGGGTCAAGGTCAGGGTGGAGGTCAGGGTCAGGGTCAAGGTCAGAGTAGAGGTCAGGTTCTGGGTCAAGGTCAGGGTGGAGGTCAGGGTCAAAGTCAAGGTCAGGGTGGAGGTCAGGGTCAGGGTCAAGGTCAGGGTGGAGGTCAGGGTGGAGGTCAGGGTCAAAGTCAAGGTCAGGGTGGAGGTCAGGGTCAGGGTCAAGGTCAGGGTGGAGGTCAGGGTCAGGGTCAAGGTCAGGGTGGAGGTCAGGGTCAGGGTCAAGGTCAGAGTAGAGGTCAGGTTCTGGGTCAAGGTCAGGGTGGAGGTCAGGGTCAAAGTCAAGGTCAGGGTGGAGGTCAGGGTCAGGGTCAAGGTCAGGGTGGAGGTCAGAGAGGAGGTCAGGGTCAGGGTCACGGTCAGGGTGGAGGTCAAGGACAGGGTCAAGGTCGGGGTGGAGGTCAGGGTCAAGTTCAAGGTCAGGGTGAAGGTCAGAGACAAAGTCAAGGTCAGGGTGGAGGTCAGGGTCAAAGTCAAGGTCAGGCTGAAGGTCAGGGTCAGGGTCAAGGTCAGGGTGGAGGTCAGGGTCAGAGTCAAGGTCAGAGTGGAGGTCAGGGTCAGGAACAAGGTCAGGTTGGAGGTCAGGGTCACAGTCAAGGTCAGGGTGAAGGTCAGGGAGGAGGTCAGGGTCAGGGTCAAGGTCAGGGTGGAGGTCAGGGTCAGGGTCAAGGTCAGAGTAGAGGTCAGGTTCTGGGTCAAGGTCAGGGTGAAGGTCAGGGTCAAAGTCAAGGTCAGGGTGGAGGTCAGGGTCAGGGTCAAGGTCAGGGTGGAGGTCAGAGAGGAGGTCAGGGTCAAAGTCAAGGTCAGGGCGAAGGTCAGGGTCAGGCTCAAGGTCAGAGTGGAGGTCAGGGTGGAGGTCCGGGTCAGGGTCAAGGTCAGGGTGGAGGTCAGGGTCAGGGTCAAGGTCAGGGTATAGGTCAGGGTCAGGGTCAATGTAGGGGTAGAGGTCAGGGTCACAGTCAAGGTCAGGGTGGAGGTCAGGGTCAGAGTCAAGGTCAGAGTGGAGGTCAGGGTCAGGAACAAGGTCAGGGTGGAGGTCAGGGTCACAGTCAAGGTCAGGGTGAAGGTCAGGGAGGAGGTCAGGGTCAGGGTCAAGGTCAGGGTGAAGGTCAGGGTCAGGGTCAAGGTCAGGGTGAAGGTCAGGGTCAGGGTCAAGGTCAGGGTGGAGGTCAGGGTCAGAGTCAAGGTCAGAGTGGAGGTCAGGGTCAGGGTCAAGGTCAGGGTGAAGGTCAGGGTCAGGGTCAAGGTCAGGGTGGAGGTCAGGGTCAGGGTCAAGGTCAGGGTAGAGGTCCGGGTCAGGGTCAAGGTCAGGGTGGAGGTCAGGGTCAGGGTCAAGGTCAGGGTGGAGGTCAGGGTGGAGGTGAAGGTCAGGGTGGAGGTCAGGGTCAGGGTCAAGGTCAGGGTATAGGTCAGGGTCAGGGTCAATGTGGGGGTAGAGGTCAGGGTCACAGTCAAGGTCAGGGTGGAGGTCAGGGTCAGAGTCAAGGTCAGAGTGGAGGTCAGGGTCAGGAACAAGGTCAGGGTGGAGGTCAGGGTCACAGTCAAGGTCAGGGTGAAGGTCAGGGAGGAGGTCAGGGTCAGGGTCAAGGTCAGGGTGAAGGTCAGGGTCAAGGTCAAGGTCAGGGTGGAGGTCAGGGTCAGGGTCAAGGTCAGGGTGGAGGTCAGGGTCAGAGTCAAGGTCAGAGTGGAGGTCAGGGTCAGGGTCAAGGTCAGGGTGAAGGTCAGGGTCAGGGTCAAGGTCAGGGTGGAGGTCAGGGTCAGGGTCAAGGTCAGAGTAGAGGTCAGGTTCCGGGTCAAGGTCAGGGTGGAGGTCAGGGTCAAAGTCAAGGTCAGGGTGGAGGTCAGGGTCAGGGTCAAGGTCAGGGTGGAGGTCAGAGAGGAGGTCAGGGTCAGGGTCACGGTCAGGGTGGAGGTCAAGGACAGGGTCAAGGTCGGGGTGGAGGTCAGGGTCAAGTTCAAGGTCAGGGTGGAGGTCAGGGTCACAGTCAAGGTCAGGGTGCAGGTCTGGGTCAAGGTCAAGGTCAGGGTGGAGGTCAGGGTCAGGGTCAAGGTCAGGGTGGAGGTCAGGGTTAGGGTCAAGGTCAGGGTGGAGGTCAGGGTCATCGTCAGGGTCAGGGTGGAGGTCAGGGAGGAGGTCAGGGTCAGGGTCACGGTCAGGGTCGAGGTCAGGGACAGGGTCAAGGTCAGGGTAGAGGTCAGGGTCAAAGTCAAGGTCAGGGTGGAGGTCAGGGTCAAAGTCAAGGTCAGGCTAAAGGTCAGGGTCAAGGTCAAGGTCAGGGTGGAGGTCAGGGTCAGGGTCAAGGTCAGAGTGACGGTCAGGTTCCGGGTCAAGGTCAGGGTGGAGGTCAGGGTCAAAGTCAAGGTCAGGGTGGAGGTCAGGTTCAGGGTCAAGGTCAGGCTGAAGGTCAGGGTCTAGGTCAAGGTCAGGGCGGAGGTCAGGGTCAGGTTCAAGGTCAGAGTGAAGGTCAGGGTGGAGGTCAGGGTCAGGGTGAAGGTCAGGGTGAAGGTCAGGGTGGAGGTCAGAGTCGGGGTCAAGGTCAGGGTGAAGGTCAGGTTTGGGGTCAAGGTCAGGGTGGATGTCAGGGTATAGGTCAGGGTCAGGGTCAAGGTCAGGGTGGAGGTCAGGTTCCGGGTCAAGGTCAGGGTGAAGGTCAGAAACAAAGTCAAGGTCAGGGTGGAGGTCAGGGTCAAAGTCAAGGTCAGGCTGAAGGTCAGGGTCAGGGTCAAGGTCAGGGTGGAGGTCAGGGTCAGAGTCAAGGTCAGAGTGGAGGTCAGGGTCAGGAACAAGGTCAGGTTGGAGGTCAGGGTCACAGTCAAGGTCAGGGTGAAGGTCAGGGAGGAGGTCAGGGTCAGGGTCAAGGTCAGGGTGAAGGTCAGGGTCAGGGTCAAGGTCAGGGTGGAGGTCAGGGTCAGGGTCGAGGTCAGGGTGGAGGTCAGGGTCAGAGTCAAGGTCAGAGTGGAGGTCAGGGTCAGGGTCAAGGTCAGGGTGAAGGTCAGGGTCAGGGTCAAGGTCAGGGTGGAGGTCAGGGTCAGGGTCAAGGTCAGAGTAGAGGTCAGGTTCTGGGTCAAGGTCAGGGTGGAGGTCAGGGTCAAAGTCAAGGTCAGGGTGGAGGTCAGGGTCAGGGTCAAGGTCAGGGTGGAGGTCAGAGAGGAGGTCAGGGTCAGGGTCACGGTCAGGGTGAAGGTCAGGGACAGGGTCAAGGTCAGGTTGGAGGTCAGGGTTAGGGTCAAGGTCAGGGTGGAGGTAAGGGTCAAAGTCTAGGTCAGGGTGGAGGTCAGGGTGGAGGTCTGGGTCAGGGTCAAGGTCAGGGTAAAAGTCAGGGTCAAGGTCAAGGTCAGGGTATAGGTCAGGGTATGGGTCAGGGTCAGGGTCAATGTAGGGGTGGAGGTCAGGGTCTAGGTCAAGGTCAGGGCGGAGGTCAGGGTCAGGTTCAAGGTCAGAGTGGAGGTCAGAATGGAGGTCAGGGTCAGGGTCAAGGTCAGGGTGGAGGTCAGGGTTGGGGTCAAGGTCAGGGTGGAGGTCAGGGTCAGCGTCAAGGTCAGGGTGGAGGTCAGGGTCAAAGTCTAGGTCAGGGTGGAGGTCAGGGTGGAGGTCTGGGTCAGGGTCAAGGTCAGGGTGGAGGTCAGGGTCAAGGTCAAGGTCAGGGTATAGGTCAGGGTCAGCGTCAAGGTCAGGGTGGAGGTCAGGGTCAAAGTCTAGGTCAGGGTGGAGGTCAGGGTGGAGGTCTGGGTCAGGGTCAAGGTCAGGGTGGAGGTCAGGGTCAAGGTCAAGGTCAGGGTATAGGTCAGGGTCAGGGTCAATGTAGGGGTGGAGGTCAGGGTCACAGTCAAGGTCAGGGTGGAGGTCAGGGTCAGAGTTAAGGTCAGAGTGGAGGTCAGGGTCAGGGTCAAGGTCAGGGTGAAGGTCAGGGTCAGGGTCAAGGTCAGGTTGAAGGTCAGGGTCAGGGTCAAGGTCAGGGTAGATGTCAGGGTCAAGGTCGAGGTCAGGGTGGAGCTCAGGGTTAGGGTCAAGGTCAGGGTGGAGGTCAGGGTCAGCGTCAAGGTCAGGGTAGAGGTCAGGGTCAAGGTCAAGGTCAGGGTGGAGGTCAGGGTCAAAGTCAAGGTCAGGGTGGAGGTCAGGTTCAGGGTCAAGGTGAGGGTGGAGGTCAGGGTCAAAGTCAAGGTCAGGGTGGAGGTCAGGTTCAGGGTCAAGGTCAGGCTGAAGGTCAGGGTCTAGGTCAAGGTCAGGGCGGAGGTCAGGGTCAGGTTCAAGGTCAGAGTGGAGGTCAGGGTGGAGGTCAGGGTCAGGGTCAAGGTCAGGGTGAAGGTCAGGGTGGAGGTCGGAGTCGGGGTCAAGGTCAGGGTGAAGGTCAGGGTCAAAGTCAAGGTCAGGGTGGGGTCAGGTTCAGGGTCAAGGTCAGGCTGAAGGTCAGGGTCTAGGTCAAGGTCAGGGCGGAGGTCAGGGTCAGGTTCAAGGTCAGAGTGGAGGTCAGGGTAGAGGTCAGAGTCGAGGTCAAGGTCAGGGTGGAGGTCAGGTTCAGGGTCAAGGTCAGGGTGAAGGTCAGGGTCAAGGTCAAGGTCAGGGTGGAGGTCAAGGTCAGGGTCAAGGTCAGGCTGAAGGTCTGGGTCAAGGTCAAGGTCGGGGTGGAGGTCAGGGTGGAGGTCAGGGTGGAGGTCAGAGTCGGGGTCAAGGTCAGGGTGAAGGTCAGGGTCAAGGTCAAGGTCAGGGTGGAGGTCAGGGTCAGGGTCAAGGTCAGGGTGGAGGTTAGGGTCAAAGTCAAGGTCAGGGTGGAGGTCAGGGTCAGAGTCAAGGTCAGGCTGAAGGTCTGGGTCAAGGTCAAGGTCGGGGTGGAGGTCAGGTTCAGGGTCAAGGTCAGGCTGAAGGTCAGGGTCTAGGTCAAGGTCAGGGCGGAGGTCAGGGTCAGGTTCGAGGTCAGAGTGGAGGTCAGGGTGGAGGTCAGGGTCAGGGTCAAGGTTAGGGTGAAGGTCAGGGTGGAGGTCAGAGTCGGGGTCAAGGTCAGGGTGCAGGTCAGGGTCGGGGTCAAGGTCAGGGTGGATGTCAGGGTGGGGGTCAGGGTCAGGGTCAAGGTCAGGGTGGAGGTCAGGGTCAGGGTCAAGGTCAGGGTGGAGGTCAGGGTCAAAGTCAAGGTCAGGCTGAAGGTCAGGGTCACGGTCAAGGTCAGGGTGGAGGTCAGGGTCAGGGTCAAGGTCAGGGTGGAGGTCAGGGTCCAAGTCAAGGACAGGGTGGAGGTCAGGGTCAGGGTCAGAGTCAGGGTGGAGGTCAGGGTCAGGTTCAAGGTCAGGGTGGAGGTCAGGGTGGAGGTCAAGGTCAGGGTGGAGGTCAGGGTCAGGGTCAAGGTCAGGGTGAAGGTCAGGGTCAGGGTCAAGGTCAGGGTGGAGGTCAGGGTCAGGGTCGAGGTCAGGGTGGAGGTCAGGGTCAGAGTCAAGGTCAGAGTGGAGGTCAGGGTCAGGGTCAAGGTCAGGGTGAAGGTCAGGGTCAGGGTCAAGGTCAGGGTGGAGGTCAGGGTCAGGGTCAAGGTCAGAGTAGAGGTCAGGTTCTGGGTCAAGGTCAGGGTGGAGGTCAGGGTCAAAGTCAAGGTCAGGGTGGAGGTCAGGGTCAGGGTCAAGGTCAGGGTGGAGGTCAGGGTGGAGGTCAGGGTCAAAGTCAAGGTCAGGGTGGAGGTCAGGTTCAGGGTCAAGGTCAGGCTGAAGGTCAGGGTGGAGGTCAGGGTCAGGGTCAAGGTCAGGGTGAAGGTCAGGGTGGAGGTCAGAGTCGGGGTCAAGGTCAGGGTGAAGGTCAGGTTTGGGGTCAAGGTCAGGGTGGATGTCAGGGTATAGGTCAGGGTCAGGGTCAAGGTCAGGGTGGAGGTCAGGTTCCGGGTCAAGGTCAGGGTGAAGGTCAGAGACAAAGTCAAGGTCAGGGTGGAGGTCAGGGTCAAAGTCAAGGTCAGGCTGAAGGTCAGGGTCAGGGTCAAGGTCAGGGTGGAGGTCAGGGTCAGAGTCAAGGTCAGAGTGGAGGTCAGGGTCAGGAACAAGGTCAGGTTGGAGGTCAGGGTCACAGTCAAGGTCAGGGTGAAGGTCAGGGAGGAGGTCAGGGTCAGGGTCAAGGTCAGGGTGGAGGTCAGGGTCAGGGTCAAGGTCAGAGTAGAGGTCAGGTTCTGGGTCAAGGTCAGGGTGAAGGTCAGGGTCAAAGTCAAGGTCAGGGTGGAGGTCAGGGTCAGGGTCAAGGTCAGGGTGGAGGTCAGAGAGGAGGTCAGGGTCAGGGTCACGGTCAGGGTGGAGGTCAGGGACAGGGTCAAGGTCAGGTCGGAGGTCAGGGTTAGGGTCAAGGTCAGGGTGGAGGTAAGGGTCAAAGTCTAGGTCAGGGTGGAGGTCAGGGTGGAGGTCTGGGTCAGGGTCAAGGTCAGGGTAAAAGTCAGGGTCAAGGTCAAGGTCAGGGTATAGGTCAGGGTATGGGTCAGGGTCAGGGTCAATGTAGGGGTGGAGGTCAGGGTCTAGGTCAAGGTCAGGGCGGAGGTCAGGGTCAGGTTCAAGGTCAGAGTGGAGGTCAGGGTGGAGGTCAGGGTCAGGGTCAAGGTCAGGGTGGAGGTCAGGGTTGGGGTCAAGGTCAGGGTGGAGGTCAGGGTCAAAGTCAAGGTCAGGGCGAAGGTCAGGGTCAGGCTCAAGGTCAGAGTGGAGGTCAGGGTGGAGGTCCGGGTCAGGGTCAAGGTCAGGGTGGAGGTCAGGGTCAGGGTCAAGGTCAGGGTATAGGTCAGGGTCAGGGTCAATGTAGGGGTAGAGGTCAGGGTCACAGTCAAGGTCAGGGTGGAGGTCAGGGTCAGAGTCAAGGTCAGAGTGGAGGTCAGGGTCAGGAACAAGGTCAGGGTGGAGGTCAGGGTCACAGTCAAGGTCAGGGTGAAGGTCAGGGAGGAGGTCAGGGTCAGGGTCAAGGTCAGGGTGAAGGTCAGGGTCAGGGTCAAGGTCAGGGTGAAGGTCAGGGTCAGGGTCAAGGTCAGGGTGGAGGTCAGGGTCAGAGTCAAGGTCAGAGTGGAGGTCAGGGTCAGGGTCAAGGTCAGGGTGAAGGTCAGGGTCAGGGTCAAGGTCAGGGTGGAGGTCAGGGTCAGGGTCAAGGTCAGGGTAGAGGTCCGGGTCAGGGTCAAGGTCAGGGTGGAGGTCAGGGTCAGGGTCAAGGTCAGGGTGGAGGTCAGGGTGGAGGTGAAGGTCAGGGTGGAGGTCAGGGTCAGGGTCAAGGTCAGGGTATAGGTCAGGGTCAGGGTCAATGTGGGGGTAGAGGTCAGGGTCACAGTCAAGGTCAGGGTGGAGGTCAGGGTCAGAGTCAAGGTCAGAGTGGAGGTCAGGGTCAGGAACAAGGTCAGGGTGGAGGTCAGGGTCACAGTCAAGGTCAGGGTGAAGGTCAGGGAGGAGGTCAGGGTCAGGGTCAAGGTCAGGGTGAAGGTCAGGGTCAAGGTCAAGGTCAGGGTGGAGGTCAGGGTCAGGGTCAAGGTCAGGGTGGAGGTCAGGGTCAGAGTCAAGGTCAGAGTGGAGGTCAGGGTCAGGGTCAAGGTCAGGGTGAAGGTCAGGGTCAGGGTCAAGGTCAGGGTGGAGGTCAGGGTCAGGGTCAAGGTCAGAGTAGAGGTCAGGTTCCGGGTCAAGGTCAGGGTGGAGGTCAGGGTCAAAGTCAAGGTCAGGGTGGAGGTCAGGGTCAGGGTCAAGGTCAGGGTGGAGGTCAGAGAGGAGGTCAGGGTCAGGGTCACGGTCAGGGTGGAGGTCAAGGACAGGGTCAAGGTCGGGGTGGAGGTCAGGGTCAAGTTCAAGGTCAGGGTGGAGGTCAGGGTCACAGTCAAGGTCAGGGTGCAGGTCTGGGTCAAGGTCAAGGTCAGGGTGGAGGTCAGGGTCAGGGTCAAGGTCAGGGTGGAGGTCAGGGTTAGGGTCAAGGTCAGGGTGGAGGTCAGGGTCATCGTCAGGGTCAGGGTGGAGGTCAGGGAGGAGGTCAGGGTCAGGGTCACGGTCAGGGTCGAGGTCAGGGACAGGGTCAAGGTCAGGGTAGAGGTCAGGGTCAAAGTCAAGGTCAGGGTGGAGGTCAGGGTCAAAGTCAAGGTCAGGCTAAAGGTCAGGGTCAAGGTCAAGGTCAGGGTGGAGGTCAGGGTCAGGGTCAAGGTCAGAGTGACGGTCAGGTTCCGGGTCAAGGTCAGGGTGGAGGTCAGGGTCAAAGTCAAGGTCAGGGTGGAGGTCAGGTTCAGGGTCAAGGTCAGGCTGAAGGTCAGGGTCTAGGTCAAGGTCAGGGCGGAGGTCAGGGTCAGGTTCAAGGTCAGAGTGAAGGTCAGGGTGGAGGTCAGGGTCAGGGTGAAGGTCAGGGTGAAGGTCAGGGTGGAGGTCAGAGTCGGGGTCAAGGTCAGGGTGAAGGTCAGGTTTGGGGTCAAGGTCAGGGTGGATGTCAGGGTATAGGTCAGGGTCAGGGTCAAGGTCAGGGTGGAGGTCAGGTTCCGGGTCAAGGTCAGGGTGAAGGTCAGAGACAAAGTCAAGGTCAGGGTGGAGGTCAGGGTCAAAGTCAAGGTCAGGCTGAAGGTCAGGGTCAGGGTCAAGGTCAGGGTGGAGGTCAGGGTCAGAGTCAAGGTCAGAGTGGAGGTCAGGGTCATGAACAAGGTCAGGTTGGAGGTCAGGGTCACAGTCAAGGTCAGGGTGAAGGTCAGGGAGGAGGTCAGGGTCAGGGTCAAGGTCAGGGTGAAGGTCAGGGTCAGGGTCAAGGTCAGGGTGGAGGTCAGGGTCAGGGTCGAGGTCAGGGTGGAGGTCAGGGTCAGAGTCAAGGTCAGAGTGAAGGTCAGGGTCAGGGTCAAGGTCAGGGTGAAGGTCAGGGTCAGGGTCAAGGTCAGGGTGGAGGTCAGGGTCAGGGTCAAGGTCAGGGTGGAGGTCAGGGTCAAAGTCAAGGTCAGGCTGAAGGTCAGGGTCACGGTCAAGGTCAGGGTGGAGGTCAGGGTCAGGGTCAAGGTCAGGGTGGAGGTCAGGGTCCAAGTCAAGGACAGGGTGGAGGTCAGGGTCAGGGTCAGAGTCAGGGTGGAGGTCAGGGTCAAGGTCAAGGTCAAGGAGGAGGTCAGGGTCAGAGTCAAGGTCAGGGTGGAGGTCAGGGTCAGGGTCAAGGTCAGGGTGAAGGTCAGGGTCAGGGTCAAGGTCAGGGTATAGGTCAGGGTCAGGGTCAATGTAGGGGTGGAGCTCAGGGTCACAGTCAAGGTCAGGGTGGAGGTCAAGGTCAGAGTCAAGGTGAGAGTGAAGGTCAGGGTCAGGGTCAAGGTCAGGGTATAGGTCAGGGTCAGGGTCAATGTAGGGGTGGAGGTCAGGGTCACAGTCAAGGTCAGGGTGGAGGTCAGGGTCAGAGTTAAGGTCAGAATGGAGGTCAGGGTCAGGGTCAAGGTCAGGGTGAAGGTCAGGGTCAGGGTCAAGGTCAGGTTGAAGGTCAGGGTCAGGGTCAAGGTCAGGGTAGAGGTCAGGGTCAAGGTCGAGGTCAGGGTGGAGCTCAGGGTTGGGGACAAGGTCAGGGTGGAGGTCAGGGTCAGCGTCAAGATCAGGGTAGAGGTCAGGGTCAAGGTCAAGGTCAGGGTGGAGGTCAGGGTCAAAGTCAAGGTCAGGCTGAAGGTCAGGGTCAAGGTCAAGGTCAGGGTGGAGGTCAGGGTCAAGGTCAAGGTCAGGGTGGAGGTCAGGGTCAGGGTCAAGGTCAGAGTGACGGTCAGGTTCCGGGTCAAGGTCAGGGTGGAGGTCAGGGTCAGGGTCAAGGTCAGGGTGGAGGTCAGGGTCAAAGTCAAGGTCAGGGTGGAGGTCAGGGTCGGAGTCAAGGTCAGCCTGAAGGTCAGGGTCAAGGTCAAGGTCAGGGTGGAGGTCAGGGTCAGGGTCAAGGTCAGAGTGACGGTCAGGTTCTGGGTCAAGGTCAGGGTGGAGGTCAGGGTCAGGGTCAAGGTCAGGGTGGAGGTCAGGGTCAAAGTCAAGGTCAGGGTGGAGGTCAGGGTCAGAGTCAAGGTCAGGCTGAAGGTCAGGGTCAAGGTCAAGGTCAGGGTGGAGGTCAGGGTCAGGGTCAAGGTCAGGGTGGAGGTCACGGTCAAAGTCAAGGTCAGGGTAGAGGTCAAGGTCAGAGTCAAGGTCAGGCTGAAGCTCAGGGTCAAGGTCAAGGTCAGGGTGGAGGTCAGGGTCAGGGTCAAGGTCAGAGTGACGGTCAGGTTCCGGGTCAAGGTCAGGGTGGAGGTCAGGGTCAAAGTCAAGGTCAGGGTGGAGGTCAGGTTCAGGGTCAAGGTCAGGCTGAAGGTCAGGGTCCGGGTCAAGGTCAGGGCGGAGGTCAGGGTCAGGTTCAAGGTCAGAGTGGAGGTCAGGGTGGAGGTCAGGGTCAGGGTCAAGGTCAGGGTGGAGGTCAGGGTCAGGGTCAAGGTCAGGGTGGAGGTCAGGGTCAAAGTCAAGGTCGGGCTGAAGGTCAGGGTCACGGTCAAGGTCAGGGTGGAGGTCAGGGTCAGGGTCAAGGTCGGGGTGGAGGTCAGGGTCCAAGTCAAGGTCAGGGTGGAGGTCAGGGTCAAAGTCAGGGTCAGGCTGAAGGTCAGGGTCAAGGTCAAGGTCAGGGTGGAGGTCAGGGTCAGGGTCAAGGTCAGAGTGACGGTCAGGTTCCGGGTCAAGGTCAGGGTGGAGGTCAGGGTCAGGGTCAAGGTCAGGCTGAAGGTCAGGGTCAAGGTCAAGGTCAGGGTTGAGGTCAGGGTCAGGGTCAAGGTCAGGGTGAAGGTCAGGGTCAAAGTCAAGGTCAGGGTGAAGGGTCAGGGTCTAGGTCAAAGTCAGGGTGGAGGTCAGGGTCAGGGTCAAGGTCAGAGTGACGGTCAGGTTCCGGGTCAAGGTCAGGGTGGAGGTCAGAGACGAAGTCAAGATCAGGGTGAAGGTCAGGGTCAAAGTCAAGGTCAGGCTGAAGGTCAGGGTCAAAGTCAAGGTCAGGGCGAAGGTCAGGGTCAGGTTCAAGGTCAGAGTGGAGGTCAGGGTGGAGGTCCGGGTCAGGGTCAAGGTCAGGGTGGAGGTCAGGGTCAGGGTCAAGGTCAGGGTATAGGTCAGGGTCAGGGTCAATGTAGGGGTAGAGGTCAGGGTCACAGTCAAGGTCAGGGTGGAGGTCAGGGTCAGAGTCAAGGTCAGAGTGGAGGTCAGGGTCAGGAACAAGGTCAGGGTGGAGGTCAGGGTCACAGTCAAGGTCAGGGTGAAGGTCAGGGAGGAGGTCAGGGTCAGGGTCAAGGTCAGGGTGAAGGTCAGGGTCAGGGTCAAGGTCAGGGTGGAGGTCAGGGTCAGGGTCGAGGTCAGGGTATAGGTCAGGGTCAGGGTCAATGTAGGGGTAGAGGTCGGGGTCACAGTCAAGGTCAGGGTGGAGGTCAGGGTCAGAGTCAAGGTCAGAGTGGAGGTCAGGGTCAGGAACAAGGTCAGGGTGGAGGTCAGGGTCACAGTCAAGGTCAGGGTGAAGGTCAGGGAGGAGGTCAGGGTCAGGGTCAAGGTCAGGGTGAAGGTCAGGGTCAAGGTCAAGGTCAGGGTGGAGGTCAGGGTCAGGGTCAAGGTCAGGGTGGAGGTCAGGGTCAGAGTCAAGGTCAGAGTGGAGGTCAGGGTCAGGGTCAAGGTCAGGGTGAAGGTCAGGGTCAGGGTCAAGGTCAGGGTGGAGGTCAGGGTCAGGGTCAAGGTCAGAGTAGAGGTCAGGTTCCGGGTCAAGGTCAGGGTGGAGGTCAGGGTCGAAGTCAAGGTCAGGCTAAAGGTCAGGGTCAAGGTCAAGGTCAGGGTGGAGGTCAGGGTCAGGGTCAAGGTCAGGGTGAAGGTCAGGGTGAAGGTCAGAGTCGGGGTCAAGGTCAGGGTGAAGGTCAGGTTTGGGGTCAAGGTCAGGGTGGATGTCAGGGTGGAGGTCAGGGTCAGGGTCAAGGTCAGGGTGGAGGTCAGGTTCCGGGTCAAGGTCAGGGTGAAGGTCAGAGACAAAGTCAAGGTCAGGGTGGAGGTCAGGGTCAAAGTCAAGGTCAGGCTGAAGGTCAGGGTCAAAGTCAAGGTCGAGGCGAAGGTCAGGGTCAGGTTCAAGGTCAGGGTGGAGGTCAGGGTGGAGGTCAAGGTCAGGGTGGAGGTCAGGGTCAGGGTCAAGGTCAGGGTATAGGTCAGGATCAGGGTCAATGTAGGAGTAGAGGTCAGGGTAACAGTCAAGGTCAGGGTGGAGGTCAGGGTCAGAGTCAAGGTCAGAGTGGAGGTCAGGGTCAGGAACAAGGTCAGGGTGGAGGTCAGGGTCACAGTCAAGGTCAGGGTGAAGGTCATGGAGGAGGTCAGGGTCAGGGTCAAGGTCAGGGTGAAGGTCAGGGTCAGGGTCAAGGTCAGGGTGGAGGTCAGGGTCAGGGTCGAGGTCAGGGTGGAGGTCAGGGTCAGAGTCAAGGTCAGAGTGGAGGTCAGGGTCAGGGTCAAGGTCAGGGTGAAGGTCAGGGTCAGGGTCAAGGTCAGGGTGGAGGTCAGGGTCAGGGTCAAGGTCAGAGTAGAGGTCAGGTTCTGGGTCAAGGTCAGGGTGGAGGTCAGGGTCGAAGTCAAGGTCAGGGTGGAGGTCAGGGTCAGGGTCAAGGTCAGGGTGGAGGTCAGAGAGGAGGTCAGGGTCAGGGTTACGGTCAGGGTGGAGGTCAGGGACAGGGTCAAGGTCAGGTTGGAGGTCAGGATTAGGGTCAAGGTCAGGGTGGAGGTCAGGGTGGAGGTCAGGGTGGAGGTCTGGGTCAGGGTCAAGGTCAGGGTGAAAGTCAGGGTCAAGGTCAAGGTCAGGGTATAGGTCAGGGTATAGGTCAGGGTCAGGGTCAATGTAGGGGTGGAGGTCAGGGTCAAGGTCAAGGTCAGGGTGGAGGTCAGGGTCAGGGTCAAGGTCAGAGTGACGGTCAGGTTCCGGGTCAAGGTCAGGGTGGAGGTCAGGGTCAGGGTCAAGGTCAGGCTGAAGGTCAGGGTTAAGGTCAAGGTCAGGGTTGAGGTCAGGGTCAGGGTCAAGGTCAGGGTGAAGGTCAGGGTCAAAGTCAAGGTCAGGGTGAAGGGTCAGGGTCAAGGTCAAAGTCAGGGTGGAGGTCAGGGTCAGGGTCAAGGTCAGAGTGACGGTCAGGTTCCGGGTCAAGGTCAGGGTGGAGGTCAGAGACAAAGTCAAGATCAGGGTGAAGGTCAGGGTCAAAGTCAAGGTCAGGCTGAAGGTCAGGGTCAAAGTCAAGGTCAGGGCGAAGGTCAGGGTCAGGTTCAAGGTCAGAGTGGAGGTCAGGGTGGAGGTCCGGGTCAGGGTCAAGGTCAGGGTGGAGGTCAGGGTCAGGGTCAAGGTCAGGGTATAGGTCAGGGTCAGGGTCAATGTAGGGGTAGAGGTCAGGGTCACAGTCAAGGTCAGGGTGGAGGTCAGGGTCAGAGTCAAGGTCAGAGTGGAGGTCAGGGTCAGGAACAAGGTCAGGGTGGAGGTCAGGGTCACAGTCAAGGTCAGGGTGAAGGTCAGGGAGGAGGTCAGGGTCAGGGTCAAGGTCAGGGTGAAGGTCAGGGTCAGGGTCAAGGTCAGGGTGGAGGTCAGGGTCAGGGTCGAGGTCAGGGTATAGGTCAGGGTCAGGGTCAATGTAGGGGTAGAGGTCAGGGTCACAGTCAAGGTCAGGGTGGAGGTCAGGGTCAGAGTCAAGGTCAGAGTGGAGGTCAGGGTCAGGAACAAGGTCAGGGTGGAGGTCAGGGTCACAGTCAAGGTCAGGGTGAAGGTCAGGGAGGAGGTCAGGGTCAGGGTCAAAGTCAGGGTGAAGGTCAGGGTCAAGGTCAAGGTCAGGGTGGAGGTCAGGGTCAGGGTCAAGGTCAGGGTGGAGGTCAGGGTCAGAGTCAAGGTCAGAGTGGAGGTCAGGGTCAGGGTCAAGGTCAGGGTGAAGGTCAGGGTCAGGGTCAAGGTCAGGGTGGAGGTCAGGGTCAGGGTCAAGGTCAGAGTAGAGGTCAGGTTCCGGGTCAAGGTCAGGGTGGAGGTCAGGGTCGAAGTCAAGGTCAGGCTAAAGGTCAGGGTCAAGGTCAAGGTCAGGGTGGAGGTCAGGGTCAGGGTCAAGGTCAGGGTGAAGGTCAGGGTGAAGGTCAGAGTCGGGGTCAAGGTCAGGGTGAAGGTCAGGTTTGGGGTCAAGGTCAGGGTGGATGTCAGGGTGGAGGTCAGGGTCAGGGTCAAGGTCAGGGTGGAGGTCAGGTTCCGGGTCAAGGTCAGGGTGAAGGTCAGAGACAAAGTCAAGGTCAGGGTGGAGGTCAGGGTCAAAGTCAAGGTCAGGCTGAAGGTCAGGGTCAAAGTCAAGGTCGAGGCGAAGGTCAGGGTCAGGTTCAAGGTCAGGGTGGAGGTCAGGGTGGAGGTCAAGGTCAGGGTGGAGGTCAGGGTCAGGGTCAAGGTCAGGGTATAGGTCAGGATCAGGGTCAATGTAGGAGTAGAGGTCAGGGTAACAGTCAAGGTCAGGGTGGAGGTCAGGGTCAGAGTCAAGGTCAGAGTGGAGGTCAGGGTCAGGAACAAGGTCAGGGTGGAGGTCAGGGTCACAGTCAAGGTCAGGGTGAAGGTCATGGAGGAGGTCAGGGTCAGGGTCAAGGTCAGGGTGAAGGTCAGGGTCAGGGTCAAGGTCAGGGTGGAGGTCAGGGTCAGGGTCGAGGTCAGGGTGGAGGTCAGGGTCAGAGTCAAGGTCAGAGTGGAGGTCAGGGTCAGGGTCAAGGTCAGGGTGAAGGTCAGGGTCAGGGTCAAGGTCAGTGTGGAGGTCAGGGTCAGGGTCAAGGTCAGAGTAGAGGTCAGGTTCTGGGTCAAGGTCAGGGTGGAGGTCAGGGTCGAAGTCAAGGTCAGGGTGGAGGTCAGGGTCAGGGTCAAGGTCAGGGTGGAGGTCAGAGAGGAGGTCAGGGTCAGGGTCACGGTCAGGGTGGAGGTCAGGGACAGGGTCAAGGTCAGGTTGGAGGTCAGGATTAGGGTCAAGGTCAGGGTGGAGGTCAGGGTGGAGGTCAGGGTGGAGGTCTGGGTCAGGGTCAAGGTCAGGGTGAAAGTCAGGGTCAAGGTCAAGGTCAGGGTATAGGTCAGGGTATAGGTCAGGGTCAGGGTCAATGTAGGGGTGGAGGTCAGGGTCTAGGTCAAGGTCAGGGTGGAGGTCAGGGTCAGCGTCAAGGTCAGGTTGGAGGTCAGGGTCAGGGTCAAGGTCAGAGTAGAGGTCAGGTTCCGGGTCAAGGTCAGGGTGGAGGTCAGGGTCAAAGTCTAGGTCAGGGTGGAGGTCTGGGTCAGGGTCAAGGTCAGGGTGGAGGTCAGGGTCAAGGTCAAGGTCAGGGTATAGGTCAGGGTCAGGGTCGATGTAGGGGTGGAGGTCAGGGTCACAGTCAAGGTCAGGGTGGAGGTCAGGGTCAGAGTTAAGGTCAGAGTGGAGGTCAGGGTCAGGGTCAAGGTCAGGGTGAAGGTCAGGGTCAGGGTCAAGGTCAGGTTGAAGGTCAGGGTCAGGGTCAAGGTCAGGGTAGAGGTCAGGGTCAAGGTCGAGGTCAGGGTGGAGCTCAGGGTTAGGGTCAAGGTCAGGGTGGAGGTCAGGGTCAGCGTCAAGGTCAGGGTAGAGGTCAGGGTCAAGGTCAAGGTCAGGGTGGAGGTCAGGGTCAAAGTCAAGGTCAGGGTGGAGGTCAGGTTCAGGGTCAAGGTGAGGGTGGAGGTCAGGGTCAAAGTCAAGGTCAGGGTGGAGGTCAGGTTCAGGGTCAAGGTCAGGCTGAAGGTCAGGGTCTAGGTCAAGGTCAGGGCGGAGGTCAGGGTCAGGTTCAAGGTCAGAGTGGAGGTCAGGGTGGAGGTCAGGGTCAGGGTCAAGGTCAGGGTGAAGGTCAGGGTGGAGGTCGGAGTCGGGGTCAAGGTCAGGGTGGAGGTCAGGGTCAAAGTCAAGGTCAGGGTGGAGGTCAGGTTCAGGGTCAAGGTCAGGCTGAAGGTCAGGGTGTAGGTTAAGGTCAGGGCGGAGGTCAGGGTCAGGTTCAAGGTCAGAGTGGAGGTCAGGGTGAAGGTCAGAGTCGAGGTCAAGGTCAGGGTGGAGGTCAGGTTCAGGGTCAAGGTCAGGGTGAAGGTCAGGGTCAAGGTCAAGGTCAGGGTGAAGGTCAGGGTCAAGGTCAAGGTCAGGGTGAAGGTCAAGGTCAGGGTGAAGGTCAGGGTCAAGGTCAAGGTCAGAGCGGAGGTCAGGGTCAGGTTCAAGGTCAGAGTGGAGGTCAGGGTGAAGGTCAGGGTCAGGGTCAAGGTCAGGGTGAAGGTCAGGGTCAGGGTCAAGGTCAGGGTGGAGGTCAGGGTCAGGGTCAAGGTCAGGGTGGAGGTCAGGGTCAGAGTCAAGGTCAGCGTGGAGGTCAGGGTCAGGGTCAAGGTCAGGGAGGAGGTCAGGGTCAGGGTCAAGGTCAGGGTGGAGGTCAGGGTCAGAGTCAAGGTCAGAGTGGAGGTCAGGGTCAGGAACAAGGTCTGGGTGGAGGTCAGGGTCACAGTCAAGGTCAGGGTGGAGGTCAGGGAGGAGGTCAGGGTCAGGGTGGAGGTCAAGGTCAAGGTCAAGGTCAGGGTGGAGGTCAGGGTCGGGGTCAAGGTCAGGGTGGATGTCAGGGTGAAGGTCAGGGTTGGGGTCAAGGTCAGGGTGGAGGTCAGGGTCAGCGTCAAGGTCAGGGTGGAGGTCAAGGTCAGGCTCAGAGTCAGAGATGAGGTCAGGGTCAAGGTCAAGGTCAAGGAGGAGGTCAGGGTCAGAGTCAAGGTCAGGGTGGAGCTCAGGGTTAGGGTCAAGGTCAGGGTGGAGGTCAGGGTCAGCGTCAAGGTCAGGGTGGAGGTCAGGGTCAGGGTCAGAGTCAGGGTGGAGGTCAGGGTCAAGGTCAAGGTCAAGGAGGAGGTCAGGGTCAGAGTCAAGGTCAGGGTGGAGGTCAGGGTCAGGGTCAAGGTCAGGGTGAAGGTCAGGGTCAGGGTCAAGGTCAGGGTATGGGTCAGGGTCAGGGTCAATGTAGGGGTGGAGGTCAGGGTCACAGTCAAGGTCAGGGTGGAGGTCAGGGTCAGAGTCAAGGTCAGAGTGAAGGTCAGGGTCAGGGTCAAGGTCAGGGTATAGGTCAGGATCAGGGTCAATGTAGGGGTGGAGGTCAGGGTCACAGTCAAGGTCAGGGTGGAGGTCAGGGTCAGAGTTAAGGTCAGAGTGGAGGTCAGGGTCAGGGTCAAGGTCAGGTTGAAGGTCGGGGTCAGGGTCAAGGTCAGGTTGAAGGTCAGGGTCAGGGTCAAGGTCAGGGTAGAGGTCAGGGTCAAGGTCGAGGTCAGGGTGGAGCTCAGGGTTAGGGTCAAGGTCAGGGTGGAGGTCAGGGTCAGCGTCAAGGTCAGGGTAGAGGTCAGGGTCAAGGTCGAGGTCAGGGTGAAGGTCAGGGTCAAAGTCAAGGTCAGGGTGGAGGTCAGGTTCAGGGTCAAGGTGAGGGTGGAGGTCAGGGTCAAAGTCAAGGTCAGGTTGGAGGTCAGGTTCAGGGTCAAGGTCAGGCTGAAGGTCAGGGTCTAGGTCAAGGTCAGGGCGGAGGTCAGGGTCAGGTTCAAGGTCAGAGTGGAGGTCAGGGTGGAGGTCAGGGTCAGGGTCAACGTCAGGGTGAAGGTCAGGGTGGAGGTCAGAGTCGGGGTCAAGGTCAGGGTGAAGGTCAGGGTCAAGGTCAAGGTCAGGGTGGAGGTCAGGGTCAGGGTCAAGGTCAGGGTGGAGGTTATGGTCAAAGTCAAGGTCAGGGTGGAGGTCAGGGTCAGAGTCAAGGTCAGGCTGAAGGTCAGGGTCAAGGTCAAGGTCAGGGTGGAGGTCAGGGTGGAGGTCAGGGTCAGGGTCAAGGTCAGAGTGACGGTCAGGTTCCGGGTCAAGGTCAGGGTGGAGGTCAGGGTCAAAGTCAAGGTCAGGGTGGAGGTCAGGTTCAGGGTCAAGGTCAGGCTGAAGGTCAGGGTCTAGGTCAAGGTCAGGGCGGAGGTCAGGGTCAGGTTCGAGGTCAGGGTGGAGGTCAGGGTCAGGGTCAAGGTCAGGGTGGAGGTCAGGGTCCAAGTCAAGGACAGGGTGGAGGTCAGGGTCAGGGTCAGAGTCAGGGTGGAGGTCAGGGTCAAGGTCAAGGTCAAGGAGGAGGTCAGGGTCAGAGTCAAGGTCAGGGTGGAGGTCAGGGTCAGGGTCAAGGTCAGGGTGAAGGTCAGGGTCAGGGTCAAGGTCAGGGTATAGGTCAGGGTCAGGGTCAATGTAGGGGTGGAGGTCAGGGTCACAGTCAAGGTCAGGGTGGAGGTCAAGGTCAGAGTCAAGGTGAGAGTGAAGGTCAGGGTCAGGGTCAAGGTCAGGGTATAGGTCAGGGTCAGGGTCAATGTAGGGGTGGAGGTCAGGGTCACAGTCAAGGTCAGGGTGGAGGTCAGGGTCAGAGTTAAGGTCAGAGTGGAGGTCAGGCTCAGGGTCAAGGTCAGGGTGGAGGTCAGGGTCAGCGTCAAGGTCAGGGTAGAGGTCAGGGTCAAGGTCAAGGTCAGGGTGGAGGTCAGGGTCAAAGTCAAGGTCAGGGTGGAGGTCAGGTTCAGGGTCAAGGTGAGGGTGGAGGTCAGGGTCAAAGTCAAGGTCAGGGTGGAGGTCAGGTTCAGGGTCAAGGTCAGGCTGAAGGTCAGGGTCTAGGTCAAGGTCAGGGCGGAGGTCAGGGTCAGGTTCAAGGTCAGAGTGGAGGTCAGGGTGGAGGTCAGGGTCAGGGTCAAGGTCAGGGTGAAGGTCAGGGTGGAGGTCGGAGTCGGGGTCAAGGTCAGGGTGGAGGTCAGGGTCAAAGTCAAGGTCAGGGTGGAGGTCAGGTTCAGGGTCAAGGTCAGGCTGAAGGTCAGGGTCTAGGTTAAGGTCAGGGCGGAGGTCAGGGTCAGGTTCAAGGTCAGAGTGGAGGTCAGGGTGAAGGTCAGAGTCGAGATCAAGGTCAGGGTGGAGGTCAGGGTGAAGGTCAGGGTCAAGGTCAAGGTCAGGGTGAAGGTCAGGGTCAAGGTCAAGGTCAGGGTAGGGGTCAAGGTCAGGGTGAAGGTCAGGGTCAAGGTCAAGGTCAGAGCGGAGGTCAGGGTCAGGTTCAAGGTCAGAGTGGAGGTCAGGGTGAAGGTCAGGGTCAGGGTCAAGGTCAGGGTGAAGGTCAGGGTCAGGGTCAAGGTCAGGGTGGAGGTCAGGGTCAGGGTCAAGGTCAGGGTGGAGGTCAGGGTCAGAGTCAAGGTCAGCGTGGAGGTCAGGGTCAGGGTCAAGGTCAGGGAGGAGGTCAGGGTCAGGGTCAAGGTCAGGGTGGAGGTCAGGGTCAGAGTCAAGGTCAGAGTGGAGGTCAGGGTCAGGAACAAGGTCTGGGTGGAGGTCAGGGTCACAGTCAAGGTCAGGGTGGAGGTCAGGGAGGAGGTCAGGGTCAGGGTGGAGGTCAAGGTCAAGGTCAAGGTCAGGGTGGAGGTCAGGGTCGGGGTCAAGGTCAGGGTGGATGTCAGGGTGAAGGTCAGGGTTGGGGTCAAGGTCAGGGTGGAGGTCAGGGTCAGCGTCAAGGTCAGGGTGGAGGTCAGGGTCAGGGTCAGAGTCAGAGATGAGGTCAGGGTCAAGGTCAAGGTCAAGGAGGAGGTCAGGGTCAGAGTCAAGGTCAGGGTGGAGCTCAGGGTTAGGGTCAAGGGCAGGGTGGAGGTCAGGGTCAGCGTCAAGGTCAGGGTGGAGGTCAGGGTCAGGGTCAGAGTCAGGGTGGAGGTCAGGGTCAAGGTCAAGGTCAAGGAGGAGGTCAGGGTCAGAGTCAAGGTCAGGGTGGAGGTCAGGGTCAGGGTCAAGGTCAGGGTGAAGGTCAGGGTCAGGGTCAAGGTCAGGGTATAGGTCAGGGTCAGGGTCAATGTAGGGGTGGAGGTCAGGGTCACAGTCAAGGTCAGGGTGGAGGTCAGGGTCAGAGTCAAGGTCAGAGTGAAGGTCAGGGTCAGGGTCAAGGTCAGGGTATAGGTCAGGATCAGGGTCAATGTAGGGGTGGAGGTCAGGGTCACAGTCAAGGTCAGGGTGGAGGTCAGGGTCAGAGTTAAGGTCAGAGTGGAGGTCAGGGTCAGGGTCAAGGTCAGGGTGAAGGTCAGGGTCAGGGTCAAGGTCAGGTTGAAGGTCAGGGTCAGGGTCAAGGTCAGGGTAGAGGTCAGGGTCAAGGTCGAGGTCAGGGTGGAGCTCAGGGTTAGGGTCAAGGTCAGGGTGGAGGTCAGGGTCAGCGTCAAGGTCAGGGTAGAGGTCAGGGTCAAGGTCGAGGTCAGGGTGAAGGTCAGGGTCAAAGTCAAGGTCAGGGTGGAGGTCAGGTTCAGGGTCAAGGTGAGGGTGGAGGTCAGGGTCAAAGTCAAGGTCAGGTTGGAGGTCAGGTTCAGGGTCAAGGTCAGGCTGAAGGTCAGGGTCTAGGTCAAGGTCAGGGCGGAGGTCAGGGTCAAGTTCAAGGTCAGAGTGGAGGTCAGGGTGGAGGTCAGGGTCAGGGTCAACGTCAGGGTGAAGGTCAGGGTGGAGGTCAGAGTCGGGGTCAAGGTCAGGGTGAAGGTCAGGGTCAAGGTCAAGGTCAGGGTGGAGGTCAGGGTCAGGGTCAAGGTCAGGGTGGAGGTTATGGTCAAAGTCAAGGTCAGGGTGGAGGTCAGGGTCAGAGTCAAGGTCAGGCTGAAGGTCAGGGTCAAGGTCAAGGTCAGGGTGGAGGTCAGGGTCAGGGTCAAGGTCAGAGTGACGGTCAGGTTCCGGGTCAAGGTCAGGGTGGAGGTCAGGGTCAAAGTCAAGGTCAGGGTGGAGGTCAGGTTCAGGGTCAAGGTCAGGCTGAAGGTCAGGGTCTAGGTCAAGGTCAGGGCGGAGGTCAGGGTCAGGTTCGAGGTCAGGGTGGAGGTCAGGGTCAGGGTCAAGGTCAGGGTGGAGGTCAGGGTCCAAGTCAAGGACAGGGTGGAGGTCAGGGTCAGGGTCAGAGTCAGGGTGGAGGTCAGGGTCAAGGTCAAGGTCAAGGAGGAGGTCAGGGTCAGAGTCAAGGTCAGGGTGGAGGTCAGGGTCAGGGTCAAGGTCAGGGTGAAGGTCAGGGTCAGGGTCAAGGTCAGGGTATAGGTCAGGGTCAGGGTCAATGTAGGGGTGGAGGTCAGGGTCACAGTCAAGGTCAGGGTGGAGGTCAAGGTCAGAGTCAAGGTGAGAGTGAAGGTCAGGGTCAGGGTCAAGGTCAGGGTATAGGTCAGGGTCAGGGTCAATGTAGGGGTGGAGGTCAGGGTCACAGTCAAGGTCAGGGTGGAGGTCAGGGTCAGAGTTAAGGTCAGAGTGGAGGTCAGGCTCAGGGTCAAGGTCAGGGTGGAGGTCAGGGTCAGCGTCAAGGTCAGGGTAGAGGTCAGGGTCAAGGTCAAGGTCAGGGTGGAGGTCAGGGTCAAAGTCAAGGTCAGGGTGGAGGTCAGGTTCAGGGTCAAGGTGAGGGTGGAGGTCAGGGTCAAAGTCAAGGTCAGGGTGGAGGTCAGGTTCAGGGTCAAGGTCAGGCTGAAGGTCAGGGTCTAGGTCAAGGTCAGGGCGGAGGTCAGGGTCAGGTTCAAGGTCAGAGTGGAGGTCAGGGTGGAGGTCAGGGTCAGGGTCAAGGTCAGGGTGAAGGTCAGGGTGGAGGTCGGAGTCGGGGTCAAGGTCAGGGTGGAGGTCAGGGTCAAAGTCAAGGTCAGGGTGGAGGTCAGGTTCAGGGTCAAGGTCAGGCTGAAGGTCAGGGTCTAGGTTAAGGTCAGGGCGGAGGTCAGGGTCAGGTTCAAGGTCAGAGTGGAGGTCAGGGTGAAGGTCAGAGTCGAGATCAAGGTCAGGGTGGAGGTCAGGGTGAAGGTCAGGGTCAAGGTCAAGGTCAGGGTGAAGGTCAGGGTCAAGGTCAAGGTCAGGGTAGGGGTCAAGGTCAGGGTGAAGGTCAGGGTCAAGGTCAAGGTCAGAGCGGAGGTCAGGGTCAGGTTCAAGGTCAGAGTGGAGGTCAGGGTGAAGGTCAGGGTCAGGGTCAAGGTCAGGGTGAAGGTCAGGGTCAGGGTCAAGGTCAGGGTGGAGGTCAGGGTCAGGGTCAAGGTCAGGGTGGAGGTCAGGGTCAGAGTCAAGGTCAGCGTGGAGGTCAGGGTCAGGGTCAAGGTCAGGGAGGAGGTCAGGGTCAGGGTCAAGGTCAGGGTGGAGGTCAGGGTCAGAGTCAAGGTCAGAGTGGAGGTCAGGGTCAGGAACAAGGTCTGGGTGGAGGTCAGGGTCACAGTCAAGGTCAGGGTGGAGGTCAGGGAGGAGGTCAGGGTCAGGGTGGAGGTCAAGGTCAAGGTCAAGGTCAGGGTGGAGGTCAGGGTCGGGGTCAAGGTCAGGGTGGATGTCAGGGTGAAGGTCAGGGTTGGGGTCAAGGTCAGGGTGGAGGTCAGGGTCAGCGTCAAGGTCAGGGTGGAGGTCAGGGTCAGGGTCAGAGTCAGAGATGAGGTCAGGGTCAAGGTCAAGGTCAAGGAGGAGGTCAGGGTCAGAGTCAAGGTCAGGGTGGAGCTCAGGGTTAGGGTCAAGGGCAGGGTGGAGGTCAGGGTCAGCGTCAAGGTCAGGGTGGAGGTCAGGGTCAGGGTCAGAGTCAGGGTGGAGGTCAGGGTCAAGGTCAAGGTCAAGGAGGAGGTCAGGGTCAGAGTCAAGGTCAGGGTGGAGGTCAGGGTCAGGGTCAAGGTCAGGGTGAAGGTCAGGGTCAGGGTCAAGGTCAGGGTATAGGTCAGGGTCAGGGTCAATGTAGGGGTGGAGGTCAGGGTCACAGTCAAGGTCAGGGTGGAGGTCAGGGTCAGAGTCAAGGTCAGAGTGAAGGTCAGGGTCAGGGTCAAGGTCAGGGTATAGGTCAGGATCAGGGTCAATGTAGGGGTGGAGGTCAGGGTCACAGTCAAGGTCAGGGTGGAGGTCAGGGTCAGAGTTAAGGTCAGAGTGGAGGTCAGGGTCAGGGTCAAGGTCAGGGTGAAGGTCAGGGTCAGGGTCAAGGTCAGGTTGAAGGTCAGGGTCAGGGTCAAGGTCAGGGTAGAGGTCAGGGTCAAGGTCGAGGTCAGGGTGGAGCTCAGGGTTAGGGTCAAGGTCAGGGTGGAGGTCAGGGTCAGCGTCAAGGTCAGGGTAGAGGTCAGGGTCAAGGTCGAGGTCAGGGTGAAGGTCAGGGTCAAAGTCAAGGTCAGGGTGGAGGTCAGGTTCAGGGTCAAGGTGAGGGTCAGGGTCAAGGTCAGGGTGGAGGTCAGGGTCAGGGTCAAGGTCAGAGTAGAGGTCAGGTTCCGGGTCAAGGTCAGGGTGGAGGTCAGGGTCGAAGTCAAGGTCAGGCTAAAGGTCAGGGTCAAGGTCAAGGTCAGGGTGGAGGTCAGGGTCAGGGTCAAGGTCAGGGTGAAGGTCAGGGTGAAGGTCAGAGTCGGGGTCAAGGTCAGGGTGAAGGTCAGGTTTGGGGTCAAGGTCAGGGTGGATGTCAGGGTGGAGGTCAGGGTCAGGGTCAAGGTCAGGGTGGAGGTCAGGTTCCGGGTCAAGATCAGGGTGAAGGTCAGAGACAAAGTCAAGGTCAGGGTGGAGGTCAGGGTCAAAGTCAAGGTCAGGCTGAAGGTCAGGGTCAAAGTCAAGGTCGAGGCGAAGGTCAGGGTCAGGTTCAAGGTCAGGGTGGAGGTCAGGGTGGAGGTCAAGGTCAGGGTGGAGGTCAGGGTCAGGGTCAAGGTCAGGGTATAGGTCAGGATCAGGGTCAATGTAGGAGT
This sequence comes from Tenthredo distinguenda, assembly GCA_947538915.1. NCBI lineage: Eukaryota > Metazoa > Arthropoda > Insecta > Hymenoptera > Tenthredinidae > Tenthredo > Tenthredo distinguenda. Next base: position 8,717,971 of record OX384538.1, read on the forward strand.
AGAGGTCAGGGTAACAGTCAAGGTCAGGGTGGAGGTCAGGGTCAGAGTCAAGGTCAGAGTGGAGGTCAGGGTCAGGAACAAGGTCTGGGTGGAGGTCAGGGTCACAGTCAAGGTCAGGGTGAAGGTCATGGAGGAGGTCAGGGTCAGGGTCAAGGTCAGGGTGAAGGTCAGGGTCAGGGTCAAGGTCAGGGTGGAGGTCAGGGTCAGGGTCGAGGTCAGGGTGGAGGTCAGGGTCAGAGTCAAGGTCAGAGTGGAGGTCAGGGTCAGGGTCAAGGTCAGGGTGAAGGTCAGGGTCAGGGTCAAGGTCAGGGTGGAGGTCAGGGTCAGGGTCAAGGTCAGAGTAGAGGTCAGGTTCTGGGTCAAGGTCAGGGTGGAGGTCAGGGTCGAAGTCAAGGTCAGGGTGGAGGTCAGGGTCAGGGTCAAGGTCAGGGTGGAGGTCAGAGAGGAGGTCAGGGTCAGGGTCACGGTCAGGGTGGAGGTCAGGGACAGGGTCAAGGTCAGGTTGGAGGTCAGGATTAGGGTCAAGGTCAGGGTGGAGGTCAGGGTCAAAGTCAAGGTCAGGGTGGAGGTCAGGGTGGAGGTCTGGGTCAGGGTCAAGGTCAGGGTGAAAGTCAGGGTCAAGGTCAAGGTCAGGGTATAGGTCAGGGTATAGGTCAGGGTCAGGGTCAATGTAGGGGTGGAGGTCAGGGTCTAGGTCAAGGTCAGGGTGGAGGTCAGGGTCAGCGTCAAGGTCAGGTTGGAGGTCAGGGTCAGGGTCAAGGTCAGAGTAGAGGTCAGGTTCCGGGTCAAGGTCAGGGTGGAGGTCAGGGTCAAAGTCTAGGTCAGGGTGGAGGTCTGGGTCAGGGTCAAGGTCAGGGTGGAGGTCAGGGTCAAGGTCAAGGTCAGGGTATAGGTCAGGGTCAGGGTCAATGTAGGGGTGGAGGTCAGGGTCACAGTCAAGGTCAGGGTGGAGGTCAGGGTCAGAGTTAAGGTCAGAGTGGAGGTCAGGGTCAGGGTCAAGGTCAGGGTGAAGGTCAGGGTCAGGGTCAAGGTCAGGTTGAAGGTCAGGGTCAGGGTCAAGGTCAGGGTAGAGGTCAGGGTCAAGGTCGAGGTCAGGGTGGAGCTCAGGGTTAGGGTCAAGGTCAGGGTGGAGGTCAGGGTCAGCGTCAAGGTCAGGGTAGAGGTCAGGGTCACAGTCAAGGTCAGGGTGGAGGTCAGGGTCAGAGTTAAGGTCAGAGTGGAGGTCAGGGTCAGGGTCAAGGTCAGGGTGAAGGTCAGGGTCAGGGTCAAGGTCAGGTTGAAGGTCAGGGTCAGGGTCAAGGTCAGGGTAGAGGTCAGGGTCAAGGTCGAGGTCAGGGTGGAGCTCAGGGTTAGGGTCAAGGTCAGGGTGGAGGTCAGGGTCAGCGTCAAGGTCAGGGTAGAGGTCAGGGTCAAGGTCGAGGTCAGGGTGAAGGTCAGGGTCAAAGTCAAGGTCAGGGTGGAGGTCAGGTTCAGGGTCAAGGTGAGGGTCAGGGTCAAGGTCAGGGTGGAGGTCAGGGTCAGGGTCAAGGTCAGAGTAGAGGTCAGGTTCCGGGTCAAGGTCAGGGTGGAGGTCAGGGTCGAAGTCAAGGTCAGGCTAAAGGTCAGGGTCAAGGTCAAGGTCAGGGTGGAGGTCAGGGTCAGGGTCAAGGTCAGGGTGAAGGTCAGGGTGAAGGTCAGAGTCGGGGTCAAGGTCAGGGTGAAGGTCAGGTTTGGGGTCAAGGTCAGGGTGGATGTCAGGGTGGAGGTCAGGGTCAGGGTCAAGGTCAGGGTGGAGGTCAGGTTCCGGGTCAAGGTCAGGGTGAAGGTCAGAGACAAAGTCAAGGTCAGGGTGGAGGTCAGGGTCAAAGTCAAGGTCAGGCTGAAGGTCAGGGTCAAAGTCAAGGTCGAGGCGAAGGTCAGGGTCAGGTTCAAGGTCAGGGTGGAGGTCAGGGTGGAGGTCAAGGTCAGGGTGGAGGTCAGGGTCAGGGTCAAGGTCAGGGTATAGGTCAGGATCAGGGTCAATGTAGGAGTAGAGGTCAGGGTAACAGTCAAGGTCAGGGTGGAGGTCAGGGTCAGAGTCAAGGTCAGAGTGGAGGTCAGGGTCAGGAACAAGGTCAGGGTGGAGGTCAGGGTCACAGTCAAGGTCAGGGTGAAGGTCATGGAGGAGGTCAGGGTCAGGGTCAAGGTCAGGGTGAAGGTCAGGGTCAGGGTCAAGGTCAGGGTGGAGGTCAGGGTCAGGGTCGAGGTCAGGGTGGAGGTCAGGGTCAGAGTCAAGGTCAGAGTGGAGGTCAGGGTCAGGGTCAAGGTCAGGGTGAAGGTCAGGGTCAGGGTCAAGGTCAGGGTGGAGGTCAGGGTCAGGGTCAAGGTCAGAGTAGAGGTCAGGTTCTGGGTCAAGGTCAGGGTGGAGGTCAGGGTCGAAGTCAAGGTCAGGGTGGAGGTCAGGGTCAGGGTCAAGGTCAGGGTGGAGGTCAGAGAGGAGGTCAGGGTCAGGGTCACGGTCAGGGTGGAGGTCAGGGACAGGGTCAAGGTCAGGTTGGAGGTCAGGATTAGGGTCAAGGTCAGGGTGGAGGTCAGGGTCAAAGTCAAGGTCAGGGTGGAGGTCAGGGTGGAGGTCTGGGTCAGGGTCAAGGTCAGGGTGAAAGTCAGGGTCAAGGTCAAGGTCAGGGTATAGGTCAGGGTATAGGTCAGGGTCAGGGTCAATGTAGGGGTGGAGGTCAGGGTCTAGGTCAAGGTCAGGGTGGAGGTCAGGGTCAGCGTCAAGGTCAGGTTGGAGGTCAGGGTCAGGGTCAAGGTCAGAGTAGAGGTCAGGTTCCGGGTCAAGGTCAGGGTGGAGGTCAGGGTCAAAGTCTAGGTCAGGGTGGAGGTCTGGGTCAGGGTCAAGGTCAGGGTGGAGGTCAGGGTCAAGGTCAAGGTCAGGGTATAGGTCAGGGTCAGGGTCAATGTAGGGGTGGAGGTCAGGGTCACAGTCAAGGTCAGGGTGGAGGTCAGGGTCAGAGTTAAGGTCAGAGTGGAGGTCAGGGTCAGGGTCAAGGTCAGGGTGAAGGTCAGGGTCAGGGTCAAGGTCAGGTTGAAGGTCAGGGTCAGGGTCAAGGTCAGGGTAGAGGTCAGGGTCAAGGTCGAGGTCAGGGTGGAGCTCAGGGTTAGGGTCAAGGTCAGGGTGGAGGTCAGGGTCAGCGTCAAGGTCAGGGTAGAGGTCAGGGTCAAGGTCAAGGTCAGGGTGGAGGTCAGGGTCAAAGTCAAGGTCAGGGTGGAGGTCAGGTTCAGGGTCAAGGTGAGGGTGGAGGTCAGGGTCAAAGTCAAGGTCAGGGTGGAGGTCAGGTTCAGGGTCAAGGTCAGGCTGAAGGTCAGGGTCTAGGTCAAGGTCAGGGCGGAGGTCAGGGTCAGGTTCAAGGTCAGAGTGGAGGTCAGGGTGGAGGTCAGGGTCAGGGTCAAGGTCGGGGTGAAGGTCAGGGTGGAGGTCGGAGTCGGGGTCAAGGTCAGGGTGGAGGTCAGGGTCAAAGTCAAGGTCAGGGTGGAGGTCAGGTTCAGGGTCAAGGTCAGGCTGAAGGTCAGGGTGTAGGTTAAGGTCAGGGCGGAGGTCAGGGTCAGGTTCAAGGTCAGAGTGGAGGTCAGGGTGAAGGTCAGAGTCGAGGTCAAGGTCAGGGTGGAGGTCAGGTTCAGGGTCAAGGTCAGGGTGAAGGTCAGGGTCAAGGTCAAGGTCAGGGTGAAGGTCAGGGTCAAGGTCAAGGTCAGGGTGGAGGTCAAGGTCAGGGTGAAGGTCAGGGTCAAGGTCAAGGTCAGAGCGGAGGTCAGGGTCAGGGTCAAGGTCAGGGTGGAGGTCAGGGTCAGGGTCAAGGTCAGGGTGGAGGTCAGGGTCAGAGTCAAGGTCAGCGTGGAGGTCAGGGTCAGGGTCAAGGTCAGGGAGGAGGTCAGGGTCAGGGTCAAGGTCAGGGTGGAGGTCAGGGTCAGAGTCAAGGTCAGAGTGGAGGTCAGGGTCAGGAACAAGGTCTGGGTGGAGGTCAGGGTCACAGTCAAGGTCAGGGTGGAGGTCAGGGAGGAGGTCAGGGTCAGGGTGGAGGTCAAGGTCAAGGTCAAGGTCAGGGTGGAGGTCAGGGTCGGGGTCAAGGTCAGGGTGGATGTCAGGGTGAAGGTCAGGGTTGGGGTCAAGGTCAGGGTGGAGGTCAGGGTCAGCGTCAAGGTCAGGGTGGAGGTCAGGGTCAGGGTCAGAGTCAGAGATGAGGTCAGGGTCAAGGTCAAGGTCAAGGAGGAGGTCAGGGTCAGAGTCAAGGTCAGGGTGGAGCTCAGGGTTAGGGTCAAGGTCAGGGTGGAGGTCAGGGTCAGCGTCAAGGTCAGGGTGGAGGTCAGGGTCAGGGTCAGAGTCAGGGTGGAGGTCAGGGTCAAGGTCAAGGTCAAGGAGGAGGTCAGGGTCAGAGTCAAGGTCAGGGTGGAGGTCAGGGTCAGGGTCAAGGTCAGGGTGAAGGTCAGGGTCAGGGTCAAGGTCAGGGTATGGGTCAGGGTCAGGGTCAATGTAGGGGTGGAGGTCAGGGTCACAGTCAAGGTCAGGGTGGAGGTCAGGGTCAGAGTCAAGGTCAGAGTGAAGGTCAGGGTCAGGGTCAAGGTCAGGGTATAGGTCAGGATCAGGGTCAATGTAGGGGTGGAGGTCAGGGTCACAGTCAAGGTCAGGGTGGAGGTCAGGGTCAGAGTTAAGGTCAGAGTGGAGGTCAGGGTCAGGGTCAAGGTCAGGTTGAAGGTCGGGGTCAGGGTCAAGGTCAGGTTGCAGGTCAGGGTCAGGGTCAAGGTCAGGGTAGAGGTCAGGGTCAAGGTCGAGGTCAGGGTGGAGCTCAGGGTTAGGGTCAAGGTCAGGGTGGAGGTCAGGGTCAGCGTCAAGGTCAGGGTAGAGGTCAGGGTCAAGGTCGAGGTCAGGGTGAAGGTCAGGGTCAAAGTCAAGGTCAGGGTGGAGGTCAGGTTCAGGGTCAAGGTGAGGGTGGAGGTCAGGGTCAAAGTCAAGGTCAGGTTGGAGGTCAGGTTCAGGGTCAAGGTCAGGCTGAAGGTCAGGGTCTAGGTCAAGGTCAGGGCGGAGGTCAGGGTCAGGTTCAAGGTCAGAGTGGAGGTCAGGGTGGAGGTCAGGGTCAGGGTCAACGTCAGGGTGAAGGTCAGGGTGGAGGTCAGAGTCGGGGTCAAGGTCAGGGTGAAGGTCAGGGTCAAGGTCAAGGTCAGGGTGGAGGTCAGGGTCAGGGTCAAGGTCAGGGTGGAGGTTATGGTCAAAGTCAAGGTCAGGGTGGAGGTCAGGGTCAGAGTCAAGGTCAGGCTGAAGGTCAGGGTCAAGGTCAAGGTCAGGGTGGAGGTCAGGGTCAGGGTCAAGGTCAGAGTGACGGTCAGGTTCCGGGTCAAGGTCAGGGTGGAGGTCAGGGTCAAAGTCAAGGTCAGGGTGGAGGTCAGGTTCAGGGTCAAGGTCAGGCTGAAGGTCAGGGTCTAGGTCAAGGTCAGGGCGGAGGTCAGGGTCAGGTTCGAGGTCAGGGTGGAGGTCAGGGTCAGGGTCAAGGTCAGGGTGGAGGTCAGGGTCCAAGTCAAGGACAGGGTGGAGGTCAGGGTCTAGGTCAAGGTCAGGGCGGAGGTCAGGGTCAGGTTCGAGGTCAGGGTGGAGGTCAGGGTCAGGGTCAAGGTCAGGGTGGAGGTCAGGGTCAGGGTCAAGGTCAGGGTGAAGGTCAGGGTCAGGGTCAAGGTCAGGGTATAGGTCAGGGTCAGGGTCAATGTAGGGGTGGAGGTCAGGGTCACAGTCAAGGTCAGGGTCGAGGTCAAGGTCAGAGTCAAGGTGAGAGTGAAGGTCAGGGTCAGGGTCAAGGTCAGGGTATAGGTCAGGGTCAGGGTCAATGTAGGGGTGGAGGTCAGGGTCACAGTCAAGGTCAGGGTGGAGGTCAGGGTCAGAGTTAAGGTCAGAGTGGAGGTCAGGCTCAGGGTCAAGGTCAGGGTGGAGGTCAGGGTCAGCGTCAAGGTCAGGGTAGAGGTCAGGGTCAAGGTCAAGGTCAGGGTGGAGGTCAGGGTCAAAGTCAAGGTCAGGGTGGAGGTCAGGTTCAGGGTCAAGGTGAGGGTGGAGGTCAGGGTCAAAGTCAAGGTCAGGGTGGAGGTCAGGTTCAGGGTCAAGGTCAGGCTGAAGGTCAGGGTCTAGGTCAAGGTCAGGGCGGAGGTCAGGGTCAGGTTCAAGGTCAGAGTGGAGGTCAGGGTGGAGGTCAGGGTCAGGGTCAAGGTCAGGGTGAAGGTCAGGGTGGAGGTCGGAGTCGGGGTCAAGGTCAGGGTGGAGGTCAGGGTCAAAGTCAAGGTCAGGGTGGAGGTCAGGTTCAGGGTCAAGGTCAGGCTGAAGGTCAGGGTGTAGGTTAAGGTCAGGGCGGAGGTCAGGGTCAGGTTCAAGGTCAGAGTGGAGGTCAGGGTGAAGGTCAGAGTCGAGGTCAAGGTCAGGGTGGAGGTCAGGTTCAGGGTCAAGGTCAGGGTGAAGGTCAGGGTCAAGGTCAAGGTCAGGGTGAAGGTCAGGGTCAAGGTCAAGGTCAGGGTGGAGGTCAAGGTCAGGGTGAAGGTCAGGGTCAAGGTCAAGGTCAGAGCGGAGGTCAGGGTCAGGTTCAAGGTCAGAGTGGAGGTCAGGGTGAAGGTCAGGGTCAGGGTCAAGGTCAGGGTGAAGGTCAGGGTCAGGGTCAAGGTCAGGGTGGAGGTCAGGGTCAGGGTCAAGGTCAGGGTGGAGGTCAGGGTCAGAGTCAAGGTCAGCGTGGAGGTCAGGGTCAGGGTCAAGGTCAGGGAGGAGGTCAGGGTCAGGGTCAAGGTCAGGGTGGAGGTCAGGGTCAGAGTCAAGGTCAGAGTGGAGGTCAGGGTCAGGAACAAGGTCTGGGTGGAGGTCAGGGTCACAGTCAAGGTCAGGGTGGAGGTCAGGGAGGAGGTCAGGGTCAGGGTGGAGGTCAAGGTCAAGGTCAAGGTCAGGGTGGAGGTCAGGGTCGGGGTCAAGGTCAGGGTGGATGTCAGGGTGAAGGTCAGGGTTGGGGTCAAGGTCAGGGTGGAGGTCAGGGTCAGCGTCAAGGTCAGGGTGGAGGTCAGGGTCAGGGTCAGAGTCAGAGATGAGGTCAGGGTCAAGGTCAAGGTCAAGGAGGAGGTCAGGGTCAGAGTCAAGGTCAGGGTGGAGCTCAGGGTTAGGGTCAAGGTCAGGGTGGAGGTCAGGGTCAGCGTCAAGGTCAGGGTGGAGGTCAGGGTCAGGGTCAGAGTCAGGGTGGAGGTCAGGGTCAAGGTCAAGGTCAAGGAGGAGGTCAGGGTCAGAGTCAAGGTCAGGGTGGAGGTCAGGGTCAGGGTCAAGGTCAGGGTGAAGGTCAGGGTCAGGGTCAAGGTCAGGGTATGGGTCAGGGTCAGGGTCAATGTAGGGGTGGAGGTCAGGGTCACAGTCAAGGTCAGGGTGGAGGTCAGGGTCAGAGTCAAGGTCAGAGTGAAGGTCAGGGTCAGGGTCAAGGTCAGGGTATAGGTCAGGATCAGGGTCAATGTAGGGGTGGAGGTCAGGGTCACAGTCAAGGTCAGGGTGGAGGTCAGGGTCAGAGTTAAGGTCAGAGTGGAGGTCAGGGTCAGGGTCAAGGTCAGGTTGAAGGTCGGGGTCAGGGTCAAGGTCAGGTTGCAGGTCAGGGTCAGGGTCAAGGTCAGGGTAGAGGTCAGGGTCAAGGTCGAGGTCAGGGTGGAGCTCAGGGTTAGGGTCAAGGTCAGGGTGGAGGTCAGGGTCAGCGTCAAGGTCAGGGTAGAGGTCAGGGTCAAGGTCGAGGTCAGGGTGAAGGTCAGGGTCAAAGTCAAGGTCAGGGTGGAGGTCAGGTTCAGGGTCAAGGTGAGGGTGGAGGTCAGGGTCAAAGTCAAGGTCAGGTTGGAGGTCAGGTTCAGGGTCAAGGTCAGGCTGAAGGTCAGGGTCTAGGTCAAGGTCAGGGCGGAGGTCAGGGTCAGGTTCAAGGTCAGAGTGGAGGTCAGGGTGGAGGTCAGGGTCAGGGTCAACGTCAGGGTGAAGGTCAGGGTGGAGGTCAGAGTCGGGGTCAAGGTCAGGGTGAAGGTCAGGGTCAAGGTCAAGGTCAGGGTGGAGGTCAGGGTCAGGGTCAAGGTCAGGGTGGAGGTTATGGTCAAAGTCAAGGTCAGGGTGGAGGTCAGGGTCAGAGTCAAGGTCAGGCTGAAGGTCAGGGTCAAGGTCAAGGTCAGGGTGGAGGTCAGGGTCAGGGTCAAGGTCAGAGTGACGGTCAGGTTCCGGGTCAAGGTCAGGGTGGAGGTCAGGGTCAAAGTCAAGGTCAGGGTGGAGGTCAGGTTCAGGGTCAAGGTCAGGCTGAAGGTCAGGGTCTAGGTCAAGGTCAGGGCGGAGGTCAGGGTCAGGTTCGAGGTCAGGGTGGAGGTCAGGGTCAGGGTCAAGGTCAGGGTGGAGGTCAGGGTCCAAGTCAAGGACAGGGTGGAGGTCAGGGTCAGGGTCAGAGTCAGGGTGGAGGTCAGGGTCAAGGTCAAGGTCAAGGAGGAGGTCAGGGTCAGAGTCAAGGTCAGGGTGGAGGTCAGGGTCAGGGTCAAGGTCAGGGTGAAGGTCAGGGTCAGGGTCAAGGTCAGGGTATAGGTCAGGGTCAGGGTCAATGTAGGGGTGGAGGTCAGGGTCACAGTCAAGGTCAGGGTCGAGGTCAAGGTCAGAGTCAAGGTGAGAGTGAAGGTCAGGGTCAGGGTCAAGGTCAGGGTATAGGTCAGGGTCAGGGTCAATGTAGGGGTGGAGGTCAGGGTCACAGTCAAGGTCAGGGTGGAGGTCAGGGTCAGAGTTAAGGTCAGAGTGGAGGTCAGGCTCAGGGTCAAGGTCAGGGTGGAGGTCAGGGTCAGCGTCAAGGTCAGGGTAGAGGTCAGGGTCAAGGTCAAGGTCAGGGTGGAGGTCAGGGTCAAAGTCAAGGTCAGGGTGGAGGTCAGGTTCAGGGTCAAGGTGAGGGTGGAGGTCAGGGTCAAAGTCAAGGTCAGGGTGGAGGTCAGGTTCAGGGTCAAGGTCAGGCTGAAGGTCAGGGTCTAGGTCAAGGTCAGGGCGGAGGTCAGGGTCAGGTTCAAGGTCAGAGTGGAGGTCAGGGTGGAGGTCAGGGTCAGGGTCAAGGTCAGGGTGAAGGTCAGGGTGGAGGTCGGAGTCGGGGTCAAGGTCAGGGTGGAGGTCAGGGTCAAAGTCAAGGTCAGGGTGGAGGTCAGGTTCAGGGTCAAGGTCAGGCTGAAGGTCAGGGTCTAGGTTAAGGTCAGGGCGGAGGTCAGGGTCAGGTTCAAGGTCAGAGTGGAGGTCAGGGTGAAGGTCAGAGTCAAGGTCAAGGTCAGGGTGAAGGTCAGGGTCAAGGTCAAGGTCAGGGTAGGGGTCAAGGTCAGGGTGAAGGTCAGGGTCAAGGTCAAGGTCAGAGCGGAGGTCAGGGTCAGGTTCAAGGTCAGAGTGGAGGTCAGGGTGAAGGTCAGGGTCAGGGTCAAGGTCAGGGTGAAGGTCAGGGTCAGGGTCAAGGTCAGGGTGGAGGTCAGGGTCAGGGTCAAGGTCAGGGTGGAGGTCAGGGTCAGAGTCAAGGTCAGCGTGGAGGTCAGGGTCAGGGTCAAGGTCAGGGAGGAGGTCAGGGTCAGGGTCAAGGTCAGGGTGGAGGTCAGGGTCAGAGTCAAGGTCAGAGTGGAGGTCAGGGTCAGGAACAAGGTCTGGGTGGAGGTCAGGGTCACAGTCAAGGTCAGGGTGGAGGTCAGGGAGGAGGTCAGGGTCAGGGTGGAGGTCAAGGTCAAGGTCAAGGTCAGGGTGGAGGTCAGGGTCGGGGTCAAGGTCAGGGTGGATGTCAGGGTGAAGGTCAGGGTTGGGGTCAAGGTCAGGGTGGAGGTCAGGGTCAGCGTCAAGGTCAGGGTGGAGGTCAGGGTCAGGGTCAGAGTCAGAGATGAGGTCAGGGTCAAGGTCAAGGTCAAGGAGGAGGTCAGGGTCAGAGTCAAGGTCAGGGTGGAGCTCAGGGTTAGGGTCAAGGGCAGGGTGGAGGTCAGGGTCAGCGTCAAGGTCAGGGTGGAGGTCAGGGTCAGGGTCAGAGTCAGGGTGGAGGTCAGGGTCAAGGTCAAGGTCAAGGAGGAGGTCAGGGTCAGAGTCAAGGTCAGGGTGGAGGTCAGGGTCAGGGTCAAGGTCAGGGTGAAGGTCAGGGTCAGGGTCAAGGTCAGGGTATAGGTCAGGGTCAGGGTCAATGTAGGGGTGGAGGTCAGGGTCACAGTCAAGGTCAGGGTGGAGGTCAGGGTCAGAGTCAAGGTCAGAGTGAAGGTCAGGGTCAGGGTCAAGGTCAGGGTATAGGTCAGGATCAGGGTCAATGTAGGGGTGGAGGTCAGGGTCAAAGTCAAGGTCAGGGTGGAGGTCAGGTTCAGGGTCAAGGTGAGGGTGGAGGTCAGGGTCAAAGTCAAGGTCAGGTTGGAGGTCAGGTTCAGGGTCAAGGTCAGGCTGAAGGTCAGGGTCTAGGTCAAGGTCAGGGCGGAGGTCAGGGTCAGGTTCAAGGTCAGAGTGGAGGTCAGGGTGGAGGTCAGGGTCAGGGTCAACGTCAGGGTGAAGGTCAGGGTGGAGGTCAGAGTCGGGGTCAAGGTCAGGGTGAAGGTCAGGGTCAAGGTCAAGGTCAGGGTGGAGGTCAGGGTCAGGGTCAAGGTCAGGGTGGAGGTTATGGTCAAAGTCAAGGTCAGGGTGGAGGTCAGGGTCAGAGTCAAGGTCAGGCTGAAGGTCAGGGTCAAGGTCAAGGTCAGGGTGGAGGTCAGGGTCAGGGTCAAGGTCAGAGTGACGGTCAGGTTCCGGGTCAAGGTCAGGGTGGAGGTCAGGGTCAAAGTCAAGGTCAGGGTGGAGGTCAGGTTCAGGGTCAAGGTCAGGCTGAAGGTCAGGGTCTAGGTCAAGGTCAGGGCGGAGGTCAGGGTCAGGTTCGAGGTCAGGGTGGAGGTCAGGGTCAGGGTCAAGGTCAGGGTGGAGGTCAGGGTCCAAGTCAAGGACAGGGTGGAGGTCAGGGTCAGGGTCAGAGTCAGGGTGGAGGTCAGGGTCAAGGTCAAGGTCAAGGAGGAGGTCAGGGTCAGAGTCAAGGTCAGGGTGGAGGTCAGGGTCAGGGTCAAGGTCAGGGTGAAGGTCAGGGTCAGGGTCAAGGTCAGGGTATAGGTCAGGGTCAGGGTCAATGTAGGGGTGGAGGTCAGGGTCACAGTCAAGGTCAGGGTGGAGGTCAAGGTCAGAGTCAAGGTGAGAGTGAAGGTCAGGGTCAGGGTCAAGGTCAGGGTATAGGTCAGGGTCAGGGTCAATGTAGGGGTGGAGGTCAGGGTCACAGTCAAGGTCAGGGTGGAGGTCAGGGTCAGAGTTAAGGTCAGAGTGGAGGTCAGGGTCAGGGTCAAGGTCAGGGTGAAGGTCAGGGTCAGGGTCAAGGTCAGGTTGAAGGTCAGGGTCAGGGTCAAGGTCAGGGTAGAGGTCAGGGTCAAGGTCGAGGTCAGGGTGGAGCTCAGGGTTAGGGTCAAGGTCAGGGTGGAGGTCAGGGTCAGCGTCAAGGTCAGGGTAGAGGTCAGGGTCAAGGTCGAGGTCAGGGTGGAGGTCAGGGTCAAAGTCAAGGTCAGGGTGGAGGTCAGGTTCAGGGTCTAGGTGAGGGTGGAGGTCAGGGTCAAAGTCAAGGTCAGGGTGGAGGTCAGGTTCAGGGTCAAGGTCAGGCTGAAGGTCAGGGTCTAGGTCAAGGTCAGGGCGGAGGTCAGGGTCAAAGTCAAGGTCAGGGTGGAGGTCAGGGTCAGAGTCAAGGTCAGGCTGAAGGTCAGGGTCAAGGTCAAGGTCAGGGTGGAGGTCAGGGTCAGGGTCAAGGTCAGAGTGACGGTCAGGTTCCGGGTCAAGGTCAGGGTGGAGGTCAAGTTCAAAGTCAAGGTCAGGGTGAAGGTCAGGTTCAGGGTCAAGGTCAGGCTGAAGGTCAGGGTCCAGGTCAAGGTCAGGGTGGAGGTCAGGGTCAGAGTTAAGGTCAGAGTGGAGGTCAGGGTCAGGGTCAAGGTCAGGGTGAAGGTCAGGGTCAGGGTCAAGGTCAGGTTGAAGGTCAGGGTCAGGGTCAAGGTCAGGGTAGAGGTCAGGGTCAAGGTCGAGGTCAGGGTGGAGCTCAGGGTTAGGGTCAAGGTCAGGGTGGAGGTCAGGGTCAGCGTCAAGGTCAGGGTAGAGGTCAGGGTCAATGTCAAGGTCAGGGTGGAGGTCAGGGTCGAAGTCAAGGTCAGGGTGGAGTTCAGGGTCAGGGTCAAGGTCAGGGTGAAGGTCAGGGTGAAGGTCAGAGTCGGGGTCAAAGTCAGGGTGAAGGTCAGGTTTGGGGTCAAGGTCAGGGTGGATGTCAGGGTGGAGGTCAGGGTCAGGGTCAAGGTCAGGGTGGGGGTCAGGTTCCGGGTCAAGGTCAGGGTGAAGGTAAGAGACAAAGTCAAGGTCAGGGTGGAGGTCAGGGTCAAAGTCAAGGTCAGGCTGAAGGTCAGGGTCAAAGTCAAGGTCGAGGCGAAGGTCAGGGTCAGGTTCAAGGTCAGGGTGGAGGTCAGGGTGGAGGTCAAGGTCAGGGTGGAGGTCAGGGTCAGGGTCAAGGTCAGGGTATAGGTCAGGATCAGGGTCAATGTAGGAGTAGAGGTCAGGGTAACAGTCAAGGTCAGGGTGGAGGTCAGGGTCAGAGTCAAGGTCAGAGTGGAGGTCAGGGTCAGGAACAAGGTCGGGGTGGAGGTCAGGGTCACAGTCAAGGTCAGGGTGAAGGTCATGGAGGAGGTCAGGGTCAGGGTCAAGGTCAGGGTGAAGGTCAGGGTCAGGGTCAAGGTCAGGGTGGAGGTCAGGGTCAGGGTCGAAGTCAGGGTGGAGGTCAGGGTCAGAGTCAAGGTCAGAGTGGAGGTCAGGGTCAGGGTCAAGGTCAGGGTGAAGGTCAGGGTCAGGGTCAAGGTCAGGGTGGAGGTCAGGGTCAGGGTCAAGGTCAGAGTAGAGGTCAGGTTCTGGGTCAAGGTCAGGGTGGAGGTCAGGGTCAAAGTCAAGGTCAGGGTGGAGGTCAGGGTCAGGGTCAAGGTCAGGGTGGAGGTCAGAGAGGAGGTCAGGGTCAGGGTCACGGTCAGGGTGGAGGTCAGGGACAGGGTCAAGGTCAGGTTGGAGGTCAGGATTAGGGTCAAGGTCAGGGTGGAGGTCAGGGTCAAAGTCTAGGTCAGGGTGGAGGTCAGGGTGGAGGTCTGGGTCAGGGTCAAGGTCAGGGTGAAAGTCAGGGTCAAGGTCAAGGTCAGGGTATAGGTCAGGGTATAGGTCAGGGTCAGGGTCAATGTAGGGGTGGAGGTCAGGGTCTAGGTCAAGGTCAGGGCGGAGGTCAGGGTCAGGTTCAAGGTCAGAGTGGAGGTCAGGGTGGAGGTCAGGGTCAGGGTCAAGGTCAGGGTGGAGGTCAGGGTTGGGGTCAAGGTCAGGGTGGAGGTCAGGGTCAGCGTCAAGGTCAGGTTGGAGGTCAGGGTCAGGGTCAAGGTCAGAGTAGAGGTCAGGTTCCGGGTCAAGGTCAGGGTGGAGGTCAGGGTCAAAGTCTAGGTCAGGGTGGAGGTCTGGGTCAGGGTCAAGGTCAGGGTGGAGGTCAGGGTCAAGGTCAAGGTCAGGGTATAGGTCAGGGACAGGGTCAATGTAGGGGTGGAGGTCAGGGTCACAGTCAAGGTCAGGGTGGAGGTCAGGGTCAGAGTTAAGGTCAGAGTGGAGGTCAGGGTCAGGGTCAAGGTCAGGGTGAAGGTCAGGGTCAGGGTCAAGGTCAGGTTGAAGGTCAGGGTCAGGGTCAAGGTCAGGGTAGAGGTCAGGGTCAAGGTCGAGGTCAGGGTGGAGCTCAGGGTTAGGGTCAAGGTCAGGGTGGAGGTCAGGGTCAGCGTCAAGGTCAGGGTAGAGGTCAGGGTCAAGGTCAAGGTCAGGGTGGAGGTCAGGGTCAAAGTCAAGGTCAGGGTGGAAGTCAGGTTCAGGGTCAAGGTGAGGGTGGAGGTCAGGGTCAAAGTCAAGGTCAGGGTGGAGGTCAGGTTCAGGGTCAAGGTCAGGCTGAAGGTCAGGGTCTAGGTCAAGGTCAGGGCGGAGGTCAGGGTCAGGTTCAAGGTCAGAGTGGAGGTCAGGGTGGAGGTCAGGGTCAGGGTCAAGGTCAGGGTGAAGGTCAGGGTGGAGGTCGGAGTCGGGGTCAAGGTCAGGGTGGAGGTCAGGGTCAAAGTCAAGGTCAGGGTGGAGGTCAGGTTCAGGGTCAAGGTCAGGCTGAAGGTCAGGGTGTAGGTTAAGGTCAGGGCGGAGGTCAGGGTCAGGTTCAAGGTCAGAGTGGAGGTCAGGGTGAAGGTCAGAGTCGAGGTCAAGGTCAGGGTGGAGGTCAGGTTCAGGGTCAAGGTCAGGGTGAAGGTCAGGGTCAAGGTCAAGGTCAGGGTGAAGGTCAGGGTCAAGGTCATGGTCAGGGTGGAGGTCAAGGTCAGGGTGAAGGTCAGGGTCAAGGTCAAGGTCAGAGCGGAGGTCAGGGTCAGGTTCAAGGTCAGAGTGGAGGTCAGGGTGAAGGTCAGGGTCAGGGTCAAGGTCAGGGTGAAGGTCAGGGTCAGGGTCAAGGTCAGGGTGGAGGTCAGGGTCAGGGTCAAGGTCAGGGTGGAGGTCAGGGTCAGAGTCAAGGTCAGCGTGGAGGTCAGGGTCAGGGTCAAGGTCAGGGAGGAGGTCAGGGTCAGGGTCAAGGTCAGGGTGGAGGTCAGGGTCAGAGTCAAGGTCAGAGTGGAGGTCAGGGTCAGGAACAAGGTCTGGGTGGAGGTCAGGGTCACAGTCAAGGTCAGGGTGGAGGTCAGGGAGGAGGTCAGGGTCAGGGTGGAGGTCAAGGTCAAGGTCAAGGTCAGGGTGGAGGTCAGGGTCGGGGTCAAGGTCAGGGTGGATGTCAGGGTAAAGGTCAGGGTTGGGGTCAAGGTCAGGGTGGAGGTCAGGGTCAGCGTCAAGGTCAGGGTGGAGGTCAGGGTCAGGGTCAGAGTCAGAGATGAGGTCAGGGTCAAGGTCAAGGTCAAGGAGGAGGTCAGGGTCAGAGTCAAGGTCAGGGTGGAGCTCAGGGTTAGGGTCAAGGTCAGGGTGGAGGTCAGGGTCAGCGTCAAGGTCAGGGTGGAGGTCAGGGTCAGGGTCAGAGTCAGGGTGGAGGTCAGGGTCAAGGTCAAGGTCAAGGAGGAGGTCAGGGTCAGAGTCAAGGTCAGGGTGGAGGTCAGGGTCAGGGTCAAGGTCAGGGTGAAGGTCAGGGTCAGGGTCAAGGTCAGGGTATAGGTCAGGGTCAGGGTCAATGTAGGGGTGGAGGTCAGGGTCACAGTCAAGGTCAGGGTGGAGGTCAGGGTCAGAGTCAAGGTCAGAGTGAAGGTCAGGGTCAGGGTCAAGGTCAGGGTATAGGTCAGGATCAGGGTCAATGTAGGGGTGGAGGTCAGGGTCACAGTCAAGGTCAGGGTGGAGGTCAGGGTCAGAGTTAAGGTCAAAGTGGAGGTCAGGGTCAGGGTCAAGGTCAGGTTGAAGGTCGGGGTCAGGGTCAAGGTCAGGTTGAAGGTCAGGGTCAGGGTCAAGGTCAGGGTAGAGGTCAGGGTCAAGGTCGAGGTCAGGGTGGAGCTCAGGGTTAGGGTCAAGGTCAGGGTGGAGGTCAGGGTCAGCGTCAAGGCCAGGGTAGAGGTCAGGGTCAAGGTCGAGGTCAGGGTGAAGGTCAGGGTCAAAGTCAAGGTCAGGGTGGAGGTCAGGTTCAGGGTCAAGGTGAGGGTGGAGGTCAGGGTCAAAGTCAAGGTCAGGTTGGAGGTCAGGTTCAGGGTCAAGGTCAGGCTGAAGGTCAGGGTCTAGGTCAAGGTCAGGGCGGAGGTCAGGGTCAGGTTCAAGGTCAGAGTGGAGGTCAGGGTGGAGGTCAGGGTCAGGGTCAACGTCAGGGTGAAGGTCAGGGTGGAGGTCAGAGTCGGGGTCAAGGTCAGGGTGAAGGTCAGGGTCAAGGTCAAGGTCAGGGTGGAGGTCAGGGTCAGCGTCAAGGTCAGGGTGAAGGTTATGGTCAAAGTCAAGGTCAGGGTGGAGGTCAGGGTCAGAGTCAAGGTCAGGGTGAAGGTCAGGGTCAAGGTCAAGGTCAGGGTGGAGGTCAGGGTCAGCGTCAAGGTCAGGGTGAAGGTTATGGTCAAAGTCAAGGTCAGGGTGGAGGTCAGGGTCAGAGTCAAGGTCAGGCTGAAGGTCAGGGTCAAGGTCAAGGTCAGGGTGGAGGTCAGGGTCAGGGTCAAGGTCAGAGTGACGGTCAGGTTCCGGGTCAAGGTCAGGGTGGAGGTCAGGGTCAAAGTCAAGGTCAGGGTAGAGGTCAGGTTCAGGGTCAAGGTCAGGCTGAAGGTCAGGGTCTAGGTCAAGGTCAGGGCGGAGGTCAGGGTCAGGTTCGAGGTCAGGGTGGAGGTCAGGGTCAGGGTCAAGGTCAGGGTGGAGGTCAGGGTCCAAGTCAAGGACAGGGTGGAGGTCAGGGTCAGGGTCAGAGTCAGGGTGGAGGTCAGGGTCAAGGTCAAGGTCAAGGAGGAGGTCAGGGTCAGAGTCAAGGTCAGGGTGGAGGTCAGGGTCAGGGTCAAGGTCAGGGTGAAGGTCAGGGTCAGGGTCAAGGTCAGGGTATAGGTCAGGGTCAGGGTCAATGTAGGGGTGGAGGTCAGGGTCACAGTCAAGGTCAGGGTGGAGGTCAAGGTCAGAGTCAAGGTGAGAGTGAAGGTCAGGGTCAGGGTCAAGGTCAGGGTATAGGTCAGGGTCAGGGTCAATGTAGGGGTGGAGGTCAGGGTCACAGTCAAGGTCAGGGTGGAGGTCAGGGTCAGAGTTAAGGTCAGAGTGGAGGTCAGGCTCAGGGTCAAGGTCAGGGTGGAGGTCAGGGTCAGCGTCAAGGTCAGGGTAGAGGTCAGGGTCAAGGTCAAGGTCAGGCCGGAGGTCAGGGTCAAAGTCAAGGTCAGGGTGGAGGTCAGGTTCAGGGTCAAGGTGAGGGTGGAGGTCAGGGTCAAAGTCAAGGTCAGGGTGGAGGTCAGGTTCATGGTCAAGGTCAGGCTGAAGGTCAGGGTCTAGGTCAAGGTCAGGGCGGAGGTCAGGGTCAGGTTCAAGGTCAGAGTGGAGGTCAGGGTGGAGGTCAGGGTCAGGGTCAAGGTCAGGGTGAAGGTCAGGGTGGAGGTCGGAGTCGGGGTCAAGGTCAGGGTGGAGGTCAGGGTCAAAGTCAAGGTCAGGGTGGAGGTCAGGTTCAGGGTCAAGGTCAGGCTGAAGGTCAGGGTCTAGGTTAAGGTCAGGGCGAAGGTCAGGGTCAGGTTCAAGGTCAGAGTGGAGGTCAGGGTGAAGGTCAGAGTCGAGATCAAGGTCAGGGTGGAGGTCAGGGTGAAGGTCAGGGTCAAGGTCAAGGTCAGGGTGAAGGTCAGGGTCAAGGTCAAGGTCAGGGTAGGGGTCAAGGTCAGGGTGAAGGTCAGGGTCAAGGTCAAGGTCAGAGCGGAGGTCAGGGTCACGGTCAAGGTCAGGGTGGAGGTCAGGGTCAGAGTCAAGGTCAGAGTGGAGGTCAGGGTCAGGAACAAGGTCTGGGTGGAGGTCAGGGTCACAGTCAAGGTCAGGGTGGAGGTCAGGGAGGAGGTCAGGGTCAGGGTGGAGGTCAAGGTCAAGGTCAAGGTCAGGGTGGAGGTCAGGGTCGGGGTCAAGGTCAGGGTGGATGTCAGGGTGAAGGTCAGGGTTGGGGTCAAGGTCAGGGTGGAGGTCAGGGTCAGCGTCAAGGTCAGGGTGAAGGTCAGGGTCAGGGTCAGAGTCAGAGATGAGGTCAGGGTCAAGGTCAAGGTCAAGGAGGAGGTCAGGGTCAGAGTCAAGGTCAGGGTGGAGCTCAGGGTTAGGGTCAAGGGCAGGGTGGAGGTCAGGGTCAGCGTCAAAGTCAGGGTGGAGGTCAGGGTCAGGGTCAGAGTCAGGGTGGAGGTCAGGGTCAAGGTCAAGGTCAAGGAGGAGGTCAGGGTCAGAGTCAAGGTCAGGGTGGAGGTCAGGGTCAGGGTCAAGGTCAGGGTGAAGGTCAGGGTCAGGGTCAAGGTCAGGGTATACGTCAGGGTCAGGGTCAATGTAGGGGTGGAGGTCAGGGTCACAGTCAAGGTCAGGGTGGAGGTCAGGGTCAGAGTCAAGGTCAGAGTGAAGGTCAGGGTCAGGGTCAAGGTCAGGGTATAGGTCAGGATCAGGGTCAATGTAGGGGTGGAGGTCAGGGTCACAGTCAAGGTCAGGGTGGAGGTCAGGGTCAGAGTTAAGGTCAGAGTGGAGGTCAGGGTCAGGGTCAAGGTCAGGGTGAAGGTCAGGGTCAGGGTCAAGGTCAGGTTGAAGGTCAGGGTCAGGGTCAAGGTCAGGGTAGAGGTCAGGGTCAAGGTCGAGGTCAGGGTGGAGCTCAGGGTTAGGGTCAAGGTCAGGGTGGAGGTCAGGGTCAGCGTCAAGGTCAGGGTAGAGGTCAGGGTCAAGGTCGAGGTCAGGGTGAAGGTCAGGGTCAAAGTCAAGGTCAGGGCGGAGGTCAGGGTCAGGTTCAAGGTCAGAGTGGAGGTCAGGGTGGAGGTCAGGGTCAGGGTCAACGTCAGGGTGAAGGTCAGGGTGGAGGTCAGAGTCGGGGTCAAGGTCAGGGTGAAGGTCAGGGTCAAGGTCAAGGTCAGGGTGGAGGTCAGGGTCAGGGTCAAGGTCAGGGTGGAGGTTATGGTCAAAGTCAAGGTCAGGGTGGAGGTCAGGGTCAGAGTCAAGGTCAGGCTGAAGGTCAGGGTCAAGGTCAAGGTCAGGGTGGAGGTCAGGGTCAGGGTCAAGGTCAGAGTGACGGTCAGGTTCCGGGTCAAGGTCAGGGTGGAGGTCAGGGTCAAAGTCAAGGTCAGGGTGGAGGTCAGGTTCAGGGTCAAGGTCAGGCTGAAGGTCAGGGTCTAGGTCAAGGTCAGGGCGGAGGTCAGGGTCAGGTTCGAGGTCAGGGTGGAGGTCAGGGTCAGGGTCAAGGTCAGGGTGGAGGTCAGGGTCCAAGTCAAGGACAGGGTGGAGGTCAGGGTCAGGGTCAGAGTCAGGGTGGAGGTCAGGGTCAAGGTCAAGGTCAAGGAGGAGGTCAGGGTCAGAGTCAAGGTCAGGGTGGAGGTCAGGGTCAGGGTCAAGGTCAGGGTGAAGGTCAGGGTCAGGGTCAAGGTCAGGGTATAGGTCAGGGTCAGGGTCAATGTAGGGGTGGAGGTCAGGGTCACAGTCAAGGTCAGGGTGGAGGTCAAGGTCAGAGTCAAGGTGAGAGTGAAGGTCAGGGTCAGGGTCAAGGTCAGGGTATAGGTCAGGGTCAGGGTCAATGTAGGGGTGGAGGTCAGGGTCACAGTCAAGGTCAGGGTGGAGGTCAGGGTCAGAGTTAAGGTCAGAGTGGAGGTCAGGGTCAGGGTCAAGGTCAGGGTGAAGGTCAGGGTCAGGGTCAAGGTCAGGTTGAAGGTCAGGGTCAGGGTCAAGGTCAGGGTAGAGGTCAGGGTCAAGGTCGAGGTCAGGGTGGAGCTCAGGGTTAGGGTCAAGGTCAGGGTGGAGGTCAGGGTCAGCGTCAAGGTCAGGGTAGAGGTCAGGGTCAAGGTCGAGGTCAGGGTGGAGGTCAGGGTCAAAGTCAAGGTCAGGGTGGAGGTCAGGTTCAGGGTCTAGGTGAGGGTGGAGGTCAGGGTCAAAGTCAAGGTCAGGGTGGAGGTCAGGTTCAGGGTCAAGGTCAGGCTGAAGGTCAGGGTCTAGGTCAAGGTCAGGGCGGAGGTCAGGGTCAAAGTCAAGGTCAGGGTGGAGGTCAGGGTCAGAGTCAAGGTCAGGCTGAAGGTCAGGGTCAAGGTCAAGGTCAGGGTGGAGGTCAGGGTCAGGGTCAAGGTCAGAGTGACGGTCAGGTTCCGGGTCAAGGTCAGGGTGGAGGTCAAGTTCAAAGTCAAGGTCAGGGTGAAGGTCAGGTTCAGGGTCAAGGTCAGGCTGAAGGTCAGGGTCCAGGTCAAGGTCAGGGTGGAGGTCAGGGTCAGAGTTAAGGTCAGAGTGGAGGTCAGGGTCAGGGTCAAGGTCAGGGTGAAGGTCAGGGTCAGGGTCAAGGTCAGGTTGAAGGTCAGGGTCAGGGTCAAGGTCAGGGTAGAGGTCAGGGTCAAGGTCGAGGTCAGGGTGGAGCTCAGGGTTAGGGTCAAGGTCAGGGTGGAGGTCAGGGTCAGCGTCAAGGTCAGGGTAGAGGTCAGGGTCAATGTCAAGGTCAGGGTGGAGGTCAGGGTCGAAGTCAAGGTCAGGGTGGAGGTCAGGTTCAGGGTCAAGGTGAGGGTAGAGGTCGGGGTCAAAGTCAAGGTCAGGGTGGAGGTCAGGTTCAGGGTCAAGGTCAGGCTGAAGGTTAGGGTCTAGGTCAAGGTCAGGGCGGAGGTCAGGGTCAGGTTCAAGGTCAGAGTGGAGGTCAGGGTGGAGGTCAGGGTCAGGGTCAAGGTCAGGGTGAAGGTCAGGGTCAGGGTCAAGGTCAGGGTGGAGGTCAGGGTCAGGGTCAAGGTCAGGGTGGAGGTCAGGGTCAGAGTCAAGGTCAGCGTGGAGGTCAGGGTCAGGGTCAAGGTCAGGGAGGAGGTCAGGGTCAGGGTCAAGGTCAGGGTGGAGGTCAGGGTCAGAGTCAAGGTCAGGGTGGAGGTCAGGGTCAGAGTTGAGGTCAGAGTGGAGGTCAGGGTCAGGGTCAAGGTCAGGGTGAAGGTCAGGGTCAGGGTCAAGGTCAGGCTGAAGGTCAGGGTCTAGGTTAAGGTCAGGGCGGAGGTCAGGGTCAGGTTCAAGGTCAGAGTGGAGGTCAGGGTGAAGGTCAGAGTCGAGGTCAAGGTCAGGGTGGAGGTCAGGTTCAGGGTCAAGGTCAGGGTGAAGGTCAGGGTCAAGGTCAAGGTCAGGGTGAAGGTCAGGGTCAAGGTCAAGGTCAGGGTGGAGGTCAAGGTCAGGGTGAAGGTCAGAGTCAAGGTCAAGGTCAGAGCGGAGGTCAGGGTCAGGTTCAAGGTCAGAGTGGAGGTCAGGGTGAAGGTCAGGGTCAGGGTCAAGGTCAGGGTGAAGGTCAGGGTCAGGGTCAAGGTCAGGGTGGAGGTCAGGGTCAGGGTCAAGGTCAGGGTGGAGGTCAGGGTCAGAGTCAAGGTCAGCGTGGAGGTCAGGGTCAGGGTCAAGGTCAGGGAGGAGGTCAGGGTCAGGGTCAAGGTCAGGGTGGAGGTCAGGGTCAGAGTCAAGGTCAGAGTGGAGGTCAGGGTCAGGAACAAGGTCTGGGTGGAGGTCAGGGTCACAGTCAAGGTCAGGGTGGAGGTCAGGGAGGAGGTCAGGGTCAGGGTGGAGGTCAAGGTCAAGGTCAAGGTCAGGGTGGAGGTCAGGGTCGGGGTCAAGGTCAGGGTGGATGTCAGGGTGAAGGTCAGGGTTGGGGTCAAGGTCAGGGTGGAGGTCAGGGTCAGCGTCAAGGTCAGGGTGGAGGTCAGGGTCAGGGTCAGAGTCAGAGATGAGGTCAGGGTCAAGGTCAAGGTCAAGGAGGAGGTCAGGGTCAGAGTCAAGGTCAGGGTGGAGCTCAGGGTTAGGGTCAAGGTCAGGGTGGAGGTCAGGGTCAGCGTCAAGGTCAGGGTACAGGTCAGGGTCAAGGTCAAGGTCAGGGTGGAGGTCAGGGTCAAAGTCAAGGTCAGGGTGGAGGTCAGGTCCAGGGTCAAGGTGAGGGTGGAGGTCAGGGTCAAAGTCAAGGTCAGGGTGGAGGTCAGGTTCAGGGTCAAGGTCAGGCTGAAGGTCAGGGTCTAGGTCAAGGTCAGGGCGGAGGTCAGGGTCAGGTTCGAGGTCAGAGTGGAGGTCAGGGTGGAGGTCAGGGTCAGGGTCAAGGTCAGGGTGAAGGTCAGGGTGGAGGTCGGAGTCGGGGTCAAGGTCAGGGTGGAGGTCAGGGTCAAAGTCAAGGTCAGGGTGAAGGTCAGGTTCAGGGTCAAGGTCAGGCTGAAGGTCAGGGTCTAGGTTAAGGTCAGGGCGGAGGTCAGGGTCAGGTTCAAGGTCAGAGTGGAGGTCAGGGTGAAGGTCAGAGTCGAGGTCAAGGTCAGGGTGAAGGTCAGGTTCAGGGTCAAGGTCAGGGTGAAGGTCAGGGTCAAGGTCAAGGTCAGGGTGAAGGTCAGGGTCAAGGTCAAGGTCAGGGTGGAGGTCAAGGTCAGGGTGAAGGTCAGAGTCAAGGTCAAGGTCAGAGCGGAGGTCAGGGTCAGGTTCAAGGTCAGAGTGGAGGTCAGGGTGAAGGTCAGGGTCAGGGTCAAGGTCAGGGTGAAGGTCAGGGTCAGGGTCAAGGTCAGGGTGGAGGTCAGGGTCAGGGTCAAGGTCAGGGTGGAGGTCAGGGTCAGAGTCAAGGTCAGCGTGGAGGTCAGGGTCAGGGTCAAGGTCAGGGAGGAGGTCAGGGTCAGGGTCAAGGTCAGGGTGGAGGTCAGGGTCAGAGTCAAGGTCAGAGTGGAGGTCAGGGTCAGGAACAAGGTCTGGGTGGAGGTCAGGGTCACAGTCAAGGTCAGGGTGGAGGTCAGGGAGGAGGTCAGGGTCAGGGTGGAGGTCAAGGTCAAGGTCAAGGTCAGGGTGGAGGTCAGGGTCGGGGTCAAGGTCAGGGTGGATGTCAGGGTGAAGGTCAGGGTTGGGGTCAAGGTCAGGGTGGAGGTCAGGGTCAGCGTCAAGGTCAGGGTGGAGGTCAGGGTCAGGGTCAGAGTCAGAGATGAGGTCAGGGTCAAGGTCAAGGTCAAGGAGGAGGTCAGGGTCAGAGTCAAGGTCAGGGTGGAGCTCAGGGTTAGGGTCAAGGTCAGGGTGGAGGTCAGGGTCAGCGTCAAGGTCAGGGTGGAGGTCAGGGTCAGGGTCAGAGTCAGGGTGGAGGTCAGGGTCAAGGTCAAGGTCAAGGAGGAGGTCAGGGTCAGAGTCAAGGTCAGGGTGGAGGTCAGGGTCAGGGTCAAGGTCAGGGTGGAGGTCAGGGTCAGGGTCAAGGTCAGGGTATAGGTCAGGGTCAGGGTCAATGTAGGGGTGGAGGTCAGGGTCACAGTCAAGGTCAGGGTGGAGGTCAGGGTCAGAGTCAAGGTCAGAGTGAAGGTCAGGGTCAGGGTCAAGGTCAGGGTATAGGTCAGGGTCAGGGTCAATGTAGGGGTGGAGGTCAGGGTCACAGTCAAGGTCAGGGTGGAGGTCAAGGTCAGAGTCAAGGTGAGAGTGAAGGTCAGGGTCAGGGTCAAGGTCAGGGTATAGGTCAGGGTCAGGGTCAATGTAGGGGTGGAGGTCAGGGTCACAGTCAAGGTCAGGGTGGAGGTCAGGGTCAGAGTTAAGGTCAGAGTGGAGGTCAGGCTCAGGGTCAAGGTCAGGGTGGAGGTCAGGGTCAGCGTCAAGCTCAGGGTAGAGGTCAGGGTCAAGGTCAAGGTCAGGCCGGAGGTCAGGGTCAAAGTCAAGGTCAGGGTGGAGGTCAGGTTCAGGGTCAAGGTGAGGGTGGAGGTCAGGGTCAAAGTCAAGGTCAGGGTGGAGGTCAGGTTCATGGTCAAGGTCAGGCTGAAGGTCAGGGTCTAGGTCAAGGTCAGGGCGGAGGTCAGGGTCAGGTTCAAGGTCAGAGTGGAGGTCAGGGTGGAGGTCAGGGTCAGGGTCAAGGTCAGGGTGAAGGTCAGGGTGGAGGTCGGAGTCGGGGTCAAGGTCAGGGTGGAGGTCAGGGTCAAAGTCAAGGTCAGGGTGGAGGTCAGGTTCAGGGTCAAGGTCAGGCTGAAGGTCAGGGTCTAGGTTAAGGTCAGGGCGAAGGTCAGGGTCAGGTTCAAGGTCAGAGTGGAGGTCAGGGTGAAGGTCAGAGTCGAGATCAAGGTCAGGGTGGAGGTCAGGGTGAAGGTCAGGGTCAAGGTCAAGGTCAGGGTGAAGGTCAGGGTCAAGGTCAAGGTCAGGGTAGGGGTCAAGGTCAGGGTGAAGGTCAGGGTCAAGGTCAAGGTCAGAGCGGAGGTCAGGGTCAGGGTCAAGGTCAGGGTGGAGGTCAGGGTCAGAGTCAAGGTCAGAGTGGAGGTCAGGGTCAGGAACAAGGTCTGGGTGGAGGTCAGGGTCACAGTCAAGGTCAGGGTGGAGGTCAGGGTCAGGGTCAGAGTCAGGGTGGAGGTCAGGGTCAAGGTCAAGGTCAAGAAGGAGGTCAGGGTCAGAGTCAAGGTCAGGGTGGAGGTCAGGGTCAGGGTCAAGGTCAGGGTGAAGCTCAGGGTCAGGGTCGAGGTCAGGGTATACGTCAGGGTCAGGGTCAATGTAGGGGTGGAGGTCAGGGTCACAGTCAAGGTCAGGGTGGAGGTCAGGGTCAGAGTCAAGGTCAGAGTGAAGGTCAGGGTCAGGGTCAAGGTCAGGGTATAGGTCAGGATCAGGGTCAATGTAGGGGTGGAGGTCAGGGTCACAGTCAAGGTCAGGGTGGAGGTCAGGGTCAGAGTTAAGGTCAGAGTGGAGGTCAGGGTCAGGGTCAAGGTCAGGGTGAAGGTCAGGGTCAGGGTCAAGGTCAGGTTGAAGGTCAGGGTCAGGGTCAAGGTCAGGGTAGAGGTCAGGGTCAAGGTCGAGGTCAGGGTGGAGCTCAGGGTTAGGGTCAAGGTCAGGGTGGAGGTCAGGGTCAGCGTCAAGGTCAGGGTAGAGGTCAGGGTCAAGGTCGAGGTCAGGGTGAAGGTCAGGGTCAAAGTCAAGGTCAGGGCGGAGGTCAGGGTCAGGTTCAAGGTCAGAGTGGAGGTCAGGGTGGAGGTCAGGGTCAGGGTCAACGTCAGGGTGAAGGTCAGGGTGGAGGTCAGAGTCGGGGTCAAGGTCAGGGTGAAGGTCAGGGTCAAGGTCAAGGTCAGGGTGGAGGTCAGGGTCAGGGTCAAGGTCAGGGTGGAGGTTATGGTCAAAGTCAAGGTCAGGGTGGAGGTCAGGGTCAGAGTCAAGGTCAGGCTGAAGGTCAGGGTCAAGGTCAAGGTCAGGGTGGAGGTCAGGGTCAGGGTCAAGGTCAGAGTGACGGTCAGGTTCCGGGTCAAGGTCAGGGTGGAGGTCAGGGTCAAAGTCAAGGTCAGGGTGGAGGTCAGGTTCAGGGTCAAGGTCAGGCTGAAGGTCAGGGTCTAGGTCAAGGTCAGGGCGGAGGTCAGGGTCAGGTTCGAGGTCAGGGTGGAGGTCAGGGTCAGGGTCAAGGTCAGGGTGGAGGTCAGGGTCCAAGTCAAGGACAGGGTGGAGGTCAGGGTCAGGGTCAGAGTCAGGGTGGAGGTCAGGGTCAAGGTCAAGGTCAAGGAGGAGGTCAGGGTCAGAGTCAAGGTCAGGGTGGAGGTCAGGGTCAGGGTCAAGGTCAGGGTGAAGGTCAGGGTCAGGGTCAAGGTCAGGGTATAGGTCAGGGTCAGGGTCAATGTAGGGGTGGAGGTCAGGGTCACAGTCAAGGTCAGGGTGGAGGTCAAGGTCAGAGTCAAGGTGAGAGTGAAGGTCAGGGTCAGGGTCAAGGTCAGGGTATAGGTCAGGGTCAGGGTCAATGTAGGGGTGGAGGTCAGGGTCACAGTCAAGGTCAGGGTGGAGGTCAGGGTCAGAGTTAAGGTCAGAGTGGAGGTCAGGGTCAGGGTCAAGGTCAGGGTGAAGGTCAGGGTCAGGGTCAAGGTCAGGTTGAAGGTCAGGGTCAGGGTCAAGGTCAGGGTAGAGGTCAGGGTCAAGGTCGAGGTCAGGGTGGAGCTCAGGGTTAGGGTCAAGGTCAGGGTGGAGGTCAGGGTCAGCGTCAAGGTCAGGGTAGAGGTCAGGGTCAAGGTCGAGGTCAGGGTGGAGGTCAGGGTCAAAGTCAAGGTCAGGGTGGAGGTCAGGTTCAGGGTCTAGGTGAGGGTGGAGGTCAGGGTCAAAGTCAAGGTCAGGGTGGAGGTCAGGTTCAGGGTCAAGGTCAGGCTGAAGGTCAGGGTCTAGGTCAAGGTCAGGGCGGAGGTCAGGGTCAAAGTCAAGGTCAGGGTGGAGGTCAGGGTCAGAGTCAAGGTCAGGCTGAAGGTCAGGGTCAAGGTCAAGGTCAGGGTGGAGGTCAGGGTCAGGGTCAAGGTCAGAGTGACGGTCAGGTTCCGGGTCAAGGTCAGGGTGGAGGTCAAGTTCAAAGTCAAGGTCAGGGTGAAGGTCAGGTTCAGGGTCAAGGTCAGGCTGAAGGTCAGGGTCCAGGTCAAGGTCAGGGTGGAGGTCAGGGTCAGAGTTAAGGTCAGAGTGGAGGTCAGGGTCAGGGTCAAGGTCAGGGTGAAGGTCAGGGTCAGGGTCAAGGTCAGGTTGAAGGTCAGGGTCAGGGTCAAGGTCAGGGTAGAGGTCAGGGTCAAGGTCGAGGTCAGGGTGGAGCTCAGGGTTAGGGTCAAGGTCAGGGTGGAGGTCAGGGTCAGCGTCAAGGTCAGGGTAGAGGTCAGGGTCAATGTCAAGGTCAGGGTGGAGGTCAGGGTCGAAGTCAAGGTCAGGGTGGAGGTCAGGTTCAGGGTCAAGGTGAGGGTAGAGGTCGGGGTCAAAGTCAAGGTCAGGGTGGAGGTCAGGTTCAGGGTCAAGGTCAGGCTGAAGGTTAGGGTCTAGGTCAAGGTCAGGGCGGAGGTCAGGGTCAGGTTCAAGGTCAGAGTGGAGGTCAGGGTGGAGGTCAGGGTCAGGGTCAAGGTCAGGGTGAAGGTCAGGGTCAGGGTCAAGGTCAGGGTGGAGGTCAGGGTCAGGGTCAAGGTCAGGGTGGAGGTCAGGGTCAGAGTCAAGGTCAGCGTGGAGGTCAGGGTCAGGGTCAAGGTCAGGGAGGAGGTCAGGGTCAGGGTCAAGGTCAGGGTGGAGGTCAGGGTCAGAGTCAAGGTCAGGGTGGAGGTCAGGGTCAGAGTTGAGGTCAGAGTGGAGGTCAGGGTCAGGGTCAAGGTCAGGGTGAAGGTCAGGGTCAGGGTCAAGGTCAGGCTGAAGGTCAGGGTCTAGGTTAAGGTCAGGGCGGAGGTCAGGGTCAGGTTCAAGGTCAGAGTGGAGGTCAGGGTGAAGGTCAGAGTCGAGGTCAAGGTCAGGGTGGAGGTCAGGTTCAGGGTCAAGGTCAGGGTGAAGGTCAGGGTCAAGGTCAAGGTCAGGGTGAAGGTCAGGGTCAAGGTCAAGGTCAGGGTGGAGGTCAAGGTCAGGGTGAAGGTCAGAGTCAAGGTCAAGGTCAGAGCGGAGGTCAGGGTCAGGTTCAAGGTCAGAGTGGAGGTCAGGGTGAAGGTCAGGGTCAGGGTCAAGGTCAGGGTGAAGGTCAGGGTCAGGGTCAAGGTCAGGGTGGAGGTCAGGGTCAGGGTCAAGGTCAGGGTGGAGGTCAGGGTCAGAGTCAAGGTCAGCGTGGAGGTCAGGGTCAGGGTCAAGGTCAGGGAGGAGGTCAGGGTCAGGGTCAAGGTCAGGGTGGAGGTCAGGGTCAGAGTCAAGGTCAGAGTGGAGGTCAGGGTCAGGAACAAGGTCTGGGTGGAGGTCAGGGTCACAGTCAAGGTCAGGGTGGAGGTCAGGGAGGAGGTCAGGGTCAGGGTGGAGGTCAAGGTCAAGGTCAAGGTCAGGGTGGAGGTCAGGGTCGGGGTCAAGGTCAGGGTGGATGTCAGGGTGAAGGTCAGGGTTGGGGTCAAGGTCAGGGTGGAGGTCAGGGTCAGCGTCAAGGTCAGGGTGGAGGTCAGGGTCAGGGTCAGAGTCAGAGATGAGGTCAGGGTCAAGGTCAAGGTCAAGGAGGAGGTCAGGGTCAGAGTCAAGGTCAGGGTGGAGCTCAGGGTTAGGGTCAAGGTCAGGGTGGAGGTCAGGGTCAGCGTCAAGGTCAGGGTACAGGTCAGGGTCAAGGTCAAGGTCAGGGTGGAGGTCAGGGTCAAAGTCAAGGTCAGGGTGGAGGTCAGGTCCAGGGTCAAGGTGAGGGTGGAGGTCAGGGTCAAAGTCAAGGTCAGGGTGGAGGTCAGGTTCAGGGTCAAGGTCAGGCTGAAGGTCAGGGTCTAGGTCAAGGTCAGGGCGGAGGTCAGGGTCAGGTTCGAGGTCAGAGTGGAGGTCAGGGTGGAGGTCAGGGTCAGGGTCAAGGTCAGGGTGAAGGTCAGGGTGGAGGTCGGAGTCGGGGTCAAGGTCAGGGTGGAGGTCAGGGTCAAAGTCAAGGTCAGGGTGAAGGTCAGGTTCAGGGTCAAGGTCAGGCTGAAGGTCAGGGTCTAGGTTAAGGTCAGGGCGGAGGTCAGGGTCAGGTTCAAGGTCAGAGTGGAGGTCAGGGTGAAGGTCAGAGTCGAGGTCAAGGTCAGGGTGAAGGTCAGGTTCAGGGTCAAGGTCAGGGTGAAGGTCAGGGTCAAGGTCAAGGTCAGGGTGAAGGTCAGGGTCAAGGTCAAGGTCAGGGTGAAGGTCAGGGTCAGGGTCAAGGTCAGGTTGAAGGTCAGGGTCAGGGTCAAGGTCAGGGTAGAGGTCAGGGTCAAGGTCGAGGTCAGGGTGGAGCTCAGGGTTAGGGTCAAGGTCAGGGTGGAGGTCAGGTTCAGGGTCAAGGTCAGGCTGAAGGTCAGGGTCTAGGTCAAGGTCAGGGCGGAGGTCAGGGTCAGGTTCAAGGTCAGAGTGGAGGTCAGGGTCAGGGTCAAGGTCAGGGTATAGGTCAGGGTCAGGGTCAATGTAGGGGTGGAGGTCAGGGTCACAGTCAAGGTCAGGGTGGAGGTCAGGGTCAGAGTCAAGGTCAGAGTGAAGGTCAGGGTCAGGGTCAAGGTCAGGGTATAGGTCAGGATCAGGGTCAATGTAGGGGTGGAGGTCAGGGTCACAGTCAAGGTCAAGGTGGAGGTCAGGGTCAGAGTTAAGGTCAGGGTGGAGCTCAGGGTTAGGGTCAAGGTCAGGGTGGAGGTCAGGGTCAGCGTCAAGGTCAGGGTGGAGGTCAGGGTCAGGGTCAGAGTCAGGGTGGAGGTCAGGGTCAAGGTCAAGGTCAAGGAGGAGGTCAGGGTCAGAGTCAAGGTCAGGGTGGAGGTCAGGTTCAGGGTCAAGGTGAGGGTGGAGGTCAGGGTCAAAGTCAAGGTCAGGTTGGAGGTCAGGTTCAGGGTCAAGGTCAGGCTGAAGGTCAGGGTCTAGGTCAAGGTCAGGGCGGAGGTCAGGGTCAGGTTCAAGGTCAGAGTGGAGGTCAGGGTGGAGGTCAGGGTCAGGGTCAACGTCAGGGTGAAGGTCAGGGTGGAGGTCAGAGTCGGGGTCAAGGTCAGGGTGAAGGTCAGGGTCAAGGTCAAGGTCAGGGTGGAGGTCAGGGTCAGGGTCAAGGTCAGGGTGGAGGTTATGGTCAAAGTCAAGGTCAGGGTGGAGGTCAGGGTCAGAGTCAAGGTCAGGCTGAAGGTCAGGGTCAAGGTCAAGGTCAGGGTGGAGGTCAGGGTCAGGGTCAAGGTCAGAGTGACGGTCAGGTTCCGGGTCAAGGTCAGGGTGGAGGTCAGGGTCAAAGTCAAGGTCAGGGTGGAGGTCAGGTTCAGGGTCAAGGTCAGGCTGAAGGTCAGGGTCTAGGTCAAGGTCAGGGCGGAGGTCAGGGTCAGGTTCGAGGTCAGGGTGGAGGTCAGGGTCAGGGTCAAGGTCAGGGTGGAGGTCAGGGTCCAAGTCAAGGACAGGGTGGAGGTCAGGGTCAGGGTCAGAGTCAGGGTGGAGGTCAGGGTCAAGGTCAAGGTCAAGGAGGAGGTCAGGGTCAGAGTCAAGGTCAGGGTGGAGGTCAGGGTCAGGGTCAAGGTCAGGGTGAAGGTCAGGGTCAGGGTCAAGGTCAGGGTATAGGTCAGGGTCAGGGTCAATGTAGGGATGGAGGTCAGGGTCACAGTCAAGGTCAGGGTGGAGGTCAAGGTCAGAGTCAAGGTGAGAGTGAAGGTCAGGGTCAGGGTCAAGGTCAGGGTATAGGTCAGGGTCAGGGTCAATGTAGGGGTGGAGGTCAAGGTCACAGTCAAGGTCAGGGTGGAGGTCAGGGTCAGAGTTAAGGTCAGAGTGGAGGTCAGGGTCAGGGTCAAGGTCAGGACGAAGGTCAGGGTCAGGGTCAAGGTCAGGTTGAAGGTCAGGGTCAGGGTCAAGGTCAGGGTAGAGGTCAGGGTCAAGGTCGAGGTCAGGGTGGAGCTCAGGGTTAGGGTCAAGGTCAGGGTGGAGGTCAGGGTCAGCGTCAAGGTCAGGGTAGAGGTCAGGGTCAAGGTCGAGGTCAGGGTGGAGGTCAGGGTCAAAGTCAAGGTCAGGGTGGAGGTCAGGTTCAGGGTCTAGGTGAGGGTGGAGGTCAGGGTCAAAGTCAAGGTCAGGGTGGAGGTCAGGTTCAGGGTCAAGGTCAGGCTGAAGGTCAGGGTCTAGGTCAAGGTCAGGGCGGAGGTCAGGGTCAGGTTCAAGGTCAGAGTGGAGGTCAGGGTGGAGTTCAGGGTCAGGGTCAAGGTCAGGGTGAAGGTCAGGGTGGAGGTCAGAGTCGCGGTCAAGGTCAGGGTGAAGGTCAGGGTCAAGGTCAAGGTCAGGGTGGAGGTCAGGGTCAGGGTCAAGGTCAGGGTGGAGGTCAGGGTCAAAGTCAAGGTCAGGGTGGAGGTCAGGGTCAGAGTCAAGGTCAGGCTGAAGGTCAGGGTCAAGGTCAAGGTCAGGGTGGAGGTCAGGGTCAGGGTCAAGGTCAGAGTGACGGTCAGGTTCCGGGTCAAGGTCAGGGTGGAGGTCAAGGTCAAAGTCAAGGTCAGGGTGAAGGTCAGGTTCAGGGTCAAGGTCAGGCTGAAGGTCAGGGTCCAGGTCAAGGTCAGGGTGGAGGTCAGGGTCAGAGTTAAGGTCAGAGTGGAGGTCAGGGTCAGAGTTAAGGTCAGAGTGGAGGTCAGGGTCAGGGTCAAGGTCAGGGTGAAGGTCAGGGTCAGGGTCAAGGTCAGGTTGAAGGTCAGGGTCAGGGTCAAGGTCAGGGTAGAGGTCAGGGTCAAGGTCGAGGTCAGGGTGGAGCTCAGGGTTAGGGTCAAGGTCAGGGTGGAGGTCAGGTTCAGGGTCAAGGTCAGGCTGAAGGTCAGGGTCTAGGTCAAGGTCAGGGCGGAGGTCAGGGTCAGGTTCAAGGTCAGAGTGGAGGTCAGGGTGAAGGTCAGAGTCGAGGTCAAGGTCAGGGTGGAGGTCAGGTTCAGGGTCAAGGTCAGGGTGAAGGTCAGGGTCAAGGTCAAGGTCAGGGTGGAGGTCAAGGTCAGGGTGAAGGTCAGGGTCAAGGTCAAGGTCAGAGCGGAGGTCAGGGTCAGGTTCAAGGTCAGAGTGGAGGTCAGGGTGAAGGTCAGGGTCAGGGTCAAGGTCAGGGTGAAGGTCAGGGTCAGGGTCAAGGTCAGGGTGGAGGTCAGGGTCAGGGTCAAGGTCAGGGTGGAGGTCAGGGTCAGAGTCAAGGTCAGCGTGGAGGTCAGGGTCAGGGTCAAGGTCAGGGAGGAGGTCAGGGTCAGGGTCAAGGTCAGGGTGGAGGTCAGGGTCAGAGTCAAGGTCAGAGTGGAGGTCAGGGTCAGGAACAAGGTCTCGGTGGAGGTCAGGGTCACAGTTAAGGTCAGGGTGGAGGTCAGGGAGGAGGTCAGGGTCAGGGTGGAGGTCAAGGTCAAGGTCAAGGTCAGGGTGGAGGTCAGGGTCGGGGTCAAGGTCAGGGTGGATGTCAGGGTGGAGGTCAGGGTTGGGGTCAAGGTCAGGGTGGAGGTCAGGGTCAGCGTCAAGGTCAGGGTGGAGGTCAGGGTCAGGGTCAGAGTCAGAGATGAGGTCAGGGTCAAGGTCAAGGTCAAGGAGGAGGTCAGGGTCAGAGTCAAGGTCAGGGTGGAGCTCAGGGTTAGGGTCAAGGTCAGGGTGGAGGTCAGGGTCAGCGTCAAGGTCAGGGTACAGGTCAGGGTCAAGGTCAAGGTCAGGGTGGAGGTCAGGGTCAAAGTCAAGGTCAGGGTGGAGGTCAGGTCCAGGGTCAAGGTGAGGGTGGAGGTCAGGGTCAAAGTCAAGGTCAGGGTGGAGGTCAGGTTCAGGGTCAAGGTCAGGCTGAAGGTCAGGGTCTAGGTCAAGGTCAGGGCGGAGGTCAGGGTCAGGTTCGAGGTCAGAGTGGAGGTCAGGGTGGAGGTCAGGGTCAGGGTCAAGGTCAGGGTGAAGGTCAGGGTGGAGGTCGGAGTCGGGGTCAAGGTCAGGGTGGAGGTCAGGGTCAAAGTCAAGGTCAGGGTGAAGGTCAGGTTCAGGGTCAAGGTCAGGCTGAAGGTCAGGGTCTAGGTTAAGGTCAGGGCGGAGGTCAGGGTCGGGTTCAAGGTCAGAGTGGAGGTCAGGGTGAAGGTCAGAGTCGAGGTCAAGGTCAGGGTGGAGGTCAGGTTCAGGGTCAAGGTCAGGGTGAAGGTCAGGGTCAAGGTCAAGGTCAGGGTGAAGGTCAGGGTCAAGGTCAAGGTCAGGGTGGAGGTCAAGGTCAGGGTGAAGGTCAGAGTCAAGGTCAAGGTCAGAGCGGAGGTCAGGGTCAGGTTCAAGGTCAGAGTGGAGGTCAGGGTGAAGGTCAGGGTCAGGGTCAAGGTCAGGGTGAAGGTCAGGGTCATGGTCAAGGTCAGGGTGGAGGTCAGGGTCAGGGTCAAGGTCAGGGTGGAGGTCAGGGTCAGAGTCAAGGTCAGCGTGGAGGTCAGGGTCAGGGTCAAGGTCAGGGAGGAGGTCAGGGTCAGGGTCAAGGTCAGGGTGGAGGTCAGGGTCAGAGTCAAGGTCAGAGTGGAGGTCAGGGTCAGGAACAAGGTCTGGGTGGAGGTCAGGGTCACAGTCAAGGTCAGGGTGGAGGTCAGGGAGGAGGTCAGGGTCAGGGTGGAGGTCAAGGTCAAGGTCAAGGTCAGGGTGGAGGTCAGGGTCGGGGTCAAGGTCAGGGTGGATGTCAGGGTGAAGGTCAGGGTTGGGGTCAAGGTCAGGGTGGAGGTCAGGGTCAGCGTCAAGGTCAGGGTGGAGGTCAGGGTCAGGGTCAGAGTCAGAGATGAGGTCAGGGTCAAGGTCAAGGTCAAGGAGGAGGTCAGGGTCAGAGTCAAGGTCAGGGTGGAGCTCAGGGTTAGGGTCAAGGTCAGGGTGGAGGTCAGGGTCAGCGTCAAGGTCAGGGTGGAGGTCAGGGTCAGGGTCAGAGTCAGGGTGGAGGTCAGGGTCAAGGTCAAGGTCAAGGAGGAGGTCAGGGTCAGAGTCAAGGTCAGGGTGGAGGTCAGGGTCAGGGTCAAGGTCAGGGTGAAGGTCAGGGTCAGGGTCAAGGTCAGGGTATAGGTCAGGGTCAGGGTCAATGTAGGGGTGGAGGTCAGGGTCACAGTCAAGGTCAGGGTGGAGGTCAGGGTCAGAGTCAAGGTCAGAGTGAAGGTCAGGGTCAGGGTCAAGGTCAGGGTAT
Source organism: Tenthredo distinguenda (assembly GCA_947538915.1). Classification (NCBI taxonomy): domain Eukaryota; kingdom Metazoa; phylum Arthropoda; class Insecta; order Hymenoptera; family Tenthredinidae; genus Tenthredo; species Tenthredo distinguenda. The sequence goes on from OX384538.1 coordinate 8,751,009, forward strand.
AGGTCAGGATCAGGGTCAATGTAGGGGTGGAGGTCAGGGTCACAGTCAAGGTCAAGGTGGAGGTCAGGGTCAGAGTTAAGGTCAGAGTGGAGGTCAGGGTCAGGGTCAAGGTCAGGGTGAAGGTCAGGGTCAGGGTCAAGGTCACGTTGAAGGTCAGGGTCAGGGTCAAGGTCAGGGTAGAGGTCAGGGTCAAGGTCGAGGTCAGGGTGGAGCTCAGGGTTAGGGTCAAGGTCAGGGTGGAGGTCAGGGTCAGCGTCAAGGTCAGGGTAGAGGTCAGGGTCAAGGTCGAGCTCAGGGTGAAGGTCAGGGTCAAAGTCAAGGTCAGGGTGGAGGTCAGGTTCAGGGTCAAGGTGAGGGTGGAGGTCAGGGTCAAAGTCAAGGTCAGGTTGGAGGTCAGGTTCAGGGTCAAGGTCAGGCTGAAGGTCAGGGTCTAGGTCAAGGTCAGGGCGGAGGTCAGGGTCAGGTTCAAGGTCAGAGTGGAGGTCAGGGTGGAGGTCAGGGTCAGGGTCAACGTCAGGGTGAAGGTCAGGGTGGAGGTCAGAGTCGGGGTCAAGGTCAGGGTGAAGGTCAGGGTCAAGGTCAAGGTCAGGGTGGAGGTCAGGGTCAGGGTCAAGGTCAGGGTGGAGGTTATGGTCAAAGTCAAGGTCAGGGTGGAGGTCAGGGTCAGAGTCAAGGTCAGGCTGAAGGTCAGGGTCAAGGTCAAGGTCAGGGTGGAGGTCAGGGTCAGGGTCAAGGTCAGAGTGACGGTCAGGTTCCGGGTCAAGGTCAGGGTGGAGGTCAGGGTCAAAGTCAAGGTCAGGGTGGAGGTCAGGTTCAGGGTCAAGGTCAGGCTGAAGGTCAGGGTCTAGGTCAAGGTCAGGGCAGAGGTCAGGGTCAGGTTCGAGGTCAGGGTGGAGGTCAGGGTCAGGGTCAAGGTCAGGGTGGAGGTCAGGGTCCAAGTCAAGGACAGGGTGGAGGTCAGGGTCAGGGTCAGAGTCAGGGTGGAGGTCAGGGTCAAGGTCAAGGTCAAGGAGGAGGTCAGGGTCAGAGTCAAGGTCAGGGTGGAGGTCAGGGTCACGGTCAAGGTCAGGGTGAAGGTCAGGGTCAGGGTCAAGGTCAGGGTATAGGTCAGGGTCAGGGTCAATGTAGGGGTGGAGGTCAGGGTCACAGTCAAGGTCAGGGTGGAGGTCAAGGTCAGAGTCAAGGTGAGAGTGAAGGTCAGGGTCAGGGTCAAGGTCAGGGTATAGGTCAGGGTCAGGGTCAATGTAGGGGTGGAGGTCAAGGTCACAGTCAAGGTCAGGGTGGAGGTCAGGGTCAGAGTTAAGGTCAGAGTGGAGGTCAGGGTCAGGGTCAAGGTCAGGACGAAGGTCAGGGTCAGGGTCAAGGTCAGGTTGAAGGTCAGGGTCAGGGTCAAGGTCAGGGTAGAGGTCAGGGTCAAGGTCGAGGTCAGGGTGGAGCTCAGGGTTAGGGTCAAGGTCAGGGTGGAGGTCAGGGTCAGCGTCAAGGTCAGGGTAGAGGTCAGGGTCAAGGTCGAGGTCAGGGTGGAGGTCAGGGTCAAAGTCAAGGTCAGGGTGGAGGTCAGGTTCAGGGTCTAGGTGAGGGTGGAGGTCAGGGTCAAAGTCAAGGTCAGGGTGGAGGTCAGGTTCAGGGTCAAGGTCAGGCTGAAGGTCAGGGTCTAGGTCAAGGTCAGGGCGGAGGTCAGGGTCAGGTTCAAGGTCAGAGTGGAGGTCAGGGTGGAGTTCAGGGTCAGGGTCAAGGTCAGGGTGAAGGTCAGGGTGGAGGTCAGAGTCGCGGTCAAGGTCAGGGTGAAGGTCAGGGTCAAGGTCAAGGTCAGGGTGGAGGTCAGGGTCAGGGTCAAGGTCAGGGTGGAGGTCAGGGTCAAAGTCAAGGTCAGGGTGGAGGTCAGGGTCAGAGTCAAGGTCAGGGTAGAGGTCAGGGTCAAGGTCGAGGTCAGGGTCAAGGTCGAGGTCAGGGTGGAGGTCAGGGTCAAAGTCAAGGTCAGGGTGGAGGTCAGGTTCAGGGTCAAGGTGAGGGTGGAGGTCAGGGTCAAAGTCAAGGTCAGGTTGGAGGTCAGGTTCAGGGTCAAGGTCAGGCTGAAGGTCAGGGTCTAGGTCAAGGTCAGGGCGGAGGTCAAAGTCAGGTTCAAGGTCAGAGTGGAGGTCAGGGTGGAGGTCAGGGTCAGGGTCAAGGTCAGGGTGAAGGTCAGGGTGGAGGTCAGTGTCGGGGTCAAGGTCAGGGTGAAGGTCAGGGTCAAGGTCAAGGTCAGGGTGAAGGTCAGGGTCAGGGTCAAGGTCAGGGTGGAGGTTAGGGTCAAAGTCAAGGTCAGGGTGGAGGTCAGGGTCAGAGTCAAGGTCAGGCTGAAGGTCAGGGTCAAGGTCAAGGTCAGGGTGGAGGTCAGGGTCAGGGTCAAGGTCAGAGTGACGGTCAGGTTCCGGGTCAAGGTCAGGGTGGAGGTCAGGGTCAAAGTCAAGGTCAGGGTGGAGGTCAGGTTCAGGGTCAAGGTCAGGCTGAAGGTCAGGGTCTAGGTCAAGGTCAGGGCGGAGGTCAGGGTCAGGTTCGAGGTCAGAGTGGAGGTCAGGGTGGAGGTCAGGGTCAGGGTCAAGGTTAGGGTGAAGGTCAGGGTGGAGGTCAGAGTCGGGGTCAAGGTCAGGGTGCAGGTCAGGGTCGGGGTCAAGGTCAGGGTGGATGTCAGGGTGGGGGTCAGGGTCAGGGTCAAGGTCAGGGTGAAGGTCAGGGTCAGGGTCAAGGTCAGGGTGGAGGTCAGGGTCAAAGTCAAGGTCAGGCTGAAGGTCAGGGTCACGATCAAGGTCAGGGTGGAGGTCAGGGTCAGGGTCAAGGTCAGGGTGGAGGTCAGGGTTCAAGTCAAGGTCAGGGTGGAGGTCAGGGTCAGGGTCAGAGTCAGGGTGGAGGTCAGGGTCAAGGTCAAGGTCAAGGAGGAGGTCAGGGTCAGAGTCAAGGTCAGGGTGGAGGTCAGGGTCAGGGTCAAGGTCAGGGTGAAGGTCAGGGTCAGGGTCAAGGTCAGGGTATAGGTCAGGGTCAGGGTCAATGTAGGGGTGGAGGTCAGGGTCACAGTCAAGGTCAGGGTCAGAGTCAAGGTGAGAGTGAAGGTCAGGGTCAGGGTCAAGGTCAGGGTATAGGTCAGAGTCAGGGTCAATGTAGGGGTGGAGGTCAGGGTCACAGTCAAGGTCAGGGTGGAGGTCAGGGTCAGAGTTAAGGTCAGAGTGGAGGTCAGGGTCAGGGTCAAGGTCAGGGTGAAGGTCAGGGTCAGGGTCAAGGTCAGGTTGAAGGTCAGGGTCAGGGTCAAGGTCAGGGTAGAGGTCAGGGTCAAGGTCGAGGTCAGGGTGGAGCTCAGAGTTAGGGTCAAGGTCAGGGTGGAGGTCAGGGTCAACGTCAAGGTCAGGGTAGAGGTCAGGGTCAAGGTCGAGGTCAGGGTGGAGGTCAGGGTCAAAGTCAAGGTCAGGGTGGAGGTCAGGTTCAGGGTCAAGGTGAGGGTGGAGGTCAGGGTCAAAGTCAAGGTCAGGGTGGAGGTCAGGTTCAGGGTCAAGGTCAGGCTGAAGGTCAGGGTCTAGGTCAAGGTCAGGGCGGAGGTCAGGGTCAGGTTCAAGGTCAGAGTGGAGGTCAGGGTGGAGGTCAGGGTCAGGGTCAAGGTCAGGGTGAAGGTCAGGGTGGAGGTCAGAGTCGGGGTCAAGGTCAGGGTGAACGTCAGGGTCAAGGTCAAGGTCAGGGTGGAGGTCAGGGTCAGGGTCAAGGTCAGGGTGGAGGTCAGGGTCAAAGTCAAGGTCAGGGTGGAGGTCAGGGTCAGAGTCAAGGTCAGGCTGAAGGTCAGGGTCAAGGTCAAGGTCAGGGTGGAGGTCAGGGTCAGGGTCAAGGTCGAAGTGACGGTCAGGTTCCGGGTCAAGGTCAGGGTGGAGGTCAGGGTCAAAGTCAAGGTCAGGGTGGAGGTCAGGTTCAGGGTCAAGGTCAGGCTGAAGGTCAGGGTCCAGGTCAAGGTCAGGGCTGAGGTCAGGGTCAGGTTCAAGGTCAGAGTGGAGGTCAGGGTGGAGGTCAGGGTCAGGGTCAAGGTTAGGGTGAAGGTCAGGGTGGAGGTCAGAGTCGGGGTCAAGGTCAGGGTGCAGGTCAGAGTCGGGGTCAAGGTCAGGGTGGATGTCAGGGTGGGGGTCAGGGTCAGGGTCAAGGTCAGGGTGGAGGTCAGGGTCAGGGTCAAGGTCAGGGTGGAGGTCAGGGTCACGGTCAAGGTCAGGGTGGAGGTCAGGGTCAGGGTCAAGGTCAGGGTGGAGGTCAGGGTCAGGGTCAAGGTCAGGGTGGAGGTCAGGGTCCAAGTCAAGGTCAGGGTGGAGGTCAGGTTCAGGGTCAAGGTCAGGCTGAAGGTCAGGGTCTAGGTCAAGGTCAGGGCGGAGGTCAGGGTCAGGTTCAAGGTCAGAGTGGAGGTCAGGGTGGAGGTCAGGGTCAGGGTCAACGTCAGGGTGAAGGTCAGGGTGGAGGTCAGAGTCGGGGTCAAGGTCAGGGTGAAGGTCAGGGTCAAGGTCAAGGTCAGGGTGGAGGTCAGGGTCAGGGTCAAGGTCAGGGTGGAGGTTATGGTCAAAGTCAAGGTCAGGGTGGAGGTCCGGGTCAGAGTCAAGGTCAGGCTGAAGGTCAGGGTCAAGGTCAAGGTCAGGGTGGAGGTCAGGGTCAGGGTCAAGGTCAGAGTGACGGTCAGGTTCCGGGTCAAGGTCAGGGTGGAGGTCAGGGTCAAAGTCAAGGTCAGGGTGGAGGTCAGGTTCAGGGTCAAGGTCAGGCTGAAGGTCAGGGTCTAGGTCAAGGTCAGGGCGGACGTCAGGGTCAGGTTCGAGGTCAGGGTGGAGGTCAGGGTCAGGGTCAAGGTCAGGGTGGAGGTCAGGGTCCAATTCAAGGACAGGGTGGAGGTCAGGGTCAGGGTCAGAGTCAGGGTGGAGGTCAGGGTCAAGGTCAAGGTCAAGGAGGAGGTCAGGGTCAGAGTCAAGGTCAGGGTGGAGGTCAGGGTCACGGTCAAGGTCAGGGTGAAGGTCAGGGTCAGGGTCAAGGTCAGGGTATAGGTCAGGGTCAGGGTCAATGTAGGGGTGGAGGTCAGGGTCACAGTCAAGGTCAGGGTGGAGGTCAAGGTCAGAGTCAAGGTGAGAGTGAAGGTCAGGGTCAGGGTCAAGGTCAGGGTATAGGTCAGGGTCAGGGTCAATGTAGGGGTGGAGGTCAAGGTCACAGTCAAGGTCAGGGTGGAGGTCAGGGTCAGAGTTAAGGTCAGAGTGGAGGTCAGGGTCAGGGTCAAGGTCAGGACGAAGGTCAGGGTCAGGGTCAAGGTCAGGTTGAAGGTCAGGGTCAGGGTCAAGGTCAGGGTAGAGGTCAGGGTCAAGGTCGAGGTCAGGGTGGAGCTCAGGGTTAGGGTCAAGGTCAGGGTGGAGGTCAGGGTCAGCGTCAAGGTCAGGGTAGAGGTCAGGGTCAAGGTCGAGGTCAGGGTGGAGGTCAGGGTCAAAGTCAAGGTCAGGGTGGAGGTCAGGTTCAGGGTCTAGGTGAGGGTGGAGGTCAGGGTCAAAGTCAAGGTCAGGGTGGAGGTCAGGTTCAGGGTCAAGGTCAGGCTGAAGGTCAGGGTCTAGGTCAAGGTCAGGGCGGAGGTCAGGGTCAGGTTCAAGGTCAGAGTGGAGGTCAGGGTGGAGTTCAGGGTCAGGGTCAAGGTCAGGGTGAAGGTCAGGGTGGAGGTCAGAGTCGCGGTCAAGGTCAGGGTGAAGGTCAGGGTCAAGGTCAAGGTCAGGGTGGAGGTCAGGGTCAGGGTCAAGGTCAGGGTGGAGGTCAGGGTCAAAGTCAAGGTCAGGGTGGAGGTCAGGGTCAGAGTCAAGGTCAGGCTGAAGGTCAGGGTCAAGGTCAAGGTCAGGGTGGAGGTCAGGGTCAGGGTCAAGGTCAGAGTGACGGTCAGGTTCCGGGTCAAGGTCAGGGTGGAGGTCAAGGTCAAAGTCAAGGTCAGGGTGAAGGTCAGGTTCAGGGTCAAGGTCAGGCTGAAGGTCAGGGTCCAGGTCAAGGTCAGGGTGGAGGTCAGGGTCAGAGTTAAGGTCAGAGTGGAGGTCAGGGTCAGAGTTAAGGTCAGAGTGGAGGTCAGGGTCAGGGTCAAGGTCAGGGTGAAGGTCAGGGTCAGGGTCAAGGTCAGGTTGAAGGTCAGGGTCAGGGTCAAGGTCAGGGTAGAGGTCAGGGTCAAGGTCGAGGTCAGGGTGGAGCTCAGGGTTAGGGTCAAGGTCAGGGTGGAGGTCAGGTTCAGGGTCAAGGTCAGGCTGAAGGTCAGGGTCTAGGTCAAGGTCAGGGCGGAGGTCAGGGTCAGGTTCAAGGTCAGAGTGGAGGTCAGGGTGAAGGTCAGAGTCGAGGTCAAGGTCAGGGTGGAGGTCAGGTTCAGGGTCAAGGTCAGGGTGAAGGTCAGGGTCAAGGTCAAGGTCAGGGTGGAGGTCAAGGTCAGGGTGAAGGTCAGGGTCAGGGTCAAGGTCAGGGTGGAGGTCAGGGTCAGGGTCAAGGTCAGGGTGGAGGTCAGGGTCAGAGTCAAGGTCAGCGTGGAGGTCAGGGTCAGGGTCAAGGTCAGGGAGGAGGTCAGGGTCAGGGTCAAGGTCAGGGTGGAGGTCAGGGTCAGAGTCAAGGTCAGAGTGGAGGTCAGGGTCAGGAACAAGGTCTGGGTAGAGGTCAGGGTCACAGTCAAGGTCAGGGTGGAGGTCAGGGAGGAGGTCAGGGTCAGGGTGGAGGTCAAGGTCAAGGTCAAGGTCAGGGTGGAGGTCAGGGTCGGGGTCAAGGTCAGGGTGGATGTCAGGGTGGAGGTCAGGGTTGGGGTCAAGGTCAGGGTGGAGGTCAGGGTCAGCGTCAATGTCAGGGTGGAGGTCAGAGTCAGGGTCAGAGTCAGAGATGAGGTCAGGGTCAAGGTCAAGGTCAAGGAGGAGGTCAGGGTCAGAGTCAAGGTCAGGGTGGAGCTCAGGGTTAGGGTCAAGGTCAGGGTGGAGGTCAGGGTCAGCGTCAAGGTCAGGGTGGAGGTCAGGGTCAGGGTCAGAGTCAGGGTGGAGGTCAGGGTCAAGGTCAAGGTCAAGGAGGAGGTCAGGTTTAGAGTCAAGGTCAGGGTGGAGGTAAGGGTCAGGGTCAAGGTCAGGGTGAAGGTCAGGGTCAGGGTCAAGGTCAGGGTATAGGTCAGGGTCAGGGTCAATGTAGGGGTGGAGGTCAGGGTCACAGTCAAGGTCAGGGTGGAGGTCAGGGTCAGAGTCAAGGTCAGAGTGAAGGTCAGGGTCAGGGTCAAGGTCAGGGTATAGGTCAGGATCAGGGTCAATGTAGGGGTGGAGGTCAGGGTCACAGTCAAGGTCAGGGTGCAGGTCAGGGTCAGAGTTAAGGTCAGAGTGGAGGTCAGGGTCAGGGTCAAGGTCAGGGTGAAGGTCAGGGTCAGGGTCAAGGTCAGGTTGAAGGTCAGGGTCAGGGTCAAGGTCAGGGTAGAGGTCAGGGTCAAGGTCGAGGTCAGGGTGGAGCTCAGGGTTAGGGTCAAGGTCAGGGTGGAGGTCAGGGTCAGCGTCAAGGTCAGGGTAGAGGTCAGGGTCAAGGTCGAGGTCAGGGTCAAGGTCGAGGTCAGGGTGGAGGTCAGGGTCAAAGTCAAGGTCAGGGTGGAGGTCAGGTTCAGGGTCAAGGTGAGGGTGGAGGTCAGGGTCAAAGTCAAGGTCAGGTTGGAGGTCAGGTTCAGGGTCAAGGTCAGGCTGAAGGTCAGGGTCTAGGTCAAGGTCAGGGCGGAGGTCAAAGTCAGGTTCAAGGTCAGAGTGGAGGTCAGGGTGGAGGTCAGGGTCAGGGTCAAGGTCAGGGTGAAGGTCAGGGTGGAGGTCAGAGTTGGGGTCAAGGTCAGGGTGAAGGTCAGGGTCAAGGTCAAGGTCAGGGTGAAGGTCAGGGTCAGGGTCAAGGTCAGGGTGGAGGTTAGGGTGAAAGTCAAGGTCAGGGTGGAGGTCAGGGTCAGAGTCAAGGTCAGGCTGAAGGTCAGGGTCAAGGTCAAGGTCAGGGTGGAGGTCAGGGTCAGGTTCAAGGTCAGAGTGACGGTCAGGTTCCGGGTCAAGGTCAGGGTGGAGGTCAGGGTCAAAGTCAAGGTCAGGGTGGAGGTCAGGTTCAGGGTCAAGGTCAGGCTGAAGGTCAGGGTCTAGGTCAAGGTCAGGGCGGAGGTCAGGGTCAGGTTCGAGGTCAGAGTGGAGGTCAGGGTGGAGGTCAGGGTCAGGGTCAAGGTTAGGGTGAAGGTCAGGGTGGAGGTCAGAGTCGGGGTCAAGGTCAGGGTGCAGGTCAGGGTCGGGGTCAAGGTCAGGGTGGATGTCAGGGTGGGGGTCAGGGTCAGGGTCAAGGTCAGGGTGAAGGTCAGGGTCAGGGTCAAGGTCGGGGTGGAGGTCAGGGTCAAAGTCAAGGTCAGGCTGAAGGTCAGGGTCACGATCAAGGTCAGGGTGGAGGTCAGGGTCAGGGTCAAGGTCAGGGTGGAGGTCAGGGTTCAAGTCAAGGTCAGGGTGGAGGTCAGGGTCAGGGTCAGAGTCAGGGTGGAGGTCAGGGTCAAGGTCAAGGTCAAGGAGGAGGTCAGGGTCAGAGTCAAGGTCAGGATGGAGGTCAAGGTCAGGGTCAAGGTCAGGGCCAAGGTCAGGGTGGAGGTCAAGGTCAGGGTAGGGGTCAGGGTCAAGGTCAAGGTCAGGGTGGAGCTCAGGGTTGGGGTCAAGGTCAGGGTGGAGGTCAGGGTCAGCGTCAAGGTCAGGGTGGAGGTCAGGGTCAGGGTCAGAGTCAGGGTGGAGGTCAGGGTCAAGGTCAAGGTCAAGGAGGAGGTCAGGGTCAAAGTCAAGGTCAGAGTGGAGGTCAGGGTCAGAATCAAGGTCGGGGTCAAGGTCAGGGTCAGGGTCAGGGTCAGGGTATGGGTCAGGGTCAGGGTCAATGTAGGGGTGGAGGTCAGGGTCACAGTCAAGGTCAGGGTGGAGGTCAGGGACAGGGTCAAGGTCAGGGTGGAGGTCAGGGAGGAGGTCAGGGTCAGGGTCACGGACAGGGTGGAGGTCAGGGACAGGGTCAAGGTCAGGGTGGAGTTCAGGGTCAAGTTCAAGGTCAGGGTGGAGGTCAGGGTCACAGTCAAGGTCAGGGTGCAGGTCAGGGTCAAGGTCAAGGTCAGGGTGGAGGTCAGGGTCAGGGTCAAGGTCAGGGTGGGGGTCAGGGTTAGGGTCAAGGTCAGGGTGGAGGTCAGGGTCAGCGTCATGGTCAGGGTGGAGGTCAGGGTCAGGGTCAGAGTCAGGGTGGAGGTCAGGGTCAAGGTCAAGGTGAAGGAGGAGGTCAGGGTCAGAGTCAAGGTCAGGGTGGAGGTCAGGGTCAAGGTCAAGGTCAAGGAGGAGGTCAGGGTCACAGTCAAGGTCAGGTTGAAGGTCAGGGTCGAGGTCAAGGTCAGCGTGGAGGTCACGCTCTGGGTCAAGGTCAGGGTGGAGGTCAGAGTCAAGGTCAAGGTCAGGGTGGAGGTCAGGTTCAGGGTCAAGGTCAGGGTGGAGGTCAGGGTTAGGGTCAAGGTCAGGGTGGAGGTCACGGTCAGCGTCAAGGTCAGGGTGGAGGTCAGGGTCAGGGTCAAGGTCAGAGTAGAGGTCAGGTTCCGGGTCAAGGTCAGGGTGGAGGTCAGGGTCAAAGTCAAGGTCAGGGTGGAGGTCAGGGTGGAGGTCTGGGTCAGGGTCAAGGTCAGGGTGGAGGTCAGGGTCAAGGTCAAGGTCAGGGTATGGGTCAGAGTCAGGGTCAATGTAGGGGTGGAGGTCAGGGTCACAGTCAAGGTCAGGGTGGAGGTCAGGGTCAGGGTCAACGTCAGGGTGGAGGTCAGGGTTAGGGTCAAGGTCAGGGTGGAGGTCAGAGTCAAGGTCAAGGTCAGGGTGGAGGTCAGGTTCAGGGTCAAGGTCAGGGTGAAGGTCAGGGTCAAGGTCAAGGTCAGGGTGGAGGTCAGGGTCAGGGTCAAGGTCAGGGTGAAGGTCAGGGTAAGGGTCGAGGTCAGGGTGGAGGTCAGGGTCAGCGTCAAGGTCAGGGTGGAGGTCAGGGTCAGGGTCAAGGTCAGAGTAGAGGTCAGGTTCCGGGTCAAGGTCAGGGTGGAGGTCAGGGTCAAAGTCAAGGTCAGGGTGGAGGTCAGGGTGGAGGTCTGGGTCAGGGTCAAGTTCAGGGTGGAGGTCAGGGTCAAGGTCAAGGTCAGGGTATGGGTCAGGGTCAGGGTCAATGTAGGGGTGGAGGTCAGGGTCACAGTCAAGGTCAGGGTGGAGGTCAGGGTCAGAGTTAAGGTCAGAGTGGAGGTCAGGGTCAGGGTCAAGGTCAGGGTGAAGGTCAGGGTCAGGGTCAAGGTCAGGGCGGAGGTCAGGGTCAGGTTCAAGGTCAGAGTGAAGGTCAGGGTGGAGGTCAGGGTCAGGGTCAAGGTCAGGGTGAAGGTCAGGGTGGAGGTCAGAGTCGGGGTCAAGGTCAGGGTGAAGGTCAGGTTTGGGGTCAAGGTCAGGGTGGATGTCAGGGTGGAGGTCAGGGTCAGGGTCAAGGTCAGGGTGAAGGTCAGGTTCCGGGTCAAGGTCAGGGTGAAGGTCAGAGACAAAGTCAAGGTCAGGGTGGAGGTCAGGGTCAAAGTCAAGGTCAGGCTGAAGGTCAGGGTCAAAGTCAAGGTCGAGGCGAAGGTCAGGGTCAGGTTCAAGGTCAGGGTGGAGGTCAGGGTAGAGGTCAAGGTCAGGGTGGAGGTCAGGGTCAGGGTCAAGGTCAGGGTATAGGTCAGGGTCAGGGTCAATGTAGGAGTAGAGGTCAGGGTAACAGTCAAGGTCAGGGTGGAGGTCAGGGTCAGAGTCAAGGTCAGAGTGGAGGTCAGGGTCAGGAACAAGGTCAGGGTGGAGGTCAGGGTCACAGTCAAGGTCAGGGTGAAGGTCAGGGAGGAGGTCAGGGTCAGGGTCAAGGTCAGGGTGAAGGTCAGGGTCAGGGTCAAGGTCAGGGTGGAGGTCAGGGTCAGGGTCGAGGTCAGGGTGGAGGTCAGGGTCAAAGTCAAGGTCAGAGTGGAGGTCAGGGTCAGGGTCAAGGTCAGGGTGAAGGTCAGGGTCAGGGTCAAGGTCAGGGTGGAGGTCAGGGTCAGGGTCAAGGTCAGAGTAGAGGTCAGGTTCTGGGTCAAGGTCAGGGTGGAGGTCAGGGTCAAAGTCAAGGTCAGGGTGGAGGTCAGGGTCAGGGTCAAGGTCAGGGTGGAGGTCAGAGAGGAGGTCAGGGTCAGGGTCACGGTCAGGGTGGAGGTCAGGGACAGGGTCAAGGTCAGGTTGGAGGTCAGGGTTGGGGTCAAGGTCAGGGTGGAGGTCAGGGTCAAAGTCTAGGTCAGGGTGGAGGTCAGGGTGGAGGTCTGGGTCAGGGTCAAGGTCAGGGTGAAAGTCAGGGTCAAGGTCAAGGTCAGGGTATAGGTCAGGGTATGGGTCAGGGTCAGGGTCAATGTAGGGGTGGAGGTCAGGGTCTAGGTCAAGGTCAGGGCGGAGGTCAGGGTCAGGTTCAAGGTCAGAGTGGAGGTCAGGGTGGAGGTCAGGGTCAGGGTCAAGGTCAGGGTGGAGGTCAGGGTTGGGGTCAAGGTCAGGGTGGAGGTCAGGGTCAGCGTCAAGGTCAGGTTGGAGGTCAGGGTCAGGGTCAAGGTCAGAGTAGAGGTCAGGTTCCGGGTCAAGGTCAGGGTGGAGGTCAGGGTCAGAGTTAAGGTCAGAGTGGAGGTCAGGGTCAGGGTCAAGGTCAGGGTGAAGGTCAGGGTCAGGGTCAAGGTCAGGTTGAAGGTCAGGGTCAGGGTCAAGGTCAGGGTAGTGGTCGGGGTCAAGGTCGAGGTCAGGGTGGAGCTCAGGGTTAGGGTCAAGGTCAGGGTGGAGGTCAGGGTCAGCGTCAAGGTCAGGGTAGAGGTCAGGGTCAAGGTCGAGGTCAGGGTGGAGGTCAGGGTCAAAGTCAAGGTCAGGGTGGAGGTCAGGTTCAGGGTCAAGGTGAGGGTGGAGGTCAGGGTCAAAGTCAAGGTCAGGTTGGAGGTCAGGTTCAGGGTCAAGGTCAGGCTGAAGGTCAGGGTCTAGGTCAAGGTCAGGGCGGAGGTCAGGGTCAGGTTCAAGGTCAGAGTGGAGGTCAGGGTGGAGGTCAGGGTCAGGGTCAAGGTCAGGGTGAAGGTCAGGGTGGAGGTCAGAGTCGGGGTCAAGGTCAGGGTGAAGGTCAGGGTCAAGGTCAAGGTCAGGGTGGAGGTCAGGGTCAGGGTCAAGGTCAGGGTGGAGGTTAGGGTCAAAGTCAAGGTCAGGGTGGAGGTCAGGGTCAGAGTCAAGGTCGGGCTACAGGTCAGGGTCAAGGTCAAGGTCAGGGTGGAGGTCAGGGTCAGGGTCACGGTCAGAGTGACGGTCAGGTTCCGGGTCAAGGTCAGGGTGGAGGTCAGGGTCAAAGTCAAGGTCGGGGTGAAGGTCAGGTTCAGAGTCAAGGTCAGGCTGAAGGTCAGGGTCTAGGTCAAGGTCAGGGCGGAGGTCAGGGTCAGGTTCGAGGTCAGAGTGGAGGTCAGGGTGGAGGTCAGGGTCAGGGTCAAGGTTAGGGTGAAGGTCAGGGTGGAGGTCAGAGTCGGGGTCAAGGTCAGGGTGCAGGTCAGGGTCGGGGTCAAGGTCAGGGTGGATGTCAGGGTGGGGGTCAGGGTCAGGGTCAAGGTCAGGGTGGAGGTCAGGGTCAGGGTCAAGGTCAGGGTGGAGGTCAGGGTCAAAGTCAAGGTCAGGCTGAAGATCAGGGTCACGGTCAAGGTCAGGGTGGAGGTCAGGGTCAGGGTCAAGGTCCGGGTGGAGGTCAGGGTCCAAGTCAAGGACAGGGTGGAGGTCAGGGTCAGGGTCAGAGTCAGGGTGGAGGTCAGGGTCAAGGTCAAGGTCAAGGAGGAGGTCAGGGTCAGAGTCAAGGTCAGGGTGGAGGTCAGGGTCAGGGTCAAGGTCAGGGTGAAGGTCAGGGTCAGGGTCAAGGTCAGGGTTTAGGTCAGGGTCAGGGTCAATGTAGGGGTGGAGGTCAGGGTCACAGTCAAGGTCAGGGTGGAGGTCAAGGTCAGAGTCAAGGTGAGAGTGAAGGTCAGGGTCAGGGTCAAGGTCAGGGTATAGGTCAGGGTCAGGGTCAATGTAGGGGTGGAGGTCAGGGTCACAGTCAAGGTCAGGGTGGAGGTCAGGGTCAGAGTTAAGGTCAGAGTGGAGGTCAGGGTCAGGGTCAAGGTCAGGGTGAAGGTCAGGGTCAGGGTCAAGGTCAGGTTGAAGGTCAGGGTCAGGGTCAAGGTCAGGGTAGAGGTCAGGGTCAAGGTCGAGGTCAGGGTGGAGCTCAGGGTTAGGGTCAAGGTCAGGGTGGAGGTCAGGGTCAGCGTCAAGGTCAGGGTAGAGGTCAGGGTCAAGGTCAAGGTCAGGGTGGAGGTCAGGGTCAGAGTCAAGGTCAGGCTGAAGGTCAGGGTCAAGGTCAAGGTCAGGGTGGAGGTCAGGGTCAAGGTCAAGGTCAGGGTGGAAGTCAGGGTCAGGGTCAAGGTCAGAGTGATGGTCAGGTTCCGGGTCAAGGTCAGGGTGGAGGTCAGGGTCAGGGTCAAGGTCAGGGTGGGGTCAGGGTCAAAGTCAAGGTCAGGGTGGAGGTCAGGGTCAAAGTCAAGGTCAGGCTGAAGGTCAGGGTCAAGGTCAAGGTCAGGGTGGAGGTCAGGGTCAGGGTCAAGGTCAGAGTGACGGTCAGGTTCCGGGTCAAGGTCAGGGTGGAGGTCAGGGTCAGGGTCAAGGTCAGGGTGGAGGTCAGGGTCAAACTCAAGGTCAGGGTGGAGGTCAGGGTCAGAGTCAAGGTCAGGCTGAAGGTCAGGGTCAAGGTCAAGGTCAGGGTGGAGGTCAGGGTCAGGGTCAAGGTCAGGGTGGAGGTCAGGGTCAGGGTCAGAGTCAGGGATGAGGTCAGGGTCGAGCTCAAGGTCAGAGTGGAGGTCAGGGTCAGGAACAAGGTCAGGGTGGAGGTCAGGGTCACAGTCAAGGTCAGGGTGGAGGTCAGAGTCGGGGTCAAGGTCAGGGTGAAGGTCAGGTTTGGGGTCAAGGTCAGGGTGGATGTCAGGGTGGAGGTCAGGGTCAGGGTCAAGGTCAGGGTGAAGGTCAGGTTCCGGGTCAAGGTCAGGGTGAAGGTCAGAGACAAAGTCAAGGTCAGGGTGGAGGTCAGGGTCAAAGTCAAGGTCAGGCTGAAGGTCAGGGTCAAAGTCAAGGTCGAGGCGAAGGTCAGGGTCAGGTTCAAGATCAGGGTGGAGGTCAGGGTGGAGGTCAAGGTCAGGGTGGAGGTCAGGGTCAGGGTCAAGGTCAGGGTATAGGTCAGGGTCAGGGTCAATGTAGGAGTAGAGGTCAGGGTAACAGTCAAGGTCAGGGTGGAGGTCAGGGTCAGAGTCAAGGTCAGAGTGGAGGTCAGGGTCAGGAACAAGGTCAGGGTGGAGGTCAGGGTCACAGTCAAGGTCAGGGTGAAGGTCAGGGAGGAGGTCAGGGTCAGGGTCAAGGTCAGGGTGAAGGTCAGGGTCAGGGTCAAGGTCAGGGTGGAGGTCAGGGTCAGGGTCGAGGTCAGGGTGGAGGTCAGGGTCAAAGTCAAGGTCAGAGTGGAGGTCAGGGTCAGGGTCAAGGTCAGGGTGAAGGTCAGGGTCAGGGTCAAGGTCAGGGTGGAGGTCAGGGTCAGGGTCAAGGTCAGAGTAGAGGTCAGGTTCTGGGTCAAGGTCAGGGTGGAGGTCAGGGTCAAAGTCAAGGTCAGGGTGGAGGTCAGGGTCAGGGTCAAGGTCAGGGTGGAGGTCAGAGAGGAGGTCGGGGTCAGGGTCACGGTCAGGGTGGAGGTCAGGGACAGGGTCAAGGTCAGGTTGGAGGTCAGGGTTAGGGTCAAGGTCAGGGTGGAGGTCAGGGTCAAAGTCTAGGTCAGGGTGGAGGTCAGGGTGGAGGTCAGGGTCAGGGTCAAGGTCAGGGTGGAGGTCAGGGTTGGGGTCAAGGTCAGGGTGGAGGTCAGGGTCAGCGTCAAGGTCAGGTTGGAGGTCAGGGTCAGGGTCAAGGTCAGAGTAGAGGTCAGGTTCCGGGTCAAGGTCAGGGTGGAGGTCAGGGTCAGAGTTAAGGTCAGAGTGGAGGTCAGGGTCAGGGTCAAGGTCAGGGTGAAGGTCAGGGTCAGGGTCAAGGTCAGGTTGAAGGTCAGGGTCAGGGTCAAGGTCAGGGTAGAGGTCGGGGTCAAGGTCGAGGTCAGGGTGGAGCTCAGGGTTAGGGTCAAGGTCAGGGTGGAGGTCAGGGTCAGCGTCAAGGTCAGGGTAGAGGTCAGGGTCAAGGTCGAGGTCAGGGTGGAGGTCAGGGTCAAAGTCAAGGTCAGGGTGGAGGTCAGGTTCAGGGTCAAGGTGAGGGTGGAGGTCAGGGTCAAAGTCAAGGTCAGGTTGGAGGTCAGGTTCAGGGTCAAGGTCAGGCTGAAGGTCAGGGTCTAGGTCAAGGTCAGGGCGGAGGTCAGGGTCACAGTCAAGGTCAGGGTGGAGGTCAAGGTCAGAGTCAAGGTGAGAGTGAAGGTGAGGGTCAGGGTCAAGGTCAGGGTATAGGTCAGGGTCAGGGTCAATGTAGGGGTGGAGGTCAGGGTCACAGTCAAGGTCAGGGTGGAGGTCAGGGTCAGAGTTAAGGTCAGAGTGGAGGTCAGGGTCAGGGTCAAGGTCAGGGTGAAGGTCAGGGTCAGGGTCAAGGTCAGGTTGAAGGTCAGGGTCAGGGTCAAGGTCAGGGTAGAGGTCAGGGTCAAGGTCGAGGTCAGGGTGGAGCTCAGGGTTAGGGTCAAGGTCAGGGTGGAGGTCAGGGTCAGCGTCAAGGTCAGGGTAGAGGTCAGGGTTAAGGTCAAGGTCAGGGTGGAGGTCAGGGTCAGAGTCAAGGTCAGGCTGAAGGTCAGGGTCAAGGTCAAGGTCAGGGTGGAGGTCAGGGTCAAGGTCAAGGTCAGGGTGGAAGTCAGGGTCAGGGTCAAGGTCAGAGTGATGGTCAGGTTCCGGGTCAAGGTCAGGGTGGAGGTCAGGGTCAGGGTCAAGGTCAGGGTGGGGTCAGGGTCAAAGTCAAGGTCAGGGTGGAGGTCAGGGTCAAAGTCAAGGTCAGGCTGAAGGTCAGGGTCAAGGTCAAGGTCAGGGTGGAGGTCAGGGTCAGGGTCAAGGTCAGAGTGACGGTCAGGTTCCGGGTCAAGGTCAGGGTGGAGGTCAGGGTCAGGGTCAAGGTCAGGGTGGAGGTCAGGGTCAAACTCAAGGTCAGGGTGGAGGTCAGGGTCAGAGTCAAGGTCAGGCTGAAGGTCAGGGTCAAGGTCAAGGTCAGGGTGGAGGTCAGGGTCAGGGTCAAGGTCAGGGTGGAGGTCAGGGTCAGGGTCAGAGTCAGGGATGAGGTCAGGGTCGAGCTCAAGGTCAGAGTGGAGGTCAGGGTCAGGAACAAGGTCAGGGTGGAGGTCAGGGTCACAGTCAAGGTCAGGGTGGAGGTCAGAGTCGGGGTCAAGGTCAGGGTGAAGGTCAGGTTTGGGGTCAAGGTCAGGGTGGATGTCAGGGTGGAGGTCAGGGTCAGGGTCAAGGTCAGGGTGAAGGTCAGGTTCCGGGTCAAGGTCAGGGTGAAGGTCAGAGACAAAGTCAAGGTCAGGGTGGAGGTCAGGGTCAAAGTCAAGGTCAGGCTGAAGGTCAGGGTCAAAGTCAAGGTCGAGGCGAAGGTCAGGGTCAGGTTCAAGATCAGGGTGGAGGTCAGGGTGGAGGTCAAGGTCAGGGTGGAGGTCAGGGTCAGGGTCAAGGTCAGGGTATAGGTCAGGGTCAGGGTCAATGTAGGAGTAGAGGTCAGGGTAACAGTCAAGGTCAGGGTGGAGGTCAGGGTCAGAGTCAAGGTCAGAGTGGAGGTCAGGGTCAGGAACAAGGTCAGGGTGGAGGTCAGGGTCACAGTCAAGGTCAGGGTGAAGGTCAGGGAGGAGGTCAGGGTCAGGGTCAAGGTCAGGGTGAAGGTCAGGGTCAGGGTCAAGGTCAGGGTGGAGGTCAGGGTCAGGGTCGAGGTCAGGGTGGAGGTCAGGGTCAAAGTCAAGGTCAGAGTGGAGGTCAGGGTCAGGGTCAAGGTCAGGGTGAAGGTCAGGGTCAGGGTCAAGGTCAGGGTGGAGGTCAGGGTCAGGGTCAAGGTCAGAGTAGAGGTCAGGTTCTGGGTCAAGGTCAGGGTGGAGGTCAGGGTCAAAGTCAAGGTCAGGGTGGAGGTCAGGGTCAGGGTCAAGGTCAGGGTGGAGGTCAGAGAGGAGGTCGGGGTCAGGGTCACGGTCAGGGTGGAGGTCAGGGACAGGGTCAAGGTCAGGTTGGAGGTCAGGGTTAGGGTCAAGGTCAGGGTGGAGGTCAGGGTCAAAGTCTAGGTCAGGGTGGAGGTCAGGGTGGAGGTCAGGGTCAGGGTCAAGGTCAGGGTGGAGGTCAGGGTTGGGGTCAAGGTCAGGGTGGAGGTCAGGGTCAGCGTCAAGGTCAGGTTGGAGGTCAGGGTCAGGGTCAAGGTCAGAGTAGAGGTCAGGTTCCGGGTCAAGGTCAGGGTGGAGGTCAGGGTCAGAGTTAAGGTCAGAGTGGAGGTCAGGGTCAGGGTCAAGGTCAGGGTGAAGGTCAGGGTCAGGGTCAAGGTCAGGTTGAAGGTCAGGGTCAGGGTCAAGGTCAGGGTAGAGGTCGGGGTCAAGGTCGAGGTCAGGGTGGAGCTCAGGGTTAGGGTCAAGGTCAGGGTGGAGGTCAGGGTCAGCGTCAAGGTCAGGGTAGAGGTCAGGGTCAAGGTCGAGGTCAGGGTGGAGGTCAGGGTCAAAGTCAAGGTCAGGGTGGAGGTCAGGTTCAGGGTCAAGGTGAGGGTGGAGGTCAGGGTCAAAGTCAAGGTCAGGTTGGAGGTCAGGTTCAGGGTCAAGGTCAGGCTGAAGGTCAGGGTCTAGGTCAAGGTCAGGGCGGAGGTCAGGGTCAGGTTCAAGGTCAGAGTGGAGGTCAGGGTGGAGGTCAGGGTCAGGGTCAAGGTCAGGGTGAAGGTCAGGGTGGAGGTCAGAGTCGGGGTCAAGGTCAGGGTGAAGGTCAGGGTCAAGGTCAAGGTCAGGGTGGAGGTCAGGGTCAGGGTCAAGGTCAGGGTGGAGGTTAGGGTCAAAGTCAAGGTCAGGGTGGAGGTCAGGGTCAGAGTCAAGGTCGGGCTAAAGGTCAGGGTCAAGGTCAAGGTCAGGGTGGAGGTCAGGGTCAGGGTCAAGGTCAGAGTGACGGTCAGGTTCCGGGTCAAGGTCAGGGTGGAGGTCAGGGTCAAAGTCAAGGTCGGGGTGAAGGTCAGGTTCAGAGTCAAGGTCAGGCTGAAGGTCAGGGTCTAGGTCAAGGTCAGGGCGGAGGTCAGGGTCAGGTTCGAGGTCAGAGTGGAGGTCAGGGTGGAGGTCAGGGTCAGGGTCAAGGTTAGGGTGAAGGTCAGGGTGAAGGTCAGAGTCGGGGTCAAGGTCAGGGTGCAGGTCAGGGTCGGGGTCAAGGTCAGGGTGGATGTCAGGGTGGGGGTCAGGGTCAGGGTCAAGGTCAGGGTGGAGGTCAGGGTCAGGGTCAAGGTCAGGGTGGAGGTCAGGGTCAAAGTCAAGGTCAGGCTGAAGGTCAGGGTCACGGTCAAGGTCAGGGTGGAGGTCAGGGTCAGGGTCAAGGTCAGGGTGGAGGTCAGGGTCAGGGTCAGAGTCAGGGTGGAGGTCAGGGTCAAGGTCAAGGTCAAGGAGGAGGTCAGGGTCAGAGTCAAGGTCAGGGTGGAGGTCAGGGTCAGGGTCAAGGTCAGGGTGAAGGTCAGGGTCAGGGTCAAGGTCAGGGTTTAGGTCAGGGTCAGGGTCAATGTAGGGGTGGAGGTCAGGGTCACAGTCAAGGTCAGGGTGGAGGTCAAGGTCAGAGTCAAGGTGAGAGTGAAGGTCAGGGTCAGGGTCAAGGTCAGGGTATAGGTCAGGGTCAGGGTCAATGTAGGGGTGGAGGTCAGGGTCACAGTCAAGGTCAGGGTGGAGGTCAGGGTCAGAGTTAAGGTCAGAGTGGAGGTCAGGGTCAGGGTCAAGGTCAGAGTGAAGGTCAGGGTCAGGGTCAAGGTCAGGTTGAAGGTCAGGGTCAGGGTCAAGGTCAGGGTGGAGGTCAGGGTCAGGGTCAGAGTCAGGGATGAGGTCAGGGTCGAGCTCAAGGTCAGAGTGGAGGTCAGGGTCAGGAACAAGGTCAGGGTGGAGGTCAGGGTCACAGTCAAGGTCAGGGTGGAGGTCAGAGTCGGGGTCAAGGTCAGGGTGAAGGTCAGGTTTGGGGTCAAGGTCAGGGTGGATGTCAGGGTGGAGGTCAGGGTCAGGGTCAAGGTCAGGGTGAAGGTCAGGTTCCGGGTCAAGGTCAGGGTGAAGGTCAGAGACAAAGTCAAGGTCAGGGTGGAGGTCAGGGTCAAAGTCAAGGTCAGGCTGAAGGTCAGGGTCAAAGTCAAGGTCGAGGCGAAGGTCAGGGTCAGGTTCAAGATCAGGGTGGAGGTCAGGGTGGAGGTCAAGGTCAGGGTGGAGGTCAGGGTCAGGGTCAAGGTCAGGGTATAGGTCAGGGTCAGGGTCAATGTAGGAGTAGAGGTCAGGGTAACAGTCAAGGTCAGGGTGGAGGTCAGGGTCAGAGTCAAGGTCAGAGTGGAGGTCAGGGTCAGGAACAAGGTCAGGGTGGAGGTCAGGGTCACAGTCAAGGTCAGGGTGAAGGTCAGGGAGGAGGTCAGGGTCAGGGTCAAGGTCAGGGTGAAGGTCAGGGTCAGGGTCAAGGTCAGGGTGGAGGTCAGGGTCAGGGTCGAGGTCAGGGTGGAGGTCAGGGTCAAAGTCAAGGTCAGAGTGGAGGTCAGGGTCAGGGTCAAGGTCAGGGTGAAGGTCAGGGTCAGGGTCAAGGTCAGGGTGGAGGTCAGGGTCAGGGTCAAGGTCAGAGTAGAGGTCAGGTTCTGGGTCAAGGTCAGGGTGGAGGTCAGGGTCAAAGTCAAGGTCAGGGTGGAGGTCAGGGTCAGGGTCAAGGTCAGGGTGGAGGTCAGAGAGGAGGTCGGGGTCAGGGTCACGGTCAGGGTGGAGGTCAGGGACAGGGTCAAGGTCAGGTTGGAGGTCAGGGTTAGGGTCAAGGTCAGGGTGGAGGTCAGGGTCAAAGTCTAGGTCAGGGTGGAGGTCAGGGTGGAGGTCAGGGTCAGGGTCAAGGTCAGGGTGGAGGTCAGGGTTGGGGTCAAGGTCAGGGTGGAGGTCAGGGTCAGCGTCAAGGTCAGGTTGGAGGTCAGGGTCAGGGTCAAGGTCAGAGTAGAGGTCAGGTTCCGGGTCAAGGTCAGGGTGGAGGTCAGGGTCAGAGTTAAGGTCAGAGTGGAGGTCAGGGTCAGGGTCAAGGTCAGGGTGAAGGTCAGGGTCAGGGTCAAGGTCAGGTTGAAGGTCAGGGTCAGGGTCAAGGTCAGGGTAGAGGTCGGGGTCAAGGTCGAGGTCAGGGTGGAGCTCAGGGTTAGGGTCAAGGTCAGGGTGGAGGTCAGGGTCAGCGTCAAGGTCAGGGTAGAGGTCAGGGTCAAGGTCGAGGTCAGGGTGGAGGTCAGGGTCAAAGTCAAGGTCAGGGTGGAGGTCAGGTTCAGGGTCAAGGTGAGGGTGGAGGTCAGGGTCAAAGTCAAGGTCAGGTTGGAGGTCAGGTTCAGGGTCAAGGTCAGGCTGAAGGTCAGGGTCTAGGTCAAGGTCAGGGCGGAGGTCAGGGTCAGGTTCAAGGTCAGAGTGGAGGTCAGGGTGGAGGTCAGGGTCAGGGTCAAGGTCAGGGTGAAGGTCAGGGTGGAGGTCAGAGTCGGGGTCAAGGTCAGGGTGAAGGTCAGGGTCAAGGTCAAGGTCAGGGTGGAGGTCAGGGTCAGGGTCAAGGTCAGGGTGGAGGTTAGGGTCAAAGTCAAGGTCAGGGTGGAGGTCAGGGTCAGAGTCAAGGTCGGGCTAAAGGTCAGGGTCAAGGTCAAGGTCAGGGTGGAGGTCAGGGTCAGGGTCAAGGTCAGAGTGACGGTCAGGTTCCGGGTCAAGGTCAGGGTGGAGGTCAGGGTCAAAGTCAAGGTCGGGGTGAAGGTCAGGTTCAGAGTCAAGGTCAGGCTGAAGGTCAGGGTCTAGGTCAAGGTCAGGGCGGAGGTCAGGGTCAGGTTCGAGGTCAGAGTGGAGTTCAGGGTGGAGGTCAGGGTCAGGGTCAAGGTTAGGGTGAAGGTCAGGGTGAAGGTCAGAGTCGGGGTCAAGGTCAGGGTGCAGGTCAGGGTCGGGGTCAAGGTCAGGGTGGATGTCAGGGTGGGGGTCAGGGTCAGGGTCAAGGTCAGGGTGGAGGTCAGGGTCAGGGTCAAGGTCAGGGTGGAGGTCAGGGTCAAAGTCAAGGTCAGGCTGAAGGTCAGGGTCACGGTCAAGGTCAGGGTGGAGGTCAGGGTCAGGGTCAAGGTCAGGGTGGAGGTCAGGGTCAGGGTCAGAGTCAGGGTGGAGGTCAGGGTCAAGGTCAAGGTCAAGGAGGAGGTCAGGGTCAGAGTCAAGGTCAGGGTGGAGGTCAGGGTCAGGGTCAAGGTCAGGGTGAAGGTCAGGGTCAGGGTCAAGGTCAGGGTTTAGGTCAGGGTCAGGGTCAATGTAGGGGTGGAGGTCAGGGTCACAGTCAAGGTCAGGGTGGAGGTCAAGGTCAGAGTCAAGGTGAGAGTGAAGGTCAGGGTCAGGGTCAAGGTCAGGGTATAGGTCAGGGTCAGGGTCAATGTAGGGGTGGAGGTCAGGGTCACAGTCAAGGTCAGGGTGGAGGTCAGGGTCAGAGTTAAGGTCAGAGTGGAGGTCAGGGTCAGGGTCAAGGTCAGAGTGAAGGTCAGGGTCAGGGTCAAGGTCAGGTTGAAGGTCAGGGTCAGGGTCAAGGTCAGGGTGGAGGTCAGGGTCAGGGTCAGAGTCAGGGATGAGGTCAGGGTCGAGCTCAAGGTCAGAGTGGAGGTCAGGGTCAGGAACAAGGTCAGGGTGGAGGTCAGGGTCACAGTCAAGGTCAGGGTGGAGGTCAGAGTCGGGGTCAAGGTCAGGGTGAAGGTCAGGTTTGGGGTCAAGGTCAGGGTGGATGTCAGGGTGGAGGTCAGGGTCAGGGTCAAGGTCAGGGTGAAGGTCAGGTTCCGGGTCAAGGTCAGGGTGAAGGTCAGAGACAAAGTCAAGGTCAGGGTGGAGGTCAGGGTCAAAGTCAAGGTCAGGCTGAAGGTCAGGGTCAAAGTCAAGGTCGAGGCGAAGGTCAGGGTCAGGTTCAAGATCAGGGTGGAGGTCAGGGTGGAGGTCAAGGTCAGGGTGGAGGTCAGGGTCAGGGTCAAGGTCAGGGTATAGGTCAGGGTCAGGGTCAATGTAGGAGTAGAGGTCAGGGTAACAGTCAAGGTCAGGGTGGAGGTCAGGGTCAGAGTCAAGGTCAGAGTGGAGGTCAGGGTCAGGAACAAGGTCAGGGTGGAGGTCAGGGTCACAGTCAAGGTCAGGGTGAAGGTCAGGAAGGAGGTCAGGGTCAGGGTCAAGGTCAGGGTGAAGGTCAGGGTCAGGGTCAAGGTCAGGGTGGAGGTCAGGGTCAGGGTCGAGGTCAGGGTGGAGGTCAGGGTCAAAGTCAAGGTCAGAGTGGAGGTCAGGGTCAGGGTCAAGGTCAGGGTGAAGGTCAGGGTCAGGGTCAAGGTCAGGGTGGAGGTCAGGGTCAGGGTCAAGGTCAGAGTAGAGGTCAGGTTCTGGGTCAAGGTCAGGGTGGAGGTCAGGGTCAAAGTCAAGGTCAGGGTGGAGGTCAGGGTCAGGGTCAAGGTCAGGGTGGAGGTCAGAGAGGAGGTCGGGGTCAGGGTCACGGTCAGGGTGGAGGTCAGGGACAGGGTCAAGGTCAGGTTGGAGGTCAGGGTTAGGGTCAAGGTCAGGGTGGAGGTCAGGGTCAAAGTCTAGGTCAGGGTGGAGGTCAGGGTGGAGGTCAGGGTCAGGGTCAAGGTCAGGGTGGAGGTCAGGGTTGGGGTCAAGGTCAGGGTGGAGGTCAGGGTCAGCGTCAAGGTCAGGTTGGAGGTCAGGGTCAGGGTCAAGGTCAGAGTAGAGGTCAGGTTCCGGGTCAAGGTCAGGGTGGAGGTCAGGGTCAGAGTTAAGGTCAGAGTGGAGGTCAGGGTCAGGGTCAAGGTCAGGGTGAAGGTCAGGGTCAGGGTCAAGGTCAGGTTGAAGGTCAGGGTCAGGGTCAAGGTCAGGGTAGAGGTCGGGGTCAAGGTCGAGGTCAGGGTGGAGCTCAGGGTTAGGGTCAAGGTCAGGGTGGAGGTCAGGGTCAGCGTCAAGGTCAGGGTAGAGGTCAGGGTCAAGGTCGAGGTCAGGGTGGAGGTCAGGGTCAAAGTCAAGGTCAGGGTGGAGGTCAGGTTCAGGGTCAAGGTGAGGGTGGAGGTCAGGGTCAAAGTCAAGGTCAGGTTGGAGGTCAGGTTCAGGGTCAAGGTCAGGCTGAAGGTCAGGGTCTAGGTCAAGGTCAGGGCGGAGGTCAGGGTCAGGTTCAAGGTCAGAGTGGAGGTCAGGGTGGAGGTCAGGGTCAGGGTCAAGGTCAGGGTGAAGGTCAGGGTGGAGGTCAGAGTCGGGGTCAAGGTCAGGGTGAAGGTCAGGGTCAAGGTCAAGGTCAGGGTGGAGGTCAGGGTCAGGGTCAAGGTCAGGGTGGAGGTTAGGGTCAAAGTCAAGGTCAGGGTGGAGGTCAGGGTCAGAGTCAAGGTCGGGCTAAAGGTCAGGGTCAAGGTCAAGGTCAGGGTGGAGGTCAGGGTCAGGGTCAAGGTCAGAGTGACGGTCAGGTTCCGGGTCAAGGTCAGGGTGGAGGTCAGGGTCAAAGTCAAGGTCGGGGTGAAGGTCAGGTTCAGAGTCAAGGTCAGGCTGAAGGTCAGGGTCTAGGTCAAGGTCAGGGCGGAGGTCAGGGTCAGGTTCGAGGTCAGAGTGGAGGTCAGGGTGGAGGTCAGGGTCAGGGTCAAGGTTAGGGTGAAGGTCAGGGTGAAGGTCAGAGTCGGGGTCAAGGTCAGGGTGCAGGTCAGGGTCGGGGTCAAGGTCAGGGTGGATGTCAGGGTGGGGGTCAGGGTCAGGGTCAAGGTCAGGGTGGAGGTCAGGGTCAGGGTCAAGGTCAGGGTGGAGGTCAGGGTCAAAGTCAAGGTCAGGCTGAAGGTCAGGGTCACGGTCAAGGTCAGGGTGGAGGTCAGGGTCAGGGTCAAGGTCAGGGTGGAGGTCAGGGTCAGGGTCAGAGTCAGGGTGGAGGTCAGGGTCAAGGTCAAGGTCAAGGAGGAGGTCAGGGTCAGAGTCAAGGTCAGGGTGGAGGTCAGGGTCAGGGTCAAGGTCAGGGTGAAGGTCAGGGTCAGGGTCAAGGTCAGGGTTTAGGTCAGGGTCAGGGTCAATGTAGGGGTGGAGGTCAGGGTCACAGTCAAGGTCAGGGTGGAGGTCAAGGTCAGAGTCAAGGTGAGAGTGAAGGTCAGGGTCAGGGTCAAGGTCAGGGTATAGGTCAGGGTCAGGGTCAATGTAGGGGTGGAGGTCAGGGTCACAGTCAAGGTCAGGGTGGAGGTCAGGGTCAGAGTTAAGGTCAGAGTGGAGGTCAGGGTCAGGGTCAAGGTCAGAGTGAAGGTCAGGGTCAGGGTCAAGGTCAGGTTGAAGGTCAGGGTCAGGGTCAAGGTCAGGGTAGAGGTCAGGGTCAAGGTCGAGGTCAGGGTGGAGCTCAGGGTTAGGGTCAAGGTCAGGGTGGAGGTCAGGGTCAGCGTCAAGGTCAGGGTAGAGGTCAGGGTCAAGGTCAAGGTCAGGGTGGAGGTCAGGGTCAGAGTCAAGGTCAGGCTGAAGGTCAGGGTCAAGGTCAAGGTCAGGGTGGAGGTCAGGGTCAAGGTCAAGGTCAGGGTGGAGGTCAGGGTCAGGGTCAAGGTCAGAGTGATGGTCAGGTTCCGGGTCAAGGTCAGGGTGGAGGTCAGGGTCAGGGTCAAGGTCAGGGTGGGGGTCAGGGTCAAAGTCAAGGTCAGGGTGGAGGTCAGGGTCAAAGTCAAGGTCAGGCTGAAGGTCAGGGTCAAGGTCAAGGTCAGGGTGGAGGTCAGGGTCAGGGTCAAGGTCAGAGTGACGGTCAGGTTCCGGGTCAAGGTCAGGGTGGAGGTCAGGGTCAGGGTCAAGGTCAGGGTGGAGGTCAGGGTCAAAGTCAAGGTCAGGGTGGAGGTCAGGGTCAGAGTCAAGGTCAGGCTGAAGGTCAGGGTCAAGGTCAAGGTCAGGGTGGAGGTCAGGGTCAGGGTCAAGGTCAGGGTGGAGGTCAGGGTCAGGGTCAGAGTCAGGGATGAGGTCAGGGTCGAGCTCAAGGTCAGAGTGGAGGTCAGGGTCAGGAACAAGGTCAGGGTGGAGGTCAGGGTCACAGTCAAGGTCAGGGTGGAGGTCAGGGAGGAGGTCAGGGTCAGGGTCAAGGTCAGGGTGGAGGTCAGGGACAGTGTCAACGTCAGGGTGGAGGTCGGGGTCAAGTTCAATGTCAGGGTGGAGATCAGGGTCACAGTCAAGGTCAGGGTGAAGGTCAGGGTCAAGGTCAAGGTCAGCGTGGAGGTCACGCTCTGGGTCAGGGTCAGGGTGGAGGTCAGAGTCAAGGTCAAGGTCAGGGTGGAGGTCAGGTTCAGGGTCAAGGTCAGGGTGAAGGTCAGGGTCAAGGTCAAGGTCAGGGTGGAGGTCAGGGTCAGGGTCAAGGTCAGGGTGAAGGTCAGGGTTAGGGTCAAGGTCAGGGTGGATTTCAGGGTCAGGGTCAAGGTCAGGGTGGAGGTCAGGGTTAGGGTCAAAGTCAGGGTGGAGGTCAGGGTCAGGGTCAAGTTCAGGGTGGAGGTCAGGGTCAAAGTCGAGGTCAGGCTGAAGGTCAGGGTCAAGGTCAAGGTCAGGGTGGAGGTCAGGGTCAGGGTCAAGGTCAGAGTGACGGTCAGGTTCCGGCTCAAGGTCAGGGTGGAGGTCAGGGTCAAAGTCAAGGTCAGGGTGGAGGTCAGGTTCAGGGTCAAGGTTAGGCTGAAGGTCAGGGTCTTGGTCAAGGTCAGGGCGGAGGTCAGGGTCAGGTTCAAGGTCAGAGTAGAGGTCAGGGTGGAGGTCAGGGTCAGGGTCAAGGTCAGGGTGAAGGTCAGGGTGGAGGTCAGAGTCGGGGTCAAGGTCAGGGTGAAGGTCAGGGTCGGGGTCAAGGTCAGGGTGGATGTCAGGGTGGAGGTCAGGGTCAGGGTCAAGGTCAGGGTGGAGGTCAGGGTCAGGGTCAAAGTCAGGGTGAAGGTCAGGGTCAAAGTCAAGGTCACGCTGAAGGTCAGGGTCAAGGTCAAGGTCAGGGTGGAGGTCAGGGTCAGGGTCAAGGTCAGGGTGGAGGTCAGGGTCAAAGTCAAGGTCAGGGTGGAGGTCAGGGTCAAAGTCAAGGTCAGGCTGAAGGTCAGGGTCAAGGTCAAGGTCGAGGTGGAGGTCAGGGTCAGGGTCAAGGTCAGAGTGACGGTCAGGGTCAGGGTCAAGGTCAGGGTGGAGGTCAGGGTCAGGGTCAAGGTCAGGGTGTAGGTCAGGGTCAGAGTCAAGGTCAGAGTGGAGGTCAGGGTCAGGGTCAAGGTCAGAGTAGAGGTCAGGTTCCGGGTCAAGGTCAGGGTGGAGGTCAGGGTCAAAGTCAAGGTCAGGGTGGAGGTCAGGGTGGAGGTCTGGGTCAGGGTCAAGGTCAGGGTGGAGGTCAGGGTCAAGGTCAAGGTCAGGGTATGGGTCAGGGTCAGGGTCAATGTAGGGGTGGAGGTCAGGGTCAGGGTCAAGGTCAGGATGGAGGTCAGGGTCAGGGTCAAGGTCAGGGTGGAGGTCAGGGTCAGGGTCAAGGTCAGGGTGGAGGTCAGGGTCAAGTTCAAGGTCAGGGTGGAGGTCAGGGTCACAGTCAAGGTCAGGGTGAAGGTCGGGGTCAAGGTCAAGGTCAGGGCGGAGGTCAGGGTCAAGGTCAAGGTCAGAGTGGAGGTCAGGGTGGAGGTCAGGGTCAGGGTCAAGGTCAGGGTGAAGGTCAGGGTCAGGGTCAAGGTCAGGGTGGAGGTCAGGGTCAGGGTCAAGGTCAGGGTGTAGGTCAGGGTCAGAGTCAAGGTCAGAGTGGAGGTCAGGGTCAGGGTCAAGGTCAGAGTAGAGGTCAGGTTCCGGGTCAAGGTCAGGGTGGAGGTCAGGGTCAAAGTCAAGGTCAGGGTGGAGGTCAGGGTGGAGGTCTGGGTCAGGGTCAAGGTCAGGGTGGAGGTCAGGGTCAAGGTCAAGGTCAGGGTATGGGTCAGGGTCAGGGTCAATGTAGGGGTGGAGGTCAGGGTCAGGGTCAAGGTCAGGATGGAGGTCAGGGTCAGGGTCAAGGTCAGGGTGGAGGTCAGGGTCAGGGTCAAGGTCAGGGTGGAGGTCAGGGTCAAGTTCAAGGTCAGGGTGGAGGTCAGGGTCACAGTCAAGGTCAGGGTGAAGGTCGGGGTCAAGGTCAAGGTCAGCGTGGAGGTCACGCTCTGGGTCAAGGTCAGGGTGGAGGTCAGGGTCAGGGTCAAGGTCAGGGTGTAGGTCAGGGTCAGAGTCAAGGTCAGAGTGGAGGTCAGGGTCAGGGTCAAGGTCAGAGTAGAGGTCAGGTTCCGGGTCAAGGTCAAGGTCGAGGTGGAGGTCAGGGTCAGGGTCAAGGTCAGAGTGACGGTCAGGTTCCGGGTCAAGGTCAGGGTGGAGGTCAGGGTCAGGGTCAAGGTCAGGGTGGAGGTCAGGGTCAGATTCAAGGTCAGGGTAGAGGTCAGGGAGAAGGTCAGGGTCAGGGTCAAGATCAGGGTGGAGGTCAGGGAGAGGGTCAAGGTCAGGGTGGAAGTCAGGGTCAAGTTCAAGGTCAGGGTGGAGGTCAGGGTCACAGTCAAGGTCAGGGTGAAGGTCGGGGTCAAGGTCAAGGTCAGCGTGGAGGTCACGCTCTGGGTCAAGGTCAGGGTGGAGGTCAGAGTCAAGGTCAAGGTCAGGGTGGAGGTCAGGTTCAGGGTCAAGGTCAGGGTGAAGGTCAGGGTCAAGGTCAAGGTCAGGGTGAAGGTCAAGGTCAGGGTGCAGGTCAGGGTCAAGGTCAAGGTCAGGGGGGAGGTCAGGGTCAAGGTCAAGGTCAGAGTGGTGATCAGGGTGGAGGTCAGGGTCAGGGTCAAGGTCAGGGTGAAGGTCAGGGTCAGGGTCAAGGTCAGGGTGGAGGTCAGGGTCAGGGTCAAGGTCAGGGTGTAGGTCAGGGTCAGAGTCAAGGTCAGAGTGGAGGTCAGGGTCAGGGTCAAGGTCAGAGTAGAGGTCAGGTTCCGGGTCAAGGTCAGGGTGGAGGTCAGGGTCAAGGTCAAGGTCAGGGTGAAGGTCAAGGTCAGGGTGCAGGTCAGGGTCAAGGTCAAGGTCAGGGCGGAGGTCAGGGTCAAGGTCAAGGTCAGAGTGGAGGTCAGGGTGGAGGTCAGGGTCAGGGTCAAGGTCAGGGTGAAGGTCAGGGTCAGGGTCAAGGTCAGGGTGGAGGTCAGGGTCAGGGTCAAGGTCAGGGTGTAGGTCAGGGTCAGAGTCAAGGTCAGAGTGGAGGTCAGGGTCAGGGTCAAGGTCAGAGTAGAGGTCAGGTTCCGGGTCAAGGTCAGGGTGGAGGTCAGGGTCAAAGTCAAGGTCAGGGTGGAGGTCAGGGTGGAGGTCTGGGTCAGGGTCAAGGTCAGGGTGAAGGTCAGGGTCAAGGTCAAGGTCAGGGTATGGGTCAGGGTCAGGGTCAATGTAGGGGTGGAGGTCAGGGTCAGGGTCAAGGTCAGGATGGAGGTCAAGGTCAGGGTCAAGGTCAGGGTGGAGGTCAGGGTCAGGGTCAAGGTCAGGGTGGAGGTCAGGGTCAAGTTCAAGGTCAGGGTGGAGGTCAGGGTCACAGTCAAGGTCAGGGTGAAGGTCGGGGTCAAGGTCAAGGTCAGCGTGGAGGTCACGCTCTGGGTCAAGGTCAGGGTGGAGGTCAGGGTCAGGGTCAAGGTCAGGGTGTAGGTCAGGGTCAGAGTCAAGGTCAGAGTGGAGGTCAGGGTCAGGGTCAAGGTCAGAGTAGAGGTCAGGTTCCGGGTCAAGGTCAGGGTGGAGGTCAGGGTCAAAGTCAAGGTCAGGGTGGAGGTCAGGGTCAAGGTCAAGGTCAGGATATGGGTCAGGGTCAGGGTCAATGTAGGGGTGGAGGTCAGGGTCACAGTCAAGGTCAGGGTGGAGGTCAGGGTCAGGGTCAAGGTCAGGGTGGAGGTCAGGGTCAGGGTCAAGGTCAGGGTGGAGGTCAGGGTTAGGGTCAAGGTCAGGGTGGAGGTCAGGGTCAGGGTCAAGTTCAGGGTGGAGGTCAGGGTCAAAGTCGAGGTCAGGGTGGAGGACAGGGTCAGGGTCAAGGTCAGGGTGGAGGTCAGGGTCAGGGTCAAGGTCAGGGTGGAGGTCAGGGTTAGGGTCAAGGTCAGGGTGGAGGTCAGGGTCAGGGTCAAGTTCAGGGTGGAGGTCAGGGTCAAAGTCAAGGTCAGGCTGAAGGTCAGGGTCAAGGTCAAGGTCAGGGTGGAGGTCAGGGTCAGGGTCAAGGTCAGAGTGACGGTCAGGTTCCGGGTCAAGGTCAGGGTGGAGGTCAGGGTCAAAGTCAAGGTCAGGGTGGAGGTCAGGTTCAGGGTCAAGGTCAGGCTGAAGGTCAGGGTCTTAATCAAGGTCAGGGCGGAGGTCAGGGTCAGGTTCAAGGTCAGAGTAGGGGTCAGGGTGGAGGTCAGGGTCAGGGTCAAGGTCAGGGTGAAGGTCAGGGTGGAGGTCAGAGTCGGGGTCAAGGTCAGGGTGAAGGTCAGGGTCGGGGTCAAGGTCAGGGTGGATGTCAGGGTGGAGGTCAAGGTCAGGGTCAAGGTCAGGGTGAAGGTCAGGGTCAGGGTCAAAGTCAGGGTGGAGGTCAGGGTCAAAGTCAAGGTCACGCTGAAGGTCAGGGTCAAGGTCGAAGTCAGGGTGGAGGTCAGGGTCAGGGTCATGGTCAGGGTCGAGGTCAGGGTCAAAGTCAAGGTCAGGGTGGAGGTCAGGGTCAAAGTCAAGGTCAGGCTGAAGGTCAGGGTCAAGGTCAAGGTCGAGGTGGAGGTCAGGGTCAGGGTCAAGGTCAGAGTGACGGTCAGGTTCCGGGTCAAGGTCAGGGTGGAGGTCAGGGTCAGGGTCAAGGTCAGGGTGGAGGTCGAGGTCAGATTCAAGGTCAGGGTAGAGGTCAGGGTCAAGGTCAAGGTCAGGGTGGAGGTCAGGGTCAGGGTCATGGTCAGGGTGGAGGTCAGGGTCAAAGTCAAGGTCAGGGTGGAGGTCAGGGTCAGGGTCAAGGTCAGGGTGGAGGTCAGGGTCACAGTCAAGGTCAGGGTGAAGGTCGGGGTCAAGGTCAAGGTCACGCTGAAGGTCAGGGTCAAGGTCGAAGTCAGGGTGGAGGTCAGGGTCAGGGTCATGGTCAGGGTCGAGGTCAGGGTCAAAGTCAAGGTCAGGGTGGAGGTCAGGGTCAAAGTCAAGGTCAGGCTGAAGGTCAGGGTCAAGGTCAAGGTCGAGGTGGAGGTCAGGGTCAGGGTCAAGGTCAGAGTGACGGTCAGGTTCCGGGTCAAGGTCAGGGTGGAGGTCAGGGTCAGGGTCAAGGTCAGGGTGGAGGTCGAGGTCAGATTCAAGGTCAGGGTAGAGGTCAGGGTCAAGGTCAAGGTCAGGGTGGAGGTCAGGGTCAGGGTCATGGTCAGGGTGGAGGTCAGGGTCAAAGTCAAGGTCAGGGTGGAGGTCAGGGTCAGGGTCAAGGTCAGGGTGGAGGTCAGGGTCACAGTCAAGGTCAGGGTGAAGGTCGGGGTCAAGGTCAAGGTCAGCGTGGAGGTCACGCTCTGGGTCAAAGTCAGGGTGGAGGTCAGAGTCAAGGTCAAGGTCAGGGTGGAGGTCAGGTTCAGGGTCAAGGTCAGGGTGAAAGTCAGGGTCAAGGTCAAGGTCAGGGTGAAGGTCAGGGTCAGGGTCAAGGTCAGGGTATAGGTCAGGGTCAAGGTCAATGTAGGGGTGGAGGTCAGGGTCACAGTCAAGGTCAGGGTGGAGGTCAGGGTCAGGGTCAAGGTCAGGGTGGAGGTCAGGTTCAGGGTCAAGGTCAGGTTGAAGGTCAGGGACAGGGTCAAGGTCAGGGTGGAGGTCAGAGTCGGGTTCAAGGTCAGGGTGAAGGTCAGGGTCGGGGTCAAGGTCAGGGTGGATGTCAGGGTGGAGGTCGGGCTTAGGGTCAAGGTCGGGGAGGAGGTCAGGGTCAGGGTCAAGGTCGGGGTGGAGGTCAGGGTCAAAGTCAAGATCAGGCTGAAGGTCAGGGTCAAGGTCAAGGTCAGGGTGGAGGTCAGGGTCAGGGTCAAGGTCAGGGTGGAGGTCAGGGTCAAAGTCAAGGTCAGGGTGAAGGTCAGGGTCAAAGTCAAGGTCAGGGTGGAGGTCAGGGTGGAGGTCCGGGTCAGGGTCAAGGTCAGGGTGGAGGTCAGGGTCAAGGTCAAGGTCAGGATATGGGTCAGGGTCAGGGTCGATGTAGGGGTGGAGGTCAGGGTCACAGTCAAGGTCAGGGTGGAGGTCAGGGACAGGGTCAAGGTCAGGGTGGAGGTCAGGGTCAAGTTCAAGGTCAGGGTGGAGGTCAGGGTCACAGTCAAGGTCAGGGTGAAGGTCGGGGTCAAGGTCAAGGTCAGCGTGGAGGTCACGCTCTGGTTCAAGGTCAGGGTGGAGGTCAGAGTCAAGGTCAAGGTCAGGGTGGAGGTCAGGTTCAGGGTCAAGGTCAGGGTGAAGGTCAGGGTCAAGGTCAAGGTCAGGGTGAAGGTCAAGGTCAGGGTGCAGGTCAGGGTCAAGGTCAAGGTCAGGGCGGAGGTCAGGGTCAAGGTCAAGGTCAGAGTGGAGGTCAGGGTGGAGGTCAGGGTCAGGGTCAAGGTCAGGGTGAAGGTCAGGGTCAGGGTCAAGGTCAGGGTGGAGGTCAGGGTCAGGGTCAAGGTCAGGGTGTAGGTCAGGGTCAGAGTCAAGGTCAGAGTGGAGGTCAGGGTCAGGGTCAAGGTCAGAGTAGAGGTCAGGTTCCGGGTCAAGGTCAGGGTGGAGGTCAGGGTCAAAGTCAAGGTCAGGGTGGAGGTCAGGGTGGAGGTCTGGGTCAGGGTCAAGGTCAGGGTGGAGGTCAGGGTCAAGGTCAAGGTCAGGGTATGGGTCAGGGTCAGGGTCAATGTAGGGGTGGAGGTCAGGGTCAGGGTCAAGGTCAGGATGGAGGTCAGGGTCAGGGTCAAGGTCAGGGTGGAGGTCAGGGTCAGGGTCAAGGTCAGGGTGGAGGTCAGGGTCAAGTTCAAGGTCAGGGTGGAGGTCAGGGTCACAGTCAAGGTCAGGGTGAAGGTCGGGGTCAAGGTCAAGGTCAGCGTGGAGGTCACGCTCTGGGTCAAGGTCAGGGTGGAGGTCAGGGTCCGGGTCAAGGTCAGGGTGTAGGTCAGGGTCAGAGTCAAGGTCAGAGTGGAGGTCAGGGTCAGGGTCAAGGTCAGAGTAGAGGTCAGGTTCCGGGTCAAGGTCAAGGTCGAGGTGGAGGTCAGGGTCAGGGTCAAGGTCAGAGTGACGGTCAGGTTCCGGGTCAAGGTCAGGGTGGAGGTCAGGGTCAGGGTCAAGGTCAGGGTGGAGGTCAGGGTCAGATTCAAGGTCAGGGTAGAGGTCAGGGAGAAGGTCAGGGTCAGGGTCAAGGTCAGGGTGGAGGTCAGGGAGAGGGTCAAGGTCGGGGTGGAAGTCAGGGTCAAGTTCAAGGTCAGGGTGGAGGTCAGGGTCACAGTCAAGGTCAGGGTGAAGGTCGGGGTCAAGGTCAAGGTCAGCGTGGAGGTCACGCTCTGGGTCAAGGTCAGGGTGGAGGTCAGAGTCAAGGTCAAGGTCAGGGTGGAGGTCAGGTTCAGGGTCAAGGTCAGGGTGAAGGTCAGGGTCGAGGTCAAGGTCAGGGCGGAGGTCAGGGTCAAGGTCAAGGTCAGAGTGGTGATCAGGGTGGAGGTCAGGGTCAGGGTCAAGGTCAGGGTGAAGGTCAGGGTCAGGGTCAAGGTCAGGGTGGAGGTCAGGGTCAGGGTCAAGGTCAGGGTGTAGGTCAGGGTCAGAGTCAAGGTCAGAGTGGAGGTCAGGGTCAGGGTCAAGGTCAGAGTAGAGGTCAGGTTCCGGGTCAAGGTCAGGGTGGAGGTCAGGGTCAAGGTCAAGGTCAGGGTGAAGGTCAAGGTCAGGGTGCAGGTCAGGGTCAAGGTCAAGGTCAGGGCGGAGGTCAGGGTCAAGGTCAAGGTCAGAGTGGAGGTCAGGGTGGAGGTCAGGGTCAGGGTCAAGGTCAGGGTGAAGGTCAGGGTCAGGGTCAAGGTCAGGGTGGAGGTCAGGGTCAGGGTCAAGGTCAGGGTGTAGGTCAGGGTCAGAGTCAAGGTCAGAGTGGAGGTCAGGGTCAGGGTCAAGGTCAGAGTAGAGGTCAGGTTCCGGGTCAAGGTCAGGGTGGAGGTCAGGGTCAAAGTCAAGGTCAGGGTGGAGGTCAGGGTGGAGGTCTGGGTCAGGGTCAAGGTCAGGGTGGAGGTCAGGGTCAAGGTCAAGGTCAGGGTATGGGTCAGGGTCAGGGTCAATGTAGGGGTGGAGGTCAGGGTCAGGGTCAAGGTCAGGATGGAGGTCAGGGTCAGGGTCAAGGTCAGGGTGGAGGTCAGGGTCAGGGTCAAGGTCAGGGTGGAGGTCAGGGTCAAGTTCAAGGTCAGGGTGGAGGTCAGGGTCACAGTCAAGGTCAGGGTGAAGGTCGGGGTCAAGGTCAAGGCCGGCGTGGAGGTCACGCTCTGGGTCAAGGTCAGGGTGGAGGTCAGGGTCAGGGTCAAGGTCAGGGTGTAGGTCAGGGTCAGAGTCAAGGTCAGAGTGGAGGTCAGGGTCAGGGTCAAGGTCAGAGTAGAGGTCAGGTTCCGGGTCAAGGTCAGGGTGGAGGTCAGGGTCAAAGTCAAGGTCAGGGTGGAGGTCAGGGTCAAGGTCAAGGTCAGGATATGGGTCAGGGTCAGGGTCGATGTAGGGGTGGAGGTCAGGGTCACAGTCAAGGTCAGGGTGGAGGTCAGGGTCAGGGTCAAGGTCAGGGTGGAGGTCAGGGTCAGGGTCAAGGTCAGGGTGGAGGTCAGGTTCAGGGTCAAGGTCAGGCTGAAGGTCAGGGTCTTAATCAAGGTCAGGGCGGAGGTCAGGGTCAGGTTCAAGGTCAGAGTAGGGGTCAGGGTGAAGGTCAGGGTCAGGGTCAAGGTCAGGGTGAAGGTCAGGGTGGAGGTCAGAGTCGGGGTCAAGGTCAGGGTGAAGGTCAGGGTCGGGGTCAAGGTCAGGGTGGATGTCAGGGTGGAGGTCAGGGTCAGGGTCAAGGTCAGGGTGAAGGTCAGGGTCAGGGTCAAAGTCAGGGTGGAGGTCAGGGTCAAAGTCAAGGTCACGCTGAAGGTCAGGGTCAAGGTCGAAGTCAGGGTGGAGGTCAGGGTCAGGGTCATGGTCAGGGTCGAGGTCAGGGTCAAAGTCAAGGTCAGGGTGGAGGTCAGGGTCAAAGTCAAGGTCAGGCTGAAGGTCAGGGTCAAGGTCAAGGTCGAGGTGGAGGTCAGGGTCAGGGTCAAGGTCAGAGTGACGGTCAGGTTCCGGGTCAAGGTCAGGGTGGAGGTCAGGGTCAGGGTCAAGGTCAGGGTGGAGGTCGAGGTCAGATTCAAGGTCAGGGTAGAGGTCAGGGTCAAGGTCAAGGTCAGGGTGGAGGTCAGGGTCAGGGTCATGGTCAGGGTGGAGGTCAGGGTCAAAGTCAAGGTCAGGGTGGAGGTCAGGGTCAGGGTCAAGGTCAGGGTGGAGGTCAGGGTCACAGTCAAGGTCAGGGTGAAGGTCGGGGTCAAGGTCAAGGTCAGCGTGGAGGTCACGCTCTGGGTCAAAGTCAGGGTGGAGGTCAGAGTCAAGGTCAAGGTCAGGGTGGAGGTCAGGTTCAGGGTCAAGGTCAGGGTGAAAGTCAGGGTCAAGGTCAAGGTCAGGGTGAAGGTCAAGGTCAGGGTGCAGGTCAGGGTCAAGGTCAAGGTCAGGGCGGAATTCAGGGTCAAGGTCAAGGTCAGAGTGGAGGTCAGGGTGGAGGTCAGGGTCAGGGTCAAGGTCAGGGTGAAGGTCAGGGTCAGGGTCAAGGTCAGGGTTGAGGTCAGGGTCAGGGTCAAGGTCAGGGTGAAGGTCAGGGTCAGGGTCAAGGTCAGGGTATAGGTCAGGGTCAGGGTCAATGTAGGGGTGGAGGTCAGGGTCACAGTCAAGTTCAGGGTGGAGGTCAGGGTCAGGGTCAAGGTCAGGGTGGAGGTCAGGTTCAGGGTCAAGGTCAGGTTGAAGGTCAGGGTCAGGGTCAAGGTCAGGGTGGAGGTCAGAGTCGGGGTCAAGGTCAGGGTGAAGGTCAGGGTCGGGGTCAAGGTCAGGGTGGATGTCAGGGTGGAGGTCGGGGTTAGGGTCAAGGTCAGGGAGGAGGTCAGGGTCAGGGTCAAGGTCGGGGTGGAGGTCAGGGTCAAAGTCAAGATCAGGCTGAAGGTCAGGGTCAAGGTCAAGGTCAGGGTGGAGGTCAGGGTCAGGGTCAAGGTCAGGGTGGAGGTCAGGGTCAATGTCAAGGTCAGGGTGGAGGTCAGAGTCAAAGTCAAGGTCAGGCTGAAGGTCAGGGTCCGAGTCAAGGTCAGGGCGGAGGTCAGGGTCAGGTTCAAGGTCAGAGTGGAGGTCAGGGTAGAGGTCCGGGTCAGGGTCAAGGTCAGGGTGGTGGTCAGGGTCAGGGTCAAGGTCAGGGTGGAGGTCAGGGTGGAGGTCAAGGTCAAGGAGGAGGTCGGGGTCAGAGTCAAGGTCAGGGTGGAGGTCAGGGTCAAGGTCAAGGTCAGAGTGGAGGTCAGGGTGGAGGTCAGGGTCAGGGTCAAGGTCAGGGTGAAGGTCAGGGTCAGGGTCAAGGTCAGGGTGGAGGTCAGGGTCAGGGTCAAGGTCAGGGTGAAGGTCAGGGTCAGGGTCAAGGTCAGGGTATAGGTCAGGGTCAGGGTCAATGTAGGGGTGGAGGTCAGGGTCACAGTCAAGGTCAGGGTGGAGGTCAGGGTCAGGGTCATGGTCAGGGTGGAGGTCAGGTTCAGGGTCAAGGTCAGGTTGAAGGTCAGGGACAGGGTCAAGGTCAGGGTGGAGGTCAGAGTCGGGTTCAAGGTCAGGGTGAAGGTCAGGGTCGGGGTCAAGGTCAGGGTGGATGTCAGGGTGGAGGTCGGGCTCAGGGTCAAGGTCGGGGAGGAGGTCAGGGTCAGGGTCAAGGTCGGGGTGGAGGTCAGGGTCAAAGTCAAGATCAGGCTGAAGGTCAGGGTCAAGGTCAAGGTCAAGGTGGAGGTCAGGGTCAGGGTCAAGGTCAGGGTGGAGGTCAGGGTCAAAGTCAAGGTCAGGGTGGAGGTCAGAGTCAAAGTCAAGGTCAGGCTGAAGGTCAGGGTCCGAGTCAAGGTCAGGGCGGAGGTCAGGGTCAGGTTCAAGGTCAGAGTGGAGGTCAGGGTAGAGGTCCGGGTCAGGGTCAAGGTCAGGGTGGAGGTCAGGGTCAGGGTCAGGGTCAGGGTGGAGGTCAGGGTGGAGGTCAAGGTCAAGGAGGAGGTCGGGGTCAGAGTCAAGGTCAGGGTGGAGGTCAGGGTCAAGGTCATGGTCAAGGAGGAGGTCAGGGTCAGGGTCAAGGTCAGAGTAGAGGTCAGGGTCAGGTTCGAGGTCAGAGTAGAGGTCAGGTTCCGGGTCAAGGTCAGGGTGGAGGTCAGGGTCAGAGTCAAGGTCAGAGTGGAGGTCAGGGTTAGGGTCAAGGTCAGGGTGGAGGTCAGGGTCAGGGTCAAGGTCAGGGTGGAGGTCAGGGTCAGGGTCAAGGTCAGAGTAGAGGTCAGGTTCCGGGTCAAGGTCAGGGTGGAGGTCAGGGTTAGGGTCAAGGTCAGGGTGGAGGTCAGGGTCAGGGTCAAGGTCAGGGTGGAGGTCAGGGTCAAAGTCAAGGTCAGGCTGAAGGTCAGGGTCACAGTCAAGGTCAGGGTGCAGGTCAGGGTCAAGGTCAAGGTCAGGGTGGAGGTCAGGGTCAGGGTCAAGGTCAGCGTGGGGGTCAGGGTTAGGGTCAAGGTCAGGGTGAAGGTCAGGGTCAGCGTCAAGTTTAGGGTGGAGGTCAGGGTCAGGGTCAGAGTCAGGGTGGGGTCAGGGTCAAGGTCAAGGTGAAGGAGGAGGTCAGGGTCAGAGTCAAGGTCAGGGTGAAGGTCAGGGTCAAAGTCAAGGTCAGGGTGGAGGTCAGGGTGGAGGTCCGGGTCAGGGTCAAGGTCAGGGTGGAGGTCAGGGTCAAGGTCAAGGTCAGGGTATGGGTCAGGGTCAGGGTCAATGTAGGGGTGGAGGTCAGGGTCACAGTCAAGGTCAGGGTGGAGGTCAGGGTCAGGGTCAAGGTCAGGGTGGAGGTCAGGGTCAGGGTCAAGGTCAGGGTGGAGGTCAGGGTTAGAGTCAAGGTCAGGGTGGAGGTCAGGGTCAGGGTCAAGTTCAGGGTGGAGGTCAGGGTCAAAGTCGAGGTCAGGCTGAAGGTCAGGGTCAAGGTCAAGGTCAGGGTGGAGGTCAGGGTCAGGGTCAAGGTCAGAGTGACGGTCAGGTTCCGGCTCAAGGTCAGGGTGGAGGTCAGGGTCAAAGTCAAGGTCAGGGTGGAGGTCAGGTTCAGGGTCAAGGTCAGGCTGAAGGTCAGGGTCTTGGTCAAGGTCAGGGCGGAGGTCAGGGTCAGGTTCAAGGTCAGAGTAGAGGTCAGGGTGGAGGTCAGGGTCAGGGTCAAGGTCAGGGTGGATGTCAGGGTGGAGGTCAGGGTCAGGGTCAAGGTCAGGGTGGAGGTCAGGGTCAGGGTCAAAGTCAGGGTGAAGGTCAGGGTCAAAGTCAAGGTCACGCTGAAGGTCAGGGTCAAGGTCAAGGTCGGGGTGGAGGTCAGGGTCAGGGTCAAGGTCAGGGTGGAGGTCAGGGTCAAAGTCAAGGTCAGGGTGGAGGTCAGGGTCAGGGTCAAAGTCAGGGTGAAGGTCAGGGTCAAAGTCAAGGTCACGCTGAAGGTCAGGGTCAAGGTCAAGGTCGGGGTGGAGGTCAGGGTCAGGGTCAAGGTCAGGGTGGAGGTCAGGGTCAAAGTCAAGGTCAGGGTGGAGGTCAGGGTCAAAGTCAAGGTCAGGCTGAAGGTCAGGGTCAAGGTCAAGGTCGAAGTGGAGGTCAGGGTCAGGGTCAAGGTCAGAGTGACGGTCAGGTTCCGGGTCAAGGTCAGGGTGGAGGTCAGGGTCAGGGTCAAGGTCAGGGTGGAGGTCAGGGTCAGATTCAAGGTCAGGGTAGAGGTCAGGGTCAAGGTCAAGGTCAGGGTGGAGGTCAGGGTCAGAGTCAAGGTCAGAGTGGAGGTCAGGGTCAGGAACAAGGTCAGGGTGGAGGTCAGGGTCACAGTCAAGGTCAGGGTGGAGGTCAGAGAGAAGGTCAGGGTCAGGGTCAAGGTCAGGGTGGAGGTCAGGGAGAGGGTCAAGGTCAGGGTGGAGGTCAGGGTCAAGTTCAAGGTCAGGGTGGAGGTCAGGGTCAGGGTCAATGTAGGGGTGGAGGTCAGGGTCACAGTCAAGGTCAGGGTGGAGGTCAGGGTCAGGGTCAAGGTCAGGGTGGAGGTCAGGGTCAGGGTCAAGGTCAGGGTGGAGGTCAGGGTGGAGGTCAGGGTCAAAGTCAAGGTCAGGGTGGAGGTCAGGTTCAGGGTCAAGGTCAGGCTGAAGGTCAGGGTCTTGGTCAAGGTCAGGGCGGAGGTCAGGGTCAGGTTCAAGGTCAGAGTAGAGGTCAGGGTGGAGGTCAGGGTCAGGGTCAAGGTCAGGGTGAAGGTCAGGGTGGAGGTCAGAGTCGGGGTCAAGGTCAGGGTGAAGGTCAGGGTCGGGGTCAAGGTCAGGGTGGATGTCAGGGTGGAGGTCAGGGTCAGGGTCAAGGTCAGGGTGAAGGTCAGGGTCAGGGTCAAAGTCAGGGTGGAGGTCAGGGTCAAAGTCAAGGTCACGCTGAAGGTCAGGGTCAAGGTCAAGGTCAGGGTGGAGGTCAGGGTCAGGGTCATGGTCAGGGTGGAGGTCAGGGTCAAAGTCAAGGTCAGGGTGGAGGTCAGGGTCAAAGTCAAGGTCAGGCTGAAGGTCAGGGTCAAGGTCAAGGTCGAGGTGGAGGTCAGGGTCAGGGTCAAGGTCAGAGTGACGGTCAGGTTCCGGGTCAAGGTCAGGGTGGAGGTCAGGGTCAGGGTCAAGGTCAGGGTGGAGGTCAGTGTCAGATTCAAGGTCAGGGTAGAGGTCAGGGTCAAGGTCAAGGTCAGGGTGGAGGTCAGGGTCAGAGTCAAGGTCAGAGTGGAGGTCAGGGTCAGGAACAAGGTCAGGGTGGAGGTCAGGGTCACAGTCAAGGACAGGGTGGAGGTCAGGGAGAAGGTCAGGGTCAGGGTCAAGGTCAGGGTGGAGGTCAGGGACGGGGTCAAGGTCAGGGTGGAGGTCAGGGTCAAGTTCAAGGTCAGGGTGGAGGTCAGGGTCACAGTCAAGGTCAGGGTGAAGGTCGGGGTCAAGGTCAAGGTCAGCGTGGAGGTCACGCTCTGGGTCAAGGTCAGGGTGGAGGTCAGAGTCAAGGTCAACGTCAGGGTGGAGGTCAGGTTCAGGGTCAAGGTCAGGGTGAAGGTCAGGGTCAAGGTCAAGGTCAGGGTGAAGGTCAAGGTCAGGGTGCAGGTCAGGGTCAAGGTCAAGGTCAGAGTAGAGGTCAGGTTCCGGGTCAAGGTGAGGGTGGAGGTCAGGGTCAAAGTCAAGGTCAGGGTGGAGGTCAGGGTGGAGGTCTGGGTCAGGGTCAAGGTCAGAGTGGAGGTCAGGGTGGAGGTCTGGGTCAGGGTCAAAGTCAGGGTGGAGGTCAGGGTCAAGGTCAAGGTCAGGGTATAGGTCGGGGTCAGGGTCAATGTAGGGGTGGAGGTCAGGGTCACAGTCAAGGTCAGGGTGGAGGTCAGGGTCAGAGTTAAGGTCAGAGTGGAGGTCAGGGTCAGGGTCAAGGTCAGGGTGAAGGTCAGGGTCAGGGTCAAGGTCAGGGTGGAGGTCAGGGTCAGGGTCAAGGTCAGAGTAGAGGTCAGGTTCCGGGTCAAGGTCAGAGTAGAGGTCAGGTTCCGGGTCAGGTTCAGGGTGAAGGTCAGGGTCAAAGTCAAGGTCAGGGTGGAGGTCAGGGTCAAAGTCAAGGTCAGGGTGGAGGTCAGGGTCAGGGTCAAGGTCAGGTTGGAGATCAGGGTTGGGGTCAAGGTCAGGGTGGAGGTCAGGGTGGAGGTCAAGGTCAAGGAGGAGGTCGGGGTCAGAGTCAAGGTCAGGGTGGAGGTCAGGGTCAAGGTCAAGGTCAAGGAGGAGGTCAGGGTCAGGGTCAAGGTCAGAGTAGAGGTCAGGGTCAGGTTCGAGGTCAGAGTAGAGGTCAGGTTCCGGGTCAAGGTCAGGGTGGAGGTCAGGGTCAAAGTCAAGGTCAGGGTGGAGGTCAGGGTGGAGGTCTGGGTCAGGGTCAAGTTCAGGGTGGAGGTCAGGGTCAAGGTCAAGGTCAGGCTGAAGGTCAGGGTCAAGGTCAAGGTCAGGCTGGAGGTCAGGGTCAGGGTCAAGGTCAGGGTGGAGGTCAGGGTCAAAGTCAAGGTCAGGGTGGAGGGTCAGGGTCAAGGTCAAGGTCAGGGTGGAGGTCAGGGTCAGAGTCAAGGTCAGAGTGGAGGTCAGGGTCAGGAACAAGGTCAGGGTGGAGGTCAGGGTCACAGTCAAGGTCACGGTGGAGGTCAGGGAGAAGGTCAGGGTCAGGGTCAAGGTCAGGGTGGAGGTCAGGGACACGGTCAACGTCAGGGTGGAGGTCAGGGTCAAGTTCAAGGTCAGGGTGGAGGTCAGGGTCACAGTCAAGGTCAGGGTGAAGGTCAGGGTCAAGGTCAAGGTCAGCGTGGAGGTCACGCTCTGGGTCAAGGTCAGGGTGGAGGTCAGAGTCAAGGTCAAGTTCAGGTCGGAGGTCAGGTTCAGGGTCAAGGTCAGGGTGAAGGTCAGGGTCAAGGTCAAGGTCAGGGTGGAGGTCAGGGTTAGGGTCAAGGTCAGGGTGAAGGTCAGGGTTAGGGTCAAGGTCAGGGTGGAGGTCAGGGTCAGCGTCAAGGTCAGGGTGGAGGTCAGGGTCAGGGTCAAGGTCAGAGTAGAGGTCAGGTTTCGGATCAAGGTCAGGGTGGAGGTCAGGGTCAAAGTCAAGGTCAGGGTGGAGGTCAGGGTCAAAGTCAAGGTCAGGGTGGAGGTCAGGGTGGAGGTCTGGGTCAGGGTCAAGGTCAGGGTGGAGGTCAGGGTCAAGGTCAAGGTCAGGGTATGGGTCAGGGTCAGGGTCAATGTAGGGGTGGAGGTCAGGGTCACAGTCAAGGTCAGGGTGAAGGTCAGGGTCAGGGTTAAGGTCAGAGTGGAGGTCAGGGTGGAGGTCTGGGTCAGGGTCAAAGTCAGGGTGGAGGTCAGGGTCAAGGTCAAGGTCAGGGTATAGGTCAGGGTCAGGGTCAAGGTCAGGGTGGAGGGTCAGGGTCAAGGTCAAGGTCAGGGTGGAGGTCAGGGTCAGGTTCAAGGTCAGAGTGACAGTCAGGTTCCGGGTCGAGGTCAGGGTGGAGGTCAGAGACAAAGTCAAGGTCAGGGTGGAGGTCAGGGTCAAAGTCAAGGTCAGGCTGAAGGTCAGGGTCAAAGTCAAGGTCAGGGCGAAGGTCAGGGTCAGGTTCAAGGTCAGAGTGGAGGTCAGGGTAGAGGTCCGGGTCAGGGTCAAGGTCAGGGTGGAGGTCAGGGTCAGGTTCAAGGTCAGGGTGGAGGTCAGGGTGGAGGTCAAGGTCAGGGTGGAAGTCAGGGTCAGGGTCAAGGTCGGGGTATAGGTCAGGGTCAGGGTCAATGTAGGGGTAGAGGTCAGGGTCACAGTCAAGGTCAGGGTGCAGGTCAGGGTCAAGGTCAAGGTCAGGGTGGAGGTCAGGGTCAGGGTCAAGGTCAGAGTGACGGTCAGGTTCCGGGTCAAGGTCAGGGTGGAGGTCAGGGTCAAAGTCAAGGTCAGGGTGGAGGTCAGGTTCAGGGTCAAGGTCAGGCTGAAGGTCAGGGTCTAGGTCAAGGTCAGGGCGAAGGTCAGGTTCAGGTTCAAGGTCAGAGTGGAGGTCAGGGTGGAGGTCAGGGTCAGGGTCAAGGTCAGGATGAAGGTCAGGGTCAAGGTCTAGGTCAGGGTGGAGGTCAGGGTCGGGGTCAAGGTCAGGGTGGAGGTCAGGGTCAGATTCAAGGTCAGGGTGGAGGTCAGGGTCAGGGTCAAGGTCAGAGTAGAGGTCAGGTTTCGGGTCAAGGTCAGGGTGGAGGTCAGGGTCAAAGTCAAGGTCAGGGTGGAGGTCAGGGTCAAAGTCAAGGTCAGGGTGGAGGTCAGGGTCCGATTCAAGGTCAGGGTGGAGGTCAGGGTCAGGGTCAAGGTCAGAGTAGAGGTCAGGTTTCGGGTCAAGGTCAGGGTGGAGGTCAGGGTCAAAGTCAAGGTCAGGGTGGAGGTCAGGGTGAAGGTCAGGGTCAGGGTCAAGGTCAGAGTGGAGGTCAGGGTCAGGGTCAAGGTCAGAGTAGAGGTCAGGTTCCGGGTCAAGGTCAGAGTAGAGGTCAGGTTCCGGGTCAGGTTCAGGGTGAAGGTCAGGGTCAAAGTCAAGGTCAGGGTGGAGGTCAGGGTCAAAGTCAAGGTCAGGGTGGAGGTCAGGGTCAGGGTCAAGGTCAGGTTGGAGATCAGGGTTGGGGTCAAGGTCAGGGTGGAGGTCAGGGTGGAGGTCAAGGTCAAGGAGGAGGTCGGGGTCAGAGTCAAGGTCAGGGTGGAGGTCAGGGTCAAGGTCAAGGTCAAGGAGGAGGTCAGGGTCAGGGTCAAGGTCAGAGTAGAGGTCAGAGTCAGGTTCGAGGTCAGAGTAGAGGTCAGGTTCCGGGTCAAGGTCAGGGTGGAGGTCAGGGTCAAAGTCAAGGTCAGGGTGGAGGTCAGGGTGGAGGTCTGGGTCAGGGTCAAGTTCAGGGTGGAGGTCAGGGTCAAGGTCAAGGTCAGGCTGAAGGTCAGGGTCAAGGTCAAGGTCAGGCTGGAGGTCAGGGTCAGGGTCAAGGTCAGGGTGGAGGTCAGGGTCAAAGTCAAGGTCAGGGTGGAGGGTCAGGGTCAAGGTCAAGGTCAGGGTGGAGGTCAGGGTCAGAGTCAAGGTCAGAGTGGAGGTCAGGGTCAGGAACAAGGTCAGGGTGGAGGTCAGGGTCACAGTCAAGGTCACGGTGGAGGTCAGGGAGAAGGTCAGGGTCAGGGTCAAGGTCAGGGTGGAGGTCAGGGACACGGTCAACGTCAGGGTGGAGGTCAGGGTCAAGTTCAAGGTCAGGGTGGAGGTCAGGGTCACAGTCAAGGTCAGGGTGAAGGTCAGGGTCAAGGTCAAGGTCAGCGTGGAGGTCAGGGTCAGGGTCAAGGTCAGAGTGACGGTCAGGTTCCGGGTCAAGGTCAGGGTGGAGGTCAGGGTCAAAGTCAAGGTCAGGGTGGAGGTCAGGTTCAGGGTCAAGGTCAGGCTGAAGGTCAGGGTCTAGGTCAAGGTCAGGGCGAAGGTCAGGTTCAGGTTCAAGGTCAGAGTGGAGGTCAGGGTGGAGGTCAGGGTCAGGGTCAAGGTCAGGATGAAGGTCAGGGTCAAGGTCTAGGTCAGGGTGGAGGTCAGGGTCGGGGTCAAGGTCAGGGTGGAGGTCAGGGTCAGATTCAAGGTCAGGGTGGAGGTCAGGGTCAGGGTCAAGGTCAGAGTAGAGGTCAGGTTTCGGGTCAAGGTCAGGGTGGAGGTCAGGGTCAAAGTCAAGGTCAGGGTGGAGGTCAGGGTCAAAGTCAAGGTCAGGGTGGAGGTCAGGGTGGAGGTCTGGGTCAGG
Organism: Tenthredo distinguenda; assembly: GCA_947538915.1. Classification (NCBI taxonomy): domain Eukaryota; kingdom Metazoa; phylum Arthropoda; class Insecta; order Hymenoptera; family Tenthredinidae; genus Tenthredo; species Tenthredo distinguenda. Next base: position 8,794,625 of record OX384538.1, read on the forward strand.
GTCAAGGTCAGGGTGGAGGTCAGGGTCAAGGTCAAGGTCAGGGTATGGGTCAGGGTCAGGGTCAATGTAGGGGTGGAGGTCAGGGTCACAGTCAAGGTCAGGGTGGAGGTCAGGGTCAGGGTTAAGGTCAGAGTGGAGGTCAGGGTGGAGGTCTGGGTCAGGGTCAAAGTCAGGGTGGAGGTCAGGGTCAAGGTCAAGGTCAGGGTATAGGTCAGGGTCAGGGTCAAGGTCAGGGTGGAGGGTCAGGGTCAAGGTCAAGGTCAGGGTGGAGGTCAGGGTCAGGTTCAAGGTCAGAGTGACAGTCAGGTTCCGGGTCGAGGTCAGGGTGGAGGTCAGAGACAAAGTCAAGGTCAGGGTGGAGGTCAGGGTCAAAGTCAAGGTCAGGCTGAAGGTCAGGGTCAAAGTCAAGGTCAGGGCGAAGGTCAGGGTCAGGTTCAAGGTCAGAGTGGAGGTCAGGGTAGAGGTCCGGGTCAGGGTCAAGGTCAGGGTGGAGGTCAGGGTCAGGTTCAAGGTCAGGGTGGAGGTCAGGGTGGAGGTCAAGGTCAGGGTGGAAGTCAGGGTCAGAGTCAAGGTCGGGGTATAGGTCAGGGTCAGGGTCAATGTAGGGGTAGAGGTCAGGGTCACAGTCAAGGTCAGGGTGCAGGTCAGGGTCAAGGTCAAGGTCAGGGTGGAGGTCAGGGTCAGGGTCAAGGTCAGAGTGACGGTCAGGTTCCGGGTCAAGGTCAGGGTGGAGGTCAGGGTCAAAGTCAAGGTCAGGGTGGAGGTCAGGTTCAGGGTCAAGGTCAGGCTGAAGGTCAGGGTCTAGGTCAAGGTCAGGGCGAAGGTCAGGTTCAGGTTCAAGGTCAGAGTGGAGGTCAGGGTGGAGGTCAGGGTCAGGGTCAAGGTCAGGATGAAGGTCAGGGTCAAGGTCAAGGTCAGGGTGGAGGTCAGGGTCGGGGTCAAGGTCAGGGTGGAGGTCAGGGTCAGATTCAAGGTCAGGGTAGAGGTCAGGGTCAAGGTCAAGGTCAGGGTGGAGGTCAGGGTCAGAGTCAAGGTCAGAGTGGAGGTCAGGGTCAGGAACAAGGTCAGGGTGGAGGTCAGGGTCACAGTCAAGGTCAGGGTGGAGGTCAGGGAGGAGGTCAGGGTCAGGGTCAAGGTCAGGGTGGAGGTCAGGGACAGGGTCAAGGTCAGGGTGGAGGTCAGGGTCAAGTTCAAGGTCAGGGTGGAGGTCAGGGTCACGGTCAAGGTCAGGGTGAAGGTCGGGGTCGAGGTCAAGGTCAGCGTGGAGGTCACGCTCTGGGTCAAGGTCAGGGTGGAGGTCAGAGTCAAGGTCAAGGTCAGGGTGGAGGTCAGGTCCAGGGTCAAGGTCAGGGTGAAGGTCAGGGTCAAGGTCAAAGTCAGGGTGGAGGTCAAGGTCAGGGTGAAGGTCAGGGTCAAGGTCAAGGTCAGGGCGGAAGTCAGGGTCAGGTTCAAGGTCAGAGTGGAGGTCAGGGTGGAGGTCAGGGTCAGGGTCAAGGTCAGGGTGAAGGTCAGGGTCAGGGTCAAGGTCAGGGTGGAGGTCAGGGTCAGGGTCAAGGTCAGGGTGGAGGTCAGGGTCAGAGTCAAGGTCAGAGTGGAGGTCAGGGTCAGGAACAAGGTCAGGGTGGAGGTCAGGGTCACAGTCAAGGTCAGGGTGGAGGTCAGGGAGGAGGTCAGGGTCAGGGTGGAGGTCAGGGTCAAGGTCACGGTCAGGGTGGAGGTCAGGGTCAAGTTCAAGGTCAGGGTGGAGGTCAGGGTCACAGTCAAGGTCAGGGTGGAGGTCAGGGAGGAGGTCAGGGTCAGGGTGGAGGTCAGGGTCAAGGTCACGGTCAGGGTGGAGGTCAGGGTCAAGTTCAAGGTCAGGGTGGAGGTCAGGGTCACAGTCAAGGTCAGGGTGAAGGTCAGGGTCAAGGTCAAGGTCAGGGTGGAGGTCAGGGTCATAGTCGAGGTCAGGGTGAAGGTCGGGGTCAAGGTCAAGGTCAGCGTGGAGGTCACGCTCTGGGTCAAGGTCGGGGTGGAGGTCAGAGTCAAGGTCAAGGTCAGGGTGGAGGTCAGGTTCAGGGTCAAGGTCAGGGTGAAGGTCAGGGTCAAGGTCAAGGTCAGGGTGGAGGTCAGGGTCAGGGTGAAGGTCAGGGTCAAGGTCAAGGTCAGGGTGGAGGTCAGGGTCAGGGTCAAGGTCAGGGTGGAGGTCAGGGTCAAAGTCAAGGTCAGGGTGGAGGTCAGGTTCAGGGTCAAGGTCAGGCTGAAGGTCAGGGTCTAGGTCAAGGTCAGGGCGAAGGTCAGGTTCAGGTTCAAGGTCAGAGTGGAGGTCAGGGTGGAGGTCAGGGTCAGGGTCAAGGTCAGGATGAAGGTCAGGGTCAAGGTCAAGGTCGGGGTGGAGGTCAGGGTCGGGGTCAAGGTCAGGGTGGAGGTCAGGGTCAGATTCGAGGTCAGGGTAGAGGTCAGGGTCAAGGTCAAGGTCAGGGTGGAGGTCAGGGTCAGAGTCAAGGTCAGAGTGGAGGTCAGGGTCAGGAACAAGGTCAGGGTGGAGGTCAGGGTCACAGTCAAGGTCAGGGTGGAGGTCAGGGAGGAGGTCAGGGTCAGGGTCAAGGTCAGGGTGGAGGTCAGGGACAGGGTCAAGGTCAGGGTGGGGGTCAGGGTCAAGTTCAAGGTCAGGGTGGAGGTCAGGGTCACGGTCAAGGTCAGGGTGAAGGTCGGGGTCAAGGTCAAGGTCAGCGTGGAGGTCACGCTCTGGGTCAAGGTCAGGGTGGAGGTCAGAGTCAAGGTCAAGGTCAGGGTGGAGGTCAGGTCCAGGGTCAAGGTCAGGGTGAAGGTCAGGGTCAAGGTCAAGGTCAGGGTGGAGGTCAAGGTCAGGGTGAAGGTCAGGGTCAAGGTCAAGGTCAGGGCGGAAGTCAGGGTCAGGTTCAAGGTCAGAGTGGAGGTCAGGGTGGAGGTCAGGGTCAGGGTCAAGGTCAGGGTGAAGGTCAGGGTCAGGGTCAAGGTCGGGGTGGAGGTCAGGGTCAGGGTCAAGGTCAGGGTGGAGGTCAGGGTCAGAGTCAAGGTCAGAGTGGAGGTCAGGCTCAGGGTCAAGGTCAGGGTGAAGGTCAGGGTCAGGGTCAAGGTCAGGGTGGAGGTCAGGGTCAGAGTCAAGGTCAGAGTGGAGGTCAGGGTCAGGAACAAGGTCAGGGTGGAGGTCAGGGTCACAGTCAAGGTCAGGGTGGAGGTCAGGGAGGAGGTCAGGGTCAGGGTGGAGGTCAGGGTCAAGGTCACGGTCAGGGTGGAGGTCAGGGTCAAGTTCAAGGTCAGGGTGGAGGTCAGGGTCACAGTCAAGGTCAGGGTGGAGGTCAGGGAGGAGGTCAGGGTCAGGGTGAAGGTCAGGGTCAAGGTCACGGTCAGGGTGGAGGTCAGGGTCAAGTTCAAGGTCAGGGTGGAGGTCAGGGTCACAGTCAAGGTCAGGGTGAAGGTCAGGGTCAAGGTCAAGGTCAGGGTGGAGGTCAGGGTCATAGTCGAGGTCAGGGTGAAGGTCGGGGTCAAGGTCAAGGTCAGCGTGGAGGTCACGCTCTGGGTCAAGGTCAGGGTGGAGGTCAGAGTCAAGGTCAAGGTCAGGGTGGAGGTCAGGTTCAGGGTCAAGGTCAGGGTGAAGGTCAGGGTCAAGGTCAAGGTCAGGGCGAGGTCAGGGTCAGGGTGAAGGTCAGGGTCACAGTCAAGGTCAGGGTGGAGGTCAGGGAGGAGGTCAGGGTCAGGGTCAAGGTCAGGGTGGAGGTCAGGGACAGGGTCAACGTCAGGGTGGAGGTCAGGGTCAAGTTCAAGGTCAGGGTGGAGGTCAGGGTCACAGTCAAGGTCAGGGTGAAGGTCAGGGTCAAGGTCAAGGTCAGCGTGGAGGTCACGCTCTGGGTCAAGGTCAGGCTGAAGGTCAGGGTCTAGGTCAAGGTCAGGGCGAAGGTCAGGTTCAGGTTCAAGGTCAGAGTGGAGGTCAGGGTGGAGGTCAGGGTCAGGGTCAAGGTCAGGATGAAGGTCAGGGTCAAGGTCAAGGTCAGGGTGGAGGTCAGGGTCGGGGTCAAGGTCAGGGTGGAGGTCAGGGTCAGATTCGAGGTCAGGGTAGAGGTCAGGGTCACGGTCAAGGTCAGGGTGGAGGTCAGGGTCAGAGTCAAGGTCAGAGTGGAGGTCAGGGTCAGGAACAAGGTCAGGGTGGAGGTCAGGGTCACAGTCAAGGTCAGGGTGGAGGTCAGGGAGGAGGTCAGGGTCAGGGTCAAGGTCAGGGTGGAGGTCAGGGACAGGGTCAAGGTCAGGGTGGGGGTCAGGGTCAAGTTCAAGGTCAGGGTGGAGGTCAGGGTCACGGTCAAGGTCAGGGTGAAGGTCGGGGTCAAGGTCAAGGTCAGCGTGGAGGTCACGCTCTGGGTCAAGGTCAGGGTGGAGGTCAGAGTCAAGGTCAAGGTCAGGGTGGAGGTCAGGTCCAGGGTCAAGGTCAATGTGAAGGTCAGGGTCAAGGTCAAGGTCAGGGTGGAGGTCAAGGTCAGGGTGAAGGTCAGGGTCAAGGTCAAGGTCAGGGCGGAAGTCAGGGTCAGGTTCAAGGTCAGAGTGGAGGTCAGGGTGGAGGTCAGGGTCAGGGTCAAGGTCAGGGTGAAGGTCAGGGTCAGGGTCAAGGTCAGGGTGGAGGTCAGGGTCAGGGTCAAGGTCAGGGTGGAGGTCAGGGTCAGAGTCAAGGTCAGAGTGGAGGTCAGGCTCAGGGTCAAGGTCAGGGTGAAGGTCAGGGTCGGGGTCAAGGTCAGGGTGGAGGTCAGGGTCAGAGTCAAGGTCAGAGTGGAGGTCAGGGTCAGGAACAAGGTCAGGGTGGAGGTCAGGGTCACAGTCAAGGTCAGGGTGGAGGTCAGGGAGGAGGTCAGGGTCAGGGTGGAGGTCAGGGTCAAGGTCACGGTCAGGGTGGAGGTCAGGGTCAAGTTCAAGGTCAGGGTGGAGGTCAGGGTCACAGTCAAGGTCAGGGTGGAGGTCAGGGAGGAGGTCAGGGTCAGGGTGGAGGTCAGGGTCAAGGTCACGGTCAGGGTGGAGGTCAGGGTCAAGTTCAAGGTCAGGGTGGAGGTCAGGGTCACAGTCAAGGTCAGGGTGAAGGTCAGGGTCAAGGTCAAGGTCAGGGTGGAGGTCAGGGTCATAGTCGAGGTCAGGGTGAAGGTCGGGGTCAAGGTCAAGGTCAGCGTGGAGGTCACGCTCTGGGTCAAGGTCGGGGTGGAGGTCAGAGTCAAGGTCAAGGTCAGGGTGGAGGTCAGGTTCAGGGTCAAGGTCAGGGTGAAGGTCAGGGTCAAGGTCAAGGTCAGGGTGGAGGTCAGGGTCAGGGTGAAGGTCAGGGTCACAGTCAAGGTCAGGGTGGAGGTCAGGGAGGAGGTCAGGGTCAGGGTCAAGGTCAGGGTGGAGGTCAGGGACAGGGTCAACGTCAGGGTGGAGGTCAGGGTCAAGTTCAAGGTCAGGGTGGAGGTCAGGGTCACAGTCAAGGTCAGGGTGAAGGTCAGGGTCAAGGTCAAGGTCAGCGTGGAGGTCACGCTCTGGGTCAAGGTCGGGGTGGAGGTCAGAGTCAAGGTCAAGGTCAGGGTGGAGGTCAGGTTCAGGGTCAAGGTCAGGGTGAAGGTCAGGGTCAAGGTCAAGGTCAGGGTGTAGGTCAGGGTCAGGGTCAAGGTCAGGGTGGAGGTCAGGGTCAGAGTCAAGGTCAGGGTGGAGGTCAGGGTGGAGGTCAGGGTCAGGGTCAAGGTCAGGGTGGAGGTCAGGGTCAGGGTCAGGGTCGGGGTGGAGGTCAGGGTCAAGGTCACGGTCAGGGTGGAGGTCAGGGTCAGGGTCACGGTCAGGGTGGAGGTCAGGGTCAGGGTCAGGGTCAGGGTGGAGGTCAGGGTCAAGGTCAAGGTCAGGGTGAAGGTCAGGGTGAAGGCCAGGGTCAAAGTCAAGGTCAGGGTGGACGTCAGGGTCAAAGTCAAGGTCAGGCTGGAGGTCAGGGTCAAGGTCAAGGTCAGGGCGGAGGTCAGGGTCAGGTTCAAGGTCAGGGTGGAGGTCAGGGTCAGAGTCAAGGTCAGAGTGGAGGTCAGGGTCAGGAACAAGGTCAGGGTGGAGGTCAGGGTCACAGTCAAGGTCAGGGTGGAGGTCAGGAAGGAGGTCAGGGTCAGGGTCAAGGTCAGGGTGGAGGTCAGGGACAGGGTCAAGGTCAGGGTGGAAGTCAGGGTCAAGTTCAAGGTCAGGGTGGAGGTCAGGGTCACGGTCAAGGTCAGGGTGAAGGTCAGGGTCAAGGTCAAGGTCAGCGTAGAGGTCACGCTCTGGGTCAAGGTCAGGGTGGAGGTCAGAGTCAAGGTCAAGGTCAGGGTGAAGGTCAGGTTCAGAGTCAAGGTCAGGGTGAAGGTCAGGGTCAAGGTCAAGGTCAGGGTAGAGGTCAGGGTCAAGGTCAAGGTCAGGGTGAAGGTCAGGGTGGGAGTCAAGGTCAGGGTGGAGGTCAGGGTCAGGGTCAAGGTCAGGGTGAAGGTCAGGGTCAGGGTCAAGGTCAGGGTGGAGGTCAGGGTCGAAGTCAAGGTCAGGCTGAAGGTCAGGGTCAAGGTCAGGGTCAAAGTCAAGGTCAGGGTGAAGGTCAGGGACAGGGTCAAGGTCAGGGTGGGGGTCAGGGTCAAGTTCAAGGTCAGGGTGGAGGTCAGGGTCACGGTCAAGGTCAGGGTGAAGGTCGGGGTCAAGGTCAAGGTCAGCGTGGAGGTCACGCTCTGGGTCAAGGTCAGGGTGGAGGTCAGAGTCAAGGTCAAGGTCAGGGTGGAGGTCAGGTCCAGGGTCAAGGTCAGGGTGAAGGTCAGGGTCAAGGTCAAGGTCAGGGTGGAGGTCAAGGTCAGGGTGAAGGTCAGGGTCAAGGTCAAGGTCAGGGCGGAAGTCAGGGTCAGGTTCAAGGTCAGAGTGGAGGTCAGGGTGGAGGTCAGGGTCAGGGTCAAGGTCAGGGTGAAGGTCAGGGTCAGGGTCAAGGTCAGGGTGGAGGTCAGGGTCAGGGTCAAGGTCAGGGTGGAGGTCAGGGTCAGAGTCAAGGTCAGAGTGGAGGTCAGGCTCAGGGTCAAGGTCAGGGTGAAGGTCAGGGTCAGGGTCAAGGTCAGGGTGAAGGTCAGGGTGGGAGTCAAGGTCAGGGTGGAGGTCAGGGTCAGGGTCAAGGTCAGGGTGAAGGTCAGGGTCAGGGTCAAGGTCAGGGTGGAGGTCAGGGTCGAAGTCAAGGTCAGGCTGAAGGTCAGGGTCAAGGTCAGGGTCAAAGTCAAGGTCAGGGTGAAGGTCAGGGACAGGGTCAAGGTCAGGGTGGGGGTCAGGGTCAAGTTCAAGGTCAGGGTGGAGGTCAGGGTCACGGTCAAGGTCAGGGTGAAGGTCGGGGTCAAGGTCAAGGTCAGCGTGGAGGTCACGCTCTGGGTCAAGGTCAGGGTGGAGGTCAGAGTCAAGGTCAAGGTCAGGGTGGAGGTCAGGTCCAGGGTCAAGGTCAGGGTGAAGGTCAGGGTCAAGGTCAAGGTCAGGGTGGAGGTCAAGGTCAGGGTGAAGGTCAGGGTCAAGGTCAAGGTCAGGGCGGAAGTCAGGGTCAGGTTCAAGGTCAGAGTGGAGGTCAGGGTGGAGGTCAGGGTCAGGGTCAAGGTCAGGGTGAAGGTCAGGGTCAGGGTCAAGGTCAGGGTGGAGGTCAGGGTCAGGGTCAAGGTCAGGGTGGAGGTCAGGGTCAGAGTCAAGGTCAGAGTGGAGGTCAGGCTCAGGGTCAAGGTCAGGGTGAAGGTCAGGGTCAGGGTCAAGGTCAGGGTGGAGGTCAGGGTCAGAGTCAAGGTCAGAGTGGAGGTCAGGGTCAGGAACAAGGTCAGGGTGGAGGTCAGGGTCACAGTCAAGGTCAGGGTGGAGGTCAGGGAGGAGGTCAGGGTCAGGGTGGAGGTCAGGGTCAAGGTCACGGTCAGGGTGGAGGTCAGGGTCAAGTTCAAGGTCAGGGTGGAGGTCAGGGTCACAGTCAAGGTCAGGGTGGAGGTCAGGGAGGAGGTCAGGGTCAGGGTGGAGGTCAGGGTCAAGGTCACGGTCAGGGTGGAGGTCAGGGTCAAGTTCAAGGTCAGGGTGGAGGTCAGGGTCACAGTCAAGGTCAGGGTGAAGGTCAGGGTCAAGGTCAAGGTCAGGGTGGAGGTCAGGGTCATAGTCGAGGTCAGGGTGAAGGTCGGGGTCAAGGTCAAGGTCAGCGTGGAGGTCACGCTCTGGGTCAAGGTCGGGGTGGAGGTCAGAGTCAAGGTCAAGGTCAGGGTGGAGGTCAGGTTCAGGGTCAAGGTCAGGGTGAAGGTCAGGGTCAAGGTCAAGGTCAGGGTGGAGGTCAGGGTCAGGGTGAAGGTCAGGGTCACAGTCAAGGTCAGGGTGGAGGTCAGGGAGGAGGTCAGGGTCAGGGTCAAGGTCAGGGTGGAGGTCAGGGACAGGGTCAACGTCAGGGTGGAGGTCAGGGTCAAGTTCAAGGTCAGGGTGGAGGTCAGGGTCACAGTCAAGGTCAGGGTGAAGGTCAGGGTCAAGGTCAAGGTCAGCGTGGAGGTCACGCTCTGGGTCAAGGTCGGGGTGGAGGTCAGAGTCAAGGTCAAGGTCAGGGTGGAGGTCAGGTTCAGGGTCAAGGTCAGGGTGAAGGTCAGGGTCAAGGTCAAGGTCAGGGTGTAGGTCAGGGTCAGGGTCAAGGTCAGGGTGGAGGTCAGGGTCAGAGTCAAGGTCAGGGTGGAGGTCAGGGTGGAGGTCAGGGTCAGGGTCAAGGTCAGGGTGGAGGTCAGGGTCAGGGTCAGGGTCGGGGTGGAGGTCAGGGTCAAGGTCACGGTCAGGGTGGAGGTCAGGGTCAGGGTCACGGTCAGGGTGGAGGTCAGGGTCAGGGTCAGGGTCAGGGTGGAGGTCAGGGTCAAGGTCAAGGTCAGGGTGAAGGTCAGGGTGAAGGTCAGGGTCAAAGTCAAGGTCAGGGTGGACGTCAGGGTCAAAGTCAAGGTCAGGCTGAAGGTCAGGGTCAAGGTCAAGGTCAGGGCGGAGGTCAGGGTCAGGTTCAAGGTCAGGGTGGAGGTCAGGGTCAGAGTCAAGGTCAGAGTGGAGGTCAGGGTCAGGAACAAGGTCAGGGTGGAGGTCAGGGTCACAGTCAAGGTCAGGGTGGAGGTCAGGAAGGAGGTCAGGGTCAGGGTCAAGGTCAGGGTGGAGGTCAGGGACAGGGTCAAGGTCAGGGTGGAAGTCAGGGTCAAGTTCAAGGTCAGGGTGGAGGTCAGGGTCACGGTCAAGGTCAGGGTGAAGGTCAGGGTCAAGGTCAAGGTCAGCGTAGAGGTCACGCTCTGGGTCAAGGTCAGGGTGGAGGTCAGAGTCAAGGTCAAGGTCAGGGTGAAGGTCAGGTTCAGGGTCAAGGTCAGGGTGAAGGTCAGGGTCAAGGTCAAGGTCAGGGTAGAGGTCAGGGTCAAGGTCAAGGTCAGGGTGAAGGTCAGGGTGGGAGTCAAGGTCAGGGTGGAGGTCAGGGTCAGGGTCAAGGTCAGGGTAAAGGTCAGGGTCAGGGTCAAGGTCAGGGCCGAGGTCAGGGTCGAAGTCAAGGTCAGGCTGAAGGTCAGGGTCAAGGTCAGGGTCAAAGTCAAGGTCAGGGTGAAGGTCAGGGTCAAAGTCAAGGTAAGGCTGAAGGTCAGGGTCAAAGTCAAGGTCAGGGCGGAGGTCAGGGTCGGGAACAAAGTCAGGGTGGATGTCAGGGTGGAGGTCGGGGTTAGGGTCAAGGTCAGGGAGGAGGTCAGGGTCAGGGTCAAAGTCAGGGTGGAGGTCAGGGAGGAGGTCAGGGTCAGGGTGGAGGTCAGGGTCAAGGTCAAGGTCAGGGTGGAGGTCAGGGTCAAGTTCAAGGTCAGGGTGGAGGTCAGGGTCACAGTCAAGGTCAGGGTGAAGGTCAGGGTCAAGGTCAAGGTCAGGGTGGAGGTCACGGTCACAGTCAAGGTCAGGGTGAAGGTCAGGGTCGAAGTCAAGGTCAGCGTGGAGGTCACGCTCTGGGTCAAGGTCGGGGTGGAGGTCAGAGTCAAGGTCAAGGTCAGGGTGGAGGTCAGGTTCAGGGTCAAGGTCAGGGTGAAGGTCAGGGTCAAGGACAAGGTCAGAATGGAGGTCAGGGTCAGGGTGAAGGTCAGGGTCAAGGTCAAGGTCAGAGTGGAGGTCAGGGTCAGGGTCAGAGTCAGGGTGGAGGTCAGAGTCAAGGTCAAGGTGAAGGAGGAGGTCAGGGTCAGAGTCAAGGTCAGGGTGGAGGTCAGGGTCAAGGTCAAGGTCAAGGAGGAGGTCAGGGTCAGGGTCAAGGTCAGATTAGAGGTCAGGGTCAAGTTCGAGGTCAGAGTAGAGGTCAGGTTCCGGGTCAAGGTCAGGGTGGAGGTCAGGGTCAAAGTCAAGGTCAGGGTGGAGGTCAGGGTCAAGTTCAAGGTCAGGGTGGAGGTCAGGGTCACATCCAAGGTCAGGGTGCAGGTCAGGGTCAAGGTCAAGGTCAGGGTGGAGGTCAGGGTCGGAGTCATGGTCAGGGTGGAGGTCAGGGTTAGGGTCAAGGTCAGGGTGGAGGTCAGGGTCAGGGTCAAGGTCAGGGTGGAGGTCAGGGTCAGGGTCAAGGTTAGAGTAGAGGTCAGGTTCTGGGTCAAGGTCAGGGTGGAGGTCAGGGTTAGGGTCAAGGTCAGGGTGGAGGTCAGGGTCAGGGTCAAGGTCAGGGTGGAGGTCAGGGTCAAAGTCAAGGTCAGGCTGAAGGTCAGGGTCACAGTCAAGGTCAGGGTGGAGGTCAGGGTCAAAGTCAAGGTCAGGCTGAAGGTCAGGGTCAAAGTCAAGGTCAGGGCGAAGGTCAGGGTCAGGTTCAAGGTCAGAGTGGAGGTCAGGGTAGAGGTCCGGGTCAGGGTCAAGGTCAGGGTGGAGGTCAGGGTCAGGTTCAAGGTCAGGGTGGAGGTCAGGGTGGAGGTCAAGGTCAGGGTGGAAGTCAGGGTCAGGGTCAAGGTCGGGGTAAAGGTCAGGGTCAGGGTCAATGTAGGGGTAGAGGTCAGGGTCACAGTCAAGGTCAGGGTGCAGGTCAGGGTCAAGGTCAAGGTCAGGGTGGAGGTCAGGGTCAGGGTCAAGGTCAGAGTGACGGTCAGGTTCCGGGTCAAGGTCAGGGTGGAGGTCAGGGTCAAAGTCAAGGTCAGGGTGGAGGTCAGGTTCAGGGTCAAGGTCAGGCTGAAGGTCAGGGTCTAGGTCAAGGTCAGGGCGAAGGTCAGGTTCAGGTTCAAGGTCAGAGTGGAGGTCAGGGTGGAGGTCAGGGTCAGGGTCAAGGTCAGGATGAAGGTCAGGGTCAAGGTCAAGGTCAGGGTGGAGGTCAGGGTCGGGGTCAAGGTCAGGGTGGAGGTCAGGGTCAGATTCAAGGTCAGGGTAGAGGTCAGGGTCAAGGTCAAGGTCAGGGTGGAGGTCAGGGTCAGAGTCAAGGTCAGAGTGGAGGTCAGGGTCAGGAACAAGGTCAGGGTGGAGGTCAGGGTCACAGTCAAGGTCAGGGTGGAGGTCAGGGAGGAGGTCAGGGTCAGGGTCAAGGTCAGGGTGGAGGTCAGGGACAGGGTCAAGGTCAGGGTGGAGGTCAGGGTCAAGTTCAAGGTCAGGGTGGAGGTCAGGGTCACGGTCAAGGTCAGGGTGAAGGTCGGGGTCAAGGTCAAGGTCAGCGTGGAGGTCACGCTCTGGGTCAAGGTCAGGGTGGAGGTCAGAGTCAAGGTCAAGGTCAGGGTGGAGGTCAGGTCCAGGGTCAAGGTCAGGGTGAAGGTCAGGGTCAAGGTCAAGGTCAGGGTGGAGGTCAAGGTCAGGGTGAAGGTCAGGGTCAAGGTCAAGGTCAGGGCGGAAGTCAGGGTCTGGTTCAAGGTCAGAGTGGAGGTCAGGGTGGAGGTCAGGGTCAGGGTCAAGGTCAGGGTGAAGGTCAGGGTCAGGGTCAAGGTCAGAGTGGAGGTCAGGGTCAGGGTCAAGGTCAGGGTGGAGGTCAGGGTCAGAGTCAAGGTCAGAGTGGAGGTCAGGCTCAGGGTCAAGGTCAGGGTGAAGGTCAGGGTCAGGGTCAAAGTCAGGGTAGAGGTCAGGGTCAGAGTCAAGGTCAGAGTGGAGGTCAGGGTCAGGAACAAGGTCAGGGTGGAGGTCAGGGTCACAGTCAAGGTCAGGGTGGAGGTCAGGGAGGAGGTCAGGGTCAGGGTGGAGGTCAGGGTCAAGGTCACGGTCAGGGTGGAGGTCAGGGTCAAGTTCAAGGTCAGGGTGGAGGTCAGGGTCACAGTCAAGGTCAGGGTGGAGGTCAGGGAGGAGGTCAGGGTCAGGGTGGAGGTCAGGGTCAAGGTCACGGTCAGGGTGGAGGTCAGGGTCAAGTTCAAGGTCAGGGTGGAGGTCAGGGTCACAGTCAAGGTCAGGGTGAAGGTCAGGGTCAAGGTCAAGGTCAGGGTGGAGGTCAGGGTCATAGTCGAGGTCAGGGTGAAGGTCGGGGTCAAGGTCAAGGTCAGCGTGGAGGTCACGCTCTGGGTCAAGGTCGGGGTGGAGGTCAGAGTCAAGGTCAAGGTCAGGGTGGAGGTCAGGTTCAGGGTCAAGGTCAGGGTGAAGGTCAGGGTCAAGGTCAAGGTCAGGGTGGAGGTCAGGGTCAGGGTGAAGGTCAGGGTCAAGGTCAAGGTCAGGGTGGAGGTCAGGGTCAGGGTCAAGGTCAGGGTGGAGGTCAGGGTCAAAGTCAAGGTCAGGGTGGAGGTCAGGTCCAGGGTCAAGGTCAGGCTGAAGGTCAGGGTCTAGGTCAAGGTCAGGGCGAAGGTCAGGTTCAGGTTCAAGGTCAGAGTGGAGGTCAGGGTGGAGGTCAGGGTCAGGGTCAAGGTCAGGATGAAGGTCAGGGTCAAGGTCAAGGTCAGGGTGGAGGTCAGGGTCGGGGTCAAGGTCAGGGTGAAGGTCAGGGTCAGATTCGAGGTCAGGGTAGAGGTCAGGGTCAAGGTCAAGGTCAGGGTGGAGGTCAGGGTCAGAGTCGAGGTCAGAGTGGAGGTCAGGGTCAGGAACAAGGTCAGGGTGGAGGTCAGGGTCACAGTCAAGGTCAGGGTGGAGGTCAGGGAGGAGGTCAGGGTCAGGGTCAAGGTCAGGGTGGAGGTCAGGGACAGGGTCAAGGTCAGGGTGGGGGTCAGGGTCAAGTTCAAGGTCAGGGTGAAGGTCAGGGTCACGGTCAAGGTCAGGGTGAAGGTCGGGGTCAAGGTCAAGGTCAGCGTGGAGGTCACGCTCTGGGTCAAGGTCAGGGTGGAGGTCAGAGTCAAGGTCAAGGTCAGGGTGGAGGTCAGGTCCAGGGTCAAGGTCAGGGTGAAGGTCAGGGTCAAGGTCAGGGTCAGGGTGGAGGTCAAGGTCAGGGTGAAGGTCAGGGTCAAGGTCAAGGTCAGGGCGGAAGTCAGGGTCAGGTTCAAGGTCAGAGTGGAGGTCAGGGTGGAGGTCAGGGTCAGGGTCAAGGTCAGGGTGAAGGTCAGGGTCAGGGTCAAGGTCAGGGTGGAGGTCAGGGTCAGGGTCAAGGTCAGGGTGGAGGTCAGGGTCAGAGTCAAGGTCAGAGTGGAGGTCAGGCTCAGGGTCAAGTTTAGGGTGAAGGTCAGGGTCAGGGTCAAGGTCAGGGTGGAGGTCAGGGTCAGAGTCAAGGTCAGAGTGGAGGTCAGGGTCAGGAACAAGGTCAGGGTGGAGGTCAGGGTCACAGTCAAGGTCAGGGTGGAGGTCAGGGAGGAGGTCAGGGTCAGGGTGGAGGTCAGGGTCAAGGTCACGGTCAGGGTGGAGGTCAGGGTCAAGTTCAAGGTCGGGGTGGAGGTCAGGGTCACAGTCAAGGTCAGGGTGGAGGTCAGGGAGGAGGTCAGGGTCAGGGTGGAGGTCAGGGTCAAGGTCACGGTCAGGGTGGAGGTCAGGGTCAAGTTCAAGGTCAGGGTGGAGGTCAGGGTCAGGGTCAAGGTCAGGATGAAGGTCAGGGTCAAGGTCAAGGTCAGGGTGGAGGTCAGGGTCGGGGTCAAGGTCAGGGTGAAGGTCAGGGTCAGATTCGAGGTCAGGGTAGAGGTCAGGGTCAGGGTCACGGTCAGGGTGGAGGTCAGGGTCAGGGTCAGGGTCAGGGTGGAGGTCAGGGTCAAGGTCAAGGTCAGGGTAAAGGTCAGGGTGAAGGTCAGGGTCAAAGTCAAGGTCAGGGTGGACGTCAGGGTCAAAGTCAAGGTCAGGCTGAAGGTCAGGGTCAAGGTCAAGGTCAGGGCGGAGGTCAGGGTCAGGTTCAAGGTCAGGGTGGAGGTCAGGGTCAGGAACAAGGTCAGGGTGGAGGTCAGGGTCACAGTCAAGGTCAGGGTGGAGGTCAGGGAGGAGGTCAGGGTCAGGGTCAAGGTCAGGGTGGAGGTCAGGGACAGGGTCAAGGTCAGGGTGGAGGTCAGGGTCAAGTTCAAGGTCAGGGTGGAGGTCAGGGTCACAGTCAAGGTCAGGGTGAAGGTCAGGGTCAAGGTCAAGGTCAGCGTGGAGGTCACGCTCTGGGTCAAGGTCGGGGTGGAGGTCAGAGTCAAGGTCAAGGTCAGGGTGGAGGTCAGGTTCAGGGTCAAGGTCAGGGTGAAGGTCAGGGTCAAGGTCAAGGTCAGGGTGTAGGTCAGGGTCAGGGTCAAGGTCAGGGTGGAGGTCAGGGTCAGGGTCAAAGTCAGGGTAGAGGTCAGGGTCAAGGTCAAGGTCAGGGTGAAGGTCAGGGTGAAGGTCAGGGTCAAAGTCAAGGTCAGGGTGGACGTCAGGGTCAAAGTCAAGGTCAGGCTGAAGGTCAGGGTCAAGGTCAAGGTCAGGGCGGAGGTCAGGGTCAGGTTCAAGGTCAGGGTGGAGGTCAGGGTCAGAGTCAAGGTCAGAGTGGAGGTCAGGGTCAGGAACAAGGTCAGGGTGGAGGTCAGGGTCACAGTCAAGGTCAGGGTGGAGGTCAGGAAGGAGGTCAGGGTCAGGGTCAAGGTCAGGGTGGAGGTCAGGGACAGGGTCAAGGTCAGGGTGGAAGTCAGGGTCAAGTTCAAGGTCAGGGTGGAGGTCAGGGTCACGGTCAAGGTCAGGGTGAAGGTCAGGGTCAAGGTCAAGGTCAGGGTAGAGGTCAGGGTCAAGGTCAAGGTCAGGGTGAAGGTCAGGGTGGGAGTCAAGGTCAGGGTGGAGGTCAGGGTCAGGGTCAAGGTCAGGGTGAAGGTCAGGGTCAGGGTCAAGGTCAGAGTAGAGGTCAGGTTCCGGGTCAAGGTAAGGGTGGAGGTCAGGGTTAGGGTCAAGGTCAGCGTGGAGGTCAGGGTCAGGGTCAAGGTCAGGGTGGAGGTCAGGGTCAAAGTCAAGGTCAGGCTGAAGGTCAGGGTCAAGGTCAAGGTCAGGGTGGAGGTCAGGGTCAAAGTCAAGGTCAGGGTGGAGGTCAGGTTCAGGGTCAAGGTCAGGCTGAAGGTCAGGGTCTTGGTCAAGGTCAGGGCGGGGGTCAGGGTCAGGTTCAAGGTCAGAGTAGAGGTCAGGGTGGAGGTCAGGGTCAGGGTCAAGGTCAGGGTGGAGGTCAGGGTCAAAGTCAAGGTCAGGGTGGAAGTCAGGGTCAAAGTCAAGGTCAGGCTGAAGGTCAGGGTCAAGGTCAAGGTCGAGGGGGAGGTCAGGGTCAGGGTCAAGGTCAGAGTGACGGTCAGGTTCCGGGTCAAGGTCAGGGTGGAGGTCAGGGTCAGGGTCAAGGTCAGGGTGGAGGTCAGGGTCAGATTCAAGGTCAGGGTGGAGGTCAGGGTCAAGGTCAAGGTCAGGGTGGAGGTCAGGGTCAGAGTCAAGGTCAGAGTGGAGGTCAGGTTCAGGAACAAGGTCAGGGTGGAGGTCAGGGTCACAGTCAAGGTCAGGGTGGAGGTCAGGGAGGAAGTCAGGGTCAGGGTCAAGGTCAGGGTGGAGGTCAGGGACAGGGTCAAGGTCAGGGTGGAGGTCAGGGTCAAGTTCAAGGTCAGGGTGGAGGTCAGGGTCACAGTCAAGGTCAGGGTGAAGGTCGGGGTCAAGGTCAAGGTCAGCGTGGAGGTCACGCTCTGGGTCAAGGTCAGGGTGGAGGTCAGAGTCAAGGTCAAGGTCAGGGTCAAGGTCAAGGTCAGGGCGGAGGTCAGGGTCAGGTTCAAGGTCAGAGTGGAGGTCAGGGTGGAGGTCAGGGTCAGGGTCAAGGTCAGGGTGAAGGTCAGGGTCAGGGTCAAGGTCAGGGTGGAGGTCAGGGTCAGAGTCAAGGTCAGAGTGGAGGTCAGGGTCAGGAACAAGGTCAGGGTGGAGGTCAGGGAGGAGGTCAGGGTCAGGGTAGAGGTCAGGGTCAAGGTCAAGGTCAGAGTGGAGGTCAGGGTCAGGGTCAAGGTTAGGTTGAAGGTCAGGGTCAGGGTCAAGGTCAGGGTGGAGGTCAGGGTCAGGGTCAAGGTCAGGGTGGAGGTCAGGGTCAGAGTCAAGGTCAGAGTGGAGGTCAGGGTCAGGAACAAGGTCAGTGTGGAGGTCAGGGTCAGGGTCAAGGTCAGGGTGGAGGTCAGGGTCAGAGTCAAGGTCAGGGTGAGAGTCAAGGTCAGGGTGGAGGTCAGGGTCAGGGTCAAGGTCAGGGTGAAGGTCAGGGTCAGGGTCAAGGTCAGGGTATAGGTCAGGGTCAGGGTCAATGTAGGGGTGGAGCTCAGGGTCACAGTCAAGGTCAGGGTGGAGGTCAGGGTCAGGGTCAAGGTTAGGTTGAAGGTCAGGGTCTGGGTCAAGGTCAGGGTGGAGGTCAGGGTCAGGGTCAAGGTCAGGGTGGAGGTCAGGGTCAGAGTCAAGGTCAGAGTGGAGGTCAGGGTCAGGAACAAGGTCAGTGTGGAGGTCAGGGTCAGGGTCAAGGTCAGGGTGGAGGTCAGGGTCAAAGTCAAGGTCAGGCTGAAGGTCAGGGTCAAGGTCAAGGTCGAGGTGGAGGTCAGGGTCAGGGTCAAGGTCAGAGTGACGGTCAGGTTCCGGGTCAAGGTCAGGGTGGAGGTCAGGGTCAAAGTCAAGGTCAGGGTGGAGGTCAGGTTCAGGGTCAAGGTCAGGCTGAAGGTCAGGGTCTTGGTCAAGGTCAGGGCGGAGGTCAGGGTCAGGTTCAAGGTCAGAGTGGAGGTCAGGGTGGAGGTCAGGGTCAGGGTCAAGGTCAGGGTGAAGGTCAGGGTGGAGGCCAGAGTCGGGGTCACGGTCAGGGTGAAGGTCAGGGTCGGGGTCAAGGTCAGGGTGGATGTCAGGGTGGAGGTCAGGGTCAGGGTCAAGGTCAGGGTGGAGGTCAGGGTCAGGGTCAAAGTCAGGGTGGAGGTCAGGGTCAAAGTCAAGGTCACGCTGAAGGTCAGGGTCAAGGTCAAGGTCAGGGCGGAGGTCAGGGTCAAGGTCAAGGTCAGAGTGGAGGTCAGGGTGGAGGTCAGGGTCAGGGTCAGGGTCAGGGTCAAGGTCAGGGTGGAGGTCAGGGTCAAAGTCAAGGTCAGGGTGGAGGTCAGGTTCAGGGTCAAGGTCAGGCTGAAGGTCAGGGTCCAGGTCAAGGTCAGGGCGGAGGTCAGGGTCAGGTTCAAGGTCAGAGTGGAGGTCAGGGTGGAGGTCAGGGTCAGGGTCAAGGTTAGGGTGAAGGTCAGGGTGGAGGTCAGAGTCGGGGTCAAGGTCAGGGTGCAGGTCAGGGTCGGGGTCAAGGTCAGGGTGGATGTCAGGGTGGGGGTCAGGGTCAGGGTCAAGGTCAGGGTGGAGGTCAGGGTCAGGGTCAAGGTCAGGGTGGAGGTCAGGGTCAAAGTCAAGGTCAGGCTGAAGGTCAGGGTCACGGTCAAGGTCAGGGTGGAGGTCAGGGTCAGGGTCAAGGTCAGGGTGGAGGTCAGGGTCCAAGTCAAGGTCAGGGTGGAGGTCAGGGTCAAAGTCAGGGTCAGGCTGAAGGTCAGGGTCAAGGTCAAGGTCAGGGTGGAGGTCAGGGTCAGGGTCAAGGTCAGAGTGACGGTCAGGTTCCGGGTCAAGGTCAGGGTGAAGGTCAGAGACAAAGTCAAGATCAGGGTGGAGGTCAGGGTCGAAGTCAAGGTCAGGCTGAAGGTCAGGGTCAAAGTCAAGGTCAGGGCGAAGGTCAGGGTCAGGTTCAAGGTCAGAGTGGAGGTCAGGGTGGAGGTCCGGGTCAGAGTCAAGGTCAGGGTGGAGGTCAGGGTCAGGGTCAAGGTCAGGGTATAGGTCAGGGTCAGGGTCAATGTAGGGGTGGAGGTCAGAGTCACAGTCAAGGTCAGGGTGGAGGTCAGGGTCAGAGTCAAGGTCAGAGTGGAGGTCAGGGTCAGGAACAAGGTCAGAGTGGAGGTCAGGGTCACAGTCAAGGTCAGGGTGAAGGTCAGGGAGGAGGTCAGGGTCAGGGTCAAGGTCAGGGTGAAGGTCAGGGTCAGGGTCAAGGTCAGGGTGGAGGTCAGGGTCAGGGTCAAGGTCAGGGTAGAGGTCCGGGTCAGGGTCAAGGTCAGGGTGGAGGTCAGGGTCAGGGTCAAGGTCAGGGTGGAGGTCAGGGTGGAGGTCAAGGTCAGGGTGGAGGTCAGGGTCAGGGTCAAGGTCAGGGTATAGGTCAGGGTCAGGGTCAATGTGGGGGTAGAGGTCAGGGTCACAGTCAAGGTCAGGGTGGAGGTCAGGGTCAGAGTCAAGGTCAGAGTCGAGGTCAGGGTCAGGAACAAGGTCAGGGTGGAGGTCAGGGTCACAGTCAAGGTCAGGGTGAAGGTCAGGGAGGAGGTCAGGGTCAGGGTCAAGGTCAGGGTGAAGGTCAGGGTCAAGGTCAAGGTCAGGGTGGTGGTCAGGGTCAGGGTCAAGGTCAGGGTGGAGGTCAGGGTCAGAGTCAAGGTCAGAGTGGAGGTCAGGGTCAGGGTCAAGGTCAGGGTGGAGGTCAGGGTCAAAGTCAAGGTCAGGCTGAAGGTCAGGGTCACAGTCAGGGTCAGGGTGCAGGTCAGGGTCAAGGTCAAGGTCAGGGTGGAGGTCAGGGTCAGGGTCAAGGTCGGGGTGGGGGTCAGGGTTAGGGTCAAGGTCAGGGTGAAGGTCAGGGTCAGCGTCAAGGTCAGGGTGGAGGTCAGGGTCAGGGTCAGAGTCAGGGTGGAGGTCAGGGTCAAGGTCAAGGTCAGCGTGGAGGTCAGGGTCAGGGTCAAGGTCAGGGTGGAGGTCAGGGTCAAAGTCAAGGTCAGGCTGAAGGTCAGGGTCAAGGTCAAGGTCAGGGTGGAGGTCAGGGTCAAAGTCAAGGTCAGGGTGGAGGTCAGGTTCAGGGTCAAGGTCAGGCTGAAGGTCAGGGTCTTGGTCAAGGTCAGGGCGGGGGTCAGGGTCAGGTTCAAGGTCAGAGTAGAGGTCAGGGTGGAGGTCAGGGTCAGGGTCAAGGTCAGGGTGAAGGTCAGGGTGGAGGTCAGAGTCGTGGTCAAGGTCAGGGTGAAGGTCAGGGTCGGGGTCAAGGTCAGGGTGGATGTCAGGGTGGAGGTCAGGGTCAGGGTCAAGGTCAGGGTGGAGGTCAGGGTGAGGGTCAAAGTCAGGGTGGAGGTCAGGGTCAAAGTCAAGGTCACGCTGAAGGTCAGGGTCAAGGTCAAGGTCAGGGTGGAGGTCAGGGTCAGAGTCAAGGTCAGGGTGGAGGTCAGGGTCAAAGTCAAGGTCAGGGTGGAGGTCAGGGTCAGGGTCAAGGACAGGGTGGAGGTCAGGGTCAGAGTCAAGGTCAGAGTGGAGGTCAGGGTCAAAGTCAAGGTCAGGGTGGAGGTCAGGTTCAGGGTCAAGGTCAGGCTGAAGGTCAGGGTCTTGGTCAAGGTCAGGGCGAAGGTCAGGGTCAGGTTCAAGGTCAGAGTGGAGGTCAGGGTGGAGGTCAGGGTCAGGGTCAAGGTCAGGGTGAAGGTCAGGGTGGAGGTCAGAGTCGGGGTCAAGGTCAGGGTGAAGGTCAGGGTCGGGGTCAAGGTCAGGGTGGATGTCAGGGTGGAGGTCAGGGTCAGGGTCAAGGTCAGGGTGGAGGTCAGGGTCAGGGTCAAAGTCAGGGTGGAGGTCAGGGTCAAAGTCAAGGTCACGCTGAAGGTCAGGGTCAAGGTCAAGGTCAGGGTGGAGGTCAGGGTCAGGGTCAAGGTCAGGGTGGAGGTCAGGGTCAAAGTCAAGGTCAGGGTGGAGGTCAGGGTCATAGTCAAGGTCAGGCTGAGGGTCAGGGTCAAGGTCAATGTCGAAGTGGAGGTCAGGGTCAGGGTCGAGGTCAGAGTGACGGTCAGGTTCCGGGTCAAGGTCAGGGTGGAGGTCAGGGTCAGGGTCGAGGTCAGGGTGGAGGTCAGGGTCAGATTCAAGGTCGGGGTAGAGGTCAGGGTCAAGGTCAAGGTCAAGAAGGAGGTCAGGGTCGGAGTCAAGGTCAGGGTGGAAGTCAGGGTCAGGGTCAAGGTCAGGGTGGAGGTCAGGGTCGAAGTCAAGGTCAGGCTGAAGGTCAGGGTCAAGGTCAAGGTAGGGGTGGAGGTCAGGGTCAGAGTCAAGGTCAGGGTAGAGGTCAGGATCAGGTTCAAGGTCAGAGTGGAGGTCAGGGTGGAGGTCCGGGTCAGGGTCAAGGTCAGGGTGGAGGTCAGGGTCAGGGTCAGGGTCAGGGTGGAGGTCAGGGTCAAGGTCACGGTCAGGGTGGAGGTCAGGGTCAAGGTCAAGGTCAGGGTGGAGGTCAGGGTCAAGTTCAAGGTCAGAGTGACGGTCAGGTTCCGGGTCAAGGTCAGGGTGAAGGTCAGGGTGGAGGTCAGGGTCAGGGTCAAGGTCAGGGTGGAGGTCAGGGTCAGAGTCAAGGTCAGAGTGGAGGTCAGGGTCAGGAACAAGGTCAGGGTCAAGGTCAGGGTGGAGGTCAGGGTCAGAGTCAAGGTCAGAGTGGAGGTCAGGGTCAGGAACAAGGTCAGGGTGGAGGTCAGGGTCACAGTCAAGGTCAGGGTGGAGGTCAGGGAGGAGGTCAGGGTCAGGGTCAAGGTCAGGGTGGAGGTCAGGGACAGGGTCAAGGTCAGGGTGGAGGTCAGGGTCAAGTTCAAGGTCAGGGTGGAGGTCAGGGTCACAGTCAAGGTCAGGGTGAAGGTCAGGGTCAAGGTCAAGGTCAGCGTGGAGGTCACGCTCTGGGTCAAGGTCGGGGTGGAGGTCAGAGTCAAGGTCAAGGTCAGGGTGGAGGTCAGGTTCAGGGTCAAGGTCAGGGTGAAGGTCAGGGTCAAGGTCAAGGTCAGGGTGTAGGTCAGGGTCAGGGTCAAGGTCAGAGTGGAGGTCAGGGTCAGAGTCAAGGTCAGGGTGGAGGTCAGGGTGGAGGTCGAGGTCAGGGTCAAGGTCAGGGTGGAGGTCAGGGTCAGGGTCAGGGTCGGGTGGAGGTCAGGGTCAAGGTCACGGTCAGGGTGGAGGTCAGGGTCAGGGTCACGGTCAGGGTGGAGGTCAGGGTCAGGGTCAGGCCCAGGGTGGAGGTCAGGGTCAAGGTCAAGGTCAGGGTGAAGGTCAGGGTGAAGGTCAGGGTCAAAGTCAAGGTCAGGGTGGACGTCAGGGTCAAAGTCAAGGTCAGGCTGAAGGTCAGGGTCAAGGTCAAGGTCAGGGCGGAGGTCAGGGTCAGGTTCAAGGTCAGGGTGGAGGTCAGGGTCAGGAACAAGGTCAGGGTGGAGGTCAGGGTCACAGTCAAGGTCAGGGTGGAGGTCAGGGAGGAGGTCAGGGTCAGGGTCAAGGTCAGGGTGGAGGTCAGGGACAGGGTCAAGGTCAGGGTGGAGGTCAGGGTCAAGTTCAAGGTCAGGGTGGAGGTCAGGGTCACAGTCAAGGTCAGGGTGAAGGTCAGGGTCAAGGTCAAGGTCAGCGTGGAGGTCACGCTCCGGGTCAAGGTCGGGGTGGAGGTCAGAGTCAAGGTCAAGGTCAGGGTGGAGGTCAGGTTCAGGGTCAAGGTCAGGGTCAAGGTCAGGGTCAAGGTCAAGGTCAGGGTGTAGGTCAGGGTCAGGGTCAAGGTCAGGGTGGAGGTCAGGGTCAGAGTCAAGGTCAGGGTGGAGGTCAGGGTGGAGGTCAGGGTCAGGGTCAAGGTCAGGGTGGAGGTCAGGGTCAGGGTCAGGGTCGGGGTGGAGGTCAGGGTCAAGGTCACGGTCAGGGTGGAGGTCAGGGTCAGGGTCACGGTCAGGGTGGAGGTCAGGGTCAGGGTCAGGGTCAGGGTGGAGGTCAGGGTCAAGGTCAAGGTCAGGGTGAAGGTCAGGGTAAAGGTCAGGGTCAAAGTCAAGGTCAGGGTGGACGTCAGGGTCAAAGTCAAGGTCAGGCTGAAGGTCAGGGTCAAGGTCAAGGTCAGGGCGGAGGTCAGGGTCAGGTTCAAGGTAAGGGTGGAGGTCAGGGTCAGAGTCAAGGTCAGAGTGGAGGTCAGGGTCAGGAACAAGGTCAGGGTGGAGGTCAGGGTCACAGTCAAGGTCAGGGTGGAGGTCAGGAAGGAGGTCAGGGTCAGGGTCAAGGTCAGGGTGGAGGTCAGGGACAGGGTCAAGGTCAGGGTGGAAGTCAGGGTCAAGTTCAAGGTCAGGGTGGAGGTCAGGGTCACGGTCAAGGTCAGGGTGAAGGTCAGGGTCAAGGTCAAGGTCAGCGTAGAGGTCACGCTCTGGGTCAAGGTCAGGGTGGAGGTCAGAGTCAAGGTCAAGGTCAGGGTGAAGGTCAGGTTCAGGGTCAAGGTCAGGGTGAAGGTCAGGGTCAAGGTCAAGGTCAGGGTAGAGGTCAGGGTCAAGGTCAAGGTCAGGGTGAAGGTCAGGGTGGGAGTCAAGGTCAGGGTGGAGGTCAGGGTCAGGGTCAAGGTCAGGGTGAAGGTCAGGGTCAGGGTCAAGGTCAGGGTGGAGGTCAGGGTCGAAGTCAAGGTCAGGCTGAAGGTCAGGGTCAAGGTCAGGGTCAAAGTCAAGGTCAGGGTGAAGGTCAGGGTCAAAGTCAAGGTAAGGCTGAAGGTCAGGGTCAAAGTCAAGGTCAGGGCGGAGGTCAGGGTCGGGAACAAAGTCAGGGTGGATGTCAGGGTGGAGGTCGGGGTTAGAGTCAAGGTCAGGTTCAGGGTCAAGGTCAGGGTGAAGGTCAGGGTCAAGGACAAGGTCAGAATGGAGGTCAGGGTCAGGGTGAAGGTCAGGGTCAAGGTCAAGGTCAGAGTGGAGGTCAGGGTCAGGGTCAGAGTCAGGGTGGAGGTCAGAGTCAAGGTCAAGGTGAAGGAGGAGGTCAGGGTCAGAGTCAAGGTCAGGGTGGAGGTCAGGGTGGAGGTCAGGGTCAGGGTCAAGGTCAGGGTGGAGGTCAGGGTCAGGGTCAAAGTCAGGGTGGAGGTCAGGGTCAAAGTCAAGGTCAGGGTGGAGGTCAGGGTCAAAGTCAAGGTCAGGCTGAAGGTCAGGGTCAAGGTCAAGGTCAGGGTGGAGGTCAGGGTCAGGGTCAAGGTCAGAGTGACGGTCAGGTTCCGGGTCAAGGTCAGGGTGGAGGTCAGGGTCAGGGTCAAGGTCAGGGTGGAGGTCAGGGTCAAAGTCAAGGTCAGGGTGGAGGTCAGGGTCAGAGTCAAGGTCAGGCTGAAGGTCAGGGTCAAGGTCAAGGTCAGGGTGGAGGTCAGGGTCAGGGTCAAGGTCAGGGTGGAGGTCAGGGTCAAAGTCAAGGTCAGGGTGGAGGTCAAGGTCAAAGTCAAGGTCGGGCTGAAGGTCAGAGTCAAGGTCAAGGTCAGGGTGGAGGTCAGGGTCAGGGTCAAGGTCAGAGTGACGGTCAGGTTCCGGGTCAAGGTCAGGGTGGAGGTCAGGGTCAAAGTCAAGGTCAGGGTGGAGGTCAGGTTCAGGGTCAAGGTCAGGCTAAAGGTCAGGGTCCAGGTCGAGGTCAGGGCGGAGGTCAGGGTCAGGTTCAAGGTCAGAGTGGAGGTCAGGGTGGAGGTCAGGGTCAGGGTCAAGGTTAGGGTGAAGGTCAGGGTGGAGGTCAGAGTCGGGGTCAAGGTCAGGGTGCAGGTCGGGGTCGGGGTCAAGGTCAGGGTGGATGTCAGGGTGGGGGTCAGGGTCAGGGTCAAGGTCAGGGTGGAGGTCAGGGTCAGGGTCAAGGTCAGGGTGGAGGTCAGGGTCAAAGTCAAGGTCAGGCTGAAGGTCAGGGTCACGGTCAAGGTCAGGGTGGAGGTCAGGGTCAGGGTCAAGGTCAGGGTGGAGGTCAGGGTCCAAGTCAAGGTCAGGGTGGAGGTCAGGGTCAAAGTCAGGGTCAGGCTGAAGGTCAGGGTCAAGGTCAAGGTCAGGGTGGAGGTCAGGGTCAGGGTCAAGGTCAGAGTGACGGTCAGGTTCCGGGTCAAGGTCGGGGTGGAGGTCAGGGTCAGGGTCAAGGTCAGGCTGAAGGTCAGGGTCAAGGTCAAGGTCAGGGTGGAGGTCAGGGTCAGGGTCAAGGTCAGGGTGAAGGTCAGGGTCAAAGTCAAGGTCAGAGTGAAGGGTCAGGGTCAAGGTCAAAGTCAGGGTGGAGGTCAGGGTCAGGGTCAAGGTCAGAGTGACGGTCAGGTTCCGGGTCAAGGTCAGGGTGGAGGTCAGAGACAAAGTCAAGATCAGGGTGGAGGTCAGGGTCGAAGTCAAGGTCAGGCTGAAGGTCAGGGTCAAAGTCAAGGTCAGGGCGAAGGTCAGGGTCAGGTTCAAGGTCAGAGTGGAGGTCAGGGTGGAGGTCCGGGTCAGGGTCAAGGTCAGGGTGGAGGTCAGGGTCAGGGTCAAGGTCAGGGTATAGGTCAGGGTCAGGGTCAATGTAGGGGTAGAGGTCAGAGTCACAGTCAAGGTCAGGGTGGAGGTCAGGGTCAGAGTCAAGGTCAGAGTGGAGGTCAGGGTCAGGAACAAGGTCAGGGTGGAGGTCAGGGTCACAGTCAAGGTCAGGGTGAAGGTCAGGGAGGAGGTCAGGGTCAGGGTCAAGGTCAGGGTGAAGGTCAGGGTCAGGGTCAAGGTCAGGGTGGAGGTCAGGGTCAGGGTCAAGGTCAGGGTGGAGGTCAGGGTCAGACTCAAGGTCAGAGTGGAGGTCAGGGTCAGGGTCAAGGTCAGGGTGAAGGTCAGGGTCAGGGTCAAGGTCAGGGTGGAGGTCAGGGTCAGGGTCAAGGTCAGGGTAGAGGTCCGGGTCAGGGTCAAGGTCAGGGTGGATGTCAGGGTCAGGGTCAAGGTCAGGGTGGAGGTCAGGGTGGAGGTCAAGGTCAGGGTGGAGGTCAGGGTCAGGGTCAAGGTCAGGGTATAGGTCAGGGTCAGGGTCAATGTGGGGGTAGAGGTCAGGGTCACAGTCAAGGTCAGGGTGGAGGTCAGGGTCAGAGTCAAGGTCAGAGTGGAGGTCAGGGATAGGAACAAGGTCAGGGTGGAGGTCAGGGTCACAGTCAAGGTCAGGGTGAAGGTCAGGGAGGAGGTCAGGGTCAGGGTCAAGGTCAGGGTGAAGGTCAGGGTCAAGGTCAAGGTCAGGGTGGAGGTCAGGGTCAGGGTCAAGGTCAGGGTGGAGGTCAGGGTCAGAGTCAAGGTCAGAGTGGAGGTCAGGGTCAGGGTCAAGGTCAGGGTGGAGGTCAGGGTCAAAGTCAAGGTCAGGCTGAAGGTCAGGGTCACAGTCAAGGTCAGGGTGCAGGTCAGGGTCAAGGTCAAGGTCAGGGTGGAGGTCAGGGTCAGGGTCAAGGTCGGGGTGGGGGTCAGGGTTAGGGTCAAGGTGAAGGAGGAGGTCAGGGTCAGAGTCAAGGTCAGGGTGGAGGTCAGGGTCAAGGTCAAGGTCAAGGAGGAGGTCAGGGTCAGGGTCAAGGTCAGATTAGAGGTCAGGGTCAGGTTCGAGGTCAGAGTAGAGGTCAGGTTCCGGGTCAAGGTCAGGGTGGAGGTCAGGGTCAAAGTCAAGGTCAGGGTGGAGGTCAGGGTCAGGGTCAAGGTCAGGTTGGAGGTCAGGTTCAGGGTCAAGGTCAGGCTGAAGGTCAGGGTCCAGGTCAAGGTCAGAGCGGAGGTCAGGGTCAGGTTCAAGGTCAGAGTGGAGGTCAGGGTGGAGGTCAGGGTCAGGGTCAAGGTTAGGGTGAAGGTCAGGGTGGAGGTCAGAGTCGGGGTCAAGGTCAGGGTGCAGGTCGGGGTCGGGGTCAAGGTCAGGGTGGATGTCAGGGTGGGGGTCAGGGTCAGGGTCAAGGTCAGGGTGGAGGTCAGGGTCAGGGTCAAGGTCAGGGTGGAGGTCAGGGTCAAAGTCAAGGTCAGGCTGAAGGTCAGGGTCACGGTCAAGGTCAGGGTGGAGGTCAGGGTCAGGGTCAAGGTCAGGGTGGAGGTCAGGGTCCAAGTCAAGGTCAGGGTGGAGGTCAGGGTCAAAGTCAGGGTCAGGCTGAAGGTCAGGGTCAAGGTCAAGGTCAGGGTGGAGGTCAGGGTCAGGGTCAAGGTCAGAGTGACGGTCAGGTTCCGGGTCAAGGTCGGGGTGGAGGTCAGGGTCAGGGTCAAGGTCAGGCTGAAGGTCAGGGTCAAGGTCAAGGTCAGAGTGGAGGTCAGGGTCAGGGTCAAGGTCAAGGTGAAGGTCAGGGTCAAAGTCAAGGTCAGAGTGAAGGGTCAGGGTCAAGGTCAAAGTCAGGGTGGAGGTCAGGGTCAGGGTCAAGGTCAGAGTGACGGTCAGGTTCCGGGTCAAGGTCAGGGTGGAGGTCAGAGACAAAGTCAAGATCAGGGTGGAGGTCAGGGTCGAAGTCAAGGTCAGGCTGAAGGTCAGGGTCAAAGTCAAGGTCAGGGCGAAGGTCAGGGTCAGGTTCAAGGTCAGAGTGGAGGTCAGGGTGGAGGTCCGGGTCAGGGTCAAGGTCAGAGTGGAGGTCAGGGTCAGGGTCAAGGTCAGGGTATAGGTCAGGGTCAGGGTCAATGTAGGGGTAGAGGTCAGAGTCACAGTCAAGGTCAGGGTGGAGGTCAGGGTCAGAGTCAAGGTCAAAGTGGAGGTCAGGGTCAGGAACAAGGTCAGGGTGGAGGCCAGGGTCACAGTCAAGGTCAGGGTGAAGGTCAGGGAGGAGGTCAGGGTCAGGGTCAAGGTCAGGGTGAAGGTCAGGGTCAGGGTCAAGGTCAGGGTGGAGGTCAGGGTCAGGGTCAAGGTCAGGGTGGAGGTCAGGGTCAGACTCAAGGTCAGAGTGGAGGTCAGGGTCAGGGTCAAGGTCAGGGTGAAGGTCAGGGTCAGGGTCAAGGTCAGGGTGGAGGTCAGGGTCAGAGTCAAGGTCAGAGTGGAGGTCAGGGTCAAAGTCAAGGTCAGGGTGGAGGTCAGGTTCAGGGTCAAGGTCAGGGTGGAGGTCAGGGTGGAGGTCAAGGTCAGGGTGGAGGTCAGGGTCAGGGTCAAGGTCAGGGTATAGGTCAGGGTCAGGGTCAATGTGGGGGTAGAGGTCAGGGTCACAGTCAAGGTCAGGGTGGAGGTCAGGGTCAGAGTCAAGGTCAGAGTGGAGGTCAGGGTCAGGAACAAGGTCAGGGTGGAGGTCAGGGTCACAGTCAAGGTCAGGGTGAAGGTCAGGGAGGAGGTCAGGGTCAGGGTCAAGGTCAGGGTGAAGGTCAGGGTCAAGGTCAAGGTCAGGGTGGAGGTCAGGGTCAGGGTCAAGGTCAGGGTGGAGGTCAGGGTCAGAGTCAAGGTCAGAGTGGAGGTCAGGGTCAGGGTCAAGGTCAGGGTGGAGGTCAGGGTCAAAGTCAAGGTCAGGCTGAAGGTCAGGGTCACAGTCAAGGTCAGGGTGCAGGTCAGGGTCAAAATCAAGGTCAGGGTGGAGGTCGGGGTCAGGGTCAAGGTCGGGGTGGGGGTCAGGGTTAGGGTCAAGGTGAAGGAGGAGGTCAGGGTCAGAGTCAAGGTCAGGGTGGAGGTCAGGGTCAAGGTCAAGGTCAAGGAGGAGGTCAGGGTCAGGGTCAAGGTCAGATTAGAGGTCAGGGTCAGGTTCGAGGTCAGAGTAGAGGTCAGGTTCCGGGTCAAGGTCAGGGTGGAGGTCAGGGTCAAAGTCAAGGTCAGGGTGGAGGTCAGGGTCAGGGTCAAGGTCAGGGTGGAGGTCAAAGTCAAAGTCAAGGTCAGGGTAGGGGTCAGGGTCAAGGTCAAGGTCAGGGTGGAGGTCTGGGTCAAAGTCAAGGTCAGGGTGAAGGTCAGGGTCAAAGTCAAGTTCAGGCTGAAGGTCAGGGTCAAAGTCAAGGTCAGGGCGGAGGTCAGGGTCAGGTTCAAGGTCAGAGTGGAGGTCAGGGTGGAGGTCAAGGTCAGGGTGGAGGTCAGGGTCAGGGTCAAGGTCAGAGTAGAGGTCAGGTTCCGGGTCAAGGTAAGGGTGGAGGTCAGGGTTAGGGTCAAGGTCAGCGTGGAGGTCAGGGTCAGGGTCAAGGTCAGGGTGGAGGTCAGGGTCAGGGTCAAGGTCAGGGTGGAGGTCAGGGTCAAAGTCAAGGTCAGGCTGAAGGTCAGGGTCACAGTCAAGGTCAGGGTGCAGGTCAGGGTCAAAATCAAGGTCAGGGTGGAGGTCGGGGTCAGGGTCAAGGTCGGGGTGGGGGTCAGGGTTAGGGTCAAGGTGAAGGAGGAGGTCAGGGTCAGAGTCAAGGTCAGGGTGGAGGTCAGGGTCAAGGTCAAGGTCAAGGAGGAGGTCAGGGTCAGGGTCAAGGTCAGATTAGAGGTCAGGGTCAGGTTCGAGGTCAGAGTAGAGGTCAGGTTCCGGGTCAAGGTCAGGGTGGAGGTCAGGGTCAAAGTCAAGGTCAGGGTGGAGGTCAGGGTCAGGGTCAAGGTCAGGGTGGAGGTCAAAGTCAAAGTCAAGGTCAGGGTAGGGGTCAGGGTCAAGGTCAAGGTCAGGGTGGAGGTCTGGGTCAAAGTCAAGGTCAGGGTGAAGGTCAGGGTCAAAGTCAAGTTCAGGCTGAAGGTCAGGGTCAAAGTCAAGGTCAGGGCGGAGGTCAGGGTCAGGTTCAAGGTCAGAGTGGAGGTCAGGGTGGAGGTCAAGGTCAGGGTGGAGGTCAGGGTCAGGGTCAAGGTCAGAGTAGAGGTCAGGTTCCGGGTCAAGGTAAGGGTGGAGGTCAGGGTTAGGGTCAAGGTCAGCGTGGAGGTCAGGGTCAGGGTCAAGGTCAGGGTGGAGGTCAGGGTCAAAGTCAAGGTCAGGCTGAAGGTCAGGGTCAAGGTCAAGGTCAGGGTGGAGGTCAGGGTCAAAGTCAAGGTCAGGGTGGAGGTCAGGTTCAGGGTCAAGGTCAGGCTGAAGGTCAGGGTCTTGGTCAAGGTCAGGGCGGGGGTCAGGGTCAGGTTCAAGGTCAGAGTAGAGGTCAGGGTGGAGGTCAGGGTCAGGGTCAAGGTCAGGGTGAAGGTCAGGGTGGAGGTCAGAGTCGGGGTCAAGGTCAGGGTGAAGGTCAGGGTCGGGGTCAAGGTCAGGGTGGATGTCAGGGTGGAGGTCAGGGTCAGGGTCAAGGTCAGGGTGGAGGTCAGGGTGAGGGTCAAAGTCAGGGTGGAGGTCAGGGTCAAAGTCAAGGTCACGCTGAAGGTCAGGGTCAAGGTCAAGGTCAGGGTGGAGGTCAGGGTCAGGGTCAAGGTCAGGGTGGAGGTCAGGGTCAAAGTCAAGGTCAGGGTGGAGGTCAGGGTCAAGGTCAAGGACAGGGTGGAGGTCAGGGTCAGGGTCAAGGTCAGGGTGGAGGTCAGGGTCAGAGTCAAGGTCAGAGTGGAGGTCAGGGTCAAAGTCAAGGTCAGGGTGGAGGTCAGGTTCAGGGTCAAGGTCAGGCTGAAGGTCAGGGTCTTGGTCAAGGTCAGGGCGGAGGTCAGGGTCAGGTTCAAGGTCAGAGTGGAGGTCAGGGTGGAGGTCAGGGTCAGGGTCAAGGTCAGGGTGAAGGTCAGGGTGGAGGTCAGAGTCGGGGTCAAGGTCAGGGTGAAGGTCAGGGTCGGGGTCAAGGTCAGGGTGGATGTCAGGGTGGAGGTCAGGGTCAGGGTCAAGGTCAGGGTGGAGGTCAGGGTCAGGGTCAAAGTCAGGGTGGAGGTCAGGGTCAAAGTCAAGGTCACGCTGTAGGTCAGGGTCAAGGTCAAGGTCAGAGTGACGGTCAGGTTCCGGGTCAAGGTCAGGGTGGAGGTCAGGGTCAAAGTCAAGGTCAGGGTGGAGGTCAGGTTCAGGGTCAAGGTCAGGCTAAAGGTCAGGGTCCAGGTCGAGGTCAGGGCGGAGGTCAGGGTCAGGTTCAAGGTCAGAGTGGAGGTCAGGGTGGAGGTCAGGGTCAGGGTCAAGGTTAGGGTGAAGGTCAGGGTGGAGGTCAGAGTCGGGGTCAAGGTCAGGGTGCAGGTCGGGGTCGGGGTCAAGGTCAGGGTGGATGTCAGGGTGGGGGTCAGGGTCAGGGTCAAGGTCAGGGTGGAGGTCAGGGTCAGGGTCAAGGTCAGGGTGGAGGTCAGGGTCAAAGTCAAGGTCAGGCTGAAGGTCAGGGTCACGGTCAAGGTCAGGGTGGAGGTCAGGGTCAGGGTCAAGGTCAGGGTGGAGGTCAGGGTCCAAGTCAAGGTCAGGGTGGAGGTCAGGGTCAAAGTCAGGGTCAGGCTGAAGGTCAGGGTCAAGGTCAAGGTCAGGGTGGAGGTCAGGGTCAGGGTCAAGGTCAGAGTGACGGTCAGGTTCCGGGTCAAGGTCGGGGTGGAGGTCAGGGTCAGGGTCAAGGTCAGGCTGAAGGTCAGGGTCAAGGTCAAGGTCAGGGTGGAGGTCAGGGTCAGGGTCAAGGTCAGGGTGAAGGTCAGGGTCAAAGTCAAGGTCAGAGTGAAGGGTCAGGGTCAAGGTCAAAGTCAGGGTGGAGGTCAGGGTCAGGGTCAAGGTCAGAGTGACGGTCAGGTTCCGGGTCAAGGTCAGGGTGGAGGTCAGAGACAAAGTCAAGATCAGGGTGGAGGTCAGGGTCGAAGTCAAGGTCAGGCTGAAGGTCAGGGTCAAAGTCAAGGTCAGGGCGAAGGTCAGGGTCAGGTTCAAGGTCAGAGTGGAGGTCAGGGTGGAGGTCCGGGTCAGGGTCAAGGTCAGGGTGGAGGTCAGGGTCAGGGTCAAGGTCAGGGTATAGGTCAGGGTCAGGGTCAATGTAGGGGTAGAGGTCAGAGTCACAGTCAAGGTCAGGGTGGAGGTCAGGGTCAGAGTCAAGGTCAGAGTGGAGGTCAGGGTCAGGAACAAGGTCAGGGTGGAGGTCAGGGTCACAGTCAAGGTCAGGGTGAAGGTCAGGGAGGAGGTCAGGGTCAGGGTCAAGGTCAGGGTGAAGGTCAGGGTCAGGGTCAAGGTCAGGGTGGAGGTCAGGGTCAGGGTCAAGGTCAGGGTGGAGGTCAGGGTCAGACTCAAGGTCAGAGTGGAGGTCAGGGTCAGGGTCAAGGTCAGGGTGAAGGTCAGGGTCAGGGTCAAGGTCAGGGTGGAGGTCAGGGTCAGGGTCAAGGTCAGGGTAGAGGTCCGGGTCAGGGTCAAGGTCAGGGTGGATGTCAGGGTCAGGGTCAAGGTCAGGGTGGAGGTCAGGGTGGAGGTCAAGGTCAGGGTGGAGGTCAGGGTCAGGGTCAAGGTCAGGGTATAGGTCAGGGTCAGGGTCAATGTGGGGGTAGAGGTCAGGGTCACAGTCAAGGTCAGGGTGGAGGTCAGGGTCAGAGTCAAGGTCAGAGTGGAGGTCAGGGATAGGAACAAGGTCAGGGTGGAGGTCAGGGTCACAGTCAAGGTCAGGGTGAAGGTCAGGGAGGAGGTCAGGGTCAGGGTCAAGGTCAGGGTGAAGGTCAGGGTCAAGGTCAAGGTCAGGGTGGAGGTCAGGGTCAGGGTCAAGGTCAGGGTGGAGGTCAGGGTCAGAGTCAAGGTCAGAGTGGAGGTCAGGGTCAGGGTCAAGGTCAGGGTGGAGGTCAGGGTCAAAGTCAAGGTCAGGCTGAAGGTCAGGGTCACAGTCAAGGTCAGGGTGCAGGTCAGGGTCAAGGTCAAGGTCAGGGTGGAGGTCAGGGTCAGGGTCAAGGTCGGGGTGGGGGTCAGGGTTAGGGTCAAGGTGAAGGAGGAGGTCAGGGTCAGAGTCAAGGTCAGGGTGGAGGTCAGGGTCAAGGTCAAGGTCAAGGAGGAGGTCAGGGTCAGGGTCAAGGTCAGATTAGAGGTCAGGGTCAGGTTCGAGGTCAGAGTAGAGGTCAGGTTCCGGGTCAAGGTCAGGGTGGAGGTCAGGGTCAAAGTCAAGGTCAGGGTGGAGGTCAGGGTCAGGGTCAAGGTCAGGTTGGAGGTCAGGTTCAGGGTCAAGGTCAGGCTGAAGGTCAGGGTCCAGGTCAAGGTCAGAGCGGAGGTCAGGGTCAGGTTCAAGGTCAGAGTGGAGGTCAGGGTGGAGGTCAGGGTCAGGGTCAAGGTTAGGGTGAAGGTCAGGGTGGAGGTCAGAGTCGGGGTCAAGGTCAGGGTGCAGGTCGGGGTCGGGGTCAAGGTCAGGGTGGATGTCAGGGTGGGGGTCAGGGTCAGGGTCAAGGTCAGGGTGGAGGTCAGGGTCAGGGTCAAGGTCAGGGTGGAGGTCAGGGTCAAAGTCAAGGTCAGGCTGAAGGTCAGGGTCACGGTCAAGGTCAGGGTGGAGGTCAGGGTCAGGGTCAAGGTCAGGGTGGAGGTCAGGGTCCAAGTCAAGGTCAGGGTGGAGGTCAGGGTCAAAGTCAGGGTCAGGCTGAAGGTCAGGGTCAAGGTCAAGGTCAGGGTGGAGGTCAGGGTCAGGGTCAAGGTCAGAGTGACGGTCAGGTTCCGGGTCAAGGTCGGGGTGGAGGTCAGGGTCAGGGTCAAGGTCAGGCTGAAGGTCAGGGTCAAGGTCAAGGTCAGAGTGGAGGTCAGGGTCAGGGTCAAGGTCAAGGTGAAGGTCAGGGTCAAAGTCAAGGTCAGAGTGAAGGGTCAGGGTCAAGGTCAAAGTCAGGGTGGAGGTCAGGGTCAGGGTCAAGGTCAGAGTGACGGTCAGGTTCCGGGTCAAGGTCAGGGTGGAGGTCAGAGACAAAGTCAAGATCAGGGTGGAGGTCAGGGTCGAAGTCAAGGTCAGGCTGAAGGTCAGGGTCAAAGTCAAGGTCAGGGCGAAGGTCAGGGTCAGGTTCAAGGTCAGAGTGGAGGTCAGGGTGGAGGTCCGGGTCAGGGTCAAGGTCAGAGTGGAGGTCAGGGTCAGGGTCAAGGTCAGGGTATAGGTCAGGGTCAGGGTCAATGTAGGGGTAGAGGTCAGAGTCACAGTCAAGGTCAGGGTGGAGGTCAGGGTCAGAGTCAAGGTCAAAGTGGAGGTCAGGGTCAGGAACAAGGTCAGGGTGGAGGCCAGGGTCACAGTCAAGGTCAGGGTGAAGGTCAGGGAGGAGGTCAGGGTCAGGGTCAAGGTCAGGGTGAAGGTCAGGGTCAGGGTCAAGGTCAGGGTGGAGGTCAGGGTCAGGGTCAAGGTCAGGGTGGAGGTCAGGGTCAGACTCAAGGTCAGAGTGGAGGTCAGGGTCAGGGTCAAGGTCAGGGTGAAGGTCAGGGTCAGGGTCAAGGTCAGGGTGGAGGTCAGGGTCAGAGTCAAGGTCAGAGTGGAGGTCAGGGTCAAAGTCAAGGTCAGGGTGGAGGTCAGGTTCAGGGTCAAGGTCAGGGTGGAGGTCAGGGTGGAGGTCAAGGTCAGGGTGGAGGTCAGGGTCAGGGTCAAGGTCAGGGTATAGGTCAGGGTCAGGGTCAATGTGGGGGTAGAGGTCAGGGTCACAGTCAAGGTCAGGGTGGAGGTCAGGGTCAGAGTCAAGGTCAGAGTGGAGGTCAGGGTCAGGAACAAGGTCAGGGTGGAGGTCAGGGTCACAGTCAAGGTCAGGGTGAAGGTCAGGGAGGAGGTCAGGGTCAGGGTCAAGGTCAGGGTGAAGGTCAGGGTCAAGGTCAAGGTCAGGGTGGAGGTCAGGGTCAGGGTCAAGGTCAGGGTGGAGGTCAGGGTCAGAGTCAAGGTCAGAGTGGAGGTCAGGGTCAGGGTCAAGGTCAGGGTGGAGGTCAGGGTCAAAGTCAAGGTCAGGCTGAAGGTCAGGGTCACAGTCAAGGTCAGGGTGCAGGTCAGGGTCAAAATCAAGGTCAGGGTGGAGGTCGGGGTCAGGGTCAAGGTCGGGGTGGGGGTCAGGGTTAGGGTCAAGGTGAAGGAGGAGGTCAGGGTCAGAGTCAAGGTCAGGGTGGAGGTCAGGGTCAAGGTCAAGGTCAAGGAGGAGGTCAGGGTCAGGGTCAAGGTCAGATTAGAGGTCAGGGTCAGGTTCGAGGTCAGAGTAGAGGTCAGGTTCCGGGTCAAGGTCAGGGTGGAGGTCAGGGTCAAAGTCAAGGTCAGGGTGGAGGTCAGGGTCAGGGTCAAGGTCAGGGTGGAGGTCAAAGTCAAAGTCAAGGTCAGGGTAGGGGTCAGGGTCAAGGTCAAGGTCAGGGTGGAGGTCTGGGTCAAAGTCAAGGTCAGGGTGAAGGTCAGGGTCAAAGTCAAGTTCAGGCTGAAGGTCAGGGTCAAAGTCAAGGTCAGGGCGGAGGTCAGGGTCAGGTTCAAGGTCAGAGTGGAGGTCAGGGTGGAGGTCAAGGTCAGGGTGGAGGTCAGGGTCAGGGTCAAGGTCAGAGTAGAGGTCAGGTTCCGGGTCAAGGTAAGGGTGGAGGTCAGGGTTAGGGTCAAGGTCAGCGTGGAGGTCAGGGTCAGGGTCAAGGTCAGGGTGGAGGTCAGGGTCAGGGTCAAGGTCAGGGTGGAGGTCAGGGTCAAAGTCAAGGTCAGGCTGAAGGTCAGGGTCACAGTCAAGGTCAGGGTGCAGGTCAGGGTCAAAATCAAGGTCAGGGTGGAGGTCGGGGTCAGGGTCAAGGTCGGGGTGGGGGTCAGGGTTAGGGTCAAGGTGAAGGAGGAGGTCAGGGTCAGAGTCAAGGTCAGGGTGGAGGTCAGGGTCAAGGTCAAGGTCAAGGAGGAGGTCAGGGTCAGGGTCAAGGTCAGATTAGAGGTCAGGGTCAGGTTCGAGGTCAGAGTAGAGGTCAGGTTCCGGGTCAAGGTCAGGGTGGAGGTCAGGGTCAAAGTCAAGGTCAGGGTGGAGGTCAGGGTCAGGGTCAAGGTCAGGGTGGAGGTCAAAGTCAAAGTCAAGGTCAGGGTAGGGGTCAGGGTCAAGGTCAAGGTCAGGGTGGAGGTCTGGGTCAAAGTCAAGGTCAGGGTGAAGGTCAGGGTCAAAGTCAAGTTCAGGCTGAAGGTCAGGGTCAAAGTCAAGGTCAGGGCGGAGGTCAGGGTCAGGTTCAAGGTCAGAGTGGAGGTCAGGGTGGAGGTCAAGGTCAGGGTGGAGGTCAGGGTCAGGGTCAAGGTCAGAGTAGAGGTCAGGTTCCGGGTCAAGGTAAGGGTGGAGGTCAGGGTTAGGGTCAAGGTCAGCGTGGAGGTCAGGGTCAGGGTCAAGGTCAGGGTGGAGGTCAGGGTCAAAGTCAAGGTCAGGCTGAAGGTCAGGGTCAAGGTCAAGGTCAGGGTGGAGGTCAGGGTCAAAGTCAAGGTCAGGGTGGAGGTCAGGTTCAGGGTCAAGGTCAGGCTGAAGGTCAGGGTCTTGGTCAAGGTCAGGGCGGGGGTCAGGGTCAGGTTCAAGGTCAGAGTAGAGGTCAGGGTGGAGGTCAGGGTCAGGGTCAAGGTCAGGGTGAAGGTCAGGGTGGAGGTCAGAGTCGGGGTCAAGGTCAGGGTGAAGGTCAGGGTCGGGGTCAAGATCAGGGTGGATGTCAGGGTGGAGGTCAGGGTCAGGGTCAAGGTCAGGGTGGAGGTCAGGGTGAGGGTCAAAGTCAGGGTGGAGGTCAGGGTCAAAGTCAAGGTCACGCTGAAGGTCAGGGTCAAGGTCAAGGTCAGGGTGGAGGTCAGGGTCAGGGTCAAGGTCAGGGTGGAGGTCAGGGTCAAAGTCAAGGTCAGGGTGGAGGTCAGGGTCAAGGTCAAGGACAGGGTGGAGGTCAGGGTCAGGGTCAAGGTCAGGGTGGAGGTCAGGGTCAGAGTCAAGGTCAGAGTGGAGGTCAGGGTCAAAGTCAAGGTCAGGGTGGAGGTCAGGTTCAGGGTCAAGGTCAGAGTGGAGGTCAGGGTCAAAGTCAAGGTCAGGGTGGAGGTCAGGTTCAGGGTCAAGGTCAGGCTGAAGGTCAGGGTCTTGGTCAAGGTCAGGGCGGAGGTCAGGGTCAGGTTCAAGGTCAGAGTGGAGGTCAGGGTGGAGGTCAGGGTCAGGGTCAAGGTCAGGGTGAAGGTCAGGGTGGAGGTCAGAGTCGGGGTCAAGGTCAGGGTGAAGGTCAGGGTCGGGGTCAAGGTCAGGGTGGATGTCAGGGTGGAGGTCAGGGTCAGGGTCAAGGTCAGGGTGGAGGTCAGGGTCAGGGTCAAAGTCAGGGTGGAGGTCAGGGTCAAAGTCAAGGTCACGCTGTAGGTCAGGGTCAAGGTCAAGGTCAGAGTGACGGTCAGGTTCCGGGTCAAGGTCAGGGTGGAGGTCAGGGTCAAAGTCAAGGTCAGGGTGGAGGTCAGGTTCAGGGTCAAGGTCAGGCTAAAGGTCAGGGTCCAGGTCGAGGTCAGGGCGGAGGTCAGGGTCAGGTTCAAGGTCAGAGTGGAGGTCAGGGTGGAGGTCAGGGTCAGGGTCAAGGTTAGGGTGAAGGTCAGGGTGGAGGTCAGAGTCGGGGTCAAGGTCAGGGTGCAGGTCGGGGTCGGGGTCAAGGTCAGGGTGGATGTCAGGGTGGGGGTCAGGGTCAGGGTCAA
Source organism: Tenthredo distinguenda (assembly GCA_947538915.1). Lineage (NCBI taxonomy): Eukaryota > Metazoa > Arthropoda > Insecta > Hymenoptera > Tenthredinidae > Tenthredo > Tenthredo distinguenda. The sequence goes on from OX384538.1 coordinate 8,830,957, forward strand.
GGTCAGGGTGGAGGTCAGGGTCAGGGTCAAGGTCAGGGTGGAGGTCAGGGTCAAAGTCAAGGTCAGGCTGAAGGTCAGGGTCACGGTCAAGGTCAGGGTGGAGGTCAGGGTCAGGGTCAAGGTCAGGGTGGAGGTCAGGGTCCAAGTCAAGGTCAGGGTGGAGGTCAGGGTCAAAGTCAGGGTCAGGCTGAAGGTCAGGGTCAAGGTCAAGGTCAGGGTGGAGGTCAGGGTCAGGGTCAAGGTCAGAGTGACGGTCAGGTTCCGGGTCAAGGTCGGGGTGGAGGTCAGGGTCAGGGTCAAGGTCAGGCTGAAGGTCAGGGTCAAGGTCAAGGTCAGGGTGGAGGTCAGGGTCAGGGTCAAGGTCAGGGTGAAGGTCAGGGTCAAAGTCAAGGTCAGAGTGAAGGGTCAGGGTCAAGGTCAAAGTCAGGGTGGAGGTCAGGGTCAGGGTCAAGGTCAGAGTGACGGTCAGGTTCCGGGTCAAGGTCAGGGTGGAGGTCAGAGACAAAGTCAAGATCAGGGTGGAGGTCAGGGTCGAAGTCAAGGTCAGGCTGAAGGTCAGGGTCAAAGTCAAGGTCAGGGCGAAGGTCAGGGTCAGGTTCAAGGTCAGAGTGGAGGTCAGGGTGGAGGTCCGGGTCAGGGTCAAGGTCAGGGTGGAGGTCAGGGTCAGGGTCAAGGTCAGGGTATAGGTCAGGGTCAGGGTCAATGTAGGGGTAGAGGTCAGAGTCACAGTCAAGGTCAGGGTGGAGGTCAGGGTCAGAGTCAAGGTCAGAGTGGAGGTCAGGGTCAGGAACAAGGTCAGGGTGGAGGTCAGGGTCACAGTCAAGGTCAGGGTGAAGGTCAGGGAGGAGGTCAGGGTCAGGGTCAAGGTCAGGGTGAAGGTCAGGGTCAGGGTCAAGGTCAGGGTGGAGGTCAGGGTCAGGGTCAAGGTCAGGGTGGAGGTCAGGGTCAGACTCAAGGTCAGAGTGGAGGTCAGGGTCAGGGTCAAGGTCAGGGTGAAGGTCAGGGTCAGGGTCAAGGTCAGGGTGGAGGTCAGGGTCAGGGTCAAGGTCAGGGTAGAGGTCCGGGTCAGGGTCAAGGTCAGGGTGGATGTCAGGGTCAGGGTCAAGGTCAGGGTGGAGGTCAGGGTGGAGGTCAAGGTCAGGGTGGAGGTCAGGGTCAGGGTCAAGGTCAGGGTATAGGTCAGGGTCAGGGTCAATGTGGGGGTAGAGGTCAGGGTCACAGTCAAGGTCAGGGTGGAGGTCAGGGTCAGAGTCAAGGTCAGAGTGGAGGTCAGGGATAGGAACAAGGTCAGGGTGGAGGTCAGGGTCACAGTCAAGGTCAGGGTGAAGGTCAGGGAGGAGGTCAGGGTCAGGGTCAAGGTCAGGGTGAAGGTCAGGGTCAAGGTCAAGGTCAGGGTGGAGGTCAGGGTCAGGGTCAAGGTCAGGGTGGAGGTCAGGGTCAGAGTCAAGGTCAGAGTGGAGGTCAGGGTCAGGGTCAAGGTCAGGGTGGAGGTCAGGGTCAAAGTCAAGGTCAGGCTGAAGGTCAGGGTCACAGTCAAGGTCAGGGTGCAGGTCAGGGTCAAGGTCAAGGTCAGGGTGGAGGTCAGGGTCAGGGTCAAGGTCGGGGTGGGGGTCAGGGTTAGGGTCAAGGTGAAGGAGGAGGTCAGGGTCAGAGTCAAGGTCAGGGTGGAGGTCAGGGTCAAGGTCAAGGTCAAGGAGGAGGTCAGGGTCAGGGTCAAGGTCAGATTAGAGGTCAGGGTCAGGTTCGAGGTCAGAGTAGAGGTCAGGTTCCGGGTCAAGGTCAGGGTGGAGGTCAGGGTCAAAGTCAAGGTCAGGGTGGAGGTCAGGGTCAGGGTCAAGGTCAGGTTGGAGGTCAGGTTCAGGGTCAAGGTCAGGCTGAAGGTCAGGGTCCAGGTCAAGGTCAGAGCGGAGGTCAGGGTCAGGTTCAAGGTCAGAGTGGAGGTCAGGGTGGAGGTCAGGGTCAGGGTCAAGGTTAGGGTGAAGGTCAGGGTGGAGGTCAGAGTCGGGGTCAAGGTCAGGGTGCAGGTCGGGGTCGGGGTCAAGGTCAGGGTGGATGTCAGGGTGGGGGTCAGGGTCAGGGTCAAGGTCAGGGTGGAGGTCAGGGTCAGGGTCAAGGTCAGGGTGGAGGTCAGGGTCAAAGTCAAGGTCAGGCTGAAGGTCAGGGTCACGGTCAAGGTCAGGGTGGAGGTCAGGGTCAGGGTCAAGGTCAGGGTGGAGGTCAGGGTCCAAGTCAAGGTCAGGGTGGAGGTCAGGGTCAAAGTCAGGGTCAGGCTGAAGGTCAGGGTCAAGGTCAAGGTCAGGGTGGAGGTCAGGGTCAGGGTCAAGGTCAGAGTGACGGTCAGGTTCCGGGTCAAGGTCGGGGTGGAGGTCAGGGTCAGGGTCAAGGTCAGGCTGAAGGTCAGGGTCAAGGTCAAGGTCAGAGTGGAGGTCAGGGTCAGGGTCAAGGTCAAGGTGAAGGTCAGGGTCAAAGTCAAGGTCAGAGTGAAGGGTCAGGGTCAAGGTCAAAGTCAGGGTGGAGGTCAGGGTCAGGGTCAAGGTCAGAGTGACGGTCAGGTTCCGGGTCAAGGTCAGGGTGGAGGTCAGAGACAAAGTCAAGATCAGGGTGGAGGTCAGGGTCGAAGTCAAGGTCAGGCTGAAGGTCAGGGTCAAAGTCAAGGTCAGGGCGAAGGTCAGGGTCAGGTTCAAGGTCAGAGTGGAGGTCAGGGTGGAGGTCCGGGTCAGGGTCAAGGTCAGAGTGGAGGTCAGGGTCAGGGTCAAGGTCAGGGTATAGGTCAGGGTCAGGGTCAATGTAGGGGTAGAGGTCAGAGTCACAGTCAAGGTCAGGGTGGAGGTCAGGGTCAGAGTCAAGGTCAAAGTGGAGGTCAGGGTCAGGAACAAGGTCAGGGTGGAGGCCAGGGTCACAGTCAAGGTCAGGGTGAAGGTCAGGGAGGAGGTCAGGGTCAGGGTCAAGGTCAGGGTGAAGGTCAGGGTCAGGGTCAAGGTCAGGGTGGAGGTCAGGGTCAGGGTCAAGGTCAGGGTGGAGGTCAGGGTCAGACTCAAGGTCAGAGTGGAGGTCAGGGTCAGGGTCAAGGTCAGGGTGAAGGTCAGGGTCAGGGTCAAGGTCAGGGTGGAGGTCAGGGTCAGAGTCAAGGTCAGAGTGGAGGTCAGGGTCAAAGTCAAGGTCAGGGTGGAGGTCAGGTTCAGGGTCAAGGTCAGGGTGGAGGTCAGGGTGGAGGTCAAGGTCAGGGTGGAGGTCAGGGTCAGGGTCAAGGTCAGGGTATAGGTCAGGGTCAGGGTCAATGTGGGGGTAGAGGTCAGGGTCACAGTCAAGGTCAGGGTGGAGGTCAGGGTCAGAGTCAAGGTCAGAGTGGAGGTCAGGGTCAGGAACAAGGTCAGGGTGGAGGTCAGGGTCACAGTCAAGGTCAGGGTGAAGGTCAGGGAGGAGGTCAGGGTCAGGGTCAAGGTCAGGGTGAAGGTCAGGGTCAAGGTCAAGGTCAGGGTGGAGGTCAGGGTCAGGGTCAAGGTCAGGGTGGAGGTCAGGGTCAGAGTCAAGGTCAGAGTGGAGGTCAGGGTCAGGGTCAAGGTCAGGGTGGAGGTCAGGGTCAAAGTCAAGGTCAGGCTGAAGGTCAGGGTCACAGTCAAGGTCAGGGTGCAGGTCAGGGTCAAAATCAAGGTCAGGGTGGAGGTCGGGGTCAGGGTCAAGGTCGGGGTGGGGGTCAGGGTTAGGGTCAAGGTGAAGGAGGAGGTCAGGGTCAGAGTCAAGGTCAGGGTGGAGGTCAGGGTCAAGGTCAAGGTCAAGGAGGAGGTCAGGGTCAGGGTCAAGGTCAGATTAGAGGTCAGGGTCAGGTTCGAGGTCAGAGTAGAGGTCAGGTTCCGGGTCAAGGTCAGGGTGGAGGTCAGGGTCAAAGTCAAGGTCAGGGTGGAGGTCAGGGTCAGGGTCAAGGTCAGGGTGGAGGTCAAAGTCAAAGTCAAGGTCAGGGTAGGGGTCAGGGTCAAGGTCAAGGTCAGGGTGGAGGTCTGGGTCAAAGTCAAGGTCAGGGTGAAGGTCAGGGTCAAAGTCAAGTTCAGGCTGAAGGTCAGGGTCAAAGTCAAGGTCAGGGCGGAGGTCAGGGTCAGGTTCAAGGTCAGAGTGGAGGTCAGGGTGGAGGTCAAGGTCAGGGTGGAGGTCAGGGTCAGGGTCAAGGTCAGAGTAGAGGTCAGGTTCCGGGTCAAGGTAAGGGTGGAGGTCAGGGTTAGGGTCAAGGTCAGCGTGGAGGTCAGGGTCAGGGTCAAGGTCAGGGTGGAGGTCAGGGTCAGGGTCAAGGTCAGGGTGGAGGTCAGGGTCAAAGTCAAGGTCAGGCTGAAGGTCAGGGTCACAGTCAAGGTCAGGGTGCAGGTCAGGGTCAAAATCAAGGTCAGGGTGGAGGTCGGGGTCAGGGTCAAGGTCGGGGTGGGGGTCAGGGTTAGGGTCAAGGTGAAGGAGGAGGTCAGGGTCAGAGTCAAGGTCAGGGTGGAGGTCAGGGTCAAGGTCAAGGTCAAGGAGGAGGTCAGGGTCAGGGTCAAGGTCAGATTAGAGGTCAGGGTCAGGTTCGAGGTCAGAGTAGAGGTCAGGTTCCGGGTCAAGGTCAGGGTGGAGGTCAGGGTCAAAGTCAAGGTCAGGGTGGAGGTCAGGGTCAGGGTCAAGGTCAGGGTGGAGGTCAAAGTCAAAGTCAAGGTCAGGGTAGGGGTCAGGGTCAAGGTCAAGGTCAGGGTGGAGGTCTGGGTCAAAGTCAAGGTCAGGGTGAAGGTCAGGGTCAAAGTCAAGTTCAGGCTGAAGGTCAGGGTCAAAGTCAAGGTCAGGGCGGAGGTCAGGGTCAGGTTCAAGGTCAGAGTGGAGGTCAGGGTGGAGGTCAAGGTCAGGGTGGAGGTCAGGGTCAGGGTCAAGGTCAGAGTAGAGGTCAGGTTCCGGGTCAAGGTAAGGGTGGAGGTCAGGGTTAGGGTCAAGGTCAGCGTGGAGGTCAGGGTCAGGGTCAAGGTCAGGGTGGAGGTCAGGGTCAAAGTCAAGGTCAGGCTGAAGGTCAGGGTCAAGGTCAAGGTCAGGGTGGAGGTCAGGGTCAAAGTCAAGGTCAGGGTGGAGGTCAGGTTCAGGGTCAAGGTCAGGCTGAAGGTCAGGGTCTTGGTCAAGGTCAGGGCGGGGGTCAGGGTCAGGTTCAAGGTCAGAGTAGAGGTCAGGGTGGAGGTCAGGGTCAGGGTCAAGGTCAGGGTGAAGGTCAGGGTGGAGGTCAGAGTCGGGGTCAAGGTCAGGGTGAAGGTCAGGGTCGGGGTCAAGATCAGGGTGGATGTCAGGGTGGAGGTCAGGGTCAGGGTCAAGGTCAGGGTGGAGGTCAGGGTGAGGGTCAAAGTCAGGGTGGAGGTCAGGGTCAAAGTCAAGGTCACGCTGAAGGTCAGGGTCAAGGTCAAGGTCAGGGTGGAGGTCAGGGTCAGGGTCAAGGTCAGGGTGGAGGTCAGGGTCAAAGTCAAGGTCAGGGTGGAGGTCAGGGTCAAGGTCAAGGACAGGGTGGAGGTCAGGGTCAGGGTCAAGGTCAGGGTGGAGGTCAGGGTCAGAGTCAAGGTCAGAGTGGAGGTCAGGGTCAAAGTCAAGGTCAGGGTGGAGGTCAGGTTCAGGGTCAAGGTCAGGCTGAAGGTCAGGGTCTTGGTCAAGGTCAGGGCGGAGGTCAGGGTCAGGTTCAAGGTCAGAGTGGAGGTCAGGGTGGAGGTCAGGGTCAGGGTCAAGGTCAGGGTGAAGGTCAGGGTGGAGGTCAGAGTCGGGGTCAAGGTCAGGGTGAAGGTCAGGGTCGGGGTCAAGGTCAGGGTGGATGTCAGGGTGGAGGTCAGGGTCAGGGTCAAGGTCAGGGTGGAGGTCAGGGTCAGGGTCAAAGTCAGGGTGGAGGTCAGGGTCAAAGTCAAGGTCACGCTGTAGGTCAGGGTCAAGGTCAAGGTCAGGGTGGAGGTCAGGGTCAGGGTCAAGGTCAGGGTGGAGGTCAGGGTCAAAGTCAAGGTCAGGGTGGAGGTCAGGGTCATAGTCAAGGTCAGGCTGAAGGTCAGGGTCAAAGTCAATGTCGAAGTGGAGGTCAGGGTCAGGGTCAAGGTCAGAGTGACGGTCAGGTTCCGGGTCAAGGTCAGGGTGGAGGTCAGGGTCAGGGTCAAGGTCAGGGTGGAGGTCAGGGTCAGATTCAAGGTCGGGGTAGAGGTCAGGGTCAAGGTCAAGGTCAAGAAGGAGGTCAGGGTCAGAGTCAAGGTCAGGGTGGAGGTCAGGGTCAGGGTCAAGGTCAGGGTGGAGGTCAGAGTCGAAGTCAAGGTCAGGCTGAAGGTCAGGGTCAAGGTCAAGGTAGGGGTGGAGGTCAGGGTCAGAGTCAAGGTCAGGGTGAAGGTCAGGGTCAAGGTCAAGGTCAGCGTGGACGTCACGCTATGGGTCAAGGTCGGGGTGGAGGTCAGAGTCAAGGTCAAGGTCGGGGTGAAGGTCAGGTTCGGGGTCAAGGTCAGGGTGAAGGTCAGGGTCAAGGTCAAGGTCAGGGTGGAGGTCAGGGTCAGGGTCAAGGTCAGGGTGGAGGTCAGGGTCAGAGTCAAGGTCAGGGTGGAGGTCAGGGTGGAGGTCCGGGTCAGGGTCAAGGTCAGGGTGGAGGTCAGGTCCAGGGTCAGGGTCGGGGTGGAGGTCAGGGTCAAGGTCAAGGTCAGGGTGGAGGTCAGGGTCAGGGTCAAGGTCAGGGTGGAGGTCAGGGTTAGGGTCAGGGTCAGGGTGGAGGTCAGGGTGAGAGTCAAGGTCAGGGTGAAGGTCAGGGTGGAGGTCAGGGTCAGGGTCAACGTCAGGGTGAAGGTCAGGGTCAGGGTCAAGGTCAGGGTGGAGGTCAGGGTCGAAGTCAAGGTCAGGCTGAAGGTCAGGGTCAAGGTCAACGTCAGGGTAGAGATCAGGGTCAGAGTCAAGGTCAGAGTGACGGTCAGGTTCCGGGTCAAGGTCAGGGTGAAGGTCAGGGTCAAAGTCAAGGTCAGGGTGGAGGTCAGGGTCAGAGTCAAGGTCAGGCTGAAGGTCAGGGTCAAGGTCAAGGTCAGGGCGGAGGTCAGGGTCAGGTTCAAGGTCAGAGTGGAGGTCAGGGTGGAGGTCAGGGTCAGGGTCAAGGTCAGGGTGAAGGTCAGGGTCAGGGTCAAGGTCACGGTGGAGGTCAGGGTCAGGGTCAAGGTCAGGGTGGAGGTCAGGGTCAGAGTCAAGGTCAGAGTGGAGGTCAGGGTCAGGAACAAGGTCAGGGTGGAGGTCAGGGTCACAGTCAAGGTCAGGGTGGAGGTCAGGGAGGAGGTCAGGGTCAGGGTGGAGGTCAGGGTCAAGGTCAAGGTCAGGGTGGAGGTCAGGGTCAAGTTCAAGGTCAGGGTGGAGGTCAGGGTCACAGTCAAGGTCAGGGTGAAGGTCAGGGTCAAGGTCAAGGTCAGGGTAGAGGTCAGGGTCACAGTCAAGGTCAGGGTGAAGGTCAGGGTCAAGGTCAAGGTCAGCGTGGAGGTCACGCTCTGGGTCAAGGTCGGGGTGGAGGTCAGAGTCAAGGTCAAGGTCAGGGTGGAGGTCAGGTTCAGGGTCAAGGTCAGGGTGACGGTCAGGGTCAAGGTCAAGGTCAGGGTGGAGGTCAGGGTCAGGGTGAAGGTCAGGGTCAAGGTCAAGGTCAGAGTGGAGGTCAGGGTCAGGGTCAAGGTCAGGGTGGAGGTCAGGGTCAGAGTCAAGGTCAGGGTGAGAGTCAAGGTCAGGGTGAAGGTCAGGGTCAGGGTCAAGGTCAGGGTGAAGGTCAGGGTCAGGGTCAAGGTCAGGGTATAGGTCAGGGTCAGGGTCAATGTAGGGGTGGAGGTCAGGGTCACAGTCAAGGTCAGGGTGGAGGTCAGGGTCATGGTCAAGGTTAGGTTGAAGGTCAGGGTCAGGGTCAAGGTCAGGGTGGAGGTCAGGGTCAGGGTCAAGGTCAGGGTGGAGGTCAGGGTCAGAGTCAAGGTCAGAGTGGAGGTCAGGGTCAGGAACAAGGTCAGGGTGGAGGTCAGGGTCAGGGTCAAGGTCAGGGTGGAGGTCAGGGTCAAAGTCAAGGTCAGGCTGAAGGTCAGGGTCAAGGTCAAGGTCGAGGTGGAGGTCAGGGTCAGGGTCAAGGTCAGAGTGACGGTCAGGTTCCGGGTCAAGGTCAGGGTGGAGGTCAGGGTCAAAGTCAAGGTCAGGGTGGAGGTCAAGTTCAGGGTCAAGGTCAGGCTGAAGGTCAGGGTCTTGGTCAAGGTCAGGGCGGAGGTCAGGGTCAGGTTCAAGGTCAGAGTGGAGGTCAGGGTGGAGGTCAGGGTCAGGGTCAAGGTCAGGGTGAAGGTCAGGGTGGAGGTCAGAGTCGGGGTCAAGGTCAGGGTGAAGGTCAGGGTCGGGGTCAAGGTCAGGGTGGATGTCAGGGTGGAGGTCAGGTTCAGGGTCAAGGTCAGGCTGAAGGTGAGGGTCTTGGTCAAGGTCAGGGCGGAGGTCAGGGTCAGGTTCAAGGTCAGAGTGGAGGTCAGGGTGGAGGTCAGGGTCAGGGTCAAGGTCAGGGTGAAGGTCAGGGTGGAGGTCAGAGTCGGGGTCAAGGTCAGGGTGAAGGTCAGGGTCGGGGTCAAGGTCAGGGTGGATGTCAGGGTGGAGGTCAGGGTCAGGGTCAAGGTCAGGGTGGAGGTCAGGGTCAGGGTCAAAGTCAGGGTGGAGGTCAGGGTCAAAGTCAAGGTCACGCTGAAGGTCAGGGTCAAGGTCAAGGTCAGGGTGGAGGTCAGGGTCAAAGTCAAGGTCAGGGTGGAGGTCAGGGTCATAGTCAAGGTCAGGCTGAAGGTCAGGGTCAAGGTCAATGTCGAAGTGGAGGTCAGGGTCAGGGTCAAGGTCAGAGTGACGGTCAGGTTCCGGGTCAAGGTCAGGGTGGAGGTCAGGGTCAGGGTCAAGGTCAGGGTGGAGGTCAGGGTCAGGGTCAAGGTCAGAGTGGAGGTCAGGGTCAAAGTCAAGGTCAGGCTGAAGGTCAGGGTCAAGGTCAAGGTCAGGGCGGAGGTCAGGGTCAGGTTCAAGGTCAGAGTGGAGGTCAGGGTGGAGGTCCGGGTCAGGGTCAAGGTCAGGGTGGGGGTCAGGGAGGAGGTCAGGGTCAGGGTCAAGGTCAGGGTGGAGGTCAGGGACAGGGTCAAGGTCAGGGTGGAGGTCAGGGTCAAGTTCAAGGTCAGGCTGGAGGTCAGGGTCACAGTCAAGGTCAGGGTGAAGGTCAGGGTCAAGGTCAAGGTCAGCGTAGAGGTCACGCTCTGGGTCAAGGTCAGGGTGGAGGTCAGAGTCTAAGTCAAGGTCAGGGTGGAGGTCAGGTTCAGGGTCAAGGTCAGGGTGAAGGTCAGGGTCAAGGTCAAGGTCAGGGTGGAGGTCAGGGTCAGGGTCAAGGTCAGGGTGGAGGTCAGGGTCAGAGTCAAGGTCAGGGTGGAGGTCAGGGTGGAGGTCCGGGTCAGGGTCAGGGTCAAGGTCAAGGTCAGGGTGGAGGTCAGGGTCAGGGTCAGGGTCAAAGTGACGGTCAGGTTCCGGGTCAGGGTCAGGGTGAAGGTCAGGGTCAGAGTCAAGGTCAGAGTGGAGTTCAGGGTCAGGGTCAAGGTCAGGGTGAAGGTGAGGGTCAGGGTCAAGGTCAGGGTGGAGGTCAGGGTCAGAGTCAAGGTTAGAGTGGAGGTCAGGGTCAGGAACAAGGTCAGGGTGGAGGTCAGGGTCACAGTCAAGGTCAGGGTGGAGGTCAGGGAGAAGGTCAGGGTCGGGGTCAAGGTCAGGGTGGAGGTCAGGGTCAAGTTCAAGGTCAGGGTGGAGGTCAGGGTCACAGTCAAGGTCAGGGTGAAGGTCAGGGTCAAGGTCAAGGTCAGCGTGGACGTCACGCTATGGGTCAAGGTCGGGGTGGAGGTCAGAGTCAAGGTCAAGGTCGGGGTGGAGGTCAGGTTCAGGGTCAAGGTCAGGGTGAAGGTCAGGGTCAAGGTCAAGGTCAGGGTGGAGGTCAGGGTCAGGGTCAAGGTCAGGGTGGAGGTCAGGGTCGAAGTCAAGGTCAGGCTGAAGGTCAGGGTCAAGGTCAAGGTCAGGGTGGAGGTCAGGGTCAGGGTCAAGGTCAGAGTGACGGTCAGGTTCCGGGTCAAGGTCAGGGTGAAGGTCAGGGTCAAAGTCAAGGTCAGGGTGGAGGTCAGGGTCAAAGTCAAGGTCAGGCTGAAGGTCAGGGTCAAGGTCAAGGTCAGGGCGGAGGTCAGGGTCAAGGTCAAGGTCAGGGTGAAGGTCAGGGTCAGGGTCAAGGTCAGGGTGGAGGTCAGGGTCAGGGTCAAGGTCAGGGTGGAGGTCAGGGTCAGAGTCAAGGTCAGAGTGTAGGTCAGGGTCGGGGTCAAGGTCAGGGTGAAGGTCAGGGTCGGGGTCAAGGTCACGGTGGAGGTCAGGGTCAGAGTCAAGGTCAGAGTGGAGGTCAGGGTCAGGAACAAGGTCAGTGTGGAGGTCAGGGTCACAGTCAAGGTCAGGGTGGAGGTCAGGGTCACAGTCAAGGTCAGGGTGGAGGTCAGAGAGGAGGTCAGGGTCAGGGTCAAGGTCAGGGTGGAGGTCAGGGTCAGGGTCAAGGTCAGGGTGGAGGTCAGGGTCAGAGTCAAGGTCAGGGTAGAGGTCAGGGTCAAGGTCAAGGTCAGGGTGGAGGTCAGGGTCAGAGTCAAGGTCAGGGTAGAGGTCAGGGTCAAGGTCAAGGTCAGGGTGGAGGTCAGGGTCAGGGTCAAGTTCAGAGTGACGGTCAGGTTCCGGGTCAAGGTCAGGGTGAAGGTCAGGGTCAGCGTGAAGGTCAGGGTGAAGGTCAGGGTCAGGGTCAAGGTCAGGGTGAAGGTCAGGGTCAAGGTCAAGGTCAGGGTGGAGGTCAGGGTCAGGGTCAAGGTCAGGGTGCAGGTCAGGGTCAGAGTCAAGGTCAGGGTGGAGGTCAGGGTGGAGGTCCGGGTCAGGGTCAAGGTCAGGGTGGAGGTCAGGGTCAGGGTCAGGTTCCGGGTCAAGGTCAGGGTGAAGGTCAGGGTCAGGGTCAAGGTCAGGGTGGAGGTCAGGGTCGAAGTCAAGGTCAGGCTGAAGGTCAGGGTCAAGGTCAAGGTCAGGGTGGAGGTCAGGGTCAGGGTCAAGGTCGGAGTGACGGTCAGGTTCCGGGTCAAGGTCAGGGTGAAGGTCAGGGTCAAAGTCAAGGTCAGGGTGGAGGTCAGGGTCAAAGTCAAGGTCAGGCTGAAGGTCAGGGTCAAGGTCAAGGTCAGGGCGGAGGTCAGGGTCAAGGTCAAGGTCAGGGTGAAGGTCAGGGTCAGGGTCAAGGTCAGGGTGGAGGTCAGGGTCAGGGTCAAGGTCAGGGTGGAGGTCAGGGTCAGAGTCAAGGTCAGAGTGTAGGTCAGGGTCGGGGTCAAGGTCGGGGTCAAGGTCACGGTGGAGGTCAGGGTCAGAGTCAAGGTCAGAGTGGAGGTCAGGGTCAGGAACAAGGTCAGTGTGGAGGTCAGGGTCACAGTCAAGGTCAGGCTGAAGGTCAGGGTCAAGGTCAAGGTCAGGGCGGAGGTCAGGGTCAGGTTCAAGGTCAGAGTGGAGGTCAGGGTGGAGGTCCGGGTCAGGGTCAAGGTCAGGGTGGGGGTCAGGGAGGAGGTCAGGGTCAGGGTCAAGGTCAGGGTGGAGGTCAGGGACAGGGTCAAGGTCAGGGTGGAGGTCAGGGTCAAGTTCAAGGTCAGGGTGGAGGTCAGGGTCACAGTCAAGGTCAGGGTGAAGGTCAGGGTCAAGGTCAAGGTCAGCGTAGAGGTCACGCTCTGGGTCAAGGTCAGGGTGGAGGTCAGAGTCTAAGTCAAGGTCAGGGTGGAGGTCAGGTTCAGGGTCAAGGTCAGGGTGAAGGTCAGGGTCAAGGTCAAGGTCAGGGTGGAGGTCAGGGTCAGGGTCAAGGTCAGGGTGGAGGTCAGGGTCAGAGTCAAGGTCAGGGTGGAGGTCAGGGTGGAGGTCCGGGTCAGGGTCAGGGTCAAGGTCAAGGTCAGGGTGGAGGTCAGGGTCAGGGTCAGGGTCAAAGTGACGGTCAGGTTCCGGGTCAAGGTCAGGGTGAAGGTCAGGGTCAGAGTCAAGGTCAGAGTGGAGTTCAGGGTCAGGGTCAAGGTCAGGGTGAAGGTGAGGGTCAGGGTCAAGGTCAGGGTGGAGGTCAGGGTCAGAGTCAAGGTTAGAGTGGAGGTCAGGGTCAGGAACAAGGTCAGGGTGGAGGTCAGGGTCACAGTCAAGGTCAGGGTGGAGGTCAGGGAGAAGGTCAGGGTCAGGGTCAAGGTCAGGGTGGAGGTCAGGGTCAAGTTCAAGGTCAGGGTGGAGGTCAGGGTCACAGTCAAGGTCAGGGTGAAGGTCAGGGTCAAGGTCAAGGTCAGGGTGGAGGTCAGGGTCAAGGTCAAGGTCAGGGTGGAGGTCAGGGTCAGGGTCAAGGTCAGGGTGGAGGTCAGGGTCAGGGTCAAGGTCAGGGTGAAGGTCAGGGTGGAGGTCAGGGTCAGGGTCAGAGTCAGGGTGGAGGTCAGGGTCAAGGTCAAGGTCAAGAAGGAGGTCAGGGTCAGAGTCAAGGTCAGGGTGGAGGTCAGGGTCAGGGTCAAGGTCAGGGTGGAGGTCAGGGTCAGGGTCAAGGTCAGAGTGGAGGTCAGGGTCAAAGTCAAGGTCAGGCTGAAGGTCAGGGTCAAGGTCAAGGTCAGGGCGGAGGTCAGGGTCAGGTTCAAGGTCAGAGTGGAAGTCAGGGTGGAGGTCCGGGTCAGGGTCAAGGTCAGGGTGGGGGTCAGGGAGGAGGTCAGGGTCAGGGTGGAGGTCAGGGTGGAGGTCAAGGTCAGGGTGGAGGTCAGGGTGGAGGTCAAGGTCAGGGTGGAGGTCACGCTCTGGGTCAAAGTCAGGGTGGAGGTCAGGGTCAGGGTCAAGTTTAGGGTGGAGGTCAGGTTCAGGGTCAAGGTCAGAGTGAAGGTCAGGGTCAGGGTCAAGGTCAGCGTATAGGTCAGGGTCAGAGTCAATGTAGGGGTGGAGGTCAGGGTCCCAGTCAAGGTCAGGGTGGAGGTCAGGGTCAGAGTCAAGGTCAGAGTGGAGGTCAGGGTCAGGGTCAAGGTCAGGGTGGAGGTCAGGTTCAGGGTCAAGGTCAGAGTGAAGGTCAGGGTCAGGGTCAAGGTCAGCGTATAGGTCAGGGTCAGAGTCAATGTAGGGGTGGAGGTCAGGGTCCCAGTCAAGGTCAATGTGGAGGTCAGGGTCAGAGTCAAGGTCAGAGTGGAGGTCAGGGTCAGGAACAAGGTCAGGGTGGAGGTCAGGGTCACAGTCAAGGTCAGGGTGGAGGTCAGGGAGGAGGTCAGGGTCAGGGTCAAGGTCAGGGTGGAGGTCAGGGTCAAGTTCAAGGTCAGGGTGGAGGTCAGGGTCAGAGTCAAGGTCAGAGTGGAGTTCAGGGTCAGGGTCAAGGTCAGGGTGGAGGTCAGGGTGGAGGTCCGGGTCAGGGTCAAGGTCAGGGTGGAGGTCAGGGTCAGGGTCAGGGTCGGGGTGGAGGTCAGGGTCAAGGTCAAGGTCAGGGTGGAGGTCAGGGTCAAGGTCAAGGTCAGGGTGGAGGTCAGGGTCAGGGTCAAGGTCAGGGTGGAGGTCAGGGTTAGGGTCAGGGTCAGGGTGGAGGTCAGGGTGAGAGTCAAGGTCAGGGTGAAGGTCAGGGTGGAGGTCAGGGTCAGGGTCAACGTCAGGGTGAAGGTCAGGGTCAGGGTCAAGGTCAGGGTGGAGGTCAGGGTCGAAGTCAAGGTCAGGCTGAAGGTCAGGGTCAAGGTCAAGGTCAGGGTGGAGGTCAGGGTCAGGGTCAAGGTCAGAGTGACGGTCAGGTTCCGGGTCAAGGTCAGGGTGAAGGTCAGGGTCAAAGTCAAGGTCAGGGTGGAGGTCAGGGTCAGAGTCAAGGTCAGGGTAGAGGTCAGGGTCAAGGTCAAGGTCAGGGTGAAGGTCAGGGTCAGAGTCAAGGTCAGGGTAGAGGTCAGGGTCAAGGTCAAGGTCAGGGTGGAGGTCAGGGTCAGGGTCAAGTTCAGAGTGACGGTCAGGTTCCGGGTCAACGTCAGGGTGAAGGTCAGGGTCAGCGTGAAGGTCAGGGTGAAGGTCAGGGTCAGGGTCAAGGTCAGAGTGGAGGTCAGGGTCAAAGTCAAGGTCAGGCTGAAGGTCAGGGTCAAGGTCAAGGTCAGGGCGGAGGTCAGGGTCACGTTCAAGGTCAGAGTGGAGGTCAGGGTGGAGGTCCGGGTCAGGGTCAAGGTCAGGGTGGAGGTCAGGGTCAGGGTCAAGGTCAGGGTGGAGGTCAGGGTCAAGGTCAAGGTCAGGGTGGAGGTCAGGGTCAGGGTCAAGGTCAGGGTGGAGGTCAGGGTCAGGGTCAGGGTCAGTGTGGAGGTCAGGGTCAAGGTCAAGGTCAGGGTGGAGCTCAGGGTCGGGGTCAAGGTCAGGGTGGAGGTCAGGTTCAGGGTCAAGGTCAGAGTGAAGGTCAGGGTCAGGGTCAAGGTCAGGGTGGAAGTCAGGGTCAGGGTCAAGGTCAGGGTGGAGGTCAGGGTCAGAGTCAAGGTCAGGGTAGAGGTCAGGGTCAAGGTCAAGGTCAGGGTCGAGGTCAGGGTCAGAGTCAAGGTCAGGGTAGAGGTCAGGGTCAAGGTCAAGGTCAGGGTGGAGGTCAGGGTCAGGGTCAAGGTCAGGGTGGAGGTCAGGGTCAGGGTCAAGGTCAGGGTGAAGGTCAGGGTGGAGGTCAGGGTCAGGGTCAGAGTCAGGGTGGAGGTCAGGGTCAAGGTCAAGGTCGAGAAGGAGGTCAGGGTCAGAGTCAAGGTCAGGGTGGAGGTCAGGGTCAGGGTCAAGGTCAGGGTGGAGGTCAGGGTCGAAGTCAAGGTCAGGCTGAAGGTCAGGGTCAAGGTCAAGGTGAGGGTGGAGGTCAGGGTCAGAGTCAAGGTCAGGGTAGAGGTCAGGGTCAAGGTCAAGGTCAGGGTGGAGGTCAGGGTCAGGGTCAAGGTCAGGGTGGAGGTCAGGGTCAGGGTCAAGGTCAGAGTGACGGTCAGGTTCCGGGTCAAGGTCAGGGTGAAGGTCAGGGTCAGCGTGAAGGTCAGGGTGGAGGTCAGGGTCAGGGTCAAGGTCAGAGTGGAGGTCAGGGTCAAAGTCAAGGTCAGGCTGAAGGTCAGGGTCAAGGTCAAGGTCAGGGCGGAGGTCAGGGTCAGGTTCAAGGTCAGAGTGGAAGTCAGGGTGGAGGTCCGGGTCAGGGTCAAGGTCAGGGTGGGGGTCAGGGAGGAGGTCAGGGTCAGGGTGGAGGTCAGGGTGGAGGTCAAGGTCAGGGTGGAGGTCAGGGTGGAGGTCAAGGTCAGGGTGGAGGTCACGCTCTGGGTCAAAGTCAGGGTGGAGGTCAGGGTCAGGGTCAAGTTTAGGGTGGAGGTCAGGTTCAGGGTCAAGGTCAGAGTGAAGGTCAGGGTCAGGGTCAAGGTCAGCGTATAGGTCAGGGTCAGAGTCAATGTAGGGGTGGAGGTCAGGGTCCCAGTCAAGGTCAGGGTGGAGGTCAGGGTCAGAGTCAAGGTCAGAGTGGAGGTCAGGGTCAGGGTCAAGGTCAGGGTGGAGGTCAGGTTCAGGGTCAAGGTCAGAGTGAAGGTCAGGGTCAGGGTCAAGGTCAGCGTATAGGTCAGGGTCAGAGTCAATGTAGGGGTGGAGGTCAGGGTCCCAGTCAAGGTCAATGTGGAGGTCAGGGTCAGAGTCAAGGTCAGAGTGGAGGTCAGGGTCAGGAACAAGGTCAGGGTGGAGGTCAGGGTCACAGTCAAGGTCAGGGTGGAGGTCAGGGAGGAGGTCAGGGTCAGGGTCAAGGTCAGGGTGGAGGTCAGGGTCAAGTTCAAGGTCAGGGTGGAGGTCAGGGTCAGAGTCAAGGTCAGAGTGGAGTTCAGGGTCAGGGTCAAGGTCAGGGTGGAGGTCAGGGTCAGGGTCAAGGTCAGGGTGAAGGTCAGGGTCAGGGTCAAGGTCAGGGTGGAGGTCAGGGTCAGGGTCAAGGTCAGGGTGGAGGTCAGGGTCAGAGTCAAGGTCAGAGTGGAGTTCAGGGTCAGGGTCAAGGTCAGGGTGAAGGTGAGGGTCAGGGTCAAGGTCAGGGTGGAGGTCAGGGTCAGAGTCAAGGTCAGAGTGGAGGTCAGGGTCAGGAACAAGGTCAGGGTGGAGGTCAGGGTCACAGTCAAGGTCAGGGTGGAGGTCAGGGAGGAGGTCAGGGTCAGGGTCAAGGTCAGGGTGGAGGTCAGGGTCAAGTTCAAGGTCAGGGTGGAGGTCAGGGTCACAGTCAAGGTCAGGGTGAAGGTCAGGGTCAAGGTCAAGGTCAGCGTGGACGTCACGCTATGGGTCGAGGTCGGGGTGGAGGTCAGAGTCAAGGTCAAGGTCGGGGTGGAGGTCAGGTTCAGGGTCAAGGTCAGGGTGAAGGTCAGGGTCAAGGTCAAGGTCAGGGTGGAGGTCAGGGTCGGGGTCAAGGTCAGGGTGGAGGTCAGGGTCAGAGTCAAGGTCAGGGTGGAGGTCAGGGTCGAGGTCCGGGTCAGGGTCAAGGTCAGGATGGAGGTCAGGGTCAGGGTCAGGGTCGGGGTGGAGGTCAGAGTCAAGGTCAAGGTCAGGGTGGAGGTCAGGGTCAGGGTCAAGGTCAGGGTGGAGGTCAGGGTTAGGGTCAGGGTCAGGGTGGAGGTCAGGGTGAGAGTCGAGGTCAGGGTGAAGGTCAGGGTGGAGGTCAGGGTCAGGGTCAAGGTCAGGGTGAAGGTCAGGGTCAGGGTCAAGGTCAGGGTGGAGGTCAGGGTCGAAGTCAAGGTCAGGCTGAAGGTCAGGGTCAAGGTCAACGTCAGGGTGGAGGTCAGGGTCAGAGTCAAGGTCAGAGTGACGGTCAGGTTCCGGGTCAAGGTCAGGGTGAAGGTCAGGGTCAAAGTCAAGGTCAGGGTGGAGGTCAGGGTCAGAGTCAAGGTCAGGCTGAAGGTCAGGGTCAAGGTCAAGGTCAGGGCGGAGGTCAGGGTCAGGTTCAAGGTCAGAGTGGAGGTCAGGGTGGAGGACAGGGTCAGGGTCAAGGTCAGGGTGAAGGTCAGGGTCAGGGTCAAGGTCACGGTGGAGGTCAGGGTCAGGGTCAAGGTCAGGGTGGAGGTCAGGGTCAGAGTCAAGGTCAGGGTAGAGGTCAGGGTCAAGGTCAAGGTCAGGGTCGAGGTCAGGGTCAGAGTCAAGGTCAGGGTAGAGGTCAGGGTCAAGGTCAAGGTCAGGGTGGAGCTCAGGGTCAGGGTCAAGGTCAGGGTGGAGGTCAGGGTCAGGGTCAAGGTCAGGGTGAAGGTCAGGGTGGAGGTCAGGGTCAGGGTCAGAGTCAGGGTGGAGGTCAGGGTCAAGGTCAAGGTCAAGAAGGAGGTCAGGGTCAGAGTCAAGGTCAGGGTGGAGGTCAGGGTCAGGGTCAAGGTCAGGGTGGAGGTCAGGGTCAGGGTCAAGGTCAGAGTGAAGGTCAGGGTCAGGGTCAAGGTCAGGGTGGAGGTCAGGGTCACAGTCAAGGTCGGGGCGGAGGTCAGGGTCAGGGTCAAGGTCAGGGTGGAGGTCAGGGTCAGGGTCAAGGTCAGGGTGAAGGTCAGGGTGGAGGTCAGGGTCAGGGTCAGAGTCAGGGTGGAGGTCAGGGTCAAGGTCAAGGTCAATGTGGAGGTCAGGGTCAGAGTCAAGGTCAGAGTGGAGGTCAGGGTCAGGGTCAAGGTCAGAGTGGAGGTCAGGGTCACAGTCAAGGTCGGGGCGGAGGTCAGAGAGGAGGTCAGGGTCAGGGTCAAGGTCAGGGTGGAGGTCAGGGTCAGGGTCAAGGTCAGGGTGGAGGTCAGGGTCAGAGTCAAGGTCAGGGTAGAGGTCAGGGTCAGGGTCAGAGTCAGGGTGGAGGTCAGGGTCAAGGTCAAGGTCAAGAAGGAGGTCAGGGTCAAAGTCAAGGTCAGGGTGGAGGTCAGGGTCAGGGTCAAGGTCAGGGTGGAGGTCAGGGACAGGGTCAAGGTCAGGGTGGAGGTCAGGGTCAAGTTCAAGGTCAGGGTGGAGGTCAGGGTGGAGGTCAAGGTCAGGGTGGAGGTCACGCTCTGGGTCAAAGTCAGGGTGGAGGTCAGGGTCAGGGTCAAGTTCAGGGTGGAGGTCAGGTTCAGGGTCAAGGTCAGAGTGAAGGTCAGGGTCAGGGTCAAGGTCAGCGTATAGGTCAGGGTCAGAGTCAATGTAGGGGTGGAGGTCAGGGTCTCAGTCAAGGTCAGGGTGGAGGTCAGGGTCAGAGTCAAGGTCAGAGTGGAGGTCAGGGTCAGGGTCAAGGTCAGGGTGGAGGTCAGAGAGGAGGTCAGGGTCAGGGTCAAGGTCAGGGTGGAGGTCAGGGTCCCAGTCAAGGTCAGGGTGGAGGTCAGGGTCAGAGTCAAGGTCAGAGTGGAGG
Source organism: Tenthredo distinguenda (assembly GCA_947538915.1). Classification (NCBI taxonomy): domain Eukaryota; kingdom Metazoa; phylum Arthropoda; class Insecta; order Hymenoptera; family Tenthredinidae; genus Tenthredo; species Tenthredo distinguenda. The sequence goes on from OX384538.1 coordinate 8,849,279, forward strand.
TCAGGGTCAGGGTCAAGGTCAGGGTGGAGGTCAGAGAGGAGGTCAGGGTCAGGGTCAAGGTCAGGGTGGAGGTCAGGGTCAGGGTCAAGGTCAGGGTGGAGGTCAGGGTCAGAGTCAAGGTCAGGGTGGAGGTCAGGGTCAAGGTCAAGGTCAGGGTGGAGCTCAGGGTCAGGGTCAAGGTCAGGGTGGAGGTCAGGTTCAGGGTCAAGGTCAGACTGAAGGTCAGGGTCAGGGTCAAGGTCAGGGTGGAGGTCAGGGTCAGGGTCAAGGTCAGGGTGGAGGTCAGGGTCAGAGTCAAGGTCAGGGTAGAGGTCAGGGTCAAGGTCAAGGTCAGGGTCGAGGTCAGGGTCAGAGTCAAGGTCAGGGTAGAGGTCAGGGTCGAGGTCGAGGTCAGGGTGGAGGTCAGGGTCAGGGTCACGGTCAGGGTGGAGGTCAGGGTCAGGGTCAGGGTCGGGGTCAAGGTCAGGGTGGATGTCAGGGTCAGGGTCAAGGTCAGAGTGACGGTCAGGTTCCGGGTCAAGGTCAGGATCAAGGTCAGGGTCAAAGTCAAGGTCAGGGTGGAGGTCAGGGTCAAAGTCAAGGTCAGGCTGAAGGTCAGGGTCAAGGTCAAGGTCAGGGCGGAGGTCAGGGTCAGGTTCAAGGTCAGAGTGGAGGTCAGGGTGGAGGTCAGGGTCAGGGTCAAGGTCAGGGTGGAGGTCAGGGTCAGGGTCAAGGTCAGGCTGGAGGTCAGGGTCAAGGTCAAGGTCAGGGTGGAGGTCAGGGTCAGGGTCAAGGTCAGAGTGACGGTCAGGTTCCGGGTCAAGGTCAGGCTGAAGGTCAGGGTCAAGGTCAAGGTCAGGGCGGAGGTCAGGGTCAGGTTCAAGGTCAGAGTGGAAGTCAGGGTGGAGGTCCGGGTCAGGGTCAAGGTCAGGGTGGGGGTCAGGGAGGAGGTCAGGGTCAGGGTGGAGGTCAGGGTGGAGGTCAAGGTCAGGGTGGAGGTCAGGGTGGAGGTCAAGGTCAGGGTGGAGGTCACGCTCTGAGTCAAAGTCAGGGTGGAGGTCAGGGTCAGGGTCAAGTTTAGGGTGGAGGTCAGGTTCAGGGTCAAGGTCAGAGTGAAGGTCAGGGTCAGGGTCAAGGTCAGCGTATAGGTCAGGGTCAGAGTCAATGTAGGGGTGGAGGTCAGGGTCCCAGTCAAGGTCAGGGTGGAGGTCAGGGTCAGAGTCAAGGTCAGAGTGGAGGTCAGGGTCAGGGTCAAGGTCAGGGTGGAGGTCAGGTTCAGGGTCAAGGTCAGAGTGAAGGTCAGGGTCAGGGTCAAGGTCAGCGTATAGGTCAGGGTCAGAGTCAATGTAGGGGTGGAGGTCAGGGTCCCAGTCAAGGTCAATGTGGAGGTCAGGGTCAGAGTCAAGGTCAGAGTGGAGGTCAGGGTCAGGGTCAAGGTCAGGGTGGAGGTCAGGGTTACAGTCAAGGTCGGGGTGGAGGTCAGAGAGGAGGTCAGGGTCAGGGTCAAGGTCAGGGTGGAGGTCAGGGTCAGGGTCAAGGTCAGGGTGGAGGTCAGGGTCAGAGTCAAGGTCAGGGTAGAGGTCAGGGTCAGGGTCAGAGTCAGGGTGGAGGTCAGGGTCAAGGTCAAGGTCAAGAAGGAGGTCAGGGTCAAAGTCAAGGTCAGGGTGGAGGTCAGGGTCAGGGTCAAGGTCAGGGTGGAGGTCAGGGTCGAAGTCAAGGTCAGGCTGAAGGTCAGGGTCAAGGTCAAGGTGAGGGTGGAGGTCAGGGTTGGAGTCAAGGTCAGGGTAGAGGTCAGGGTCAAGGTCAAGGTCAGGGTGGAGGTCAGGGTCAGGGTCAAGGTCAGAGTGGAGGTCAGGGTCAAAGTTAAGGTCAGGCTGAAGGTCAGGGTCAAGGTCAAGGTCAGGGCGGAGGTCAGGGTCAGGTTTAAGGTCAGAGTGGAGGTCAGGGTGGAGGTCCGGGTCAGGGTCAAGGTCAGGGTGGAGGTCAGGGTCAGGGTCAGGGTCGGGGTGGAGGTCAGGGTCAAGGTCAAGGTCAGGGTGGAGGTCAGGGTCAAGGTCAAGGTCAGGGTGGAGGTCAGGGTCAGGGTCAAGGTCAGGGTGGAGGTCAGGGTTAGGGTCAGGGTCAGGGTGGAGGTCAGGGTGAGAGTCAAGGTCAGGGTGAAGGTCAGGGTGGAGGTCAGGGTCAGGGTCAACGTCAGGGTGAAGGTCAGGGTCAGGGTCAAGGTCAGGGTGGAGGTCAGGGTCGAAGTCAAGGTCAGGCTGAAGGTCAGGGTCAAGGTCAAGGTCAGGGTGGAGGTCAGGGTCAGGGTCAAGGTCAGAGTGACGGTCAGGTTCCGGGTCAAGGTCAGGGTGAAGGTCAGGGTCAAAGTCAAGGTCAGGGTGGAGGTCAGGGTCAGAGTCAAGGTCAGGGTAGAGGTCAGGGTCAAGGTCAAGGTCAGGGTGAAGGTCAGGGTCAGAGTCAAGGTCAGGGTAGAGGTCAGGGTCAAGGTCAAGGTCAGGGTGGAGGTCAGGGTCAGGGTCAAGTTCAGAGTGACGGTCAGGTTCCGGGTCAACGTCAGGGTGAAGGTCAGGGTCAGCGTGAAGGTCAGGGTGAAGGTCAGGGTCAGGGTCAAGGTCAGAGTGGAGGTCAGGGTCAAAGTCAAGGTCAGGCTGAAGGTCAGGGTCAAGGTCAAGGTCAGGGCGGAGGTCAGGGTCACGTTCAAGGTCAGAGTGGAGGTCAGGGTGGAGGTCCGGGTCAGGGTCAAGGTCAGGGTGAAGGTCAGGGTCAGGGTCAAGGTCAGAGTGGAGGTCAGGGTCAAGGTCAAGGTCAGGGTGGAGCTCAGGGTCAGGGTCAAGGTCAGGGTGGAGGTCAGGTTCAGGGTCAAGGTCAGAGTGAAGGTCAGGGTCAGGGTCAAGGTCAGGGTGGAAGTCAGGGTCAGGGTCAAGGTCAGGGTGGAGGTCAGGGTCAGAGTCAAGGTCAGGGTAGAGGTCAGGGTCAAGGTCAAGGTCAGGGTCGAGGTCAGGGTCAGAGTCAAGGTCAGGGTAGAGGTCAGGGTCAAGGTCAAGGTCAGGGTGGAGGTCAGGGTCAGGGTCAAGGTCAGGGTGGAGGTCAGGGTCAGGGTCAAGGTCAGGGTGAAGGTCAGGGTGGAGGTCAGGGTCAGGGTCCGAGTCAGGGTGGAGGTCAGGGTCAAGGTCAAGGTCAAGAAGGAGGTCAGGGTCAGAGTCAAGGTCAGGGTGGAGGTCAGGGTCAGGGTCAAGGTCAGGGTGGAGGTCAGGGTCGAAGTCAAGGTCAGGCTGAAGGTCAGGGTCAAGGTCAAGGTGAGGGTGGAGGTCAGGGTCAGAGTCAAGGTCAGGGTAGAGGTCAGGGTCAAGGTCAAGGTCAGGGTGGAGGTCAGGGTCAGGGTCAAGGTCAGGGTGGAGGTCAGGGTCAGGGTCAAGGTCAGAGTGACGGTCAGGTTCCGGGTCAAGGTCAGGGTGAAGGTCAGGGTCAGCGTGAAGGTCAGGGTGGAGGTCAGGGTCAGGGTCAAGGTCAGGGTGGAGGTCAGGGACAGGGTCAAGGTCAGGGTGGAGGTCAGGGTCAAGTTCAAGGTCAGGGTGGAGGTCAGGGACAGGGTCAAGGTCAGGGTGGAGGTCAGGGTCAGGGTCAAGGTCAGGGTGGAGGTCAGGGTTAGGGTCAGGGTCAGGGTGGAGGTCAGGGTGAGAGTCGAGGTCAGGGTGAAGGTCAGGGTGGAGGTCAGGGTCAGGGTCAAGGTCAGGGTGAAGGTCAGGGTCAGGGTCAAGGTCAGGGTGGAGGTCAGGGTCGAAGTCAAGGTCAGGCTGAAGGTCAGGGTCAAGGTCAACGTCAGGGTGGAGGTCAGGGTCAGAGTCAAGGTCAGAGTGACGGTCAGGTTCCGGGTCAAGGTCAGGGTGAAGGTCAGGGTCAAAGTCAAGGTCAGGGTGGAGGTCAGGGTCAGAGTCAAGGTCAGGCTGAAGGTCAGGGTCAAGGTCAAGGTCAGGGCGGAGGTCAGGGTCAGGTTCAAGGTCAGAGTGGAGGTCAGGGTGGAGGACAGGGTCAGGGTCAAGGTCAGGGTGAAGGTCAGGGTCAGGGTCAAGGTCACGGTGGAGGTCAGGGTCAGGGTCAAAGTCAGGGTGGAGGTCAGGGTCAGAGTCAAGGTCAGAGTGGAGGTCAGGGTCAGGGTCAAGGTCAGGGTGAAGGTCAGGGTCGGGGTCAAGGTCAGGGTGGAGGTCAGGGTCGAAGTCAAGGTCAGGCTGAAGGTCAGGGTCAAGGTCAAGGTCAGGGTGGAGGTCAGGGTCAGGGTCAAGGTCAGAGTGACGGTCAGGTTCCGGGTCAAGGTCAGGGTGAAGGTCAGGGTCAAAGTCAAGGTCAGGGTGGAGGTCAGGGTCAAAGTCAAGGTCAGGCTGAAGGTCAGGGTCAAGGTCAAGGTCAGGGCGGAGATCAGGGTCAAGGTCAAGGTCAGGGTGAATGTCAGGGTCAGGGTCAAGGTCAGGGTGAAGGTCAGGGTCAAAGTCAAGGTCAGGGTGGAGGTCAGGGTCAAAGTCAAGGTCAGCGTGGAGGTCAGGGTCGAAGTCAAGGTCAGGGTGGAGGTTAGGGTCAGAGTCAAGGTCAGAGTGAAGGTCAGGGTCAGGGTCAAGGTCAGGGTGAAGGTCAGGGTCGGGGTCAAGGTCAGGGTGGAGGTCAGAGTCGAAGTCAAGGTCAGGCTGAAGGTCAGGGTCAAGGTCAAGGTCAGGGTGGAGGTCAGGGTCGGGGTCAAGGTCAGAGTGACGGTCAGGTTCCGGGTCAAGGTCAGGGTGTAGGTCAGGGTGGAGGTCAGGGTCAGGGTCAAGGTCAGGGTGGAGGTCAGGTTCAGGGTCAAGGTCAGGGTGAAGGTCAGGGTCAGGGTCAGAGTCAGGGTGGAGGTCAGGGTCAAGGTCAAGGTCAAGAAGGAGGTCAGGGTCAGAGTCAAGGTCAGGGTGGAGGTCAGGGTCAGGGTCAAGGTCAGGGTGGAGGTCAGGGTCGAAGTCAAGGTCAGGCTGAAGGTCAGGGTCAAGGTCAAGGTGAGGGTGGAGGTCAGGGTCGAAGTCAAGGTCAGGCTGAAGGTCAGGGTCAAGGTCAAGGTGAGGGTGGAGGTCAGGGTCAGAGTCAAGGTCAGGGTAGAGGTCAGGGTCAAGGTCAAGGTCAGGGTAGAGGTCAGGGTCAGGGTCAACGTCAGGGTGGAGGTCAGGGTCAGGGTCAAGGTCAGAGTGACGGTCAGGTTCCGGGTCAAGGTCAGGGTGAAGGTCAGGGTCAGCGTGAAGGTCAGGGTGGAGGTCAGGGTCAGGGTCAAGGTCAGAGTGGAGGTCAGGGTCAAATACAAGGTCAGGCTGAAGGTCAGGGTCAAGGTCAAGGTCAGGGCGGAGGTCAGGGTCAGGTTCAAGGTCAGAGTGGGGGTCAGGGTGGAGGTCCGGGTCAGGGTCAAGGTCAGGGTGGGGGTCAGGGAGGAGGTCAGGGTCAGGGTCAAGGTCAGGGTGGAGGTCAGGGACAGGGTCAAGGTCAGGGTGGAGGTCAGGGTCAAGTTCAAGGTCAGGGTGGAGGTCAGGGTCACAGTCAAGGTCAGGGTGGAGGTCAGAGAGGAGGTCAGGGTCAGGGTCAAGGTCAGGGTGGAGGTCAGGGTCAGGGTCAAGGTCAGGGTGGAGGTCAGGGTCAGAGTCAAGGTCAGGGTAGAGGTCGGGGTCAAGGTCAAGGTCAGGGTGGAGGTCAGGGTCAGAGTCAAGGTCAGGGTAGAGGTCAGGGTCAAGGTCAAGGTCAGGGTGGAGGTCAGGGTCAGGGTCAAGTTCAGAGTGACGGTCAGGTTCCGGGTCAAGGTCAGGGTGAAGGTCAGGGTCAGCGTGAAGGTCAGGGTGGAGGTCAGGGTCAGGGTCAAGGTCAGAGTGGAGGTCAGGGTCAAAGTCAAGGTCAGGCTGAAGGTCAGGGTCAAGGTCAAGGTCAGGGCGGAGGTCAGGGTCAGGTTCAAGGTCAGAGTGGAGGTCAGGGTGGAGGTCCGGGTCAGGGTCAAGGTCAGGGTGGAGGTCAGGGTCAGGGTCAAGGTCAGGGTGGAGGTCAGGTTCAGGGTCAAGGTCAGAGTGAAGGTCAGGGTCAGGGTCAAGGTCAGGGTGGAGGTCAGGGTCAGGGTCAAGGTCAGGGCGGAGGTCAGGGTCAGGTTCAAGGTCAGAGTGGAGGTCAGGGTGGAGGTCAGGGTCAGGGTCAAGGTCAGGCTGGAGGTCAGGGTCAAGGTCAAGGTCAGGGTGGAGGTCAGGGTCAGGGTCAAGGTCAGAGTGACGGTCAGGTTCCGGGTCAAGGTCAGGGTGAAGGTCAGGGTCAAAGTCAAGGTCGGGGTGGAGGTCAGGGTCAAAGTCAAGGTCAGGGTGGAGGTCAGGGTCAAGTTCAAGGTCAGGGTGGAGGTCAGGGTGGAGGTCAAGGTCAGGGTGGAGGTCACGCTCTGGGTCAAAGTCAGGGTGGAGGTCAGGGTCAGGGTCAAGTTTAGGGTGGAGGTCAGGTTCAGGGTCAAGGTCAGAGTGAAGGTCAGGGTCAGGGTCAAGGTCAGCGTATAGGTCAGGGTCAGAGTCAATGTAGGGGTGGAGGTCAGGGTCCCAGTCAAGGTCAATGTGGAGGTCAGGGTCAGAGTCAAGGTCAGAGTGGAGGTCAGGGTCAGGGTCAAGGTCAGGGTGGAGGTCAGGGTCACAGTCAAGGTCGGGGCGGAGGTCAGAGAGGAGGTCAGGGTCAGAGTCAATGTAGGGGTGGAGGTCAGGGTCCCAGTCAAGGTCAGGGTGGAGGTCAGGGTCAGAGTGAAGGTCAGAGTGGAGGTCAGGGTCAGGATCAAGGTCAGGGTGGAGGTCAGGGTCACAGTCAAGGTCAGGGTGGAGGTCAGAGAGGAGGTCAGGGTCAGGGTCAAGGTCAGGGTGGAGGTCAGGGTCAGGGTCAGGGTCAGTGTGGAGGTCAGGGTCAAGGTCAAGCCAGGGTGGAGCTCAGGGTCAGGGTCAAGGTCAGGGTAGAGGTCAGGGTCAGGGTCAGAGTCAGGGTGGAGGTCAGGGTCAAGGTCAAGGTCAAGAAGGAGGTCAGGGTCAAAGTCAAGGTCAGGGTGGAGGTCAGGGTCAGGGTCAAGGTCAGGGTGGAGGTCAGGGTCGAAGTCAAGGTCAGGCTGAAGGTCAGGGTCAAGGTCAAGGTGAGGGTGGAGGTCGGGGTTAGAGTCAAGGTCAGGGTAGAGGTCAGGGTCAAGGTCAAGGTCAGGGTGGAGGTCAGGGTCAGGGTCAAGGTCAGAGTGGAGGTCAGGGTCAAAGTTAAGGTCAGGCTGAAGGTCAGGGTCAAGGTCAAGGTCAGGGCGGAGGTCAGGGTCAGGGTCAAGGTCAGAGTGGAGGTCAGGGTGGAGGTCCGGGTCAGGGTCAAGGTCAGGGTGGAGGTCAGGGTCAGGGTCAAGGTCAGGGTGAAGGTCAGGTTCAGGGTCAAGGTCAGAGTGAAGGTCAGGGTCAGGGTCAAGGTCAGGGTGGAGGTCAGGGTCAGGGTCAAGGTCAGGGCGGAGGTCAGGGTCAGGTTCAAGGTCAGAGTGGAGGTCAGGGTGGAGGTCAGGGTCAGGGTCAAGGTCAGGCTGGAGGTCAGGGTCAAGGTCAAGGTCAGGGTGGAGGTCAGGGTCAGGGTCAAGGTCAGAGTGACGGTCAGGTTCCGGGTCAAGGTCAGGGTGAAGGTCAGGGTCAAAGTCAAGGTCGGGGTGGAGGTCAGGGTCAAAGTCAAGGTCAGGGTGGAGGTCAGGGTGGAGGTCACGCTCTGGGTCAAAGTCAGGGTGGAGGTCAGGGTCAGGGTCAAGGTCAGGGTGGAGGTCAGGTTCAGGGTCAAGGTCAGAGTGAAGGTCAGGGTCAGGGTCAAGGTCAGGGTGGAGGTCAGGGTCACAGTCAAGGTCGGGGCGGAGGTCAGAGAGGAGGTCAGGGTCAGGGTCAAGGTCAGGGTGGAGGTCAGGGTCAGGGTCAAGGTCAGGGTGGAGGTCAGGGTCAGAGTCAAGGTCAGGGTAGAGGTCAGGGTCAGGGTCAGAGTCAGGGTGGAGGTCAGGGTCAAGGTCAAGGTCAAGAAGGAGGTCAGGGTCAAAGTCAAGGTCAGGGTGGAGGTCAGGGTCAGGGTCAAGGTCAGGGTGGAGGTCAGGGACAGGGTCAAGGTCAGGGTGGAGGTCAGGGTCAAGTTCAAGGTCAGGGTGGAGTTCAGGGTGGAGGTCAAGGTCAGGGTGGAGGTCACGCTCCGGGTCAAAGTCAGGGTGGAGGTCAGGGTCAGGGTCAAGTTTAGGGTGGAGGTCAGGTTCAGGGTCAAGGTCAGAGTGAAGGTCAGGGTCAGGGTCAAGGTCAGCGTATAGGTCAGGGTCAGAGTCAATGTAGGGGTGGAGGTCAGGGTCCCAGTCAAGGTCAATGTGGAGGTCAGGGTCAGAGTCAAGGTCAGAGTGGAGGTCAGGGTCAGGGTCAAGGTCAGGGTGGAGGTCAGGGTCACAGTCAAGGTCGGGGCGGAGGTCAGAGAGGAGGTCAGGGTCAGAGTCAATGTAGGGGTGGAGGTCAGGGTCCCAGTCAAGGTCAATGTGGAGGTCAGGGTCAGAGTCAAGGTCAGAGTGGAGGTCAGGGTCAGGGTCAAGGTCAGAGTGGAGGTCAGGGTCACAGTCAAGGTCGGGGCGGAGGTCAGAGAGGAGGTCAGGGTCAGGGTCAAGGTCAGGGTCAGAGTCAAGGTCAGAGTGGAGTTCAGGGTCAGGGTCAAGGTCAGGGTGAAGGTGAGGGTCAGGGTCAAGGTCAGGGTGGAGGTCAGGGTCAGAGTCAAGGTCAGAGTGGAGGTCAGGGTCAGGAACAAGGTCAGGGTGGAGGTCAGGGTCACAGTCAAGGTCAGGTTGGAGGTCAGGGAGGAGGTCAGGGTCAGGGTCAAGGTCAGGGTGGAGGTCAGGGTCAAGTTCAAGGTCAGGGTGGAGGTCAGGGTCACAGTCAAGGTCAGGGTGGAGGTCAGGGTGGAGGTCAAGGTCAGGGTGGAGGTCACGCTCTGGGTCAAAGTCAGGGTGGAGGTCAGGGTCAGGGTCAAGTTTAGGGTGGAGGTCAGGTTCAGGGTCAAGGTCAGAGTGAAGGTCAGGGTCAGGGTCAAGGTCAGCGTATAGGTCAGGGTCAGAGTCAATGTAGGGGTGGAGGTCAGGGTCCCAGTCAAGGTCAGGGTGGAGGTCAGGGTCAGAGTGAAGGTCAGAGTGGAGGTCAGGGTCAGGGTCAAGGTCAGGGTGGAGGTCAGGGTCACAGTCAAGGTCGGGGTGGAGGTCAGAGAGGAGGTCAGGGTCAGGGTCAAGGTCAGGGTGGAGGTCAGGGTCAGGGTCAAGGTCAGGGTGGAGGTCAGGGTCAGAGTCAAGGTCAGGGTAGAGGTCAGGGTCAAGGTCAAGGTCAGGGTGAAGGTCAGGGTCAGAGTCAAGGTCAGGGTAGAGGTCAGGGTCAAGGTCAAGGTCAGGGTGGAGGTCAGGGTCAGAGTCAAGGTCAGAGTGGAGGTCAGGGTCAGGGTCAAGGTCAGAGTGGAGGTCAGGGTGAAGGTCTGGGTGTAGGTCGTGGTCAGGGTCTGAGGCAGCGGCAAAGGCAGAGGCGTAGGCAGAGGCAGACGCACAGGAAGTGGCACAGGCAGCGGCGGAGGGAGAGCCAGAGGCAGAGGCAGAGGCGGAGGCAGACCCTCACCCCGACCTTGACACTGACCTTGACCTCTGTTACAGACTGACTGATGGATTATTCTTAAGATGGAAGAAAACTGGGAATCCGACCTAAGCCTGATACCGGTATCCTAACCAAGGGAATGGCCCAAAAGTTCAGGTTCAGCGTTTACCTCCTGTAAGTCCACGTGGACGGGTCAACGGGAGGTTTTTTAAGAAAAGGTTACTCGTCAAAGCGTGTGAGTATGATAATGTGATTATTCTTACCTTTTAATCAAGTTCGACGATCTCGATGATTTTGGGCGTAGCGGGTTGAAGGGGGATGTCAGAATAGCTGGTATCGAAGGATCGTCTCGTTAGGGTAGCTTCAATGGTGCTCACCACACACCTGGCTCCTTGGTAGTCGATGTTGTGTTGGACTATGGTTTCTGAAGGTTCTTCCCAATAACCTTCGAATGGTCCCGTCGGAAATGTGGCTGGTTCCGGTAAAGGAGCTTCCTGATTTGGAAGACTATGAGTTTCCGAACTCAGGTCTGATGGACCTTGATCTTTATTGTCTTTGGGGATAATAATTGTATCGCGGCTGTCTCCGTCACTGGGTACTGAATAGAGTTCACTGATATATTCTTTTAACCAGTCTGGCGTTGGGGAATTGTTTAATGCTTCTAATAATCTTTGCTTTCGTGCAATTGCTTTTGCTAGGCGAGCGTTAGCTCGTTTGCCTGAACGACGTTTGAATTTCCTTTTCTGTTTCAAAGTTCCATCCATCTACAGGAAGGGAAAAGGAGGTTGTTAACGTTGGCTTGGCTTTAGTATCCTCGCCCTGACGTCGTGTGAGTATAGAAGGGTTTAACGCAAGCTGGGAAACTAATTCCTCGCCTGGGCTTGTTAAACATATGTAAGATATTGAGGTAAGCTTGGATCACTAAATCCTCGCCTATACGACAATGTCTCGAAATTGTGTATGAATATACTGGCTTAGAACCCTAGGTACCTCGCCCTGGTATAATCATGGAATATTGAGGAGCGACTTGAAGCTGGCTTAGAGACCTAAGTTCTTCGCCCCGGCTTTAGTCGGTTGTAAGGTGTTGGATCTTGTATGGTATATGAATGAAGGTGTGATTTACCTTGAATTGGTTGAGGTTGATAAGTTGTTTGGTTTAAGATTCACTTTTATTTGATATAACGTGAATATAGATTGAGCTTGTTGGTTTACAAATTTAATAAGGAAAGTAGAACAATTCTCAAAGCGCCAAGACCAAAAGAGACTCACGCGGCTTACTAATATTGAAGTTATTCTATTTCAGATGTGCGACCCGTGGGCACGAGTTAGGGATCTTTCGCGAACAGAAGTTAACTGAATAATGATTTGGAACAGAGTAACTCCTTGCACGAGTTCTGGCTGAAGACTAGCGAGTATCGTGGTCGCGGTAAGACTGTTGCGGTAGTAAGTGCGGGCTGGTGTTACAGACTGACTAATGGGAGAAAACTGGGAATCCGACCTAAGCCTGATACCGGTATCCTAACCAAGGGAATGGCCCAAAATTTCAGGTTCAGCGTTTACCTCCTTTAAGTCCACATGGACGGGTCAACGGGAGGTTTTCAAGAAAAGGTTACTCGTGAAAGCGTGTGAGTATGTAATGTGATTTTTCTTACCTTTTAATCAAGTTCGACGATCTCGATGATTTTGGGCGTAGCGGGTTGAAGGGGGATGTCAGAATAGCTGGTATCGAAGGATCGTCTCGTTAGGGTAGCTTCAATGGTGCTCACCACACACCTGGCTCCTTGGTAGTCGATGTTGTGTTGGACTATGGTTTCTGAAGGTTCTTCCCAATAACCTTCGAATGGTCCCGTCGGAAATGTGGCTGGTTCCGGTAAAGGAGCTTCCTGATTTGGAAGGCTATGAGTTTCCGAACTCAGGTCTGATGGACCTTGATCTTTATTGTCTTTGGGGATAATAATTGTATCGCGGCTGTCTCCGTCGCTGGGTACTGAGTAGAGTTCACTGATATATTCTTTTAACCAGTCTGGCGTTGGGGAATTGTTTAATGCTTCTAATAATCTTTGCTTTCGTGCAATTGCTTTTGCTAGGCGAGCGTTAGCTCGTTTGCCTGAACGACGTTTGAATTTCCTTTTCTGTTTCAAAGTTCCATCCATCTACAGGAAGGGAAAAGGAGGTTGTTAACGTTGGCTTGGCTTTAGTATCCTCGCCCTGACGTCGTGTGAGTATAGAAGGGTTTAACGCAAGCTGGGAAACTAATTCCTCGCCTGAGCTTGTTAAACATATGTAAGATATTGAGGTAAGCTTGGATCACTAAATCCTCGCCTATACGACAATGTCTCGAAATTGTGTATGAATATACTGGCTTAGAACCCTAGGTACCTCGCCCTGGTATAATCATGGAATATTGAGGAGCGACTTGAAGCTGGCTTAGAGACCTAAGTTCTTCGCCCCGGCTTTAGTCGGTTGTAAGGTATTGGATTTTGTATGATTTATGAATGAAGGTGTGATTTACCTTGAATTGGTTGAGATTGATAAGTTGTTTGGTTTAAGATTCACTTTTATTTGATATAACGTGAATATAGATTGAGCTTGTTGGTTTACAAATTTAATAAGGAAAGTAGAACAATTCTCAAAGCGCCAAGACCAAAAGAGACTCACGCGGCTTACTAATATTGAAGTTATTCTATTTCAGATGTGCGACCCGTGGGCACGAGTTAGGGATCTTTCGCGAACAGAAGTTAACTGAATAATGATTTGGAACAGAGTAACTCCTTGCACGAGTTCTGGCTGAAGACTAGCGAGTATCGTGGTCGCGGTAAGACTGTTGCGGTAGTAAGTGCGGGCTGGTCTCTTTTGGTAGTGGGGATTTATATAGGCCTTAAAATCTAGGTAGTGGGAGTGTTTATAATCAGAGCACATTCTTTTCCCATGGTGGACCCTGGTCAACTTGTTGACAGTTTCTGCAGCTGCACTGCCTCAAGACTGTTTACAGTATCGCTTACATACGGTTCTTGAGGTCTAGTGAAGGTTATCTCTGACTATATTTATATTTTTGCAGCTGCACTGCCTCGAGGCTGTTTACAGTTCTCGAGCAGCGCACATTCTTTTCCCATGGTGGACCCTGGTCAGCTTGTTTATAGTTGCTGCCTGTTATCTTGGGTGTTACTTTACTGTGGTCTGATTATAAGCCAGTGTTATATGATTTGAATGCCTGGGAAGCAGGCTGACTTAACAAGTGAATAATGAACATGGTTAATATTATTATATTAATTCTAGTATATAATTAAAAATAGATGGTTATATATATGTATATATATATATGTATGTTCTTAATAAAGTATTGAAGTAAATGATTATATATGTATATGTGTGTGTGGATATATAAATGTTTCCTCATATAGTATATTATGGATATATGAAAATATGGTGAATATCTTTAATAATGTGAGAAGGAGTTTTAAATGTTACTTGATGTAGTTAGCACTAGAGGGCAGTAGTATCGCATCTGGCTGTTGCGTGTGACCGATCGTTGAGTTGATTTATTCTTTAGTGAGAACTGCAAATGGTAAGGTAGGTTTCTTATACGCTATGGTTAGATATGGTAGGTTATTGTTAACAAGGGGTAAAGAAGGAATTTGGCTGTATCATCGTCTTTCGTTGGTAAGTGTATAAGTTGGTGAGAACGTCACACCTCCCCCCTTAGCATCAAATGATACGGCGTTGCCGTGCATTTGACGTAGGCGGTTCGTGAGCTCTTCGATCGATGCCGTTTCCGTTTGGTCTATAGGTTGGTTTATTGGTTGTTGGGGTTGTGTTTTGTCCTTTTCTACGTCTTTATTTTTTTCCTCATCGGGGTTTTTTCCCAAATGTATTAGTAAGTGTGTTACGGAACTCCAGAGAGCTCCTAATATATGAAGACTCCATCCATAGATGTGGTGAAGGGTGTAACCATGGATTACTGTATCTACGGCATATTTTATCATTCTGAGTATAATAAGTATACCCATAACTCCAGCTGTTGCTGAGCCGAAGACTACAAATCCGTTCCATAGTCTTTTTCCCGTGGATTCTGCTATCCTGTTGAGAGAATCTTCATCTAGCATATTATAGAATGAGATTCCATCGTTATTCATGGCATGTCCAGTGGCTCCTCTAGCTAAGTTGTTTAAGACTGCTGGTCTTTCCGCCGGGAATAGTAAGTGATCCCTTAATTTCTGTAGGTCGTCTGGGCTGTATATTCCACTGGTTCCCAAAGGACTTGGGTTCACATATCTCCATGACATCTTGGTTTTAGGTTGAATTGCTTGAGGGGGGACCGCTTCCATCGGGTCTGGCATGAATTTGTACCAGGTATTGTCTACCTTGTACATAGTTGCTAGTATAGGGTTGCATTCTTTTCTTGTTGCCGTTTGGACTAGAATTTTGGATTTCGGTGTCATGAATAGTGAAGTATTTCTCACTGTGACTGGTAATTCAGAAAAGCAAGATTCCGTTTTCCTCAGTTGACATTCTACCGGCGTGCATTTTACGATATGCACGACTTCGCCTGCTATAGTGGCCATGTATCCCGGTCCATGCATTAGATTATATGCGAATTCGTCCGGTGATAGTGTTGCTATGGTGAGGGCATTACTTATTACTTGTTTTTCCAGTTCACACTTCTGGGTGATGACGTCGCGGTATAGAGATTTAATTTGATTTCTTATGTGTTTTTCTACATACACAAACTTGGAGTTGACATATGTAAAAATATCTGTGTTTTCCACCGCTAGGTCTGATTTTTCTTTGAATGTGTTGCCCCTGGTAGTTTCGAATATCAGTAATTTTGGATGCTCAGTTTGGTAAAGGTTATATCCGCAAATTCTTTTTTCCGTAGTTTTAATGAGCGCAAAAGTAAAGTCGTCCGTAGCGATGGTATAAACTTCAGGTTGTCTCTGCGGTTCCTTCTTGTCTACGTCCGTTATTTTCGTAATAAATCCCTCGTAAAGTACGTCATATGCCGTGAATTTACAATCGTTGTTAGGAACGTCCTCCCAAAATGAGTATCCACCTTCTTCGTCAAAGCACCATTTTTTATCTAATTGTTCTGAGACTCCATTCCTTAGTATTAGTGTTTTGGAATTAAGTCGGACCGTGGCTTCTTGTACGCGCAGGGTAACAGTTATTACTGCTGTTACTATAACCTTGCCGTGTTGTCCGTATCCGTCGTCGAAAAACTCGCCCTCGCAATCCCCGTTGGAGCTTAATCCGCCTGCCAGGGTTGTACTTATTCGCGTGGTTTGGTTTCCGTTGATGTTCGTAAATTGCTTGCTGCCAATAATCAAGATCCCTTCGGTATGCAATCTGTGACAAGCTTCGTAGCTCATTCTTTTTATATACACTACGTGTCCCTTATCTATTTCTGAGGTGTGAGAGTGCATGCCGCAGTACTTGGCGGTTCGATCTATTTTTACTCGACATTGGATCACCCTGGTTTTCTTAAAGTCAGTCAACTGTAGTAATTGTCCGTATACTGTTTCTACTTTTGGTTCTGTTTCCGCGAGTTCGCAATCCATTGAGTCGATGAGGCTAAGTGTTGTTATATTCAAATTCCCTAGTCCGCAGTCGTAAGCGATGAGAGCTTGGGTGTAGGGTAGTATTAATATGATGATTCCAAGATACATGTTTCTCTGGAACAGAAGGTTCCATTTTAATTTTAATCTTAGGGAATATGTGTACATATTTTATTACAGTCTTAAACTAAATGTTTAGATTTTAATATAAGTTTGTCTTATTAGTAGTTATATTATTGAGATCTTGAGATCGCTCTTATGATGTGTTGTTTTCCGTGATTTTGAATGAGACAATTTATAATTTTGTCGTTTCTTTCATATATTATTAATATTTCCAAAGGGTGTTTTACTAATCTTTCCAAGGTTCCTGCTTGGTATCCTTCGTGAGTCTAGTATACATTATAGTTATAGGTGTTAGTAGTCAGGAATCCTTGGTTTGCTAAATGTTCCAAAATTTCAATTTCAAATAAATTTATGGATCTACTAAATCTTAATATTATTTTGCTGCCTATTTGTTCGGCTTCCATAGTTCGGGTATTGTAGTCCTTCTTTTCATCATAGAGGATGATGTATTCGGAAGGTGCCCTTACTAGTTTCATTTTTACAATAAATAGTATCCTTACTGCTTAACATCAATTTACATAGTTATTAAAGCTTTATTCAGAACTATCTGAGTCATAGTGTGACGTTCTCACCAACTTATACACTTACCAACGAAAGACGATGATACAGCCAAATTCCTTCTTTACCCCTTGTTAACAATAACCTACCATATCTAACCATAGCGTATAAGAAACCTACCTTACCATTTGCAGTTCTCACTAAAGAATAAATCAACTCAACGATCGGTCACACGCAACAGCCAGATGCGATACTACTGCCCTCTAGTGCTAACTACATCAAGTAACATTTAAAACTCCTTCTCACATTATTAAAGATATTCACCATATTTTCATATATCCATAATATACTATATGAGGAAACATTTATATATCCACACACACATATACATATATAATCATTTACTTCAATACTTTATTAAGAACATACATATATATATATACATATATATAACCATCTATTTTTAATTATATACTAGAATTAATATAATAATATTAACCATGTTCATTATTCACTTGTTAAGTCAGCCTGCTTCCCAGGCATTCAAATCATATAACACTGGCTTATAATCAGACCACAGTAAAGTAACACCCAAGATAACAGGCAGCAACTATAAACAAGCTGACCAGGGTCCACCATGGGAAAAGAATGTGCGCTGCTCGAGAACTGTAAACAGCCTCGAGGCAGTGCAGCTGCAAAAATATAAATATAGTCAGAGATAACCTTCACTAGACCTCAAGAACCGTATGTAAGCGATACTGTAAACAGTCTTGAGGCAGTGCAGCTGCAGAAACTGTCAACAAGTTGACCAGGGTCCACCATGGGAAAAGAATGTGCTCTGATTATAAACACTCCCACTACCTAGATTTTAAGGCCTATATAAATCCCCACTACCAAAAGAGACCAGCCCGCACTTACTACCGCAACAGTCTTACCGCGACCACGATACTCGCTAGTCTTCAGCCAGAACTCGTGCAAGGAGTTACTCTGTTCCAAATCATTATTCAGTTAACTTCTGTTCGCGAAAGATCCCTAACTCGTGCCCACGGGTCGCACATCTGAAATAGAATAACTTCAATATTAGTAAGCCGCGTGAGTCTCTTTTGGTCTTGGCGCTTTGAGAATTGTTCTACTTTCCTTATTAAATTTGTAAACCAACAAGCTCAATCTATATTCACGTTATATCAAATAAAAGTGAATCTTAAACCAAACAACTTATCAATCTCAACCAATTCAAGGTAAATCACACCTTCATTCATAAATCATACAAAATCCAATACCTTACAACCGACTAAAGCCGGGGCGAAGAACTTAGGTCTCTAAGCCAGCTTCAAGTCGCTCCTCAATATTCCATGATTATACCAGGGCGAGGTACCTAGGGTTCTAAGCCAGTATATTCATACACAATTTCGAGACATTGTCGTATAGGCGAGGATTTAGTGATCCAAGCTTACCTCAATATCTTACATATGTTTAACAAGCTCAGGCGAGGAATTAGTTTCCCAGCTTGCGTTAAACCCTTCTATACTCACACGACGTCAGGGCGAGGATACTAAAGCCAAGCCAACGTTAACAACCTCCTTTTCCCTTCCTGTAGATGGATGGAACTTTGAAACAGAAAAGGAAATTCAAACGTCGTTCGGGCAAACGAGCTAACGCTCGCCTAGCAAAAGCAATTGCACGAAAGCAAAGATTATTAGAAGCATTAAACAATTCCCCAACGCCAGACTGGTTAAAAGAATATATCAGTGAACTCTACTCAGTACCCAGCGACGGAGACAGCCGCGATACAATTATTATCCCCAAAGACAATAAAGATCAAGGTCCATCAGACCTGAGTTCGGAAACTCATAGCCTTCCAAATCAGGAAGCTCCTTTACCGGAACCAGCCACATTTCCGACGGGACCATTCGAAGGTTATTGGGAAGAACCTTCAGAAACCATAGTCCAACACAACATCGACTACCAAGGAGCCAGGTGTGTGGTGAGCACCATTGAAGCTACCCTAACGAGACGATCCTTCGATACCAGCTATTCTGACATCCCCCTTCAACCCGCTACGCCCAAAATCATCGAGATCGTCGAACTTGATTAAAAGGTAAGAAAAATCACATTACATACTCACACGCTTTCACGAGTAACCTTTTCTTGAAAACCTCCCGTTGACCCGTCCATGTGGACTTAAAGGAGGTAAACGCTGAACCTGAACTTTTGGGCCATTCCCTTGGTTAGGATACCGGTATCAGGCTTAGGTCGGATTCCCAGTTTTCTCCCATTAGTCAGTCTGTAACAGCGTAAAGTATATTTTTGGTGTCAGAAGTGGGATCCAACGATCAAAATCAGGTCACTCGATTTTTTCTAAAACAAATCAAACAAAAATGGCTACAGGAACTAGAAGTAAAACCTTAAACGCCGACGAATTGGCACGCTTAGATCTAGAATTGACAGAAAAACAAGAACAAATCGAAGCCAGAGAAACAGAAGTTCTCAAAATACAGGAAAATATCACTGCAAAAGAACAAGCCCATCAGGCAAAAGAATTACAACTCACGGAAAGAAACCGGAATTTACAAGAACAATTAGATATGCTACAACTAGAGTTAGAATTGCGGAGACGCCGAAACGAAAATCAAAACCTACAGGTAAATGCTCAATCCACGTTAGTCAACCCAGAAGCAGGGATTCAAGAAAATCCTGAAACCCTACCTTCAACATCCACCACATCCACCACTTCAAACCCTCCTATACCGCCAACAAACCCTCCACCCAATTCACCAGTCACCCCTCCACAAAACCGAGTCTTACCACCCAGCGCAGACCCTGTGCAAACATTATCCGAAGAACTGAGAATACTCAGACGCGAAATGGACTCCCTTAGAAACCAAACGCGACGTGAAAACAGAACTACTCAATACGCGAATACAAACTCAGAACCAGCACTCACTATGAAACAAGCGATAGCTATGATACCAGAATTCAACGGGGAAACATCAGCCCTTATGGCATTTTCTAGGGCATGTAGAAGAGCGAAAGGCATGATTGCCGCCAGTAATGAACCAACTTTCGTTAAAATCTTAAAGGGCAAACTCACGGGACGAGCCGCGATAGCCTTAGAAGATGACGAATTCAACTCTATTCAGGAACTCATAGATCAGCTATTCGAAATTTTCAGTCCAACCAGATCTACAAACTTTTACCGCGGAGAATTAGCCAATATTTATAAAAAACCGAATGAGCACATCATCGAATACATTAGCCGCGTTAAAGACTTAAAAACAGCCATTTTAGAAGTAGAAAGGCGAACTAACGGATATGTAGATGTCGAAGCAGTAGAAATCGAAGCATTAGACAGCCTTTTAGACGGACTTCCCACCGATTATCGAAACGCTCTCCAAATCGCAGGAGTAAGCACGTTTAAGGAAGCCACCACTAAGGCAATCGAAATAGGGAAAAGATTCGAAAAAGATAAAGAAAGGTTTAAAAACGATCAAAATAATAAAACAGGCCCATATCCACGCAAAACCGAAGCACCGGTCTGCACCCATTGTAAACGAATAGGCCACGAAACACAAAAATGTAGATTCCTGAAACGAGAATCTGAATCAACAACTCAAACCAATACCCAACAAAATAATGATCGACCAACGTACACTCAGGGACAAACGCAAAACAGCTCAGAACGAAATAATTATGACAATAATAAACCCCGACCAAATTACGGACAACAACGAGATACGTCTAAATCTTGTAAATACTGTAAAAATCTGGGCCACACTATAGAAGAATGTAGAAAGAAGAAATGGTCAGACGAACGTAAGCGAAATGAACAAAATTCGGGAAACGGTTCGGGCCCCTCGGGGAACGCAAAACCTCGGGAGACAGGGCAAGCACAGACAGTAAACCCCTTGATAGCATTAGAGGAAATAACATCGCTACCATCAACCTCAGCCTAGGCGCAGTTCCCAGTATAGAAATAGCCTCTAAGGATCTCCTGGAAGATACCAAATTCATGATAGACACAGGTGCGGAACCCAACATAATTAAGGCAAAGAAATTAAGAGACTGGCAAAAGGTGAATACCTCCGAAATAATAGAAATGAAAGGCATAACAGAAAACTTGATCAAATCTCTGGGCAGTACGGAAATAAATATAGCAGACAAACTAGTACCTTTTCACGTAGTGAATAACGATTTCAAAATAAAACAAGACGGAATCCTCGGATCAGCCTTTTTTCGTGGAACCAAAGCCACAATAGATTATGAAAAGGAACACCTCATGATCAACGATCAAACATTACCATTCACACCCAGAGACACGTTTATTATAAAAGCAAGAACCACACAAGTCACTCGTGTAAAAGTGGAAGAAACCAACTTGAAAGAAGGATACTTACCACGTATTAGTAACATAGCCGGAGTCTACATGGGAGAGGCGTTAGTCACGGTCCAGAACAACGAAATAGCTGTACCCATTATAAACACCACCGAAAAAGACATGGCATTTGAGACCTCCGAGCTAGAAATTTTTCCGTTCATTGAAGCTCCCAGAACTACAGAACTAAACGCTCAAGTAGCTACCACTTACATAACAAACAGCGGACAGTTAGAACGATTCAATGTACTAAAACCTTTACTCAGACTGGAACATTTGAATAAAGAAGAAACCGAACATGTAGAAGCATTAATATGCGAAAACTCCGACAGATTTCATTTACCCGACGAACCCTTAGAAGCAACCAATGCCATAGAACACGGCATTACTACGACAGACGATGCACCCGTAAATACGCGACAATACAGATTCCCACCAGTCCATAAGGAGGAAATAAATAAGCAGGTTACAGAACTAGAAAAGAACAACTTAATTAAAACATCACTATCCCCATATAATTCACCAGTGTGGATAGTCCCTAAAAAGGCCGACTCACAAGGAAACAAGAGATGGCGAATGGTGATAGACTACAGATCTTTAAACGAAAAAACGATCGGAGACGCTTATCCTCTACCAAACATCAATGAAATCCTCGACCAACTGGGTAGCGCAAAATACTTTTCAGTCTTCGATTTAGCCTCGGGTTTCCACCAAATACAAATGAAGAAACAAGATGGCCCTAAAACTGCGTTCTCTACTCCTTACGGACATTACGAATTTACACGAATGCCGTTCGGATTGAAAAACGCACCGGCCACTTTCCAACGCTTAATGGACAACGTACTATCGGGACTACAAGGAAATGAATTATTTGTCTACCTAGATGACATCGTTCTTTACGCGAGTTCACTCAACGAACACGAAAAAAAATTTAACCTCTTAATGAACAGACTTCGAGGGGCTAACCTTCGGTTACAACCCGACAAGTGCGAATTCCTCAAACGAGAAGTAATGTACCTAGGTCACATAATAAGCAAGGATGGAGTAAAACCTGATCCTCAGAAGATAGAATCAGTAAAAAAATTCCCAGTACCAATAAATCAAAAAAATATTAAACAATTTCTCGGTTTGGCGGGATACTACCGCAGATTTATCCCAAATTTCTCCAAAATTGCAAAACCAATGACGGAACTTCTAAAGAAAACCACACCTTTCAGCTGGAAAGAGAAACAACAGGAAGCATTTGAAACATTAAGAGATAAACTATGTAACCGACCGATTTTACAATACCCAGATTATACTAAAACCTTTATAATAACAACAGACGCTTCGGGATACGCGATAGGAGGCGTGCTAAGTCAGGGAGAAATAGGAAAAGATTTGCCGATCGCGTACACCTCTAGACTGTTACAAGCAGCGGAACAAAACTACTCGACTATAGAAAAGGAACTATTAGCTATAGTTTATTGTGTATCACACTTCAGATCATACGTATACGGAACTAAATTTACTCTGGTTACGGACCATAGACCTCTAGTATGGCTAAACTCGGTAAAAGACCCGACATCGCGTCTAGTTAGATGGCGACTAAAACTTGCCGAATACGAATACACTATGGTTTATAAGCCAGGTAAAGTAAATGCCAACGCCGATGCACTCTCGAGAAACCCAATAGAGATAGAGCCGGTAAAAATACACAGATTAATACGGGCGAAAGAAGATATTTTTAACACACCCAAGGGATACGCAATAGTACACGTAGCGTCACAAGACTTTGAATTCAAAAGAGGACAAGGACCTCGATTCTTAAACACCTTTGGACAAATAGAAAGACTCAAATCCTTCAATACACCAACAGGAGGACTAACCGCTCTCAGCCACGAAGGTAGATTAGTAATTTACCTGGTTATAAAAGAAAAGGACACCGATCAAGCAAAGTTAGAGGACATAGAAAAAGCTCTAAGACTACTCTACAAAATAACTAAAAAACACAGTAATTATTATTTAGCATTCACAAATCTAGATCTCGAAATAAACAATTTAAATTGGAATCAGGTGGAGCCAATCCTCTTGGAATTATTTGGAAAAATGCCATACAAAGTAAGAATATGTATCAAAGGCCCATCATACCCCGTCGTGTTTCCTGTACAAACAACCAATAACTTAATACCACACGATATTGAACAACTAATACAAACCGCACAAATCTCGAAATTAACGGAAACAGATGATAGTTCAGACGATGAGATATTCCCAGCTCCCGGAAAATCCCCAATAATTGAAATCGATCAAGATCTTTTTACAATAAATAACTCATATGCTTTAGCCCACTGCGTGGCAGAAGATTTAAAAATGAATGCCGGAATAGCTATGGAATTTAAGGAACGTTTTAATCAAGTACCAGCATTAATTAAGCAACGAAAAACTGTAGGAGAAGTAGCCTATATTATGAACGGTCAACAATATTTATTCTACCTAATAACTAAAAAATCCAGTTATGAAAAACCAGAATTCAAGGATCTCAAGTCCAGCTTAACCTACCTACAAAACCTCTGCACAAAATTAAGCGTAACAAAAATAGCAATGCCTCGAATCGGGTGTGGACTTGATAAACTCCATTGGCCACGCGTAAAACAAGCACTTACCAATACATTCAAACATCCTTTCGAAATACTAATTTGTAACCTCACTAACCCAAACTTAACAGCTATGGATGCTCCAGAGGAACAAAACGAACAAAATATAACTGAAATACAACCTGACAATAATTCAACCTTACAAGATAATTTCAGCAATAACTCTTTCGACTCTGAATCAAACGAGTCACAAGACGCACGCTACGAAACTGAGAACGAGACGGACAGCGATTTAAACGAAGAAGAAATAATTGAACCCAGTTTCAGAAACTACGAAATTAGACAAGACCTCGTGAGAATAACGCAAACTCGCGATAAACTCTCCATGCAAAAGGGTGCAGTTGTTTTCTTTCTAACCTGTAAAGGCGAACCATACGATGACGGTTCACGAGAATTAGCGAAAGCAAAAATTTTGCCAAACTTTGAAAATCTCACCTTAGGCAGAGCAAAGGTGGAAAAGGTAAAATCAAAAATCTTTGTAGGATTGCCAATCAAGGAAAATTCAAAAACGCAGCTTGACCAAGACATATTCAGAGATGCTATAAATTCACTCATAGACGTTCTTAACGAACTTAACTTAAAATCTTTCTCCATATCAAAAACATTACAAATAGACTCAATTAATTGGAAACAAATAGAAACTCACTTAAAAAACATTAGTCAAGAATATGAAACTCAAATCCAGATCTGCACTAATCTAGTACGAATACCCCAAGAAGAAGAACGAGAAGGTATAATACAGGAATACCACAGCTCCGCGTTAGGAGGACACAAGGGCATGACCAAAACTTACACTAGAATTAGACAAAATTATTATTGGGATGGAATGAAAAAACAGATTCAGGACCTTATATCTACCTGTATTAACTGTCAAACTAAAAAACTAACCCGAGTCAAAACAAAACAACCAATGACGCTAACAGATACTCCCAATTCAGCTTTCGATAAAATTTCAATGGACATAGTAGGTCCCCTTCCTATATCACCTTCGGGCAATGAATACATCCTCACTATACAAGATCAGCTCTCGAAATATTCATTAGCAATACCACTGATGGAAACAAATTCAATTGCCATAGCAGACGCCCTAATAACTCATTTAATATGTAAATTTGGGGCTCCGAAACAAATCTTAACGGATCAAGGTGCTAATTTGACCAGCTCTTTGATAAAAGAGATTGCAAAGAAATTCAAAATTAAACAACTAAGGACTACTGCCTTCCACCCCCAATCTAACGGGTCCATAGAAAGATCACACCACGTACTAACAGAATATTTGAAACAATTTGTGGATAAAAATAACAATTGGGATCAATGGCTAGCGCAAGCTATGTTTTCCTATAATACTAGTACGCATGAAGGAACTAGGTATACTCCTCATGAGTTAGTTTTCGGTAAATTGGCAAGAATGCCTTCAGAACATGAAATAGTAGACCCATTAACGGATAAAACATACGAAGACTACCTCATCGAGCTCTATACCCGGATACGAGAGATACAAAATCTAGCCAAAGAAAACTTGGAACAGGCAAAGGTTAGATCCAAACAATATTACGATAAAAAAATAAACCCATTGCACCTTACGGAGCAAGACGAGGTATACCTCTTAAAGGAACCTCAAAGGGCAAAACTAGGAGACCAGTATACAGGTCCGTATAAAATTATCGAGATATTGGATAATCAAAATATTAAAATAAGAGTGAAAAACAGAGATAGAATAGTTCACAGGAATAAACTAAAAATAGCTAGGCTTAAATAATCATATATTACAGAAATGAGTGGAAGCTACCTACAGGCACAACCAACCGTATGGTACATTGTCAAAACGGTGTTACAGACTGACTAATGGAAGAAAACTGGGAATCCGACCTAAGCCTGATACCGGTATCCTAACCAAGGGAATGGCCCAAAAGTTCAGGTTCAGCGTTTACCTCCTTTAAATCCACATGGACGGGTCAACGGGAGGTTTTCAAGACAAGGTTACTCGTTGAAGCGTGTGAGTATAATAATGTGATTATTATTACCTTTTAATCAAGTTCGACGATCTCGATGATTTTGGGCGTAGCGGGTTGAAGGGGGATGTCAGAATAGCTGGTATCGAAGGATCGTCTCGTTAGGGTAGCTTCAATGGTGCTCACCACACACCTGGCTCCTTGGTAGTCGATGTTGTGTTGGACTATGGTTTCTGAAGGTTCTTCCCAATAACCTTCGAATGGTCCCGTCGGAAATGTGGCTGGTTCCGGTAAAGGAGCTTCCTGATTTGGAAGGCTATGAGTTTCCGAACTCAGGTCTGATGGACCTTGATCTTTATTGTCTTTGGGGATAATAATTGTATCGCGGCTGTCTCCGTCGCTGGGTACTGAGTAGAGTTCACTGATATATTCTTTTAACCAGTCTGGCGTTGGGGAATTGTTTAATGCTTCTAATAATCTTTGCTTTCGTGCAATTGCTTTTGCTAGGCGAGCGTTAGCTCGTTTGCCTGAACGACGTTTGAATTTCCTTTTCTGTTTCAAAGTTCCATCCATCTACAGGAAGGGAAAAGGAGGTTGTTAACGTTGGCTTGGCTTTAGTATCCTCGCCCTGACGTCGTGTGAGTATAGAAGGGTTTAACGCAAGCTGGGAAACTAATTCCTCGCCTGAGCTTGTTAAACATATGTAAGATATTGAGGTAAGCTTGGATCACTAAATCCTCGCCTATACGACAATGTCTCGAAATTGTGTATGAATATACTGGCTTAGAACCCTAGGTACCTCGCCCTGGTATAATCATGGAATATTGAGGAGCGACTTGAAGCTGGCTTAGAGACCTAAGTTCTTCGCCCCGGCTTTAGTCGGTTGTAAGGTATTGGATTTTGTATGATTTATGAATGAAGGTGTGATTTACCTTGAATTGGTTGAGATTGATAAGTTGTTTGGTTTAAGATTCACTTTTATTTGATATAACGTGAATATAAATTGAGCTTGTTGGTTTACAAATTTAATAAGGAAAGTAGAACAATTCTCAAAGCGCCAAGACCAAAAGAGACTCACGCGGCTTACTAATATTGAAGTTATTCTATTTCAGATGTGCGACCCGTGGGCACGAGTTAGAGATCTTTCGCGAACAGAAGTTAACTGAATAATGATTTGGAACAGAGTAACTCCTTGCACGAGTTCTGGCTGAAGACTAGCGAGTATCGTGGTCGCGGTAAGACTGTTGCGGTAGTAAGTGCGGGCTGGTCTCTTTTGGTAGTGGGGATTTATATAGGCCTTAAAATCTAGGTAGTGGGAGTGTTTATAATCAGAGCACATTCTTTTCCCATGGTGGACCCTGGTCAACTTGTTGACAGTTTCTGCAGCTGCACTGCCTCAAGACTGTTTACAGTATCGCTTACATACGGTTCTTGAGGTCTAGTGAAGGTTATCTCTAACTATATTTATATTTTTGCAGCTGCACTGCCTCGAGGCTGTTTACAGTTCTCGAGCAGCGCACATTCTTTTCCCATGGTGGACCCTGGTCAACTTGTTTATAGTTGCTGCCTGTTATCTTGGGTGTTACTTTACTGTGGTCTGATTATAAGCCAGTGTTATATGATTTGAATGCCTGGGAAGCAGGCTGACTTAACAAGTGAATAATGAACATGGTTAATATTATTATATTAATTCTAGTATATAATTATTCTTAATAAAATAGATGGTTATATATATGTATATGTATATATATGTATGTTCTTAATAAAGTATTGAAGTAAAATGATTATATATGTATATGTGTGTGTGGATATATAAATGTTTCCTCATATAGTATATTATGGATATATGAAAATATGGTGAATATCTTTAATAATGTGAGAAGGAGTTTTAAATGTTACTTGATGTAGTTAGCACTAGAGGGCAGTAGTATCGCATCTGGCTGTTGCGTGTGACCGATCGTTGAGTTGATTTATTCTTTAGTGAGAACTGCAAATGGTAAGGTAGGTTTCTTATACGCTATGGTTAGATATGGTAGGTTATTGTTAACAAGGGGTGAAGAAGGAATTTGGCTGTATCATCGTCTTTCGTTGGTAAGTGTATGAGTTGGTGAGAACGTCACAGCTCCAGCTTGACCTCCACCCTGACCTTGACCCTGACCCTGACCTCCACCCTGACCTTGACTGTGACCGTGACCTCCACCCTGACCTCCACCCTGACCTTGACCTTGACCCTGACCTCCACCCTGACCTTGACCCTGACCCTGACCTCCACCCTGACCTTGACCCTGACCCTGGACTCCACCCTGACTTTGACCCGTACCCTGACCTCGTCCCTGACCTCCACCCTGACCCTGACCCCGAACCTGACCTCCACCCTGACCTCGACCCCGACCCTGACCTCGTCCCTGACCGCCACCCTGACCTTGACCTCCACCCTGACCTTGACCCCGACTCTGACCTCCACCCTGACCTTGACTCTGACCGTGACCTCCACCCTGACCTTGACCCTGACCCTGACCTCGTCCCTGACCTCCACCCTGACCCTGACCTCCACCCTGACCTTGACCCCGAACCTGACCTCCACCCTGACCTTGACTGTGACCGTCACCTCGACCCTGACCTTGACTGTGACCGTCACCTCGACCCTGACCCCTACCCTGACCCTGACCTCCACCCTGACCTTGACTGTGACCGTCACCTCGACCCTGACCTTGACCCTGACCCTGACCTCCACCCTGACCTTGACCTTGACCCTGACCATCACCCTGACCTTGACTGTGACCCTGACCTCCACCCTGACCTTGACCTTGACCCTGACCATCACCCTGACCTTGACTGTGACCCTGACCTCCACCCTGACCTTGACCCTGACCCTGACCTCCACCCTGACCTTGACCCCGACCCTGACCTCCACCCTGACCTTGACCCTGACCCTGACCTTGACCCTGACCTCCACCCTGACCCTGACCCTGACCTCCACCCTGACCTTCACCCTGACCTTGACACTGACCCTGACCTGCACCCTGACCTTGACCTTGACCCTGACCTCCACCCTGACCTTCACCCTGACCCGGACCTTCACCCTGACCTTGACTGTGACCCTGACCTCCACCCTGAACTTGAACTTGACCCTGACCTCCACCCTGACCTTGACCCTGACCCTGACCTCCAAACTGACCTTGACTGTGACCCTGACCTCTACCCTGACCTTGACCCTGACCTTGACCCCGACCCTGACCTCCACCCCAAACTTGACCCTGACCCTGACCTCCACCCTGACCTTGACTGTGACCGTGACCTCCACCCTGACCTTGACCCTGACCCCGACCTCGTCCCTGACCTCCACCCTGACCCTGACCTCCACCCTGACCTTGACCATGACCCTGACCTCCATCCTGACCTTAACCCTGACCCTGACCTCCACCTCTACCTTGACCCTGACCCTGACCTCCACCCTGACCTTGACCCTAACCCCGACCTCCACCCTGACATCCACCCAGACCTTGACCCTGACCCTGACCTCCACCCTGACCTTGACCCGGACCCTGACCTCCACTCTGACCTTGAACCTGACCCTGACCTCGTCCCTGACCTTGACCTTGACCCTGACCTTCAGCCTGACCTTGACTTCGACCCGGACCTCCACCCTGACTTTGACCCTGACCCTGACCTCCACCCTGACCTTGACACTGACCCTGACCTCCACCCTGACCTTGACCTTGACCCTGACCTCCACCCTGACCTTGACCTTGACCCTGACCCCCACCCTGACCTTGACCCTTACACTGACCTCCACCCTGATCTTGACCCTGACCCTCACCTCCACCCTGACCTTGACCCTGACCCTGACCTCCACCCTGAACTTGACTATGACCCTGAACTCCACGCTGACCTTGACCTTGACCCTGACCTCCACCCTGAACTTAACTATGACCCTAACCTCCACCCTGACCTTGACCATGACCCTGACCTCGTCCCTGACCTCCAACCTGACCCTGACCTCGACCCTGACCCTGACCTCCACCCTGACCTGGACCCTGACCCTGACCTCCACCCTGACCTTGACCTTGATCCTGACCTTCACCCTGACCTTGACTATGACCCTGACCTCCACCCTGACCTTGACCCTGTCCCTGACCTCCACCCTAACCTTGACTGTGACCGTGACCTCCACCCTGACCTTGACCCTGACCCTGACCTCCACCCTGACCTTGACCCTGACCCTGGACTCCACCCTGACGTTGACCCGTACCCTGACCTCGTCCCTGACCTCCACCCTGACCCTGACCTTCACCCTGACCTTGACCCTGACTCTGACCTCTACCCTGACCTTGACCTCCACCCTGACCTCCACCCTGACCTTGACTGTGACCGTGACCTCCACCCTGACCTTGACCCTGACCCTGACCTCGTCCCTGACCTCCACCCTGATCCTGACCCTGACCCTGACCTCCGCCCTGACCTTGACCCTGACCTTGACCCGGACCCTGACCTCCACCCTGACCTTGACTCTGACCCTGACCTCCAGCCTGACCTTGACCCTGACCCCGACCTCCACCCTGACCTTGACCTTGACCCTGACCCTGACCCTGACCTTGACCCTTACACTGACCTCCACCCTGACCTTGACCCGGACCCTGACCTCCACTCTGACCTCGAACCTGACCCTGACCTCCACCCTGACCTTGACCTTGACCCTGACCTTCAGCCTGACCTTGACTTCGACCCTGACCTCCACCCTGACCTTGACCCTGACCCTGACCTTGACCCTGACCTCCACCCTGACCCTGACCCTGACCTCCACCCTGACCTTGACCCTGACCTTGACCCGGACCCTGACCTCCACCCTGACCTTGACTCTGACCCTGACCTCCAGCCTGACCTTGACCTTGACCCTGACCTCCACCCTGAACTTGACTATGACCCTGACCTTCACCCTGACCTTGACACTGACCCTGACCTGCACCCTGACCTTGACCTTGACCCTGACCTCCACCCTGACCTTCACCCTGACCCGGACCTTCACCCTGACCTTGACTGTGACCCTGACCTCCACCCTGAACTTGAACTTGACCCTGACCTCCACCCTGACCTTGACCCTGACCCTGACCTCCAAACTGACCTTGACTGTGACCCTGACCTCTACCCTGACCTTGACCCTGACCTTGACCCCGACCCTGACCTCCACCCTAAACTTGACCCTGACCCTGACCTCCACCCTGACCTTGACTGTGACCGTGACCTCCACCCTGACCTTGACCCTGACCCTGACCTCGTCCCTGACCTCCACCCTGACCCTGACCTCCACCCTGACCTTGACCCCGAACCTGACCTCCACCCTGACCTTGACTGTGACCGTCACCTCGACCCTGACCTTGACTGTGACCGTCACCTCGACCCTGACCCCTACCCTGACCCTGACCTCCACCCTGACCTTGACTGTGACCGTCACCTCGACCCTGACCTTGACCCTGACCCTGACCTCCACCCTGACCTTGACCTTGACCCTGACCATCACCCTGACCCTGACTGTGACCCTGACCTCCACCCTGACCTTGACCCTGACCCTGACCTTGACTGTGACCGTGACTTCGACCCTGACCTTGACCCTGACCCTGACCCCCACCCTGACCTTGACCCCGACCCTGACCTCCACCCTGACCTTGACCCTGACCCTGACCTTGACCCTGACCTCCACCCTGATCCTGACCCTGACCCTGACCTCCGCCCTGACCTTGACCCTGACCTTGACCCGGACCCTGACCTCCACCCTGACCTTGACTCTGACCCTGACCTCCAGCCTGACCTTGACCCTGACCCCGACCTCCACCCTGACCTTGACCTTGACCCTGACCCCGACCCTGACCTTGACCCTTACACTGACCTCCACCCTGACCTTGACCCGGACCCTGACCTCCACTCTGACCTCGAACCTGACCCTGACCTCCACCCTGACCTTGACCTTGACCCTGACCTTCAGCCTGACCTTGACTTCGACCCTGACCTCCACCCTGACCTTGACCCTGACCCTGACCTTCACCCTGACCTTGACACTGACCCTGACCGGCACCCTGACCTTGACCTTGACCCTGACCTCCACCCTGACCTTGACCCTGACCCTGACCTCCAAACTGACCTTGACTGTGACCCTGACCTCTACCCTGACCTTGACCCTGACCTTGACCCCGACCCTGACCTCCACCCTAAACTTGACCCTGACCCTGACCTCCACCCTGACCTTGACTGTGACCGTGACCTCGACCCTGACCTTGACCCTGACCCTGACCTCGTCCCTGACCTCCACCCTGACCCTGACCTCCACCCTGACCTTGACCATGACCCTGACCTCCATCCTGACCTTAACCCTGACCCTGACCTCCACCCTGACCTTGACCCTGACCCTGACCTCAACCCTGACCTCCACCCTGACCTTGACCAAGACCCTGACCTCCACCCTGACCTTGACCCTGACCCTGACCTCCTTCCTGACCTTGACTCTGACCCTGACCTTGACCCTGACCTTGACCCCGACCCTGACCTCCACCCTGACCTTGACCCTGACCCTGACCTCCAAACTGACCTTGACTCTGACCCTGACCTCCAGCCTGACCTTGACCCTGACCCTGACCTCCACCCTGACCTTGACCTTGACCCTGACCTCCAACCTGAACTTGACTATGACCCTGACCTTCACCCTGACCTTGACACTGACCCTGACCTGCACCCTGACCTTGACCTTGACCCTGACCCCGACCCTGACCTTGACCCTTACACTGACCTCCACCCTGACCTTGACCCTGACCCTCACCTCCACCCTGACCTTCACCCTGACCCTGACCTCCACCCTGAACTTGACTATGACCCTGACCTCCACGCTGACCTTGACCTCGACCCCGACCTCCACCCTGAACTTGACTATGACCCTGACCTCCACCCTGATCTTGACCCTAACCCTGACCTCCACCCTGACATCCACCCTGACCTTGACCCCGACCCTGACCTCCACCCTGACCTTGACCCGGACCCTGACCTCCACCCTGACCTTGACTCTGACCCTGACTTCCAGCCTGACCTTGACCCTGACCCTGACCTCCACCCTGACCTTGACCTTGACCCTGACCTCCACCCTGAACTTGACTATGACCCTGACCTTCACCCTGACCTTGACACTGACCCTGACCTGCACCCTGACCTTGACCTTGACCCTGACCTCCACCCTGACCTTCACCCTGGCCCGGACCTTCACCCTGACCTTGACTGTGACCCTGACCTCCACCCTGAACTTGAACTTGACCCTGACCTCCACCCTGACCTTGACCCTGACCCTGACCTCCAAACTGACCTTGACTGTGACCCTGACCTTTACCCTGAACTTGACCCTGACCTTGACCCCGACCCTGACCTCCACCCTAAACTTGACCCTGACCCTGACCTCCACCCTGACCTTGAGCCTGACCCTGACTTCAACCCTGACCTCCACCCTGACCTTCACCAAGACCCTGACCTCCACCCTGACCTTGACCTTGACCCTGACCTCCACCCTGGACTTGACTATGACCCTGACCTCCACCCTAGACTTGACCCTGACCCTGACGTCCACCCTGACCTTGACTGTGACCGTGACCTCCACCCTGACCTTGACCCTGACCCTGACCTCGTCCCTGACCTCCACCCTGACCCGGACCTTCACCCTGACCTTGACCATGACCCTGACCTCCATCCTGACCTTGGCCCTGACCCTGACCTCCACCCTGACCTTGACCCTGACCTTGACCCCGACCCTGACCTCCACCCTAAACTTGACCCTGACCCTGACCTCCACCCTGACCTTGACTGTGACCGTGACCTCCACCCTGACCTTGACCCTGACCCTGACCTCGTCCCTGACCTCCACCCTGACCCTGACCGCCACCCTGACCTTGACCACGACCCTGACTTCCATCCTGACCTTAACCCTGACCCTGACCTCCACCCTGACCTTGACCCTGACCCTGACCTCAACCCTGACCTCCACCCTGACCTTGACCCAGACCTTGAGCTCCACCCTGACCTTCACCCTGACCTTGACCCTGACCCTGACCTCCACCCTGACCTTGACTGTGACCGTGACCTCCACCCTGACCTTCACCCTGACCTTGACCTTGACCCTGACCTCCACCCTGACCTTGACCCTGACCCTGACCTCCACCCTGACCTTGACCCTGACCCTGACCTTGACCCTGACCCTGACCTCCACCTGACCTTATCTGTGACCGTTACCTCCACCCTGACCTTGACCCAGGCCTTGACCTCCACCCTGACCTCCACCCTGACCTTGACCCTGACCCTGACCTCTACCCCGACCTTAACTGTGACCGTGACCTCCACCCTGACCCTGACCCTGACCCTGACTTCCACCCTGACCTTGACCCTGACCTTGACCTTCACCCTGACCTTGATTCAGACCCTGACCTCCATTCTGACCTTGACCCCGACCCTGACCTCCACCCTGACCTTGACCTTGATCCTGACCTCCACCCTGACCTTGACTATGACCCTGACCTCCACCCTGACCTTGACCCTGTCCCTGACCCCCACCCTAACCTTGACTGTGACCGTGACCTCCACCCTGACCTTGACCCTGACCCTGACCTTGACCCTGACCTTGACCCTGACCCTGGACTCCACCCTGACTTTGACCCGTACCCTGACCTCGTCCCTGACCTCCACCCTGACCCTGACCTCCACCCTGACCTTGACCCCGACTCTGACCTCTACCCTGACCTTGACCTCCACCCTGACCTCCACTCTGACCTTGACTGTGACCCTGACTTCTACCCTGACCTTGACCTCCACCCTGACCTCCACCCTGACCTTGACCCCGAACCTGACCTCCACCCTGACCTTGACTATGACCGTCACCTCGACCCTGACCTTGACTGTGACCGTCACCTCGACCCTGACCCCTACCCTGACCCTGACCTCCACCCTGACCTTGACTGTGACCGTCACTTCGACCCTGACCTTGACCCTGACCCTGACCTCCACCCTGACCTTGACCTTGACCCTGACCATCACCCTGACCTTGCCTGTGACCCTGACCTCCACCCTGACCTTGACCCTGACCCTGACCTTGACTGTGACCGTGACCCCGACCCTGACCTTGACCCTGACCCTGACCTCCACCCTGACCTTGACCCCGACCCTGACCTCCACCCTGACCTTGACCCTGACCTCCACCCTGACCCTGACCCTGACCCTGACCTCCACCCTGACCTTGACCCTGACCGTGACCCGGACCCTGACCTCCACCCTGACCTTGACTCCGACCCTGACCTCCAGCCTGACCTTGACCCTGACCCTGACCTCCACCCTGACCTTGACCTTGACCCTGACCCCGACCCTGACCTTGACCCTTACACTGACCTCCACCCTGACCTTGACCCTGACCCTCACCTCCACCCTGACCTTGACCCTGACCCTGACCTCCACCCTGAACTTGACTATGACCCTGAACTCCACGCTGACCTTGACCTTGACCCTGACCTCCACCCTGAACTTAACTATGACCCTAACCTCCACCCTGACCTTGACCATGACCCTGACCTCGTCCCTGACCTCCAACCTGACCCTGACCTCGACCCTGACCCTGACCTCCACCCTGACCTGGACCCTGACCCTGACCTCCACCCTGACCTTGACCTTGATCCTGACCTTCACCCTGACCTTGACTATGACCCTGACCTCCACCCTGACCTTGACCCTGTCCCTGACCTCCACCCTAACCTTGACTGTGACCGTGACCTCCACCCTGACCTTGACCCTGACCCTGACCTCCACCCTGACCTTGACCCTGACCCTGGACTCCACCCTGACGTTGACCCGTACCCTGACCTCGTCCCTGACCTCCACCCTGACCCTGACCTTCACCCTGACCTTGACCCTGACTCTGACCTCTACCCTGACCTTGACCTCCACCCTGACCTCCACCCTGACCTTGACTGTGACCGTGACCTCCACCCTGACCTTGACCCTGACCCTGACCTCGTCCCTGACCTCCACCCTGATCCTGACCCTGACCCTGACCTCCGCCCTGACCTTGACCCTGACCTTGACCCGGACCCTGACCTCCACCCTGACCTTGACTCTGACCCTGACCTCCAGCCTGACCTTGACCCTGACCCCGACCTCCACCCTGACCTTGACCTTGACCCTGACCCTGACCCTGACCTTGACCCTTACACTGACCTCCACCCTGACCTTGACCCGGACCCTGACCTCCACTCTGACCTCGAACCTGACCCTGACCTCCACCCTGACCTTGACCTTGACCCTGACCTTCAGCCTGACCTTGACTTCGACCCTGACCTCCACCCTGACCTTGACCCTGACCCTGACCTTGACCCTGACCTCCACCCTGACCCTGACCCTGACCTCCACCCTGACCTTGACCCTGACCTTGACCCGGACCCTGACCTCCACCCTGACCTTGACTCTGACCCTGACCTCCAGCCTGACCTTGACCTTGACCCTGACCTCCACCCTGAACTTGACTATGACCCTGACCTTCACCCTGACCTTGACACTGACCCTGACCTGCACCCTGACCTTGACCTTGACCCTGACCTCCACCCTGACCTTCACCCTGACCCGGACCTTCACCCTGACCTTGACTGTGACCCTGACCTCCACCCTGAACTTGAACTTGACCCTGACCTCCACCCTGACCTTGACCCTGACCCTGACCTCCAAACTGACCTTGACTGTGACCCTGACCTCTACCCTGACCTTGACCCTGACCTTGACCCCGACCCTGACCTCCACCCTAAACTTGACCCTGACCCTGACCTCCACCCTGACCTTGACTGTGACCGTGACCTCCACCCTGACCTTGACCCTGACCCTGACCTCGTCCCTGACCTCCACCCTGACCCTGACCTCCACCCTGACCTTGACCCCGAACCTGACCTCCACCCTGACCTTGACTGTGACCGTCACCTCGACCCTGACCTTGACTGTGACCGTCACCTCGACCCTGACCCCTACCCTGACCCTGACCTCCACCCTGACCTTGACTGTGACCGTCACCTCGACCCTGACCTTGACCCTGACCCTGACCTCCACCCTGACCTTGACCTTGACCCTGACCATCACCCTGACCCTGACTGTGACCCTGACCTCCACCCTGACCTTGACCCTGACCCTGACCTTGACTGTGACCGTGACTTCGACCCTGACCTTGACCCTGACCCTGACCCCCACCCTGACCTTGACCCCGACCCTGACCTCCACCCTGACCTTGACCCTGACCCTGACCTTGACCCTGACCTCCACCCTGATCCTGACCCTGACCCTGACCTCCGCCCTGACCTTGACCCTGACCTTGACCCGGACCCTGACCTCCACCCTGACCTTGACTCTGACCCTGACCTCCAGCCTGACCTTGACCCTGACCCCGACCTCCACCCTGACCTTGACCTTGACCCTGACCCCGACCCTGACCTTGACCCTTACACTGACCTCCACCCTGACCTTGACCCGGACCCTGACCTCCACTCTGACCTCGAACCTGACCCTGACCTCCACCCTGACCTTGACCTTGACCCTGACCTTCAGCCTGACCTTGACTTCGACCCTGACCTCCACCCTGACCTTGACCCTGACCCTGACCTTCACCCTGACCTTGACACTGACCCTGACCGGCACCCTGACCTTGACCTTGACCCTGACCTCCACCCTGACCTTGACCCTGACCCTGACCTCCAAACTGACCTTGACTGTGACCCTGACCTCTACCCTGACCTTGACCCTGACCTTGACCCCGACCCTGACCTCCACCCTAAACTTGACCCTGACCCTGACCTCCACCCTGACCTTGACTGTGACCGTGACCTCGACCCTGACCTTGACCCTGACCCTGACCTCGTCCCTGACCTCCACCCTGACCCTGACCTCCACCCTGACCTTGACCATGACCCTGACCTCCATCCTGACCTTAACCCTGACCCTGACCTCCACCCTGACCTTGACCCTGACCCTGACCTCAACCCTGACCTCCACCCTGACCTTGACCAAGACCCTGACCTCCACCCTGACCTTGACCCTGACCCTGACCTCCTTCCTGACCTTGACTCTGACCCTGACCTTGACCCTGACCTTGACCCCGACCCTGACCTCCACCCTGACCTTGACCCTGACCCTGACCTCCAAACTGACCTTGACTCTGACCCTGACCTCCAGCCTGACCTTGACCCTGACCCTGACCTCCACCCTGACCTTGACCTTGACCCTGACCTCCAACCTGAACTTGACTATGACCCTGACCTTCACCCTGACCTTGACACTGACCCTGACCTGCACCCTGACCTTGACCTTGACCCTGACCCCGACCCTGACCTTGACCCTTACACTGACCTCCACCCTGACCTTGACCCTGACCCTCACCTCCACCCTGACCTTCACCCTGACCCTGACCTCCACCCTGAACTTGACTATGACCCTGACCTCCACGCTGACCTTGACCTCGACCCCGACCTCCACCCTGAACTTGACTATGACCCTGACCTCCACCCTGATCTTGACCCTAACCCTGACCTCCACCCTGACATCCACCCTGACCTTGACCCCGACCCTGACCTCCACCCTGACCTTGACCCGGACCCTGACCTCCACCCTGACCTTGACTCTGACCCTGACTTCCAGCCTGACCTTGACCCTGACCCTGACCTCCACCCTGACCTTGACCTTGACCCTGACCTCCACCCTGAACTTGACTATGACCCTGACCTTCACCCTGACCTTGACACTGACCCTGACCTGCACCCTGACCTTGACCTTGACCCTGACCTCCACCCTGACCTTCACCCTGGCCCGGACCTTCACCCTGACCTTGACTGTGACCCTGACCTCCACCCTGAACTTGAACTTGACCCTGACCTCCACCCTGACCTTGACCCTGACCCTGACCTCCAAACTGACCTTGACTGTGACCCTGACCTTTACCCTGAACTTGACCCTGACCTTGACCCCGACCCTGACCTCCACCCTAAACTTGACCCTGACCCTGACCTCCACCCTGACCTTGAGCCTGACCCTGACTTCAACCCTGACCTCCACCCTGACCTTCACCAAGACCCTGACCTCCACCCTGACCTTGACCTTGACCCTGACCTCCACCCTGGACTTGACTATGACCCTGACCTCCACCCTAGACTTGACCCTGACCCTGACGTCCACCCTGACCTTGACTGTGACCGTGACCTCCACCCTGACCTTGACCCTGACCCTGACCTCGTCCCTGA
This sequence comes from Tenthredo distinguenda, assembly GCA_947538915.1. Lineage (NCBI taxonomy): Eukaryota > Metazoa > Arthropoda > Insecta > Hymenoptera > Tenthredinidae > Tenthredo > Tenthredo distinguenda. The sequence continues at coordinate 8,887,279 of OX384538.1, forward strand.
CCTCCACCCTGACCCGGACCTTCACCCTGACCTTGACCATGACCCTGACCTCCATCCTGACCTTGGCCCTGACCCTGACCTCCACCCTGACCTTGACCCTGACCTTGACCCCGACCCTGACCTCCACCCTAAACTTGACCCTGACCCTGACCTCCACCCTGACCTTGACTGTGACCGTGACCTCCACCCTGACCTTGACCCTGACCCTGACCTCGTCCCTGACCTCCACCCTGACCCTGACCGCCACCCTGACCTTGACCACGACCCTGACTTCCATCCTGACCTTAACCCTGACCCTGACCTCCACCCTGACCTTGACCCTGACCCTGACCTCAACCCTGACCTCCACCCTGACCTTGACCCAGACCTTGAGCTCCACCCTGACCTTCACCCTGACCTTGACCCTGACCCTGACCTCCACCCTGACCTTGACTGTGACCGTGACCTCCACCCTGACCTTCACCCTGACCTTGACCTTGACCCTGACCTCCACCCTGACCTTGACCCTGACCCTGACCTCCACCCTGACCTTGACCCTGACCCTGACCTTGACCCTGACCCTGACCTCCACCTGACCTTATCTGTGACCGTTACCTCCACCCTGACCTTGACCCAGGCCTTGACCTCCACCCTGACCTCCACCCTGACCTTGACCCTGACCCTGACCTCTACCCCGACCTTAACTGTGACCGTGACCTCCACCCTGACCCTGACCCTGACCCTGACTTCCACCCTGACCTTGACCTTCACCCTGACCTTGATTCAGACCCTGACCTCCATTCTGACCTTGACCCCGACCCTGACCTCCACCCTGACCTTGACCTTGATCCTGACCTCCACCCTGACCTTGACTATGACCCTGACCTCCACCCTGACCTTGACCCTGTCCCTGACCCCCACCCTAACCTTGACTGTGACCGTGACCTCCACCCTGACCTTGACCCTGACCCTGACCTTGACCCTGACCTTGACCCTGACCCTGGACTCCACCCTGACTTTGACCCGTACCCTGACCTCGTCCCTGACCTCCACCCTGACCCTGACCTCCACCCTGACCTTGACCCCGACTCTGACCTCTACCCTGACCTTGACCTCCACCCTGACCTCCACTCTGACCTTGACTGTGACCCTGACTTCTACCCTGACCTTGACCTCCACCCTGACCTCCACCCTGACCTTGACCCCGAACCTGACCTCCACCCTGACCTTGACTATGACCGTCACCTCGACCCTGACCTTGACTGTGACCGTCACCTCGACCCTGACCCCTACCCTGACCCTGACCTCCACCCTGACCTTGACTGTGACCGTCACTTCGACCCTGACCTTGACCCTGACCCTGACCTCCACCCTGACCTTGACCTTGACCCTGACCATCACCCTGACCTTGCCTGTGACCCTGACCTCCACCCTGACCTTGACCCTGACCCTGACCTTGACTGTGACCGTGACCCCGACCCTGACCTTGACCCTGACCCTGACCTCCACCCTGACCTTGACCCCGACCCTGACCTCCACCCTGACCTTGACCCTGACCTCCACCCTGACCCTGACCCTGACCCTGACCTCCACCCTGACCTTGACCCTGACCGTGACCCGGACCCTGACCTCCACCCTGACCTTGACTCCGACCCTGACCTCCAGCCTGACCTTGACCCTGACCCTGACCTCCACCCTGACCTTGACCTTGACCCTGACCCCGACCCTGACCTTGACCCTTACACTGACCTCCACCCTGACCTTGACCCTGACCCTCACCTCCACCCTGACCTTGACCCTTACACTGACCTCCACCCTGACCTTGACCCTGACCCTCACCTCCACCCTGACCTTCACCCTGACCCTGACCTCCACCCTGACCTTGACCCTGGACCTCACCTCCACCCTGACCTTGACCCTTACACTGACCTCCACCCTGACCTTGACCCTGACCCTCACCTCCACCCTGACCTTCACCCTGACCCTGACCTCCACCCTGACCTTCACCCTGACCCGGACCTTCACCCTGACCCAGGCCTTCACCCTGACCTTGACTGTGACCCTGACCTCCACCCTGACCTTGACCCTGACCCTGACCTTGACCCTGACCTCCACCCTGACCCTGACCCTGACCTCCACCCTGACCTTGACCCTGACCTTGACCCGGACCCTGACCTCCACCCTGACCTTGACTCTGACCCTGACTTCCAGCCTGACCTTGACCCTGACCCTGACCTCCACCCTGACCTTGACCCTGACCCTGACCTCCATCCTGATCTTGACTGTGACCGTGACCTCCACCCTGACCTTGACCATGACCCTGACCTCGTCCCTGACCTTCACCCTGACCCTGACCTCCACCCTGACCTCGACCCTGACCCTGACCTCCACCCTGACCTTGACCCCGACCCTGACCTCCACCCTGACCTTGACCCTGACCCTGACCCCAACCCTGACCTCCACCCTGACCTTGACTCTGACTCTGACCTCCACCCTGACCTTGACCCTGACCCTGACCTCCACCCTGACCTTGACCCTGACCCTGACCTCCACCCTGACCTTGACCCCGAACCTGACCTCCACCCTGACCTTGACTGTGACCGTCACCTCGACCCTGACCTTGACTGTGACCCTGACCTCCACCCTGACCTTGACCCTGACCCTGACCTTGACTGTGACCGTGACCCCGACCCTGACCTTGACCCTGACCTTGACCTCTACCCTGACCTTGACCCCGACCCTGACCTCCACCCTGACCTTGACCCTGACCCTGACCTTGACCCTGACCTCCACCCTGACCCTGACCCTGACCCTGACCTCCACCCTGACCTTGACCCTGACCTTGACCCGGACCCTGACCTCCACCCTGACCTTCACCCTGACCCTGACCTCCACCCTGACCTTGACCCTGACCCTGACCTCCTCTCTGACCTCCACCCTGACCTTGACTGTGACCCTGACCTCCACCCTGACCTTGACCCTGACCCTGACCTCCACCCTGACCTTGACCCTGACCCTGACCCCAACCCTGACCTCCACCCTGACCTTGACTCTGACTCTGACCTCCACCCTGACCTTGACCCTGACCCTGACCTCCACCCTGACCTTGACCCTGACCCTGACCTCCACCCTGACCTTGACCCCGACCCTGACCTCTACCCTGACCTTGACCATAACCCTGACATCCATCCTGACCTTGACCCTGACCCTGACCTCCACCCTGAACTTGACCCTGACCCTGACCTCCTTCCTGACCTTGACTCTGACCCTGACCTTGACCCTGACCTTGACCCTTACCCTGACCTTGACCCTGACCTTGACCCTGACCCTGACCTCCACCTGACCTTATCTGTGACCGTTACCTCCACCCTGACCTTGACCCAGGCCTTGACCTCCACCCTGACCTCCACCCTGACCTTGACCCTGACCCTGACCTCTACCCCGACCTTAACTGTGACCGTGACCTCCACCCTGACCCTGACCCTGACCCTGACTTCCACCCTGACCTTGACCCTGACCTTGACCTTCACCCTGACCTTGATTCAGACCCTGACCTCCACCCTGACCTTGACCCCGACTCTGACCTCCACCCTGACATTGACCTTGATCCTGACCTCCACCCTGACCTTGACTATGACCCTGACCTCCACCCTGACCTTGACCCTGTCCCTGACCTCCACCCTAACCTCGACTGTTACCGTGACCTCCACCCTGACCTTGACCCTGACCCTGACCTCCTCCCTGACCTGGACCCTGACCCTGACCTCCACCCTGACCTTGACCCTGACCCTGACCACAACCCTGACCTCCACCCTGACGTTGACTCTGACCCTGACCTGGACCCTGACCTTGACCCTGACCCTGACCTTGACCCTGACCCTGACCTCCACCCTGACCTTGACCCCGACCCTGACCTCTACCCTGACCTTGACCATAACCCTGACCTCCATCCTGACCTTGACCCTGACCCTGACCTCCACCCTGACCTTGACCCTGACCCTGACCTCCTTCCTGACCTTGACTCTGACCCTGACCTTGACCCTGACCTTGACCCTGACCCTGACCTTCACCTGACCTTATCAGTGACCGTTACCTCCACCCTGACCTTGACCCAGGCCTTGACCTCCACCCTGACCTCCACCCTGACCTTGACCCTGACCCTGACCTCTACCTCGACCTTAACTGTGACCGTGACCTCCACCCTGACCCTGACCCTGACCCTGACTTCCACCCTGACATTGACCCTGACCTTGACCTTCACCCTGACCTTGATTCAGACCCTGACCTCCACCCTGACCTTGACCCCGACCCTGACCTCCACCCTGACCTTGACCTTGATCCTGACCTCCACCCTGACCTTGACTATGACCCTGACCTCCACCCTGACCTTGACCCTGTCCCTGACCTCCACCCTAACCTTGACTGTGACCGTGACCTCCACCCCGACCTTGACCCTGACCCTGACCTTGACCCTGACCTTGACCCTGACCCTGGACTCCACCCTGACTTTGACCCGTACCCTGACCTCGTCCCTGACCTCCACCCTAACCCTGACCTCCACCCTGACCTCGACCCTGACTCTGACCTCTACCCTGACCTTAAACTCCACCCTGACCTCCACCCTGACCTTGACTGTGACCTCGACTTCTACCCTGACCTTGACCTCCACCCTGACCTCCACCCTGACCTTGACCCTGAACCTGACCTCCACCCTGACCTTGACTGTGACCGTCACCTCGACCCTGACCTTGACTGTGACCCTGACCTCCACCCTGACCTTGACCCTGACCCTGACCTTGACTGTGACCGTGACCCCGACCCTGACCTTGACCCTGACCTTGACCTCCACCCTGACCTTGACCCCGACCCTGACCTCCACCCTGACCTTGACCCTGACCCTGACCTTGACCCTGACCTCCACCCTGACCCTGACCCTGACCCTGACCTCCACCCTGACCTTGACCCTGACCTTGACCCGGACCTGACCTCCACCCTGACCTTCACCCTGACCCTGACCTCCACCCTGACCTTGACCCTGACCCTGACCTCCTCTCTGACCTCCACCCTGACCTTGACTGTGACCCTGACCTCCACCCTGACCTTGACCCTGACCCTGACCTCCACCCTGACCTTGACCCTGACCCTGACCTCCACTCTGACCTTGACCCTGACCCTGACCCCTACCCTGACCTCCACCCTGACCATGACTCTGACCCTGACCTCCACCCTGACCTTGACCCTGACCCTGACCTCCATCCTGATCTTGACTGTGACCGTGACCTCCACCCTGACCTTGACCATGACCCTGACCTCGTCCCTGACCTTCACCCTGACCCTGACCTCCACCCTGACCTCGACCCTGACCCTGACCTCCACCCTGACCTTGACCCCGACCCTGACCTCCACCCTGACCTTGACCCTGACCCTGACCCCAACCCTGACCTCCACCCTGACCTTGACTCTGACTCTGACCTCCACCCTGACCTTGACCCTGACCCTGACCTCCACCCTGACCTTGACCCTGACCCTGACCTCCACCCTGACCTTGACCCCGAACCTGACCTCCACCCTGACCTTGACTGTGACCGTCACCTCGACCCTGACCTTGACTGTGACCCTGACCTCCACCCTGACCTTGACCCTGACCCTGACCTTGACTGTGACCGTGACCCCGACCCTGACCTTGACCCTGACCTTGACCTCTACCCTGACCTTGACCCCGACCCTGACCTCCACCCTGACCTTGACCCTGACCCTGACCTTGACCCTGACCTCCACCCTGACCCTGACCCTGACCCTGACCTCCACCCTGACCTTGACCCTGACCTTGACCCGGACCCTGACCTCCACCCTGACCTTCACCCTGACCCTGACCTCCACCCTGACCTTGACCCTGACCCTGACCTCCTCTCTGACCTCCACCCTGACCTTGACTGTGACCCTGACCTCCACCCTGACCTTGACCCTGACCCTGACCTCCACCCTGACCTTGACCCTGACCCTGACCCCAACCCTGACCTCCACCCTGACCTTGACTCTGACTCTGACCTCCACCCTGACCTTGACCCTGACCCTGACCTCCACCCTGACCTTGACCCTGACCCTGACCTCCACCCTGACCTTGACCCCGACCCTGACCTCTACCCTGACCTTGACCATAACCCTGACATCCATCCTGACCTTGACCCTGACCCTGACCTCCACCCTGAACTTGACCCTGACCCTGACCTCCTTCCTGACCTTGACTCTGACCCTGACCTTGACCCTGACCTTGACCCTGACCCTGACCTTGACCCTGACCTTGACCCTGACCCTGACCTCCACCTGACCTTATCTGTGACCGTTACCTCCACCCTGACCTTGACCCAGGCCTTGACCTCCACCCTGACCTCCACCCTGACCTTGACCCTGACCCTGACCTCTACCCCGACCTTAACTGTGACCGTGACCTCCACCCTGACCCTGACCCTGACCCTGACTTCCACCCTGACCTTGACCCTGACCTTGACCTTCACCCTGACCTTGATTCAGACCCTGACCTCCACCCTGACCTTGACCCCGACTCTGACCTCCACCCTGACATTGACCTTGATCCTGACCTCCACCCTGACCTTGACTATGACCCTGACCTCCACCCTGACCTTGACCCTGTCCCTGACCTCCACCCTAACCTCGACTGTTACCGTGACCTCCACCCTGACCTTGACCCTGACCCTGACCTTGACCCTGACCTTGACCCTGACCCTGGACTCCACCCTGACTTTGACCCGTACCCTGACCTCCACCCTGACCCTGACCGCCACCCTGACCTTGACCCTGACTCTGACCTCTACCCTGACCTTGACCTCCACCCTGACCTCCACCCTGACCTTGACTGTGACCCTGACTTCTACCCTGACCTTGACCTCCACCCTGACCTCCACCCTGACCTTGACCCCGAACCTGACCTCCACCCTGACCTTGACTGTGACCGTCACCTCGACCCTGACCTTGACTGTGACCATCACCTCGACCCTGACCCCTACCCTGACCCTGACCTCCACCCTGACCTTGACTGTGACCGTCACCTCGACCCTGACCTTGACCCTGACCCTGACCTCCACCCTGACCTTGACCTTGACCCTGACCATCACCCTGACCTTGACTGTGACCCTGACCTCCACCCTGACCTTGACCCTGACCCTGACCTTGACTGTGACCGTGACCCCGACCCTGACCTTGACCCTGACCCTGACCTCCACCCTGACCTTGACCCCGACCCTGACCTTCACCCTGACCTTGACCCTGACCTCCACCCTGACCCTGACCCTGACCCTGACCTCCACCCTGACCTTGACCCTGACCTTGACCCGGACCCTGACCTCCACCCTGACCTTGACTCTGACCCTGACCTCCAGCCTGACCTTGACCCTGACCCTGACCTCCACCCTGACCTTGACCTTGACCCTGACCCCGACCCTGACCTTGACCCTTACACTGACCTCCACCCTGACCTTGACCCTGACCCTCACCTCCACCCTGACCTTGACCCTTACACTGACCTCCACCCTGACCTTGACCCTGACCCTCACCTCCACCCTGACCTTCACCCTGACCCTGACCTCTACCCTGAACTTGACTATGACCCTGACCTCCACGCTGACCTTGACCTCGACGCCGACCTCCACCCTGAACTTGACTATGACCCTGACCTCCACCCTGATCTTGACCCTAACCCTGACCTCCACCCTGACATCCACCCTGTCCTTGACCCCGACCCTGACCTCCACCCTGACCTTGACCCGGACCCTGACCTCCACTCTGACCTCGAACCTGACCCTGACCTCCACCCTGACCTTGACCTTGACCCTGACCTTCAGCCTGACCTTGACTTTGACCCTGACCTCCACCCTGACCTTGACCCTGACCCTGACCTTCACCCTGACCTTGACACTGACCCTGACCTGCACCCTGACCTTGACCTTGACCCCGACCTCCACCCTGACCTTTACCCTGACCCGGACCTTCACCCTGACCTTGACTGTGACCCTGACCTCCACCCTGAACTTGAACTTGACCCTGACCTCCACCCTGACCTTGACCCTGACCCTGACCTCCACCCTGACCTTGACCCTGACCCTGACCTCCACTCTGACCTTGACCCTGACCCTGACCCCTACCCTGACCTCCACCCTGACCATGACTCTGACCCTGACCTCCACCCTGACCTTGACCCTGACCCTGACCTCCATCCTGATCTTGACTGTGACTGTGACCTCCACCCTGACCTTGACCATGACCCTGACCTCGTCCCTGACCTTCACCCTGACCCTGACCTCCACCCTGACCTTGACCCTGACCCTGACCTCCACCCTGACCTTGACCCTGACCCTGACCTCCACCCTGACCTTGACCCTGACCCTGACCCCAACCCTGACCTCCACCCTGACCTTGACTCTGACCCTGGACTCCACCCTGACTTTGACCCGTACCCTGACCTCGTCCCTGACCTCCACCCTGACCCTGACCTCCACCCCGACCTTGACCCTGACTCTGACCTCTACCCTGACCTTGACCTCCACCCTGACCTTGACCCTGACCCTGACCTCCACCCTGACCTTGACCCTGACCCTGACCTCCACCCTGACCTTGACCCTGACCCTGACCACAACCCTGACCTCCACCCTGACGTTGACTCTGACCCTGACCTGGACCCTGACCTTGACCCTGACCCTGACCTCCACCCTGACCTTGACCCTGACCCTGACCTCCACCCTGACCTTGACCCCGACCCTGACCTCTACCCTGACCTTGACCATAACCCTGACCTCCATCCTGACCTTGACCCTGACCCTGACCTCCACCCTGACCTTGACCCTGACCCTGACCTCCTTCCTGACCTTGACTCTGACCCTGACCTTGACCCTGACCTTGACCCTGACCCTGACCTTCACCTGACCTTATCTGTGACCGTTACCTCCACCCTGACCTTGACCCAGGCCTTGACCTCCACCCTGACCTCCACCCTGACCTTGACCCTGACCCTGACCTCTACCTCGACCTTAACTGTGACCGTGACCTCCACCCTGACCCTGACCCTGACCCTGACTTCCACCCTGACATTGACCCTGACCTTGACCTTCACCCTGACCTTGATTCAGACCCTGACCTCCACCCTGACCTTGACCCCGACCCTGACCTCCACCCTGACCTTGACCTTGATCCTGACCTCCACCCTGACCTTGACTATGACCCTGACCTCCACCCTGACCTTGACCCTGTCCCTGACCTCCACCCTAACCTTGACTGTGACCGTGACCTCCACCCCGACCTTGACCCTGACCCTGACCTTGACCCTGACCTTGACCCTGACCCTGGACTCCACCCTGACTTTGACCCGTACCCTGACCTCGTCCCTGACCTCCACCCTAACCCTGACCGCCACCCTGACCTCGACCCTGACTCTGACCTCTACCCTGACCTTAAACTCCACCCTGACCTCCACCCTGACCTTGACTGTGACCTCGACTTCTACCCTGACCTTGACCTCCACCCTGACCTCCACCCTGACCTTGACCCCGAACCTGACCTCCACCCTGACCTTGACTGTGACCGTCACCTCGACCCTGACCTTGACTGTGACCCTGACCTCCACCCTGACCTTGACCCTGACCCTGACCTTGACTGTGACCGTGACCCCGACCCTGACCTTGACCCTGACCTTGACCTCTACCCTGACCTTGACCCCGACCCTGACCTCCACCCTGACCTTGACCCTGACCCTGACCTTGACCCTGACCTCCACCCTGACCCTGACCCTGACCCTGACCTCCACCCTGACCTTGACCCTGACCTTGACCCGGACCCTGACCTCCACCCTGACCTTCACCCTGACCCTGACCTCCACCCTGACCTTGACCCTGACCCTGACCTCCTCTCTGACCTCCACCCTGACCTTGACTGTGACCCTGACCTCCACCCTGACCTTGACCCTGACCCTGACCTCCTCTCTGACCTCCACCCTGACCTTGACTGTGACCCTGACCTCCACCCTGACCTTGACCCTGACCCTGACCTCCACCCTGACATTGACCTTGATCCTGACCTCCACCCTGACCTTGACTATGACCCTGACCTCCACCCTGACCTTGACCCTGTCCCTGACCTCCACCCTAACCTCGACTGTTACCGTGACCTCCACCCTGACCTTGACCCTGACCCTGACCTTGACCCTGACCTTGACCCTGACCCTGGACTCCACCCTGACTTTGACCCGTACCCTGACCTCCACCCTGACCCTGACCGCCACCCTGACCTTGACCCTGACTCTGACCTCTACCCTGACCTTGACCTCCACCCTGACCTCCACCCTGACCTTGACTGTGACCCTGACTTCTACCCTGACCTTGACCTCCACCCTGACCTCCACCCTGACCTTGACCCCGAACCTGACCTCCACCCTGACCTTGACTGTGACCGTCACCTCGACCCTGACCTTGACTGTGACCATCACCTCGACCCTGACCCCTACCCTGACCCTGACCTCCACCCTGACCTTGACTGTGACCGTCACCTCGACCCTGACCTTGACCCTGACCCTGACCTCCACCCTGACCTTGACCTTGACCCTGACCATCACCCTGACCTTGACTGTGACCCTGACCTCCACCCTGACCTTGACCCTGACCCTGACCTTGACTGTGACCGTGACCCCGACCCTGACCTTGACCCTGACCCTGACCTCCACCCTGACCTTGACCTTGACCCTGACCCCGACCCTGACCTTGACCCTTACACTGACCTCCACCCTGACCTTGACCCTGACCCTCACCTCCACCCTGACCTTGACCCTTACACTGACCTCCACCCTGACCTTGACCCTGACCCTCACCTCCACCCTGACCTTCACCCTGACCCTGACCTCTACCCTGAACTTGACTATGACCCTGACCTCCACGCTGACCTTGACCTCGACGCCGACCTCCACCCTGAACTTGACTATGACCCTGACCTCCACCCTGATCTTGACCCTAACCCTGACCTCCACCCTGACATCCACCCTGTCCTTGACCCCGACCCTGACCTCCACCCTGACCTTGACCCGGACCCTGACCTCCACTCTGACCTCGAACCTGACCCTGACCTCCACCCTGACCTTGACCTTGACCCTGACCTTCAGCCTGACCTTGACTTTGACCCTGACCTCCACCCTGACCTTGACCCTGACCCTGACCTTCACCCTGACCTTGACACTGACCCTGACCTGCACCCTGACCTTGACCTTGACCCCGACCTCCACCCTGACCTTTACCCTGACCCGGACCTTCACCCTGACCTTGACTGTGACCCTGACCTCCACCCTGAACTTGAACTTGACCCTGACCTCCACCCTGACCTTGACCCTGACCCTGACCTCCACCCTGACCTTGACCCTGACCCTGACCCCAACCCTGACCTCCACCCTGACCTTGACTCTGACCCTGGACTCCACCCTGACTTTGACCCGTACCCTGACCTCGTCCCTGACCTCCACCCTGACCCTGACCTCCACCCCGACCTTGACCCTGACTCTGACCTCTACCCTGACCTTGACCTCCACCCTGACCTTGACCCTGACCCTGACCTCCACCCTGACCTTGACCCTGACCCTGACCTCCACCCTGACCTTGACCCTGACCCTGACCACAACCCTGACCTCCACCCTGACCTTGACTCTGACCCTGACCTGGACCCTGACCTTGACCCTGACCCTGACCTCCACCCTGACCTTGACCCTGACCCTGACCTCCACCCTGACCTTGACCCCGACCCTGACCTCTACCCTGACCTTGACCATAACCCTGACCTCCATCCTGACCTTGACCCTGACCCTGACCTCCACCCTGACCTTGACCCTGACCCTGACCTCCTTCCTGACCTTGACTCTGACCCTGACCTTGACCCTGACCTTGACCCTGACCCTGACCTTCACCTGACCTTATCTGTGACCGTTACCTCCACCCTGACCTTGACCCAGGCCTTGACCTCCACTCTGACCTCCACCCTGACCTTGACCCTGACCCTGACCTCTACCTCGACCTTAACTGTGACCGTGACCTCCACCCTGACCCTGACCCTGACCCTGACTTCCACCCTAACATTGACCCTGACCTTGACCTTCACCCTGACCTTGATTCAGACCCTGACCTCCACCCTGACCTTGACCCCGACCCTGACCTCCACCCTGACCTTGACCTTGATCCTGACCTCCACCCTGACCTTGACTATGACCCTGACCTCCACCCTGACCTTGACCCTGTCCCTGACCTCCACCCTAACCTTGACTGTGACCGTGACCTCCACCCTGACCTTGACCCTGACCCTGACCTTGACCCTGACCTTGACCCTGACCCTGGACTCCACCCTGACTTTGACCCGTACCCTGACCTCGTCCCTGACCTCCACCCTAACCCTGACCTCCACCCTGACCTCGACCCTGACTCTGACCTCTACCCTGACCTTAAACTCCACCCTGACCTCCACCCTGACCTTGACTGTGACCTCGACTTCTACCCTGACCTTGACCTCCACCCTGACCTCCACCCTGACCTTGACCCCGAACCTGACCTCCACCCTGACCTTGACTGTGACCGTCACCTCGACCCTGACCTTGACTGTGACCGTCACCTCGACCCTGACCTTGACCCTGACCCTGACCTCCACCCTGACCTTGACCTTGACCCTGATCATCACCCTGACCTTGACTGTGACCCTGACCTCCACCCTGACCTTGACCCTGACCCTGACCTTGACTGTGACCGTGACCCCGACCCTGACCTTGACCCTGACCTTGACCTCCACCCTGACCTTGACCCCGACCCTGACCTCCACCCTGACCTTGACCCTGACCCTGACCTTGACCCTGACCTCCACCCTGACCCTGACCCTGACCCTGACCTCCACCCTGACCTTGACCCTGACCTTGACCCGGACCCTGACCTCCACCCTGACCTTGACCTTGACCCTGACCTTCAGCCTGACCTTGACTTTGACCCTGACCTTCACCCTGACCTTGACCCTGACCCTGACCTTCACCCTGACCTTGACCCTGACCCTGACCTCCACCCTGACCTTGACTCTGACCCTGACCTTGACCCTGACCCTGACCTTCACTCTGACCTTGAATCTGACCCTGACCTCCACCCTGACCTTGACTTTGACCCTGACCTCCACCCCCACCTTGACCTTGACCCTGACCTTGACCCGGACCCTGACCTCCACCCTGACCTTGACTCTGACCCTGACCTCCAGCCTGACCTTGACCCTGACCCTGACCTCCACCCTGACCTTGACCTTGACCCTGACCCCGACCCTGACCTTGACCCTTACACTGACCTCCACCCTGACCTTGACCCTGACCCTCACCTCCACCCTGACCTTCACCCTGACCCTGACCTCCACCCTGACCTTGACTCTGACTCTGACCTCCAGCCTGACCTTGACCCTGACCCTGACCTCCACCCTGACCTTGACCTTGACCCTGACCCCGACCCTGACCTTGACCCTTACACTGACCTCCACCCTGACCTTGACCCTGACCCTCACCTCCACCCTGACCTCCACCCTGACCTTGACCCTGACCCTGACCTTCACTCTGACCTTGAATCTGACCCTGACCTCCACCCTGACCTTGACTGTGACCCTGACCTCCACCCCCACCTTGACCCTGACCCTGACCTCCACCCTGACCTTGACCCTAACCCCGACCTCCACCCTGACATCCACCCAGACCTTGACCCTGACCCTGACCTCCACCCTGACCTTGACCCGGACCCTGACCTCCACTCTGACCTTGAACCTGACCCTGACCTCGTCCCTGACCTTGACCTTGACCCTGACCTTTAGCCTGACCTTGACTTTGACCCTGACCTCCACCCTGACTTTGACCCTGACCCTGACCTCCACCCTGACCTTGACACTGACCCTGACCTCCACCCTGACCTTGACCTTGACCCTGACCTTTATCCTGACCTTGACCCTGACCCTGACCTTCACCCCGACCATGACCCTGACCCTGACCTCCACCCTGACCTTGACTGTGACCGTCACCTCGACCCTGACCTTGACCCAGACCTTGATCTCCACCCTGACCTCCACCCTGACCTTGACCCTGACCCTGACCTCCACTCTGACCTTGACTGTGACCGTGACCTCCACCCTGACCTGCACCCTGACCTTGACCTTGACCCTGACCTCCACCCTGACCTTGACCCTGACCCTGACCTCCACCCTGACCTTGACCGTGACGCTGACCTCCACCCTGACCTCCACCCTGACCTTGACCCTGACCCTGACCTCCACCCTGACCTTGACCCTGACCCTGACCTCCACCCTGACCTTGACCCCGACCCTGACCTCTACCCTGACCTTGACCATAACCCTGACCTCCATCCTGACCTTGACCCTGACCCTGACCTCCACCCTGACCTTGACCCTGACCCTGACCTCCTTTCTGACCTTGACTCTGACCCTGACCTTGACCCTGACCTTGACCCTGACCCTGACCTCCACCTGACCTTATCTGTGACCGTTACCTCCACCCTGACCTTGACCCAGGCCTTGACCTCCACCCTGACCTCCACCCTGACCTTGACCCTGACCCTGACTCTACCCCGACCTTAACTGTGACCGTGACCTCCACCCTGACCCTGACCCTGACCCTGACTTCCACCCTGACCTTGACACTGACCTTGACCTTCACCCTGACCTTGATTCAGACCCTGACCTCCACCCTGACCTTGACCCCGACCCTGACCTCCACCCTGACCTTGACTATGACCCTGACCTCCACCCTGACCTTGACCCTGTCCCTGACCTCCACCCTAACCTTGACTGTGACCGTGAGCTCCACCCTGACCTTGACCCTGACCCTGACCTTGACCCGGACCTTGACCCTGACCCTGGACTCCACCCTGACTTTGACCCGTACCCTGACCTCGTCCCTGACCTCCACCCTGACCCTGACCTCCACCCTGACCTTGACTGTGACCGTCACCTCGACCCTGACCTTGACCCTGACACTGACCTCCACCCTGACCTTGACCTTGACCCTGATCATCACCCTGACCTTGACTGTGACCCTGACCTCCACCCTGACCTTGACCCTGACCCTGACCTTGACTGTGACCGTGACCCCGACCCTGACCTTGACCCTGACCCTGACCTCCACCCTGACCTTGACCCCGACCCTGACCTCCACCCTGACCTTGACCCTGACCCTGACCTTGACCCTGACCTCCACCCTGACCCTGACCCTGACCCTGACCTCCACCCTGACCTTGACTATGACCCTGACCTCCACCCTGACCTTGACCCTGTCCCTGACCTCCACCCTAACCTTGACTGTGACCGTGACCTCCACCCTGACCTTGACCCTGACCCTGACCTTGACCCTGACCTTGACCCTGACCCTGGACTCCACCCCGACTTTGACCCGTACCCTGACCTCGTCCCAGACCTCCATCCCGACCCTGACCTTCACCCTGACCTTGACCCTGACTCTGACCTCTACCCTGACCTTGACCTCCACCCTGACCTCCACCCTGACCTCCACCCTGACCTTGACTGTGACCCCGACTTCTACCCTGACCTTGACCTCCACCCTGACCTCCACCCTGACCTCGACTGTGACCGTCACCTCGACCCTGACCCCTACCCTGACCCTGACCTCCACCCTGACCTTGACTGTGACCGTCACCTCGACCCTGACCTTGACCCTGACCCTGACCTCCACCCTGACCTTGACGTTGACCCTGACCATCACCCTGACCTTGACTGTGACCCTGACCTCCACCCTGACCTTGACCCTGACCCTGACCTTGACTGTGACCGTGAACCCGACCCTGACCTTGACCCTGACCCTGACCTCCACCCTGACCTTGACCCCGACCCTGACCTCCACCCTGACCTTGACCCTTACCCTGACCTTGACCCTGACCTTCACCCTGACATCCACCCTGACCTTGACCCCGACCCTGACCTCCACCCTGACCTTGACCCGGACCCTGACCTCCACTCTGACCTCGAACCTGACCCTGACCTCCACCCTGACCTTGACCTTGACCCTGACCTTCAGCCTGACCTTGACTTCGACCCTGACCTCCACCCTGACCTTGACCCTGACCCTGACCTACACCCTGACCTTGACCCTGACCCTGACCACAACCCTGACCTCCACCCTGACCTTGACTCTGACCCTGACCTCCACCCTGACCTTGACCCTGACCCTGACCTCCACCCGGACCTTGACCCTGACCCTGACCTCCACCCTGACCTTGACCCCGACCCTGACCTCTACCCTGACCTTGACCATAACCCTGACCTCTATCCTGACCTTGACCCCGACCCTGACCTCCACCCTGACCTTGACCTTGATCCTGACCACCACCCTGACCTTGACTATGACCCTGACCTCCACCCTGACCTTGACCCTGACCTTGACCCTGACCCTGACCTTCACCTGACCTTATCTGTGACCGTTACCTGCACCCTGACCTTGACCCACGCCTTGACCTCCACCCAGACCTCCACCCTGACCTTGACCCTGACCCTGACCTCTACCCCGACCTTAACTGTGACCGTGACCTCCACCCTGACCCTGACCCTGACCCTGACTTCCACCCTGACCTTGACCCTGACCTTGACCTTCACCCTGACCTTGATTCAGACCCTGACCTCCACCCTGACCTTGACCCTGACCCTGACCTTGACCCTGACCTTGACCCTGACCCTGGACTCCACCCTGACTTTGACCCGTACCCTGACCTCGTCCCTGACCTCCACCCTGACCCTGACCTCCACCCTGACCTTGACCCTGACTCTGACCTCTACCCTGACCTTGACCTCCACCCTGACCTCCACCCTGACCTTGACTGTGACCCTGACTTCTACCCTGACCTTGACCTCCACCCTGACCTCCACCCTGACCTTGACCCCGAACCTGACCTCCACCCTGACCTTGACTGTGACCGTCACCTCGACCCTGACCTTGACTGTGACCGTCACCTCGATTCTGACCCCTACCCTGACCCTGACCTCCACCCTGACCTTGACTGTGACCGTCACCTCGACCCTGACCTTGACCCTGACCCTGACCTCCACCCTGACCTTGACCTTGACCCTGACCATCACCCTGACCTTGACTGTGACCCTGACCTCCACCCTGACCTTGACCCTGACCCTGACCTTGACTGTGACCGTGACCCCGACCCTGACCTTGACCCTGACCCTGACCTCCACCCTGACCTTGACCCCGACCCTGACCTCCACCCTGACCTTGACCCTGACCCTGACCTTGACCCTGACCTCCACCCTGACCCTGACCCTGACCCTGACCTCCACCCTGACCTTGACCCTGACCCTGACCTCCACCCTGACCTTGACCCCGACCCTGACCTCCACCCTGACCTTGACCCTGACCCTGACCTTGACCCTGACCTCCACCCTGACCCTGACCCTGACCTCCACCCTCACCTTGACTCTGACCCTGACCTCCAGCCTGACCTTGACCCTGACCCTGACCTCCACTCTGACCTTGACCTTGACCCTGACCCCGACCCTGACCTTGACCCTTACACTGACCTCCACCCTGACCTTGACCCTGACCCTCACCTCCACCCTGACCTTCACCCTGACCCTGACCTCCACCCTGAACTTGACTATGACCCTGACCTCCACGCTGACCTTGACCTCGACCCCGACCTCCACCCTGAACTTGACTATGACTTTGACCTCCACCCTGATCTTGACCCTAACCCTGACCTCCACCCTGACATCCACCCTGACCTTGACCCCGACCCTGACCTCCACCCTGACCTTGACCCGGACCCTGACCTCCACTCTGACCTCGAACCTGACCCTGACCTCCACCCTGACCTTGACCTTGACCCTGACCTTCAGCCTGACCTTGACTTTGACCCTGACCTCAGCCCTGACCTTGACCCTGACCCTGACCTTCACCCTGACCCTGACACTGACCCTGACCTGCACCCTGACCTTGACCCTGACCCTGACCTCCACCCTGACCTTGACCCGGACCCTGACCTCCACTCTGACCTTGAACCTGACCCTGACCTCGTCCCTGACCTTGACCTCGACCCTCACCTTTAGCCTGACCTCGACTTTGACCCTGACCTCCACCCTGACTTTGACCCTGACCCTGACCTCCACCCTGACCTTGACACTGACCCTGACCTCCACCCTGACCTTGACCTTGACCCTGACCTCCATCCTGACCTTGACCCTGACCCTGACCTTCACCCCGACCATGACCCTGACCCTGACCTCCACCCTGACCTTGACTGTGACCGTCACTTCGACCCTGACCTTGACCCAGACCTTGACCTCTACCCTGACCTCCACCCTGACCTTGACCCTGACCCTGACCTCCACCCTGACCTTGACTGTGACCGTGACCTCCACCCTGACCTCCACCCTGACCTTGACCTTGACCCTGACCTCCACCCTGACCTTGACCCTGACCCTGACCTCCACCCTGACCTTGACCGTGACGCTGACCTCCACCCTGACCTCCACCCTGACCTTGACTCTGACCCTGACCTCCACCCTGACCTTGACCTCGACCCTGACCTCTATCCGACCCTGACTCTGACCCTGACCTCCACCCTGACCTTGACCCTGACCCTGACCCCCACCCTGACCTTGACCTTGACCCTGACCCCCACCCTGACCTTGACCCTTACACTGACCTCCACCCTGACCTTGACCCTGACCCTGACCTCCACCCTGACCTTCACCCTGACCCTGACCTCCACCCTGACCTTGACCCTGACCCTGACCTCCTCTCTGACCTCCACTCTGACCTTGACTGTGACCCTGACCTCCACCCTGACCTTGACCCTGACCCTGACCCCCACCCTGACCTTGACCCTGACCCTGACCTCCACTCTGACCTTGACCCTGACCCTGACCCCTACCCTATCCTCCACCCTGACCATGACTCTGACCCTGACCTCCACCCTGACCTTGACCCCGATCCTGACCTCCATCCTGATCTTGACTGTGACCGTGACCTCCACCCTGACCTTGACCATGACCCTGACCTCGTCCCTGACCTTCACCCCGACCCTGACCTCCACCCTGACCTGGACCCTGAGCCTGACCTCCACCCTGACCTTGACCCTGACCCTGACCTCCACCCTGACCTTGACCCTGACCCTGACCCCAACCCTGACCTCCACCCTGACCTTGACTCTGACCCTGACCTCCACCCTGACCTTGACCCTGACCCTGACGTCCACCCTGACCTTGACCCTGACCCTGACCTCCTTCCTGACCTTGACTCTGACCCTTACCTTGACCCTGACCTTGACCCTGACCCTGACCTCCACCTGACCTTATCTGTGACCGTTACCTCCACCCTGACCTTGACCCAGGCCTTGACCTCCACCCTGACCTCAACCCTGACCTTGACCCTGACCCTGACCTCTACCCCGACCTTAACTGTGACCGTGACCTCCACCCTGACCCTGACTCTGACCCTGACTTCCACCCTGACCTTGACCCTGACCTTGACCTTCACCCTGACCTTGACCTTGATCCTGACCTCCACCCTGACCTTGACCCCGACCCTGACCTCCACCCTGACCTTGACCTTGATCCTGACCTCCACCCTGACCTTGACTATGTTCCTGACCTCCACCCTGACCTTGACCCTGTCCCTGACCTCCACCCTAACCTTGACTGTGACCGTGACCTCCACCCTGACCTTGACCCTGACCCTGACCTTGACCCTGACCTTGACCCTGACCCTGGACTACACCCTGACTTTGACCCGTACCCTGACCTCGTCCCTGACCTCCACCCTGACCCTGACCTCCACCCTGACCTTGACCCTAAATCTGACCTCTACCCTGACCTTGACCTCCACCCTGACCTCCACCCTGACCTTGACCCCGAACCTGACCTCCACCCTGACCTTGACTGTGACCGTCACCTCGACCCTGACCTTGACTGTGACCGTCACCTCGACCCTGACCCCTACCCTGACCCTGACCTCCACCCTGACCTTGACTGTGACCGTCACCTCGACCCTGACCTTGACCCTGACCCTGACCTCCACCCTGACCTTGACCTTGACCCTGACCATCACCCTGACCTTGACTGTGACCCTGACCTCCACCCTGACCTTGACCCTGACCCTAAACTTGACTGTGACCGTGACCCCGACCCTGACCTTGACCCTGACCCTGACCTCCACCCTGACCTTGACCCCGACCCTGACCTCCACCCTGACCTTGACCCTGACCCTGACCTTGACCCTGACCTCCACCCTGACCCTGACCCTGACCCTGACCTTCACCCTGACCTTGACCCTGACCTTGACCCGGACCCTGACCTCCACCCTGACCTTGACTCTGACCCTGACCTCCAGCCTGACCTTGACCCTGACCCTGACCTCCACCCTGACCTTGACCCTGACCCTGACCTCCTCTCTGACCTCCACCCTGACCTTGACTGTGACCCTGACCTTGACCCTGACCCTCACCTCCACCCTGACCTTCACCTCCACCCTGACCTTCACCCTGACCCTGACCTCCACCCTGAACTTGACTATGACCCTGACCTCCACGCTGACCTTGACCTCGACCCCGACCTCCACCCTGAACTTGACTATGACCCTGACCTCCACCCTGATCTTGACCCTAACCCTGACCTCCACCCTGACATCCACCCTGACCTTGACCCGGACCCTGACCTCCACTCTGACCTCGAACCTGACCCTGACCTCCACCCTGACCTTGACCATGACCCTGACCTTCAGCCTGACCTTGACTTTGACCCTGACCTTCACCCTGACCTTGACCCTGACCCTGACCTTCACCCTGACCTTGACACTGACCCTGACCTGCACCCTGACCTTGACCTTGACCCTGACCTCCACCCTGACCTTCACCCTGACCCGGACCTTCACCCTGACCCGGACCTTCACCCTGACCTTGACTGTGACCCTGACCTCCACCCTGAACTTGAACTTGACCCTGACCTCCACCCTGACCTTGACCCTGACCCTGACCTCCACCCTGACCTTGATCCTGACCCTGACCCCTACCCTGACCTCCACCCTGACCTTGACTCTGACCCTGACCTCCACCCTGACCTTGACTCTGACCCTGACCTCCACCACGACCTTGACCTTGACCCTGACCTTTAGCCTGACCTTGACTTTGACCCTGACCTCCACCCTGACTTTGACCCTGACCCTGACCTCCACCCTGACCTTGACACTGACCCTGACCTCCACCCTGACCTTGACTTCGACCCTGGACTCCACCCTGACTTTGACCCTGACCCTGACCTCCACCCTGACCTTGACCCTGACCCTGACCCCCACCCTGACCTTGACCTTGACCCCGACCCCCACCCTGACCTTGACCCTTACACTGACCTCTACCCTGACCTTGACCCTGACCCTGACCTCCACCCTGACCTTCACCCTGACCCTGACCTCCACCCTGACCTTGACTCTGACCCTGACCTCCTCTCTGACCTCCACCCTGACCTTGACTGTGACCCTGACCTCCACCCTGACCTTGACCCTGACCCTGACCTCCACCCTGACCTTGACCCTGACCCTGACCTCCACTCTGACCTTGACCCTGACCCTGACCCCTACCCTGACCTCCACCCTGACCATGACTCTGACCCTGACCTCCACCCTGACCTTGACCCTGACCCTGACCTCCATCCTGATCTTGACTGTGACCGTGACCTCCACCCTGACCTTGACTGTGACCCCGACTTCTACCCTGACCTTGACCTCCACCCTGACCTCCACCCTGACCTCGACTGTGACCGTCACCTCGACCCTGACCTTGACTGTGACCGTCACCTCGACCCTGACCCCTACCCTGACCCTGACCTCCACCCTGACCTTGACTGTGACCGTCACCTCGACCCTGACCTTGACCCTGACCCTGACCTCCACCCTGACCTTGACGTTGACCCTGACCATCACCCTGACCTTGACTGTGACCCTGACCTCCACCCTGACCTTGACCCTGACCCTGACCTTGACTGTGACCGTGACCCCGACCCTGACCTTGACCCTGACCCTGACCTCCACCCTGACCTTGACCTCGTCCCTGACCTCCACCCTGACCCTGACCTCCACCCTGACCTTGACCCTGACTCTGACCTCTACCCTGACCTTGACCTCCACCCTGACCTCCACCCTGACCTTGACTGTGACCCCGACTTCTACCCTGACCTTGACCTCCACCCTGACCTCCACCCTGACCTTGACCCCGAACCTGACCTCCACCCTGACCTTGACTTTGACCGTCACCTCGACCCTGACCTTGACTGTGACCGTCACCTCGACCCTGACCGCTACCCTCACCCTGACCTCCACCCTGACCTTGACTGTGACCGTCACCTCGACCCTGACCTTGACCCTGACCCTGACCTCCACCCTGACCTTGACCTTGACCCTGACCATCACCCTGACCTTGACTGTGACCCTGACCTCCACCCTGACCTTGACCCTGACCCTGACCTTGACTGTGACCGTGACCCCGACCCTGACCTTGACCCTGACCCTGACCTCCACCCTGACCTTGACCCCGACCCTGACCTCCACCCTGACCTTGACCCTGACCCTGACCTTGACCCTGACCTCCACCCTGACCCTGACCCTGACCCTGACCTCCACCCTGACCTTGACCCTGACCTTGACCCGGACCCTGACCTCCACCCTGACCTTGACTCTGACCCTGACCTCCAGCCTGACCTTGACCCTGACCCTGACCTCCACCCTGACCTTGACCTTGACCCTGACCCCGACCCTGACCTTGACTCTTACACTGACCTCCACCCTGACCTTGACCCTGACCCTCACCTCCACCCTGACCTTCACCCTGACCCTGACCTCCACCCTGAACTTGACTATGACCCTGACCTCCACGCTGACCTTGACCTCGACCCCGACCTCCACCCTGAACTTGACTATGACCCTGACCTCCACCCTGATCTTGACCCTAACCCTGACCTCCACCCTGACATCCACCCTGACCTTGACCCCGACCCTGACCTCCACCCTGACCTTGACCCGGACCCTGACCTCCACTCTGACCTCGAACCTGACCCTGACCTCCACCCTGACCTTGACCTTGACCCTGACCTTCAGCCTGACCTTGACTTTGACCCTGACCTCAGCCCTGACCTTGACGCTGACCCTGACCTTCACCCTGACCCTGACACTGACCCTGACCTGCACCCTGACCTTGACCTCGACCCTGACCTCCACCCTGACCTTCACCCTGACCCGGACCTCCACCCTGACCCGGACCTTCACCCTGACCTTGACTGTGACCCTGACCTCCACCCTGAACTTGAACTTGACCCTGACCTCCACCCTGACCTTGACCCTGACCCTGACCTCCACCCTGACCTTGACCCTGACCCTGACCCCTACCCTGACCTCCACCCTGACCTTGACTCTGACCCTGACCTCGACCCTGACCTTGACTCTGACCCTGACCTCCACCACGACCTTGACTGTGACCCTGACCTCCACCCTGACCTTGACCCTGACCCTGACCTTCACTCTGACCTTGAATCTGACCCTGACCTCCACCCTGACCTTGACTGTGACCCTGACCTCCACACCTACCTTGACCCTGACCCTGACCTCCACCCTGACCTTGACCCTAACCCCGACCTCCACCCTGACATCCACCCAGACCTTGACCCTGACCCTGACCTCCACCCTGACCTTGACCCGGACCCTGACCTCCACTCTGACCTTGAACCTGACCCTGACCTCGTCCCTGACCTTGACCTTGACCCTCACCTTTAGCCTGACCTCGACTTTGACCCTGACCTCCACCCTGACTTTGACCCTGACCCTGACCTCCACCCTGACCTTGACAGTGACCCTGACCTCCACCCTGACCTTGACCTTGACCCTGACCTCCATCCTGACCTTGACCCTGACCCTGACCTTCACCCCGACCATGACCCTGACCCTGACCTCCACCCTGACCTTGACTGTGACCGTCACCTTGACCCTGACCTTGACCCAGACCTTGACCTCTACCCTGACCTCCACCCTGACCTTGACCCTGACCCTGACCTCCACCCTGACCTTGACTGTGACCGTGACCTCCACCCTGACCTCCACCCTGACCTTGACCTTGACCCTGACCTTCACCCTGACCTTGACCCTGACCCTGACCTCCACCCTGACCTTGACCGTGACGCTGACCTCCACCCTGACCTCCACCCTGACCTTCACCCTGACCCTGACCTCCACCCTGACCTTGACCCTGACCCTGACCTCCTCTCTGACCTCCACCCTGACCTTGACTGTGACCCTGACCTCCACCCTGACCTTGACCCTGACCCTGACCCCCACCCTGACCTTGACCCTGACCCGCACCTCCACTCTGACCTTGACCCTGACCCTGACCCCTACCCTATCCTCCACCCTGACCATGACTCTGACCCTGACCTCCACCCTGACCTTGACCCTGACCCTGACCTCCATCCTGATCTTGACTGTGACCGTGACCTCCACCCTGACCTTGACCATGACCCTGACCCCGTCCCTGACCTTCACCCTGACCCTGACCTCCACCCTGACCTGGACCCTGACCCTGACCTCCACCCTGACCTTGACCCTGACCCTGACCTCCACCCTGACCTTGACCCTGACCCTGACCCCAACCCTGACCTCCACCCTGACCTTGACTCTGACCCTGACCTCCACCCTGACCTTGACCCTGACCCTGACGTCCACCCTGACCTTGACCCTGACCGTGACCTCCTTCCTGACCTTGACTCTGACCCTTACCTTGACCCTGACCTTGACCCTGACCCTGACCTCCACCTGACCTTATCTGTGACCGTTACCTCCACCCTGACCTTGACCCAGGCCTTGGCCTCCACCCTGACCTCCACCCTGACCTTGACCCTGACCCTGACCTCTACCCCGACCTTAACTGTGACCGTGACCTCCACCCTGACCCTGACTCTGACCCTGACTTCCACCCTGACCTTGACCCTGACCTTGACCTTCACCCTGACCTTGATTCAGACCCTGACCTCCACCCTGACCTTGACCCCGACCCTGACCTCCACCCTGACCTTGACCTTGATCCTGACCTCCACCCTGACCTTGACTATGTTCCTGACCTCCACCCTGACCTTGACCCTGTTCCTGACCTCCACCCTAACCTTGACTGTGACCGTGACCTCCACCCTGACCTTGACCCTGACCCTGACCTTGACCCTGACCTTGACCCTGACCCTGGACTACACCCTGACTTTGACCCGTACCCTGACCTCGTCCCTGACCTCCACCCTGACCCTGACCTCCACCCTGACCTTGACCCTGACTCTGACCTCTACCCTGACCTTGACCTCCACCCTGACCTCCACCCTGACCTTGACTGTGACCCCGACTTCTACCCTGACCTTGACCTCCACCCTGACCTCCACCCTGACCTTGACCCCGAACCTGACCTCCACCCTGACCTTGACTGTGACCGTCACCTCGACCCTGACCTTGACTGTGACCGTCACCTCGACCCTGACCCCTACCCTGACCCTGACCTCCACCCTGACCTTGACTGTGACCGTCACCTCGACCCTGACCTTGACCCTGACCCTGACCTCCACCCTGACCTTGACCTTGACCCTGACCATCACCCTGACCTTGACTGTGACCCTGACCTCCACCCTGACCTTGACTCTGACCCTAAACTTGACTGTGACCGTGACCCCGACCCTGACCTCGACCCTGACCCTGACCTCCGACCTGACCTTGACCCCGACCCTGACCTCCACCCTGACCTTGACCCTGACCCTGACCTTGACCCTGACCTCCACCCTGACCCTGACCCTGACCCTGACCTGCACCCTGACCTTGACCCTGACCTTGACCCGGACCCTGACCTCCACCCTGACCTTGACTCTGACCCTGACCTTGACCCTGACCCTGACCTCCACCCTGACCTTGACCCTGACCCTGACCTCCTCTCTGACCTCCACCCTGACCTTGACTGTGACCCTGACCTTGACCCTGACCCTCACCTCCACCCTGACCTTCACCTCCACCCTGACCTTCACCCTGACCCTGACCTCCACCCTGAACTTGACTATGACCCTGACCTCCACGCTGACCTTGACCTCGACCCTGACCTCCACCCTGAACTTGACTATGACCCTGACCTCCACCCTGATCTTGACCCTAACCCTGACCTCCACCCTGACATCCACCCTGACCTTGACCCCGACCCTGACCTCCACCCTGACCTTGACCCGGACCCTGACCTCCACTCTGACCTCGAACCTGACCCTGACCTCCACCCTGACCTTGACCATGACCCTGACCTTCAGCCTGACCTTGACTTTGACCCTGACCTTCACCCTGACCTTGACCCTGACCCTGACCTTCACCCTGACCTTGACACTGACCCTGACCTGCACCCTGACCTTGACCTTGACCCTGACCTCCACCCTGACCTTCACCCTGACCCGGACCTTCACCCTGACCCGGACCTTCACCCTGACCTTGACTGTGACCCTGACCTCCACCCTGAACTTGAACTTGACCCTGACCTCCACCCTGACCTTGACCCTGACCCTGACCTCCACCCTGACCTTGATCCTGACCCTGACCCCTACCCTGACCTCTACCCTGACCTTGACTCTGACCCTGACCTCCACCCTGACCTTGACTCTGACCCCGACCTCCACCACGACCTTGACTGTGACCCTGACCTCGACCCTGACCTTGACCCTGACCCTGAACTCCACCCTAACCTTGACCCGGACCCTGACCTCCACTCTGACCTTGAACCTGACCCTGACCTCGTCCCTGACCTTGACCTTGACCCTGACCTTTAGCCTGACCTTGACTTTGACCCTGACCTCCACCCTGACTTTGACCCTGACCCTGACCTCCACCCTGACCTTGACACTGACCCTGACCTCCACCCTGACCTTGACTTTGACCCTGGACTCCACCCTGACTTTGACCCTGACCCTGACCTCCACCCTGACCTTGACCCTGACCCTGACCCCCACCCTGACCTTGACCTTGACCCTGACCCCCACCCTGACCTTGACCCTTACACTGACCTCTACCCTGACCTTGACCCTGACCCTGACCTCCACCCTGACCTTCACCCTGACCCTGACCTCCACCCTGACCTTGACTCTGACCCTGACCTCCTCTCTGACCTCCACCCTGACCTTGACTGTGACCCTGACCTCCACCCTGACCTTGACCCTGACCCTGACCTCCACCCTGACCTTGACCCTGACCCTGACCTCCACTCTGACCTTGACCCTGACCCTGACCCCTACCCTGACCTCCACCCTGACCATGACTCTGACCCTGACCTCCACCCTGACCTTGACCCTGACCCTGACCTCCATCCTGATCTTGACTGTGACCGTGACCTCCACCCTGACCTTGACCATGACCCTGACCTCGTCCCTGACCTTCACTTTGACCCTGACCTCCACCCTGACCTCGACCCTGACCCTGACCACCACCCTGACCTTGACCCTGACCCTGACCTCCACCCTGACCTTGACCCTGACCCTGACCTCCTTTCTGACCTTGACTCTGACCCTGACTTTGACCCTGACCCTGACCTCCACCCTGACCTTGACCCTGACCCTGACCTCCTTTCTGACCTTGACTCTGACCCTGACCTTGACCCTGACCTTGACCCTGACCCTGACCTCCATCCTGATCTTGACTGTGACCGTGACCTCCACCCTGACCTTGACCATGACCCTGACCTCGTCCCTGACCTTCACCCTGACCCTGACTTCCACCCTGACCTTGACACTGACCTTGACCTTCACCCTGACCTTGATTCAGACCCTGACCTCCACCCTGACCTTGACCCCGACCCTGACCTCCACCCTGACCTTGACCTTGATCCTGACCTCCACCCTGACCTTGACTATGACCCTGACCTCCACCCTGACCTTGACCCTGTCCCTGACCTCCACCCTAACCTTGACTGTGACCGTGACCTCCACCCTGACCTTGACCCTGACCCTGACCTTGACCCTAACCTTGACCCTGACCCTGGACTCCACCCTGACTTTGACCCGTACCCTGACCTCGTCCCTGACCTCCATCCTGACCCTGACCTTCACCCTGACCTTGACCCTGACTCTGACCTCTACCCTGACCTTGACCTCCACCCTGACCTCCACCCTGACCTTGACTGTGACCCCGACTTCTACCCTGACCTTGACCTCCACCCTGACCTCCACCCTGACCTCGACTGTGACCGTCACCTCGACCCTGACCTTGACTGTGAC
The DNA here is from genome assembly GCA_947538915.1 of Tenthredo distinguenda. Classification (NCBI taxonomy): domain Eukaryota; kingdom Metazoa; phylum Arthropoda; class Insecta; order Hymenoptera; family Tenthredinidae; genus Tenthredo; species Tenthredo distinguenda. The sequence continues at coordinate 8,915,587 of OX384538.1, forward strand.
CGTCACCTCGACCCTGACCCCTACCCTGACCCTGACCTCCACCCTTACCTTGACTGTGACCGTCACCTCGACCCTGACCTTGACCCTGACCCTGACCTCCACCCTGACCTTGACGTTGACCCTGACCATCACCCTGACCTTGACTGTGACCCTGACCTCCACCCTGACCTTGACCCTGACCCTGACCTTGACTGTCACCGTGACATCGACCCTGACCTTGACCCTGACCCTGACCTCCACCCTGACCTTGACCCCGACCCTGACCTCCACCCTGACCTTGACTCTGACCCTGACCTCCACCCTGACCCTGACCCTGACCCTGACCTCCACCCTGACCTTGACCCTGACCTTGACCCGGACCCTGACCTCCACCCTGACCTTGACTCTGACCCTGACCTCCAGCCTGACCTTGACCCTGACCCTGACCTCCACCCTGACCTTGACCTTGACCCTGACCCCGACCCTGACCTTGACCCTTTCACTGACCTCCACCCTGACCTTGACCCCGACCCTCACCTCCACCCTGACCTTCACCCTGACCCTGACCTCCACCCTGAACTTGACTATGACCCTGACCTCCACGCTGACCTTGACCTCGACCCCGACCTCCACCCTGAACTTGACTATGACCCTGACCTCCACCCTGATCTTGACCCTAACCCTGACCTCCACCCTGACATCCACCCTGACCTTGACCCCGACCCTGACCTCCACCCTGACCTTGACCCGGACCCTGACCTCCACTCTGACCTCGAACCTGACCCTGACCTCCACCCTGACCTTGACCTTGACCCTGACCTTCAGCCTGACCTTGACTTTGACCCTGACCTCAGCCCTGACCTTGACCCTGACCCTGACCTTCACCCTGACCTTGACACTGACCCTGACCTGCAATCTGACCTTGACCTTGACCCTGACCTCCACCCTGACCTTCACCCTGACCCGGACCTTCACCCTGACCCGGACCTTCACCCTGACCTTGACTGTGACCCTGACCTCCACCCTGAACTGGAACTCGACCCTGACCTCCACCCTGACCTTGACCCCGACCCTGACCTCCACCCTGACCTTGACCCTGACCCTGACCCCTACCCTGACCTCCACCCTGACCTTGACTCTGACCCTGACCTCGACCCTGACCTTGACTCTGACCCTGACCTCCACCACGACCTTGACTGTGACCCTGACCTCCACCCTGACCTTGACCCTGACCCTGACCTTCACTCTGACCTTGAATCTGACCCTGACCTTCACCCTGACCTTGACTGTGACCCTGACCTCCACCCCTACCTTGACCCTGACCCTGACCTCCACCCTGACCTTGACCCTAACCCCGACCTCCACCCTGACATCCACCCAGACCTTGACCCTGACCCTGACCTCCACCCTGACCTTGACCCGGACCCTGACCTCCACTCTGACCTTGAACCTGACCCTGACCTCGTCCCTGACCTTGACCTTGACCCTCACCTTTAGCCTGACCTCGACTTTGACCCTGACCTCCACCCTGACTTTGACCCTGACCCTGACCTCCACCCTGACCTTGACACTGACCCTGACCTCCACCCTGACCTTGACCTTGACCCTGACCTCAATCCTGACCTTGACCCTGACCCTGACCTTCACCCCGACCATGACCCTGACCCTGACCTCCACCCTGACCTTGACTGTGACCGTCACCTCGACCCTGACCTTGACCCAGACCTTGACCTCTACCCTGACCTCCACCCTGACCTTGACCCCGACCCTGACCTGCACCCTGACCTTGACTGTGACCGTGACCTCCACCCTGACCTCCACCCTGACCTTGACCTTGACCCTGACCTACACCCTGACCTTGACCCTGACCCTGACCTCCACCCTGACCTTGACCGTGACGCTGACCTCCACCCTGACCTCCATCCTGACCTTGACTCTGACCCTGACCTTCACCCTGACCTTGACCTCGACCCTGACCTCTATCCGACCCTGACTCTGACCCTGACCTCCACCCTGACCTTGACCCTGACCCTGACCCCGACCCTGACCTTGACCTTGACCCTGACCCCCACCCTGACCTTGACCCTTACACTGACCTCCACCCTGACCTTGACCCTGACCCTGACCTCCACCCTGACCTTCACCCTGACCCTGACCTCCACCCTGACCTTGACCCTGACCCTGACCTCCTCTCTGACCTCCACCCTGACCTTGACTGTGACCCTGACCTCCACCCTGACCTTGACCCTGACCCTGACCTCCACCCTGACCTTGACCCTGACCCTGACCTCCACTCTGACCTTGACCCTGACCCTGACCCCTACCCTATCCTCCACCCTGACCATGACTCTGACCCTGACCTCCACCCTGACCTTGACCCTGACCCTGACCTCCATCCTGATCTTGACTGTGACCGTGACCTCCACCCTGACCTTGACCATGACCCTGACCCCGTCCCTGACCTTCACCCTGACCCTGACCTCCACCCTGACCTTGACCCTGACCCTGACCTCCACCCTGACCTTGACCCTGACCCTGACCTCCACCCTGACCTTGACCCTGACCCTGACCCCAACCCTGACCTCCACCCTGACCTTGACTCTGACCCTGACCTCCACCCTGACCTTGACCCTGACCCTGACGTCCACCCTGACCTTGACCCTGACCCTGACCTCCACCCTGACCTTGACCCCGACCCTGACCTCTACCCTGACCTTGACCATAACCCTGACCTCCATCCTGACCTTGACCCTGACCCTGACCTCCACCCTGACCTTGACCCTGACCCTGACCTCCTTCCTGACCTTGACTCTGACCCTGACCTCCACCCTGACCTTGACCATGACCCTGACCCCGTCCCTGACCTTCACCCTGACCCTGACCTCCACCCTGACCTTGACCCTGACCCTGACCTCCACCCTGACCTTGACCCTGACCCTGACCTCCACCCTGACCTTGACCCTGACCCTGACCCCAACCCTGACCTCCACCCTGACCTTGACTCTGACCCTGACCTCCACCCTGACCTTGACCCTGACCCTGACCTCTACCCCGACCTTAACTGTGACCGTCACCTCCACCCTGACCCTGACTCTGACCCTGACTTCCACCCTGACCTTGACCCTAAACTTGACCTTCACCCTGACCTTGATTCAGACCCTGACCTCCACCCTGACCTTGACCCCGACCCTGACCTCCACCCTGACCTTGACCTTGATCCTGACCTCCACCCTGACCTTGACTATGTTCCTGACCTCCACCCTGACCTTGACCCTGTCCCTGACCTCCACCCTAACCTTGACTGTGACCGTGACCTCCACCCTGACCTTGACCCTGACCCTGACCTTGACCCTGACCTTGACCCTGACCCTGGACTACACCCTGACTTTGACCCGTACCCTGACCTCGTCCCTGACCTTCACCCTGACCCTGACCTCCACCCTGACCTTGACCCTGACTCTGACCTCTTCCCTGACCTTGACCTCCACCCTGACCTCCACCCTGACCTTGACTGTGACCCCGACTTCTACCCTGACCTTGACCTCCACCCTGACCTCCATCCTGACCTTGACCCCGAAACTGACCTCCACCCTGACCTTGACTGTGACCGTCACCTCGACCCTGACCTTGACTGTGACCGTCACCTCGACCCTGACCCCTACCCTGACCCTGACCTCCACCCTGACCTTGACTGTGACCGTCACCTCGACCCTGACCTTGACCCTGACCCTGACCTCCACCCTGACCTTGACCTTGACCCTGACCATCACCCTGACCTTGACTGTGACCCTGACCTCCACCCTGACCTTGACCTTGACCCTGACCATCACCCTGACCTTGACTGTGACCCTGACCTCCACCCTGACCTTGACCCTGACCCTGACCTCCTCTCTGACCTCCACCCTGACCTTGACTGTGACCCTGACCTCCACCCTGAGCTTGACCCTGACCCTGACCTTCATTCTGACCTTGACACTGACCCTGACCTCCACCCTGACCTTGACTCTGACCCTGACCTTCATTCTGACCTTGACACTGACCCTGACCTCGACCCTGACCTTGACTGTGTCCGTCACCTCGACCCTGACCCCTACCCTGACCCTGACCTCCACCCTGACCTTGACTGTGACCGTCACCTCGACCCTGACCTTGACCCTGACCCTGACCCCCACCCTGACCTTGACCTTGATCCTGACCTCCACCCTGACCTTGACTATGACCCTGACCTCCACCCTGACCTTGACCCTGTCCCTGACCTCCACCCTAACCTTGACTGTGACCGTGACCTCCACCCTGACCTTGACCCTGACCCTGACCTTGACCCTGACCTTGACCCTGACCCTGGACTCCACCCTGACTTTGACCCGTACCCTGACCTCGTCCCTGACCTCCACCCTGACCCTGACCTCCACCCTGACCTTGACCCTGACTCTGACCTCTACCCTGACCTTGACCTCCACCCTGACCTCCACCCTGACCTTGACTGTGACCCCGACTTCTACCCTGACCTTGACCTCCACCCTGACCTCCACCCTGACCTTGACCCCGAACCTGACCTCCAACCTGACCTTGACTGTGACCGTCACCTCGACCCTGACCTTGACTGTGACCGTCACCTCGACCCTGACCCCTACCCTGACCCTGACCTCCACCCTGACCTTGACTGTGACCGTCACCTCGACCCTGACCTTGACCCTGACCCTGACCTCCACCCTGAGCTTGACCTTGACCCTGACCATCACCCTGACCTTGACTGTGACCCTGACCTCCACCCTGACCTTGACCTCGAACCTGACCTTGACTGTGACCGTGACCCCGACCCTGACCTTGACCCTGACCCTGACCTCCACCCTGACCTTGACCCCGACCCTGACCTCCACCCTGACCTTGACCCTGACCCTGACCTTGACCCTGACCTCCACCCTGACCCTGACCATGACCCTGACCTCCACCCTGACCTTGACCCTGACCTTGACCCGGACCCTGACCTCCACCCTGACCTTGACTCTGACCCTGACCTCCAGCCTGACCTTGACCCTGACCCTGACCCCGACCCTGACCTTGACCCTTACACAGACCTCCACCCTGACCTTGACCCTGACCCTCACCTTCACCCTGACCTTCACCCTGACCCTGACCTCCACCCTGAACTTGACTATGACCCTGACCTCCACGCTGACCTTGACCCCGACCTCCACCCCGAACTTGACTATGACCCTGACCTCCACCCTGATCTTGACCCTAACCCTGACCTCCACCCTGACATCCACCCTGACCTTGACCCCGACCCTGACCTCCACCCTGACCTTGACCCGGACCCTGACCTCCACTCTGACCTCGAACCTGACCCTGACCTCCACCCTGACCTTGACCTTGACCCTGACCTTCAGCCTGACCTTGACTTTGACCCTGACCTCCACCCTGACCTTGACCCTGACCCTGACCTTCACCCTGACCTTGACACTGACCCTGACCTGCACCCTGACCTTGACCTTGACCCTGACCTCCACCCTGACCTTCACCCTGACCCGGACCTTCACCCTGACCTTGACTGTGACCCTGACCTCCACCCTGACCTTGACCCTGACCCTGACCTTGACTGTGACCGTGACCCCGACCCTGACCTTGACCCTGACCCTGACCTCCACCCTGACCTTGACCCCGACCCTGACCTCCAGCCTGACCTTGACCCTGACCCTGACCCCGACCCTGACCTTGACCCTTACACAGACCTCCACCCTGACCTTGACCCTGACCCTCACCTTCACCCTGACCTTCACCCTGACCCTGACCTCCACCCTGAACTTGACTATGACCCTGACCTCCACGCTGACCTTGACCCCGACCTCCACCCCGAACTTGACTATGACCCTGACCTCCACCCTGATCTTGACCCTAACCCTGACCTCCACCCTGACATCCACCCTGACCTTGACCCCGACCCTGACCTCCACCCTGACCTTGACCCGGACCCTGACCTCCACTCTGACCTCGAACCTGACCCTGACCTCCACCCTGACCTTGACCTTGACCCTGACCTTCAGCCTGACCTTGACTTTGACCCTGACCTCCACCCTGACCTTGACCCTGACCCTGACCTTCACCCTGACCTTGACACTGACCCTGACCTGCACCCTGACCTTGACCTTGACCCTGACCTCCACCCTGACCTTCACCCTGACCCGGACCTTCACCCTGACCTTGACTGTGACCCTGACCTCCACCCTGACCTTGACCCTGACCCTGACCTTGACTGTGACCGTGACCCCGACCCTGGCCTTGACCCTGACCCTGACCTCCACCCTGACCTTGACCCCGACCCTGACCTCCACCCTGACCTTGACCCTGACCCTGACCTTGACCCTGACCTCCACCCTGACCCTGACCCTGACCCTGACCTCCACCCTGACCTTGACCCTGACCTTGACCCGGACCCTGACCTCCACCCTGACCTTGACTCTGACCCTGACCTCCAGCCTGACCTTGACCCTGACCCTGACCTCCACCCTGACCTTGACCTTGACCCTGACCCTGACCCTCACCTTGACCCTTACACAGACCTCCACCCTGACCTTGACCCTGACCCTCACCTCCACCCTGACCTTCACCCTGACCCTGACCTCCACCCTGACCTTGACTCTGACCCTGACCTCCACCCTGACCTTGACTCTGACCCTGACCTCCACCACGACCTTGACTGTGACCCTGACCTCGACCCTGACCTTGACCCTGACCCTGACCTTCACTCTGACCTTGAATCTGACCCTGACCTCCACCCTGACCTTGACTGTGACCCTGACCTCCACCCCTACCTTGACCCTGACCCTGACCTCCACCCTGACCTTGACCCTAACCCCGACCTCCACCCTGACATCCACCCAGACCTTGACCCTGACCCTGACCTCCACCCTAACCTTGACCCGGACCCTGACCTCCACTCTGACCTTGAACCTGACCCTGACCTCGTCCCTGACCTTGACCTTGACCTTGACCTTTAGCCTGACCTCGACTTTGACTCTGACCTCCACCCTGACTTTGACCCTGACCCTGACCTCCACCCTGACCTTGACACTGACCCTGACCTCCACCCTGACCTTGACTTTGACCCTAGACTCCACCCTGACTTTGACCCTGACCCTGACCTCCACCCTGACCTTGACCCTGACCCTGACCCCCACCCTGACCTTGACCTTGACCCTGACCCCCACCCTGACCTTGGCCCTTACACTGACCTCTACCCTGACCTTGACCCTGACCCTGACCTCCACCCTGACCTTCACCCTGACCCTGACCTCCACCCTGACCTTGACCCTGACCCTGACCTCCTCTCTGACCTCCACCCTGACCTTGACTGTGACCCTGACCTCCACCCTGACCTTGACCCTGACCCTGACCTCCACCCTGACCTTGACCCTGACCCTGACCTCCACTCTGACCTTGACCCTGACCCTGACCCCTACCCTGACCTCCACCCTGACCATGACTCTGACCCTGACCTCCACCCTGACCTTGACCCTGACCCTGACCTCCATCCTGATCTTGACTGTGACCGTGACCTCCACCCTGACCTTGACCATGACCCTGACCTCGTCCCTGACCTTCACCCTGACCCTGACCTCCACCCTGACCTCGACCCTGACCCTGACCTCCACCCTGACCTTGACCCTGACCCTGACCTCCACCCTGACCTTGACCCTGACCCTGACCTCCTTTCTGACCTTGACTCTGACCCTGACCTTGACCCTGACCCTGACCTCCACCCTGACCTTGACCTTGATCCTGACCTCCACCCTGACCTTGACTATGACCCTGACCTCCACCCTGACCTTGACCCTGTCCCTGACCTCCACCCTAACCTTGACTGTGACCGTGACCTCCACCCTGACCTTAACCCTGACCCTGACCTTGACCCTGACCTTGACCCTGACCCTGGACTCCACCCTGACTTTGACCCGTACCCTGACCTCGTCCCTGACCTCCATCCTGACCCTGACCTTCACCCTGACCTTGACCCTGACTCTGACCTCTACCCTGACCTTGACCTCCACCCTGACCTCCACCCTGACCTTGACTGTGACCCCGACTTCTACCCTGACCTTGACCTCGACCCTGACCTCCACCCTGACCTCGACTGTGACCGTCATCTCGACCCTGACCTTGACTGTGACCGTCACCTCGACCCTGACCCCTACCCTGACCCTGACCTCCACCCTGACCTTGACTGTGACCGTCACCTCGACCCTGACCTTGACCCTGACCCTGACCTCCACCCTGACCTCGACGTTGACCCTGACCATCACCCTGACCTTGACTGTGACCCTGACCTCCACCCTGACCTTGACCCTGACCCTGACCTCCACCCTGACCTTGACCCCGACCCTGACCTCCACCCTGACCTTGACGTTGACCCTGACCTTGACCCTGACCTCCACCCTGACCCTGACCCTGACCCTGACCTCCACCCTGACCTTGACCCTGACCTTGACCCGGACCCTGACCTCCACCCTGACCTTGACTCTGACCCTGACCTCCAGCCTGACCTTGACCCTGACCCTGACCTCCACCCTGACCTTGACCTTGACCCTGACCCCGACCCTGACCTTGACCCTTACACAGACCTCCACCCTGACCTTGACCCTGACCCTCACCTCCACCCTGACCTTCACCCTGACCCTGACCTCCACCCTGACCTTGACTCTGACCCTGACCTCCACCCTGACCTTGACTCTGACCCTGACCTCCACCACGACCTTGACTGTGACCCTGACCTCGACCCTGACCTTGACCCTGACCCTGACCTTCACTCTGACCTTGAATCTGACCCTGACCTCCACCACGACCTTGACTGTGACCCTGACCTCGACCCTGACCTTGACCCTGACCCTGACCTTCACTCTGACCTTGAATCTGACCCTGACCTCCACCCTGACCTTGACTGTGACCCTGACCTCCACCCCTACCTTGACCCTGACCCTGACCTCCACCCTGACCTTGACCCTAACCCCGACCTCCACCCTGACATCCACCCAGACCTTGACCCTGACCCTGACCTCCACCCTAACCTTGACCCGGACCCTGACCTCAACTCTGACCTTGAACCTGACCCTGACCTCGTCCCTGACCTTGACCTTGACCTTGACCTTTAGCCTGACCTTGACTTTGACCCTGACCTCCACCCTGACTTTGACCCTGACCCTGACCTCCACCCTGACCTTGACCCTGACCCTGACCCCCACCCTGACCTTGACCTTGACCCTGACCCCCACCCTGACCTTGACCCTTACACTGACCTCTACCCTGACCTTGACCCTGACCCTGACCTCCACCCTGACCTTCACCCTGACCCTGACCTCCACCCTGACCTTGACCCTGACCCTGACCTCCTCTCTGACCTCCACCCTGACCTTGACTGTGACCCTGACCTCCACCCTGACCTTGACCCTGACCCTGACCTCCACCCTGACCTTGACCCTGACCCTGACCTCCACTCTGACCTTGACCCTGACCCTGACCCCTACCCTGACCTCCACCCTGACCATGACTCTGACCCTGACCTCCACCCTGACCTTGACCCTGACCCTGACCTCCATCCTGATCTTGACTGTGACCGTGACCTCCACCCTGACCTTGACCATGACCCTGACCTCGTCCCTGACCTTCACCCTGACCCTGACCTCCACCCTGACCTCGACCCTGACCCTGACCTCCACCCTGACCTTGACCCCGACCCTGACCGCAACCCTGACCTTGACCTTGATCCTGACCTCCACCCTGACCTTGACTATGACCCTGACCTCCACCCTGACCTTGACCCTGTCCCTGACCTCCACCCTAACCTTGACTGTGACCGTGACCTCCACCCTGACCTTGACCCTGACCCTGACCTTGACCCTGACCTTGACCCTGACCCTGGACTCCACCCTGACTTTGACCCGTACCCTGACCTCGTCCCTGACCTCCATCCTGACCCTGACCTTCACCCTGACCTTGACCCTGACTCTGACCTCTACCCTGACCTTGACCTTTACCCTGACCTTCACCCTGACCTTGACTGTGACCCCGACTTCTACCCTGACCTTGACCTCCACCCTGACCTCCACCCTGACCTCGACTGTGACCGTCATCTCGACCCTGACCTTGACTGTGACCGTCACCTCGACCCTGACCCCTACCCTGACCCTGACCTCCACCCTGACCTTGACTGTGACCGTCACCTCGACCCCGACCTTGACCCTGACCCTGACCTCCACCCTGACCTCGACGTTGACCCTGACCATCACCCTGACCTTGACTGTGACCCTGACCTCCACCCTGACCTTGACCCTGACCCTGACCTTGACTGTGACCGTGACCCCGACCCTGACCTTGACCCTGACCCTGACCTCCACCCTGACCTTGACCCCGACCCTGACCTCCACCCTGACCTTGACCCTTACCCTGACCTTGACCCTGACCTCCACCCTGACCCTGACCCTGACCCTGACCTCCACCCTGACCTTGACCCTGACCTTGACCCGGACCCTGACCTCCACCCTGACCTTGACTCTGACCCTGACCTCCAGCCTGACCTTGACCCTGACCTTGACCTCCACCCTGACCTTGACCTTGACCCTGACCCCGACCCTGACCTTGACCCTTTCACTGACCTTCACCCTGACCTTGACCCTGACCCTCACCTCCACCCTGACCTTCACCCTGACCCTGACCTCCACCCTGAACTTGACTATGACCCTGACCTCCACGCTGACCTTGACCTTGACCCCGACCTCCACCCTGAACTTGACTATGACCCTGACCTCCACCCTGATCTTGACCCTAACCCTGACCTCCACCCTGACATCCACCCTGACCTTGACCCCGACCCTGACCTCCACCCTGACCTTGACCCGGACCCTGACCTCCACTCTGACCTCGAACCTGACCCTGACCTCCACCCTGACCTTGACCTTGACCCTGACCTTCAGCCTGACCTTGACTTTGACCCTGACCTCCACCCTGACCTTGACCCTGACCCTGACCTCCACCCTGACCTTGACCCTGACCCTGACCACAACCCTGACCTCCACCCTGACCTTTACTCTGACCCTGACCTCCACCCTGACCTTGACCCTGACCCTGACCTCCACCCTGACCTTGACCCTGACCCTGACCTCCACCCTGACCTTGACCCCGACCCTGACCTCTACCCTGACCTTGACCATAACCCTGACCTCCATCCCGACCTTGACCCTGACCCTGACCTCCACCCTGACCTTGACCTTGATCCTGACCTCCACCCTGACCTTGACTATGACCCTGACCTCCACCCTGAACCTGACCCTGACCTTGACCCTGACCCTGACCTTCACCTGACCTTATCTGTGACCGTTACCTCCACCCTGACGTTGACCCAGGCCTTGACCTCCACCCAGACCTCCACCCTGACCTTGACCCTGACCCTGACCTCTACCCCGACCTTAACTGTGACCGTGACCTCCACCCTGACCCTGACCCTGACCCTGACTTCCACCCTGACCTTGACCCTGACCTTGACCCCCACCCTGACCTTGATTCAGACCCTGACCTCCACCCTGACCTTGACCCCGACCCTGACCTCCACCCTGACCTTGACCTTGATCCTGACCTACACCCTGACCTTGACTATGACCCTGACCTCCACCCTGACCTTGACCCTGTCCCTGACCTCCACCCTAACCTTGACTGTGACCGTGACCTCCACCCTGACCTTGACCCTGACCCTGACGTTGACCCTGACCTTGACCCTGACCCTGGACTCCACCCTGACTTTGACCCGTACCCTGACCTCGTCCCTGACCTCCACCCTGACCCTGACCTCCACCCTGACCTTGACCCTGACTCTGACCTCTACCCTGACCTTGACCTCCACCCTGACCTTGACTGTGACCCCGACTTCTACCCCGACCTTGACCTCCACCATGACCTCCACCCTGACCTTGACCCCGAACCTGACCTCCACCCTGACCTTGACTGTGACCGTCACCTCGACCCTGACCTTGACTGTGACCGTCACCTCGACCCTGACCCCTACCCCGACCCTGACCTCCACCCTGACCTTGACTGTGACCGTCACCTCGACCCTGACCTTGACCCTGACCCTGACCTCCACCCTGACCTTGACCTTGACCCTGACCATCACCCTGACCTTGACTGTGACCCTGACCTCCACCCTGACCTTGACCCTGACCCTGACCTTGACTGTGACCGTGACCCCGACCCTGACCTTGACCCTGACCCTGACCTCCACCCTGACCTTGACCCCGACCCTGACCTCCACCCTGACCTTGACCCTGACCCTGACCTTGACCCTGACCTCCACCCTGACCCTGACCCTGACCCTGACCTCCACCCTGACCTTGACCCTGACCTTGACCCGGACCCTGACCTCCACCCTGACCTTGACTCTGACCCTGACCTCCAGCCTGACCTTGACCCTGACCCTGACCTCCACCCTGACCTTAACCTTGACCCTGACCCCGACCCTGACCTTGACCCTTACACTGACCTCCACCCTGACCTTGACCCTGACCCTCACCTCCACCCTGACCTTCACCCTGACCCTGACCTCCACCCTGAACTTGACTATGACCCTGACCTCCACGCTGACCTTGACCTCGACCCCGACCTCCACCCTGAACTTGACTATGAGCCTGACCTCCACCCTGATCTTGACCCTAACCGTGACCTCCACCCTGACATCCACCCTGACCTTGACCCCGACCCTGACCTCCACCCTGACCTTGACCCGGACCCTGACCTCCACTCTGACCTCGAACCTGACCCTGACCTCCACCCTGACCTTGACCTTGACCCTGACCTTCAGCCTGTCCTTGACTTTGACCCTGACCTCAGCCCCGACCTTGACCCTGACCCTGACCTTCACCCTGACCTTGACACTGACCCTGACCTGCACCCTGACCTTGACCTTGACCCTGACCTCCACCCTGACCTTCACCCTGACCCGGACCTTCACCCTGACCCGGACCTTCACCCTGACCTTGACTGTGACCCTGACCTCCACCCTGAACTTGAACTTGACCCTGACCTCCACCCTGACCTTGACCCTGACCCTGACCTCCACCCTGACCTTGACCCTGACCCTGACCCCTACCCTGACCTCCACCCTGACCTTGACTCTGACCCTGACCTCGACCCTGACCTTGACTCTGACCCTAACCTCCACCACGACCTTGACTGTGACCCTGACCTCCACCCTGACCTTGACCCTGACCCTGACCTTCACTCTGACCTTGAATCTGACCCTGACCTCCACCCTGACCTTGACTGTGACCCCGACGTCCACCCTGACATCCACCCAGACCTTGACCCTGACCCTGACCTCCACCCTGACCTTGACCCGGACCCTGACCTCCACTCTGACCTTGAACCTGACCCTGACCTCGTCCCTGACCTTGACCTTGACCCTCACCTTTAGCCTGACCTCGACTTTGACCCTGACCTCCACCCTGACTTTGACCCTGACCCTGATCTCCACCCTGACCTTGACACTGACCCTGACCTCCACCCTGACCTTGACCTTGACCCTGACGTCCATCCCGACCTTGACCCTGACCCTGACCTTCACCCCGACCATGACCCTGACCCTGACCTCCACCCTGACCTTGACTGTGACCGTCACCTCGACCCTGCCCTTTACCCAGACCTTGACCTCTACCCTGACCTCCACCCTGACCTTGACCCTGACCCTGACCTCCACCCTGACCTTGACTGTGACCGTGACCTTCACCCTGACCTCCACCCTGACCTTGACCTTGACCCTGACCTCCACCCTGACCTTGACCCTGACCCTGACCTCCACCCTGACCTTGACCGTGACGCTGACCTCCACCCTGACCTCCACCCCGACCTTGACTCTGACCCTGACCTCCACTCTGACCTTGACCTCGACCCTGACCTCTATCCGACCCTGACTCTGACCCTGACCTCCACCCTGACCTTGACCCTGACCCTGACCCCGACCCTGACCTTGACCTTGACCCTGACCCCCACCCTGACCTTGACCCTTACACTGACCTCCACCCTGACCTTGACCCTGACCCTGACCTCCACCCTGACCTTCACCCTGACCCTGACCTCCACTCTGACCTTGACCCTGACCCTGACCTCCTCTCTGACCTCCACCCTGACCTTGACTGTGACCCTGACCTCCACCCTGACCTTGACCCTGACCCTGACCTCCACCCTGACCTTGACCCTGACCCTGACCTCCACTCTGACCTTGACCCTGACCCTGACCCCTACCCTATCCTCCACCCTGACCATGACTCTGACCCTGACCTCCACCCTGACCTTGACCCTGACCCTGACCTCCATCCTGATCTTGACTGTGACCGTGACCTCCACCCTGACCTTGACCATGACCCTGACCCCGTCCCTGACCTTCACCCTGACCCTGACCTCCACCCTGACCTTGACCCTGACCCTGACCTCCTTCCTGACCTTGACTCTGACCCTGACCTTGACCCTGACCTTGACCCTGACCCTGACCTCCACCTGACCTTATCTGTGACCGTTACCTCCACCCTGACCTTGACCCAGGCCTTGACCTCCACCCTGACCTCCACCCTGACCTTGACCCTGACCCTGACCTCTACCCCGACCTTAACTGTGACCGTGACCTCCACCCTGACCCTGACTCTGACCCTGACTTCCACCCTGACCTTGACCCTGACCTTGACCTTCACCCTGACCTTGATTCAGACCTCGACCTCCACCCTGACCTTGACCCCGACCCTGACCTCCACCCTGACCTTGACCTTGATCCTGACCTCCACCCTGACCTTGACTATGTTCCTGACCTCCACCCTGTCCTTGACCCTGTCCCTGACCTCCACCCTAACCTTGACTGTGACCGTGACCTCCACACTGACCTTGACCCTGACCCTGACCTTGACCCTGACCTTGACCCTGACCCTGGACTACACCCTGACTTCGACCCGTACCCTGACCTCGTCCCTGACCTCCACCCTGACCCTGACCTCCACCCTGACCTTGACCCTGACTCTGACCTCTACCCTGACCTTGACCTCCACCCTGACCTCCACCCTGACCTTGACTGTGACCCCGACTTCTACCCTGACCTTGACCTCCACCCTGACCTCCACCCTGACCTTGACCCCGAACCTGACCTCCACCCTGACCTTGACTGTGACCGTCACCTCGACCCTGACCTTGACTGTGACCGTCACCTCGACCCTGACCCCTACCCTGACCCTGACCTCCACCCTGACCTTGACTGTGACCGTCACCTCGACCCTGACCTTGACCCTGACCCTGACCTCCACCCTGACCTTGACCTTGACCCTGACCATCACCCTGACCTTGACTGTGACCCTGACCTCCACCCTGACCTTGACCCTGACCCTAAACTTGACTGTGACCGTGACCCCGACCCTGACCTTGACCCTGACCCTGACCTCCACCCTGACCTTGACCCCGACCCTGACCTCCACCCTGACCTTGACCCTGACCCTGACCTTGACCCTGACCTCCACCCTGACCCTGACCCTGACCCTGACCTCCACCCTGACCTTGACCCTGACCTTGACCCGGACCCTGACCTCCACCCTGACCGTGACTCTGACCCTGACCTCCAGCCTGACCTTGACCCTGACCCTGACCTCCACCCTGACCTTGACCCTGACCCTGACCTCCTCTCTGACCTCCACCCTGACCAGGACTGTGACCCTGACCTCCACCCTGACCTTGACCCTGACCCTGACCTTCATTCTGACCTTGACACTGACCCTGACCTGCACCCTGACCTTGACCTTGACCCTGACCTCCACCCTGACCTTCACCCTGACCCGGACCTTCACCCTGACCTTGACTGTGACCCTGACCTCCACCCTGAACTTGAACTTGACCCTGACCTCTACCCTGACCTTGACCCTGACCCTGACCTCCACCCTGACCTTGACCCTGACCCTGACCCCTACCCTGACCTCCACCCTGACCTTGACCCTGACCCTGACCCCTACCCTGACCTCCACCCTGACCTTGACTGTGACCGTGACCTCCACCCTGACCTCGACCATGACCCTGAATTCGTCCCTGACCTCCAACCTGACCCTGACCTCGACCCTGACCCTGACCTCCACCCTGACCTGGACCCTGACCCTGACCTCCACCCTGACCTTGACTGTGACCGTGACCTCCACCCTGACCTTGACCATGACCCTGACCTCTACCCTGACCTTGACCATAACCCTGACCTCCATCCTGACCTTGACCCTGACCTTGACCTCCACCCTGACCTTGACCCTGACCCTGACCTCCTTCCTGACCTTGACTCTGACCCTGACCTTGACTCTGACCTTGACCCTGACCCTGACCTTCACCTGACCTTATCTGTGACCGTTACCTCCACCCTGACCTTGACCCAGGCCTTGACCTCCACCCTGACCTCCACCCTGACCTTGACCCTGACCCTGACCCCGACCCTGACCTTGACCTTGACCCTGACCCCCACCCTGACCTTGACCCTTACACTGACCTCCACCCTGACCTTGACCCTGACCCTGACCTCCACCCTGACCTTCACCCTGACCCTGACCTCCACTCTGACCTTGACCCTGACCCTGACCTCCTCTCTGACCTCCACCCTGACCTTGACTGTGACCCTGACCTCCACCCTGACCTTGACCCTGACCCTGACCTCCACCCTGACCTTGACCCTGACCCTGACCTCCACTCTGACCTTGACCCTGACCCTGACCCCTACCCTATCCTCCACCCTGACCATGACTCTGACCCTGACCTCCACCCTGACCTTGACCCTGACCCTGACCTCCATCCTGATCTTGACTGTGACCGTGACCTCCACCCTGACCTTGACCCTGACCCTGACCTTGACCCTGACCTTGACCCTGACCCTGGACTCCACCCTGACTTTGACCCGTACCCTGACCTCGTCCCTGACCTCCACCCTGACCCTGACCTCCACCCTGACCTTGACCCTGACTCTGACCTCTACCCTGACCTTGACCTCCACCCTGACCTCCACCCTGACCTTGACTGTGACCCCGACTTCTACCCTGACCTTGACCTCCACCCTGACCTCCACCCTGACCTTGACCCCGAACCTGACCTCCAACCTGACCTTGACTGTGACCGTCACCTCGACCCTGACCTTGACTGTGACCGTCACCTCGACCCTGACCCCTACCCTGACCCTGACCTCCACCCTGACCTTGACTGTGACCGTCACCTCGACCCTGACCTTGACCCTGACCCTGACCTCCACCCTGAGCTTGACCTTGACCCTGACCATCACCCTGACCTTGACTGTGACCCTGACCTCCACCCTGACCTTGACCTCGACCCTGACCTTGACTGTGACCGTGACCCCGACCCTGACCTTGACCCTGACCCTGACCTCCACCCTGACCTTGACCCCGACCCTGACCTCCACCCTGACCTTGACCCTGACCCTGACCTTGACCCTGACCTCCACCCTGACCCTGACCCTGACCCTGACCTCCACCCTGACCTTGACCCTGACCTTGACCCGGACCCTGACCTCCACCCTGACCTTGACTCTGACCCTGACCTCCAGCCTGACCTTGACCCTGACCCTGAACCCGACCCTGACCTTGACCCTTACACAGACCTCCACCCTGACCTTGACCCTGACCCTCACCTCCACCCTGACCTTCACCCTGACCCTGACCTCCACCCTGAACTTGACTATGACCCTGACCTCCACGCTGACCTTGACCCCGACCTCCACCCTGAACTTGACTATGACCCTGACCTCCACCCTCATCTTGACCCTAACCCTGACCTCCACCCTGACATCCACCCTGACCTTGACCCCGACCCTGACCTCCACCCTGACCTTGACCCGGACCCTGACCTCCACTCTGACCTCGAACCTGACCCTGACCTCCACCCTGACCTTGACCTTGACCCTGACCTTCAGCCTGACCTTGACTTTGACCCTGACCTCCACCCTGACCTTGACCCTGACCCTGACCTTCACCCTGACCTTGACACTGACCCTGACCTGCACCCTGACCTTGACCTTGACCCTGACCTCCACCCTGACCCTCACCCTGACCCGGACCTTCACCCTGACCCGGACCTTCACCCTGACCTTGACTGTGACCCTGACCTCCACCCTGACCTTGACCCTGACCCTGACCTTGACTGTGACCGTGACCCCGACCCTGACCTTGACCCTGACCCTGACCTCCACCCTGACCTTGACCCCGACCCTGACCTCCACCCTGACCTTGACCCTGACCCTGACCTTGACCCTGACCCTGACCTTGACCCTGACCTCCACCCTGACCCTGACCCTGAACCTGACCTCCACCCTGACCTTGACCCTGACCTTGACCCGGACCCTGACCTCCACCCTGACCTTGACTCTGACCCTGACCTCCAGCCTGACCTTGACCCTGACCCTGACCTCCACCCTGACCTTGACCTTGACCCTGACCCCGACCCTGACCTTGACCCTTACACAGACCTCCACCCTGACCTTGACCCTGACCCTCACCTCCACCCTGACCTTCACCCTGACCCTGACCTCCACCCTGAACTTGACTATGACCCTGACCTCCACGCTGACCTTGACCTCGACCCCGACCTCCACCCTGAACTTGACTATGACCCTGACCTCCACCCTGATCTTGACCCTAACCTTGACCTCCACCCTGACATCCACCCTGACCTTGACCCCGACCATGACCTTCACCCTGACCTTGACCCGGACCCTGACCTCCACTCTGACCTCGAACCTGACCCTGACCTCCACCCTGACCTTGACCTTGACCCTGACCTTCAGCCTGACCTTGACTTTGACCCTGACCTCCACCCTGACCTTGACCCTGACCCTGACCTTCACCCTGACCTTGACCTTGACCCTGACCTCCACCCTGACCTTCACCGTGACCCGGACCTTCACCCTGACCCGGACCTTCACCCTGACCCGGACCTTCACCCTGACCTTGACTGTGACCCTGACCTCCACCCTGAACTTGAACTTGACCGTGACCTCCACCCTGACCTTGACCCTGACCCTGACCTCCACCCTGACCTTGACACTGACCCTGACCTCCACCCTGACCTTGACCTTGACCCTGACCTCCATCCTGACCTTGACCCTGACCCTGACCTTCACCCCGACCATGACCCTGACCCTGACCTCCACCCTGACCTTGACTGTGACCGTCACCTCGACCCTGACCTTGACCCAGACCTTGACCTCCACCCTGACCTCCACCCTGACCTTGACCCTGACCCTGACCCCACCCTGACCTTGACTGTGACTGTGACCTCCACCCTGACCTCCACCCTGACCTTGACCTTGACCCTTACCTCCACCCTGACCTTGACCCTGACCCTGACCTCCACCCTGACCTTGACCGTGACGCTGACCTCCACCCTGACCTCGACCCTGACCTCTATCCGACCCTGACTCTGACCCTGACCTCCACCCTGACCTTGACCCTGACCCTGACCCCCACCCTGACCTTGACCTTGACCCTGATCCCCACCCTGACCTTGACCCTTACACTGACCTCCACCCTGACCTTGACCCTGACCCTGACCTCCACCCTGACCTTCACCCTGACCCTGACCTCCACCCTCACCTTGACCCTGACCCTGACCTCCTCTCTGACCTCCACCCTGACCTTGACTCTGACCCTGACCTCCATCCTGATCTTGACTGTGACCGTGACCTCCACCCTGACCTTGATTATGACCCTGACCTCGTCCCTGACCTTCACCCTGACCCTGACGTCCACCCTGACCTTGACCCTGACCCTGACCTCTACCCTGACCTTGACCCTGACCCTGACCTCCACCCTGACCTTGACCCTGACCCTGACCCCAACCCTGACCTCCACCCTGACCTTGACTCTGACCCTGACCTCCACCCTGACCTTGACCCTGACCCTGACCTCCACCCTGACCTTGACTGTGACCCTGACCTCCACCCTGACCTTGACCCCGACCCTGACCTCTACCCTGACCTTGACCATAACCCTGACCTCCATCCTGACCTTGACCCTGACCCTGACCTCCACCCTGACCTTGACCCTGACCCTGACCTCCTTCCTGACCTTGACTCTGACCCTGACCCTGACCCTGACTTTCACCCTGACCTTGACCCTGACCTTGACCTTCACCCTGACCCTGACCTCCACCCTGAACTTGACCCTGACCCTGACCTTCACCCTGACCTTGACCCTGACCCTGACCTCCACTCTGACCTTGACCCTGACCCTGACCCCTACCCTGACTTCCACCCTGACCATGACTCTGACCCTGACCTCCACCCTGACCGTGACTCTGACCCTGACCTCCATCCTGACCTTGACTGTGAACGTGACCTCCACCCTGACCTTGGCCATGACTCTGACCTCGTCCCTGACCTTGACCATGACCCTGACCTCCATCCTGACCTTGACCCTGACCCTGACCTCCACCCTGACCTTGACCCTGACCTTGACCCCGACCCTGACCTCCACCCTAAACTTGACCCTGACCCTGACCTCCAGCCTGACCTTGACTGTGACCGTGACCTCCACCTCGACCTTGACCCTGACCCTGACCTCGTCCCTGACCTCCACCCTGACCCTGACCTCCACCCTGACCTTGACCATGACCCTGACTTCCATCCTGACCTTAACCCTGACCCTGACCTCCACCCTGACCTTGACCCTGACCCTGACCTCCACCTTGACCTCCACCCTGACCTTGACCCAGACCTTGGGCTCTACCCTGACCTCCACCCTGACCTTGACCCTGACCCTGACCTCCACCCTGACCTTGACTGTGACCGTGACCTCCACCCTGACCTCCACCCTGACCTTGACCTTGACCCTGACCTCCACCCTGACCTTGACCATGACCCTGACCCCGTCCCTGACCTTCACCCTGACCCTGACCTCCACCCTGACCTTGACCCTGACCCTGACCTCCACCCTGACCTTGACCCTGACCCTGACCTCCACCCTGACCTTGATTCTGACCCTGACCCCAACCCTGACCTCCACCCTGACCTTGACTCTGACCCTGACCTCCACCCTGACCTTGACCCTGACCCTGACGTCCACCCTGACCTTGACCCTGACCCTGACCTCCACCCTGACCTTGACCACGACCCTGACCTCTACCCTGACCTTGACCATAACCCTGACCTCCATCCTGACCTTGACCCTGACCCTGACCTCCACCCTGACCTTGACCCTGACCCTGACCTCCACCCTGACCTTGACCCTGACCCTGACCCCAACCCTGACCTCCACCCTGACCTTGACTCTGACCCTGACCTCCACCCTGACCTTGACCCTGACCCTGACCTCTACCCCGACCTTAACTGTGACCGTGACCTCCACCCTGACCCTGACTCTGACCCTGACTTCCACCCTGACCTTGACCCTGACCTTGACCTTCACCCTGACCTTGATTCAGACCCTGACCTCCACCCTGACCTTGACCCCGACCCTGACCTCCACCCTGACCTTGACCTTGATCCTGACCTCCACCCTGACCTTGACTATGTTCCTGACCTCCACCCTGACCTTGACCCTGTCCCTGACCTCCACCCTAACCTTGACTGTGACCGTGACCTCCACCCTGACCTTGACCCTGACCCTGACCTTGACCCTGACCTTGACCCTGACCCTGGACTACACCCTGACTTTGACCCGTACCCTGACCTCGTCCCTGACCTCCACCCTGACCCTGACCTCCACCCTGACCTTGACCCTGACTCTGACCTCTACCCTGACCTTGACCTCCACCCTGACCTCCACCCTGACCTTGACTGTGACCCCGACTTCTACCCTGACCTTGACCTCCACCCTGACCTCCATCCTGACCTTGACCCCGAACCTGACCTCCACCCTGACCTTGACTGTGACCGTCACCTCGACCCTGACCTTGACCCTGACCCTGACCTCCACCCTGACCTTGACCTTGACCCTGACCATCACCCTGACCTGGACTGTGACCCTGACCTCCACCCTGACCTTGACCTTGACCCTGACCATCACCCTGACCTTGACTGTGACCCTGACCTCCACCCTGACCTTGACCCTGACCCTAAACTTGACTGTGACCGTGACCCCGACCCTGACCTTGACCCTGACCCTGACCTCCAGCCTGACCTTGACCCTGACCCTGACCTCCACCCTGACCTTGACCCTGACCCCTACCCTGACCCTGACCTCCACCCTGACCTTGACTGTGACCCTGACCTCCACCCTGAGCTTGACCCTGACCCTGACCTTCATTCTGACCTTGACACTGACCCTGACCTGCACCCTGACCTTGACCTTGACCCTGACCTACACCCTGACCTTCACCCTGACCCGGACCTTCACCCTGACCTTGACTGTGACCCTGACCTCCACCCTGAACTTGAACTTGACCCTGACCTCTACCCTGACCTTGACCCTGACCCTGACCTCCACCCTGACCTTGACCCTGACCCTGACCCCTACCCTGACCTCCACCCTGACCTTGTCCCTGACCCTGACCCCTACCCTGACCTCCACCCTGACCTTGACTGTGACCGTGACCTCCACCCTGACCTTGACCATGACCCTGAATTCGTCCCTGACCTCCAACCTGACCCTGACCTCGACCCTGACCCTGACCTCCACCCTGACCTGGACCCTGACCCTGACCTCCACCCTGACCTTGACTGTGACCGTGACCTCCACCCTGACCTTGACCATGACCCTGACCTCTACCCTGACCTTGACCATAACCCTGACCTCCATCCTGACCTTGACCCTGACCTTGACCTCCACCCTGACCTTGACCCTGACCCTGACCTCCTTCCTGACCTTGACTCTGACCCTGACCTTGACTCTGACCTTGACCCTGACCCTGACCTTCACCTGACCTTATCTGTGACCGTTACCTTCACCCTGACCTTGACCCAGGCCTTGACCTCCACCCTGACCTCCACCCTGACCTTGACCCTGACCCTGACCTCTACCCCGACCTTAACTGTGACCGTGACCTCCACCCTGACCCTGACCCTGACCCTGACTTCCACCCTGACCTTGACCCTGACCTTGACCTTTACCCTGACCTTGATTCAGACCCTGACCTCCACCCTGACCTTGACCCCGACCCTGACCTCCACCCTGACCTTGACCTTGATCCTGACCTCCACCCTGACCTTGACTATGACCCTGACCTCCACCCTGACCTTGACCCTGTCCCTGACCTCCACCCTAACCTTGACTGTGACCGTGACCTCCACCCTGACCTTGACCCTGACCCTGACCTTGACCCTGACCTTGACCCTGACCCTGGACTCCACCCTGACTTTGACCCGTACCCTGACCTCGTCCCTGACCTCCACCCTGACCCTGACCTCCACCCTGACCTTGACCCTGACTCTGACCTCTACCCTGACCTTGACCTCCACCCTGACCTCCACCCTGACCTTGACTGTGACCCAGACTTCTACCCTGACCTTGACCTCCACCCTGACCTCCATCCTGACCTTGACCCCGAACCTGACCTCCAACCTGACCTTGACTGTGACCGTCACCTCGACCCTGACCTTGACTGTGACCGTCACCTCGACCCTGACCCCTACCCTGACCCTGACCTCCACCCTGACCTTGACTGTGACCGTCACCTCGACCCTGACCTTGACCCTGACCCTGACTTCCACCCTGACCTTGACCCTGACCTTGACCTTTACCCTGACCTTGATTCAGACCCTGACCTCCACCCTGACCTTGACCCCGACCCTGACCTCCACCCTGACCTTGACCTTGATCCTGACCTCCACCCTGACCTTGACTATGACCCTGACCTTCACCTGACCTTATCTGTGACCGTTACCTCCACCCTGACCTTGACCCAGGCCTTGACCTCCACCCTGACCTCCACCCTGACCTTGACCCTGACCCTGACCTCTACCCCGACCTTAACTGTGACCGTGACCTCCACCCTGACCCTGACCCTGACCCTGACTTCCACCCTGACCTTGACCCTGACCTTGACCTTTACCCTGACCTTGATTCAGACCCTGACCTCCACCCTGACCTTGACCCCGACCCTGACCTCCACCCTGACCTTGACCTTGATCCTGACCTCCACCCTGACCTTGACTATGACCCTGACCTCCACCCTGACCTTGACCCTGTCCCTGACCTCCACCCTAACCTTGACTGTGACCGTGACCTCCACCCTGACCTTGACCCTGACCCTGACCTTGACCCTGACCTTGACCCTGACCCTGGACTCCACCCTGACTTTGACCCGTACCCTGACCTCGTCCCTGACCTCCACCCTGACCCTGACCTCCACCCTGACCTTGACCCTGACTCTGACCTCTACCCTGACCTTGACCTCCACCCTGACCTCCACCCTGACCTTGACTGTGACCCCGACTTCTACCCTGACCTTGACCTCCACCCTGACCTCCACCCTGACCTTGACCCCGAACCTGACCTCCAACCTGACCTTGACTGTGACCGTCACCTCGACCCTGACCTTGACTGTGACCGTCACCTCGACCCTGACCCCTACCCTGACCCTGACCTCCACCCTGACCTTGACTGTGACCGTCACCTCGACCCTGACCTTGACCCTGACCCTGACCTCCACCCTGAGCTTGACCTTGACCCTGACCATCACATTGACCTTGACTGTGACCCTGACCTCCACCCTGACCTTGACCTCGAACCTGACCTTGACTGTGACCGTGACACCGACCCTGACCTTGACCCTGACCCTGACCTCCACCCTGACCTTGACCCCGACCCTGACCTCCACCCTGACCTTGACCCTGACCCTGACCTTGACCCTGACCTCCACCCTGACCCTGACCCTGACCCTGACCTCCACCCTGACCTTGACCCTGACCTTGACCCGGACCCTGACCTCCACCCTGACCTTGACTTTGACCCTGACCTCCAGCCTGACCTTGACCCTGACCCTGACCTCCACCCTGATCTTGACCCTAACCCTGACCTCCACCCTGACATCCACCCTGACCTTGACCCCGACCCTGACCTCCACCCTGACCTTGACCCGGACCCTGACCTCCACTCTGACCTCGAACCTGACCCTGACCTCCACCCTGACCTTGACCTTGACCCTGACCTTCAGCCTGACCTCGACTTTGACCCTGACCTCCACCCTGACCTTGACCCTGACCCTGACCTTCACCCTGACCTTGACACTGACCCTGACCTGCACCCTGACCTTGACCTTGACCCTGACCTCCACCCTGACCTTCACCCTGACCCGGACCTTCACCCTGACCCGGACCTTCACCCTGACCTTGACTGTGACCCTGACCTTCACCCTGAACTTGAACTGGACCCTGACGTCCACCCTGACCATGACCCTGACCCTGACCTCCACCCTGACCTTGACCCTGACCCTGATCCCTACCCTGACCTCCACCCTGACCTTGACTCTGACCCTGACCTCCACCCTGACCTTGACCCTTACACTGACCTCCACCCTGACCTTGACTCTGACCCTGACCTCCACCCTGAGCTCCACCCTGACCCTGACCTCCACTCTGACCTTGACCCTGACCCTGACCTCCACCCCGACCTTAACTGTGACCGTGTCCTCCACCCTGACCCTGACCCTGACCCTGACTTTCACCCTGACCTTGACCCTGACCTTGACCTTGACCCTGACCCTGACCTTCACCCTGACCTTGACCCTGACCCTGACCTCCACTCTGACCTTGACCCTGACCCTGACCCCTACCCTGACTTCCACCCTGACCATGACTCTGACCCTGACCTCCACCCTGACCGTGACTCTGACCCTGACCTCCATCCTGACCTTGACTGTGAACGTGACCTCCATCCTGACCTTGGCCATGACCCTGACCTCGTCCCTGACCTTCACCCTGACCCTGACCTCCACCCTGACCTTGACCCTGACCCTGACCTCCACCCTGACCTTGACCCTGACCCTGACCTCCACCCTGACCTTGACCCTGACCCTGACCCCTACCCTGACCTCCACCCTGACCTTGACTCTGACCCTGACCTCCACCCTGACCTTGACTGTGACCGTGACCTCCACCTCGACCTTGACCCTGACCCTGACCTCGTCCCTGACCTCCACCCTGACCCTGACCTCTACCCTGACCTTGACCATGACCCTGACTTCCATCCTGACCTTAACCCTGACCCTGACCTCCACCCTGACCTTGACCCTGACCCTGACCTCCACCTTGACCTCCACCCTGACCTTGACCCAGACCTTGGGCTCTACCCTGACCTCCACCCTGACCTTGACCCTGACCCTGACCTCCACCCTGACCTTGACTGTGACCGTGACCTCCACCCTGACCTTGACCCTGACCTTGACCTTGACCCTGACCTCCACCCTGACCTTGACCATGACCCTGACCTCCATCCTGACCTTGACCCTGACTCTGACCTCCACCCTGACCTTGACCCTGACCTTGACCCCGACCCTGACCTCCACCCTAAACTTGACCCTGACCCTGACCTCCACCCTGACCTTGACTGTGACCGTGACCTCCACCTCGACCTTGAACCTGACCCTGACCTCGTCCCTGACCTCCACCCTGACCCTGACCTCCACCCTGACCTTGACCATGACCCTGACTTCCATCCTGACCTTAACCCTGACCCTGACCTCCACCCTGACCTTGACCCTGACCCTGACCTCCACCTTGACCTCCACCCTGACCTTGACCCAGACCTTGGGCTCTACCCTGACCTCCACCCCGACCTTGACCCTGACCCTGACCTCCACCCTGACCTTGACTGTGACCGTGACCTCCACCCTGACCTCCACCCTGACCTTGACCTTGACCCTGACCTCCACCCTGACCTTGACCATGACCCTGACCCCGTCCCTGACCTTCACCCTGACCCTGACCTCCACCCTGACCTTGACCCTGACCCTGACCTCCACCCTGACCTTGACCCTGACCCTGACCTCCACCCTGACCTTGACCCTGACCCTGACCCCAACCCTGACCTCCACCCTGACCTTGACTCTGACCCTGACCTCCACCCTGACCTTGACCCTGACCCTGACGTCCACCCTGACCTTGACCCTGACCCTGACCTCCACCCTGACCTTGACCACGACCCTGACCTCTACTCTGACCTTGACCATAACCCTGACCTCCATCCTGACCTTGACCCTGACCCTGACCTCCACCCTGACCTTGACCCTGACCCTGACCTCCTTCCTGACCTTGACTCTGACCCTGACCTCCACCCTGACCTTGACCATGACCCTGACCCCGTCCCTGACCTTCACCCTGACCCTGACCTCCACCCTGACCTTGACCCTGACCCTGACCTCCACCCTGACCTTGACCCTGACCCTGACCTCCACCCTGACCTCGACCCTGACCCTGACCCCAACCCTGTCCTCCACCCTGACCTTGACTCTGACCCTGACCTCCACCCTGACCTTGACCCTGACCCTGACCTCTACCCCGACCTTAACTGTGACCGTGACCTCCACCCTGACCCTGACTCTGACCCTGACTTTCACCCTGACCTTGACCCTGACCTTGACCTTCACCCTGACCTTGATTCAGACCCTGACCTCCACCCTGACCTTGACCCCGACCCTGACCTCCACCCTGACCTTGACCTTGATCCTGACCTCCACCCTGACCTTGACTATGTTCCTGACCTCCACCCTGACCTTGACCCTGTCCCTGACCTCCACCCTAACCTTGACTGTGACCGTGACCTCCACCCTGACCTTGACCCTGACCCTGACCTTGACCCTGACCTTGACCCTGACCCTGGACTACACCCTGACTTTGACCCGTACCCTGACCTCGTCCCTGACCTCCACCCTGACCCTGACCTCCACCCTGACCTTGACCCTGACTCTGACCTCAACCCTGACCTTGACCTCCACCCTGACCTCCACCCTGACCTTGACTGTGACCCCGACTTCTACCCTGACCTTGACCTCCACCCTGACCTCCATCCTGACCTTGACCCCGAACCTGACCTCCACCCTGACCTTGACTGTGACCGTCACCTCGACCCTGACCTTGACTGTGACCGTCACCTCGACCCTGACCCCTACCCTGACCCTGACCTCCACCCTGACCTTGACTGTGACCGTCACCTCGACCCTGACCTTGACCCTGACCCTGGACTCCACCCTGACTTTGACCCGTACCCTGACCTCGTCTCTGACCTCCACCCTGACTCTGACCTCCACCCTGACCTTGACCCTGACTCTGACCTCTACCTTGACCTTGACATCCACCCTGACCTCTACCCTGACCTTGACCCCGAACCTGACCTCCACCCTGACCTTGACCCCAAACCTGACCTCCACCCCGACCTTGACTCTGACCCTGACCTCCACCCTGACCCCTACCCTGACCTTGACCTCCACCCTGACCTCCACCCTGACCTTGACCCTGACCCTGACCTCCACCCTGACCTTGACCATGACCCTGACCTTCATCCTGACCTTAACCCTGACCCTGACCTCCACCCTGACCTTGACCCTGACCCTGACCTCCACCCTGACCTCCACCCTGACCTTGACCAAGACCCTGACCTCCACCCTGACCTTGACCTTGACCCTGACCTTCACCCTGGACTTGACTATGACCCTGACCTCTACCCTAGACTTGACCCTGACCCTGACCTCCACCCTGACCTTGACTGTGACCGTGACCTCCACCCTGACCTTGACCCTGACCTTGACCTTGACCCTGACCTCCACCCTGACCTTGACCATGACCCTGACCTCCATCCTGACCTTGACCCTGACCCTGACCTCCACCCTGACCTTGACCCTGACCTTGACCCCGACCCTGACCTCCACCCTGACCTTGACTGTGACCGTGACCTCCACCTCGACCTTGACCCTGACCCTGACCTCGTCCCTGACCTCCACCCTGACCCTGACCCCCACCCTGACCTTGACCATGACCCTGACTTCCATCCTGACCTTAACCCTGACCCTGACCTCCACCCTGACCTTGACCCTGACCCTGACCTCCACCTTGACCTCCACCCTGACCTTGACCCAGACCTTGGGCTCTACCCTGACCTCCACCCTGACCTTGACCCTGACCCTGACCTCCACCCTGACCTTGACTGTGACCGTGACCTCCACCCTGACCTTGACCCTGACCTTGACCTTGACCCTGACCTCCACCCTGACCTTGACCATGACCCTGACCTCCATCCTGACCTTGACCCTGACCCTGACCTCCACCCTGACCTTGACCCTGACCTTGACCCCGACCCTGACCTCCACCCTAAACTTGACCCTGACCCTGACCTCCACCCTGACCTTGACTGTGACCGTGACCTCCACCTCGACCTTGAACCTGACCCTGACCTCGTCCCTGACCTCCACCCTGACCCTGACCTCCACCCTGACCTTGACCATGACCCTGACTTCCATCCTGACCTTAACCCTGACCCTGACCTCCACCCTGACCTTGACCCTGACCCTGACCTCCACCTTGACCTCCACCCTGACCTTGACCCAGACCTTGGGCTCTACCCTGACCTCCACCCTGACCTTGACCCTGACCCTGACCTCCACCCTGACCTTGACTGTGACCGTGACCTCCACCCTGACCTCCACCCTGACCTTGACCTTGACCCTGACCTCCACCCTGACCTTGACCATGACCCTGACCCCGTCCCTGACCTTCACCCTGACCCTGACCTCCACCCTGACCTTGACCCTGACCCTGACCTCCACCCTGACCTTGACCCTGACCCTGACCTCCACCCTGACCTTGACCCTGACCCTGACCCCAACCCTGACCTCCACCCTGACCTTGACTCTGACCCTGACCTCCACCCTGACCTTGACCCTGACCCTGACGTCCACCCTGACCTTGACCCTGACCCTGACCTCCACCCTGACCTTGACCACGACCCTGACCTCTACCCTGACCTTGACCATAACCCTGACCTCCATCCTGACCTTGACCCTGACCCTGACTTCCACCCTGACCTTGACCCTGACCTTGACCTTCACCCTGACCTTGATTCAGACCCTGACCTCCACCCTGACCTTGACCCCGACCCTGACCTCCACCCTGACCTTGACCTTGATCCTGACCTCCACCCTGACCTTGACTATGTTCCTGACCTCCACCCTGACCTTGACCCTGTCCCTGACCTCCACCCTAACCTTGACTGTGACCGTGACCTCCACCCTGACCCTGACCTTGACCCTGACCTTGACCCTGACCCTGGACTACACCCTGACTTTGACCCGTACCCTGACCTCGTCCCTGACCTCCACCCTGACCCTGACCTCCACCCTGACCTCCACCCTGACCTTGACTGTGACCCCGACTTCTACCCTGACCTTGACCTCCACCCTGACCTCCATCCTGACCTTGACCCCGAACCTGACCTCCACCCTGACCTTGACTGTGACCGTCACCTCGACCCTGACCTTGACTGTGACCGTCACCTCGACCCTGACCCCTACCCTGACCCTGACCTCCACCCTGACCTTGACTGTGACCGTCACCTCGACCCTGACCTTGACCCTGACCCTGACCTCCACCCTGACCTTGACCTTGACCCTGACCATCACCCTGACCTTGACTGTGACCCTGACCTCCACCCTGACCTTGACCTTGACCCTGACCATCACCCTGACCTTGACTGTGACCCTGACCTCCACCCTGACCTTGACCCTGACCCTAAACTTGACTGTGACCGTGACCCCGACCCTGACCTTGACCCTGACCCTGACCCCCACCCTGACCTTGACCCCGACCCTGACCTCCACCCTGACCTTGACCCTGACCCTGACCTTGACCCTGACCTCCACCCTGACCCTGACCCTGACCCTGACCTCCACCCTGACCTTGACCCTGACCTTGACCCGGACCCTGACCTCCACCCTGACCTTGACTCTGACCCTGACCTCCAGCCTGACCTTGACCCTGACCCTGACCTCCACCCTGACCTTGACCCTGACCCTGACCTCCTCTCTGACCTCCACCCTGACCTTGACTGTGACCCTGACCTCCACCCTGAGCTTGACCCTGACCCTGACCTTCATTCTGACCTTGACACTGACCCTGACCTGCACCCTGACCTTGACCTTGACCCTGACCTACACCCTGACCTTCACCCTGACCCGGACCTTCACCCTGACCTTGACTGTGACCCTGACCTCCACCCTGAACTTGAACTTGACCCTGACCTCTACCCTGACCTTGACCCTGACCCTGACCTCCACCCTGACCTTGACCCTGACCCTGACCCCTACCCTGACCTCCACCCTGACCTTGACCCTGACCCTGACCCCTACCCTGACCTCCACCCTGACCTTGACTGTGACCGTGACCTCCACCCTGACCTTGACCATGACCCTGAATTCGTCCCTGACCTCCAACCCGACCCTGACCTCGACCCTGACCCTGACCTCCACCCTGACCTGGACCCTGACCCTGACCTCCACCCTGACCTTGACTGTGACCGTGACCTCCACCCTGACCTTGACCATGACCCTGACCTCTAGCCTGACCTTGACCATAACCCTGACCTCCATCCTGACCTTGACCCTGACCTTGACCTCCACCCTGACCTTGACCCTGACCCTGACCTCCTTCCTGACCTTGACTCTGACCCTGACCTTGACTCTGACCTTGACCCTGACCCTGACCTTCACCTGACCTTATCTGTGACCGTTACCTCCGCCCTGACCTTGACCCAGGCCTTGACCTCCACCCTGACCTCCACCCTGACCTTGACCCTGACCCTGACCTCTACCCCGACCTTAACTGTGACCGTGACCTCCACCCTGACCCTGACCCTGACCCTGACTTCCACCCTGACCTTGACCCTGACCTTGACCTTTACCCTGACCTTGATTCAGACCCTGACCTCCACCCTGACCTTGACCCCGACCCTGACCTCCACCCTGACCTTGACCTTGATCCTGACCTCCACCCGGACCTTGACTATGACCCTGACCTTGACCCTGACCTTGACCCTGACCCTGGACTCCACCCTGACTTTGACCCGTACCCTGACCTCGTCCCTGACCTCCACCCTGACCCTGACCTCCACCCTGACCTTGACCCTGACTCTGACCTCTACCCTGACCTTGACCTCCACCCTGACCTCCACCCTGACCTTGACTGTGACCCCGACTTCTACCCTGACCTTGACCTCCACCCTGACCTCCACCCTGACCTTGACCCCGAACCTGACCTCCAACCTGACCTTGACTGTGACCGTCACCTCGACCCTGACCTTGACTGTGACCGTCACCTCGACCCTGACCCCTACCCTGACCCTGACCTCCACCCTGACCTTGACTGTGACCGTCACCTCGACCCTGACCTTGACCCTGACCCTGACCTCCACCCTGAGCTTGACCTTGACCCTGACCATCACATTGACCTTGACTGTGACCCTGACCTCCACCCTGACCTTGACCTCGAACCTGACCTTGACTGTGACCGTGACACCGACCCTGACCTTGACCCTGACCCTGACCTCCACCCTGACCTTGACCCCGACCCTGACCTCCACCCTGACCTTGACCCTGACCCTGACCTTGACCCTGACCTCCACCCTGACCCTGACCCTGACCCTGACCTCCACCCTGACCTTGACCCTGACCTTGACCCGGACCCTGACCTCCACCCTGACCTTCACTCTGACCCTGACCTCCAGCCTGACCTTGACCCTGACCCTGACCCCGACCCTGACCTTGACCCTTACACAGACCTCCACCCTGACCTTGACCCTGACCCTCACCTTCACCCTGACCTTCACCCTGACCCTGACCTCCACCCTGAACTTGACTATGACCCTGACCTCCACGCTGACCTTGACCCCGACCTCCACCCCGAACTTGACTATGACCCTGACCTCCACCCTGATCTTGACCCTAACCCTGACCTCCACCCTGACATCCACCCTGACCTTGACCCCGACCCTGACCTCCACCCTGACCTTGACCCGAACCCTGACCTCCACTCTGACCTCGAACCTGACCCTGACCTCCACCCTGACCTTGACCTTGACCCTGACCTTCAGCCTGACCTTGACTTTGACCCTGACCTCCACCCTGACCTTGACCCTGACCCTGACCTTCACCCTGACCTTGACACTGACCCTGACCTGCACCCTGACCTTGACCTTGACCCTGATCTCCACCCTGACCTTCACCCTGACCCGGACCTTCACCCTGACCCGGACCTTCACCCTGACCTTGACTGTGACCCTGACCTCCACCCTGACCTTGACCCTGACCCTGACCTTGACTGTGACCGTGACCCCGACCCTGACCTTGACCCTGACCCTGACCTCCACCCTGACCTTGACCCCGACCCTGACCTCCACCCTGACCTTGACCCTGACCCTGACCTTGACCCTGACCTCCACCCTGACCCTGACCCTGACCCTGACCTCCACCCTGACCTTGACCCTGACCTTGACCCGGACCCTGACCTCCACCCTGACCTTGACTCTGACCCTGACCTCCAGCCTGACCTTGACCCTGACCCTGACCTCCACCCTGACCTTGACCTTGACCCTGACCCCGACCCTGACCTTGACCCTTACACAGACCTCCACCCTGACCTTGACCCTGACCCTCACCTCCACCCTGACCTTCACCCTGACCCTGACCTCCACCCTGACCTTGACTCTGACCCTGACCTCCACCCTGACCTTGACTCTGACCCTGACCTCCACCACGACCTTGACTGTGACCCTGACCTCGACCCTGACCTTGACCCTGACCCTGACCTTCACTCTGACCTTGAATCTGACCCTGACCTCCACCCTGACCTTGACTGTGACCCTGACCTCCACCCCTACCTTGACCCTGACCCTGACCTCCACCCTGACCTTGACCCTAACCCGACCTCCACCCTGACATCCACCCAGACCTTGACCCTGACCCTGACCTCCACCCTAACCTTGACCCAGACCCTGACCTCCACTCTGACCTTGAACCTGACCCTGACCTCGTCCCTGACCTTGACCTTGACCTTGACCTTTAGCCTGACCTTGACTTTGACCCTGACCTCCACCCTGACTTTGACCCTGACCCTGAACTCCACCCTGACCTTGACACTGACCCTGACCTCCACCCTGACCTTGACTTTGACCCTGGAATCCACCCGGACTTTGACCCTGACCCTGACCTCCACCCTGACCCTGACCCTGACCCTGACTTCCACCCTGACCTTGACCCTGACCTTGACCTTTACCCTGACCTTGATTCAGACCCTGACCTCCACCCTGACCTTGACCCCGACCCTGACCTCCACCCTGACCTTGACCTTGATCCTGACCTCCACCCGGACCTTGACTATGACCCTGACCTTGACCCTGACCTTGACCCTGACCCTGGACTCCACCCTGACTTTGACCCGTACCCTGACCTCGTCCCTGACCTCCACCCTGACCCTGACCTCCACCCTGACCTTGACCCTGACTCTGACCTCTACCCTGACCTTGACCTCCACCCTGACCTCCACCCTGACCTTGACTGTGACCCCGACTTCTACCCTGACCTTGACCTCCACCCTGACCTCCACCCTGACCTTGACCCCGAACCTGACCTCCAACCTGACCTTGACTGTGACCGTCACCTCGACCCTGACCTTGACTGTGACCGTCACCTCGACCCTGACCCCTACCCTGACCCTGACCTCCACCCTGACCTTGACTGTGACCGTCACCTCGACCCTGACCTTGACCCTGACCCTGACCTCCACCCTGAGCTTGACCTTGACCCTGACCATCACATTGACCTTGACTGTGACCCTGACCTCCACCCTGACCTTGACCTCGAACCTGACCTTGACTGTGACCGTGACACCGACCCTGACCTTGACCCTGACCCTGACCTCCACCCTGACCTTGACCCCGACCCTGACCTCCACCCTGACCTTGACCCTGACCCTGACCTTGACCCTGACCTCCACCCTGACCCTGACCCTGACCCTGACCTCCACCCTGACCTTGACCCTGACCTTGACCCGGACCCTGACCTCCACCCTGACCTTGACTCTGACCCTGACCTCCAGCCTGACCTTGACCCTGACCCTGACCCCGACCCTGACCTTGACCCTTACACAGACCTCCACCCTGACCTTGACCCTGACCCTCACCTTCACCCTGACCTTCACCCTGACCCTGACCTCCACCCTGAACTTGACTATGACCCTGACCTCC
The DNA here is from genome assembly GCA_947538915.1 of Tenthredo distinguenda. Lineage (NCBI taxonomy): Eukaryota > Metazoa > Arthropoda > Insecta > Hymenoptera > Tenthredinidae > Tenthredo > Tenthredo distinguenda. The sequence goes on from OX384538.1 coordinate 8,950,776, forward strand.
ACGCTGACCTTGACCCCGACCTCCACCCCGAACTTGACTATGACCCTGACCTCCACCCTGATCTTGACCCTAACCCTGACCTCCACCCTGACATCCACCCTGACCTTGACCCCGACCCTGACCTCCACCCTGACCTTGACCCGAACCCTGACCTCCACTCTGACCTCGAACCTGACCCTGACCTCCACCCTGACCTTGACCTTGACCCTGACCTTCAGCCTGACCTTGACTTTGACCCTGACCTCCACCCTGACCTTGACCCTGACCCTGACCTTCACCCTGACCTTGACACTGACCCTGACCTGCACCCTGACCTTGACCTTGACCCTGATCTCCACCCTGACCTTCACCCTGACCCGGACCTTCACCCTGACCCGGACCTTCACCCTGACCTTGACTGTGACCCTGACCTCCACCCTGACCTTGACCCTGACCCTGACCTTGACTGTGACCGTGACCCCGACCCTGACCTTGACCCTGACCCTGACCTCCACCCTGACCTTGACCCCGACCCTGACCTCCACCCTGACCTTGACCCTGACCCTGACCTTGACCCTGACCTCCACCCTGACCCTGACCCTGACCCTGACCTCCACCCTGACCTTGACCCTGACCTTGACCCGGACCCTGACCTCCACCCTGACCTTGACTCTGACCCTGACCTCCAGCCTGACCTTGACCCTGACCCTGACCTCCACCCTGACCTTGACCTTGACCCTGACCCCGACCCTGACCTTGACCCTTACACAGACCTCCACCCTGACCTTGACCCTGACCCTCACCTCCACCCTGACCTTCACCCTGACCCTGACCTCCACCCTGACCTTGACTCTGACCCTGACCTCCACCCTGACCTTGACTCTGACCCTGACCTCCACCACGACCTTGACTGTGACCCTGACCTCGACCCTGACCTTGACCCTGACCCTGACCTTCACTCTGACCTTGAATCTGACCCTGACCTCCACCCTGACCTTGACTGTGACCCTGACCTCCACCCCTACCTTGACCCTGACCCTGACCTCCACCCTGACCTTGACCCTAACCCGACCTCCACCCTGACATCCACCCAGACCTTGACCCTGACCCTGACCTCCACCCTAACCTTGACCCAGACCCTGACCTCCACTCTGACCTTGAACCTGACCCTGACCTCGTCCCTGACCTTGACCTTGACCTTGACCTTTAGCCTGACCTTGACTTTGACCCTGACCTCCACCCTGACTTTGACCCTGACCCTGACCTCCACCCTGACCTTGACACTGACCCTGACCTCCACCCTGACCTTGACTTTGACCCTGGAATCCACCCGGACTTTGACCCTGACCCTGACCTCCACCCTGACCTTGACCCTGACCCTGACCCCCACCCTGACCTTGACCTTGACCCTGACCCCCACCCTGACCTTGACCCTTGCACTGACCTCTACCCTGACCTTGACCCTGACCCTGACCTCCACCCTGACCTTCACCCTGACCCTGACCTCCACCCTGACCTTGACCCTGACCCTGACCTCCTCTCTGACCTCCACCCTGACCTTGACTGTGACCCTGACCTCCACCCTGACCTTGACCCTGACCCTGACCTCCACCCTGACCTTGACCCTGACCCTGACCTCCACTCTGACCTTGACCCTGACCCTGACCCCTACCCTGACCTCCACCCTGACCATGACTCTGACCCTGACCTCCACCCTGACCTTGACCCTGACCCTGACCTCCATCCTGATCTTGACTGTGACCGTGACCTCCACCCTGACCTTGACCATGACCCTGACCTCGTCCCTGACCTTCACCCTGACCCTGACCTCCACCCTGACCTCGACCCTGACCCTGACCTCCACCCTGACCTTGACCCTGACCCTGACCTCCACCCTGACCTTGACCCTGACCCTGACCTCCTTTCTGACCTTGACTCTGACCCTGACCTTGACCCTGACCCTGACCTCCACCCTGACCTTGACCCTGACCCTGACCTCCTTTCTGACCTTGACTCTGACCCTGACCTTGACCCTGACCTTGACCCCGACCCTGACCTCCATCCTGATCTTGACTGTGACCGTGACCTCCACCCTGACCTTGACCATGACCCTGACCTCGTCCTTGACCTTCACCCTGACCCTGACTTCCACCCTGACCTTGACACTGACCTTGACCTTCACCCCGACCTTGATTCAGACCCTGACCTCTACCCTGACCTTGACCCCGACCCTGACCTCCACCCTGACCTTGACCTTGATCCTGACCTCCACCCTGACCTTGACTATGACACTGACCTCCACCCTGACCTTGACCCTGTCCCTGACCTCCACCCTAACCTTGACTGTGACCCTGACCTCCACCCTGACCTCGACTGTGACCGTCATCTCGACCCTGACCTTGACTGTGACCGTCACCTCGACCCTGACCCCTACCCTGACCCTGACCTCCACCCTGACCTTGACTGTGACCGTCACCTCGACCCTGACCTTGACCCTGACCCTGACCTCCACCCTGACCTCGACGTTGACCCTGACCATCACCCTGACCTTGACTGTGACCCTGACCTCCACCCTGACCTTGACCCTGACCCTGACCTTGACCTGACCTTATCTGTGACCGTTACCTCCACCCTGACGTTGACCCAGGCCTTGACCTCCACCCAGACCTCCACCCTGACCTTGACCCTGACCCTGACCTTGACCCTGACCTTGACCCTGACCCTGGACTACACCCTGACTTTGACCCGTACCCTGACCTCGTCCCTGACCTCCACCCTGACCCTGACCTCCACCCTGACCTTGACCCTGACTCTGACCTCTACCCTGACCTTGACCTCCACCCTGACCTCCACCCTGACCTTGACTGTGACCCCGACTTCTACCCTGACCTTGACCTCCACCCTGACCTCCATCCTGACCTTGACCCCGAACCTGACCTCCACCCTGACCTTGACTGTGACCGTCACCTCGACCCTGACCTTGACTGTGACCGTCACCTCGACCCTGACCCCTACCCTGACCCTGACCTCCACCCTGACCTTGACTGTGACCGTCACCTCGACCCTGACCTTGACCCTGACCCTGACCTCCACCCTGACCTTGACCTTGACCCTGACCATCACCCTGACCTTGACTGTGACCCTGACCTCCACCCTGACCTTGACCTTGACCCTGACCATCACCCTGACCTTGACTGTGACCCTGACCTCCACCCTGACCTTGACCCTGACCCTAAACTTGACTGTGACCGTGACCCCGACCCTGACCTTGACCCTGACCCTGACCTCCACCCTGACCTTGACCCCGACCCTGACCTCCACCCTGACCTTGACCCTGACCCTGACCTTGACCCTGACCTCCACCCTGACCCTGACCCTGACCCTGACCTCCACCCTGACCTTGACCCTGACCTTGACCCGGACCCTGACCTCTACGCTGACCGTGACTCTGACCCTGACCTCCAGCCTGACCTTGACCCTGACCCTGACCTCCACCCTGACCTTGACCCTGACCCTGACATCCTCTCTGACCTCCACCCTGACCAGGACTGTGACCCTGACCTCCACCCTGACCTTGACCCTGACCCTGACCTTCATTCTGACCTTGACACTGACCCTGACCTGCACCCTGACCTTGACCTTGACCCTGACCTCCACCCTGACCTTCACCCTGACCCGGACCTTCACCCTGACCTTGACTGTGACCCTGACCTCCACCCTGAACTTGAACTTGACCCTGACCTCTACCCTGACCTTGACCCTGACCCTGACCTCCACCCTGACCTTGACCCTGACCCTGACCCCTACCCTGACCTCCACCCTGACCTTGACCCTGACCCTGACCCCTACCCTGACCTCCACCCTGACCTTGACTGTGACCGTGACCTCCACCCTGACCTTGACCATGACCCTGAATTCGTCCCTGACCTCCAACCTGACCCTGACCTCGACCCTGACCCTGACCTCCACCCTGACCTGGACCCTGACCCTGACCTCCACCCTGACCTTGACTGTGACCGTGACCTCCACCCTGACCTTGACCATGACCCTGAATTTGTCCCTGACCTCTAACCTGACCCTGACCTCGACCCTGACCCTGACCTCCACCCTGACCTGGACCCTGACCCTGACCTCCACCCTGACCTTGACTGTGACCGTGACCTCCACCCTGACCTTGACCCTGACCCTGACCTTGACCCTGACCTTGACCCTGACCCTGGACTCCACCCTGACTTTGACCCGTACCCTGACCTCGTCCCTGACCTCCACCCTGACCCTGACCTCCACCCTGACCTTGACCCTGACTCTGACCTCTACCCTGACCTTGACCTCCACCCTGACCTCCACCCTGACCTTGACTGTGACCCCGACTTCTACCCTGACCTTGACCTCCACCCTGACCTCCACCCTGACCTTGACCCCGAACCTGACCTCCAACCTGACCTTGACTGTGACCGTCACCTCGACCCTGACCTTGACTGTGACCGTCAACTCGACCCTGACCCCTACCCTGACCCTGACCTCCACCCTGACCTTGACTGTGACCGTCACCTCAAACCTGACCTTGACCCTGACCCTGACCTCCACCCTGAGCTTGACCTTGACCCTGACCATCACATTGACCTTGACTGTGACCCTGACCTCCACCCTGACCTTGACCTCGAACCTGACCTTGACTGTGACCGTGACACCGACCCTGACCTTGACCCTGACCCTGACCTTCACCCTGACCTTGACCCCGACCCTGACCTCTACCCTGACCTTGACCCTGACCCTGACCTTGACCCTGACCTCCACCCTGACCCTGACCCTGACCCTGACCTCCACCCTGACCTTGACCCTGACCTTGACCCGGACCCTGACCTCCACCCTGACCTTGACTCTGACCCTGACCTCCAGCCTGACCTTGACCCTGACCCTGACCCCGACCCTGACCTTGACCCTTACACAGACCTCCACCCTGACCTTGACCCTGACCCTCACCTTCACCCTGACCTTCACCCTGACCCTGACCTCCACCCTGAACTTGACTATGACCCTGACCTCCACGCTGACCTTGACCCCGACCTCCACCCCGAACTTGACTATGACCCTGACCTCCACCCTGATCTTGACCCTAACCCTGACCTCCACCCTGACATCCACCCTGACCTTGACCCCGACCCTGACCTCCACCCTGACCTTGACCCGAACCCTGACCTCCACTCTGACCTCGAACCTGACCCTGACCTCCACCCTGACCTTGACCTTGACCCTGACCTTCAGCCTGACCTTGACTTTGACCCTGACCTCCACCCTGACCTTGACCCTGACCCTGACCTTCACCCTGACCTTGACACTGACCCTGACCTGCACCCTGACCTTGACCTTGACCCTGACCTCCACCCTGACCTTCACCCTGACCCGGACCTTCACCCTGACCCGGACCTTCACCCTGACCTTGACTGTGACCCTGACCTCCACCCTGACCTTGACCCTGACCCTGACCTTGACTGTGACCGTGACCCCGACCCTGACCTTGACCCTGACCCTGACCTCCACCCTGACCTTGACCCCGACCCTGACCTCCACCCTGACCTTGACCCTGACCCTGACCTTGACCCTGACCTCCACCCTGACCCTGACCCTGACCCTGACCTCCACCCTGACCTTGACCCTGACCTTGACCCGGACCCTGACCTCCACCCTGACCTTGACTCTGACCCTGACCTCCAGCCTGACCTTGACCCTGACCCTGACCTCCACCCTGACCTTGACCTTGACCCTGACCCCGACCCTGACCTTGACCCTTACACAGACCTCCACCCTGACCTTGACCCTGACCCTCACCTCCACCCTGACCTTCACCCTGACCCTAACCTCCACCCTGACCTTGACTCTGACCCTGACCTCCACCCTGACCTTGACTCTGACCCTGACCTCCACCACGACCTTGACTGTGACCCTGACCTCAACCCTGACCCTGACCCTGACCCTGACCTTCACTCTGACCTTGAATCTGACCCTGACCTCCACCCTGACCTTGACTGTGACCCTGACCTCCACCCCTACCTTGACCCTGACCCTGACCTCCACCCTGACCTTGACCCTAACCCCGACCTCCACCCTGACATCCACCCAGACCTTGACCCTGACCCTGACCTCCACCCTAACCTTGACCCAGACCCTGACCTCCACTCTGACCTTGAACCTGACCCTGACCTCGTCCCTGACCTTGACCTTGACCTTGACCTTTAGCCTGACCTTGACTTTGACCCTGACCTCCACCCTGACTTTGACCCTGACCCTGACCTCCACCCTGACCTTGACACTGACCCTGACCTCCACCCTGACCTTGACTTTGACCCTGGACTCCACCCGGACTTTGACCCTGACCCTGACCTCCACCCTGACCTTGACCCTGACCCTGACCCCCACCCTGACCTTGACCTTGACCCTGACCCCCACCCTGACCTTGACCCTTACACTGACCTCTACCCTGACCTTGACCCTGACCCTGACCTCCACCCTGACCTTCACCCTGACCCTGACCTCCACCCTGACCTTGACCCTGACCCTGACCTCCTCTCTGACCTCCACCCTGACCTTGACTGTGACCCTGACCTCCACCCTGACCTTGACCCTGACCCTGACCTCCACCCTGACCTTGACCCTGACCCTGACCTCCACTCTGACCTTGACCCTGACCCTGACCCCTACCCTGACCTCCACTCTGACCATGACTCTGACCCTGACCTCCACCCTGACCTTGACCCTGACCCTGACCTCCATCCTGATCTTGACTGTGACCGTGACCTCCACCCTGACCTTGACCATGACCCTGACCTCGTCCCTGACCTTCACCCTTACCCTGACCTCCACCCTGACCTCGACCCTGACCCTGACCTCCACCCTGACCTTGACCCTGACCCTGACCTCCACCCTGACCTTGACCCTGACCCTGACCTCCTTTCTGACCTTGACTCTGACCCTGACCTTGACCCTGACCCTGACCTCCACCCTGACCTTGACCCTGACCCTGACCTCCTTTCTGACCTTGACTCTGACCCTGACCTTGACCCTGACCTTGACCCTGACCCTGACCTCCATCCTGATCTTGACTGTGACCGTGACCTCCACCCTGACCTCGACCATGACCCTGACCTCGTCCTTGACCTTCACCCTGACCCTGACTTCCACCCTGACCTTGACACTGACCTTGACCTTCACCCCGACCTTGATTCAGACCCTGACCTCCACCCTGACCTTGACCCCGACCCTGACCTCCACCCTGACCTTGACCTTGATCCTGACCTCCACCCTGACCTTGACTATGACCCTGACCTCCACCCTGACCTTGACCCTGTCCCTGACCTCCACCCTAACCTTGACTGTGACCCTGACCTCCACCCTGACCTCGACTGTGACCGTCATCTCGACCCTGACCTTGACTGTGACCGTCACCTCGACCCTGACCCCTACCCTGACCCTGACCTCCACCCTGACCTTGACTGTGACCGTCACCTCGACCCTGACCTTGACCCTGACCCTGACCTCCACCCTGACCTCGACGTTGACCCTGACCATCACCCTGACCTTGACTGTGACCCTGACCTCCACCCTGACCTTGACCCTGACCCTGACCTTGACCTGACCTTATCTGTGACCGTTACCTCCACCCTGACGTTGACCCAGGCCTTGACCTCCACCCAGACCTCCACCCTGACCTTGACCCTGACCCTGACCTCTACCCCGACCTTAACTGTGACCGTGACCTCCACCCTGACCCTGACCCTGACCCTGACTTCCACCCTGACCTTGACCCTGACCTTGACCTTCACCCTGACCTTGATTCAGACCCTGACCTCCACCCTGACCGTGACCCCGACCCTGACCTTGACCCTGAACCTGACCTCCACCCTGACCTTGACCCCGACCCTGACCTCTACCCTGACCTTGACCCTGACCCTGACCTTGACCCTGACCTCCACCCTGACCCTGACCCTGACCCTGACCTCCACCCTGACCTTGACCCTGACCTTGACCCGGACCCTGACCTCCACCCTGACCTTGACTCTGACCCTGACCTCCAGCCTGACCTTGACCCTGACCCTGACCTCCACCCTGACCTTAACCTTGACCCTGACCCCGACCCTGACCTTGACCCTTACACTGACCTCCACCCTGACCTTGACCCTGACCCTCACCTCCACCCTGACCTTCACCCTGACCCTGACCTCCACCCTGAACTTGACTATGACCCTGACCTCCACGCTGACCTTGACCTCGACCCCGACCTCCACCCTGAACTTGACTATGACCCTGACCTCCACCCTGATCTTGACCCTAACCCTGACCTCCACCCTGACATCCACCCTGACCTTGACCCCGACCCTGACCTCCACCCTGACCTTGACCCGGACCCTGACCTCCACTCTGACCTCGAACCTGACCCTGACCTCCACCCTGACCTTGACCTTGACCCTGACCTTCAGCCTGACCTTGACTTTGACCCTGACCTCAGCCCTGACCTTGACCCTGACCCTGACCTTCACCCTGACCTTGACACTGACCCTGACCTGCACCCTGACCTTGACCTTGACCCTGACCTCCACCCTGACCTTCACCCTGACCCGGACCTTTACCCTGACCCGGACCTTCACCCTGACCTTGACTGTGACCCTGACCTCCACCCTGAACTTGAACTTGACCCTGACCTCCACCCTGACCTTGACCCTGACCCTGACCTCCACCCTGACCTTGACCCTGACCCTGACCCCTACCCTGACCTCCACCCTGACCTTGACTCTGACCCTGACCTCGACCCTGACCTTGACTCTGACCCTGACCTCCACCACGACCTTGACTGTGACCCTGACCTCCACCCTGACCTTGACCCTGACCCTGACCTTCACTCTGACCTTGAATCTGACCCTGACCTTCACCCTGACCTTGACTGTGACCCTGACCTCCACCCCTACCTTGACCCTGACCCTGACCTCCACCCTGACCTTGACCCTGACCCTGACCTCTACCCCGACCTTAACTGTGAAGGTGACCTCCAACCTGACCCTGACTCTGACCCTGACTTCCACCCTGACCTTGACCCTGACCTTGACCTTCACCCTGACCTTGACCCTGACCCTGGACTACACCCTGACTTTGACCCGTACCCTGACCTCGTCCCTGACCTCCACCCTGACCCTGACCTCCACCCTGACCTTGACCCTGACTCTGACCTCTACCCTCACCTTGACCTCCACCCTGACCTCCACCCTGACCTTGACTGTGACCCCGACTTCTACCCTGACCTTGACCTCCACCCTCACCTCCACCCTGACCTTGACCCCGAACCTGACCTCCACCCTGACCTTGACTGTGACCGTCACCTCGACCCTGACCTTGACTGTGACCGTCACCTCGACCCTGACCCCTACCCTGACCCTGACCTCCACCCTGACCTTGACTGTGACCGTCACCTCGACCCTGACCTTGACCCTGACCCTGACCTCCACCCTGACCTTGACCTTGACCCTGACCATCACCCTGACCTTGACTGTGACCCTGACCTCCACCCTGACCTTGACCCTGACCCTAAACTTGACTGTGACCGTGACCTCGACCCTGACCTTGACCCTGACCCTGCTCTCCACCCTGACCTTGACCCCGACCCTGACCTCCACCCTGACCTTGACCCTGACCCTGACCTTGACCCTGACCTCCACCCTGACCCTGACCCTGACCCTGACCTCCACCCTGACCTTGACCCTGACCTTGACCCGGACCCTGACCTCCACCCTGACCTTGACTCTGACCCTGACCTCCAGCCTGACCTTGACCCTGACCCTGACCTCCACCCTGACCTTGACCCTGACCCTGACCTCCTCTCTGACCTCCACCCTGACCAGGACTGTGACCCTGACCTCCACCCTGACCTTGACCCTGACCCTGACCTTCATTCTGACCTTGACACTGACCCTGACCTGCACCCTGACCTTGACCTTGACCCTGACCTCCACCCTGACCTTCACCCTGACCCGGACCTTCACCCTGACCTTGACTGTGACCCTGACCTCCACCCTGAACTTGAACTTGACCCTGACCTCTACCCTGACCTTGACCCTGACCTTGACCCTGACTCTGACCTCTACCCTGACCTTGACCTCCACCCTGACCTCCACCCTGACCTTGACTGTGACCCCGACTTCTACCCTGACCTTGACCTCCACCCTGACCTCCACCCTGACCTTGACCCCGAACCTGACCTCCAACCTGACCTTGACTGTGACCGTCACCTCGACCCTGACCTTGACTGTGACCGTCACCTCGACCCTGACCCCTACCCTGACCCTGACCTCCACCCTGACCTTGACTGTGACCGTCACCTCGACCCTGACCTTGACCCTGACCCTGACCTCCACCCTGAGCTTGACCTTGACCCTGACCATCACCCTGACCTTGACTGTGACCCTGACCTCCACCCTGACCTTGACCTCGAACCTGACCTTGACTGTGACCGTGACCCCGACCCTGACCTTGACCCTGACCCTGACCTCCACCCTGACCTTGACCCCGACCCTGACCTCCACCCTGACCTTGACCCTGACCCTGACCTTGACCCTGACCTCCACCCTGACCCTGACCCTGACCCTGACCTCCACCCTGACCTTGACCCTGACCTTGACCCGGACCCTGACCTCCACCCTGACCTTGACTCTGACCCTGACCTCCAGCCTGACCTTGACCCTGACCCTGACCCCGACCCTGACCTTGACCCTTACACAGACCTCCACCCTGACCTTGACCCTGACCCTCACCTTCACCCTGACCTTCACCCTGACCCTGACCTCCACCCTGAACTTGACTATGACCCTGACCTCCACGCTGACCTTGACCCCGACCTCCACCCCGAACTTGACTATGACCCTGACCTCCACCCTGATCTTGACCCTAACCCTGACCTCCACCCTGACATCCACCCTGACCTTGACCCCGACCCTGACCTCCACCCTGACCTTGACCCGGACCCTGACCTCCACTCTGACCTCGAACCTGACCCTGACCTCCACCCTGACCTTGACCTTGACCCTGACCTTCAGCCTGACCTTGACTTTGACCCTGACCTCCACCCTGACCTTGACCCTGACTCTGAACTTCACCCTGACCTTGACACTGACCCTGACCTGCACCCTGACCTTGACCTTGACCCTGACCTCCACCCTGACCTTCACCCTGACCCGGACCTTCACCCTGACCCGGACCTTCACCCTGACCCGGACCTTCACCCTGACCTTGACTGTGACCCTGACCTCCACCCTGACCTTGACCCTGACCCTGACCTTGACTGTGACCGTGACCCCGACCCTGACCTTGACCCTGACCCTGACCTCCACCCTGACCTTGACCCCGACCCTGACCTCCACCCTGACCTTGACCCTGACCCTGACCTTGACCCTGACCTCCACCCCGACCCTGACCCTGACCCTGAACTCCACCCTGACCTTGACCCTGACCTTGACCCGGACCCTGACCTCCACCCTGACCTTGACTCTGACCCTGACCTCCAGCCTGACCTTGACCCTGACCCTGACCTCCACCCTGACCTTGACCTTGACCCTGACCCCGACCCTGACCTTGACCCTTACACAGACCTCCACCCTGACCTTGACCCTGACCCTCACCTCCACCCTGACCCTGACCTCCACCCTGACCTTGACTCTGACCCTGACCTCCACCCTGACCTTGACTCTGACCCTGACCTCCACCACGACCTTGACTGTGACCCTGACCTCGACCCTGACCTTGACCCTGACCCTGACCTTCACTCTGACCTTGAATCTGACCCTGACCTCCACCCTGACCTTGACTGTGACCCTGACCTCCACCCCTACCTTGACCCGGACCCTGACCTCCACTCTGACCTTGAACCTAACCCTGACCTCGTCCCTGACCTTGACCTTGACCTTGACCTTTAGCCTGACCTTGACTTTGACCCTGACCTCCACCCTGACTTTGACCCTGACCCTGACCTCCACCCTGACCTTGACACTGACCCTGACCTCCACCCTGACCTTGACTTTGACCCTGGACTCCACCCTGACTTTGACCCTGACCCTGACCTCCACCCTGACCTTGACCCTGACCCTGACCCCCACCCTGACCTTGACCTTGACCCTGACCCCCACCCTGACCTTGACCCTTACACTGACCTCTACCCTGACCTTGACCCTGACCCTGACCTCCACCCTGACCTTCACCCTGACCCTGACCTCCACCCTGACCTTGACCCTGACCCTGACCTCCTCTCTGACCTCCACCCTGACCTTGACTGTGACCCTGACCTCCACCCTGACCTTGACCCTGACCCTGACCTCCACCCTGACCTTGACCCTGACCCTGACCTCCACTCTGACCTTGACCCTGACCCTGACCCCTACCCTGACCTCCACCCTGACCATGACTCTGACCCTGACCTCCACCCTGACCTTGACCCTGACCCTGACCTCCATCCTGATCTTGACTGTGACCGTGACCTCCACCCTGACCTTGACCATGACCCTGACCTCGTCCCTGACCTTCACCCTGACCCTGACCTTCACCCTGACCTTGACACTGACCCTGACCTGCACCCTGACCTTGACCTTGACCCTGACCTTGACCCTGACATCCACCCTGACCTTGACCCCGACCATGACCTTCACCCTGACCTTGACCCGGACCCTGACCTCCACTCTGACCTCGAACCTGACCCTGACCTCCACCCTGACCTTGACCCTGACCCTGACCTCCACCCTGACCTTGACCCTGACCCTGACCTCCACCCTGACCTTGACCCTGACCCTGACCTTCACCCTGACCTTGACACTGACCCTGACCTGCACCCTGACCTTGACCTTGACCCTGACCTCCACCCTGACCTTCACCCTGACCCGGACCTTCACCCTGACCCGGACCTTCACCCTGACCCGGACCTTCACCCTGACCTTGACTGTGACCCTGACCTCCACCCTGAACTTGAACTTGACCGTGACCTCCACCCTGACCTTGACCCTGACCCTGACCTCCACCCTGACCTTGACCCTGACCCTGACCCCTACCCTGACCTCCACCCTGACCTTGACTCTGACCCTGACCTCCACACTGACCTTGACTCTGACCCTGACCTCCACCACGACCTTGACTGTGACCCTTACCTCCACCCTGACCTTGACCCTGTCCCTGACCTCCACTCTGACCTTGAATCTGACCCTGACCTCCACCCTGACCTTGACTGTGACCCTGACCTCCACCCCTACCTTGACCCTGACCCTGACCTCCACCCTGACCTTGACCCTAACCCCGACCTCCACCCTGACATCCACCCAGACCTTGACCCTGACCCTGACCTCCACCCTGACCTTGACCCGGACCCTGACCTCCACTCTGACCTTGAACCTGATCCTGACCTCGTCCCTGACCTTGACCTTGACCCTGACCTTTAGCCTGACCTTGACTTTGACCCTGACCTCCACCCTGACTTTGACCCTGATTCTGACCTCCACCCTGACCTTGACACTGACCCTGACCTCCACCCTGACCTTGACCTTGACCCTGACCTCCATCCTGACCTTGACCCTGACCCTGACCTTCACCCCGACCATGACCCTGACCCTGACCTCCACCCTGACCTTGACTGTGACCGTCACCTCGACCCTGACCTTGACCCAGACCTTGACCTCCACCCTGACCTCCACCCTGACCTTGACCCTGACCCTGACCCCACCCTGACCTTGACTGTGACCGTGACCTCCACCCTGACCTCCACCCTGACCTTGACCTTGACCCTGACCTCTACCCTGACCTTGACCCTGACCCTGACCTCCACCCTGACCTTGACCGTAACGCTGACCTCCACCCTGACCTCCACCCTGACCTTGACTCTGACCCTGACCTCCACCCTGACCTTGACCTCGACCCTGACCTCTATCCGACCCTGACTCTGACCCTGACCTCCACCCTGACCTTGACCCTGACCCTGACCCCCACCCTGACCTTGACCTTGACCCTGACCCCCACCCTGACCTTGACCCTTACACTGACCTCCACCCTGACCTTGACCCTGACCCTGACCTCCACCCTGACCTTCACCCTGACCCTGACCTCCACCCTGACCTTGACCCTGACCCTGACCTCCTCTCTGACCTCCACCCTGACCTTGACTCTGACCCTGACCTTCACCCTGACCTTGACCCTGACCCTGACCTCCATCCTGATCTTGACTGTGACCGTGACCTCCACCCTGACCTTGACCATGACCCTGACCTCGTCCCTGACCTTCACCCTGACCCTGACGTCCACCCTGACCTTGACCCTGACCCTGACCTCTACCCTGACCTTGACCCTGACCCTGACCTCCACCCTGACCTTGACCCTGACCCTGACGCCAACCCTGACCTTCACCCTGACCTTGACTCTGACCCTGACCTCCACCCTGACCTTGACCCTGACCCTGACCTCCACCCTGACCTTGACCCTGACCCTGACCTCCACCCTGACCTTGACCCCGACGCTGACCTCTACCCTGACCTTGACCATAACCCTGACCTCCATCCTGACCTTGACCCTGACCCTGACCTCCACCCTGACCTTGACCCTGACCCCGACCTCCTTCCTGACCTTGACTCTGACCCTGACCTTGACCCTGACCTTGACCCTGACCCTGACCTGCACCTGACCTTATCTGTGACCGTTACCTCCACCCTGAACTTGACCCAGGCCTTGACCTCCACCCTGACCTCCACCCTGACCTTGACCCTGACCCTGACCTCTACCCCGACCTTAACTGTGACCGTGACCTCCACCCTGACCCTGACCCTGACCCTGACTTCCACCCTGACCTTGACCCTGACCTTGACCTTCACCCTGACCTTGATTCAGACCCTGACCTCCACCCTGACCTTGACCCCGACCCTGACCTCCACCTCGACCTTGACCTCGATCCTGACCTCCACCCTGACCTTGACTATGACCCTGACCTCCACCCTGACCTTGACCCTGTCCCTGACCTCCACCCTAACCTTGACTGTGACCGTGACCTCCACCCTGACCTTGACCCTGACCCTGACCTTGACCCTGACCTTGACCCTGACCCTGGACTCCACCCTGACTTTGACCCGTACCCTGACCTCGTCCCTGACCTCCACCCTGACCCTGACCTCCACCCTGACCTTGACCCTGAATCTGACCTCTACCCTGACCTTGACCTCCACCCTGACCTCCACCCTGACCTTGACTGTGACCCCGACTTCTACCCTGACCTTGACCTCCACCCTGACCTCCACCCTGACCTCCACCCTGACCTTGACTGTGACCGTCACCTCGACCCTGACCTTGACTAAGACCGTCACCTGACCCCTACCCTGACCCTGACCTCCACCCTGACCTTGACTGTGACCGTCACCTCGACCCTGACCTTGACCCTGACCCTGACCTCCACCCTGACCTTGACCTCGACCCTGACAATCACCCTGACCTTGACTGTGACCCTGACCTCCACCCTGACCTTGACCCTGACCCTGACCTTGACTGTGACCGTGACCCCGACCCTGACCTTGACCCTGACCCTGACCTCCACCCTGACCTTGACCCCGACCCTGACCTCCACCCTGACCTTGACCCTGACCCTGACCTTGACCCTGACCTCCACCCTGACCCTGACCCTGACCCTGACCTCCACCCTGACCTTGACCATGACCTTGACCCGGACCCTGACCTCCACCCTGACCTTGACTCTGACCCTGACCTCCAGCCTGACCTTGACCCTGACCCTGACCTCCACCCTGATCTTGACCCTAACCCTGACCTCCACCCTGACATCCACCCTGACCTTGACCCCGACCCTGACCTCCACCCTGACCTTGACCCGGACCCTGACCTCCACTCTGACCTCGAACCTGACCCTGACCTCTACCCTGACCTTGACCCTGACCCTGACCTTGACCCTGACCTCCACCCTGACCCTGACCCTGACCCTGACCTCCACCCTGACCCTGACCTCCACCCTGACCTTGACCACGACCCTGACCTCTACCCTGACCTTGACCATAACCCTGACCTCCATCCTGACCTTGACCCTGACCCTGACCTCCACCCTGACTTTGACCACGACCCTGACCTCTACCCTGACCCTGACCTCCACCCTGACCTTGACCATGACCCTGACCTCCATCCTGACCTTGACCCTGACCCTGACCTCCACCCTGACCTTGACCCTGACCTTGACCCCGACCCTGACCCTGACCTCCACCCTGACCTTGACCCCGACCCTGACCCTGACCTCCACCCTGACCTTGACTGTGACCGTGACCTCCACCCTGACCTTGACCCTGACCCTGACCTCGTCCCTGACCTCCACCCTGACCCTGACCTCCACCCTGACCTTGACCATGACCCTGACCTCCATCCTGACCTTAACCCTGACCCTGACCTCCACCCTGACCTTGACCCTGACCCTGACCTCCTCTCTGACCTCTACCCTGACCTTGACTGTGACCCTGACCTCCACCCTGACCTTGACCCTGACCCTGACCTCCACTCTGACCTTGAATCTGACCCTGACCTCCACCCTGACCTTGACCATGACCCTGACCTCCATCCTGACCTTGACCCTGACCCTGACCTCCACCCTGACCTTGACCCTGACCTTGACCCCGACCCTGACCCTGACCTCCACCCTGACCTTGACCCCGACCCTGACCCTGACCTCCACCCTGACCTTGACTGTGACCGTGACCTCCACCCTGACCTTGACCCTGACCCTGACCTCGTCCCTGACCTCCACCCTGACCCTGACCTCCACCCTGACCTTGACCATGACCCTGACCTCCATCCTGACCTTAACCCTGACCCTGACCTCCACCCTGACCTTGACCCTGACCCTGACCTCCTCTCTGACCTCTACCCTGACCTTGACTGTGACCCTGACCTCCACCCTGACCTTGACCCGGACCCTGACCTCCACTCTGACCTTGGACCTGACCCTGACCTCGTCCCTGACCTTGACCTTGACCCTGACCTTTAGCCTGACTTTGACTCTGACCCTGACCTCCACCCTGACCTTGGCACTGACCCTGACCTCCACCCTGACCCTGACCTCCACCCTGACCTTGACCCCGACCCTGACCTCCACCCTGACCTTGACCCTGACACTGGCCTTGACCCTGACCTCCACCCTGACCCTGACCCTGACCCTGACCTCCAGCCTGACCTTGACCCGGACCCTGTGCTCCACTCCGACCTTGAACCTGACCCTGACCTCGTTCCTGACCTTGACCTTGACCCTGACCTTTAGCCTGACCTTGACTTTGACCCTGACCTCCACCCTGACTTTGACTCTGACCCTGACCTCCACCCTGACCTTGACACTGACCCTGACCTCCACCCTGACCCTGACCTCCACCCTGACCTTGACCCCGACCCTGACCTCCACCCTGACCTTGACCCTGACCCTGGCCTTGACCCTGACCTCCACCCTGACCCTGACCCTGACCCCGACCTCCACCCTGACCTTGACCCTGACCCTGACCCGGACCCCGACCTCCACCCTGACCTTGACTCTGACCCTGACCTCCAGCCTGACCTTGACCCTGACCCTGACCTCCACCCTGACCTTGACCTTGACCCTGACCCCGACCCTGACCTTGACCCTTACACTAACCTCCACCCTGACCTTGACCCTGACCCTCACCTCCACCCTGACCTTCACCCTGACCCTGACCTCCACCCTGAACTTGACTATGACCCTGACCTCCACCCTGACCTTGACCCTGACCCTGACCTCCACCCTGACCTTGACCCTGACCATGACCTCCACCCTGACCTCGACCACGACCCTGACCTCTACCCTGACCTTGACCATAACCCTGACCTCCATCCTGACCTTGACCCTGACCCTAACCTCCACCCTGACCTTGACCCTGACCCTGACCTCCTTCCTGACCTTGACTCTGACCCTGTCCTTGACCCTGACCTTGACCCTGACCCTGACCTCCACCTGACCTTATCTGTGACCGTTACCTCCACCCTGACCTTGACCCAGACCTTGACCTCCACCCTGACCTTGACCCTGACCCTGACCTCTACCCCGACCTTAACTGTGACCGTGACCTCCGGCCTGACCCTGACCCTGACCCTGACTTCCACCCTGACCTTGACCCTGACCTTGACCTCCACCCTGACCTTGATTCAGACCCTGACCTCCACCCTGACCTTGACCCTGTCCCTGACCTCCACCCTAACCTTGACTGTGACCGTGACCTCCACCCTGACCTTGACCATGACCCTGACCTCCATCCTGACCTTGACCCTGACCCTGACCTCCACCCTGACCTTGACCCTGACCTTGACCCCGACCCTGACCTCCACCCTGACTTTGACCACGACTCTGACCTCTACCCTGACCCTGACCTCCACCCTGACCTTGACCATGACCCTGACCTCCATCCTGACCTTGACCCTGACCCTGACCTCCACCCTGACCTTGACCCTGACCTTGACCCGGACCCTGACCTGCACCCTAAACTTGACCCTGACCCTGACCTCCACCCTGACCTTGACTGTGACCGTGACCTCCACCCTGACCTTGACCCTGACCCTGACCTCGTCCCTGACCTCCACCCTGACCCTGACCTCCACCCTGACCTTGACCATGACCCTGACCTCCATCCTGACCTTAACCCTGACCCTGACCTCCACCCTGACCTTGACCCTGACCCTGACCTCCTCTCTGACCTCTACCCTGACCTTGACTATGACCCTGACCTCCACCCTGACCTTGACCCTGACCCTGACCTCCACTCTGACCTTGAATCTGACCCTGACCTCCACCCTGACCTTGACTGTGACCCTGACCTCCACCCCTACCTTGACCCTGACCCTGACCTCCACCCTGACCTTGACCGTAACCCCGACCTCCACCCTGACATCCACCCACACCTTGACCCTGACCCTGACCTCCACCCTGACCTTTACCCGGACC
The DNA here is from genome assembly GCA_947538915.1 of Tenthredo distinguenda. NCBI lineage: Eukaryota > Metazoa > Arthropoda > Insecta > Hymenoptera > Tenthredinidae > Tenthredo > Tenthredo distinguenda. Next base: position 8,969,749 of record OX384538.1, read on the forward strand.
CTGACCTCCACTCTGACCTTGAACCTGACCCTGACCTCGTCCCTGACCTTGACCTTGACCCTGACCTTTAGCCTGACTTTGACTCTGACCCTGACCTCCACCCTGACCTTGGCACTGACCCTGACCTCCACCCTGACCCTGACCTCCACCCTGACCTTGACCCCGACCCTGACCTCCACCCTGACCTTGACCCTGACCCTGGCCTTGACCCTGACCTCCACCCTGACCCTGACCCTGACCCTGACCTCCAGCCTGACCTTGACCCGGACCCTGTGCTCCACTCCGACCTTGAACCTGACCCTGACCTCGTCCCTGACCTTGACCTTGACCCTGACCTTTAGCCTGACCTTGACTTTGACCCTGACCTCCACCCTGACTTTGACTCTGACCCTGACCTCCACCCTGACCTTGACACTGACCCTGACCTCCACCCTGACCCTGACCTCCACCCTGACCTTGACCCCGACCCTGACCTCCACCCTGACCTTGACCCTGACCCTGGCCTTGACCCTGACCTCCACCCTGACCCTGACCCTGACCCCGACCTCCACCCTGACCTTGACCCTGACCCTGACCCGGACCCCGACCTCCACCCTGACCTTGACTCTGACCCTGACCTCCAGCCTGACCTTGACCCTGACCCTGACCTCCACCCTGACCTTGACCTTGACCCTGACACCGACCCTGACCTTGACCCTTACACTAACCTCCACCCTGACCTTGACCCTGACCCTCACCTCGCCCCTGACCTTCACCCTGACCCTGACCTCCACCCTGAACTTGACTATGACCCTGACCTCCACCCTGACCTTGACCCTGACCCTGACCTCCACCCTGACCTTGACCCTGACCATGACCTCCACCCTGACCTCGACCACGACCCTGACCTCTACCCTGACCTTGACCATAACCCTGACCTTCATCCTGACATTGACCCTGACCCTGACCTCCACCCTGACCTTGACCCTGACCCTGACCTCCTTCCTGACCTTGACTCTGACCCTGTCCTTGACCCTGACCTTGACCCTGACCCTGACCTCCACCTGACCTTATCTGTGACCGTTACCTCCACCCTGACCTTGACCCAGACCTTGACCTCCACCCTGACCTCCACCCTGACCTTGACCCTGACCCTGACCTCTACCCCGACCTTAACTGTGACCGTGACCTCCACCCTGACCCTGACCCTGACCCTGACTTCCACCCTGACCTTGACCCTGACCTTGACCTTCACCCTGACCTTGATTCAGACCCTGACCTCCACCCTGACCTTGACCCTGTCCCTGACCTCCACCCTAACCTTGACTGTGACCGTGACCTCCACCCTGACCTTGACCATGACCCTGACCTCCATCCTGACCTTGACCCTGACCCTGACCTCCACCCTGACCTTGACCCTGACCTTGACCCCGACCCTGACCTCCACCCTAAACTTGACCCTGACCCTGACCTCCACCCTGACCTTGACTGTGACCGTGACCTCCACCTCGACCTTGACCCTGACCCTGACCTCGTCCCTGACCTCCACCCTGACCCTGACCTCCACCCTGACCTTGACCATGACCCTGACTTCCATCCTGACCTTAACCCTGACCCTGACCTCCACCCTGACCTTGACCCTGACCCTGACCTCCACCCTGACCTCCACCCTGACCTTGACCCAGACCTTGAGCTCCACCCTGACCTCCACCCTGACCTTGACCCTGACCCTGACCTCCACCCTGACCTTGAATGTGACCGTGACCTCCACCCTGACCTTCACCCTGACCTTGACCTTGACCCTGACCTCCACCCTGACCTTGACCCTGACCCTGACCTCCACCCTGACCTTGACCCTGATCCTGACCCCTACCCTGACCTTGACCCTGACCCTGACCTCCACCCTGACCTTGACTGTGACCGTGACCTCCACCCTGACCTCGTTCCTGACCTTCACCCTGACCCTGACCTCCACCCTGACCTTGACCCTGACCCTGACCTCCACCCTGACCTTGACCCTGACCCTGACCTCCACCCTGACCTTGACCCCGACCTTGACCCTGACCCTGACCTCCACCCTGACCTTGACCCTGACCATGACCTCCACCCTGACCTTGACCACGACCCTGTCCTCTACCCTGACCTTGACCATAACCCTGACCTCCATCCGGACCTTGACCCTGACCCTGACCTCCACCCTGACCTTGACCCTGACCCTGACCTCCTTCCTGAATTTGACTCTGACCCTGACCTTGACCCTGACCTTGACCCTGACCCTGACCTCCACCTGACCTTATCTGTGACCGTTACCTCCACCCTGACCTTGACCCAGACCTTGACCTCCACCCTGACCTCCACCCTGACCTTGACCCCGACCCTGACCTTTACCCCGACCTTAACTGTGACCGTGACCTCCACCCTGACCCTGACCCTGACCCTGACTTCCACCCTGACCTTGACCCTGACCTTGACCTTCACCCTGACCTTGATTCAGACCCTGACCTCCACCCTGACCTTGACCCCGACCCTGACCTACACCCTGACCTTGACCTTGATCCTGACCTCCACCCTGACCTTGACTATGACCCTGACCTCCACCCTGACCTTGACCCTGTCCCTGACCTTCACCCTAACCGTGACCTCCACCCTGACCTCCACCCTGACCTTGACCTTGACCCTGACCTCCACCCTGACCTTGACCCTGACCCTGACCTCCAGCCTGACCTTGACCCTGATCCTGACCCCTACCCTGACCTTGACCCTGACCCTGACCTCCACCCTGACCTTGACTGTGACCGTGACCTCCACCCTGACCTTGACCCAGACCTTGACCTTCACCCTGACCTCCACCCTGACCTTGACCCTGACCCTGACCTCCACCCTGACCTTGACCTTGACCCTGACCCCCACCCTGACCTTGACCCTTACACTGACCTCCACCCTGACCTTGACCCTGACCCTGACCTCCACCCTGACCTTCACCCTGACCCTGACCCCCACCCTGACCTTGACCCTGACCCTGACCTCCTCTCTGACCTCCACCCTGACCTTGACTGTGACCCTGACCTCCACCCTGACCTTGACCCTGACCCTGACCTCCACCCTGACCCTGACCTTCACCCTGACCTTGACCTTGACCCTGACCCCCACCCTGACCTTGACCCTTACACTGACCTTGACCCTGACCTTGACCCTGACCCTGACCTCCACCCTGACCTTCACCCTGACCTTGACTCTGACCCTGACCTCCACCCTGACCTTGACCTCGACCCTGACCTCTATCTGACCTTGACCCTGACCCTGACCTCCACCCTGACCTTGACCCGGACCCTGACCTCCACTCTGACCTTGAACCTGACCCTGACCTCGTCCCTGTTCTTGACCTTGACCCTGACCTTTAGCCTGACTTTGACTCTGACCCTGACCTCCACCCTGACCTTGGCACTGACCCTGACCTCCACCCTGACCCTGACCTCCACCCTGACCTTGACCCCGACCCTGACCTCCACCCTGACCTTGACCCTGACACTGGCCTTGACCCTGACCTCCACCCTGACCCTGACCCTGACCCTGACCTCCAGCCTGACCTTGACCCGGACCCTGTGCTCCACTCCGACCTTGAACCTGACCCTGACCTCGTCCCTGACCTTGACCTTGACCCTGACCTTTAGCCTGACCTTGACTTTGACCCTGACCTCCACCCTGACTTTGACTCTGACCCTGACCTCCACCCTGACCTTGACACTGACCCTGACCTCCACCCTGACCCTGACCTCCACCCTGACCTTGACCCCGACCCTGACCTCCACCCTGACCTTGACCCTGACCCTGGCCTTGACCCTGACCTCCACCCTGACCCTGACCCTGACCCCGACCTCCACCCTGACCTTGACCCTGACCCTGACCCGGACCCCGACCTCCACCCTGACCTTGACTCTGACCCTGACCTCCAGCCTGACCTTGACCCTGACCCTGACCTCCACCCTGACCTTGACCTTGACCCTGACCCCGACCCTGACCTTGACCCTTACACTAACCTCCACCCTGACCTTGACCCTGACCCTCACCTCCACCCTGACCTTCACCCTGACCCTGACCTCCACCCTGAACTTGACTATGACCCTGACCTCCACCCTGACCTTGACCCTGACCCTGACCTCCACCCTGACCTTGACCCTGACCATGACCTCCACCCTGACCTCGACCACGACCCTGACCTCTACCCTGACCTTGACCATAACCCTGACCTCCATCCTGACCTTGACCCTGACCCTGACCTCCACCCTGACCTTGACCCTGACCCTGACCTCCTTCCTGACCTTGACTCTGACCCTGTCCTTGACCCTGACCTTGACCCTGACCCTGACCTCCACCTGACCTTATCTGTGACCGTTACCTCCACCCTGACCTTGACCCAGACCTTGACCTCCACCCTGACCTTGACCCTGACCCTGACCTCTACCCCGACCTTAACTGTGACCGTGACCTCCGGCCTGACCCTGACCCTGACCCTGACTTCCACCCTGACCTTGACCCTGACCTTGACCTTCACCCTGACCTTGATTCAGACCCTGACCTCCACCCTGACCTTGACCCTGTCCCTGACCTCCACCCTAACCTTGACTGTGACCGTGACCTCCACCCTGACCTTGACCATGACCCTGACCTCCATCCTGACCTTGACCCTGACCCTGACCTCCACCCTGACCTTGACCCTGACCTTGACCCCGACCCTGACCTCCACCCTGACTTTGACCACGACCCTGACCTCTACCCTGACCCTGACCTCCACCCTGACCTTGACCATGACCCTGACCTCCATCCTGACCTTGACCCTGACCCTGACCTCCACCCTGACCTTGACCCTGACCTTGACCCGGACCCTGACCTGCACCCTAAACTTGACCCTGACCCTGACCTCCACCCTGACCTTGACTGTGACCGTGACCTCCACCCTGACCTTGACCCTGACCCTGACCTCGTCCCTGACCTCCACCCTGACCCTGACCTCCACCCTGACCTTGACCATGACCCTGACCTCCATCCTGACCTTAACCCTGACCCTGACCTCCACCCTGACCTTGACCCTGACCCTGACCTCCTCTCTGACCTCTACCCTGACCTTGACTATGACCCTGACCTCCACCCTGACCTTGACCCTGACCCTGACCTCCACTCTGACCTTGAATCTGACCCTGACCTCCACCCTGACCTTGACTGTGACCCTGACCTCCACCCCTACCTTGACCCTGACCCTGACCTCCACTCTGACCTTGAACCTGACCCTGACCTCGTCCCTGACCTTGACCTTGACCCTGACCTTTAGCCTGACTTTGACTCTGACCCTGACCTCCACCCTGACCTTGGCACTGACCCTGACCTCCACCCTGACCCTGACCTCCACCCTGACCTTGACCCCGACCCTGACCTCCACCCTGACCTTGACCCTGACCCTGGCCTTGACCCTGACCTCCACCCTGACCCTGACCCTGACCCTGACCTCCAGCCTGACCTTGACCCGGACCCTGTGCTCCACTCCGACCTTGAACCTGACCCTGACCTCGTCCCTGACCTTGACCTTGACCCTGACCTTTAGCCTGACCTTGACTTTGACCCTGACCTCCACCCTGACTTTGACTCTGACCCTGACCTCCACCCTGACCTTGACACTGACCCTGACCTCCACCCTGACCCTGACCTCCACCCTGACCTTGACCCTGACCCTGGCCTTGACCCTGACCTCCACCCTGACCCTGACCCTGACCCCGACCTCCACCCTGACCTTGACCCTGACCCTGACCCGGACCCCGACCTCCACCCTGACCTTGACTCTGACCCTGACCTCCAGCCTGACCTTGACCCTGACCCTGACCTCCACCCTGACCTTGACCTTGACCCTGACACCGACCCTGACCTTGACCCTTACACTAACCTCCACCCTGACCTTGACCCTGACCCTCACCTCCACCCTGACCTTCACCCTGACCCTGACCTCCACCCTGAACTTGACTATGACCCTGACCTCCACCCTGACCTTGACCCTGACCCTGACCTCCACCCTGACCTTGACCCTGACCATGACCTCCACCCTGACCTCGACCACGACCCTGACCTCTACCCTGACCTTGACCATAACCCTGACCTTCATCCTGACCTTGACCCTGACCCTGACCTCCACCCTGACCTTGACCCTGACCCTGACCTCCTTCCTGACCTTGACTCTGACCTCGACCTTGACCCTGACCCTGACCTCGTCCCTGACCTCCACCCTGACCCTGACCTCCACCCTGACCTTGACCATGACCCTGACTTCCATCCTGACCTTAACCCTGACCCTGACCTCCACCCTGACCTTGACCCTGACCCTGACCTCCACCCTGACCTCCACCCTGACCTTGACCCAGACCTTGAGCTCCACCCTGACCTCCACCCTGACCTTGACCCTGACCCTGACCTCCACCCTGACCTTGACTGTGACCGTGACCTCCACCCTGACCTTGACCCTTACACTAACCTCCACCCTGACCTTGACCCTGACCCTCACCTCCACCCTGACCTTCACCCTGACCCTGACCTCCACCCTGAACTTGACTATGACCCTGACCTCCACCCTGACCTTGACCCTGACCCTGACCTCCACCCTGACCTTGACCCTGACCATGACCTCCACCCTGACCTCGACCACGACCCTGACCTCTACCCTGACCTTGACCATAACCCTGACCTCCATCCTGACCTTGACCCTGACCCTGACCTCCACCCTGACCTTGACCCTGACCCTGACCTCCTTCCTGACCTTGACTCTGACCCTGTCCTTGACCCTGACCTTGACCCTGACCCTGACCTCCACCTGACCTTATCTGTGACCGTTACCTCCACCCTGACCTTGACCCAGACCTTGACCTCCACCCTGACCTTGACCCTGACCCTGACCTCTACCCCGACCTTAACTGTGACCGTGACCTCCGGCCTGACCCTGACCCTGACCCTGACTTCCACCCTGACCTTGACCCTGACCTTGACCTTCACCCTGACCTTGATTCAGACCCTGACCTCCACCCTGACCTTGACCCTGTCCCTGACCTCCACCCTAACCTTGACTGTGACCGTGACCTCCACCCTGACCTTGACCCTGACCCTGACCTCCACCCTGACCTCCACCCTGACCTTGACCATGACCCTGACCTCCATCCTGACCTTGACCCTGACCCTGACCTCCACCCTGACCTTGACCCTGACCTTGACCCGGACCCTGACCTGCACCCTAAACTTGACCCTGACCCTGACCTCCACCCTGACCTTGACTGTGACCGTGACCTCCACCCTGACCTTGACCCTGACCCTGACCTCGTCCCTGACCTCCACCCTGACCCTGACCTCCACCCTGACCTTGACCATGACCCTGACCTCCATCCTGACCTTAACCCTGACCCTGACCTCCACCCTGACCTTGACCCTGACCCTGACCTCCTCTCTGACCTCTACCCTGACCTTGACTATGACCCTGACCTCCACCCTGACCTTGACCCTGACCCTGACCTCCACTCTGACCTTGAATCTGACCCTGACCTCCACCCTGACCTTGACTGTGACCCTGACCTCCACCCCTACCTTGACCCTGACCCTGACCTCCACTCTGACCTTGAACCTGACCCTGACCTCGTCCCTGACCTTGACCTTGACCCTGACCTTTAGCCTGACTTTGACTCTGACCCTGACCTCCACCCTGACCTTGGCACTGACCCTGACCTCCACCCTGACCCTGACCTCCACCCTGACCTTGACCCCGACCCTGACCTCCACCCTGACCTTGACCCTGACCCTGGCCTTGACCCTGACCTCCACCCTGACCCTGACCCTGACCCTGACCTCCAGCCTGACCTTGACCCGGACCCTGTGCTCCACTCCGACCTTGAACCTGACCCTGACCTCGTCCCTGACCTTGACCTTGACCCTGACCTTTAGCCTGACCTTGACTTTGACCCTGACCTCCACCCTGACTTTGACTCTGACCCTGACCTCCACCCTGACCTTGACACTGACCCTGACCTCCACCCTGACCCTGACCTCCACCCTGACCTTGACCCCGACCCTGACCTCCACCCTGACCTTGACCCTGACCCTGGCCTTGACCCTGACCTCCACCCTGACCCTGACCCTGACCCCGACCTCCACCCTGACCTTGACCCTGATCCTGACCCGGACCCCGACCTCCACCCTGACCTTGACTCTGACCCTGACCTCCAGCCTGACCTTGACCCTGACCCTGACCTCCACCCTGACCTTGACCTTGACCCTGACACCGACCCTGACCTTGACCCTTACACTAACCTCCACCCTGACCTTGACCCTGACCCTCACCTCCACCCTGACCTTCACCCTGACCCTGACCTCCACCCTGAACTTGACTATGACCCTGACCTCCACCCTGACCTTGACCCTGACCCTGACCTCCACCCTGACCTTGACCCTGACCATGACCTCCACCCTGACCTCGACCACGACCCTGACCTCTACCCTGACCTTGACCATAACCCTGACCTTCATCCTGACCTTGACCCTGACCCTGACCTCCACCCTGACCTTGACCCTGACCCTGACCTCCTTCCTGACCTTGACTCTGACCTCGACCTTGACCCTGACCCTGACCTCGTCCCTGACCTCCACCCTGACCCTGACCTCCACCCTGACCTTGACCATGACCCTGACTTCCATCCTGACCTTAACCCTGACCCTGACCTCCACCCTGACCTTGACCCTGACCCTGACCTCCACCCTGACCTCCACCCTGACCTTGACCCAGACCTTGAGCTCCACCCTGACCTCCACCCTGACCTTGACCCTGACCCTGACCTCCACCCTGACCTTGACTGTGACCGTGACCTCCACCCTGACCTCCACCCTGACCTTGACCTTGACCCTGACCTCCACCCTGACCTTGACCCTGACCCTGACCTCCACCCTGACCTTGACCCTGATCCTGACCCCTACCCTGACCTTGACCCTGACCCTGACCTCCACCCTGACCTTGACTGTGACCGTGACCTCCACCCTGACCTCGTCCCTGACCTTCACCCTGACCCTGACCTCCACCCTGACCTTGACCCTGACCCTGACCTCCACCCCGACCTTGACCCTGACCCTGACCTCCACCCTGACCTTGACCCCGACCTTGACCCTGACCCTGACCTCCACCCTGACCTTGACCCTGACCATGACCTCCACCCTGACCTTGACCACGACCCTGTCCTCTACCCTGACCTTGACCATAACCCTGACCTCCATCCGGACCTTGACCCTGACCCTGACCTCCACCCTGACCTTGACCCTGACCCTGACCTCCTTCCTGAATTTGACTCTGACCCTGACCTTGACCCTGACCTTGACCCTGACCCTGACCTCCACCTGACCTTATCTGTGACCGTTACCTCCACCCTGACCTTGACCCAGACCTTGACCTCCACCCTGACCTCCACCCTGACCTTGACCCCGACCCTGACCTTTACCCCGACCTTAACTGTGACCGTGACCTCCACCCTGACCCTGACCCTGACCCTGACTTCCACCCTGACCTTGACCCTGACCTTGACCTTCACCCTGACCTTGATTCAGACCCTGACCTCCACCCTGACCTTGACCCCGACCCTGACCTACACCCTGACCTTGACCTTGATCCTGACCTCCACCCTGACCTTGACTATGACCCTGACCTCCACCCTGACCTTGACCCTGTCCCTGACCTTCACCCTAACCGTGACCTCCACCCTGACCTCCACCCTGACCTTGACCTTGACCCTGACCTCCACCCTGACCTTGACCCTGACCCTGACCTCCAGCCTGACCTTGACCCTGATCCTGACCCCTACCCTGACCTTGACCCTGACCCTGACCTCCACCCTGACCTTGACTGTGACCGTGACCTCCACCCTGACCTTGACCCAGACCTTGACCTTCACCCTGACCTCCACCCTGACCTTGACCCTGACCCTGACCTCCACCCTGACCTTGACCTTGACCCTGACCCCCACCCTGACCTTGACCCTTACACTGACCTCCACCCTGACCTTGACCCTGACCCTGACCTCCACCCTGACCTTCACCCTGACCCTGACCCCCACCCTGACCTTGACCCTGACCCTGACCTCCTCTCTGACCTCCACCCTGACCTTGACTGTGACCCTGACCTCCACCCTGACCTTGACCCTTACACTGACCTTCACCCTGACCTTGACCCTGACCCTGACCTCCACCCTGACCTTCACCCTGACCTTGACTCTGACCCTGACCTCCACCCTGACCTTGACCTCGACCCTGACCTCTATCTGACCTTGACCCTGACCCTGACCTCCACCCTGACCTTGACCCGGACCCTGACCTCCACTCTGACCTTGAACCTGACCCTGACCTCGTCCCTGTTCTTGACCTTGACCCTGACCTTTAGCCTGACCTTGACTTTGACCCTGACCTCCACCCTGACTTTGACCCTGACCCTGACCTCCCACCTGACCTTGACCCTGACCCTGACCTCCACCCTGACCTTGACCTTGACCCTCACCCCCACCCTGACCTTGACCCTTACACTGACCTCCACCCTGACCTTGACCCTGACCCTGACCTCCACCCTGACCTTCACCCTGACCCTGACCTCCACCCTGACCTTGACCCCGACTCTGACCTCCACCCTGACCTTGACCCTGACCCTGACCTTGACCCTGACCTCCACCCTGACCCTGACCCTGACCCTGACCTCCACCCTGACCCTGACCTCCACCCTGACCTTGACCACGACCCTGACCTCTACCCTGACCCTCACCATAACCCTGACCTCCATCCTGACCTTGACCCTGACCCTGACCTCCACCCTGACCTTGACCACGACCCTGACCTCTACCCTGACCCTGACCTCCACCCTGACCTTGACCATGACCCTGACCTCCATCCTGACCTCGACCCTGACCCTTACCTCCACCCTGACCTTGACCCTGACCTTGACCCCGACCCTGAATTCCACCCTAAACTTGACCCTGACCCTGACCTCCACCCTGACCTTGACTGTGACCGTGACCTCCACCCTGACCTTGACCCTGACCCTGACCTCGTCCCTGACCTCCACCCTGACCCTGACCTCCACCCTGACCTTGACCATGACCCTGACCTCCATTCTGACCTTAACCCTGACCCTGACCTCCACCCTGACCTTGACCCTGACCCTGACCTCCTCTCTGACCTCCACCCTGACCTTGACCCGGACCCCGACCCCCACCCTGACCTTGACTCTGACCCTGACCTCCAGCCTGACCTTGACCCTGACCCTGACCTCCACCCTGACCTTGACCTTGACCCTGACCCCGACCCTGACCTTGACCCTTACACTGACCTCCACCCTGACCTTGACCCTGACCCTCACCTCCACCCTGACCTTCACCCTGACCCTGACCTCCACCCTGAACTTGACTATGACCCTGACCTCCACGCTGACCTTGACCTTGACCCCGACCTCCACCCTGAACTTGACTATGACCCTGACCTCCACCCTGACCTTGACCCTGACCCTGACCTCGTCCCTGACCTCCACCCTGACCCTGACCTCCACCCTGACCTTGACCATGACCCTGACCTCCATCCTGACCTTAACCCTGACCCTGACCTCCACCCTGACCTTGACCCTGACCCTGACCTCCTCTCTGACCTCTACCCTGACCTTGACTATGACCCTGACCTCCACCCTGACCTTGACCCTGACCCTGACCTCCACTCTGACCTTGAATCTGACCCTGACCTCCACCCTGACCTTGACTGTGACCCTGACCTCCACCCCTACCTTGACCCTGACCCTGACCTCCACCCTGACCTTGACCGTAACCCCGACCTCCACCCTGACATCCACCCACACCTTGACCCTGACCCTGACCTCCACCCTGACCTTTACCCGGACCCTGACCTCCACTCTGACCTTGAACCTGACCCTGACCTCGTCCCTGACCTTGACCTTGACCCTGACCTTTAGCCTGACTTTGACTCTGACCCTGACCTCCACCCTGACCTTGGCACTGACCCTGACCTCCACCCTGACCCTGACCTCCACCCTGACCTTGACCCCGACCCTGACCTCCACCCTGACCTTGACCCTGACCCTGGCCTTGACCCTGACCTCCACCCTGACCCTGACCCTGACCCTGACCTCCAGCCTGACCTTGACCCGGACCCTGTGCTCCACTCCGACCTTGAACCTGACCCTGACCTCGTCCCTGACCTTGACCTTGACCCTGACCTTTAGCCTGACCTTGACTTTGACCCTGACCTCCACCCTGACTTTGACTCTGACCCTGACCTCCACCCTGACCTTGACACTGACCCTGACCTCCACCCTGACCCTGACCTCCACCCTGACCTTGACCCCGACCCTGACCTCCACCCTGACCTTGACCCTGACCCTGGCCTTGACCCTGACCTCCACCCTGACCCTGACCCTGACCCCGACCTCCACCCTGACCTTGACCCTGACCCTGACCCGGACCCCGACCTCCACCCTGACCTTGACTCTGACCCTGACCTCCAGCCTGACCTTGACCCTGACCCTGACCTCCACCCTGACCTTGACCTTGACCCTGACACCGACCCTGACCTTGACCCTTACACTAACCTCCACCCTGACCTTGACCCTGACCCTCACCTCCACCCTGACCTTCACCCTGACCCTGACCTGCACCCTGAACTTGACTATGACCCTGACCTCCACCCTGACCTTGACCCTGACCCTGACCTCCACCCTGACCTTGACCCTGACCATGACCTCCACCCTGACCTCGACCACGACCCTGACCTCTACCCTGACCTTGACCATAACCCTGACCTCCATCCTGACCTTGACCCTGACCCTGACCTCCACCCTGACCTTGACCCTCACCCTGACCTCCTTCCTGACCTTGACTCTGACCCTGTCCTTGACCCTGACCTTGACCCTGACCCTGACCTCCACCTGACCTTATCTGTGACCGTTACCTCCACCCTGACCTTGACCCAGACCTTGACCTCCACCCTGACCTCCACCCTGACCTTGACCCTGACCCTGACCTCTACCCCGACCTTAACTGTGACCGTGACCTCCACCCTGACCCTGACCCTGACCCTGACTTTCACCCTGACCTTGACCCTGACCTTGACCTTCACCCTGACCTTGATTCAGACCCTGACCTCCACCCTGACCTTGACCCTGTCCCTGACCTCCACCCTAACCTTGACTGTGACCGTGACCTCCACCCTGACCTTGACCATGACCCTGACCTCCATCCTGACCTTGACCCTGACCCTGACCTCCACCCTGACCTTGACCCTGACCTTGACCCCGACCCTGACCTCCACCCTAAACTTGACCCTGACCCTGACCTCCACCCTGACCTTGACTGTGACCGTGACCTCCACCTCGACCTTGACCCTGACCCTGACCTCGTCCCTGACCTCCACCCTGACCCTGACCTCCACCCTGACCTTGACCATGACCCTGACTTCCATCCTGACCTTAACCCTGACCCTGACCTCCACCCTGACCTTGACCCTGACCCTGACCTCCACCCTGACCTCCACCCTGACCTTGACCCAGACCTTGAGCTCCACCCTGACCTCCACCCTGACCTTGACCCTGACCCTGACCTCCACCCTGACCTTGACTGTGACCGTGACCTCCACCCTGACCTCCACCCTGACCTTGACCTTGACCCTGACCTCCACCCTGACCTTGACCCTGACCCTGACCTCCACCCTGACCTTGACCCTGATCCTGACCCCTACCCTGACCTTGACCCTGACCCTGACCTCCACCCTGACCTTGACTGTGACCGTGACCTCCACCCTGACCTCGTCCCTGACCTTCACCCTGACCCTGACCTCCACCCTGACCTTGACCCTGACCCTGACCTCCACCCTGACCTTGACCCTGACCCTGACCTCCACCCTGACCTTGACCCCGACCTTGACCCTGACCCTGACCTCCACCCTGACCTTGACCCTGACCATGACCTCCACCCTGACCTTGACCACGACCCTGTCCTCTACCCTGACCTTGACCATAACCCTGACCTCCATCCGGACCTTGACCCTGACCCTGACCTCCACCCTGACCTTGACCCTGACCCTGACCTCCTTCCTGAATTTGACTCTGACCCTGACCTTGACCCTGACCTCGACCCTGACCCTGACCTCCACCTGACCTTATCTGTGACCGTTACCTCCACCCTGACCTTGACCCAGACCTTGACCTCCACCCTGACCTCCACCCTGACCTTGACCCCGACCCTGACCTCTACCCCGACCTTAACTGTGACCGTGACCTCCACCCTGACCCTGACCCTGACCCTGACTTCCACCCTGACCTTGACCCTGACCTTGACCTTCACCCTGACCTTGATTCAGACCCTGACCTCCACCCTGACCTTGACCCCGACCCTGACCTACACCCTGACCTTGACCTTGACCCTGACCTCCACCCTGACCCTGACCCTGACCCTGACCTCCACCCTGACCCTGACCTCCACCCTGACCTTGACCACGACCCTGACCTCTACCCTGACCCTCACCATAACCCTGACCTCCATCCTGACCTTGACCCTGACCCTGACCTCCACCCTGACCTTGACCACGACCCTGACCTCTACCCTGACCCTGACCTCCACCCTGACCTTGACCATGACCCTGACCTCCATCCTGACCTCGACCCTGACCCTTACCTCCACCCTGACCTTGACCCTGACCTTGACCCCGACCCTGACCTCCACCCTAAACTTGACCCTGACCCTGACCTCCACCCTGACCTTGACTGTGACCGTGACCTCCACCCTGACCTTGACCCTGACCCTGACCTCGTCCCTGACCTCCACCCTGACCCTGACCTCCACCCTGACCTTGACCATGACCCTGACCTCCATTCTGACCTTAACCCTGACCCTGACCTCCACCCTGACCTTGACCCTGACCCTGACCTCCTCTCTGACCTCCACCCTGACCTTGACCCGGACCCCGACCCCCACCCTGACCTTGACTCTGACCCTGACCTCCAGCCTGACCTTGACCCTGACCCTGACCTCCACCCTGACCTTGACCTTGACCCTGACCCCGACCCTGACCTTGACCCTTACACTGACCTCCACCCTGACCTTGACCCTGACCCTCACCTCCACCCTGACCTTCACCCTGACCCTGACCTCCACCCTGAACTTGACTATGACCCTGACCTCCACGCTGACCTTGACCTTGACCCCGACCTCCACCCTGAACTTGACTATGACCCTGACCTCCACCCTGATCTTGACCCTAACCCTGACCTCCACCCTGACATCCACCCTGACCTTGACCCCGACCCTGACCTCCACCCTGACCTTGACCCGGACCCTGACCTCCACTCTGACCTCGAACCTGACCCTGACCTCCACCCTGACCTTGACCTTGACCCTGACCTTCAGCCTGACCTTGAATTTGACCCTGACCCCCACCCTGACCTTGACCCTGACCCTCACCTCCACCCTGACCTTCACCCTGACCCTGACCTCCACCCTGAACTTGACTATGACCCTGACCTCCACGCTGACCTTGACCTTGACCCCGACCTCCACCCTGAACTTGACTATGACCCTGACCTCCACCCTGATCTTGACCCTAACCCTGACCTCCACCCTGACATCCACCCTGACCTTGACCCCGACCCTGACCTCCACCCTGACCTTGACCCGGACCCTGACCTCCACTCTGACCTCGAACCTGACCCTGACCTCCACCCTGACCTTGACCTTGACCCTGACCTTCAGCCTGACCTTGAATTTGACCCTGACCTCCACCCTGACCTTGACCCTGACCCTGACCTTCACCCTGACCTTGACACTGACCCTGACCTGCACCCTGACCTTGACCTTGACCCTGACCTCCACCCTGACCTTCACGCTGACCCGGACCTTCACCCTGACCTTGACTGTGACCCTGACCTCCATCCTGACCTTGACTGTGACCGTGACCTCCACCCTGACCTTGACCATCACCCTGACCTCGTCCCTGACCTTCACCCTGACCCTGACCTCCACCCTGACCTTGACCCTGACCCTGACCTCCACCCTGACCTTGACCCTGACCCTGACCTCCACCCTGACCTTGACCCCGACCTTGACCCTGACCCTGACCTCCACCCTGACCTTGACCCCGACCTTGACCCTGACCCTGACCTCCACCCTGACCTTGACCCCGACCCTGACCTCTACCCCGACCTTAACTGTGACCGTGACCTCCACCCTGACCCTGACCCTGACCCTGACTTCCACCCTGACCTTGACCCTGACCTTGACCTTCACCCTGACCTTGATTCAGACCCTGACCTCCACCCAGACCTTGACCCCGACCCTGACCTACACCCTGACCTTGACCTTGATCCTGACCTCCACCCTGACCTTGACTATGACCCTGACCTCCACCCTGACCTTGACCCTGTCCCTGACCTTCACCCTAACCTTGACTGTGACCGTGACCTCCACCCTGACCTTGACCCTGACCCCGACCTCCACCCCGACCTTGACCCTGACCCTGGACTCCACCCTGACTTTGACCCGTACCCTGACCTCGTCTCTGACCTCCACCCTGACTCTGACCTCCATCCTGACCTTGACCCTGACTCTGACCTCTACCTTGACCTTGACCTCCACCCTGACCTCCACCCCGACCTTGACCCCGAACCTGACCTCCACCCTGACCTTGACCCCAAACCTGACCTCCACCCTGACCTTGACTATGACCCTGACCTCCACCCTGACCTTGACCCTGTCCCTGACCTTCACCCTCACCTTGACTGTGACCGTGACCTCCACCCTGACCTTGACCCTGACCCTGACCTCCACCCTGACCTTGACCCTGACCCTGGACTCCACCCTGACTTTGACCCGTACCCTGACCTCGTCTCTGACCTCCACCCTGACTCTGACCTCCACCCTGACCTTGACCCTGACTCTGACCTCTACCTTGACCTTGACCTCCACCCTGACCTCCACCCTGACCTTGACCCTGACCCTGACCTCCACCCTGACCTCCACCCTGACCTTGACCCAGACCTTGAGCTCCACCCTGACCTCCACCCTGACCTTGACCCTGACCCTGACCTCCACCCTGACCTTGACTGTGACCGTGACCTCCACCCTGACCTCCACCCTGACCTTGACCTTGACCCTGACCTCCACCCTGACCTTGACCCTGACCCTGACCTCCACCCTGACCTTGACCCTGATCCTGACCCCTACCCTGACCTTGACCCTGACCCTGACCTCCACCCTGACCTTGACTGTGACCGTGACCTCCACCCTGACCTTGACCCAGACCTTGACCTTCACCCTGACCTCCACCCTGACCTTGACCCTGACCCTGACCACCACCCCGACCTTGACCTTGACCCTGACCCCCACCCTGACCTTGACCCTTACACTGACCTCCACCCTGACCTTGACCCTGACCCTGACCTCCACCCTGACCTTCACCCTGACCCTGACCCCCACCCTGACCTTGACCCTGACCCTGACCTCCTCTCTGACCTCCACCCTGACCTTGACTGTGACCCTGACCTCCACCCTGACCTTGACCCTGACCCTGACCTCCACCCTGACCCTGATTTTCACCCTGACCTTGACCTTGACCCTGACCCCCACCCTGACCTTGACCCTTACACTGACCTCCACCCTGACCTTGACCCTGACCCTGACCTCCACCCTGACCTTCACCCTGACCTTGACTCTGACCCTGACCTCCACCCTGACCTTGACCTCGACCCTGACCTCTATCTGACCTTGACCCTGACCCTGACCTCCACCCTGACCTTGACCCGGACCCTGACCTCCACTCTGACCTTGAACCTGACCCTGACCTCGTCCCTGACCTTGACCTTGACCCTGACCTTTAGCCTGACCTTGACTTTGACCCTGACCTCCACCCTGACTTTGACCCTGACCCTGACCTCCACCCTGACCTTGACCCTGACCCTGACCTCCACCCTGACCTTGACCTTGACCCTCACCCCCACCCTGACCTTGACCCTTACACTGACCTCCACCCTGACCTTCACCCTGACCTTGACCTTGACCCTGACCCCCACCCTGACCTTGACCCTTACACTGACCTTCACCCTGACCTTGACCCTGACCCTGACCTCCACCCTGACCTTCACCCTGACCTTGACTCTGACCCTGACCTCCACCCTGACCTTGACCTCGACCCTGACCTCTATCTGACCTTGACCCTGACCCTGACCTCCACCCTGACCTTGACCCGGACCCTGACCTCCACTCTGACCTTGAACCTGACCCTGACCTCGTCCCTGTTCTTGACCTTGACCCTGACCTTTAGCCTGACCTTGACTTTGACCCTGACCTCCACCCTGACTTTGACCCTGACCCTGACCTCCCACCTGACCTTGACCCTGACCCTGACCTCCACCCTGACCTTGACCTTGACCCTCACCCCCACCCTGACCTTGACCCTTACACTGACCTCCACCCTGACCTTGACCCTGACCCTGACCTCCACCCTGACCTTCACCCTGACCCTGACCTCCACCCTGACCTTGACCCCGACTCTGACCTCCACCCTGACCTTGACCCTGACCCTGACCTTGACCCTGACCTCCACCCTGACCCTGACCCTGACCCTGACCTCCACCCTGACCCTGACCTCCACCCTGACCTTGACCACGACCCTGACCTCTACCCTGACCCTCACCATAACCCTGACCTCCATCCTGACCTTGACCCTGACCCTGACCTCCACCCTGACCTTGACCACGACCCTGACCTCTACCCTGACCCTGACCTCCACCCTGACCTTGACCCTGACCCTGACCTCGTCCCTGACCTCCACCCTGACCCTGACCTCCACCCTGACCTTGACCATGACCCTGACCTCCATTCTGACCTTAACCCTGACCCTGACCTCCACCCTGACCTTGACCCTGACCCTCACCTCCACCCTGACCTTCACCCTGACCCTGACCTCCACCCTGAACTTGACTATGACCCTGACCTCCACGCTGACCTTGACCTTGACCCCGACCTCGACCCTGAACTTGACTATGACCCTGACCTCCACCCTGATCTTGACCCTAACCCTGACCTCCACCCTGACATCCACCCTGACCTTGACCCCGACCCTGACCTCCACCCTGACCTTGACCCGGACCCTGACCTCCACTCTGACCTCGAACCTGACCCTGACCTCCACCCTGACCTTGACCTTGACCCTGACCTTCAGCCTGACCTTGAATTTGACCCTGACCCCCACCCTGACCTTGACCCTGACCCTCACCTCCACCCTGACCTTCACCCTGACCCTGACCTCCACCCTGAACTTGACTATGACCCTGACCTCCACGCTGACCTTGACCTTGACCCCGACCTCCACCCTGAACTTGACTATGACCCTGACCTCCACCCTGATCTTGACCCTAACCCTGACCTCCACCCTGACATCCACCCTGACCTTGACCCCGACCCTGACCTCTACTCTGACCTTGACCCGGACCCTGACCTCCACTCTGACCTCGAACCTGACCCTGACCTCCACCCTGACCTTGACCTTGACCCTGACCTTCAGCCTGACCTTGAATTTGACCCTGACCTCCACCCTGACCTTGACCCTGACCCTGACCTTCACCCTGACCTTGACACTGACCCTGACCTGCACCCTGACCTTGACCTTGACCCTGACCTCCACCCTGACCTTCACGCTGACCCGGACCTTCACCCTGACCTTGACTGTGACCCTGACCTCCATCCTGACCTTGACTGTGACCGTGACCTCCACCCTGACCTTGACCATCACCCTGACCTCGTCCCTGACCTTCACCCTGACCCTGACCTCCACCCTGACCTTGACCCTGACCCTGACCTCCACCCTGACCTTGACCCTGACCCTGACCTCCACCCTGACCTTGACCCCGACCTTGACCCTGACCCTGACCTCCACCCTGACCTTGACCCTGACCATGACCTCCACCCTGACCTTGACCACGACCCTGTCCTCTACCCTGACCTTGACCATAACCCTGACCTCCATCCTGACCTTGACCCTGACCCTGACCTCCACCCTGACCTTGACCCTGACCCTGACCTCCTTCCTGAATTTGACTCTGACCCTGACCTTGACCCTGACCTTGACCCTGACCCTGACCTCCACCTGACCTTATCTGTGACCGTTACCTCCACCCTGACCTTGACCCAGACCTTGACCTCCACCCTGACCTCCACCCTGACCTTGACCCCGACCCTGACCTCTACCCCGACCTTAACTGTGACCGTGACCTCCACCCTGACCCTGACCCTGACCCTGACTTCCACCCTGACCTTGACCCTGACCTTGACCTTCACCCTGACCTTGATTCAGACCCTGACCTCCACCCAGACCTTGACCCCGACCCTGACCTACACCCTGACCTTGACCTTGATCCTGACCTCCACCCTGACCTTGACTATGACCCTGACCTCCACCCTGACCTTGACCCTGTCCCTGACCTTCACCCTAACCTTGACTGTGACCGTGACCTCCACCCTGACCTTGACCCTGACCCCGACCTCCACCCCGACCTTGACCCTGACCCTGGACTCCACCCTGACTTTGACCCGTACCCTGACCTCGTCTCTGACCTCCACCCTGACTCTGACCTCCATCCTGACCTTGACCCTGACTCTGACCTCTACCTTGACCTTGACCTCCACCCTGACCTCCACCCCGACCTTGACCCCGAACCTGACCTCCACCCTGACCTTGACCCCAAACCTGACCTCCACCCTGACCTTGACTATGACCCTGACCTCCACCCTGACCTTGACCCTGTCCCTGACCTTCACCCTCACCTTGACTGTGACCGTGACCTCCACCCTGACCTTGACCCTGACCCTGACCTCCACCCTGACCTTGACCCTGACCCTGGACTCCACCCTGACTTTGACCCGTACCCTGACCTCGTCTCTGACCTCCACCCTGACTCTGACCTCGACTCTGACCTTGAACCTGACCCTGACCTCGTCCCTGACCTTGACCTTGACCCTGACCTTTAGCCTGACCTTGACTTTGACCCTGACCTCCACCCTGACTTTGACCCTGACCCTGACCTCCACCCTGACCTTGACCCTGACCCTGACCTCCACCCTGACCTTGACCTTGACCCTCACCCCCACCCTGACCTTGACCCTTACACTGACCTCCACCCTGACCTTGACCCGGACCCTGACCTCCACCCTGACCTTCACCCTGACCCTGACCTCCACCCTGACCTTCACGCTGACCCGGACCTTCACCCTGACCTTGACTGTGACCCTGACCTCCACCCTGAACTTGAACTTGACCCCGACCTCCACCCTGACCTTGACCCTGACCCTGACCTCCACCCTGACCTTGACCCGGACCCTGACCTCCACTCTGACCTTGACCCTGACCCTGACCTCGTCCCTGACCTCCACCCTGACCCTGACCTCTACCCTGACCTTGACCATGACCCTGACTTCCATCCTGACCTTAACCCTGACCCTGACCTCCACCCTGACCTTGACCCTGACCCTGACCTCCACCCTGACCTCCACCCTGACCTTGACCCAGACCTTGAGCTCCACCCTGACCTCCACCCTGACCTTGACCCTGACCCTGACCTCCACCCCGACCTTGACTGTGACCGTGACCTTCACCCTGACCTTTACCCTGACCTTGACCTTGACCCTGACCTTCACCCTGACCTTCACGCTGACCCGGACCTTCACCCTGACCTTGACTGTGACCCTGACCTCCACCCTGAACTTGAACTTGACCCCGACCTCCACCCTGACCTTGACCCTGACCTTGACCTCCACCCTGACCTTGACCCTGACCCTGACCCCTACCCTGACCTCCACCCTGACCTTGACTCTGACCCTGACCTCCACCCTGACCTTGACTCTGACCCTGACCTCCACCATGACCTTGACTGTGACCCTGACCTCTACCCTGACCTTGACCTCCACCCTGACCTCCACCCTGACCTTGACCTCGACCCTGACCTCCACCCTAAACTTGACCCTGACCCTGACCTCCACCCTGACCTTGACTGTGACCGTGACCTCCACCCTGACCTTGACCATGACCCTGACCTCGTCCCTGACCTCCAACCTGACCCTGACCTCGACCCTGACCCTGACCTCCACCCTGACCTGGACCCTGACCCTGACCTCCACCCTGACCTTGACTGTGACCGTGACCTCCACCCTGACCTTGACCATGACCCTCACCTCGTCCCTGACCTCTACCCTGACCCTGACCTCCACCCTGAACTTGACCCTGACCCTGACCTTCACCCTGACCTTGACCCTGACCCTGACCTCCACTCTGACCTTGACCCTGACCCTGACCCCTACCCTGACTTCCACCCTGACCATGACTCTGACCCTGACCTCCACCCTGACCTTGACTCTGACCCTGACCTTCATCCTGACCTTGACTGTGACCGTGACCTCCACCCTGACCTTGAACATGACCCTGACCTCGTCCCTGACCTTCACCCTGACCCTGACCTCCACCCTGACCTTGACCCTGACCCTGACCTCCACCCTGACCTTGACCCTGACCCTGACCTCCACCCTGACCTTGACCCTGACCCTGACCCCTACCCTGACCTCCACCCTGACCTTGACTCTGACCCTGACCTCCACCCTGACCTTGACCCTGACCCTGACCTCCACCCTGACCTTGACCCTGACCATGACCTCCACCCTGACCTTGACCACGACCCTGACCTCTACCCTGACCTTGACCATAACCCTGACCTCCATCCTGACCTTGACCCTGACCCTGACTTCCACCCTGACCTTGACCCTGACCCTGGACTCCACCCTGACTTTGACCCGTACCCTGACCTCGTCTCTGACCTCCACCCTGACTCTGACCTCCACCCTGACCTTGACCCTGACTTTGACCTCTACCTTGACCTTGACCTCCACCCTGACCTCCACCCTGACCTTGACCCCGAACCTGACCTCCACCCTGACCTTATCCCCAAACCTGACCTCCACCCCGACCTTGACTCTGACCCTGACCTCCACCCTGACCCCTACCCTGACCTTGACCTCCACCCTGACCTCCACCCTGACCTTGACCCTGACCCTGACCTCCACCCTAGACTTGACCCTGACATTGACCTCCACCCTGACCTTGACTGTGACCGTGACCTCCACCCTGACCTTGACCCTGGCCCTGACCTCGTCCCTGACCTCCACCCTGACCCTGACCTCCACCCTGACCTTGACCATGACCCTGACCTCCATCCTGACCTTGACCCTGACCCTGACCTCCACCCTGACCTTGACCCTGACCTTGACCCCGACCCTGACCTCCACCCTGACCTTGACCCTGACCCTGACCTCCACCCTGACCTTGACTGTGACCCGGACCTCTACACTGGCCTTGACCTCCACCCTGACCTCCACCCTGACCTTGACTCTGACTCTGACCTTGACCCTGACCTTGACCCTGACCCTGACCTCCACCCTGACCTTGTCTGTGACCGTTACCTTCACCCTGACCTTGACGCAGACCTTGACCTCCACCCCGACCTGGACCTTGACCCTGACCTCTACCCTGACCTTGACCCTGACCCTGACCTCCACCCTGACCTTGGCTGTGACTGTGACCTCCACCCTGACCTTGACCCTGACCTTGACCCTGACCCTGACCCCTACCCTGACCTTGACCCTGACCCTGACTCCCACCCTGACCTTGACCCTGACCCTGACCCTGACCCCTACCCTGACGTCCACCCTGAAGTTGACTCTGACCCTGACCTCCACCCTGACCTTGACCCTGACCCTGACCTCTACCCTGACCTTGACTGTGACCCTGACCTCTACCCTGACCTTGACCTCCGCCCTGACCTCCACCCTGACCTTGACCCCGACCCTGACCTCCACCCTAAACTCGACCCTGACCCTGACCTTCACCCTGACCTTGACTGTGACCGTGACCTCCACGCTGACCTTGACCATGACCCTGACCTCCACCCTGACCTTGACCCTGACCCTGACCTCCACCCTGACCTTGACCCTGACCCTGACCTCCACCCTGACATCCACCCTGACCTTGACCCCGACCCTGACCTCCACCCTGACCTTGACCCGGACCCTGACCTCCACTCCGACCTTGAACCTGACCCTGACCTCTACCCTGACCTTGACCTTGACCCTGACATTCAGCCTGACCTTGACTTTGACCCTGACCTCCACCCTGACCTTGACCCTGACCCTGACCTCCACCCTGACCTTGACAATGACCCTGACCTCCACCCTGACCTTGACCTTGACCCTGATCTCCACCCTGACCTTGACCCTGACCCTGACCTCCACTCTGACCTCGACCCTGACCCTGACCTCCACCCTGACCTTGACTGTGACCGTGACCTCGACCCTGACCTTGACCCTGACCCTGACCTCCACCCTGACCTTGACTCTGACCCTGACCTCCACCCTGACTTCGACCCTGACCCTGACCTCCACTCTGACCTTGACTGTGACCCAGACCTCTACACTGACCTTGACCTCCACCCTGACCTCCACCCTGACCTTGACTCTGACTCTAACCTTGACCCTGACCTTGACCCTGACCCTGACCTCCACCCTGACCTTGTCTGTGACCGTTACCTTCACCCTGACCTTGACCCAGACCTTGACCTCCACCCCGACCTGGACCTTGACCCTGACCTCTACCCTGACCTTGACCCTGACCCTGATTTCCACCCTGACCTTGGCTGTGACTGTGACCTCCACCCTGACCTTGACCCTGACCTTGACCCTGACCCTGACCCCTACCCTGACCTTGACCCTGACCCTGACCCCCACCCTGACCTTGACCCTGACCCTGACCCTGACCCCTAGCCTGACGTCCACCCTGACCTTGACTCTGACCCTGACCTCCACCCTGACCTTGACCCTGAACTTGACTATGACCCTGACCTCCACCCTGATCTTGACCCTAACCCTGACCTCCACCCTGACATCCACCCTGACCTTGACCCCGACCCTGACCTCCACCCTGACCTTGACCCGGACCCTGACCTCCACTCTGACCTTGACACTGACCCTGACCTCCACCCTGACCTTGACCTTGACCCTGACCTCCACCCTGACCTTCACGCTGACCCGGACCTTCACCCTGACCTTGACTGTGACCCTGACCTCCATCCTGACCTTGACTGTGACCGTGACCTCCACCCTGACCTTGACCATCACCCTGACCTCGTCCCTGACCTTCACCCTGACCCTGACCTCCACCCTGACCTTGACCCTGACCCTGACCTCCACCCTGACCTTGACCCTGACCCTGACCTCCACCCTGACCTTGACCCTGACCTTGACCCTGACCCTGACCTCCACCCTGACCTTGACCCTGACCATGACCTCCACCCTGACCTTGACCACGACCCTGTCCTCTACCCTGACCTTCACCATAACCCTGACCTCCATCCTGACCTTGACCCTGACCCTGACCTCCACCCTGACCTTGACCCTGACCCTGACCTCCTTCCTGAATTTGACTCTGACCCTGACCTTGACCCTGACCTTGACCCTGACCCTGACCTCCACCTGACCTCATCTGTGACCGTTACCTCCACCCTGACCTTGACCCAGACCTTGACCTCCACCCTGACCTCCACCCTGACCTTGACCCCGACCCTGACCTCTACCCCGACCTTAACTGTGACCGTGACCTCCACCCTGACCCTGACCCTGACCCTGACTTCCACCCTGACCTTGACCCTGACCTTGACCTTCACCCTGACCTTGATTCAGACCCTGACCTCCACCCTGACCTTGACCCCGACCCTGACCTACACCCTGACCTTGACCTTGATCCTGACCTCCACCCTGACCTTGACTATGACCCTGACCTCCACCCTGACCTTGACCCTGTCCCTGACCTTCACCCTAACCTTGACTGTGACCGTGACCTCCACCCTGACCTTGACCCTGACCCTGACCTCCACCCTGACCTTGACCCTGACCCTGGACTCCACCCTGACTTTGACCCGTACCCTGACCTCGTCTCTGACCTCCACCCTGACTCTGACCTCCATCCTGACCTTGACCCTGACTCTGACCTCTACCTTGACCTTGACCTCCACCCTGACCTCCACCCTGACCTTGACCCCGAACCTGACCTCCACCCTGACCTTGACCCCAAACCTGACCTCCACCCTGACCTTGACTATGACCCTGACCTCCACCCTGACCTTGACCCTGTCCCTGACCTTCACCCTAACCTTGACTGTAACCGTGACCTCCACCCTGACCTTGACCCTGACCCTGACCTCCACCCTGACCTTAACCCTGACCCTGGACTCCACCCTGACTTTGACCCGTACCCTGACCTCGTCTCTGACCTCCACCCTGACTCTGACCTCCACCCTGACCTTGACCCTGACTCTGACCTCTACCTTGACCTTGACCTCCACCCTGACCTCCACCCTGACCTTGACCCGGAACCTGACCTCCACCCTGACCTTGACCCCAAACCTGACCTCCACCCTGACCTTGACTCTGACCCTGACCTCCACCCTGACCCCTACCCTGACCTTGACCTCCACCCTGACCTCCACCCTGACCTTGACCCTGACCCTGACCTCCACTTTAGACTTGACCCTGACCCTGACCTTCACCCTGACCTTGACTGTGACCGTGACCTCCACCCTGACCTTGACCCTGACCCTGACCTCGTCCCTGACCTCCACCCTGACCCTGACCTCCACCCTGACCTTGACCATGACCCTGACCTCCATCCTGACCTTGACCCTGACCCTGACCTCCACCCTGACCTTGACCCTGACCTTGACCCCGACCCTGACCTCCACCCTAAACTTGACCCTGACCCTGACCTCCACCCTGACCTTGACTGTGACCGTGACCTCCACCCTGACCTTGACCCTGACCCTGACCTCGTCCCTGACCTCCACCCCGACCCTGACCTCCACCCTGACCTTGACCATGACCCTGACCTCCATCCTGACCTTAACCCTGACCCTGACCTCCACCCTGACCTTGACCCTGACCCTGACCTCCACCCTGACCTCCACCCTGACCTTGACCAAGACCCTGACCTCCACCCTGACCTTGACCTCGACCCTGACCTCCACCCTGGACTTGACTATGACCCTGACCTCCACCCTAGACTTGACCCTGACCCTGACCTCCACACTGACCTTGACTGTGACCGTGACCTCCACCCTGACCTTGACCCTGACCTTGACCTTGACCCTGACCTCCACTCTGACCTTTACCATGACCCTGACCTCCATCCTGACCTTGACCCTGACCCTGACCTCCACCCTGACCTTGACCCTGACCTTGACCCCGACCCTGACCTCCACCCTAAACTTGACCCTGACCCTGACCTCCACCCTGACCTTGACTGTGACCGTGACCTCCACCTCGACCTTGACCCTGACCCTGACCTCGTCCCTGACCTCCACCCTGACCCTGACCTCTACCCTGACCTTGACCATGACCCTGACTTCCATCCTGACCTTAACCCTGACCCTGACCTCCACCCTGACCTTGACCCTGACCCTGACCTCCACCCTGACCTCCACCCTGACCTTGACCCAGACCTTGAGCCCCACCCTGACCTCCACCCTGACCTTGACCCTGACCCTGACCTCCACCCCGACCTTGACTGTGACCGTGACCTTCACCCTGACCTTTACCCTGACCTTGACCTTGACCCTGACCTCCACCCTGACCTTCACGCTGACCCGGACCTTCACCCTGACCTTGACTGTGACCCTGACCTCCACCCTGAACTTGAACTTGACCCCGACCTCCACCCTGACCTTGACCCTGACCTTGACCTCCACCCTGACCTTGACCCTGACCCTGACCCCTACCCTGACCTCCACCCTGACCTTGACTCTGACCCTGACCTCCACCCTGACCTTGACTCTGACCCTGACCTCCACCACGACCTTGACTGTGACCCTGACCTCTACCCTGACCTTGACCTCCACCCTGACCTCCACCCTGACCTTGACCTCGACCCTGACCTCCACCCTAAACTTGACCCTGACCCTGACCTCCACTCTGACCTTGACTGTGACCGTGACCTCCACCCTGACCTTGACCATGACCCTGACCTCGTCCCTGACCTCCAACCTGACCCTGACCTCGACCCTGACCCTGACCTCCACCCTGACCTGGACCCTGACCCTGACCTCCACCCTGACCTTGACTGTGACCGTGACCTCCACCCTGACCTTGACCATGACCCTCACCTCGTCCCTGACCTCTACCCTGACCCTGACCTCCACCCTGAACTTGACCCTGACCCTGACCTCCACCCTGACCTTGACCCTGACCCTGACCTCCACTCTGACCTTGACCCTGACCCTGACCCCTACCCTGACTTCCACCCTGACCATGACTCTGACCCTGACCTCCACCCTGACCTTGACTCTGACCCTGACCTCCATCCTGACCTTGACTGTGACCGTGACCTCCACCCTGACCTTGAACATGACCCTGACCTCGTCCCTGACCTTCACCCTGACCCTGACCTCCACCCTGACCTTGACCCTGACCCTGACCTCCACCCTGACCTTGACCCTGACCCTGAATTCCACCCTGACCTTGACCCTGACCCTGACCCCTACCCTGACCTCCACCCTGACCTTGACTCTGACCCTGACCTCCACCCTGACCTTGACCCTGACCCTGACCTCCACCCTGACCTTGACCCTGACCATGACCTCCACCCTGACCTTGACCACGACCCTGACCTCTACCCTGACCTTGACCATAACCCTGACCTCCATCCTGACCTTGACCCTGACCCTGACCTCCACCCTGACCTTGACCCTGACCCTGGACTCCACCCTGACTTTGACCCGTACCCTGACCTCGTCTCTGACCTCCACCCTGACTCTGACCTCCACCCTGACCTTGACCCTGACTTTGACCTCTACCTTGACTTTGACCTCTACCTTGACCTTGACCTCCACCCTGACCTCCACCCTGACCTTGACCCCGAACCTGACCTCCACCCTGACCTTGACTCTGACCCTGACCTCCACCCTGACCCCTACCCTGACCTTGACCTCCACCCTGACCTCCACCCTGACCTTGACCCTGACCCTGACCTCCACCCTAGACTTGACCCTGACATTGACCTCCACCCTGACCTTGACTGTGACCGTGACCTCCACCCTGACCTTGACCCTGGCCCTGACCTCGTCCCTGACCTCCACCCTGACCCTGACCTCCACCCTGACCTTGACCATGACCCTGACCTCCATCCTGACCTTGACCCTGACCCTGACCTCCACCCTGACCTTGACCCTGACCTTGACCCCGACCCTGACCTCCACCCTGACCTTGACCCTGACCCTGACCTCCACCCTGACCTTGACTGTGGGCCGGACCTCTACACTGGCCTTGACCTCCACCCTGACCTCCACCCTGACCTTGACTCTGACTCTGACCTTGACCCTGACCTTGACCCTGACCCTGACCTCCACCCTGACCTTGTCTGTGACCGTTACCTTCACCCTGACCTTGACGCAGACCTTGACCTCCACCCCGACCTGGACCTTGACCCTGACCTCTACCCTGACCTTGACCCTGACCCTGACCTCCACCCTGACCTTGGCTGTGACTGTGACCTCCACCCTGACCTTGACCCTGACCTTGACCCTGACCCTGACCCCTACCCTGACCTTGACCCTGACCCTGACCCCCACCCTGACCTTGACCCTGACCCTGACCCTGACCCCTAGCCTGACGTCCACCCTGACCTTGACTCTGACCCTGACCTCCACCCTGACCTTGACCCTGACCCTGACCTCTACCCTGACCTTGACTGTGACCCAGACCTCTACACTGACCTTGACCTCCACCCTGACCTCCACCCTGACCTTGACTCTGACTCTAACCTTGACCCTGACCTTGACCCTGACCCTGACCTCCACCCTGACCTTGTCTGTGACCGTTACCTTCACCCTGACCTTGACCCAGACCTTGACCTCCACCCCGACCTGGACCTTGACCCTGACCTCTACCCTGACCTTGACCCTGACCCTGACCTCCACCCTGACCTTGGCTGTGACTGTGACCTCCACCCTGACCTTGACCCTGACCTTGACCCTCACCCTGACCCCTACCCTGACCTTGACCCTGACCCTGACCCCCACCCTGACCTTGACCCTGACCCTGACCCTGACCCCTAGCCTGACGTCCACCCTGACCTTGACTCTGACCCTGACCTCCACCCTGACCTTAACCCTGAACTTGACTATGACCCTGACCTCCACCCTGATCTTGACCCTAACCCTGACCTCCACCCTGACATCCACCCTGACCTTGACCCCGACCCTGACCTCCACCCTGACCTTGACCCGGACCCTGACCTCCACTCTGACCTTGACACTGACCCTGACCTCCACCCTGACCTTGACCTTGACCCTGACCTCCACCCTGACCTTCACGGTGACCCGGACCTTCACCCTGACCTTGACTGTGACCCTGACCTCCATCCTGACCTTGACTGTGACCGTGACCTCCACCCTGACCTTGACCATCACCCTGACCTCGTCCCTGACCTTCACCCTGACCCTGACCTCCACCCTGACCTTGACCCTGACCCTGACCTCCACCCTGACCTTGACCCTGACCCTGACCTCCACCCTGACCTTGACCCTGACCTTGACCCTGACCCTGACCTCCACCCTGACCTTGACCCTGACCATGACCTCCACCCTGACCTTGACCACGACCCTGTCCTCTACCCTGACCTTCACCATAACCCTGACCTCCATCCTGACCTTGACCCTGACCCTGACCTCCACCCTGACCTTGACCCTGACCCTGACCTCCTTCCTGAATTTGACTCTGACCCTGACCTTGACCCTGACCTTGACCCTGACCCTGACCTCCACCTGACCTCATCTGTGACCGTTACCTCCACCCTGACCTTGACCCAGACCTTGACCTCCACCCTGACCTCCACCCTGACCTTGACCCCGACCCTGACCTCTACCCCGACCTTAACTGTGACCGTGACCTCCACCCTGACCCTGACCCTGACCCTGACTTCCACCCTGACCTTGACCCTGACCTTGACCATCACCCTGACCTTGATTCAGACCCTGACCTCCACCCTGACCTTGACCCCGACCCTGACCTACACCCTGACCTTGACCTTGATCCTGACCTCCACCCTGACCTTGACTATGACCCTGACCTCCACCCTGACCTTGACCCTGTCCCTGACCTTCACCCTAACCTTGACTGTGACCGTGACCTCCACCCTGACCTTGACCCTGACCCTGACCTCCACCCTGACCTTGACCCTGACCCTGGACTCCACCCTGACTTTGACCCGTACCCTGACCTCGTCTCTGACCTCCACCCTGACTCTGACCTCCATCCTGACCTTGACCCTGACTCTGACCTCTACCTTGACCTTGACCTCCACCCTGACCTCCACCCTGACCTTGACCCCAAACCTGACCTCCACCCTGACCTTGACCCCAAACCTGACCTCCACCCTGACCTTGACTATGACCCTGACCTCCACCCTGACCTTGACCCTGTCCCTGACCTTCACCCTAACCTTGACTGTAACCGTGACCTCCACCCTGACCTTGACCCTGACCCTGACCTCCACCCTGACCTTGACCCTGACCCTGGACTCCACCCTGACTTTGACCCGTACCCTGACCTCGTCTCTGACCTCCACCCTGACTCTGACCTCCACCCTGACCTTGACCCTGACTCTGACCTCTACCTTGACCTTGACCTCCACCCTGACCTCCACCCTAAACTTGACCCTGACCCTGACCTCCACCCTGACCTTGACTGTGACCGTGACCTCCACCCTGACCTTGACCCTGACCCTGACCTCGTCCCTGACCTCCACCCCGACCCTGACCTCCACCCTGACCTTGACCATGACCATGACCTCCATCCTGACCTTAACCCTGACCCTGACCTCCACCCTGACCTTGACCCTGACCCTGACCTCCACCCTGACCTCCACCCTGACCTTGACCAAGACCCTGACCTCCACCCTGACCTTGACCTCGACCCTGACCTCCACCCTGGACTTGACTATGACCCTGACCTCCACCCTAGACTTGACCCTGACCCTGACCTCCACACTGACCTTGACTGTGACCGTGACCTCCACCCTGACCTTGACCCTGACCTTGACCTTGACCCTGACCTCCACTCTGACCTTTACCATGACCCTGACCTCCATCCTGACCTTGACCCTGACCCTGACCTCCACCCTGACCTTGACCCTGACCTTGACCCCGACCCTGACCTCCACCCTAAACTTGACCCTGACCCTGACCTCCACCCTGACCTTGACTGTGACCGTGACCTCCACCTCGACCTTGACCCTGACCCTGACCTCGTCCCTGACCTCCACCCTGACCCTGACCTCTACCCTGACCTTGACCATGACCCTGACTTCCATCCTGACCCTAACCCTGACCCTGACCTCCACCCTGACCTTGACCCTGACCCTGACCTCCACCCTGACCTCCACCCTGACCTTGACCCAGACCTTGAGCTCCACCCTGACCTCCACCCTGACCTTGACCCTGACCCTGACCTCCACCCCGACCTTGACTGTGACCGTGACCTTCACCCTGACCTTTACCCTGACCTTGACCTTGACCCTGACCTCCACCCTGACCTTCACGCTGACCCGGACCTTCACCCTGACCTTGACTGTGACCCTGACCTCCACCCTGAACTTGAACTTGACCCCGACCTCCACCCTGACCTTGACCCTGACCTTGACCTCCACCCTGACCTTGACCCTGACCCTGACCCCTACCCTGACCTCCACCCTGACCTTGACTCTGACCCTGACCTCCACCCTGACCTTGACTCTGACCCTGACCTCCACCACGACCTTGACTGTGACCCTGACCTCTACCCTGACCTTGACCTCCACCCTGACCTCCACCCTGACCTTGACCTCGACCCTGACCTCCACCCTAAACTTGACCCTGACCCTGACCTCCACCCTGACCTTGACTGTGACCGTGACCTCCACCCTGACCTTGACCATGACCCTGACCTCGTCCCTGACCTCCAACCTGACCCTGACCTCGACCCTGACCCTGACCTCCACCCTGACCTGGACCCTGACCCTGACCTCCACCCTGACCTTGACTGTGACCGTGACCTCCACCCTGACCTTGACCATGACCCTCACCTCGTCCCTGACCTCTACCCTGACCCTGACCTCCACCCTGAACTTGACCCTGACCCTGACCTCCACCCTGACCTTGACCCTGACCCTGACCTCCACTCTGACCTTGACCCTGACCCTGACCCCTACCCTGACTTCCACCCTGACCATGACTCTGACCCTGACCTCCACCCTGACCTTGACTCTGACCCTGACCTCCATCCTGACCTTGACTGTGACCGTGACCTCCACCCTGACCTTGAACATGACCCTGACCTCGTCCCTGACCTTCACCCTGACCCTGACCTCCACCCTGACCTTGACCCTGACCCTGACCTCCACCCTGACCTTGACCCTGACCCTGACCTCCACCCTGACCTTGACCCTGACCCTGACCCCTACCCTGACCTCCACCCTGACCTTGACTCTGACCCTGACCTCCACCCTGACCTTGACCCTGACCCTGACCTCCACCCTGACCTTGACCCTGACCATGACCTCCACCCTGACCTTGACCACGACCCTGACCTCTACCCTGACCTTGACCATAACCCTGACCTCCATCCTGACCTTGACCCTGACCCTGACCTCCACCCTGACCTTGACCCTGACCCTGGACTCCACCCTGACTTTGACCCGTACCCTGACCTCGTCTCTGACCTCCACCCTGACTCTGACCTCCACCCTGACCTTGACCCTGACTTTGACCTCTACCTTGACCTTGACCTCCACCCTGACCTCCACCCTGACCTTGACCCCGAACCTGACCTCCACCCTGACCTTATCCCCAAACCTGACCTCCACCCCGACCTTGACTCTGACCCTGACCTCCACCCTGACCCCTACCCTGACCTTGACCTCCACCCTGACCTCCACCCTGACCTTGACCCTGACCCTGACCTCCACCCTAGACTTGACCCTGACATTGACCTCCACCCTGACCTTGACTGTGACCGTGACCTCCACCCTGACCTTGACCCTGGCCCTGACCTCGTCCCTGACCTCCACCCTGACCCTGACCTCCACCCTGACCTTGACCATGACCCTGACCTTCATCCTGACCTTGACCCTGACCCTGACCTCCACCCTGACCTTGACCCTGACCTTGACCCCGACCCTGACCTCCACCCTGACCTTGACCCTGACCCTGACCTCCACCCTGACCTTGACTGTGACCCGAACCTCTACACTGGCCTTGACCTCCACCCTGACCTCCACCCTGACCTTGACTCTGACTCTGACCTTGACCCTGACCTTGACCCTGACCCTGACCTCCACCCTGACCTTGTCTGTGACCGTTACCTTCACCCTGACCTTGACGCAGACCTTGACCTCCACCCCGACCTGGACCTTGACCCTGACCTCTACCCTGACCTTGACCCTGACCCTGACCCCTACCCTGACCTTGACCCTGACCCTGACTCCCACCCTGACCTTGACCCTGACCCTGACCCTGACCCCTACCCTGACGTCCACCCTGAAGTTGACTCTGACCCTGACCTCCACCCTGACCTTGACCCTGACCCTGACCTCTACCCTGACCTTGACTGTGACCCTGACCTCTACCCTGACCTTGACCTCCGCCCTGACCTCCACCCTGACCTTGACCCCGACCCTGACCTCCACCCTAAACTCGACCCTGACCCTGACCTTCACCCTGACCTTGACTGTGACCGTGACCTCCACCCTGACCTTGACCCTGACCCTGACCTCCACCCTGACCTTGACCCTGACCCTGGACTTCACCCTGACTTTGACCCGTACCCTGACCTCGTCTCTGACCTCCACCCTGACTCTGACCTCCATCCTGACCTTGACCCTGACTCTGACCTCTACCTTGACCTTGACCTCCACCCTGACCTCCACCCTGACCTTGACCCCGAACCTGACCTCCACCCTGACCTTGACCCCAAACCTGACCTCCACCCTGACCTTGACTATGACCCTGACCTCCACCCTGACCTTGACCCTGACCCTGACCTCCACTCTGACCTTGACTGTGACCCAGACCTCTACACTGACCTTGACCTCCACCCTGACCTCCACCCTGACCTTGACTCTGACTCTAACCTTGACCCTGACCTTGACCCTGACCCTGACCTCCACCCTGACCTTGTCTGTGACCGTTACCTTCACCTCGACCTTGACCCAGACCTTGACCTCCACCCCGACCTGGACCTTGACCCTGACCTCTACCCTGACCTTGACCCTGACCCTGACCTCCACCCTGACCTTGGCTGTGACTGTGACCTCCACCCTGACCTTGACCCTGACCTTGACCCTGACCCTGACCCCTACCCTGACCTTGACCCTGACCCTGACCCCCACCCTGACCTTGACCCTGACCCTGACCCTGACCCCTAGCCTGACGTCCACCCTGACCTTGACTCTGACCCTGACCTCCACCCTGACCTTGACCCTGACCCTGACCTCTACCCTGACCTTGACTGT
Source organism: Tenthredo distinguenda (assembly GCA_947538915.1). Taxonomy (NCBI): domain Eukaryota; kingdom Metazoa; phylum Arthropoda; class Insecta; order Hymenoptera; family Tenthredinidae; genus Tenthredo; species Tenthredo distinguenda. The sequence goes on from OX384538.1 coordinate 9,005,401, forward strand.
GACCCTGACCTCTACCCTGACCTTGACCTCCGCCCTGACCTCCACCCTGACCTTGACCCCGACCCTGACCTCTACCCTAAACTTGACCCTGACCCTGACCTTCACCCTGACCTTGACTGTGACCGTGACCTCCACGCTGACCTTGACCATGACCCTGACCTCCACCCTGACCTTGACCCTGACCCTGACCTCCTCCCTGACCTTGACCCTGACCCTGACCTCCACCCTGACATCCACCCTGACCTTGACCCCGACCCTGACCTCCACCCTGACCTTGACCCGGACCCTGACCTCCACTCCGACCTTGAACCTGACTCTGACCTCCACCCTGACCTTGACCTTGACCCTGACATTCAGCCTGACCCTGACTTTGACCCTGACCTCCACCCTGACCTTGACTATGAACCTGACCTCCACGCTGACCTTGACCTTGACCCTGACCTCCACCCTGACCTTGACTGTGACCCTGACCTCCACCCTGACCTTGAACTTGACCCTGACCTCCACCCTGACCTTGACCCTGACCCTGACCTCTACCCTGACCTTGACTCTGACCCTGACCTCCTCCCTGACCTCCACCCTGACCTTGACTGTGAACCTGACCTCCACCCTGACCTTGACCATGACCCTGAGCTCGTCCCTGACCTCCACCTTGACCCTGACCTCCACCCTGACCTTGACCCTGACCCTGACCTCCACACTGACCTTGACTGTGACCGTGACCTCTACCCTGACCTTGACCATGACCCTGACCTCGTCCCTGACCTCCACCCTGACCCTGACCTCCACCGTGATCTTGACCCTGACCCTGACCTCCACCCTAACCTTGACCCTGACCCTGACCTCCACCCTGACCTTGACCCTGGACCTGACCCCTACCCTGACCTTGACCCCGACCCTGACCTTCACCCTGACCTTGACCCTGACCCTGACCCCTACCCTGACCTCCACCCTGACCTTGACTCTGACCCGGACCTCCACCCTGACCTTGACCCTGACCCTGACTTCCACCCTGACCTCGACTGTGACCCTGACCTCTACCTTGACCTTGACCTCCACCCTGACCTCCACCCTGACCTTGACCTCGACCCTGACCTCCACCCTAAACTTGACCCCGACCCTGACCTCCACCCTGACCTTGACTGTGACCCTGACCTCCAGCCTGACCTTGAACTTGACCCTGACCTCCACCCTGACCTTGACCCTGACCCTGACCTCCACCCTGACCTTGACTCTGACCCTGACCTCCTCCCTGACCTCCACCCTGACCTTGACTGTGAACCTGACCTCCACCCTGACCTTGACCCTGACCTTGACCTTGACCCTGACCTCCACCCTGACCTTGACCCTGACCCTCACCTCCACCCTGACCTTGACCCTGACCTTGACCCCGACCCTGACCTCCACCCTGACCTTGACCCTGACCCTGACCCCTACCCTGACCTCCACCCTGACCTTGACTCTGACCCTGACCTCCACCCTGACCTTGACCCTGACCCTGACCTCCAACCCGACCTTGACTGTGACCCTGACCTCTACCTTGACCTTGACCTCCACCCTGACCTCCACCCTGACCTTGACCTCGACCCTGACCTCCACCCTAAACTTGACCCCGACCCTGACCTCCACCCTGACCTTGACTGTGTACGTGACCTCCACCCTGACCTTGACCATGACCCTGAGCTTGTCCCTGACCTCCACCCTGACCCTGACCTCCACCCTGACCTTGACCCTGACCCTGACCTCCACCCTGACCTTGACTGTGACCGTGACCTCCACCCTGACCTTGACCATGACCCTGACCTCGTCCCTGACCTCCACCCTGACCCTGACCTCCATCCTGATCTTGACCCTGACCCTGACCTTCACCCTGACCTTGACCCTGACCCTGACCTCCACCCTGACCTTGACCCTGACCCTGACCCCTACCCTGACCTTGACCCCGACCCTGACCTCCACCCTGACCTTGACCCTGACCCTGACCCCTACCCTGACCTCCACCCTGACCTTGACTCTGACCCTGACCTCCACCCTGACCTTGACCCTGACCCTGACCTCCACCCTGACCTTGACTGTGACCCGGACCTCTACACTGACCTTGACCTCGACCCTGACCTTCACCCTGACCTTGACTCTGACTCTGACCTTGACCCTGACCTTGACCCTGACCCTGACCTCCACCCTGACCTTGTCTGTGACCGTTACCTTCACCCTGACCTTGACCCAGACCTTGACCTTCACTTCGACCTGGACCTTGACCCTGACCTCTACCCTGACCTTGACCCTGACCCTGACCTCCACCCTGACCTTGGCTGTGACTGTGACCTCCACCCTGACCTTGACCCTGACCTTGACCCTGACCCTGACCCCTACCCTGACCTTGACCCTGACCCTGACCCGCACCCTGACCTTGACCCTGACCCTGACCCTGACCCCTACCCTGACGTCCACCCTGACGTTGACTCTGACCCTGACCTCCACCCTGACCTTGACCCTGACCCTGACCTCTACCCTGACCATGACTGTGACCCTGACCTCTACCCTGACCTCGACCTCTGCCCTGACCTCCACCCTGACCTTGACCCTGACCCTGACCTCCACCCTAAACTTGACCCTGACCCTGACCTTCACCCTGACCTTGACTGTGACCGTGACCTCCACGCTGACCTTGACCATGACCCTGACCTCCACCCTGACCTTGACCCTGACCCTGACCTCCACCCTGACCTTGACCCTGACCCTGACCTCCACCCTGACATCCACCCTGACCTTGACCCCGACCCTGACCTCCACCCTGACCTTGACCCGGACCCTGACCTCCACTCCGACCTTGAACCTGACCCTGACCTCCACCCTGACCTTGACCTTGACCCTGACATTCAGCCTGACCTTGACTTTGACCCTGACCTCTACCCTGACCTTGACCCTGACCCTGACCTCCACCCTGACCTTGACAATGACCCTGACCTCCACCCTGACCTTGACCTTGACCCTGATCTCCACCCTGACCTTGACCCTGACCCTGACCTTCACTCTGACCTCGACCCTGACCCTGACCTCCACCCTGACCTGGACTGTGACCGTGACCTCGACCCTGACCTTGACCCTGACCCTGACCTCCACCCTGACCTTGACAATGACCCTGACCTCCACCCTGACCTTGACCTTGACCCTGACCTCCACCCTGACCTTGACCCTGACCCTGACCCCTACCCTGACCTTGACCCCGACCCTGACCTCCACCCTGACCTTGCCCCAGACCCTGACCCCTACCCTGACCTTCACCCTGACCTTGACTCTGACCCTGACCTCCACCCTGACCTTGACCCTGACCCTGACCTCCACCCTGACCTTGACTGTGACCGTGACCTCCACCCTGACCTTGACCCAGACCTTGACCTCCACCCTGACCTCCACCCTGACCTTGACCCTGACCCTGACCTCCACTCTGACCTTGACTGTGACCGTGACCTCCACCCTGACCTTGACTCAGACCTTGACCTCCACCCTGACCTCCACCCTGACCTTGACCGAGACCTTGACCTCCACCCTGACCTCCACCCTGACCTTGACCCTGACCCTGACCTCCACCCTGACCTTGATTGTGACCGTGACCTCCACACTGACCTTGACCTCTACCCTGACCTCCACCCTGACCTTCACCAAGACCCTGACCTTCACCCTGACCTTGACCCTGACCCTGACCTTCACCCTGACCTCCACCCTGACCTTGACCCTGACCCTGAACTCCACCCTGACCTTCACCCTGACCCTGACCTCCACCCTGACCTTGACTGTGACCCTGACCTCCACCCCTACCTGAACCCTGACCCTGACCTCCACCCTGACCTTGACTCTAACCCTGACCTCCACCCTGACATCCACCCTGACCTTGACCCCGACCCTGACCTTCACCCTGACCTTGACCCGGACCCTGACCTCCACTCTGACCATGAACCTGACCCTGACCTCCACCCTGACCTTGACCTTGACCCTGACCTTCAGCCTGACCTTGACTTTGACCCTGACCTCCACCCTGACCTTGACCCTGACCCTGACCTCCACCTCGACCTTGACCTCGACCCTGACCTTCACCCTGACAACGACCCTTACACTGACCTTCACCCTGACCTTGACCCTGACCCTGACCTACACTTTAACCTCCACCCCGACCTTGACCCGGACCCTGACCTCCACCCTGACCTTAACTCTGACCCTGAACTCCAGCCTGACCTTGACCCTGACCCTGACCTCCACCCTGACCTTGACCCTAACCCTGACCTCCACCCTGACATCCACTTTGATTTTGACCCCGACCCTGACCCTTCACCCTGACTTTGACCCGGACCTTGACCTCCACTCTGACCTTGAACCTGACCCTGACCTCCACCCTGACCTCCCCCCTGACCTTGACACTGACCCTGACCTCCACCCTGACCTCGACTCTGACCCTGACCTCCACCCTGACCTTGACCTTGACCCTGACCATCACCCTGACCTTGACCCTAACCCTGACCTGGACTGTGACCGTGACCTCGACCTTGACCTTGACCCTGACCCTGACCTCCACCCTGACCTCGACCCCGACCCTGACCTCCACCCTGACTTCGACCCTGACCCTGACCTTGACCCTGACCTCCACCCGGACCCTGACCCTGAGCCTGACCTCCACCCTGACCTTCACCCTGACCTTGATTCAGACCCTAACCTCCACCCTGACCTTGACCCCGACCCTGACCTCCACCCTGACCTTGACCTTGATCCTGACCTCCACCCTGACCTTGACTATGACCCTGGCTCCACCCTGACCTTGACCCTGTCCCTGACCTCCACTCTAACCTTGACTGTGACCGTGACCTCCACCCTGACCTTGACCCTGACCCTGACCTCCACCCTGACCTTGACCCTGACCCTGGACTCCACCCTGACTTTGACCCGTAGCCTGACCTCGTCTCTGACCTCCACCCTGACTCTGACCTCCACCCTGACCTTGACCCTGACTTTGACCTCTACCTTGACCTTGACCTCCACCCTGACCTCCACCCTGACCTTGACCCCGAGCCTGACCTCCACCCTGACCTTAACCCCAAACCTGACCTCCACCTCGACCTTGACTCTGACCCTGACCTCCACCCTGACCCCTACCCTGACCTTGACCTCCACCCTGACCTCCACCCTGACCTTGACCCTGACCCTGACCTCCACCCTAGACTTGACCCTGACATTGACGTCCACCCTGACCTTAACCCCAAACCTGACCTCCACCTCGACCTTGACTCTGACCCTGACCTCCACCCTGACCCCTACCCTGACCTTGACCTCCACACTGACCTCCACCCTGACCTTGACCCTGACCCTGACCTCCACCCTAGACTTGACCCTGACATTGACCTCCACCCTGACCTCGACCCTGACTTCGACCTCTACCTTGACCTTGACCTCCACCCTGACCTCCACCCTGACCTCTACCTTGACCTTGACCTCCACCCTGACCTCCACCCTGACCTTGACCTCGACCCTGACCTCCACCCTAAACTTGACCCCGACCCTGACCTCCACCCTGACCTTGACTGTGTACGTGACCTCCACCCTGACCTTGACCATGACCCTGAGCTCGTCCCTGACCTCCACCCTGACCCTGACCTCCACCCTGACCTTGACCCTGACCCTGACCTCCACCCTGACCTTGACTGTGACCGTGACCTCCACCCTGACCTTGACCATGACCCTGACCTCGTCCCTGACCTCCACCCTGACCCTGACCTCCACCCTGATCTTGACCCTGACCCTGACCTCCACCCTGACCTTGACCCTGACCCTGACCTCCACCCTGACCTTGACCCTGACCCTGACCCCTACCCTGACCTTGACCCTGACCCTGACCTCCACCCTGACCTTGACCCTGACCCTGACCCCCACCCTGACCTTGACTGTGACCGTGACCTTCACCCTGACCTTGAACTTGATCCTGACCTCCACCCTGACCTTGACCCTGACTCTGACCTCCACCCTGACCTTGACTCTGACCCTGAACTCCTCCCTGACCTCCACCCTGACCTTGACTGTGACCCTGACCTCACCCTGACCTTGACCCTGACCTTGACCTTGACCCTGACCTCCACCCTAACCTTGACCCTGACCCTGACCTCCACCCTGACCTTGACCCTGACCCTGACCCCCACCCTGACCTTGACCCTGACCCTGACCTCCATCCTGACCTTGACTCTGACCCTGACCTCCACCCTGACCTTGACTGTGACCGTGACCTTGACCCTGACCTTGACCCTGACCCTGACCTCCACCCTGACCTTGACTGTGACCCTGACCTTCACCCCTACTTTGACCCTGACCCTGATTTCGACCCTGACCTCGACCATGACCTTCCGCCTGACCTTGACTTTGACCCTGACCTCCACCCTGACCTTGACCGTGACCCTGACCTTGACCCTGACCCTGACCTCCACCCTGACCTTGACCTTGACCCTGACCATCACCCTGACCTTGATTGTGACCCTGACCTCCACCCTGACCTTGACCTTAACCCTGACCATCACCCTGACCTTGATTGTGACTGTGACCTCCACCCTGACCTTCACCTCGACCTTGACCCCGACCCTGAACTCCACCCTGACCTTGACCCTGACCCTGACCTTCACCCTGACCTTGACCCCGAACCTGACCTCCACCCTGACCTTGACCCTGACCCTGACCTTCACCCATACCACCACCCTGACCCTGATTTCGACCCTGACCTTGACCCTGACCCTGACCCCCACCCTGACCTTGACCCTGACCCTGACCTTTACCCTGACCTCCACCCTGACCTTGACCCTGACCCTGAACTCCACCCTGACCTTCACCCTGACCCTGACCTCCACCCTGACCTTGACTGTGACCCTGACCTCCACCCCTACCTGAACCCTGACCCTGACCTCCACCCTGACCTTGACCCTAACCCTGACCTCCACCCTGACATCCACCCTGACCTTGACCCCGACCCTGACCTCCACCCTGACCTTGACCCGGACCCTGACCTCCACTCTGACCATGAACCTGACCCTGACCTCCACCCTGACCTTGACCTTGACCCTGACCTTCAGCCTGACCTTGACTTTGACCCTGACCTCCACCCTGACCTTGACCCTGACCCTGACCTCCACCCTGACCTTGACACTGACCCTGACCTCCACCTCGACCTTGACCTCGACCCTGACCTTCACCCTGACAACGACCTTTACACTGACCTTCACCCTGACCTTGACCCTGACCCTGACCTACACTTTAACCTCCACCCTGACCTTGACCCGGACCCTGACCTCCACCCTGACCTTAACTCTGACCCTGACCTCCACCCTGACCTTGACCCTGACCATGACCTCCACCCTGACCTTGACTGTGACCGTGACCTCCACCCTGACCTTGACCATGACCCTGACCTCGTCCCTGACCTCCACCCTGACCCTGACCTCCACCCTGATCTTGACCCCGACCCTGACCTCCACCCTGACCTTGACCCTGACCCTGACCTCCACCCTGACCTTGACCCTGACCCTGACCCCTACCCTGACCTTGAACCCGACCCTGACCTCCACCCTGACCTTGACCCCGACCCTGACCCCTACCCTGACCTCCACCCTGACCTTGACTCTGACCCTGACCTCCACCCTGACCCTGACCCTGACCCTGACCTCCACCCTGACCTTGACTGTGACCCGGACCTCTACACTGGCCTTGACCTCCACCCTGACCTCCACCCTGACCTTGACTCTGACTCTGACCTTGACCCTGACCTTGACCCTGACCCTGACCTCCACCCTGACCTTGTCTGTGACCGTTACCTTCACCCTGACCTTGACGCAGACCTTGACCTCCACCCCGACCTGGACCTTGACCCTGACCTCTACCCTGACCTTGACCCTGACCCTGACCTCCACCCTGACCTTGGCAGTGACTGTGACCTCCACCCTGACCTTGACCCTGACCTTGACCCTGACCCTGACCCCTACCCTGACCTTGACCCTGACCCTGACCCCCACCCTGACGTTGACCCTGACCCTGACCCTGACCCCTACCCTGACGTCCACCCTGACGTTGACTCTGACCCTGACCTCCACCCTGACCTTGACCCTGACCCTGACCTCTACCCTGACCTTGACTGTGACCCTGACCTCTACCCTGACCTTGACCTCCGCCCTGACCTCCACCCTGACCTTGACCCCGACCCTGACCTCCACCCTAAACTTGACCCTGACCCTGACCTTCACCCTGACCTTGACTGTGACCCTGACCTTCACCCCTACCTTGACCCTGACCCTGATTTCGACCCTGACCTTGACCATGACCTTCCGCCTGACCTTGACTTTGACCCTGACCTCCACCCTGACCTTGACCGTGACCCTGACCTCTACCATGACCCTGACCTCCACCCTGACCTTGACCTTGACCCTGACCATCACCCTGACCTTGATTGTGACCCTGGCCTCCACCCTGACCTTGACCTTAACCCTGACCATCACCCTGACCTTGATTGTGACTCTGACCTCCACCCTGACCTTCACCTCGACCTTGACCCCGACCCTGAACTCCACCCTGACCTTGACCCTGACCCTGACCTTCACCCTGACCTTGACCCCGAACCTGACCTCCACCCTGACCTTGACCCTGACCCTGACCTTCACCCATACCACCACCCTGACCCTGATTTCAACCCTGACCTTGACCCTGACCCTGACCCCCACCCTGACCTTGACCCTGACCCTGACCTTCACCCTGACCTCCACCCTGACCTTGACCCTGACCCTGACCTCCACCCTGACCTTCACCCTGACCCTGACCTCCACCCTGACCTTGACTGTGACCCTGACCTCCACCCCTACCTGAACCCTGACCCTGACCTCCACCCTGACCTTGACCCTGACCCTGACCCCTACCCTGACCTTGACCCCGACCCTGACCTCCACCCTGACCTTGACCCTGACCCTGACCCCTACCCTGACCTTCACCCTGACCTTGACTCTGACCCTGACCTCCACCCTGACCTTGACCCTGACCCTGACCTCCACCCTGACCTTGACTGTGACCGTGACCTCCACCCTGACCTCGACCCAGACCTTGACCTACACCCTGACCTCCACCCTGACCTTGACCCTGACCCCGACCTCCACCCTGACCTTGACTGTGACCGTGACCTCCACCCTGACCTTGACCCAGACCTTGACCTCCACCCTGACCTCCACCCTGACCTTGACCGAGACCTTGACCTCCACCCTGACCTCCACCCTGACCTTGACCCTGACCCTGACCTCCACCCTGACCTTGACTGTGACCGTGACCTCCACACTGACCTTGACCTCTACCCTGACCTCCACCCTGACCTTCACCAAGACCCTGACCTTCACCCTGACCTTGACCTTGACCCTGACCTCTACCCTGGACTTGACTATGACCCTGACCTCCATCCTGACCTTGACCCTGACCCTGACCTCCACCCTGACCTTGACCCTGACCCTGACCCCTACCCTGACCTCCACCCTGACCGTGACTCTGACCCTGACCTCTAGTCTGACCTTGACCTTGACCCCGACCTCCACCCTGACCTTGACTATGACCCTGACCTCCACCCTGACCTTGACCCTGACCCTGACCTCCACCCTGACCTTGACTGTGACCGTGACCTCCACCCTGACCTCCACCCTGACCTTGGCCTTGACCCTGACCTCCACCCTGACCTTGACCCTGACCCTGACCTCCACCCTGACCTTGACCCTGATCCTGACCCCTACCCTGACCTTGACCCTGACCCTGACCTCCACCCCGACCTTGAACCTGACCCTGACCCCTACCCTGACCTCCACCCTGACCTTGACTCTGACCCTGACCTCCACCCTGACCTTGACCTCGACCCTGACCTCTACCCTGACCTTCACTCTGACCCTGACCTCCACCCTGACCTTGACTCTGACCCTGACCTCCACCCTGACCTTGACCTTGACCCTGACCTCCACCCTGACCTTGACCCTGACCCTGACCTTCACCCTGACCTTGACCCTGACCCTGACCCCTACCCTGACCTCCACCCTGACCGTGACTCTGACCCTGACCTTCAGTCTGACCTTGACCTTGACCCTGACCTCCACCCTGACCTTGACTATGACCCTGACCTCCACCCTGACCTTGACCCTGACCCTGACCTTCACCCTGACCTTGACCTTGACCCTGACCCCCACCCTGACCTTGACCCTTACACTGACCTCCACCCTGACCTTGACCCTGACCCTGACCTCCACCCTGACCTTGACCTCGACCCTGACCCCCACCCTGACCTTGACCCTTACACTGACCTCCACCCTGACCTTGACCCTGACCCTGACCTCCACCCTGACCTTAACCCTGACCCTGACCTCCACCCTGACCTTGACTATGAACCTGACCTCCACGCTGACCTTGACCTTGACCCTGACCTTCACCCTGACCTTGACTGTGACCGTGACCTTGACCCTGACCTTGACCCTGACCCTGACCTCCACCCTGACCTCGACCCTGACCCTGGACTCCACCCTGACTTTGACCCGTACCCTGACCTCGTCTCTGACCTCCACCCTGACTCTGACCTCCACCCTGACCTTGACCCTGACTTTGACCTCTACCTTGACCTTGACCTCCACCCTGACCTCCACCCTGACCTTGACCCCGAACCTGACCTCCACCCTGACCTTAACCCCAAACCTGACCTCCACCCCGACCTTGACTCTGACCCTGACCTCCACCCTGACCCCTACCCTGACCTTGACCTCCACCCTGACCTCCACCCTGACCTTGACCCTGACCCTGACCTCCACCCTAGACTCGACCCTGACATTGACCTCCACCCTGACCTTGACTGTGACCGTGACCTCCACCCTGACCTTGACCCTGGCCCTGACCTCGTCCCTGACCTCCACCCTGACCCTGACCTCCACCCTGACCTTGACCATGACCCTGACCTCCATCCTGACCTTGACCCTGACCCTGACCTCCACCCTGACCTTGACCCTGACCCTGACCCGTACCCTGACCTCCACCCTGACCTTGACTCTGACCCTGACCTCCACCCTGACCTTGACCCTGACCCTGACCTCCAACCCGACCTTGACTGTGACCCTGACCTCTACCTTGACCTTGACCTCCACCCTGACCTCCACCCTGACCTTGACCTCGACCCTGACCTCCACCCTAAACTTGACCCCAACCCTGACCTCCACCCTGACCTTGACTGTGTACGTGACCTCCACCCTGACCTTGACCATGACCCTGAGCTCGTCCCTGACCTCCACCCTGACCCTGACCTCCACCCTGACCTTGACCCTGACCCTGACCTCCACCCTGACCTTGACCCTGACCCTGACCCCTACCCTGACCTTGACCCCGACCCTGACCTCCACCCTGACCTTGACCCTGACCCTGACCCCTACCCTGACCTCCACCCTGACCTTGACTCTGACCCTGACCTCCACCCTGACCTTGACCCTGACCCTGACCTCCACCCTGACCTTGACTGTGACCCGGACCTCTACACTGGCCTTGACCTCCACCCTGACCTCCACCCTGACCTTGACTCTGACTCTGACCTTGACCCTGACCTTGACCCTGACCCTGACCTCCACCCTGACCTTGTCTGTGACCGTTACCTTCACCCTGACCTTGACGCAGACCTTGACCTCCACCCCGACCTGGACCTTGACCCTGACCTCTACCCTGACCTTGACCCTGACCCTGACCTCCACCCTGACCTTGGCTGTGACTGTGACCTCCACCCTGACCTTGACCCTGACCTTGACCCTGACCCTGACCCCTACCCTGACCTTGACCCTGACCCTGACCCCCACCCTGACCTTGACCCTGACCCTGACCCTGACCCCTACCCTGACGTCCACCCTGACGTTGACTCTGACCCTGACCTCCACCCTGACCTTGACCCTGACCCTGACCTCTACCCTGACCTTGACTGTGACCCTGACCTCTACCCTGACCTTGACCTCCGCCCTGACCTCCACCCTGACCTTGACCCCGACCCTGACCTCCACCCTAAACTTGACCCTGACCCTGACCTTCACCCTGACCTTGACTGTGACCGTGACCTCCACGCTGACCTTGACCATGACCCTGACCTCCACCCTGACCTTGACCCTGACCCTGACCTCCACCCTGACCTTGACCCTGACCCTGACCTCCACCCTGACATCCACCCTGACCTTGACCCCGACCCTGACCTCCACCCTGACCTTGACCCGGACCCTGACCTCCACTCCGACCTTGAACCTGACCCTGACCTCCGCCCTGACCTTGACCTTGACCCTGACATTCAGCCTGACCTTGACTTTGACCCTGACCTCCACCCTGACCTTGACCCTGACCCTGACCTCCACCCTGACCTTGACAATGACCCTGACCTCCACCCTGACCTTGACCCTGACCCTGACCTCCACCCTGACCTTGACTGTGACCCAGACCTCTACACTGACCTTGACCTCCACCCTGACCTCCACCCTGACCTTGACTCTGACTCTAACCTTGACCCTGACCTTGACCCTGACCCTGACCTCCACCCTGACCTTGTCTGTGACCGTTACCTTCACCCTGACCTTGACCCAGACCTTGACCTCCACCCCGACCTGGACCTTGACCCTGACCTCTACCCTGACCTTGACCCTGACCCTGACCTCCACCCTGACCTTGGCTGTGACTGTGACCTCCACCCTGACCTTGACCCTGACCTTGACCCTGACCCTGACCCCTACCCTGACCTTGACCCTGACCCTGACCCCCACCCTGACCTTGTCCCTGACCCTGACCCTGACCCCTACCCTGACGTCCACCCTGACCTTGACTCTGACCCTGACCTCCACCCTGACCTTGACCCCGACCCTGACCTCTACCCTGACTTTGACTGTGACCCTGACCTCTACCCTGACCTTGACCTCCGCCCTGACCTCCACCCTGACCTTGACCCCGACCCTGACCTCCACCCTAAACTTGAACCTGACCCTGACCTTCACCCTGACCTTGACTGTGACCGTGACCTCCACGCTGACCTTGACCATGACCCTGACCTCCACCCTGACCTTGACCCTGACCCTGACCTCCACCCTGACCTTGACCCTGACCCTGACCTCCACCCTGACATCCACCCTGACCTTGACCCCGACCCTGACCTCCACCCTGACCTTGACCCTGACCCTGAACTCCACCCTGACCTTCACCCTGACCCTGACCTCCACCCTGACCTTGACTGTGACCCTGACCTCCACCCCTACCTGAACCCTGACCCTGACCTCCACCCTGACCTTGACTCTAACCCTGACCTCCACCCTGACATCCACCCTGACCTTGACCCCGACCCTGACCTCCACCCTGACCTTGACCCGGACCCTGACCTCCACTCTGACCATGAACCTGACCCTGACCTCCACCCTGACCTTGACCTTGACCCTGACCTTCAGCCTGACCTTGACTTTGACCCTGACCTCCACCCTGACCTTGACCCTGACCCTGACCTCCACCCTGACCTTGACACTGACCCTGACCTCCACCTCGACCTTGACCTCGACCCTGACCTTCACCCTGACAACGACCCTTACACTGACCTTCACCCTGACCTTGACCCTGACCCTGACCTACACTTTAACCTCCACCCCGACCTTGACCCGGACCCTGACCTCCACCCTGACCTTAACTCTGACCCTGAACTCCAGCCTGACCTTGACCCTGACCCTGACCTCCACCCTGACCTTGACCCTAACCCTGACCTCCACCCTGACATCCACTTTGATTTTGACCCCGACCCTGACCCTTCACCCTGACTTTGACCCGGACCTTGACCTCCACTCTGACCTTGAACCTGACCCTGAACTCCACCCTGACCTCCCCCCTGACCTTGACACTGACCCTGACCTCCACCCTGACCTCGACTCTGACCCTGACCTCCACCCTGACCTTGACCTTGACCCTGACCATCACCCTGACCTTGACCCTAACCCTGACCTGGACTGTGACCGTGACCTCGACCTTGACCTTGACCCTGACCCTGACCTCCACCCTGACCTCGACCCCGACCCTGACCTCCACCCTGACCTTGACCCTGACCCTGACCTTGACCCTGACCTCCACCCGGACCCTGACCCTGAGCCTGACCTCCACCCTGACCTTCACCCTGACCTTGATTCAGACCCTAACCTCCACCCTGACCTTGACCCTGACCCTGACCTCCACCCTGACCTTGACCCTGACCCTGGACTCCACCCTGACTTTGACCCGTAGCCTGACCTCGTCTCTGACCTCCACCCTGACTCTGACCTCCACCCTGACCTTGACCCTGACTTTGACCTCTACCTTGACCTTGACCTCCACCCTGACCTCCACCCTGACCTTGACCCCGAGCCTGACCTCCACCCTGACCTTAACCCCAAACCTGACCTCCACCCCGACCTTGACTCTGACCCTGACCTCCACCCTGACCCCTACCCTGACCTTGACCTCCACCCTGACCTCCACCCTGACCTTGACCCTGACCCTGACCTCCACCCTAGACTTGACCCTGACATTGACCTCCACCCTGACCTTGACCCTGACTTCGACCTCTACCTTGACCTTGACCTCCACCCTGACCTTGACCCTGACTCTGACCTCCACCCTGACCTTGACTCTGACCCTGAACTCCTCCCTGACCTCCACCCTGACCTTGACTGTGACCCTGACCTCACCCTGACCTTGACCCTGACCTTGACCTTGACCCTGACCTCCACCCTAACCTTGACCCTGACCCTGACCTCCACCCTGACCTTGACCCTGACCCTGACCCCCACCCTGACCTTGACCCTGACCCTGACCTCCATCCTGACCTTGACTCTGACCCTGACCTCCACCCTGACCTTGACTGTGACCGTGACCTTGACCCTGACCTTGACCCTGACCCTGACCTCCACCCTGACCTTGACTGTGACCCTGACCTTCACCCCTACTTTGACCCTGACCCTGATTTCGACCCTGACCTTGACCATGACCTTCCGCCTGACCTTGACTTTGACCCTGACCTCCACCCTGACCTTGACCGTGACCCTGACCTTGACCCTGACCCTGACCTCCACCCTGACCTTGACCTTGACCCTGACCATCACCCTGACCTTGATTGTGACCCTGACCTCCACCCTGACCTTGACCTTAACCCTGACCATCACCCTGACCTTGATTGTGACTCTGACCTCCACCCTGACCTTCACCTCGACCTTGACCCCGACCCTGAACTCCACCCTGACCTTGACCCTGACCCTGACCTTCACCCTGACCTTGACCCCGAACCTGACCTCCACCCTGACCTTGACCCTGACCCTGACCTTCACCCATACCACCACCCTGACCCTGATTTCGACCCTGACCTTGACCCTGACCCTGACCCCCACCCTGACCTTGACCCTGACCCTGACCTTTACCCTGACCTCCACCCTGACCTTGTCCCTGACCCTGAACTCCACCCTGACCTTCACCCTGACCCTGACCTCCACCCTGACCTTGACTGTGACCCTGACCTCCACCCCTACCTGAACCCTGACCCTGACCTCCACCCTGACCTTGACCCTAACCCTGACCTCCACCCTGACATCCACCCTGACCTTGACCCCGACCCTGACCTCCACCCTGACCTTGACCGTGACCCTGACCTCTACCATGACCCTGACCTCCACCCTGACCTTGACCTTGACCCTGACCATCACCCTGACCTTGATTGTGACCCTGGCCTCCACCCTGACCTTGACCTTAACCCTGACCATCACCCTGACCTTGATTGTGACTCTGACCTCCACCCTGACCTTCACCTCGACCTTGACCCCGACCCTGAACTCCACCCTGACCTTGACCCTGACCCTGACCTTCACCCTGACCTTGACCCCGAACCTGACCTCCACCCTGACCTTGACCCTGACCCTGACCTTCACCCATACCACCACCCTGACCCTGATTTCAACCCTGACCTTGACCCTGACCCTGACCCCCACCCTGACCTTGACCCTGACCCTGACCTTCACCCTGACCTCCACCCTGACCTTGACCCTGACCCTGACCTCCACCCTGACCTTCACCCTGACCCTGACCTCCACCCTGACCTTGACTGTGACCCTGACCTCCACCCCTACCTGAACCCTGACCCTGACCTCCACCCTGACCTTGACCCTGACCCTGACCCCTACCCTGACCTTGACCCCGACCCTGACCTCCACCCTGACCTTGACCCTGACCCTGACCCCTACCCTGACCTTCACCCTGACCTTGACTCTGACCCTGACCTCCACCCTGACCTTGACCCTGACCCTGACCTCCACCCTGACCTTGACTGTGACCGTGACCTCCACCCTGACCTCGACCCAGACCTTGACCTACACCCTGACCTCCACCCTGACCTTGACCCTGACCCTGACCTCCACCCTGACCTTGACTGTGACCGTGACCTCCACCCTGACCTTGACCCAGACCTTGACCTCCACCCTGACCTCCACCCTGACCTTGACCGAGACCTTGACCTCCACCCTGACCTCCACCCTGACCTTGACCCTGACCCTGACCTCCACCCTGACCTTGACTGTGACCGTGACCTCCACACTGACCTTGACCTCTACCCTGACCTCCACCCTGACCTTCACCAAGACCCTGACCTTCACCCTGACCTTGACCTTGACCCTGACCTCTACCCTGGACTTGACTATGACCCTGACCTCCATCCTGACCTTGACCCTGACCCTGACCTCCACCCTGACCTTGACCCTGACCCTGACCCCTACCCTGACCTCCACCCTGACCGTGACTCTGACCCTGACCTCTAGTCTGACCTTGACCTTGACCCCGACCTCCACCCTGACCTTGACTATGACCCTGACCTCCACCCTGACCTTGACCCTGACCCTGACCTCCACCCTGACCTTGACTGTGACCGTGACCTCCACCCTGACCTCCACCCTGACCTTGGCCTTGACCCTGACCTCCACCCTGACCTTGACCCTGACCCTGACCTCCACCCTGACCTTGACCCTGATCCTGACCCCTACCCTGACCTTGACCCTGACCCTGACCTCCACCCCGACCTTGAACCTGACCCTGACCCCTACCCTGACCTCCACCCTGACCTTGACTCTGACCCTGACCTCCACCCTGACCTTGACCTCGACCCTGACCTCTACCCTGACCTTCACTCTGACCCTGACCTCCACCCTGACCTTGACTCTGACCCTGACCTCCACCCTGACCTTGACCTTGACCCTGACCTCCACCCTGACCTTGACCCTGACCCTGACCTTCACCCTGACCTTGACCCTGACCCTGACCCCTACCCTGACCTCCACCCTGACCGTGACTCTGACCCTGACCTTCAGTCTGACCTTGACCTTGACCCTGACCTCCACCCTGACCTTGACTATGACCCTGACCTCCACCCTGACCTTGACCCTGACCCTGACCTTCACCCTGACCTTGACCTTGACCCTGACCCCCACCCTGACCTTGACCCTTACACTGACCTCCACCCTGACCTTGACCCTGACCCTGACCTCCACCCTGACCTTGACCTCGACCCTGACCCCCACCCTGACCTTGACCCTTACACTGACCTCCACCCTGACCTTGACCCTGACCCTGACCTCCACCCTGACCTTAACCCTGACCCTGACCTCCACCCTGACCTTGACTATGAACCTGACCTCCACGCTGACCTTGACCTTGACCCTGACCTTCACCCTGACCTTGACTGTGACCGTGACCTTGACCCTGACCTTGACCCTGACCCTGACCTCCACCCTGACCTCGACCCTGACCCTGGACTCCACCCTGACTTTGACCCGTACCCTGACCTCGTCTCTGACCTCCACCCTGACTCTGACCTCCACCCTGACCTTGACCCTGACTTTGACCTCTACCTTGACCTTGACCTCCACCCTGACCTCCACCCTGACCTTGACCCCGAACCTGACCTCCACCCTGACCTTAACCCCAAACCTGACCTCCACCCCGACCTTGACTCTGACCCTGACCTCCACCCTGACCCCTACCCTGACCTTGACCTCCACCCTGACCTCCACCCTGACCTTGACCCTGACCCTGACCTCCACCCTAGACTCGACCCTGACATTGACCTCCACCCTGACCTTGACTGTGACCGTGACCTCCACCCTGACCTTGACCCTGGCCCTGACCTCGTCCCTGACCTCCACCCTGACCCTGACCTCCACCCTGACCTTGACCATGACCCTGACCTCCATCCTGACCTTGACCCTGACCCTGACCTCCACCCTGACCTTGACCCTGACCCTGACCCGTACCCTGACCTCCACCCTGACCTTGACTCTGACCCTGACCTCCACCCTGACCTTGACCCTGACCCTGACCTCCAACCCGACCTTGACTGTGACCCTGACCTCTACCTTGACCTTGACCTCCACCCTGACCTCCACCCTGACCTTGACCTCGACCCTGACCTCCACCCTAAACTTGACCCCAACCCTGACCTCCACCCTGACCTTGACTGTGTACGTGACCTCCACCCTGACCTTGACCATGACCCTGAGCTCGTCCCTGACCTCCACCCTGACCCTGACCTCCACCCTGACCTTGACCCTGACCCTGACCTCCACCCTGACCTTGACCCTGACCCTGACCCCTACCCTGACCTTGACCCCGACCCTGACCTCCACCCTGACCTTGACCCTGACCCTGACCCCTACCCTGACCTCCACCCTGACCTTGACTCTGACCCTGACCTCCACCCTGACCTTGACCCTGACCCTGACCTCCACCCTGACCTTGACTGTGACCCGGACCTCTACACTGGCCTTGACCTCCACCCTGACCTCCACCCTGACCTTGACTCTGACTCTGACCTTGACCCTGACCTTGACCCTGACCCTGACCTCCACCCTGACCTTGTCTGTGACCGTTACCTTCACCCTGACCTTGACGCAGACCTTGACCTCCACCCCGACCTGGACCTTGACCCTGACCTCTACCCTGACCTTGACCCTGACCCTGACCTCCACCCTGACCTTGGCTGTGACTGTGACCTCCACCCTGACCTTGACCCTGACCTTGACCCTGACCCTGACCCCTACCCTGACCTTGACCCTGACCCTGACCCCCACCCTGACCTTGACCCTGACCCTGACCCTGACCCCTACCCTGACGTCCACCCTGACGTTGACTCTGACCCTGACCTCCACCCTGACCTTGACCCTGACCCTGACCTCTACCCTGACCTTGACTGTGACCCTGACCTCTACCCTGACCTTGACCTCCGCCCTGACCTCCACCCTGACCTTGACCCCGACCCTGACCTCCACCCTAAACTTGACCCTGACCCTGACCTTCACCCTGACCTTGACTGTGACCGTGACCTCCACGCTGACCTTGACCATGACCCTGACCTCCACCCTGACCTTGACAATGACCCTGACCTCCACCCTGACCTTGACCCTGACCCTGACCTCCACCCTGACCTTGACTGTGACCCAGACCTCTACACTGACCTTGACCTCCACCCTGACCTCCACCCTGACCTTGACTCTGACTCTAACCTTGACCCTGACCTTGACCCTGACCCTGACCTCCACCCTGACCTTGTCTGTGACCGTTACCTTCACCCTGACCTTGACCCAGACCTTGACCTCCACCCCGACCTGGACCTTGACCCTGACCTCTACCCTGACCTTGACCCTGACCCTGACCTCCACCCTGACCTTGGCTGTGACTGTGACCTCCACCCTGACCTTGACCCTGACCTTGACCCTGACCCTGACCCCTACCCTGACCTTGACCCTGACCCTGACCCCCACCCTGACCTTGTCCCTGACCCTGACCCTGACCCCTACCCTGACGTCCACCCTGACCTTGACTCTGACCCTGACCTCCACCCTGACCTTGACCCCGACCCTGACCTCTACCCTGACTTTGACTGTGACCCTGACCTCTACCCTGACCTTGACCTCCGCCCTGACCTCCACCCTGACCTTGACCCCGACCCTGACCTCCACCCTAAACTTGAACCTGACCCTGACCTTCACCCTGACCTTGACTGTGACCGTGACCTCCACGCTGACCTTGACCATGACCCTGACCTCCACCCTGACCTTGACCCTGACCCTGACCTCCACCCTGACCTTGACCCTGACCCTGACCTCCACCCTGACATCCACCCTGACCTTGACCCCGACCCTGACCTCCACCCTGACCTTGACCCTGACCCTGAACTCCACCCTGACCTTCACCCTGACCCTGACCTCCACCCTGACCTTGACTGTGACCCTGACCTCCACCCCTACCTGAACCCTGACCCTGACCTCCACCCTGACCTTGACTCTAACCCTGACCTCCACCCTGACATCCACCCTGACCTTGACCCCGACCCTGACCTCCACCCTGACCTTGACCCGGACCCTGACCTCCACTCTGACCATGAACCTGACCCTGACCTCCACCCTGACCTTGACCTTGACCCTGACCTTCAGCCTGACCTTGACTTTGACCCTGACCTCCACCCTGACCTTGACCCTGACCCTGACCTCCACCCTGACCTTGACACTGACCCTGACCTCCACCTCGACCTTGACCTCGACCCTGACCTTCACCCTGACAACGACCCTTACACTGACCTTCACCCTGACCTTGACCCTGACCCTGACCTACACTTTAACCTCCACCCCGACCTTGACCCGGACCCTGACCTCCACCCTGACCTTAACTCTGACCCTGAACTCCAGCCTGACCTTGACCCTGACCCTGACCTCCACCCTGACCTTGACCCTAACCCTGACCTCCACCCTGACATCCACTTTGATTTTGACCCCGACCCTGACCCTTCACCCTGACTTTGACCCGGACCTTGACCTCCACTCTGACCTTGAACCTGACCCTGAACTCCACCCTGACCTCCCCCCTGACCTTGACACTGACCCTGACCTCCACCCTGACCTCGACTCTGACCCTGACCTCCACCCTGACCTTGACCTTGACCCTGACCATCACCCTGACCTTGACCCTAACCCTGACCTGGACTGTGACCGTGACCTCGACCTTGACCTTGACCCTGACCCTGACCTCCACCCTGACCTCGACCCCGACCCTGACCTCCACCCTGACCTTGACCCTGACCCTGACCTTGACCCTGACCTCCACCCGGACCCTGACCCTGAGCCTGACCTCCACCCTGACCTTCACCCTGACCTTGATTCAGACCCTAACCTCCACCCTGACCTTGACCCTGACCCTGACCTCCACCCTGACCTTGACCCTGACCCTGGACTCCACCCTGACTTTGACCCGTAGCCTGACCTCGTCTCTGACCTCCACCCTGACTCTGACCTCCACCCTGACCTTGACCCTGACTTTGACCTCTACCTTGACCTTGACCTCCACCCTGACCTCCACCCTGACCTTGACCCCGAGCCTGACCTCCACCCTGACCTTAACCCCAAACCTGACCTCCACCCCGACCTTGACTCTGACCCTGACCTCCACCCTGACCCCTACCCTGACCTTGACCTCCACCCTGACCTCCACCCTGACCTTGACCCTGACCCTGACCTCCACCCTAGACTTGACCCTGACATTGACCTCCACCCTGACCTTGACCCTGACTTCGACCTCTACCTTGACCTTGACCTCCACCCTGACCTTGACCCTGACTCTGACCTCCACCCTGACCTTGACTCTGACCCTGAACTCCTCCCTGACCTCCACCCTGACCTTGACTGTGACCCTGACCTCACCCTGACCTTGACCCTGACCTTGACCTTGACCCTGACCTCCACCCTAACCTTGACCCTGACCCTGACCTCCACCCTGACCTTGACCCTGACCCTGACCCCCACCCTGACCTTGACCCTGACCCTGACCTCCATCCTGACCTTGACTCTGACCCTGACCTCCACCCTGACCTTGACTGTGACCGTGACCTTGACCCTGACCTTGACCCTGACCCTGACCTCCACCCTGACCTTGACTGTGACCCTGACCTTCACCCCTACTTTGACCCTGACCCTGATTTCGACCCTGACCTTGACCATGACCTTCCGCCTGACCTTGACTTTGACCCTGACCTCCACCCTGACCTTGACCGTGACCCTGACCTTGACCCTGACCCTGACCTCCACCCTGACCTTGACCTTGACCCTGACCATCACCCTGACCTTGATTGTGACCCTGACCTCCACCCTGACCTTGACCTTAACCCTGACCATCACCCTGACCTTGATTGTGACTCTGACCTCCACCCTGACCTTCACCTCGACCTTGACCCCGACCCTGAACTCCACCCTGACCTTGACCCTGACCCTGACCTTCACCCTGACCTTGACCCCGAACCTGACCTCCACCCTGACCTTGACCCTGACCCTGACCTTCACCCATACCACCACCCTGACCCTGATTTCGACCCTGACTTTGACCCTGACCCTGACCCCCACCCTGACCT
Source organism: Tenthredo distinguenda (assembly GCA_947538915.1). Taxonomy (NCBI): domain Eukaryota; kingdom Metazoa; phylum Arthropoda; class Insecta; order Hymenoptera; family Tenthredinidae; genus Tenthredo; species Tenthredo distinguenda. The sequence continues at coordinate 9,027,881 of OX384538.1, forward strand.
TGACCCTGACCCTGACCTTTACCCTGACCTCCACCCTGACCTTGTCCCTGACCCTGAACTCCACCCTGACCTTCACCCTGACCCTGACCTCCACCCTGACCTTGACTGTGACCCTGACCTCCACCCCTACCTGAACCCTGACCCTGACCTCCACCCTGACCTTGACCCTAACCCTGACCTCCACCCTGACATCCACCCTGACCTTGACCCCGACCCTGACCTCCACCCTGACCTTGACCCGGACCCTGACCTCCACTCTGACCATGAACCTGACCCTGACCTCCACCCTGACCTTGACCTTGACCCTGACCTTCAGCCTGACCTTGACTTTGACCCTGACCTCCACCCTGACCTTGACCCTGACCCTGACCTCCACCCTGACCTTGACACTGACCCTGACCTCCAACTCGACCTTGACCTCGACCCTGACCTTCACCCTGACAACGACCCTTACACTGACCTTCACCCTGACCTTGACCCTGACCCTGACCTACACTTTAACCTCCACCCTGACCTTGACCCGGACCCTGACCTCCACCCTGACCTTAACTCTGACCCTGACCTCCACCCTGACCTTGACCTCGACCCTGACCTCCACCCTAAACTTGACCCCGACCCTGACCTCCACCCTGACCTTGACTGTGTACGTGACCTCCACCCTGACCTTGACCATGACCCTGAGCTCGTCCCTGACCTTCACCCTGACCCTGACCTCCACCCTGACCTTGACCCTGACCATGACCTCCACCCTGACCTTGACTGTGACCGTGACCTCCACCCTGACCTTGACCATGACCCTGACCTCGTCCCTGACCTCCACCCTGACCCTGACCTCCACCCTGATCTTGACCCCGACCCTGACCTCCACCCTGACCTTGACCCTGACCCTGACCTCCACCCTGACCTTAACCCTGACCCTGACCCCTACCCTGACCTTGACCCCGACCCTGACCTCCACCCTGACCTTGACCCTGACCCTGACCCCTACCCTGACCTCCACCCTGACCTTGACTCTGACCCTGACCTCCAACCTGACCCTGACCCTGACCCTGACCTCCACCCTGACCTTGACCCTGACCCTGACCCCTACCCTGACCTTGACCCCGACCCTGACCTCCACCCTGACCTTGACCCTGACCCTGACCCCTACCCTGACCTTCACCCTGACCTTGACTCTGACCCTGACCTCCACCCTGACCTTGACCCTGACCCTGACCTCCACCCTGACCTTGACTGTGACCGTGACCTCCACCCTGACCTCGACCCAGACCTTGACCTACACCCTGACCTCCACCCTGACCTTGACCCTGACCCTGACCTCCACCCTGACCTTGACTGTGACCGTGACCTCCACCCTGACCTTGACCCAGACCTTGACCTCCACCCTGACCTCCACCCTGACCTTGACCGAGACCTTGACCTCCACCCTGATCTCCACCCTGACCTTGACCCTGACCCTGACCTCCACCCTGACCTTGACTGTGACCGTGACCTCCACACTGACCTTGACCTCTACCCTGACCTCCACCCTGACCTTCACCAAGACCCTGACCTTCACCCTGACCTTGACCCTGACCCTGACCCCTACCCTGACCTCCACCCTGACCGTGACTCTGACCCTGACCTCCAGTCTGACCTTGACCTTGACCCCGACCTCCACCCTGACCTTGACTATGACCCTGACCTCCACCCTGACCTTGACCCTGACCCTGACCTCCACCCTGACCTTGACTGTGACCGTGACCTCCACCCTGACCTCCACCCTGACCTTGGCCTTGACCCTGACCTCCACCCTGACCTTGACCCTGACCCTGACCTCCACCCTGACCTTGACCCTGATCCTGACCCCTACCCTGACCTTGACCCTGACCCTGACCTCCACCCCGACCTTGAACCTGACCCTGACCCCTACCCTGACCTCCACCCTGACCTTGACTCTGACCCTGACCTCCACCCTGACCTTGACCTCGACCCTGACCTCTACCCTGACCTTCACTCTGACCCTGACCTCCACCCTGACCTTGACCCTGACCCTGACCTCCACCCTGACCTTGACCTTGACCCTGACCTCCACCCTGACCTTGACCCTGACCCTGACCTTCACCCTGACCTTGACCCTGACCCTGACCCCTACCCTGACCTCCACCCTGACCGTGACTCTGACCCTGACCTTCAGTCTGACCTTGACCTTGACCCTGACCTCCACCCTGACCTTGACTATGACCCTGACCTCCACCCTGACCTTGACCCTGACCCTGACCTTCACCCTGACCTTGACCTTGACCCTGACCCCCACCCTGACCTTGACCCTTACACTGACCTCCACCCTGACCTTGACCCTGACCCTGACCTCCACCCTGACCTTGACCTCGACCCTGACCCCCACCCTGACCTTGACCCTTACACTGACCTCCACCCTGACCTTGACCCTGACCCTGACCTCCACCCTGACCTTAACCCTGACCCTGACCTCCACCCTGACCTTGACTATGAACCTGACCTCCACGCTGACCTTGACCTTGACCCTGACCTTCACCCTGACCTTGACTGTGACCGTGACCTTGACCCTGACCTTGACCCTGACCCTGACCTCCACCCTGACCTCGACCCTGACCCTGGACTCCACCCTGACTTTGACCCGTACCCTGACCTCGTCTCTGACCTCCACCCTGACTCTGACCTCCACCCTGACCTTGACCCTGACTTTGACCTCTACCTTGACCTTGACCTCCACCCTGACCTCCACCCTGACCTTGACCCCGAACCTGACCTCCACCCTGACCTTAACCCCAAACCTGACCTCCACCCCGACCTTGACTCTGACCCTGACCTCCACCCTGACCCCTACCCTGACCTTGACCTCCACCCTGACCTCCACCCTGACCTTGACCCTGACCCTGACCTCCACCCTAGACTCGACCCTGACATTGACCTCCACCCTGACCTTGACTGTGACCGTGACCTCCACCCTGACCTTGACCCTGGCCCTGACCTCGTCCCTGACCTCCACCCTGACCCTGACCTCCACCCTGACCTTGACCATGACCCTGACCTCCATCCTGACCTTGACCCTGACCTTGACCTCCACCCTGACCTTGACCCTGACCCTGACCCGTACCCTGACCTCCACCCTGACCTTGACTCTGACCCTGACCTCCACCCTGACCTTGACCCTGACCCTGACCTCCAACCCGACCTTGACTGTGACCCTGACCTCTACCTTGACCTTGACCTCCACCCTGACCTCCACCCTGACCTTGACCTCGACCCTGACCTCCACCCTAAACTTGACCCCAACCCTGACCTCCACCCTGACCTTGACTGTGTACGTGACCTCCACCCTGACCTTGACCATGACCCTGAGCTCGTCCCTGACCTCCACCCTGACCCTGACCTCCACCCTGACCTTGACCCTGACCCTGACCTCCACCCTGACCTTGACCCTGACCCTGACCCCTACCCTGACCTCCACCCTGACCTTGACTCTGACCCTGACCTCCACCCTGACCTTGACCCTGACCCTGACCTCCACCCTGACCTTGACTGTGACCCGGACCTCTACACTGGCCTTGACCTCCACCCTGACCTCCACCCTGACCTTGACTCTGACTCTGACCTTGACCCTGACCTTGACCCTGACCCTGACCTCCACCCTGACCTTGTCTGTGACCGTTACCTTCACCCTGACCTTGACGCAGACCTTGACCTCCACCCCGACCTGGACTTTGACCCTGACCTCTACCCTGACCTTGACCCTGACCCTGACCTCCACCCTGACCTTGGCTGTGACTGTGACCTCCACCCTGACCTTGACCCTGACCTTGACCCTGACCCTGACCCCTACCCTGACCTTGACCCTGACCCTGACCCCCACCCTGACCTTGACCCTGACCCTGACCCTGACCCCTACCCTGACGTCCACCCTGACGTTGACTCTGACCCTGACCTCCACCCTGACCTTGACCCCGACCCTGACCTCTACCCTGACCTTGACTGTGACCCTGACCTCTACCCTGACCTTGACCTCCGCCCTGACCTCCACCCTGACCTTGACCCCGACCCTGACCTCCACCCTAAACTTGACCCTGACCCTGACCTTCACCCTGACCTTGACTGTGACCGTGACCTCCACGCTGACCTTGACCATGACCCTGACCTCCACCCTGACCTTGACCCTGACCCTGACCTCCACCCTGACCTTGACCCTGACCCTGACCTCCACCCTGACATCCACCCTGATCTTGACCCCGACCCTGACCTCCACCCTGACCTTGACCCGGACCCTGACCTCCACTCCGACCTTGAACCTGACCCTGACCTCCGCCCTGACCTTGACCTTGACCCTGACATTCAGCCTGACCTTGACTTTGACCCTGACCTCCACCCTGACCTTGACCCTGACCCTGACCTCCACCCTGACCTTGACAATGACCCTGACCTCCACCCTGACCTTGACCCTGACCCTGACCTCCACCCTGACCCCTACCCTGACCTTGACCTCCACCCTGACCTCCACCCTGACCTTGACCCTGACCCTGACCTCCACCCTAGACTCGACCCTGACATTGACCTCCACCCTGACCTTGACTGTGACCGTGACCTCCACCCTGACCTTGACCCTGGCCCTGACCTCGTCCCTGACCTCCACCCTGACCCTGACCTCCACCCTGACCTTGACCATGACCCTGACCTCCATCCTGACCTTGACCCTGACCCTGACCTCCACCCTGACCTTGACCCTGACCCTGACCCGTACCCTGACCTCCACCCTGACCTTGACTCTGACCCTGACCTCCACCCTGACCTTGACCCTGACCCTGACCCCTACCCTGACCTCCACCCTGACCTTGACTCTGACCCTGACCTCCACCCTGACCTTGACCCTGACCCTGACCTCCACCCTGACCTTGACTGTGACCCGGACCTCTACACTGGCCTTGACCTCCACCCTGACCTCCACCCTGACCTTGACTCTGACTCTGACCTTGACCCTGACCTTGACCCTGACCCTGACCTCCACCCTGACCTTGTCTGTGACCGTTACCTTCACCCTGACCTTGACGCAGACCTTGACCTCCACCCCGACCTGGACCTTGACCCTGACCTCTACCCTGACCTTGACCCTGACCCTGACCTCCACCCTGACCTTGGCTGTGACTGTGACCTCCACCCTGACCTTGACCCTGACCTTGACCCTGACCCTGACCCCTACCCTGACCTTGACCCTGACCCTGACCCCCACCCTGACCTTGACCCTGACCCTGACCCTGACCCCTACCCTGACGTCCACCCTGACGTTGACTCTGACCCTGACCTCCACCCTGACCTTGACCCTGACCCTGACCTCTACCCTGACCTTGACTGTGACCCTGACCTCTACCCTGACCTTGACCTCCGCCCTGACCTCCACCCTGACCTTGACCCCGACCCTGACCTCCACCCTAAACTTGACCCTGACCCTGACCTTCACCCTGACCTTGACTGTGACCGTGACCTCCACGCTGACCTTGACCATGACCCTGACCTCCACCCTGACCTTGACCCTGACCCTGACCTCCACCCTGACCTTGACCCTGACCCTGACCTCCACCCTGACATCCACCCTGACCTTGACCCCGACCCTGACCTCCACCCTGACCTTGACCCGGACCCTGACCTCCACTCCGACCTTGAACCTGACCCTGACCTCCGCCCTGACCTTGACCTTGACCCTGACATTCAGCCTGACCTTGACTTTGACCCTGACCTCCACCCTGACCTTGACCCTGACCCTGACCTCCACCCTGACCTTGACAATGACCCTGACCTCCACCCTGACCTTGACCCTGACCCTGACCTCCACCCTGACCTTGACTGTGACCCAGACCTCTACACTGACCTTGACCTCCACCCTGACCTCCACCCTGACCTTGACTCTGACTCTAACCTTGACCCTGACCTTGACCCTGACCCTGACCTCCACCCTGACCTTGTCTGTGACCGTTACCTTCACCCTGACCTTGACCCAGACCTTGACCTCCACCCCGACCTGGACCTTGACCCTGACCTCTACCCTGACCTTGACCCTGACCCTGACCTCCACCCTGACCTTGGCTGTGACTGTGACCTCCACCCTGACCTTGACCCTGACCTTGACCCTGACCCTGACCCCTACCCTGACCTTGACCCTGACCCTGACCCCCACCCTGACCTTGTCCCTGACCCTGACCCTGACCCCTACCCTGACGTCCACCCTGACCTTGACTCTGACCCTGACCTCCACCCTGACCTTGACCCCGACCCTGACCTCTACCCTGACTTTGACTGTGACCCTGACCTCTACCCTGACCTTGACCTCCGCCCTGACCTCCACCCTGACCTTGACCCCGACCCTGACCTCCACCCTAAACTTGAACCTGACCCTGACCTTCACCCTGACCTTGACTGTGACCGTGACCTCCACGCTGACCTTGACCATGACCCTGACCTCCACCCTGACCTTGACCCTGACCCTGACCTCCACCCTGACCTTGACCCTGACCCTGACCTCCACCCTGACATCCACCCTGACCTTGACCCCGACCCTGACCTCCACCCTGACCTTGACCCTGACCCTGAACTCCACCCTGACCTTCACCCTGACCCTGACCTCCACCCTGACCTTGACTGTGACCCTGACCTCCACCCCTACCTGAACCCTGACCCTGACCTCCACCCTGACCTTGACTCTAACCCTGACCTCCACCCTGACATCCACCCTGACCTTGACCCCGACCCTGACCTCCACCCTGACCTTGACCCGGACCCTGACCTCCACTCTGACCATGAACCTGACCCTGACCTCCACCCTGACCTTGACCTTGACCCTGACCTTCAGCCTGACCTTGACTTTGACCCTGACCTCCACCCTGACCTTGACCCTGACCCTGACCTCCACCCTGACCTTGACACTGACCCTGACCTCCACCTCGACCTTGACCTCGACCCTGACCTTCACCCTGACAACGACCCTTACACTGACCTTCACCCTGACCTTGACCCTGACCCTGACCTACACTTTAACCTCCACCCCGACCTTGACCCGGACCCTGACCTCCACCCTGACCTTAACTCTGACCCTGAACTCCAGCCTGACCTTGACCCTGACCCTGACCTCCACCCTGACCTTGACCCTAACCCTGACCTCCACCCTGACATCCACTTTGATTTTGACCCCGACCCTGACCCTTCACCCTGACTTTGACCCGGACCTTGACCTCCACTCTGACCTTGAACCTGACCCTGAACTCCACCCTGACCTCCCCCCTGACCTTGACACTGACCCTGACCTCCACCCTGACCTCGACTCTGACCCTGACCTCCACCCTGACCTTGACCTTGACCCTGACCATCACCCTGACCTTGACCCTAACCCTGACCTGGACTGTGACCGTGACCTCGACCTTGACCTTGACCCTGACCCTGACCTCCACCCTGACCTCGACCCCGACCCTGACCTCCACCCTGACCTTGACCCTGACCCTGACCTTGACCCTGACCTCCACCCGGACCCTGACCCTGAGCCTGACCTCCACCCTGACCTTCACCCTGACCTTGATTCAGACCCTAACCTCCACCCTGACCTTGACCCTGACCCTGACCTCCACCCTGACCTTGACCCTGACCCTGGACTCCACCCTGACTTTGACCCGTAGCCTGACCTCGTCTCTGACCTCCACCCTGACTCTGACCTCCACCCTGACCTTGACCCTGACTTTGACCTCTACCTTGACCTTGACCTCCACCCTGACCTCCACCCTGACCTTGACCCCGAGCCTGACCTCCACCCTGACCTTAACCCCAAACCTGACCTCCACCCCGACCTTGACTCTGACCCTGACCTCCACCCTGACCCCTACCCTGACCTTGACCTCCACCCTGACCTCCACCCTGACCTTGACCCTGACCCTGACCTCCACCCTAGACTTGACCCTGACATTGACCTCCACCCTGACCTTGACCCTGACTTCGACCTCTACCTTGACCTTGACCTCCACCCTGACCTTGACCCTGACTCTGACCTCCACCCTGACCTTGACTCTGACCCTGAACTCCTCCCTGACCTCCACCCTGACCTTGACTGTGACCCTGACCTCACCCTGACCTTGACCCTGACCTTGACCTTGACCCTGACCTCCACCCTAACCTTGACCCTGACCCTGACCTCCACCCTGACCTTGACCCTGACCCTGACCTCCACCCTGACCCTGACCTCCACCCTGACCCCTACCCTGACCTTGACCTCCACCCTGACCTCCACCCTGACCTTGACCCTGACCCTGACCTCCACCCTAGACTCGACCCTGACATTGACCTCCACCCTGACCTTGACTGTGACCGTGACCTCCACCCTGACCTTGACCCTGGCCCTGACCTCGTCCCTGACCTCCACCCTGACCCTGACCTCCACCCTGACCTTGACCATGACCCTGACCTCCATCCTGACCTTGACCCTGACCCTGACCTCCACCCTGACCTTGACCCTGACCCTGACCCGTACCCTGACCTCCACCCTGACCTTGACTCTGACCCTGACCTCCACCCTGACCTTGACCCTGACCCTGACCTCCAACCCGACCTTGACTGTGACCCTGACCTCTACCTTGACCTTGACCTCCACCCTGACCTCCACCCTGACCTTGACCTCGACCCTGACCTCCACCCTAAACTTGACCCCAACCCTGACCTCCACCCTGACCTTGACTGTGTACGTGACCTCCACCCTGACCTTGACCATGACCCTGAGCTCGTCCCTGACCTCCACCCTGACCCTGACCTCCACCCTGACCTTGACCCTGACCCTGACCTCCACCCTGACCTTGACCCTGACCCTGACCCCTACCCTGACCTTGACCCCGACCCTGACCTCCACCCTGACCTTGACCCTGACCCTGACCCCTACCCTGACCTCCACCCTGACCTTGACTCTGACCCTGACCTCCACCCTGACCTTGACCCTGACCCTGACCTCCACCCTGACCTTGACTGTGACCCGGACCTCTACACTGGCCTTGACCTCCACCCTGACCTCCACCCTGACCTTGACTCTGACTCTGACCTTGACCCTGACCTTGACCCTGACCCTGACCTCCACCCTGACCTTGTCTGTGACCGTTACCTTCACCCTGACCTTGACGCAGACCTTGACCTCCACCCCGACCTGGACCTTGACCCTGACCTCTACCCTGACCTTGACCCTGACCCTGACCTCCACCCTGACCTTGGCTGTGACTGTGACCTCCACCCTGACCTTGACCCTGACCTTGACCCTGACCCTGACCCCTACCCTGACCTTGACCCTGACCCTGACCCCCACCCTGACCTTGACCCTGACCCTGACCCTGACCCCTACCCTGACGTCCACCCTGACGTTGACTCTGACCCTGACCTCCACCCTGACCTTGACCCTGACCCTGACCTCTACCCTGACCTTGACTGTGACCCTGACCTCTACCCTGACCTTGACCTCCGCCCTGACCTCCACCCTGACCTTGACCCCGACCCTGACCTCCACCCTAAACTTGACCCTGACCCTGACCTTCACCCTGACCTTGACTGTGACCGTGACCTCCACGCTGACCTTGACCATGACCCTGACCTCCACCCTGACCTTGACCCTGACCCTGACCTCCACCCTGACCTTGACCCTGACCCTGACCTCCACCCTGACATCCACCCTGACCTTGACCCCGACCCTGACCTCCACCCTGACCTTGACCCGGACCCTGACCTCCACTCCGACCTTGAACCTGACCCTGACCTCCGCCCTGACCTTGACCTTGACCCTGACATTCAGCCTGACCTTGACTTTGACCCTGACCTCCACCCTGACCTTGACCCTGACCCTGACCTCCACCCTGACCTTGACAATGACCCTGACCTCCACCCTGACCTTGACCCTGACCCTGACCTCCACCCTGACCTTGACTGTGACCCAGACCTCTACACTGACCTTGACCTCCACCCTGACCTCCACCCTGACCTTGACTCTGACTCTAACCTTGACCCTGACCTTGACCCTGACCCTGACCTCCACCCTGACCTTGTCTGTGACCGTTACCTTCACCCTGACCTTGACCCAGACCTTGACCTCCACCCCGACCTGGACCTTGACCCTGACCTCTACCCTGACCTTGACCCTGACCCTGACCTCCACCCTGACCTTGGCTGTGACTGTGACCTCCACCCTGACCTTGACCCTGACCTTGACCCTGACCCTGACCCCTACCCTGACCTTGACCCTGACCCTGACCCCCACCCTGACCTTGTCCCTGACCCTGACCCTGACCCCTACCCTGACGTCCACCCTGACCTTGACTCTGACCCTGACCTCCACCCTGACCTTGACCCCGACCCTGACCTCTACCCTGACTTTGACTGTGACCCTGACCTCTACCCTGACCTTGACCTCCGCCCTGACCTCCACCCTGACCTTGACCCCGACCCTGACCTCCACCCTAAACTTGAACCTGACCCTGACCTTCACCCTGACCTTGACTGTGACCGTGACCTCCACGCTGACCTTGACCATGACCCTGACCTCCACCCTGACCTTGACCCTGACCCTGACCTCCACCCTGACCTTGACCCTGACCCTGACCTCCACCCTGACATCCACCCTGACCTTGACCCCGACCCTGACCTCCACCCTGACCTTGACCCTGACCCTGAACTCCACCCTGACCTTCACCCTGACCCTGACCTCCACCCTGACCTTGACTGTGACCCTGACCTCCACCCCTACCTGAACCCTGACCCTGACCTCCACCCTGACCTTGACTCTAACCCTGACCTCCACCCTGACATCCACCCTGACCTTGACCCCGACCCTGACCTCCACCCTGACCTTGACCCGGACCCTGACCTCCACTCTGACCATGAACCTGACCCTGACCTCCACCCTGACCTTGACCTTGACCCTGACCTTCAGCCTGACCTTGACTTTGACCCTGACCTCCACCCTGACCTTGACCCTGACCCTGACCTCCACCCTGACCTTGACACTGACCCTGACCTCCACCTCGACCTTGACCTCGACCCTGACCTTCACCCTGACAACGACCCTTACACTGACCTTCACCCTGACCTTGACCCTGACCCTGACCTACACTTTAACCTCCACCCCGACCTTGACCCGGACCCTGACCTCCACCCTGACCTTAACTCTGACCCTGAACTCCAGCCTGACCTTGACCCTGACCCTGACCTCCACCCTGACCTTGACCCTAACCCTGACCTCCACCCTGACATCCACTTTGATTTTGACCCCGACCCTGACCCTTCACCCTGACTTTGACCCGGACCTTGACCTCCACTCTGACCTTGAACCTGACCCTGAACTCCACCCTGACCTCCCCCCTGACCTTGACACTGACCCTGACCTCCACCCTGACCTCGACTCTGACCCTGACCTCCACCCTGACCTTGACCTTGACCCTGACCATCACCCTGACCTTGACCCTAACCCTGACCTGGACTGTGACCGTGACCTCGACCTTGACCTTGACCCTGACCCTGACCTCCACCCTGACCTCGACCCCGACCCTGACCTCCACCCTGACCTTGACCCTGACCCTGACCTTGACCCTGACCTCCACCCGGACCCTGACCCTGAGCCTGACCTCCACCCTGACCTTCACCCTGACCTTGATTCAGACCCTAACCTACACCCTGACCTTGACCCTGACCCTGACCTCCACCCTGACCTTGACCCTGACCCTGGACTCCACCCTGACTTTGACCCGTAGCCTGACCTCGTCTCTGACCTCCACCCTGACTCTGACCTCCACCCTGACCTTGACCCTGACTTTGACCTCTACCTTGACCTTGACCTCCACCCTGACCTCCACCCTGACCTTGACCCCGAGCCTGACCTCCACCCTGACCTTAACCCCAAACCTGACCTCCACCCCGACCTTGACTCTGACCCTGACCTCCACCCTGACCCCTACCCTGACCTTGACCTCCACCCTGACCTCCACCCTGACCTTGACCCTGACCCTGACCTCCACCCTAGACTTGACCCTGACATTGACCTCCACCCTGACCTTGACCCTGACTTCGACCTCTACCTTGACCTTGACCTCCACCCTGACCTTGACCCTGACTCTGACCTCCACCCTGACCTTGACTCTGACCCTGAACTCCTCCCTGACCTCCACCCTGACCTTGACTGTGACCCTGACCTCACCCTGACCTTGACCCTGACCTTGACCTTGACCCTGACCTCCACCCTAACCTTGACCCTGACCCTGACCTCCACCCTGACCTTGACCCTGACCCTGACCCCCACCCTGACCTTGACCCTGACCCTGACCTCCATCCTGACCTTGACTCTGACCCTGACCTCCACCCTGACCTTGACTGTGACCGTGACCTTGACCCTGACCTTGACCCTGACCCTGACCTCCACCCTGACCTTGACTGTGACCCTGACCTTCACCCCTACTTTGACCCTGACCCTGATTTCGACCCTGACCTTGACCATGACCTTCCGCCTGACCTTGACTTTGACCCTGACCTCCACCCTGACCTTGACCGTGACCCTGACCTTGACCCTGACCCTGACCTCCACCCTGACCTTGACCTTGACCCTGACCATCACCCTGACCTTGATTGTGACCCTGACCTCCACCCTGACCTTGACCTTAACCCTGACCATCACCCTGACCTTGATTGTGACTCTGACCTCCACCCTGACCTTCACCTCGACCTTGACCCCGACCCTGAACTCCACCCTGACCTTGACCCTGACCCTGACCTTCACCCTGACCTTGACCCCGAACCTGACCTCCACCCTGACCTTGACCCTGACCCTGACCTTCACCCATACCACCACCCTGACCCTGATTTCGACCCTGACTTTGACCCTGACCCTGACCCCCACCCTGACCTTGACCCTGACCCTGACCTTTACCCTGACCTCCACCCTGACCTTGTCCCTGACCCTGAACTCCACCCTGACCTTCACCCTGACCCTGACCTCCACCCTGACCTTGACTGTGACCCTGACCTCCACCCCTACCTGAACCCTGACCCTGACCTCCACCCTGACCTTGACCCTAACCCTGACCTCCACCCTGACATCCACCCTGACCTTGACCCCGACCCTGACCTCCACCCTGACCTTGACCCGGACCCTGACCTCCACTCTGACCATGAACCTGACCCTGACCTCCACCCTGACCTTGACCTTGACCCTGACCTTCAGCCTGACCTTGACTTTGACCCTGACCTCCACCCTGACCTTGACCCTGACCCTGACCTCCACCCTGACCTTGACACTGACCCTGACCTCCAACTCGACCTTGACCTCGACCCTGACCTTCACCCTGACAACGACCCTTACACTGACCTTCACCCTGACCTTGACCCTGACCCTGACCTACACTTTAACCTCCACCCTGACCTTGACCCGGACCCTGACCTCCACCCTGACCTTAACTCTGACCCTGACCTCCACCCTGACCTTGACCTCGACCCTGACCTCCACCCTAAACTTGACCCCGACCCTGACCTCCACCCTGACCTTGACTGTGTACGTGACCTCCACCCTGACCTTGACCATGACCCTGAGCTCGTCCCTGACCTTCACCCTGACCCTGACCTCCACCCTGACCTTGACCCTGACCATGACCTCCACCCTGACCTTGACTGTGACCGTGACCTCCACCCTGACCTTGACCATGACCCTGACCTCGTCCCTGACCTCCACCCTGACCCTGACCTCCACCCTGATCTTGACCCCGACCCTGACCTCCACCCTGACCTTGACCCTGACCCTGACCTCCACCCTGACCTTAACCCTGACCCTGACCCCTACCCTGACCTTGACCCCGACCCTGACCTCCACCCTGACCTTGACCCTGACCCTGACCCCTACCCTGACCTCCACCCTGACCTTGACTCTGACCCTGACCTCCAACCTGACCCTGACCCTGACCCTGACCTCCACCCTGACCTTGACCCTGACCCTGACCCCTACCCTGACCTTGACCCCGACCCTGACCTCCACCCTGACCTTGACCCTGACCCTGACCCCTACCCTGACCTTCACCCTGACCTTGACTCTGACCCTGACCTCCACCCTGACCTTGACCCTGACCCTGACCTCCACCCTGACCTTGACTGTGACCGTGACCTCCACCCTGACCTCGACCCAGACCTTGACCTACACCCTGACCTCCACCCTGACCTTGACCCTGACCCTGACCTCCACCCTGACCTTGACTGTGACCGTGACCTCCACCCTGACCTTGACCCAGACCTTGACCTCCACCCTGACCTCCACCCTGACCTTGACCGAGACCTTGACCTCCACCCTGACCTCCACCCTGACCTTGACCCTGACCCTGACCTCCACCCTGACCTTGACTGTGACCGTGACCTCCACACTGACCTTGACCTCTACCCTGACCTCCACCCTGACCTTCACCAAGACCCTGACCTTCACCCTGACCTTGACCTTGACCCTGACCTCCACCCTGGACTTGACTATGACCCTGACCTCCATCCTGACCTTGACCCTGACCCTGACCTCCACCCTGACCTTGACCCTGACCCTGACCCCTACCCTGACCTCCACCCTGACCGTGACTCTGACCCTGACCTCCAGTCTGACCTTGACCTTGACCCCGACCTCCACCCTGACCTTGACTATGACCCTGACCTCCACCCTGACCTTGACCCTGACCCTGACCTCCACCCTGACCTTGACTGTGACCGTGACCTCCACCCTGACCTCCACCCTGACCTTGGCCTTGACCCTGACCTCCACCCTGACCTTGACCCTGACCCTGACCTCCACCCTGACCTTGACCCTGATCCTGACCCCTACCCTGACCTTGACCCTGACCCTGACCTCCACCCCGACCTTGAACCTGACCCTGACCCCTACCCTGACCTCCACCCTGACCTTGACTCTGACCCTGACCTCCACCCTGACCTTGACCTCGACCCTGACCTCTACCCTGACCTTCACTCTGACCCTGACCTCCACCCTGACCTTGACCCTGACCCTGACCTCCACCCTGACCTTGACCTTGACCCTGACCTCCACCCTGACCTTGACCCTGACCCTGACCTTCACCCTGACCTTGACCCTGACCCTGACCCCTACCCTGACCTCCACCCTGACCGTGACTCTGACCCTGACCTTCAGTCTGACCTTGACCTTGACCCTGACCTCCACCCTGACCTTGACTATGACCCTGACCTCCACCCTGACCTTGACCCTGACCCTGACCTTCACCCTGACCTTGACCTTGACCCTGACCCCCACCCTGACCTTGACCCTTACACTGACCTCCACCCTGACCTTGACCCTGACCCTGACCTCCACCCTGACCTTGACCTCGACCCTGACCCCCACCCTGACCTTGACCCTTACACTGACCTCCACCCTGACCTTGACCCTGACCCTGACCTCCACCCTGACCTTAACCCTGACCCTGACCTCCACCCTGACCTTGACTATGAACCTGACCTCCACGCTGACCTTGACCTTGACCCTGACCTTCACCCTGACCTTGACTGTGACCGTGACCTTGACCCTGACCTTGACCCTGACCCTGACCTCCACCCTGACCTCGACCCTGACCCTGGACTCCACCCTGACTTTGACCCGTACCCTGACCTCGTCTCTGACCTCCACCCTGACTCTGACCTCCACCCTGACCTTGACCCTGACTTTGACCTCTACCTTGACCTTGACCTCCACCCTGACCTCCACCCTGACCTTGACCCCGAACCTGACCTCCACCCTGACCTTAACCCCAAACCTGACCTCCACCCCGACCTTGACTCTGACCCTGACCTCCACCCTGACCCCTACCCTGACCTTGACCTCCACCCTGACCTCCACCCTGACCTTGACCCTGACCCTGACCTCCACCCTAGACTCGACCCTGACATTGACCTCCACCCTGACCTTGACTGTGACCGTGACCTCCACCCTGACCTTGACCCTGGCCCTGACCTCGTCCCTGACCTCCACCCTGACCCTGACCTCCACCCTGACCTTGACCATGACCCTGACCTCCATCCTGACCTTGACCCTGACCTTGACCTCCACCCTGACCTTGACCCTGACCCTGACCCGTACCCTGACCTCCACCCTGACCTTGACTCTGACCCTGACCTCCACCCTGACCTTGACCCTGACCCTGACCTCCAACCCGACCTTGACTGTGACCCTGACCTCTACCTTGACCTTGACCTCCACCCTGACCTCCACCCTGACCTTGACCTCGACCCTGACCTCCACCCTAAACTTGACCCCAACCCTGACCTCCACCCTGACCTTGACTGTGTACGTGACCTCCACCCTGACCTTGACCATGACCCTGAGCTCGTCCCTGACCTCCACCCTGACCCTGACCTCCACCCTGACCTTGACCCTGACCCTGACCTCCACCCTGACCTTGACCCTGACCCTGACCCCTACCCTGACCTCCACCCTGACCTTGACTCTGACCCTGACCTCCACCCTGACCTTGACCCTGACCCTGACCTCCACCCTGACCTTGACTGTGACCCGGACCTCTACACTGGCCTTGACCTCCACCCTGACCTCCACCCTGACCTTGACTCTGACTCTGACCTTGACCCTGACCTTGACCCTGACCCTGACCTCCACCCTGACCTTGTCTGTGACCGTTACCTTCACCCTGACCTTGACGCAGACCTTGACCTCCACCCCGACCTGGACTTTGACCCTGACCTCTACCCTGACCTTGACCCTGACCCTGACCTCCACCCTGACCTTGGCTGTGACTGTGACCTCCACCCTGACCTTGACCCTGACCTTGACCCTGACCCTGACCCCTACCCTGACCTTGACCCTGACCCTGACCCCCACCCTGACCTTGACCCTGACCCTGACCCTGACCCCTACCCTGACGTCCACCCTGACGTTGACTCTGACCCTGACCTCCACCCTGACCTTGACCCCGACCCTGACCTCTACCCTGACCTTGACTGTGACCCTGACCTCTACCCTGACCTTGACCTCCGCCCTGACCTCCACCCTGACCTTGACCCCGACCCTGACCTCCACCCTAAACTTGACCCTGACCCTGACCTTCACCCTGACCTTGACTGTGACCGTGACCTCCACGCTGACCTTGACCATGACCCTGACCTCCACCCTGACCTTGACCCTGACCCTGACCTCCACCCTGACCTTGACCCTGACCCTGACCTCCACCCTGACATCCACCCTGATCTTGACCCCGACCCTGACCTCCACCCTGACCTTGACCCGGACCCTGACCTCCACTCCGACCTTGAACCTGACCCTGACCTCCGCCCTGACCTTGACCTTGACCCTGACATTCAGCCTGACCTTGACTTTGACCCTGACCTCCACCCTGACCTTGACCCTGACCCTGACCTCCACCCTGACCTTGACAATGACCCTGACCTCCACCCTGACCTTGACCCTGACCCTGACCTCCACCCTGACCTTGACTGTGACCCAGACCTCTACACTGACCTTGACCTCCACCCTGACCTCCACCCTGACCTTGACTCTGACTCTAACCTTGACCCTGACCTTGACCCTGACCCTGACCTCCACCCTGACCTTGTCTGTGACCGTTACCTTCACCCTGACCTTGACCCAGACCTTGACCTCCACCCCGACCTGGACCTTGACCCTGACCTCTACCCTGACCTTGACCCTGACCCTGACCTCCACCCTGACCTTGGCTGTGACTGTGACCTCCACCCTGACCTTGACCCTGACCTTGACCCTGACCCTGACCCCTACCCTGACCTTGACCCTGACCCTGACCCCCACCCTGACCTTGTCCCTGACCCTGACCCTGACCCCTACCCTGACGTCCACCCTGACCTTGACTCTGACCCTGACCTCCACCCTGACCTTGACCCTGACCCTGACCTCTACCCTGACTTTGACTGTGACCCTGACCTCTACCCTGACCTTGACCTCCGCCCTGACCTCCACCCTGACCTTGACCCCGACCCTGACCTCCACCCTAAACTTGAACCTGACCCTGACCTTCACCCTGACCTTGACTGTGACCGTGACCTCCACGCTGACCTTGACCATGACCCTGACCTCCACCCTGACCTTGACCCTGACCCTGACCTCCACCCTGACCTTGACCCTGACCCTGACCTCCACCCTGACATCCACCCTGACCTTGACCCCGACCCTGACCTCCACCCTGACCTTGACCCTGACCCTGAACTCCACCCTGACCTTCACCCTGACCCTGACCTCCACCCTGACCTTGACTGTGACCCTGACCTCCACCCCTACCTGAACCCTGACCCTGACCTCCACCCTGACCTTGACTCTAACCCTGACCTCCACCCTGACATCCACCCTGACCTTGACCCCGACCCTGACCTCCACCCTGACCTTGACCCGGACCCTGACCTCCACTCTGACCATGAACCTGACCCTGACCTCCACCCTGACCTTGACCTTGACCCTGACCTTCAGCCTGACCTTGACTTTGACCCTGACCTCCACCCTGACCTTGACCCTGACCCTGACCTCCACCCTGACCTTGACACTGACCCTGACCTCCACCTCGACCTTGACCTCGACCCTGACCTTCACCCTGACAACGACCCTTACACTGACCTTCACCCTGACCTTGACCCTGACCCTGACCTACACTTTAACCTCCACCCCGACCTTGACCCGGACCCTGACCTCCACCCTGACCTTGACCCTGACCCTGACCCCTACCCTGACCTCCACCCTGACCTTGACTCTGACCCTGACCTCCACCCTGACCTTGACCCTGACCCTGACCTCCACCCTGACCTTGACTGTGACCCGGACCTCTACACTGGCCTTGACCTCCACCCTGACCTCCACCCTGACCTTGACTCTGACTCTGACCTTGACCCTGACCTTGACCCTGACCCTGACCTCCACCCTGACCTTGTCTGTGACCGTTACCTTCACCCTGACCTTGACGCAGACCTTGACCTCCACCCCGACCTGGACCTTGACCCTGACCTCTACCCTGACCTTGACCCTGACCCTGACCTCCACCCTGACCTTGGCTGTGACTGTGACCTCCACCCTGAACTTGACCCTGACCTTGACCCTGACCCTGACCCCTACCCTGACCTTGACCCTGACCCTGACCCCCACCCTGACCTTGACCCTGACCCTGACCCTGACCCCTACCCTGACGTCCACCCTGACGTTGACTCTGACCCTGACCTCCACCCTGACCTTGACCCTGACCCTGACCTCTACCCTGACCTTGACTGTGACCCTAACCTCTACCCTGACCTTGACCTCCGCCCTGACCTCCACCCTGACCTTGACCCCGACCCTGACCTCCACCCTAAACTTGACCCTGACCCTGACCTTCACCCTGACCTTGACTGTGACCGTGACCTCCACGCTGACCTTGACCATGACCCTGACCTCCACCCTGACCTTGACCCTGACCCTGACCTCCACCCTGACCTTGACCCTGACCCTGACCTCCACCCTGACATCCACCCTGACCTTGACCCCGACCCTGACCTCCACCCTGACCTTGACCCGGACCCTGACCTCCACTCCGACCTTGAACCTGACCCTGACCTCCGCCCTGACCTTGACCTTGACCCTGACATTCAGCCTGACCTTGACTTTGACCCTGACCTCCACCCTGACCTTGACCCTGACCCTGACCTCCACCCTGACCTTGACAATGACCCTGACCTCCACCCTGACCTTGACCCTGACCCTGACCTCCACCCTGACCTTGACTGTGACCCAGACCTCTACACTGACCTTGACCTCCACCCTGACCTCCACCCTGACCTTGACTCTGACTCTAACCTTGACCCTGACCTTGACCCTGACCCTGACCTCCACCCTGACCTTGTCTGTGACCGTTACCTTCACCCTGACCTTGACCCAGACCTTGACCTCCACCTCGACCTGGACCTTGACCCTGACCTCTACCCTGACCTTGACCCTGACCCTGACCTCCACCCTGACCTTGGCTGTGACTGTGACCTCCACCCTGACCTTGACCCTGACCTTGACCCTGACCCTGACCCCTACCCTGACCTTGACCCTGACCCTGACCCCCACCCTGACCTTGTCCCTGACCCTGACCCTGACCCCTACCCTGACGTCCACCCTGACCTTGACTCTGACCCTGACCTCCACCCTGACCTTGACCCTGACCCTGACCTCTACCCTGACTTTGACTGTGACCCTGACCTCTACCCTGACCTTGACCTCCGCCCTGACCTCCACCCTGACCTTGACCCCGACCCTGACCTCCACCCTAAACTTGAACCTGACCCTGACCTTCACCCTGACCTTGACTGTGACCGTGACCTCCACGCTGACCTTGACCATGACCCTGACCTCCACCCTGACCTTGACCCTGACCCTGACCTCCACCCTGACCTTGACCCTGACCCTGACCTCCACCCTGACATCCACCCTGACCTTGACCCCGACCCTGACCTCCACCCTGACCTTGACCCTGACCCTGAACTCCACCCTGACCTTCACCCTGACCCTGACCTCCACCCTGACCTTGACTGTGACCCTGACCTCCACCCCTACCTGAACCCTGACCCTGACCTCCACCCTGACCTTGACTCTAACCCTGACCTCCACCCTGACATCCACCCTGACCTTGACCCCGACCCTGACCTCCACCCTGACCTTGACCCGGACCCTGACCTCCACTCTGACCATGAACCTGACCCTGACCTCCACCCTGACCTTGACCTTGACCCTGACCTTCAGCCTGACCTTGACTTTGACCCTGACCTCCACCCTGACCTTGACCCTAACCCTGACCTCCACCCTGACATCCACTTTGATTTTGACCCCGACCCTGACCCTTCACCCTGACTTTGACCCGGACCTTGACCTCCACTCTGACCTTGAACCTGACCCTGAACTCCACCCTGACCTCCCCCCTGACCTTGACACTGACCCTGACCTCCACCCTGACCTCGACTCTGACCCTGACCTCCACCCTGACCTTGACCTTGACCCTGACCATCACCCTGACCTTGACCCTAACCCTGACCTGGACTGTGACCGTGACCTCGACCTTGACCTTGACCCTGACCCTGACCTCCACCCTGACCTCGACCCCGACCCTGACCTCCACCCTGACCTTGACCCTGACCCTGACCTTGACCCTGACCTCCACCCGGACCCTGACCCTGAGCCTGACCTCCACCCTGACCTTCACCCTGACCTTGATTCAGACCCTAACCTCCACCCTGACCTTGACCCCGACCCTGACCTCCACCCTGACCTTGACCTTGATCCTGACCTCCACCCTGACCTTGACTGTGACCCTAACCTCTACCCTGACCTTGACCTCCGCCCTGACCTCCACCCTGACCTTGACCCCGACCCTGACCTCCACCCTAAACTTGACCCTGACCCTGACCTTCACCCTGACCTTGACTGTGACCGTGACCTCCACGCTGACCTTGACCATGACCCTGACCTCCACCCTGACCTTGACCCTGACCCTGACCTCCACCCTGACCTTGACCCTGACCCTGACCTCCACCCTGACATCCACCCTGACCTTGACCCCGACCCTGACCTCCACCCTGACCTTGACCCGGACCCTGACCTCCACTCCGACCTTGAACCTGACCCTGACCTCCGCCCTGACCTTGACCTTGACCCTGACATTCAGCCTGACCTTGACTTTGACCCTGACCTCCACCCTGACCTTGACCCTGACCCTGACCTCCACCCTGACCTTGACAATGACCCTGACCTCCACCCTGACCTTGACCCTGACCCTGACCTCCACCCTGACCTTGACTGTGACCCAGACCTCTACACTGACCTTGACCTCCACCCTGACCTCCACCCTGACCTTGACTCTGACTCTAACCTTGACCCTGACCTTGACCCTGACCCTGACCTCCACCCTGACCTTGTCTGTGACCGTTACCTTCACCCTGACCTTGACCCAGACCTTGACCTCCACCTCGACCTGGACCTTGACCCTGACCTCTACCCTGACCTTGACCCTGACCCTGACCTCCACCCTGACCTTGGCTGTGACTGTGACCTCCACCCTGACCTTGACCCTGACCTTGACCCTGACCCTGACCCCTACCCTGACCTTGACCCTGACCCTGACCCCCACCCTGACCTTGTCCCTGACCCTGACCCTGACCCCTACCCTGACGTCCACCCTGACCTTGACTCTGACCCTGACCTCCACCCTGACCTTGACCCTGACCCTGACCTCTACCCTGACTTTGACTGTGACCCTGACCTCTACCCTGACCTTGACCTCCGCCCTGACCTCCACCCTGACCTTGACCCCGACCCTGACCTCCACCCTAAACTTGAACCTGACCCTGACCTTCACCCTGACCTTGACTGTGACCGTGACCTCCACGCTGACCTTGACCATGACCCTGACCTCCACCCTGACCTTGACCCTGACCCTGACCTCCACCCTGACCTTGACCCTGACCCTGACCTCCACCCTGACATCCACCCTGACCTTGACCCCGACCCTGACCTCCACCCTGACCTTGACCCTGACCCTGAACTCCACCCTGACCTTCACCCTGACCCTGACCTCCACCCTGACCTTGACTGTGACCCTGACCTCCACCCCTACCTGAACCCTGACCCTGACCTCCACCCTGACCTTGACTCTAACCCTGACCTCCACCCTGACATCCACCCTGACCTTGACCCCGACCCTGACCTCCACCCTGACCTTGACCCGGACCCTGACCTCCACTCTGACCATGAACCTGACCCTGACCTCCACCCTGACCTTGACCTTGACCCTGACCTTCAGCCTGACCTTGACTTTGACCCTGACCTCCACCCTGACCTTGACCCTAACCCTGACCTCCACCCTGACATCCACTTTGATTTTGACCCCGACCCTGACCCTTCACCCTGACTTTGACCCGGACCTTGACCTCCACTCTGACCTTGAACCTGACCCTGAACTCCACCCTGACCTCCCCCCTGACCTTGACACTGACCCTGACCTCCACCCTGACCTCGACTCTGACCCTGACCTCCACCCTGACCTTGACCTTGACCCTGACCATCACCCTGACCTTGACCCTAACCCTGACCTGGACTGTGACCGTGACCTCGACCTTGACCTTGACCCTGACCCTGACCTCCACCCTGACCTCGACCCCGACCCTGACCTCCACCCTGACCTTGACCCTGACCCTGACCTTGACCCTGACCTCCACCCGGACCCTGACCCTGAGCCTGACCTCCACCCTGACCTTCACCCTGACCTTGATTCAGACCCTAACCTCCACCCGGACCTTGACCCCGACCCTGACCTCCACCCTGACCTTGACCTTGATCCTGACCTCCACCCTGACCTTGACTATGACCCTGGCTCCACCCTGACCTTGACCCTGTCCCTGACCTCCACTCTAACCTTGACTGTGACCGTGACCTCCACCCTGACCTTGACCCTGACCCTGACCTCCACCCTGACCTTGACCCTGACCCTGGACTCCACCCTGACTTTGACCCGTAGCCTGACCTCGTCTCTGACCTCCACCCTGACTCTGACCTCCACCCTGACCTTGACCCTGACTTTGACCTCTACCTTGACCTTGACCTCCACCCTGACCTCCACCCTGACCTTGACCCCGAGCCTGACCTCCACCCTGACCTTAACCCCAAACCTGACCTCCACCCCGACCTTGACTCTGACCCTGACCTCCACCCTGACCCCTACCCTGACCTTGACCTCCACCCTGACCTCCACCCTGACCTTGACCCTGACCCTGACCTCCACCCTAGACTTGACCCTGACATTGACCTCCACCCTGACCTTGACCCTGACTTCGACCTCTACCTTGACCTTGACCTCCACCCTGACCTCCACCCTGACCTTGACCTCGACCCTGACCTCCACCCTAAACTTGACCCCGACCCTGACCTCCACCCTGACCTTGACTGTGTACGTGACCTCCACCCTGACCTTGACCATGACCCTGAGCTCGTCCCTGACCTCCACCCTGACCCTGACCTCCACCCTGACCTTGACCCTGACCCTGACCTCCACCCTGACCTTGACTGTGACCGTGACCTCCACCCTGACCTTGACCATGACCCTGACCTCGTCCCTGACCTCCACCCTGACCCTGACCTCCATCCTGATCTTGACCCTGACCCTGACCTCCACCCTGACCTTGACCCTGACCCTGACCTACACCCTGACCTTGACCCTGACCCTGACCCCTACCCTGACCTTGACCCTGACCCTGACCTCCACCCCGACCTTGACCCTGACCCTGACCCCCACCCTGACCTTGACTGTGACCGTGACCTTCACCCTGACCTTGAACTTGATCCTGACCTCCACCCTGACCTTGACCCTGACTCTGACCTCCACCCTGACCTTGACTCTGACCCTGAACTCCTCCCTGACCTCCACCCTGACCTTGACTGTGACCCTGACCTCACCCTGACCTTGACCCTGACCTTGACCTTGACCCTGACCTCCACCCTAACCTTGACCCTGACCCTGACCTCCACCCTGACCTTGACCCTGACCCTGACCCCCACCCTGACCTTGACCCTGACCCTGACCTCCATCCTGACCTTGACTCTGACCCTGACCTCCACCCTGACCTTGACTGTGACCGTGACCTTGACCCTGACCTTGACCCTGACCCTGACCTCCACCCTGACCTTGACTGTGACCCTGACCTTCACCCCTACTTTGACCCTGACCCTGATTTCGACCCTGACCTTGACCATGACCTTCCGCCTGACCTTGACTTTGACCCTGACCTCCACCCTGACCTTGACCGTGACCCTGACCTTGACCCTGACCCTGACCTCCACCCTGACCTTGACCTTGACCCTGACCATCACCCTGACCTTGATTGTGACCCTGACCTCCACCCTGACCTTGACCTTAACCCTGACCATCACCCTGACCTTGATTGTGACTCTGACCTCCACCCTGACCTTCACCTCGACCTTGACCCCGACCCTGAACTCCACCCTGACCTTGACCCTGACCCTGACCTTCACCCTGACCTTGACCCCGAACCTGACCTCCACCCTGACCTTGACCCTGACCCTGACCTTCACCCATACCACCACCCTGACCCTGATTTCGACCCTGACCTTGACCCTGACCCTGACCCCCACCCTGACCTTGACCCTGACCCTGACCTTTACCCTGACCTCCACCCTGACCTTGACCCTGACCCTGAACTCCACCCTGACCTTCACCCTGACCCTGACCTCCACCCTGACCTTGACTGTGACCCTGACCTCCACCCCTACCTGAACCCTGACCCTGACCTTCACCCTGACCTTGACCCTAACCCTGACCTCCACCCTGACATCCACCCTGACCTTGACCCCGACCCTGACCTCCACCCTGACCTTGACCCGGACCCTGACCTCCACTCTGACCATGAACCTGACCCTGACCTCCACCCTGACCTTGACCTTGACCCTGACCTTCAGCCTGACCTTGACTTTGACCCTGACCTCCACCCTGACCTTGACCCTGACCCTGACCTCCACCCTGACCTTGACACTGACCCTGACCTCCACCTCGACCTTGACCTCGACCCTGACCTTCACCCTGACAACGACCCTTACACTGACCTTCACCCTGACCTTGACCCTGACCCTGACCTACACTTTAACCTCCACCCTGACCTTGACCCGGACCCTGACCTCCACCCTGACCTTAACTCTGACCCTGACCTCCACCCTGACCTTGACCTCGACCCTGACCTCCACCCTAAACTTGACCCCGACCCTGACCTCTACCCTGACCTTGACTGTGTACGTGACCTCCACCCTGACCTTGACCATGACCCTGAGCTCGTCCCTGACCTTCACCCTGACCCTGACCTCCACCCTGACCTTGACCCTGACCATGACCTCCACCCTGACCTTGACTGTGACCGTGACCTCCACCCTGACCTTGACCATGACCCTGACCTCGTCCCTGACCTCCACCCTGACCCTGACCTCCACCCTGATCTTGACCCCGACCCTGACCTCCACCCTGACCTTGACCCTGACCCTGACCTCCACCCTGACCTTGACCCTGACCCTGACCCCTACCCTGACCTTGACCCCGACCCTGACCTCCACCCTGACCTTGACCCTGACCCTGACCCCTACCCTGACCTCCACCCTGACCTTGACTCTGACCCTGACCTCCACCCTGACCCTGACCCTGACCCTGACCTCCACCCTGACCTTGACTGTGACCCGGACCTCTACACTGGCCTTGACCTCCACCCTGACCTCCACCCTGACCTTGACTCTGACTCTGACCTTGACCCTGACCTTGACCCTGACCCTGACCTCCACCCTGACCTTGTCTGTGACCGTTACCTTCACCCTGACCTTGACGCAGACCTTGACCTCCACCCCGACCTGGACCTTGACCCTGACCTCTACCCTGACCTTGACCCTGACCCTGACCTCCACCCTGACCTTGGCTGTGACTGTGACCTCCACCCTGACCTTGACCCTGACCTTGACCCTGACCCTGACCCCTACCCTGACCTTGACCCTGACCCTGACCCCCACCCTGACCTTGACCCTGACCCTGACCCTGACCCCTACCCTGACGTCCACCCTGACGTTGACTCTGACCCTGACCTCCACCCTGACCTTGACCCTGACCCTGACCTCTACCCTGACCTTGACTGTGACCCTGACCTCTACCCTGACCTTGACCTCCGCCCTGACCTCCACCCTGACCTTGACTCCGACCCTGACCTCCACCCTAAACTTGACCCTGACCCTGACCTTCACCCTGACCTTGACTGTGACCCTGACCTTCACCCCTACCTTGACCCTGACCCTGATTTCGACCCTGACCTTGACCATGACCTTCCGCCTGACCTTGACTTTGACCCTGACCTCCACCCTGACCTTGACCGTGACCCTGACCTTGACCATGACCCTGACCTCCACCCTGACCTTGACCTTGACCCTGACCATCACCCTGACCTTGATTGTGACCCTGGCCTCCACCCTGACCTTGACCTTAACCCTGACCATCACCCTGACCTTGATTGTGACTCTGACCTCCACCCTGACCTTCACCTCGACCTTGACCCCGACCCTGAACTCCACCCTGACCTTGACCCTGACCCTGACCTTCACCCTGACCTTGACCCCGAACCTGACCTCCACCCTGACCTTGACCCTGACCCTGACCTTCACCCATACCACCACCCTGACCCTGATTTCAACCCTGACCTTGACCCTGACCCTGACCCCCACCCTGACCTTGACCCTGACCCTGACCTTCACCCTGACCTCCACCCTGACCTTGACCCTGACCCTGACCTCCACCCTGACCTTCACCCTGACCCTGACCTCCACCCTGACCTTGACTGTGACCCTGACCTCCACCCCTACCTGAACCCTGACCCTGACCTCCACCCTGACCTTGACCCTAACCCTGACCTACTCCCTGACCTTCACCCTGACCTTGACTGTGAACCTGACCTCCACCCTGACCTTGACCCTGACCTTGACCTTGACCCTGACCTCCACCCTGACCTTGACCCTGACCCTGACCTCCACCCTGACCTTGACCCTGACCCTGACCCCTACCCTGACCTTGACCCCGACCCTGACCTCCACCCTAACCTTGACCCTGACCCTGACCCCTACCCTGACCTTCACCCTGACCTTGACTCTGACCCTGACCTCCACCCTGACCTTGACCCTGACCCTGACCTCACCCCTGACCTTGACTGTGACCGTGACCTCCACCCTGACCTCGACCCAGACCTTGACCTACACCCTGACCTCCACCCTGACCTTGACCCTGACCCTGACCTCCACCCTGACCTTGACTGTGACCGTGGCCTCCACCCTGACCTTGACCCAGACCTTGACCTCCACCCTGACCTCCACCCTGACCTTGACCGAGACCTTGACCTCCACCCTGACCTCCACCCTGACCTTGACCCTGACCCTGACCTCCACCCTGACCTTGACTGTGACCGTGACCTCCACACTGACCTTGACCTCTACCCTGACCTCCACCCTGACCTTCACCAAGACCCTGACCTTCACCCTGACCTTGACCTTGACCCTGACCTCCACCCTGGACTTGACTATGACCCTGACCTCCATCCTGACCTTGACCCTGACCCTGACCTCCACCCTGACCTTGACCCTGACCCTGACCCCTACCCTGACCTCCACCCTGACCGTGACTCTGACCCTGACCTCCAGTCTGACCTTGACCTTGACCCCGACCTCCACCCTGACCTTGACTATGACCCTGACCTCCACCCTGACCTTGACCCTGACCCTGACCTCCACCCTGACCTTGACTGTGACCGTGACCTCCACCCTGACCTCCACCCTGACCTTGGCCTTGACCCTGACCTCCACCCTGACCTTGACCCTGACCCTGACCTCCACCCTGACCTTGACCCTGATCCTGACCCCTACCCTGACCTTGACCCTGACCCTGACCTCCACCCCGACCTTGACCCTGACCCTGACCCCTACCCTGACCTCCACCCTGACCTTGACTCTGACCCTGACCTCCACCCTGACCTTGACCTCGACCCTGACCTCTACCCTGACCTTCACTCTGACCCTGACCTCCACCCTGACCTTGACCCTGACCCTGACCTCCACCCTGACCTTGACCTTGACCCTGACCTCCACCCTGACCTTGACCCTGACCCTGACCTTCACCCTGACCTTGACCCTGACCCTGACCCCTACCCTGACCTCCACCCTGACCGTGACTCTGACCCTGACCTTCAGTCTGACCTTGACCTTGACCCTGACCTCCACCCTGACCTTGACTATGACCCTGACCTCCACCCTGACCTTGACCCTGACCCTGACCTTCACCCTGACCTTGACCTTGACCCTGACCCCCACCCTGACCTTGACCCTTACACTGACCTCCACCCTGACCTTGACCCTGACCCTGACCTCCACCCTGACCTTGACCTCGACCCTGACCCCCACCCTGACCTTGACCCTTACACTGACCTCCACCCTGACCTTGACCCTGACCCTGACCTCCACCCTGACCTTAACCCTGACCCTGACCTCCACCCTGACCTTGACTGTGACCGTGACCTCCACGCTGACCTTGACCATGACCCTGACCTCCACCCTGACCTTGACCCTGACCCTGACCTCCACCCTGACCTTGACCCTGACCCTGACCTCCACCCTGACATCCACCCTGACCTTGACCCCGACCCTGACCTCCACCCTGACCTTGACCCGGACCCTGACCTCCACTCCGACCTTGAACCTGACCCTGACCTCCGCCCTGACCTTGACCTTGACCCTGACATTCAGCCTGACCTTGACTTTGACCCTGACCTCCACCCTGACCTTGACCCTGACCCTGACCTCCACCCTGACCTTGACAATGACCCTGACCTCCACCCTGACCTTGACCCTGACCCTGACCTCCACCCTGACCTTGACTGTGACCCAGACTTCTACCCTGACCTTGACCTCCACCCTGACCTCCACCCTGACCTTGACTCTGACTCTAACCTTGACCCTGACCTTGACCCTGACCCTGACCTCCACCCTGACCTTGTCTGTGACCGTTACCTTCACCCTGACCTTGACCCAGACCTTGACCTCCACCCCGACCTGGACCTTGACCCTGACCTCTACCCTGACCTCGACCCTGACCCTGACCTCCACCCTGACCTTGGCTGTGACTGTGACCTCCACCCTGACCTTGACCCTGACCTTGACCCTGACCCTGACCCCTACCCTGACCTTGACCCTGACCCTGACCCCCACCCTGACCTTGACCCTGACCCTGACCCTGACCCCTACCCTGACGTCCACCCTGACCTTGACTCTGACCCTGACCTCCACCCTGACCTTGACCCTGACCCTGACCTCTACCCTGACTTTGACTGTGACCCTGACCTCTACCCTGACCTTGACCTCCGCCCTGACCTCCACCCTGACCTTGACCCCGACCCTGACCTCCACCCTAAACTTGACCCTGACCCTGACCTTCACCCTGACCTTGACTGTGACCGTGACCTCCACGCTGACCTTGACCATGACCCTGACCTCCACCCTGACCTTGACCCTGACCCTGACCTCCACCCTGACCTTGACCCTGACCCTGACCTCTACCCTGACATCCACCCTGACCTTGACCCCGACCCTGACCTCCACCCTGACCTTGACCCGGACCCTGACCTCCACTCCGACCTTGAACCTGACCCTGACCTCCACCCTGACCTTGACCTTGACCCTGACATTCAGCCTGACCTTGACTTTGACCCTGACCTCCACCCTGACCTTAACCCTGACCCTGACCTCCACCCTGACCTTGACTATGAACCTGACCTCCACGCTGACCTTGACCTTGACCCTGACCTCCACCCTGACCTTGACTGTGACCCTGACCTCCACCCTGACCTTGAACTTGACCCTGACCTCCACCCTGACCTTGACCCTGATCCTGACCTCCACCCTGACCTTGACCCTGACCCTGACCCCTACCCTGACCTCCACCCTGACCTTGACTCTGACCCTGACCTCCACCCTGACCTTGACCCTGACCCTGACCTCCACTCTGACCTTGACTGTGACCCGGACCTCTACACTGGCCTTGACCTCCACCCTGACCTCCACCCTGACCTTGACTCTGACTCTGACCTTGACCCTGACCTTGACCCTGACCCTGACCTCCACCCTGACCTTGTCTGTGACCGTTACCTTCACCCTGACCTTGACGCAGACCTTGACCTCCACCCCGACCTGGACCTTGACCCTGACCTCTACCCTGACCTTGACCCTGACCCTGACCTCCACCCTGACCTTGGCTGTGACTGTGACCTCCACCCTGACCTTGACCCTGACCTTGACCCTGACCCTGACCCCTACCCTGACCTTGACCCTGACCCTGACCCCCACCCTGACCTTGACCCTGACCCTGACCCTGACCCCTACCCTGACGTCCACCCTGACGTTGACTCTGACCCTGACCTCCACCCTGACCTTGACCCTGACCCTGACCTCTACCCTGACCTTGACTGTGACCCTGACCTCTACCCTGACCTTGACCTCCGCCCTGACCTCCACCCTGACCTTGACCCCGACCCTGACCTCCACCCTAAACTTGACCCTGACCCTGACCTTCACCCTGACCTTGACTGTGACCGTGACCTCCACGCTGACCTTGACCATGACCCTGACCTCCACCCTGACCTTGACCCTGACCCTGACCTCCACCCTGACCTTGACCCTGACCCTGACCTCCACCCTGACATCCACCCTGACCTTGACCCCGACCCTGACCTCCACCCTGACCTTGACCCGGACACTGACCTCCACTCCGACCTTGAACCTGACCCTGACCTCCGCCCTGACCTTGACCTTGACCCTGACATTCAGCCTGACCTTGACTTTGACCCTGACCTCCACCCTGACCTTGACCCTGACCCTGACCTCCACCCTGACCTTGACAATGACCCTGACCTCCACCCTGACCTTGACCCTGACCCTGACCTCCACCCTGACCTTGACTGTGACCCAGACCTCTACACTGACCTTGACCTCCACCCTGACCTCCACCCTGACCTTGACTCTGACTCTAACCTTGACCCTGACCTTGACCCTGACCCTGACCTCCACCCTGACCTTGTCTGTGACCGTTACCTTCACCCTGACCTTGACCCAGACCTTGACCTCCACCCCGACCTGGACCTTGACCCTGACCTCTACCCTGACCTTGACCCTGACCCTGACCTCCACCCTGACCTTGGCTGTGACTGTGACCTCCACCCTGACCTTGACCCTGACCTTGACCCTGACCCTGACCCCTACCCTGACCTTGACCCTGAACCTGACCCCCACCCTGACCTTGACCCTGACCCTGACCCTGACCCCTACCCTGACGTCCACCCTGACCTTGACTCTGACCCTGACCTCCACCCTGACCTTGACCCTGACCCTGACCTCTACCCTGACTTTGACTGTGACCCTGACCTCTACCCTGACCTTGACCTCCGCCCTGACCTCCACCCTGACCTTGACCCCGACCCTGACCTCCACCCTAAACTTGACCCTGACCCTGACCTTCACCCTGACCTTGACTGTGACCGTGACCTCCACGCTGACCTTGACCATGACCCTGACCTCCACCCTGACCTTGACCCTGACCCTGACCTCCACCCTGACCTTGACCCTGACCCTGACCTCTACCCTGACATCCACCCTGACCTTGACCCCGACCCTGACCTCCACCCTGACCTTGACCCGGACCCTGACCTCCACTCCGACCTTGAACCTGACCCTGACCTCCACCCTGACCTTGACCTTGACCCTGACATTCAGCCTGACCTTGACTTTGACCCTGACCTCCACCCTGACCTTAACCCTGACCCTGACCTCCACCCTGACCTTGACTATGAACCTGACCTCCACGCTGACCTTGACCTTGACCCTGACCTCCACCCTGACCTTGACTGTGACCCTGACCTCCACCCTGACCTTGAACTTGACCCTGACCTCCACCCTGACCTTGACCCTGACCCTGACCTCCACCCTGACCTTGACTCTGACCCTGACCTCCTCCCTGACCTCCACCCTGACCTTGACTGTGAACCTGACCTCCACCCTGACCTTGACCATGACCCTGAGCTCGTCCCTGACCTCCACCCTGACCCTGACCTCCACCCTGACCTTGACCCTGACCCTGACCTCCACCCTGACCTTGACTGTGACCGTGACCTCCACCCTGACCGTGACCATGACCCTGACCTCGTCCCTGACCTCCACCCTGACCCTGACCTCCACCGTGATCTTGACCCTGACCCTGACCTCCACCCTGACCTTGACCCTGACCCTGACCTCCACCCTGACCTTGACCCTGGACCTGACCCCTACCCTGACCTTGACCCCGACCCTGACCTCCACCCTGACCTTGACCCTGACCCTGACCCCTACCCTGACCTCCACTCTGACCTTGACTCTGACCCGGACCTCCACCCTGACCTTGACCCTGACCCTGACTTCCACCCTGACCTCGACTGTGACCCTGACCTGTACCTTGACCTTGACCTACACCCTGACCTCCACCCTGACCTTGACCTCGACCCTGACCTCCACCCTAAACTTGACCCCGACCCTGACCTCCACCCTGACCTTGACTGTGACCCTGACCTCCATCCTGACCTTGAACTTGACCCTGACCTCCACCCTGACCTTGACCCTGACCCTGACCTCCACCCTGACCTTGACTCTGACCCTGACCTCCTCCCTGACCTCCACCCTGACCTTGACTGTGAACCTGACCTCCACCCTGACCTTGACCCTGACCTTGACCTTGACCCTGACCTCCACCCTGACCTTGACCCTGACCCTGACCTCCACCCTGACCTTGACCCTGACCCTGACCCCTACCCTGACCTTGACCCCGACCCTGACCTCCACCCTGACCTTGACCCTGACCCTGACCCCTACCCTGACCTCCACCCTGACCTTGACTCTGACCCTGACCTCCACCCTGACCTTGACCCTGACCCTGACCTCCAACCCGACCTTGACTGTGACCCTGACCTCTACCTTGACCTTGACCTCCACCCTGACCTCCACCCTGACCTTGACCTCGACCCTGACCTCCACCCTAAACTTGACCCCGACCCTGACCTCCACCCTGACCTTGACTGTGACCGTGACCTCCACCCTGACCTTGACCCTGACCCTGACCTCCACCCTGACCTTGACCCTGACCCTGACCTCCACCCTGACCTTGACTGTGACCCTGACCTCGACCCTGACCTCCACCCTAAACTTGACCCCGACCCTGACCTCCACCCTGACCTTGACTGTGACCGTGACCTCCACCCTGACCTTGACCATGACCCTGACCTTCACCCTGACCTTGACTGTGACCGTGACCTTCACGCTGATCTTGTCCATGACCCTGACCTCCACCCTGACCTTGACCCTGACCCTGACCTCCACCCTGACCTTGACCCTGACCCTGACCTCCACCCTGACATCCACCCTGACCTTGACCCCGACCCTGACCTCCACCCTGACCTTGACTGTGACCGTGACCTCCACCCTGACCTTGACCATGACCCTGACCTCCACCCTGACCTTGACCCTGACCCTGACCTCCACCCTGACCTTGACAATGACCCTGACCTCCACCCTGACCTTGACCTTGACCCTGATCTCCACCCTGACCTTGACCCTGACCCTGACCTTCACTCTGACCTCGACCCTGACCCTGACCTCCACCATGACCTGGACTGTGACCGTGACCTCGACCCTGACCTTGACCCTGACCCTGACCTCCACCCTGACCTTGACACTGACCCTGACCTCCACCCTGACCTTCTCCCTGACCTTGACTCTGACCCTGACCTCCACCCTGTCCTTGACCTTGACCCTGACCTCTACCCTGACCCTGACCTCCACCCTGTCTCCACTCTGACCTTGAACCTGACCCTGACATCCTCCCTGACCTTGACCCTGACCCTGACCTCCACCCTGACCTCCACCCTGACCTTGACCCTGACCCGGACCTCCACCCTGACCTTGACCTTGACCCTGACCCCCACCCTGACCTTGACCCTTACACTGACCTCCACCCTGACCTTGACCCTGACCCTGACCTCCACCCTGACCTTAACCCTGACCCTGACCTCCACCCTGACCTTGACACTGACCCTGACCTCCACCCTGACCTTCTCCCTGACCTTGACTCTGACCCTGACCTCCACCCTGTCCTTGACCTTGACCCTGACCTCTACCCTGACCCTGACCTCCACCCTGACCTCCACTCTGACCTTGAACCTGACCCTGACATCCTCCCTGACCTTGACCCTGACCCTGACCTCCACCCTGACCTCCACCCTGACCTTGACCCTGACCCTGACCTCCACCCTGACCTTGACCTTGACCCTGACCCCCACCCTGACCTTGACCCTTACACTGACCTCCACCCTGACCTTGACCCTGACCCTGACCTCCACCCTGACCTTAACCCTGACCCTGACCTCCACCCTGAACTTGACTATGAACCTGACCTCCACCCTGACCTTGACTGTGACCGTGACCTCCACACTGACCTTGACCTCTACCCTGACCTCCACCCTGACCTTCACCAAGACCCTGACCTTCACCCTGACCTTGACCTTGACCCTGACCTCCACCCTGGACTTGACTATGACCCTGACCCCCATCCTGACCTTGACCCTGACCCTGACCTCCACCCTGACCTTGACCCTGACCCTGACCCCTACCCTGACCTCCACCCTGACCGTGACTCTGACCCTGACCTCCAGTCTGACCTTGACCTTGACCCCGACCTCCACCCTGACCTTGACTATGACCCTGACCTCCACCCTGACCTTGACCCTGACCCTGACCTCCACCCTGACCTTGACTGTGACCGTGACCTCCACCCTGACCTTGACCCAGACCTGGACCTCCACCCTGACCTCCACCCTGACCTTGACCCTGACCCTGACCTCCACCCTGACCTTGACCCTGACCCTGACCTCGACCCTGACCTTGACTGTGACCGTGACCTTCACCCTGACCTCCACCCTGACCTTGGCCTTGACCCTGACCTCCACCCTGACCTTGACCCTGACCCTGACCTCCACTCTGACCTTGACCCTGATCCTGACCCCTACCCTGACCTTGACCCTGACCCTGACCTCCACCCTGACCTTGACCCTGACCCTGACCTCTACCCTGACCTCCACCCTGACCTTGACTCTGACCCTGACCTCCACCCTGACCTTGACCTCGACCCTGACCTCTACCCTGACCTTCACTCTGACCCTGACCTCCACCCTGACCTTGACCCTGACCCTGACCTTCACCCTGACCTTGACCCTGACCCTGACCCCTACCCTGACCTCCACCCTGACCTTGACCTTGACCCTGACGCCCACCCTGACCTTGACCCTTACACTGACCTCCACCCTGACCTTGACTATGAACCTGACCTCCACGCTGACCTTGACCTTGACCCTGACCTTCACCCTGACCTTGACTGTGACCCTGACCTTCACCCTGACCTTGAACTTGATCCTGACCTCCACCCTGACCTTGACCCTGACTCTGACCTCCACCCTGACCTTGACTCTGACCCTGACCTCCTCCCTGACCTCCACCCTGACCTTGACTGTGACCCTGACCTCACCCTGACCTTGTTCCTGACCTTGACCTTGACCCTGAAATCCACCCTGACCTTGACCCTGACCCTGACCTCCACCCTGACCTTGACCCTGACCCTGACCACCACCCTGACCTTGACTGTGACCCTGACCTTCACCCCTACCTTGACCCTGACCCTGATTTCGACCCTGACCTTGACCATGACCTTCCGCCTGACCTTGACTTTGACCCTGACCTCCACCCTGACCTTGACCGTGACCCTGACCTTGACCCTGACCCTGACCTCCACCCTGACCTTGACTTTGACCCTGACCATCACCCTGACGTTGATTGTGACCCTGACCTCCACCCTGACCTTGACCTTAACCCTGACCATCACCCTGACCTTGATTGTGACTCTGACCTCCACCCTGACCTTCACCTCGACCTTGACCCCGACCCTAAGCTCCACCCTGACCTTGACCCTGACCCTGACCTTCACCCTGACCTTGACCCCGAACCTGACCTCCACCCTGACCTTGACCCTGACCCTGACCTTCACCCATACCACCACCCTGACCCTGATTTCGACCCTGACCTTGACCCTGACCCTGACCCCCACCCTGACCTTGACCCTGACCCTGACCTTCACCCTGACCTCCACCCTGACCTTGACCCTGACCCTGACCTCCACCCTGACCTTCACCCTGACCCTGACCTCCACCCTGACCTTGACTGTGACCCTGACCTCCACCCCTACCTGAACCCTGACCCTGACCTCCACCCTGACCTTGACCCTAACCCTGACCTCCATCCTGACATCCACCCTGACCTTGACCCCGACCCTGACCTCAACCCTGACCTTGACCCGGACCCTGACCTCCACTCTGACCATGAACCTGACCCTGACCTCCACCCTGACCTTGACCTTGACCCTGACCTTCAGCCTGACCTTGACTTTGACCCTGACCTCCACCCTGACCTTGACCCTGACCCTGACCTCCACCCTGACCTTGACACTGACCCTGACCTCCACCTCGACCTTGACCTCGACCCTGACCTTCACCCTGACAACGACCCTTACACTGACCTTCACCATGACCTTGACCCTGACCCTGACCTACACTTTAACCTCCACCCTGACCTCGACTCTGACCCTGACCTCCACCCTGACCTTGACCTTGACCCTGACCATCACCCTGACCTTGACCCTGACCCTGACCTGGACTGTGACCGTGACCTCGACCCTGACCTTGACCCTGACCCTGACCTCCACCCTGACCTCGACCCCGACCCTGACCTCCACCCTGACCTTGACCCTGACCACCACCCGGACCTTACCCTGAGCCTGACCTCCACCCTGACCTTGACCCTGACCTTGACCCGGACCCTGACCTCCACCCTGACCTTGACTCTGACCCTGACCTCCAGCCTGACCTTGACCTTGACCCTGACCCCCACCCTGACCTTGACCCTTACACTGACCTCCACCCTGACCTTGACCCTGACCCTGACCTCCACCCTGACCTTGACCCTGACCCTGACCCCCACCCTGACCTTGACCCTGACCCTGACCTCCATCCTGACCTTGACTCTGACCCTGACCTCCACCCTGACCTTGACTGTGACCGTGACCTCGACCCTGACCTTGACCCTGACCCTGACCTCCACCCTGACCTTGACTGTGACCCTGACCTTCACCCCTACCTTGACCCTGACCCTGATTTCGACCCTGACCTTGACCATGACCTTCCGCCTGACCTTGACTTTGACCCTGACCTCCACCCTGACCTTGACCGTGACCCTGACCTTGACCCTGACCCTGACCTCCACCCTGACCTTGACCTTGACCCTGACCATCACCCTGACCTTGATTGTGACCCTGACCTCCACCCTGACCTTGACCTTAACCCTGACCATCACCCTGACCTTGATTGTGACTCTGACCTCCACCCTGACCTTCACCTCGACCTTGACCCCGACCCTGAACTCCACCCTGACCTTGACCCTGACCCTGACCTTCACCCTGACCTTGACCCCGAACCTGACCTCCACCCTGACCTTGACCCTGACCCTGACCTTCACCCATACCACCACCCTGACCCTGATTTCGACCCTGACCTTGACCCTGACCCTGACCCCCACCCTGACCTTGACCCTGACCCTGACCTTCACCCTGACCTCCACCCTGACCTTGACCCTGACCCTGACCTCCACCCTGACCTTCACCCTGACCCTGACCTCCACCCTGACCTTGACTGTGACCCTGACCTCCACCCCTACCTGAACCCTGACCCTGACCTCCACCCTGACCTTGACCCTAACCCTGACCTCCACCCTGACATCCACCCTGACCTTGACCCCGACCCTGACCTCCACCCTGACCTTGACCCGGACCCTGACCTCCACTCTGACCATGAACCTGACCCTGACCTCCACCCTGACCTTGACCTTGACCCTGACCTTCAGCCTGACCTTGACTTTGACCCTGACCTCCACCCTGACCTTGACCCTGACCCTGACCTCCACCCTGACCTTGACACTGACCCTGACCTCCACCTCGACCTTGACCTCGACCCTGACCTTCACCCTGACAACGACCCTTACACTGACCTTCACCCTGACCTTGACCCTGACCCTGACCTACACTTCAACCTCCACCCTGACCTTGACCCGGACCCTGACCTCCACCCTGACCTTAACTCTGACCCTGAACTCCAGCCTGACCTTGACCCTGACCCTGACCTCCACCCTGACCTTGACCCTAACCCTGACCTCCACCCTGACATCCACTTTGATTTTGACCCCGACCCTGACCCTTCACCCTGACTTTGAACCGGACCTTGACCTCCACTCTGACCTTGAACCTGACCCTGACCTCCACCCTGACCTCCCCCCTGACCTTGACACTGACCCTGACCTCCACCCTGACCTCGACTCTGACCCTAACCTCCACCCTGACCTTGACCTTGACCCTGACCATCACCCTGACCTTGACCCTGACCCTGACCTGGACTGTGACCGTGACCTCGACCCTGAACTTGACCCTGACCCTGACCTCCACCCGGACCCTGACCCTGAGCCTCACCTCCACCCTGACCTTGACCCTGACCTTGACCCGGACCCTGACCTCCACCCTGACCTTGACTCTGAACCTGACCTCCAGCCTGACCTTGACCCTGACCCTGACCTCCACCCTGACCTTGACCTTGACCCTGACCCCCACCCTGACCTTGACCCTTACACTGACCTCCACCCTGACCTTGACACTGACCCTGACCTCCACCCTGACCTCGACTCTGACCCTGACCTCCACCCTGACCTTGACCTTGACTCTGACCATCACCCTGACCTTGATCCTGACCCTGACCTGGACTGTGACCGTGACCTCGACCCTGACCTTGACCCTGACCCTGACCTCCACCCTTACCTCGACCCCGACCCTGACCTCCACCCTGACCTTGACCCTGACCCTGACCTTGACCATGACCTCCACCCTGACCCTGACCCTGACCCTGACTTCCACCCTGACCTTGACCCTGACCTTGACCCGGACCCTGAGCTCCACCCTGACCTTGACTCTGACCCTGACCGCCAGCCTGACCTTGACTCTGACCCTGACCTCCACCCTGACCTTGACCTTGACCCTGACCCCCACCCTGACCTTGACCCTTACACTGACCCCCACCCTGACCTTGACCCTCACACTGACCTCCACCCTGACCTTGACACTGACCCTGACCTCCACCCTGACCTCGACTCTGACCCTGACCTCCACCCTGACCTTGACCTTGACCCTGACCATCACCCTGACCTTGATCCTGACCCTGACCTGGACTGTGACCGTGACCTCGACCCTGACCTTGACCCTGACCCTGACCTCCACCCTTACCTCGACCCCGACCCTGACCTCCACCCTGACCTTGACCCTGACCCTGACCTTGACCATGACCTCCACCCTGACCCTGACCCTGACCCTGACTTCCACCCTGACCTTGACCCTGACCTTGACCCGGAGCCTGACCTCCACCCTGACCTTGACTCTGACCCTGACCGCCAGCCTGACCTTGACTCTGACCCTGACCTCCACCCTGACCTTGACCTTGACCCTGACCCCCACCCTGACCTTGACCCTTACACTGACCTCCACCCTGACCTTGACCCTGACCCTGACCCTGACCTCCACCCTGACCTTGACCCTGACCCTGACCTCCACTCTGACCTTGACTCTGACCCTGACCTCAACCCTGACCTCGACTGTGACCCTGACCTCCAACCCTCCCGTGACCCTGACCCTGACTTTGACCCTCACCCTGACCTCCACCATGAAATCCACCCTGACCTTGACCCTGACCCTGACCTCCACGCTGACCTTGAACCCGACCCTGACCTCCACCCTGACCTTAACCCTGACCCTGACCTTGACCCTGACCTCCACCCTGACCCTGACTCTGAACCTGACCTTGACCCCGACCTTGACCCTGACCCTGACCTCTACCCTGACCTTGACTGTGACCCTGACCTCTACCCTGACCTTGACCTCCGCCCTGACCTCCACCCTGACCTCCACCCTGACCTTGACTATGAACCTGACCTCCACGCTGACCTTGACCTTGACCCTGACCTTCACCCTGACCTTGACTGTGACCCTGACCTTCACCCTGACCTTGAACTTGATCCTGACCTCCACCCTGACCTTGACCCTGACTCTGACCTCCACCCTGACCTTGACTCTGACCCTGACCTCCTCCCTGACCTCCACCCTGACCTTGACTGTGACCCTGACCTCACCCTGACCTTGACCCTGACCTTGACCTTGACCCTGACCTCCACCCTGACCTTGACCCTGACCCTGACCTCCACCCTGACCTTGACCCTGACCGTGACCCCCACCCTGACCTTGACCCTGACCCTGACCTCCATCCTGACCTTGACTCTGACCCTGACCTCCACCCTGACCTTGACTGTGACCGTGACCTCGACCCTGACCTTGACCCTGACCCTGACCTCCACCCTGACCTTGACTGTGACCCTGACCTTCACCCCTACCTTGACCCTGACCCTGATTTCGACCCTGACCTTGACCATGACCTTCCGCCTGACCTTGACTTTGACCCTGACCTCCACCCTGACCTTGACCGTGACCCTGACCTTGACCCTGACCCTGACCTCCACCCTGACCTTGACCTTGACCCTGACCATCACCCTGACCTTGATTGTGACCCTGACCTCCACCCTGACCTTGACCTTAACCCTGACCATCACCCTGACCTTGATTGTGACTCTGACCTCCACCCTGACCTTCACCTCGACCTTGACCCCGACCCTGAACTCCACCCTGACCTTGACCCTGACCCTGACCTTCACCCTGACCTTGACCCCGAACCTGACCTCCACCCTGACCTTGACCCTGACCCTGACCTTCACCCATACCACCACCCTGGCCCTGATTTCGACCCTGACCTTGACCCTGACCCTGACCCCCACCCTGACCTTGACCCTGACCCTGACCTTCACCCTGACCTCCACCCTGACCTTGACCCTGACCCTGACCTCCACCCTGACCTTCACCCTGACCCTGACCTCCACCCTGACCTTGACTGTGACCCTGACCTCCACCCCTACCTGAACCCTGACCCTGACCTCCACCCTGACCTTGACCCTAACCCTGACCTCCACCCTGACATCCACCCTGACCTTGACCCCGACCCTGACCTCCACCCTGACCTTGACCCGGACCCTGACCTCCACTCTGACCATGAACCTGACCCTGACCTCCACCCTGACCTTGACCTTGACCCTGACCTTCAGCCTGACCTTGACTTTGACCCTGACCTCCACCCTGACCTTGACCCTGACCCTGACCTCCACCCTGACCTTGACACTGACCCTGACCTCCACCTCGACCTTGACCTCGACCCTGACCTTTACCCTGACAACGACCCTTACACTGACCTTCACCCTGACCTTGACCCTGACCCTGACCTACACTTCAACCTCCACCCTGACCTTGACCCGGACCCTGACCTCCACCCTGACCTTAACTCTGACCCTGAACTCCAGCCTGACCTTGACCCTGACCCTGACCTCCACACTGACCTTGACCCTAACCCTGACCTCCACCCTGACATCCACTTTGATTTTGACCCCGACCCTGACCCTTCACCCTGACTTTGAACCGGACCTTGACCTCCACTCTGACCTTGAACCTGACCCTGACCTCCACCCTGACCTCCCCCCTGACCTTGACACTGACCCTGACCTCCACCCTGACCTCGACTCTGACCCTAACCTCCACCCTGACCTTGACCTTGACCCTGACCATCACCCTGACCTTGACCCTGACCCTGACCTGGACTGTGACCGTGACCTCGACCCTGAACTTGACCCTGACCCTGACCTCCACCCTGACCTCGACCCCGACCCTGACCTCCACCCTGACCTTGACCCTGACCCTGACCTTGACCCTGACCTCCACCCGGACCCTGACCCTGAGCCTGACCTCCACCCTGACCTTGACCCTGACCTTGACCCGGACCCTGACCTCCACCCTGACCTTGACTCTGAACCTGACCTCCAGCCTGACCTTGACCCTGACCCTGACCTCCACCCTGACCTTGACCTTGACCCTGACCCCCACCCTGACCTTGACCCTTACACTGACCTCCACCCTGACCTTGACACTGACCCTGACCTCCACCCTGACCTTGACCCTTACACTGACCCCCACCCTGACCTTGACCCTCACACTGACCTCCACCCTGACCTTGACACTGACCCTGACCTCCACCCTGACCTCGACTCTGACCCTGACCTCCACCCTGACCTTGACCTTGACCCTGACCATCACCCTGACCTTGATCCTGACCCTGACCTGGACTGTGACCGTGACCTCGACCCTGACCTTGACCCTGACCCTGACCTCCACCCTTACCTCGACCCCGACCCTGACCTCCACCCTGACCTTGACCCTGACCCTGACCTTGACCATGACCTCCACCCTGACCCTGACCCTGACCCTGACTTCCACCCTGACCTTGACCCTGACCTTGACCCGGAGCCTGACCTCCACCCTGACCTTGACTCTGACCCTGACCGCCAGCCTGACCTTGACTCTGACCCTGACCTCCACCCTGACCTTGACCTTGACCCTGACCCCCACCCTGACCTTGACCCTTACACTGACCCCCACCCTGACCTTGACCCTCACACTGACCTCCACCCTGACCTTGACACTGACCCTGACCTCCACCCTGACCTCGACTCTGACCCTGACCTCCACCCTGACGTTGACCTTGACCCTGACCATCACCCTGACCTTGATCCTGACCCTGACCTGGACTGTGACCGTGACCTCGACCCTGACCTTGACCCTGACCCTGACCTCCACCCTTACCTCGACCCCGACCCTGACCTCCACCCTGACCTTGACCCTGACCCTGACCTTGACCACGACCTCCACCCTGACCCTCACCCTGACCCTGACTTTCACCCTGACCTTGACCCTGACCTTGACCCGGAGCCTGACCTCCACCCTGACCTTGACTCTGACCCTGACCGCCAGCCTGACCTTGACTCTGACCCTGACCTCCACCCTGACCTTGACCTTGACCCTGACCCCCAC
Organism: Tenthredo distinguenda; assembly: GCA_947538915.1. Taxonomy (NCBI): domain Eukaryota; kingdom Metazoa; phylum Arthropoda; class Insecta; order Hymenoptera; family Tenthredinidae; genus Tenthredo; species Tenthredo distinguenda. Next base: position 9,071,653 of record OX384538.1, read on the forward strand.
CCTGACCTTGACCCTTACACTGACCTCCACCCTGACCTTGACCCTGACCCTGACCCTGACCTCCACCCTGACCTTGACCCTGACCCTGACCTCCACTCTGACCTTGACTCTGACCCTGACCTCAACCCTGACCTCGACTGTGACCCTGACCTCCACCCCTCCCGTGACCCTGACCCTGACTTTGACCCTCACCCTGACCTCCACCATGAAATCCACCCTGACCTTGACCCTAACCCTGACCTCCACGCTGACCTTGAACCCGACCCTGACCTCCACCCTGACCTTAACCCTGACCCTGACCTTGACCCTGACCTCCACCCTGACCCTGACTCTGAACCTGACCTTGACCCTGACCTTGACCCTGACCCTGACCTCTACCCTGACCTTGACTGTGACCCTGACCTCTACCCTGACCTTGACCTCCGCCCTGACCTCCACCCTGACCTCCACCCTGACCTTGACTATGAACCTGACCTCCACGCTGACCTTGACCTTGACCCTGACCTTCACCCTGACCTTGACTGTGACCCTGACCTTCACCCTGACCTTGAACTTGATCCTGACCTCTACCCTGACCTTGACCCTGACTCTGACCTCCACCCTGACCTTGACTCTGACCCTGACCTCCTCCCTGACCTCCACCCTGACCTTGACTCTGACCCTGACCTCCACCCTGACCTTGACTGTGACCGTGACCTCGACCCTGACCTTGACCCTGACCCTGACCTCCACCCTGACCTTGACTGTGACCCTGACCTTCACCCCTACCTTGACCCTGACCCTGATTTCGACCCTGACCTTGACCATGACCTTCCGCCTGACCTTGACTTTGACCCTGACCTCCACCCTGACCTTGACCATGACCTTCCGCCTGACCTTGACTTTGACCCTGACCTCCACCCTGACCTTGACCGTGACCCTGACCTTGACCCTGACCCTGACCTCCACCCTGACCTTGACCTTGACCCTGACCATCACCCTGACCTTGATTGTGACCCTGACCTCCACCCTGACCTTGACCTTAACCCTGACCATCACCCTGACCTTGATTGTGACTCTGACCTCCACCCTGACCTTCACCTCGACCTTGACCCCGACCCTGAACTCCACCCTGACCTTGACCCTGACCCTGACCTTCACCCTGACCTTGACCCCGAACCTGACCTCCACCCTGACCTTGACTCTGACCCTGACCTTCACCCATACCACCACCCTGGCCCTGATTTCGACCCTGACCTTGACCCTGACCCTGACCCCCACCCTGACCTTGACCCTGACCCTGACCTTCACCCTGACCTCCACCCTGACCTTGACCCGGACCCTGACCTCCACCCTGACCTTAACTCTGACCCTGAACTCCAGCCTGACCTTGACCCTGACCCTGACCTCCACCCTGACCTTGACCCTAACCCTGACCTCCACCCTGACATCCACTTTGATTTTGACCCCGACCCTGACCCTTCACCCTGACTTTGAACCGGACCTTGACCTCCACTCTGACCTTGAACCTGACCCTGACCTCCACCCTGACCTCCCCCCTGACCTTGACACTGACCCTGACCTCCACCCTGACCTCGACTCTGACCCTAACCTCCACCCTGACCTTGACCTTGACCCTGACCATCACCCTGACCTTGACCCTGACCCTGACCTGGACTGTGACCGTGACCTCGACCCTGAACTTGACCCTGACCCTGACCTCCACCCTGACCTCGACCCCGACCCTGACCTCCACCCTGACCTTGACCCTGACCCTGACCTTGACCCTGACCTCCACCCGGACCCTGACCCTGAGCCTGACCTCCACCCTGACCTTGACCCTGACCTTGACCCGGACCCTGACCTCCACCCTGACCTTGACTCTGAACCTGACCTCCAGCCTGACCTTGACCCTGACCCTGACCTCCACCCTGACCTTGACCTTGACCCTGACCCCCACCCTGACCTTGACCCTTACACTGACCTCCACCCTGACCTTGACACTGACCCTGACCTCCACCCTGACCTCGACTCTGACCCTGACCTCCACCCTGACCTTGACCTTGACTCTGACCATCACCCTGACCTTGATCCTGACCCTGACCTGGACTGTGACCGTGACCTCGACCCTGACCTTGACCCTGACCCTGACCTCCACCCTTACCTCGACCCCGACCCTGACCTCCACCCTGACCTTGACCCTGACCCTGACCTTGACCATGACCTCCACCCTGACCCTGACCCTGACCCTGACTTCCACCCTGACCTTGACCCTGACCTTGACCCGGACCCTGAGCTCCACCCTGACCTTGACTCTGACCCTGACCGCCAGCCTGACCTTGACTCTGACCCTGACCTCCACCCTGACCTTGACCTTGACCCTGACCCCCACCCTGACCTTGACCCTTACACTGACCACCACCCTGACCTTGACCCTTACACTGACCTCCACCCTGACCTTGACACTGACCCTGACCTCCACCCTGACCTCGACTCTGACCCTGACCTCCACCCTGACCTTGACCTTGACCCTGACCATCACCCTGACCTTGATCCTGACCCTGACCTGGACTGTGACCGTGACCTCGACCCTGACCTTGACCCTGACCCTGACCTCCACCCTTACCTCGAACCCGACCCTGACCTCCACCCTGACCTTGACCCTGACCCTGACCTTGACCATGACCTCCACCCTGACCCTGACCCTGACCGTGACTTCCACCCTGACCTTGACCCTGACCTTGACCCGGACCCTGACCTCCACCCTGACCTTGACTCTGACCCTGACCGCCAGCCTGACCTTGACCCTGACCCTGACCCTGACCTCCACCCCTCCCGTGACCCTGACCCTGACTTTGACCCTCACCCTGACCTCCACCATGAAATCCACCCTGACCTTGACCCTGACCCTGACCTCCACCCTGACCTTAAACCCGACCCTGACCTCCACCCTGACCTTAACCCTGACCCTGACCTTGACCCTGACCTCCACCCTGACCCTGACTCTGAACCTGACCTCCACCCTGACCTTGACCCTGACCCTGACCTTGACCCTGACCTCCGCCCTGACCTTGACCCCGACCCTGACCTCCACCCTGACCTTAACCCTGACCCTGACCTTGACCCTGACCTCCACCCTGACCCTGACTCTGAACCTGACCTCGACCCTGACCTTGACCCTGACCCTGACCTCCACCCTGAACTTGACACTGACCCTGACCTCCACCCTGACCTCCACCCTGACCTTGACTCTGACCCTGACCTCCACCCTGACCCTGACCTTCACCCTGACCTTGACCCTGACCCTGACTTTGACCTCCACCCTGACCTTGACTCTGACCCTGACCTCCAGCCTGACCTTGACCCTGACCCTGACCTTCACCCTGACCTTGTCTGTGACCGTTACCTTCACCCTGACCTTGACCCAGACCTTGACCTCCACCCCGACCTGGACCTTGACCCTGACCTCTACCCTGACCTTGACCCTGACCCTGACCTCCACCCTGACCTTGGCTGTGACTGTGACCTCCACCCTGACCTTGACCCTAACCTTGACCCTGACCCTGACCCCTACCCTGACCTTGACCCTGACCCTGACCCCCACCCTGACCTTGACCCTGACCCTGACCCTGACCCCTACCCTGACGTCCACCCTGACCTTGACTCTGACCCTGACCTCCACCCTGACCTTGACCCTGACCCTGACCTCTACCCTGACCTTGACTGTGACCCTGACCTCTACCCTGACCTTGACCTCCGCCCTGACCTCCACCCTGACCTTGACCCCGACCCTGACCTCCACTATAAACTTGACCCTGACCCTGACCTTCACCCTGACCTTGACTGTGACCGTGACCTCCACGCTGACCTTGACTATGACCCTGACCTCCACCCTGACCTTGACCCTGACCCTGACCTCCACCCTGACCTTGACCCTGACCCTGACCTCCACCCTGACATCCACCCTGACCTTGACCCCGACCCTGACCTCCACCCTGACCTTGACCCTGACCCTGACCTCCACCCTTACCTCGACCCCGACCCTGACCTCCACCCTGACCTTGACCCTGACCCTGACCTTGACCATGACCTCCACCCTGACCCTGACCCTGACCCTGACTTCCACCCTGACCTTGACCCTGACCTTGACCCGGACCCTGAGCTCCACCCTGACCGTGACTCTGACCCTGACCGCCAGCCTGACCTTGACTCTGACCCTGACCTCCACCCTGACCTTGACCTTGACCCTGACCCCCACCCTGACCTTGACCCTTACACTGACCCCCACCCTGACCTTGACCCTTACACTGACCTCCACCCTGACCTTGACACTGACCCTGACCTCCACCCTGACCTCGACTCTGACCCTGACCTCCACCCTGACCTTGACCTTGACCCTGACCATCACCCTGACCTTGATCCTGACCCTGACCTGGACTGTGACCGTGACCTCGACCCTGACCTTGACCCTGACCCTGACCTCCACCCTTACCTCGAACCCGACCCTGACCTCCACCCTGACCTTGACCCTGACCCTGACCTTGACCATGACCTCCACCCTGACCCTGACCCTGACCGTGACTTCCACCCTGACCTTGACCCTGACCTTGACCCGGACCCTGACCTCCACCCTGACCTTGACTCTGACCCTGACCGCCAGCCTGACCTTGACTCTGACCCTGACCTCCACCCTGACCTTGACCTTGACCCTGACCCCCACCCTGACCTTGACCCTTACACTGACCTCCACCCTGACCTTGACCCTGACCCTGACCCTGACCTCCACCCTGACCTTGACCCTGACCCTGACCTCCACTCTGACCTTGACTCTGACCCTGACCTCAACCCTGACCTCGACTGTGACCCTGACCTCCACCCCTCCCGTGACCCTGACCCTGACTTTGACCCTCACCCTGACCTCCACCATGAAATCCACCCTGACCTTGACCCTGACCCTGACCTCCACCCTGACCTTGAACCCGACCCTGACCTCCACCCTGACCTTAACCCTGACCCTGACCTTGACCCTGACCTCCACCCTGACCCTGACTCTGAACCTGACCTCCACCCTGACCTCGACTCTGACCCTAACCTCCACCCTGACCTTGACCTTGACCCTGACCATCACCCTGACCTTGACCCTGACCCTGACCTGGACTGTGACCGTGACCTCGACCCTGAACTTGACCCTGACCCTGACCTCCACCCGGACCCTGACCCTGAGCCTCACCTCCACCCTGACCTTGACCCTGACCTTGACCCGGACCCTGACCTCCACCCTGACCTTGACTCTGAACCTGACCTCCAGCCTGACCTTGACCCTGACCCTGACCTCCACCCTGACCTTGACCTTGACCCTGACCCCCACCCTGACCTTGACCCTTACACTGACCTCCACCCTGACCTTGACACTGACCCTGACCTCCACCCTGACCTCGACTCTGACCCTGACCTCCACCCTGACCTTGACCTTGACTCTGACCATCACCCTGACCTTGATCCTGACCCTGACCTGGACTGTGACCGTGACCTCGACCCTGACCTTGACCCTGACCCTGACCTCCACCCTTACCTCGACCCCGACCCTGACCTCCACCCTGACCTTGACCCTGACCCTGACCTTGACCATGACCTCCACCCTGACCCTGACCCTGACCCTGACTTCCACCCTGACCTTGACCCTGACCTTGACCCGGAGCCTGACCTCCACCCTGACCTTGACTCTGACCCTGACCGCCAGCCTGACCTTGACTCTGACCCTGACCTCCACCCTGACCTTGACCTTGACCCTGACCCCCACCCTGACCTTGACCCTTACACTGACCCCCACCCTGACCTTGACCCTCACACTGACCTCCACCCTGACCTTGACACTGACCCTGACCTCCACCCTGACCTCGACTCTGACCCTGACCTCCACCCTGACCTTGACCTTGACCCTGACCATCACCCTGACCTTGACCCTGACCCTGACCTTGACCACGACCTCCACCCTGACCCTCACCCTGACCCTGACTTTCACCCTGACCTTGACCCTGACCTTGACCCGGAGCCTGACCTCCACCCTGACCTTGACTCTGACCCTGACCGCCAGCCTGACCTTGACTCTGACCCTGACCTCCACCCTGACCTTGACCTTGACCCTGACCCCCACCCTGACCTTGACCCTTACACTGACCTCCACCCTGACCTTGACCCTGACCCTGACCCTGACCTCCACCCTGACCTTGACCCTGACCCTGACCTCCACTCTGACCTTGACTCTGACCCTGACCTCAACCCTGACCTGGACTGTGACCCTGACCTCCACCCCTCCCGTGACCCTGACCCTGACTTTGACCCTCACCCTGACCTCCACCATGAAATCCACCCTGACCTTGACCCTGACCCTGACCTCCACGCTGACCTTGAACCCGACCCTGACCTCCACCCTGACCTTAACCCTGACCCTGACCTTGACCCTGACCTCCACCCTGACCCTGACTCTGAACCTGACCTTGACCCTGACCTTGACCCTGACCCTGACCTCTACCCTGACCTTGACTGTGACCCTGACCTCTACCCTGACCTTGACCTCCGCCCTGACCTCCACCCTGACCTCCACCCTGACCTTGACTATGAACCTGACCTCCACGCTGACCTTGACCTTGACCCTGACCTTCACCCTGACCTTGACTGTGACCCTGACCTTCACCCTGACCTTGAACTTGATCCTGACCTCCACCCTGACCTTGACCCTGACTCTGACCTCCACCCTGACCTTGACTCTGACCCTGACCTCCTCCCTGACCTCCACCCTGACCTTGACTCTGACCCTGACCTCCACCCTGACCTTGACTGTGACCGTGACCTCGACCCTGACCTTGACCCTGACCCTGACCTCCACCCTGACCTTGACTGTGACCCTGACCTTCACCCCTACCTTGACCCTGACCCTGATTTCGACCCTGACCTTGACCATGACCTTCCGCCTGACCTTGACTTTGACCCTGACCTCCACCCTGACCTTGACCGTGACCCTGACCTTGACCCTGACCCTGACCTCCACCCTGACCTTGACCTTGACCCTGACCATCACCCTGACCTTGATTGTGACCCTGACCTCCACCCTGACCTTGACCTTAACCCTGACCATCACCCTGACCTTGATTGTGACTCTGACCTCCACCCTGACCTTCACCTCGACCTTGACCCCGACCCTGAACTCCACCCTGACCTTGACCCTGACCCTGACCTTCACCCTGACCTTGACCCCGAACCTGACCTCCACCCTGACCTTGACTCTGACCCTGACCTTCACCCATACCACCACCCTGGCCCTGATTTCGACCCTGACCTTGACCCTGACCCTGACCCCCACCCTGACCTTGACCCTGACCCTGACCTTCACCCTGACCTCCACCCTGACCTTGACCCTGACCCTGACCTCCACCCTGACCTTCACCCTGACCCTGACCTCCACCCTGACCTTGACTGTGACCCTGACCTCCACCCCTAGCTGAACCCTGACCCTGACCTCCACCCTGACCTTGACCCTAACCCTGACCTCCACCCTGACATCCACCCTGACCTTGACCCCGACCCTGACCTCCACCCTGACCTTGACCCGGACCCTGACCTCCACTCTGACCATGAACCTGACCCTGACCTCCACCCTGACCTTGACCTTGACCCTTACCTTCAGCCTGACCTTGACTTTGACCCTGACCTCCACCCTGACCTTGACCCTGACCCTGACCTCCACCCTGACCTTGACACTGACCCTGACCTCCACCTCGACCTTGACCTCGACCCTGACCTTTACCCTGACAACGACCCTTACACTGACCTTCACCCTGACCTTGACCCTGACCCTGACCTACACTTCAACCTCCACCCTGACCTTGACCCGGACCCTGACCTCCACCCTGACCTTAACTCTGACCCTGAACTCCAGCCTGACCTTGACCCTGACCCTGACCTCCACCCTGACCTTGACCCTAACCCTGACCTCCACCCTGACATCCACTTTGATTTTGACCCCGACCCTGACCCTTCACCCTGACTTTGAACCGGACCTTGACCTCCACTCTGACCTTGAACCTGACCCTGACCTCCACCCTGACCTCCCCCCTGACCTTGACACTGACCCTGACCTCCACCCTGACCTCGACTCTGACCCTAACCTCCACCCTGACCTTGACCTTGACCCTGACCATCACCCTGACCTTGACCCTGACCCTGACCTGGACTGTGACCGTGACCTCGACCCTGAACTTGACCCTGACCCTGACCTCCACCCTGACCTCGACCCCGACCCTGACCTCCACCCTGACCTTGACCCTGACCCTGACCTTGACCCTGACCTCCACCCGGACCCTGACCCTGAGCCTGACCTCCACCCTGACCTTGACCCTGACCTTGACCCGGACCCTGACCTCCACCCTGACCTTGACTCTGAACCTGACCTCCAGCCTGACCTTGACCCTGACCCTGACCTCCACCCTGACCTTGACCTTGACCCTGACCCCCACCCTGACCTTGACCCTTACACTGACCTCCACCCTGACCTTGACACTGACCCTGACCTCCACCCTGACCTCGACTCTGACCCTGACCTCCACCCTGACCTTGACCTTGACTCTGACCATCACCCTGACCTTGATCCTGACCCTGACCTGGACTGTGACCGTGACCTCGACCCTGACCTTGACCCTGACCCTGACCTCCACCCTTACCTCGACCCCGACCCTGACCTCCACCCTGACCTTGACCCTGACCCTGACCTTGACCATGACCTCCACCCTGACCCTGACCCTGACCCTGACTTCCACCCTGACCTTGACCCTGACCTTGACCCGGACCCTGAGCTCCACCCTGACCTTGACTCTGACCCTGACCGCCAGCCTGACCTTGACTCTGACCCTGACCTCCACCCTGACCTTGACCTTGGCCCTGACCCCCACCCTGACCTTGACCCTTACACTGACCACCACCCTGACCTTGACCCTTACACTGACCTCCACCCTGACCTTGACACTGACCCTGACCTCCACCCTGACCTCGACTCTGACCCTGACCTCCACCCTGACCTTGACCTTGACCCTGACCATCACCCTGACCTTGATCCTGACCCTGACCTGGACTGTGACCGTGACCTCGACCCTGACCTTGACCCTGACCCTGACCTCCACCCTTACCTCGAACCCGACCCTGACCTCCACCCTGACCTTGACCCTGACCCTGACCTTGACCATGACCTCCACCCTGACCCTGACCCTGACCGTGACTTCCACCCTGACCTTGACCCTGACCTTGACCCGGACCCTGACCTCCACCCTGACCTTGACTCTGACCCTGACCGCCAGCCTGACCTTGACTCTGACCCTGACCTCCACCCTGACCTTGACCTTGACCCTGACCCCCACCCTGACCTTGAGCCTTACACTGACCTCCACCCTGACCTTGACCCTGACCCTGACCCTGACCTCCACCCTGACCTTGACCCTGACCCTGACCTCCACTCTGACCTTGACTCTGACCCTGACCTCAACCCTGACCTCGACTGTGACCCTGACCTCCACCCCTCCCGTGACCCTGACCCTGACTTTGACCCTCACCCTGACCTCCACCATGAAATCCACCCTGACCTTGACCCTGACCCTGACCTCCACCCTGACCTTGAACCCGACCCTGACCTCCACCCTGACCTTAACCCTGACCCTGACCTTGACCCTGACCTCCACCCTGACCCTGACTCTGAACCTGACCTCCACCCTGACCTTGACCCTGACCCTGACCTTGACCCTGACCTCCGCCCTGACCTTGACCCCGACCCTGACCTCCACCCTGACCTTAACCCTGACCCTGACCTTGACCCTGACCTCCACCCTGACCCTGACTCTGAACCTGACCTCGACCCTGACCTTGACCCTGACCCTGACCTCCACCCTGAACTTGACACTGACCCTGACCTCCACCCTGACCTCCACCCTGACCTTGACTCTGACCCTGACCTCCACCCTGACCCTGACCTTCACCCTGACCTTGACCCTGACCCTGACTTTGACCTCCACCCTGACCTTGACTCTGACCCTGACCTCCAGCCTGACCTTGACCCTGACCCTGACCTTCACCCTGACCTTGTCTGTGACCGTTACCTTCACCCTGACCTTGACCCAGACCTTGACCTCCACCCCGACCTGGACCTTGACCCTGACCTCTACCCTGACCTTGACCCTGACCCTGACCTCCACCCTGACCTTGTCTGTGACTGTGACCTCCACCCTGACCTTGACCCTAACCTTGACCCTGACCCTGACCCCTACCCTGACCTTGACCCTGACCCTGACCCCCACCCTGACCTTGACCCTGACCCTGACCCTGACCCCTACCCTGACGTCCACCCTGACCTTGACTCTGACCCTGACCTCCACCCTGACCTTGACCCTGACCCTGACCTCTACCCTGACCTTGACTGTGACCCTGACCTCTACCCTGACCTTGACCTCCGCCCTGACCTCCACCCTGACCTTGACCCCGACCCTGACCTCCACTATAAACTTGACCCTGACCCTGACCTTCACCCTGACCTTGACTGTGACCGTGACCTCCACGCTGACCTTGACTATGACCCTGACCTCCACCCTGACCTTGACCCTGACCCTGACCTCCACCCTGACCTTGACCCTGACCCTGACCTCCACCCTGACATCCACCCTGACCTTGACCCCGACCCTGACCTCCACCCTGACCTTGACCCTGACCCTGACCTCCACCCTTACCTCGACCCCGACCCTGACCTCCACCCTGACCTTGACCCTGACCCTGACCTTGACCATGACCTCCACCCTGACCCTGACCCTGACCCTGACTTCCACCCTGACCTTGACCCTGACCTTGACCCGGAGCCTGACCTCCACCCTGACCTTGACTCTGACCCTGACCGCCAGCCTGACCTTGACTCTGACCCTGACCTCCACCCTGACCTTGACCTTGACCCTGACCCCCACCCTGACCTTGACCCTTACACTGACCCCCACCCTGACCTTGACCCTCACACTGACCTCCACCCTGACCTTGACACTGACCCTGACCTCCACCCTGACCTCGACTCTGACCCTGACCTCCACCCTGACCTTGACCTTGACCCTGACCATCACCCTGACCTTGATCCTGACCCTGACCTGGACTGTGACCGTGACCTCGACCCTGACCTTGACCCTGACCCTGACCTCCACCCTTACCTCGACCCCGACCCTGACCTCCACCCTGACCTTGACCCTGACCCTGACCTTGACCACGACCTCCACCCTGACCCTCACCCTGACCCTGACTTTCACCCTGACCTTGACCCTGACCTTGACCCGGAGCCTGACCTCCACCCTGACCTTGACTCTGACCCTGACCGCCAGCCTGACCTTGACTCTGACCCTGACCTCCACCCTGACCTTGACCTTGACCCTGACCCCCACCCTGACCTTGACCCTTACACTGACCTCCACCCTGACCTTGACCCTGACCCTGACCCTGACCTCCACCCTGACCTTGACCCTGACCCTGACCTCCACTCTGACCTTGACTCTGACCCTGACCTCAACCCTGACCTCGACTGTGACCCTGACCTCCACCCCTCCCGTGACCCTGACCCTGACTTTGACCCTCACCCTGACCTCCACCATGAAATCCACCCTGACCTTGACCCTGACCCTGACCTCCACGCTGACCTTGAACCCGACCCTGACCTCCACCCTGACCTTAACCCTGACCCTGACCTTGACCCTGACCTCCACCCTGACCCTGACTCTGAACCTGACCTTGACCCTGACCTTGACCCTGACCCTGACCTCTACCCTGACCTTGACTGTGACCCTGACCTCTACCCTGACCTTGACCTCCGCCCTGACCTCCACCCTGACCTCCACCCTGACCTTGACTATGAACCTGACCTCCACGCTGACCTTGACCTTGACCCTGACCTTCACCCTGACCTTGACTGTGACCCTGACCTTCACCCTGACCTTGAACTTGATCCTGACCTCCACCCTGACCTTGACCCTGACTCTGACCTCCACCCTGACCTTGACTCTGACCCTGACCTCCTCCCTGACCTCCACCCTGACCTTGACTCTGACCCTGACCTCCACCCTGACCTTGACTGTGACCGTGACCTCGACCCTGACCTTGACCCTGACCCTGACCTCCACCCTGACCTTGACTGTGACCCTGACCTTCACCCCTACCTTGACCCTGACCCTGATTTCGACCCTGACCTTGACCATGACCTTCCGCCTGACCTTGACTTTGACCCTGACCTCCACCCTGACCTTGACCATGACCTTCCGCCTGACCTTGACTTTGACCCTGACCTCCACCCTGACCTTGACCGTGACCCTGACCTTGACCCTGACCCTGACCTCCACCCTGACCTTGACCTTGACCCTGACCATCACCCTGACCTTGATTGTGACCCTGACCTCCACCCTGACCTTGACCTTAACCCTGACCATCACCCTGACCTTGATTGTGACTCTGACCTCCACCCTGACCTTCACCTCGACCTTGACCCCGACCCTGAACTCCACCCTGACCTTGACCCTGACCCTGACCTTCACCCTGACCTTGACCCCGAACCTGACCTCCACCCTGACCTTGACTCTGACCCTGACCTTCACCCATACCACCACCCTGGCCCTGATTTCGACCCTGACCTTGACCCTGACCCTGACCCCCACCCTGACCTTGACCCTGACCCTGACCTTCACCCTGACCTCCACCCTGACCTTGACCCGGACCCTGACCTCCACCCTGACCTTAACTCTGACCCTGAACTCCAGCCTGACCTTGACCCTGACCCTGACCTCCACCCTGACCTTGACCCTAACCCTGACCTCCACCCTGACATCCACTTTGATTTTGACCCCGACCCTGACCCTTCACCCTGACTTTGAACCGGACCTTGACCTCCACTCTGACCTTGAACCTGACCCTGACCTCCACCCTGACCTCCCCCCTGACCTTGACCCTGACCCTGACCTCCACCCTGACCTCGACTCTGACCCTAACCTCCACCCTGACCTTGACCTTGACCCTGACCATCACCCTGACCTTGACCCTGACCCTGACCTGGACTGTGACCGTGACCTCGACCCTGAACTTGACCCTGACCCTGACCTCCACCCTGACCTCGACCCCGACCCTGACCTCCACCCTGACCTTGACCCTGACCCTGACCTTGACCCTGACCTCCACCCGGACCCTGACCCTGAGCCTGACCTCCACCCTGACCTTGACCCTGACCTTGACCCGGACCCTGACCTCCACCCTGACCTTGACTCTGAACCTGACCTCCAGCCTGACCTTGACCCTGACCCTGACCTCCACCCTGACCTTGACCTTGACCCTGACCCCCACCCTGACCTTGACCCTTACACTGACCTCCACCCTGACCTTGACACTGACCCTGACCTCCACCCTGACCTCGACTCTGACCCTGACCTCCACCCTGACCTTGACCTTGACTCTGACCATCACCCTGACCTTGATCCTGACCCTGACCTGGACTGTGACCGTGACCTCGACCCTGACCTTGACCCTGACCCTGACCTCCACCCTTACCTCGACCCCGACCCTGACCTCCACCCTGACCTTGACCCTGACCCTGACCTTGACCATGACCTCCACCCTGACCCCGACCCTGACCCTGACTTCCACCCTGACCTTGACCCTGACCTTGACCCGGACCCTGAGCTCCACCCTGACCTTGACTCTGACCCTGACCGCCAGCCTGACCTTGACTCTGACCCTGACCTCCACCCTGACCTTGACCTTGACCCTGACCCCCACCCTGACCTTGACCCTTACACTGACCACCACCCTGACCTTGACCCTTACACTGACCTCCACCCTGACCTTGACACTGACCCTGACCTCCACCCTGACCTCGACTCTGACCCTGACCTCCACCCTGACCTTGACCTTGACCCTGACCATCACCCTGACCTTGATCCTGACCCTGACCTGGACTGTGACCGTGACCTCGACCCTGACCTTGACCCTGACCCTGACCTCCACCCTTACCTCGAACCCGACCCTGACCTCCACCCTGACCTTGACCCTGACCCTGACCTTGACCATGACCTCCACCCTGACCCTGACCCTGACCGTGACTTCCACCCTGACCTTGACCCTGACCTTGACCCGGACCCTGACCTCCACCCTGACCTTGACTCTGACCCTGACCGCCAGCCTGACCTTGACCCTGACCCTGACCCTGACCTCCACCCCTCCCGTGACCCTGACCCTGACTTTGACCCTCACCCTGACCTCCACCATGAAATCCACCCTGACCTTGACCCTGACCCTGACCTCCACCCTGACCTTAAACCCGACCCTGACCTCCACCCTGACCTTAACCCTGACCCTGACCTTGACCCTGACCTCCACCCTGACCCTGACTCTGAACCTGACCTCCACCCTGACCTTGACCCTGACCCTGACCTTGACCCTGACCTCCGCCCTGACCTTGACCCCGACCCTGACCTCCACCCTGACCTTAACCCTGACCCTGACCTTGACCCTGACCTCCACCCTGACCCTGACTCTGAACCTGACCTCGACCCTGACCTTGACCCTGACCCTGACCTCCACCCTGAACTTGACACTGACCCTGACCTCCACCCTGACCTCCACCCTGACCTTGACTCTGACCCTGACCTCCACCCTGACCCTGACCTTCACCCTGACCTTGACCCTGACCCTGACTTTGACCTCCACCCTGACCTTGACTCTGACCCTGACCTCCAGCCTGACCTTGACCCTGACCCTGACCTTCACCCTGACCTTGTCTGTGACCGTTACCTTCACCCTGACCTTGACCCAGACCTTGACCTCCACCCCGACCTGGACCTTGACCCTGACCTCTACCCTGACCTTGACCCTGACCCTGACCTCCACCCTGACCTTGGCTGTGACTGTGACCTCCACCCTGACCTTGACCCTAACCTTGACCCTGACCCTGACCCCTACCCTGACCTTGACCCTGACCCTGACCCCCACCCTGACCTTGACCCTGACCCTGACCCTGACCCCTACCCTGACGTCCACCCTGACCTTGACTCTGACCCTGACCTCCACCCTGACCTTGACCCTGACCCTGACCTCTACCCTGACCTTGACTGTGACCCTGACCTCTACCCTGACCTTGACCTCCGCCCTGACCTCCACCCTGACCTTGACCCCGACCCTGACCTCCACTATAAACTTGACCCTGACCCTGACCTTCACCCTGACCTTGACTGTGACCGTGACCTCCACGCTGACCTTGACTATGACCCTGACCTCCACCCTGACCTTGACCCTGACCCTGACCTCCACCCTGACCTTGACCCTGACCCTGACCTCCACCCTGACATCCACCCTGACCTTGACCCCGACCCTGACCTCCACCCTGACCTTGACCCTGACCCTGACCTCCACCCTTACCTCGACCCCGACCCTGACCTCCACCCTGACCTTGACCCTGACCCTGACCTTGACCATGACCTCCACCCTGACCCTGACCCTGACCCTGACTTCCACCCTGACCTTGACCCTGACCTTGACCCGGACCCTGAGCTCCACCCTGACCGTGACTCTGACCCTGACCGCCAGCCTGACCTTGACTCTGACCCTGACCTCCACCCTGACCTTGACCTTGACCCTGACCCCCACCCTGACCTTGACCCTTACACTGACCCCCACCCTGACCTTGACCCTTACACTGACCTCCACCCTGACCTTGACACTGACCCTGACCTCCACCCTGACCTCGACTCTGACCCTGACCTCCACCCTGACCTTGACCTTGACCCTGACCATCACCCTGACCTTGATCCTGACCCTGACCTGGACTGTGACCGTGACCTCGACCCTGACCTTGACCCTGACCCTGACCTCCACCCTTACCTCGAACCCGACCCTGACCTCCACCCTGACCTTGACCCTGACCCTGACCTTGACCATGACCTCCACCCTGACCCTGACCCTGACCGTGACTTCCACCCTGACCTTGACCCTGACCTTGACCCGGACCCTGACCTCCACCCTGACCTTGACTCTGACCCTGACCGCCAGCCTGACCTTGACTCTGACCCTGACCTCCACCCTGACCTTGACCTTGACCCTGACCCCCACCCTGACCTTGACCCTTACACTGACCTCCACCCTGACCTTGACCCTGACCCTGACCCTGACCTCCACCCTGACCTTGACCCTGACCCTGACCTCCACTCTGACCTTGACTCTGACCCTGACCTCAACCCTGACCTCGACTGTGACCCTGACCTCCACCCCTCCCGTGACCCTGACCCTGACTTTGACCCTCACCCTGACCTCCACCATGAAATCCACCCTGACCTTGACCCTGACCCTGACCTCCACCCTGACCTTGAACCCGACCCTGACCTCCACCCTGACCTTAACCCTGACCCTGACCTTGACCCTGACCTCCACCCTGACCCTGACTCTGAACCTGACCTCCACCCTGACCTCGACTCTGACCCTAACCTCCACCCTGACCTTGACCTTGACCCTGACCATCACCCTGACCTTGACCCTGACCCTGACCTGGACTGTGACCGTGACCTCGACCCTGAACTTGACCCTGACCCTGACCTCCACCCGGACCCTGACCCTGAGCCTCACCTCCACCCTGACCTTGACCCTGACCTTGACCCGGACCCTGACCTCCACCCTGACCTTGACTCTGAACCTGACCTCCAGCCTGACCTTGACCCTGACCCTGACCTCCACCCTGACCTTGACCTTGACCCTGACCCCCACCCTGACCTTGACCCTTACACTGACCTCCACCCTGACCTTGACACTGACCCTGACCTCCACCCTGACCTCGACTCTGACCCTGACCTCCACCCTGACCTTGACCTTGACTCTGACCATCACCCTGACCTTGATCCTGACCCTGACCTGGACTGTGACCGTGACCTCGACCCTGACCTTGACCCTGACCCTGACCTCCACCCTTACCTCGACCCCGACCCTGACCTCCACCCTGACCTTGACCCTGACCCTGACCTTGACCATGACCTCCACCCTGACCCTGACCCTGACCCTGACTTCCACCCTGACCTTGACCCTGACCTTGACCCGGAGCCTGACCTCCACCCTGACCTTGACTCTGACCCTGACCGCCAGCCTGACCTTGACTCTGACCCTGACCTCCACCCTGACCTTGACCTTGACCCTGACCCCCACCCTGACCTTGACCCTTACACTGACCCCCACCCTGACCTTGACCCTCACACTGACCTCCACCCTGACCTTGACACTGACCCTGACCTCCACCCTGACCTCGACTCTGACCCTGACCTCCACCCTGACCTTGACCTTGACCCTGACCATCACCCTGACCTTGACCCTGACCCTGACCTTGACCACGACCTCCACCCTGACCCTCACCCTGACCCTGACTTTCACCCTGACCTTGACCCTGACCTTGACCCGGAGCCTGACCTCCACCCTGACCTTGACTCTGACCCTGACCGCCAGCCTGACCTTGACTCTGACCCTGACCTCCACCCTGACCTTGACCTTGACCCTGACCCCCACCCTGACCTTGACCCTTACACTGACCTCCACCCTGACCTTGACCCTGACCCTGACCCTGACCTCCACCCTGACCTTGACCCTGACCCTGACCTCCACTCTGACCTTGACTCTGACCCTGACCTCAACCCTGACCTCGACTGTGACCCTGACCTCCACCCCTCCCGTGACCCTGACCCTGACTTTGACCCTCACCCTGACCTCCACCATGAAATCCACCCTGACCTTGACCCTGACCCTGACCTCCACGCTGACCTTGAACCCGACCCTGACCTCCACCCTGACCTTAACCCTGACCCTGACCTTGACCCTGACCTCCACCCTGACCCTGACTCTGAACCTGACCTTGACCCTGACCTTGACCCTGACCCTGACCTCTACCCTGACCTTGACTGTGACCCTGACCTCTACCCTGACCTTGACCTCCGCCCTGACCTCCACCCTGACCTCCACCCTGACCTTGACTATGAACCTGACCTCCACGCTGACCTTGACCTTGACCCTGACCTTCACCCTGACCTTGACTGTGACCCTGACCTTCACCCTGACCTTGAACTTGATCCTGACCTCCACCCTGACCTTGACCCTGACTCTGACCTCCACCCTGACCTTGACTCTGACCCTGACCTCCTCCCTGACCTCCACCCTGACCTTGACTCTGACCCTGACCTCCACCCTGACCTTGACTGTGACCGTGACCTCGACCCTGACCTTGACCCTGACCCTGACCTCCACCCTGACCTTGACTGTGACCCTGACCTTCACCCCTACCTTGACCCTGACCCTGATTTCGACCCTGACCTTGACCATGACCTTCCGCCTGACCTTGACTTTGACCCTGACCTCCACCCTGACCTTGACCGTGACCCTAACCTTGACCCTGACCCTGACCTCCACCCTGACCTTGACCTTGACCCTGACCATCACCCTGACCTTGATTGTGACCCTGACCTCCACCCTGACCTTGACCTTAACCCTGACCATCACCCTGACCTTGATTGTGACTCTGACCTCCACCCTGACCTTCACCTCGACCTTGACCCCGACCCTGAACTCCACCCTGACCTTGACCCTGACCCTGACCTTCACCCTGACCTTGACCCCGAACCTGACCTCCACCCTGACCTTGACTCTGACCCTGACCTTCACCCATACCACCACCCTGGCCCTGATTTCGACCCTGACCTTGACCCTGACCCTGACCCCCACCCTGACCTTGACCCTGACCCTGACCTTCACCCTGACCTCCACCCTGACCTTGACCCTGACCCTGACCTCCACCCTGACCTTCACCCTGACCCTGACCTCCACCCTGACCTTGACTGTGACCCTGACCTCCACCCCTAGCTGAACCCTGACCCTGACCTCCACCCTGACCTTGACCCTAACCCTGACCTCCACCCTGACATCCACCCTGACCTTGACCCCGACCCTGACCTCCACCCTGACCTTGACCCGGACCCTGACCTCCACTCTGACCATGAACCTGACCCTGACCTCCACCCTGACCTTGACCTTGACCCTGACCTTCAGCCTGACCTTGACTTTGACCCTGACCTCCACCCTGACCTTGACCCTGACCCTGACCTCCACCCTGACCTTGACACTGACCCTGACCTCCACCTCGACCTTGACCTCGACCCTGACCTTTACCCTGACAACGACCCTTACACTGACCTTCACCCTGACCTTGACCCTGACCCTGACCTACACTTCAACCTCCACCCTGACCTTGACCCGGACCCTGACCTCCACCCTGACCTTAACTCTGACCCTGAACTCCAGCCTGACCTTGACCCTGACCCTGACCTCCACCCTGACCTTGACCCTAACCCTGACCTCCACCCTGACATCCACTTTGATTTTGACCCCGACCCTGACCCTTCACCCTGACTTTGAACCGGACCTTGACCTCCACTCTGACCTTGAACCTGACCCTGACCTCCACCCTGACCTCCCCCCTGACCTTGACACTGACCCTGACCTCCACCCTGACCTCGACTCTGACCCTAACCTCCACCCTGACCTTGACCTTGACCCTGACCATCACCCTGACCTTGACCCTGACCCTGACCTGGACTGTGACCGTGACCTCGACCCTGAACTTGACCCTGACCCTGACCTCCACCCTGACCTCGACCCCGACCCTGACCTCCACCCTGACCTTGACCCTGACCCTGACCTTGACCCTGACCTCCACCCGGACCCTGACCCTGAGCCTGACCTCCACCCTGACCTTGACCCTGACCTTGACCCGGACCCTGACCTCCACCCTGACCTTGACTCTGAACCTGACCTCCAGCCTGACCTTGACCCTGACCCTGACCTCCACCCTGACCTTGACCTTGACCCTGACCCCCACCCTGACCTTGACCCTTACACTGACCTCCACCCTGACCTTGACACTGACCCTGACCTCCACCCTGACCTCGACTCTGACCCTGACCTCCACCCTGACCTTGACCTTGACTCTGACCATCACCCTGACCTTGATCCTGACCCTGACCTGGACTGTGACCGTGACCTCGACCCTGACCTTGACCCTGACCCTGACCTCCACCCTTACCTCGACCCCGACCCTGACCTCCACCCTGACCTTGACCCTGACCCTGACCTTGACCATGACCTCCACCCTGACCCTGACCCTGACCCTGACTTCCACCCTGACCTTGACCCTGACCTTGACCCGGACCCTGAGCTCCACCCTGACCTTGACTCTGACCCTGACCGCCAGCCTGACCTTGACTCTGACCCTGACCTCCACCCTGACCTTGACCTTGGCCCTGACCCCCACCCTGACCTTGACCCTTACACTGACCACCACCCTGACCTTGACCCTTACACTGACCTCCACCCTGACCTTGACACTGACCCTGACCTCCACCCTGACCTCGACTCTGACCCTGACCTCCACCCTGACCTTGACCTTGACCCTGACCATCACCCTGACCTTGATCCTGACCCTGACCTGGACTGTGACCGTGACCTCGACCCTGACCTTGACCCTGACCCTGACCTCCACCCTTACCTCGAACCCGACCCTGACCTCCACCCTGACCTTGACCCTGACCCTGACCTTGACCATGACCTCCACCCTGACCCTGACCCTGACCGTGACTTCCACCCTGACCTTGACCCTGACCTTGACCCGGACCCTGACCTCCACCCTGACCTTGACTCTGACCCTGACCGCCAGCCTGACCTTGACTCTGACCCTGACCTCCACCCTGACCTTGACCTTGACCCTGACCCCCACCCTGACCTTGAGCCTTACACTGACCTCCACCCTGACCTTGACCCTGACCCTGACCCTGACCTCCACCCTGACCTTGACCCTGACCCTGACCTCCACTCTGACCTTGACTCTGACCCTGACCTCAACCCTGACCTCGACTGTGACCCTGACCTCCACCCCTCCCGTGACCCTGACCCTGACTTTGACCCTCACCCTGACCTCCACCATGAAATCCACCCTGACCTTGACCCTGACCCTGACCTCCACCCTGACCTTGAACCCGACCCTGACCTCCACCCTGACCTTAACCCTGACCCTGACCTTGACCCTGACCTCCACCCTGACCCTGACTCTGAACCTGACCTCCACCCTGACCTTGACCCTGACCCTGACCTTGACCCTGACCTCCGCCCTGACCTTGACCCCGACCCTGACCTCCACCCTGACCTTAACCCTGACCCTGACCTTGACCCTGACCTCCACCCTGACCCTGACTCTGAACCTGACCTCGACCCTGACCTTGACCCTGACCCTGACCTCCACCCTGAACTTGACACTGACCCTGACCTCCACCCTGACCTCCACCCTGACCTTGACTCTGACCCTGACCTCCACCCTGACCCTGACCTTCACCCTGACCTTGACCCTGACCCTGACTTTGACCTCCACCCTGACCTTGACTCTGACCCTGACCTCCAGCCTGACCTTGACCCTGACCCTGACCTTCACCCTGACCTTGTCTGTGACCGTTACCTTCACCCTGACCTTGACCCAGACCTTGACCTCCACCCCGACCTGGACCTTGACCCTGACCTCTACCCTGACCTTGACCCTGACCCTGACCTCCACCCTGACCTTGTCTGTGACTGTGACCTCCACCCTGACCTTGACCCTAACCTTGACCCTGACCCTGACCCCTACCCTGACCTTGACCCTGACCCTGACCCCCACCCTGACCTTGACCCTGACCCTGACCCTGACCCCTACCCTGACGTCCACCCTGACCTTGACTCTGACCCTGACCTCCACCCTGACCTTGACCCTGACCCTGACCTCTACCCTGACCTTGACTGTGACCCTGACCTCTACCCTGACCTTGACCTCCGCCCTGACCTCCACCCTGACCTTGACCCCGACCCTGACCTCCACTATAAACTTGACCCTGACCCTGACCTTCACCCTGACCTTGACTGTGACCGTGACCTCCACGCTGACCTTGACTATGACCCTGACCTCCACCCTGACCTTGACCCTGACCCTGACCTCCACCCTGACCTTGACCCTGACCCTGACCTCCACCCTGACATCCACCCTGACCTTGACCCCGACCCTGACCTCCACCCTGACCTTGACCCTGACCCTGACCTCCACCCTTACCTCGACCCCGACCCTGACCTCCACCCTGACCTTGACCCTGACCCTGACCTTGACCATGACCTCCACCCTGACCCTGACCCTGACCCTGACTTCCACCCTGACCTTGACCCTGACCTTGACCCGGACCCTGAGCTCCACCCTGACCGTGACTCTGACCCTGACCGCCAGCCTGACCTTGACTCTGACCCTGACCTCCACCCTGACCTTGACCTTGACCCTGACCCCCACCCTGACCTTGACCCTTACACTGACCCCCACCCTGACCTTGACCCTTACACTGACCTCCACCCTGACCTTGACACTGACCCTGACCTCCACCCTGACCTCGACTCTGACCCTGACCTCCACCCTGACCTTGACCTTGACCCTGACCATCACCCTGACCTTGATCCTGACCCTGACCTGGACTGTGACCGTGACCTCGACCCTGACCTTGACCCTGACCCTGACCTCCACCCTTACCTCGAACCCGACCCTGACCTCCACCCTGACCTTGACCCTGACCCTGACCTTGACCATGACCTCCACCCTGACCCTGACCCTGACCGTGACTTCCACCCTGACCTTGACCCTGACCTTGACCCGGACCCTGACCTCCACCCTGACCTTGACTCTGACCCTGACCGCCAGCCTGACCTTGACTCTGACCCTGACCTCCACCCTGACCTTGACCTTGACCCTGACCCCCACCCTGACCTTGACCCTTACACTGACCTCCACCCTGACCTTGACCCTGACCCTGACCCTGACCTCCACCCTGACCTTGACCCTGACCCTGACCTCCACTCTGACCTTGACTCTGACCCTGACCTCAACCCTGACCTCGACTGTGACCCTGACCTCCACCCCTCCCGTGACCCTGACCCTGACTTTGACCCTCACCCTGACCTCCACCATGAAATCCACCCTGACCTTGACCCTGACCCTGACCTCCACCCTGACCTTGAACCCGACCCTGACCTCCACCCTGACCTTAACCCTGACCCTGACCTTGACCCTGACCTCCACCCTGACCCTGACTCTGAACCTGACCTCCACCCTGACCTTGACCCTGACCCTGACCTTGACCCTGACCTCCGCCCTGACCTTGACCCCGACCCTGACCTCCACCCTGACCTTAACCCTGACCCTGACCTTGACCCTGACCTCCACCCTGACCCTGACTCTGAACCTGACCTCGACCCTGACCTTGACCCTGACCCTGACCTCCACCCTGAACTTGACACTGACCCTGACCTCCACCCTGACCTCCACCCTGACCTTGACTCTGACCCTGACCTCCACCCTGACCCTGACCTTCACCCTGACCTTGACCCTGACCCTGACTTTGACCTCCACCCTGACCTTGACTCTGACCCTGACCTCCAGCCTGACCTTGACCCTGACCCTGACCTTCACCCTGACCTTGTCTGTGACCGTTACCTTCACCCTGACCTTGACCCAGACCTTGACCTCCACCCCGACCTGGACCTTGACCCTGACCTCTACCCTGACCTTGACCCTGACCCTGACCTCCACCCTGACCTTGGCTGTGACTGTGACCTCCACCCTGACCTTGACCCTAACCTTGACCCTGACCCTGACCCCTACCCTGACCTTGACCCTGACCCTGACCCCCACCCTGACCTTGACCCTGACCCTGACCCTGACCCCTACCCTGACGTCCACCCTGACCTTGACTCTGACCCTGACCTCCACCCTGACCTTGACCCTGACCCTGACCTCTACCCTGACCTTGACTGTGACCCTGACCTCTACCCTGACCTTGACCTCCGCCCTGACCTCCACCCTGACCTTGACCCCGACCCTGACCTCCACTATAAACTTGACCCTGACCCTGACCTTCACCCTGACCTTGACTGTGACCGTGACCTCCACGCTGACCTTGACTATGACCCTGACCTCCACCCTGACCTTGACCCTGACCCTGACCTCCACCCTGACCTTGACCCTGACCCTGACCTCCATCCTGACATCCACCCTGACCTTGACCCCGACCCTGACCTCCACCCTGACCTTGACCCGGACCCTGACCTCCACTTCGACCTTGACTCTGACCCTGACCTCCTCCCTGACCTCCACCCTGACCTTGACTGTGAACCTGACCTCCACCCTGACCTTGACCATGACCCTGAGCTCGTCCCTGACCTCCACCCTGACCCTGACCTCCACCCTGACCTTGACCCTGACCCTGACCTCCACCCTGACCTTGACTGTGACCGTGACCTCCACCCTGACCTTGACCATGACCCTGACCTCGTCCCTGACCTCTACCCTGACCGTGACCTCCACCCTGATCTTGACCCTGACCCTGACCTCCACCCTGGCCTTGACCCTGACCCTGACCTCCACCCTGACCTTGACCCTGGACCTGACCCTACCCTGACCTTGACCCCGACCCTGACCTCCACCCTGACCTTGACCCTGACCCTGACCCCTACCCTGACCTCCACCCTGACCTTGACTCTGACCCTGACCTCCACCCTGACCTTGACCCTGACCCTGACTTCCACCCTGACCTCGACTGTGACCCTGACCTCTACCTTGACCTTGACCTCCACCCTGACCTTCACCCTGACCTTGACCTCGACCCTGACCTTCACCCTAAACTTGACCCCGACCCTGACCTCCACCCTGACCTTGACTGTGACCCTGACCTCCACCCTGACCTTGAACTTGACCCTGACCTCCACCCTGACCTCCGCCCTGACCTTGACTCTGACCCTGACCTCCTCCCTGACCTTCACCCTGACCTTGACTGTGAACCTGACCTCCACCCTGACCTTGACCCTGACCTTGACCTTGACCCTGACCTCCACCCTGACCTTGACCCTGACCCTGACCTCCACCCTGACCTTGACCCTGACCCTGACCCCTACCCTGACCTTGACCCCGACCCTGACCTCCACCCTGACCTTGACCCTGACCCTGACCCCTACCCTGACCTCCACCCTGACCTTGACTCTGACCCTGACCTCCACCCTGACCTTGACCCTGACCCTGACCTCCAACCCGACCTTGACTGTGACCCTGACCTCTACCTTGACCTTGACCTCCACCCTGACCTCCACCCTGACCTTGACCTCGACCCTGACCTCCACCCTAAACTTGACCCCGACCCTGACCTCCACCCTGACCTTGACTGTGTACGTGACCTCCACCCTGACCTTGACCATGACCCTGAGCTCGTCCCTGACCTCCACCCTGACCCTGACCTCCACCCTGACCTTGACCCTGACCCTGACCTCCACCCTGACCTTGACTGTGACCGTGACCTCCACCCTGACCTTGACCATGACCCTGACCTCGTCCCTGACCTCCACCCTGACCCTGACCTCCATCCTGATCTTGACCCTGACCCTGACCTCCACCCTGACCTTGACGCTGACCCTGACCTCCACCCTGACCTTGACCCTGACCCTGACCCCTACCCTGACCTTGACCCTGACCCTGACCTCCACCCTGACCTTGACCCTGACCCTGACCCCTACCCTGACCTCCACCCTGACCTTGACTCTGACCCTGACCTCCACCCTGACCTTGACCCTGACCCTGACCTCCACCCTGACCTTGACTGTGACCCGGACCTCTACACTGACCTTGACCTCGACCCTGACCTCCACCCTGACCTTGACTCTGACTCTGACCTTGACCCTGACCTTGACCCTGACCCTGACCTCCACCCTGACCTTGTCTGTGACCGTTACCTTCACCCTGACCTTGACCCAGACCTTGACCTTCACCCCGACCTGGACCTTGACCCTGACCTCTACCCTGACCTTGACCCTGACCCTGACCTCCACCCTGACCTTGGCTGTGACTGTGACCTCCACCCTGACCTTGACCCTGACCTTGACCCTGACCCTGACCCCTACCCTGACCTTGACCCTGACCCTGACCCCCACCCTGACCTTGACCCTGACCCTGACCCTGACCCCTACCCTGACGTCCACCCTGACGTTTACTCTGACCCTGACCTCCACCCTGACCTTGACCCTGACCCTGACCTCTACCCTGACCTTGACTGTGACCCTGACCTCTACCCTGACCTCGACCTCCGCCCTGACCTCCACCCTGACCTTGACCCCGACCCTGACCTCCACCCTAAACTTGACCCTGACCCTGACCTTCACCCTGACCTTGACTGTGACCGTGACCTCCACGCTGACCTTGACCATGACCCTGACCTCCACCCTGACCTTGACCCTGACCCTGACCTCCACCCTGACCTTGACCCTGACCCTGACCTCCACCCTGACATCCACCCTGACCTTGACCCCGACCCTGACCTCCACCCTGACCTTGACCCGGACCCTGACCTCCACTCCGACCTTGAACCTGACCCTGACCTCCACCCTGACTTCGACCTTGACCCTGACATTCAGCCTGACCTTGACTTTGACCCTGACCTCCACCCTGACCTTGACCCTGACCCTGACCTCCACCCTGACCTTGACTGTGACCCTGACCTCCACCCCTACCTTGACCCCGACCCTGACCTCCACCCTGACCTTGACCCTAACCCTGACCTCCACCATGAAATCCACCCTGACCTTGACCCCGACCCTGACCTCCACCCTGACTTTGACCCGGACCTTGACCTCCACTCTGACCTTGAACCTGACCCTGACCTCCACCCTGACCTTGACCGTGACTCTGACCTTAAGCCTGACCTTGACGTTGACCCTGACCTCCACCCTGACCTTGACCCTGACCCTGACCTCCACTTTGACCTCCACCCTGACCTTGACCCTGACACTGACCTCCACCCTGACCTTGACCCTGACCCTCACCTTCACCCTGACTTGCAATATGACCTCGACCCTGACCTTGATCCCGACTCTGACCTCAACCCTGACCTAGAACCTGACCCTGACCTCCACCCTGACCTTGACCCTTACACTGACCTTCACCCTGAACTTGACCCTGACCTCCACCCCGACCTTGAACCTGACCCTGACCTCTACCCTGACGTCTACCCTGATCATGATCCTTACACTGACCTTCACCCTGACCTTGACCCTGACCCTGACCTTCACCCTGACCTTGACCCTGACCCTGACCTGCACCCTGACCTTGACTGTGACCGTGACCTCGACCCTGACCTTGATCCTGACCCTGACCTCCACCCTGACCTCGACCCCGACCCTGACCTCCACCCTGACCTTGACCCTGACCTTGACCCGGGGCCTGACCTCCACCCTGACCTTGACTCTGACCCTGACCTCCAGCCTGACCTTGACCCTGACACTGACCTCCACTCTGACCTTGACCTTGACCCTGACCCACACCCTGACCTTGACCCTTACACTGACCTCCACCCTGACCTCGACCCTGACCCTGACCTCCACCCTGACCTTAACCCGGACCCTGACCTCCACCCTGACCTTGACTATGAACCTGACCTCCACGCTGACCTTGACCTTGACCTTGACCCTGACCTTCCGCCTGACCTTGACTTTGACCCTGACCTTCCGCCTGACCTTGACTTCGACCCTGACCTCCACCCTGACCTTGACCGTGACCCTGACCACCACCCTGACCTTGACCCTGACCACCACCCTGACCTTGACGCTGACCCTGACCTCCACCCTGACCTTGACCTTGACCCTGACCATCACCCTGACCTTGATTGTGACCCTGACCTTCACCCTGACCTTGACCTTTACCCTGACCATCACCCTGACCTTGATTGTGACCCTGACCTCCACCCTGACCTCCACCTCGACCTTGACCCCGACCCTGAACTCCACCCTGACCTTGACCCTGACCCTGACCTTCACCCTGACCTTGACCCCGGACCTGACCTCCGCCCTGACCTTGACCTTGACCCTGACCCCCACCCTGACCTTGACCCTTACACTGACCTCCAGCCTGACCTTGACCCTGACCCTGACCTCCACCCTGACCTTGACCTTGACCCTGACTTCCACCCTGACCTTGACCCTCACACTGACCTCCACCCAGACCTTGACCCTGACCCTGACCTCCACCCTGACCTTGACAATGACCCCGACCTCCACCCTGACCTTGACTGTGACCGTGACCTCCACCCTGACCTTGACCCAGACCTTGACCTCCACCCTGACCTCCACCCTGACCTTGACCCTGACCCTGACCTCCACCCTGACCTTGACTGTGACCGTGACCTCCACCCTGACCTTGACCCAGACCTTGACCTCCACCCTGACCTCCACCCTGACCTTGACCCAGACCTTGACCTCCACCCTGACCTCCACCCTGACCTTGACCCTGACCCTGACCTCCACCCTGACCTTGACTGTGACCGTGACCTCCACCCTGACCTTGACCATGACCCTGACCTCGTCCCTGACCTCTACCCTGACCGTGACCTCCACCCTGATCTTGACCCTGACCCTGACCTCCACCCTGACCTTGACCCTGACCCTGACCTCCACCCTGACCTTGACCCTGGACCTGACCCCTACCCTGACCTTGACCCCGACCCTGACCTCCACCCTGACCTTGACCCTGACCCTGACCCCTACCCTGACCTCCACCCTGACCTTGACTCTGACCCTGACCTCCACCCTGACCTTGACCCTGACCCTGACTTCCACCCTGACCTCGACTGTGACCCTGACCTCTACCTTGACCTTGACCTCCACCCTGACCTTCACCCTGACCTTGACCTCGACCCTGACCTCCACCCTAAACTTGACCCCGACCCTGACCTCCACCCTGACCTTGACTGTGACCCTGACCTCCACCCTGACCTTGAACTTGACCCTGACCTTCACCCTGACCTCCGCCCTGACCTTGACTCTGACCCTGACCTCCTCCCTGACCTTCACCCTGACCTTGACTGTGAACCTGACCTCCACCCTGACCTTGACCCTGACCTTGACCTTGACCCTGACCTCCACCCTGACCTTGACCCTGACCCTGACCTCCACCCTGACCTTGACCCTGACCCTGACCCCTACCCTGACCTTGACCCCGACCCTGACCTCCACCCTGACCTTGACCCTGACCCTGACCCCTACCCTGACCTCCACCCTGACCTTGACTCTGACCCTGACCTCCACCCTGACCTTGACCCTGACCCTGACCTCCAACCCGACCTTGACTGTGACCCTGACCCCTACCTTGACCTTGACCTCCACCCTGACCTCCACCCTGACCTTGACCTCGACCCTGACCTCCACCCTAAACTTGACCCCGACCCTGACCTCCACCCTGACCTTGACTGTGTACGTGACCTCCACCCTGACCTTGACCATGACCCTGAGCTCGTCCCTGACCTCCACCCTGACCCTGACCTCCACCCTGACCTTGACCCTGACCCTGACCTCCACCCTGACCTTGACTGTGACCGTGACCTCCACCCTGACCTTGACCATGACCCTGACCTCGTCCCTGACCTCCACCCTGACCCTGACCTCCATCCTGATCTTGACCCTGACCCTGACCTCCACCCTGACCTTGACCCTGACCCTGACCTCCACCCTGACCTTGACCCTGACCCTGACCCCTACCCTGACCTTGTCCCTGACCCTGACCTCCACCCTGACCTTGACCCTGACCCTGACCCCTACCCTGACCTCCACCCTGACCTTGACTCTGACCCTGACCTCCACCCTGACCTTGACCCTGACCCTGACCTCCACCCTGACCTTGACTGTGACCCGGACCTCTACACTGACCTTGACCTCGACCCTGACCTCCACCCTGACCTTGACTCTGACTCTGACCTTGACCCTGACCTTGACCCTGACCCTGACCTCCACCCTGACCTTGTCTGTGACCGTTACCTTCACCCTGACCTTGACCCAGACCTTGACCTTCACCCCGACCTGGACCTTGACCCTGACCTCTACCCTGACCTTGACCCTGACCCTGACCTCCACCCTGACCTTGGCTGTGACTGTGACCTCCACCCTGACCTTGACCCTGACCTTGACCCTGACCCTGACCCCTACCCTGACCTTGACCCTGACCCTGACCCCCACCCTGACCTTGACCCTGACCCTGACCCTGACCCCTACCCTGACGTCCACCCTGACGTTGACTCTGACCCTGACCTCCACCCTGACCTTGACCCTGACCCTGACCTCTACCCTGACCTTGACTGTGACCCTGACCTCTACCCTGACCTCGACCTCCGCCCTGACCTCCACCCTGACCTTGACCCCGACCCTGACCTCCGCCCTAAACTTGACCCTGACCCTGACCTTCACCCTGACCTTGACTGTGACCCTGACCTCCACCCTGACCTTGACCCTGACCCTGACCTCCACCCTGACCTTGACCCTGACCCTGACCTCCACCCTGACATCCACCCTGACCTTGACCCCGACCCTGACCTCCACCCTGACCTTGACCCGGACCCTGACCTCCACTCCGACCTTGAACCTGACCCTGACCTCCACCCTGACTTCGACCTTGACCCTGACATTCAGCCTGACCTTGACTTTGACCCTGACCTCCACCCTGACCTTGACCCTGACCCTGACCTCCACCCTGACCTTGACTGTGACCCTGACCTCCACTCTGACCTTGAACCTGACCCTGACCTCCACCCTGACCTTGACCGTGACTCTGACCTTAAGCCTGACCTTGACTTTGACCCTGACCTCCACCCTGACCTTGACCCTGACCCTGACCTCCACTTTGACCTCCACCCTGACCTTGACCCTGACACTGACCTCCACCCTGACCTTGACCCTGACCCTCACCTTCACCCTGACTTGCAATATGACCTCGACCCTGACCTTGATCCCGACTCTGACCTCAACCCTGACCTAGAACCTGACCCTGACCTCCACCCTGACGTTGACCCTTACACTGACCTTCACCCTGACCTTGACCCTGACCTCCACCCCGACCTTGAACCTGACCCTGACCTCTACCCTGACGTCTACCCTGATCATGATCCTTACACTGACCTTCACCCTGACCTTGACCCTGACCCTGACCTTCACCCTGACCTTGACCCTGACCCTGACCTGCACCCTGACCTTGACTGTGACCGTGACCTCGACCCTGACCTTGATCCTGACCCTGACCTCCACCCTGACCTCGACCCCGACCCTGACCTCCACCCTGACCTTGACCCTGACCTTGACCCGGGGCCTGACCTCCACCCTGACCTTGACTCTGACCCTGACCTCCAGCCTGACCTTGACCCTGACACTGACCTCCACTCTGACCTTGACCTTGACCCTGACCCACACCCTGACCTTGACCCTTACACTGACCTCCACCCTGACCTCGACCCTGACCCTGACCTCCACCCTGACCTTAACCCGGACCCTGACCTCCACCCTGACCTTGACTATGAACCTGACCTCCACGCTGACCTTGACCTTGACCTTGACCCTGACCTTCCGCCTGACCTTGACTTTGACCCTGACCTTCCGCCTGACCTTGACTTTGACCCTGACCTCCACCCTGACCTTGACCGTGACCCTGACCACCACCCTGACCTTGACCCTGACCACCACCCTGACCTTGACGCTGACCCTGACCTCCACCCTGACCTTGACCTTGACCCTGACCATCACCCTGACCTTGATTGTGACCCTGACCTTCACCCTGACCTTGACCTTTACCCTGACCATCACCCTGACCTTGATTGTGACCCTGACCTCCACCCTGACCTCCACCTCGACCTTGACCCCGACCCTGAACTCCACCCTGACCTTGACCCTGACCCTGACCTTCACCCTGACCTTGACCCCGGACCTGACCTCCGCCCTGACCTTGACCTTGACCCTGACCCCCACCCTGACCTTGACCCTTACACTGACCTCCAGCCTGACCTTGACCCTGACCCTGACCTCCACCCTGACCTTGACCTTGACCCTGACTTCCACCCTGACCTTGACCCTCACACTGACCTCCACCCAGACCTTGACCCTGACCCTGACCTCCACCCTGACCTTGACAATGACCCCGACCTCCACCCTGACCTTGACTGTGACCGTGACCTCCACCCTGACCTTGACCCAGACCTTGACCTCCACCCTGACCTCCACCCTGACCTTGACCCTGACCCTGACCTCCACCCTGACCTTGACCCTGACCCTGACCTCCACCCTGACTTTGACTGTGACCGTGACCTCCACCCTGACCTTGACCCAGACCTTGACCTCCACCCTGACCTCCACCCTGACCTTGACCCAGACCTTGACCTCCACCCTGACCTCCACCCTGACCTTGACCCTGACCCTGACCTCCACCCTAACCTTGACTGTGACCGTGACCTCCACCCTGACCTTGACCATGACCCTGACCTCGTCCCTGACCTCTACCCTGACCGTGACCTCCACCCTGATCTTGACCCTGACCCTGACCTCCACCCTGACCTTGACCCTGACCCTGACCTCCACCCTGACCTTGACCCTGGACCTGACCCCTACCCTGACCTTGACCCCGACCCTGACCTCCACCCTGACCTTGACCCTGACCCTGACCCCTACCCTGACCTCCACCCTGACCTTGACTCTGACCCTGACCTCCACCCTGACCTTGACCCTGACCCTGACTTCCACCCTGACCTCGACTGTGACCCTGACCTCTACCTTGACCTTGACCTCCACCCTGACCTTCACCCTGACCTTGACCTCGACCCTGACCTCCACCCTAAACTTGACCCCGACCCTGACCTCCACCCTGACCTTGACTGTGACCCTGACCTCCACCCTGACCTTGAACTTGACCCTGACCTTCACCCTGACCTCCGCCCTGACCTTGACTCTGACCCTGACCTCCTCCCTGACCTTCACCCTGACCTTGACTGTGAACCTGACGTCCACCCTGACCTTGACCCTGACCTTGACCTTGACCCTGACCTCCACCCTGACCTTGACCCTGACCCTGACCTCCACCCTGACCTTGACCCTGACCCTGACCCCTACCCTGACCTTGACCCCGACCCTGACCTCCACCCTGACCTTGACCCTGACCCTGACCCCTACCCTGACCTCCACCCTGACCTTGACTCTGACCCTGACCTCCACCCTGACCTTGACCCTGACCCTGACCTCCAACCCGACCTTGACTGTGACCCTGACCTCTACCTTGACCTTGACCTCCACCCTGACCTCCACCCTGACCTTGACCTCGACCCTGACCTCCACCCTAAACTTGACCCCGACCCTGACCTCCACCCTGACCTTGACTGTGTACGTGACCTCCACCCTGACCTTGACCATGACCCTGAGCTCGTCCCTGACCTCCACCCTGACCCTGACCTTGACCCTGACCCTGACCTCCACCCTGACCTTGACTGTGACCGTGACCTCCACCCTGACCTTGACCATGACCCTGACCTCGTCCCTGACCTCCACCCTGACCCTGACCTCCATCCTGATCTTGACCCTGACCCTGACCTCCACCCTGACCTTGACCCTGACCCTGACCTCCACCCTGACCTTGACCCTGACCCTGACCCCTACCCTGACCTTGTCCCTGACCCTGACCTCCACCCTGACCTTGACCCTGACCCTGACCCCTACCCTGACCTCCACCCTGACCTTGACTCTGACCCTGACCTCCACCCTGACCTTGACCCTGACCCTGACCTCCACCCTGACCTTGACTGTGACCCGGACCTCTACACTGACCTTGACCTCGACCCTGACCTCCACCCTGACCTTGACTCTGACTCTGACCTTGACCCTGACCTTGACCCTGACCCTGACCTCCACCCTGACCTTGTCTGTGACCGTTACCTTCACCCTGACCTTGACCCAGACCTTGACCTTCACCCCGACCTGGACCTTGACCCTGACCTCTACCCTGACCTTGACCCTGACCCTGACCTCCACCCTGACCTTGGCTGTGACTGTGACCTCCACCCTGACCTTGACCCTGACCTTGACCCTGACCCTGACCCCTACCCTGACCTTGACCCTGACCCTGACCCCCACCCTGACCTTGACCCTGACCCTGACCCTGACCCCTACCCTGACGTCCACCCTGACGTTGACTCTGACCCTGACCTCCACCCTGACCTTGACCCTGACCCTGACCTCTACCCTGACCTTGACTGTGACCCTGACCTCTACCCTGACCTCGTTCTCCGCCCTGACCTCCACCCTGACCTTGACCCCGACCCTGACCTCCACCCTAAACTTGACCCTGACCCTGACCTTCACCCTGACCTTGACTGTGACCGTGACCTCCACGCTGACCTTGACCATGACCCTGACCTCCACCCTGACCTTGACCCTGACCCTGACCTCCACCCTGACCTTGACCCTGACCCTGACCTCCACCCTGACATCCACCCTGACCTTGACCCCGACCCTGACCTCCACCCTGACCTTGACCCGGACCCTGACCTCCACTCCGACCTTGAACCTGACCCTGACCTCCACCCTGACTTCGACCTTGACCCTGACATTCAGCCTGACCTTGACTTTGACCCTGACCTCCACCCTGACCTTGACCCTGACCCTGACCTCCACCCTGAC
Source organism: Tenthredo distinguenda (assembly GCA_947538915.1). NCBI lineage: Eukaryota > Metazoa > Arthropoda > Insecta > Hymenoptera > Tenthredinidae > Tenthredo > Tenthredo distinguenda. The sequence continues at coordinate 9,106,270 of OX384538.1, forward strand.
CTTGACTGTGACCCTGACCTCCACCCCTACCTTGACCCCGACCCTGACCTCCACCCTGACCTTGACCCTAACCCTGACCTCCACCATGAAATCCACCCTGACCTTGACCCCGACCCTGACCTCCACCCTGACTTTGACCCGGACCTTGACCTCCACTCTGACCTTGAACCTGACCCTGACCTCCACCCTGACCTTGACCGTGACTCTGACCTTAAGCCTGACCTTGACTTTGACCCTGACCTCCACCCTGACCTTGACCCTGACCCTGACCTCCACTTTGACCTCCACCCTGACCTTGACCCTGACACTGACCTCCACCCTGACCTTGACCCTGACCCTCACCTTCACCCTGACTTGCAATATGACCTCGACCCTGACCTTGATCCCGACTCTGACCTCAACCCTGACCTAGAACCTGACCCTGACCTCCACCCTGACGTTGACCCTTACACTGACCTTCACCCTGACCTTGACCCTGACCTCCACCCCGACCTTGAACCTGACCCTGACCTCTACCCTGACGTCTACCCTGATCATGATGCTTACACTGACCTTCACCCTGACCTTGACCCTGACCCTGACCTTCACCCTGAACTTGACCCTGACCCTGACCTGCACCCTGACCTTGACTGTGACCGTGACCTCGACCCTGACCTTGATCCTGACCCTGACCTCCACCCTGACCTCGACCCCGACCCTGACCTCCACCCTGACCTTGACCCTGACCTTGACCCGGGGCCTGACCTCCACCCTGACCTTGACTCTGACCCTGACCTCCAGCCTGACCTTGACCCTGACACTGACCTCCACTCTGACCTTGACCTTGACCCTGACCCACACCCTGACCTTGACCCTTACACTGACCTCCACCCTGACCTCGACCCTGACCCTGACCTCCACCCTGACCTTAACCCGGACCCTGACCTCCACCCTGACCTTGACTATGAAGCTGACCTCCACGCTGACCTTGACCTTGACCGTGACCCTGACCTTCCGCCTGACCTTGACTTTGACCCTGACCTTCCGCCTGACCTTGACTTTGACCCTGACCTCCACCCTGACCTTGACCGTGACCCTGACCACCACCCTGACCTTGACCCTGACCACCACCCTGACCTTGACGCTGACCCTGACCTCCACCCTGACCTTGACCTTGACCCTGACCATCACCCTGACCTTGATTGTGACCCTGACCTTCACCCTGACCTTGACCTTTACCCTGACCATCACCCTGACCTTGATTGTGACCCTGACCTCCACCCTGACCTCCACCTCGACCTTGACCCCGACCCTGAACTCCACCCTGACCTTGACCCTGACCCTGACCTTCACCCTGACCTTGACCCCGGACCTGACCTCCGCCCTGACCTTGACCTTGACCCTGACCCCCACCCTGACCTTGACCCTTACACTGACCTCCAGCCTGACCTTGACCCTGACCCTGACCTCCACCCTGACCTTGACCTTGACCCTGACTTCCACCCTGACCTTGACCCTCACACTGACCTTCACCCAGACCTTGACCCTGACCCTGACCTCCACCCTGACCTTGACAATGACCCCGACCTCCACCCTGACCTTGACTGTGACCGTGACCTCCACCCTGACCTTGACCCAGACCTTGACCTCCACCCTGACCTCCACCCTGACCTTGACCCTGACCCTGACCTCCACCCTGACCTTGACCCTGACCCTGACCTCCACCCTGACTTTGACTGTGACCGTGACCTCCACCCTGACCTTGACCCAGACCTTGACCTCCACCCTGACCTCCACCCTGACCTTGACCCAGACCTTGACCTCCACCCTGACCTCCACCCTGACCTTGACCCTGACCCTGACCTCCACCCTGACCTTGACTGTGACCGTGACCTCCACCCTGACCTTGACCATGACCCTGACCTCGTCCCTGACCTCTACCCTGACCGTGACCTCCACCCTGATCTTGACCCTGACCCTGACCTCCACCCTGACCTTGACCCTGACCCTGACCTCCACCCTGACCTTGACCCTGGACCTGACCCCTACCCTGACCTTGACCCCGACCCTGACCTCCACCCTGACCTTGACCCTGACCCTGACCCCTACCCTGACCTCCACCCTGACCTTGACTCTGACCCTGACCTCCACCCTGACCTTGACCCTGACCCTGACTTCCACCCTGACCTCGACTGTGACCCTGACCTCTACCTTGACCTTGACCTCCACCCTGACCTTCACCCTGACCTTGACCTCGACCCTGACCTCCACCCTAAACTTGACCCTGACCCTGACCTCCACCCTGACCTTGTCTGTGACCGTTACCTTCACCCTGACCTTGACCCAGACCTTGACCTTCACCCCGACCTGGACCTTGACCCTGACCTCTACCCTGACCTTGACCCTGACCCTGACCTCCACCCTGACCTTGGCTGTGACTGTGACCTCCACCCTGACCTTGACCCTGACCTTGACCCTGACCCTGACCCCTACCCTGACCTTGACCCTGACCCTGACCCCCACCCTGACCTTGACCCTGACCCTGACCCTGACCCCTACCCTGACGTCCACCCTGACGTTGACTCTGACCCTGACCTCCACCCTGACCTTGACCCTGACCCTGACCTCTACCCTGACCTTGACTGTGACCCTGACCTCTACCCTGACCTCGACCTCCGCCCTGACCTCCACCCTGACCTTGACCCCGACCCTGACCTCCACCCTAAACTTGACCCTGACCCTGACCTTCACCCTGACCTTGACTGTGACCGTGACCTCCACGCTGACCTTGACCATGACCCTGACCTCCACCCTGACCTTGACCCTGACCCTGACCTCCACCCTGACCTTGACCCTGACCCTGACCTCCACCCTGACATCCACCCTGACCTTGACCCCGACCCTGACCTCCACCCTGACCTTGACCCGGACCCTGACCTCCACTCCGACCTTGAACCTGACCCTGACCTCCACCCTGACTTCGACCTTGACCCTGACATTCAGCCTGACCTTGACTTTGACCCTGACCTCCACCCTGACCTTGACCCTGACCCTGACCTCCACCCTGACCTTGACTGTGACCCTGACCTCCACCCCTACCTTGACCCCGACCCTGACCTCCACCCTGACCTTGACCCTAACCCTGACCTCCACCATGAAATCCACCCTGACCTTGACCCCGACCCTGACCTCCACCCTGACTTTGACCCGGACCTTGACCTCCACTCTGACCTTGAACCTGACCCTGACCTCCACCCTGACCTTGACCGTGACTCTGACCTTAAGCCTGACCTTGACTTTGACCCTGACCTCCACCCTGACCTTGACCCTGACCCTGACCTCCACTTTGACCTCCACCCTGACCTTGACCCTGACACTGACCTCCACCCTGACCTTGACCCTGACCCTCACCTTCACCCTGACTTGCAATATGACCTCGACCCTGACCTTGATCCCGACTCTGACCTCAACCCTGACCTAGAACCTGACCCTGACCTCCACCCTGACGTTGACCCTTACACTGGCCTTCACCCTGACCTTGACCCTGACCTCCACCCCGACCTTGAACCTGACCCTGACCTCTACCCTGACGTCTACCCTGATCATGATGCTTACACTGACCTTCACCCTGACCTTGACCCTGACCCTGACCTTCACCCTGACCTTGACCCTGACCCTCACCTGCACCCTGACCTTGACTGTGACCGTGACCTCGACCCTGACCTTGATCCTGACCCTGACCTCCACCCTGACCTCGACCCCGACCCTGACCTCCACCCTGACCTTGACCCTGACCTTGACCCGGGGCCTGACCTCCACCCTGACCTTGACTCTGACCCTGACCTCCAGCCTGACCTTGACCCTGACACTGACCTCCACTCTGACCTTGACCTTGACCCTGACCCACACCCTGACCTTGACCCTTACACTGACCTCCACCCTGACCTCGACCCTGACCCTGACCTCCACCCTGACCTTAACCCGGACCCTGACCTCCACCCTGACCTTGACTATGAACCTGACCTCCACGCTGACCTTGACCTTGACCTTGACCCTGACCTTCCGCCTGACCTTGACTTTGACCCTGACCTTCCGCCTGACCTTGACTTTGACCCTGACCTCCACCCTGACCTTGACCGTGACCCTGACCACCACCCTGACCTTGACCCTGACCACCACCCTGACCTTGACGCTGACCCTGACCTCCACCCTGACCTTGACCTTGACCCTGACCATCACCCTGACCTTGATTGTGACCCTGACCTTCACCCTGACCTTGACCTTTACCCTGACCATCACCCTGACCTTGATTGTGACCCTGACCTCCACCCTGACCTCCACCTCGACCTTGACCCCGACCCTGAACTCCACCCTGACCTTGACCCTGACCCTGACCTTCACCCTGACCTTGACCCCGGACCTGACCTCCGCCCTGACCTTGACCTTGACCCTGACCCCCACCCTGACCTTGACCCTTACACTGACCTCCAGCCTGACCTTGACCCTGACCCTGACCTCCACCCTGACCTTGACCTTGACCCTGACTTCCACCCTGACCTTGACCCTCACACTGACCTCCACCCAGACCTTGACCCTGACCCTGACCTCCACCCTGACCTTGACAATGACCCCGACCTCCACCCTGACCTTGACTGTGACCGTGACCTCCACCCTGACCTTGACCCAGACCTTGACCTCCACCCTGACCTCCACCCTGACCTTGACCCTGACCCTGACCTCCACCCTGACCTTGACTGTGACCGTGACCTCCACCCTGACCTTGACCCAGACCTTGACCTCCACCCTGACCTCCACCCTGACCTTGACCCAGACCTTGACCTCCACCCTGACCTCCACCCTGACCTTGACCCTGACCCTGACCTCCACCCTGACCTTGACTGTGACCGTGATCTCCACACTGACCTTGACCTCTACCCTGACCTCCACCCTGACCTTCACCAAGACCCTGACCTCCACCCTGACCTTGACCTTGACCCTGACCTCCACCCTGGACTTGACTATGACCCTGACCTCCATCCTAACCTTGACCCTGACCCTGACCTCCACCCTGACCTTGACGATGACCCTGACCCCTACCCTGACCTCCACCCTGACCGTGACTCTGACCCTGACCTCCAGTCTGACCTTGACCTTGACCCTGACCTCCACCCTGACCTTGACTATGACCCTGACCTCCACCCTGACCTTGACCCTGACCCTGACCTCCACCCTGACCTTGACCTTGACCCTGACCCCCACCCTGACCTTGACCCTTACACTGACCTCCACCCTGACCTTGACCCTGACCCTGACCTCCACCCTGACCTTGACCTTGACCCTGACCCCCACCCTGACCTTGACCCTTACACTGGCCTCCACCCTGACCTTGACCCTGACCCTGACCTCCACCCTGACCTCGACCCCGACCCTGACCTCCACCCTGACCTTGACCCTGACCCTGACCTTGACCCTGACCTCCACCCTGACCCTGACCCTGAGCCTGACCTATACCCTGACCTTGACCCTGACCTTGACCCGGACCCTGACCTTCACCCTGACCTTGACTCTGACCCTGACCTCCAGCCTGACCTTGACCCTGACCCTGACCTCCACCCTGACCTTGACCTTGACCCTGACCCCCACCCTGACCTTGACCCTTACACTGACCTCCACCCTGACCTTGACCCTGACCCTGACCCTGACCTCCACCCTGACCTTAACTCTGACCCTGACCTTGACCCTGACCTCCACCCTGACCCTGACTCTGAACCTGACCTCGACCCTGACCTTGACCCTGACCCTGACCTCCACCCTGACCTTGACTCTGACCCTGACCTCCAGCCTGGCCTTGACCCTGACCCTGACCTCCACCCTGACCTTGACCCTGACCCTGACCTTGACCCTGACCTCCACCCTGACCTTGACCCCGACCCTGACCTCCACCCTGACCTTAACCCTGACCCTGACCTTGACCCTGACCTCCACCCTGACCCTGACTCTGAACCTGACCTCGACCCTGACCTTGACCCTGACCCTGACCTCCACCCTGAACTTGACACTGACCCTGACCTCCACCCTGACCTCCACCCTGACCTTGAATCTGACCCTGACCTCCACCCTGACCCTGACCTTCACCCTGACCTTGACCCTGACCCTGACTTTGACCTCCACCCTGACCTTGACTCTGACCCTGACCTCCAGCCTGACCTTGACCCTGACCCCGACCTCCACCCTGACCTTGACCCTGACCTTTACCCGGACCCTGACCCCCACCCTGACCTTGACCCTGACCCTGACCTTCACCCTGACCTCCACCCTGACCTTGACCATGACCCTGTTCCCCTCCCTGACCTTGACCATACCTTTGTTTACCTCCCTGACCTTTGCCCTGACCCTGACCCTCACCCTGACCTTGACCCTGAGCCTAACCTCCACTCTGACCTTGACCCTGACCCTGACCTCCACCCTGACCTCCACCCTGACCTCCACCTTGACCTTCATCCTGACCCTGACCTTTACCCTGACCTCCAGCCTGACCTTGACCCTGACCCTGACCTCCACCCTGACCTTGACCCTGACCCTGACCATGACTCTGACCTCCACCCTGACCTCGACACTGACCCTGACCTTAACCCTGACCCTGAACTTGACCCTGACCTCCACCCTGACCCTGACTCTGAACCTGACCTCGACCCTGACCTTGACTGTGACCGTGACCTCCACCCTGACCTTGACCCTGACCCTGACCTTGACCCTGACCTCCACCCTGACCTTGACCCCGACCCTGACCTCCACCCTGACCTTAACCCTGACCCTGACCTTGACCCTGACCTCCACCCTGACCCTGACTCTGAACCTGACCTCGACCCTGACCTTGACCCTGACCCTGACCTCCACCCTGAACTTGACACTGACCCTGACCTCCACCCTGACCTCCACCCTGACCTTGACTCTGACCCTGACCTCCACCCTGACCTTAACCCTGACCCTGACCTTGACCCTGACCTCCACCCTGACCCTGACTCTGAACCTGACCTCGACCCTGACCTTGACCCTGACCCTGACCTCCACCCTGAACTTGACACTGACCCTGACCTCCACCCTGACCTCCACCCTGACCTTGACTCTGACCCTGACCTCCACCCTGACCCTGACCTTCACCCTGACCTTGACCCTGACCCTGACTTTGACCTCCATCCTGACCTTGACTCTGACCCTGACCTCTAGCCTGACCTTGACCCTGACCCTGACCTCCACCCTGACCTTGACCCTGACCTCCACCCTGACCCTGACTCTGAACCTGACCTCGACCCTGACCTTGACCCTGACCCTGACCTCCACCCTGACCTTGACTCTGACCCTGACCTTCAGCCTGACCTTGACCCTGACCCTGACCTCCACCCTGACCTTGACCTTGACCCTGACCTCCATTCTGATTTCGACCCTGACGCTGACCTTCACCCTCACCTTGACCCTGACCCTGACCTCCACCCCGACCTTGACTGTGACCGTGACCTCGACCCTGACCTTGACCCTGACCCTGACCTCCACCCTGACCTTGACCCCGACCCTGACCTCCACCCTGACCTTGACCCTGACCCTGACCTTGACCCTGACCTTCACCCTGACCCTGACCCCGTCCTGACCTCCACCCTGACCTCGACCCTGACCTTGACTGTGACCCTGACCTCCAGCCTGACCTTGACCCTGACCCTGACCTCCACTCTGACCTTGACTCTGACCCTGACGTCCACCCTGACCTTGACCCCGACCCTGACCTTCACCCTGACCCTGACCTCTACCCTGACCTTGACCCTGACCCTGACTTCGACCCTGACCTTGACCCTGACCCTGACCTCCACCCTGACCTCCACCCTGACCTTGACTGTGACCCTGACCTCAAGCCTGACCTTGACCCTGACCCTGACCTCCACTCTGACCCTGACTCTGCTTCCGCCTTTGGAGTAGCTACAGGTTGTTAGCCATCACTATGTCCGCCAGCTTCTTGGGGGCTTTACTCATCAGCTTCTGGCACCTTGCAAAGGCATGGGCCCGTCAGGCAGCACGATTAGCAGGTCGATGCCTCCTCCTGTAGTGTCCCTTACTTGGTCTTCTACGTCCGGCGGGTTGAACCCGCTTTACGGACGTGTTCGACTACGTCTGGCCGTCATTCGAGTTGGGGCCGGATTTCAAGGTCCTCAGGAGCTCGCCGTAAAGCTCGTCGATTTCATTCCCGGTGGGGTTTCCATCTTTGACCGAGCTCTGTAGACGGGACATCCGATCGGCCCAGCGATCCGAGCGCTTGGTGTTGACCAAGATGGCTTCTCGGAGTCAGCCTGTCCAGGCTTCCTCCGATTGCCGGTCGTTTGTCGCAGCACCCGTGTCGGGTGCTTGCTCTGGTTCTAGTTCAGCTAGAGGTGGTATGACCCCAGCCTCTAGGGTTCAGCCTCCTCGTATTTAATGAGCGGCATTGCTACCGGCTCTTAAGCTGCTGCCCCTGGCAGAGCTGCTGCTCTTCGTGCCAACCTGCGGCGAGCCTCGTCGATCTGTTTATAGGTCTTGCCTGGGAAGTGAGGCGCCCACGCGACATTGATATAATGCTCATCTGCGTATTCAGTTTGTCGTTGACTTAGTTCGATAAGCTCTTCCTCAGACCAGACCGTAGCTACGCGGCTGCCAGGGTTTCGAGGGCGTTCCGCGTGCTCAGCGCGCTTGGCGTTACGTTCGCCCGGGTGGGCTGTACGTTCGTGCGTGGACAAGCCACGTTTGGTGCCGAATCTGCGGGGGCAGAATTCACACTCAATGGGTAGGTCAGGTTCGAGGGCGTCGGCCGTCGGGCTGTCGCACACAGCATTATGGCAGCTCCAGCTGTGGACGGTAGGCAGGTGACGTGGCACCTCTCACACTCCCAATTGACTCGGAGGGATCGGTGCCTCGTTCTAATGTGCCTGCCCAGCCTGGTGCTGCTCAACGAGATGTCATTAAGGCCGTTTTCTAGGCACTTCGGGCAACTCAACGCACCTCTGCTCTGACCCACGATGGTAACTCGCTTAACATTAAGAATAGGCAAAGTGTCGTCAACCGGGTTGTCCCTCAACCGGCTTGCGGGTAGCTCCGCGACCGACCGCCCCTGAGGGACAAGAGGGCGGTTAGCCTCCGAGGCTCCGCTTATTCGTCTTTCCATATTCGTCAAGTTTTACTCCTGATTCGATACACCCCGTCCGGAGTGAAGACGGCGGCAACTCCTGCACCTCGGCGTCGATTTGAGTAACGGTGACGTCGCGCCTGATGGTCGGGCGGCTCCGGTGGATAGAACCACGCGGCCGATGCTGGTCGGCTCGGGCTTGTGTACTCATTTCGACATCGGCAAGCCGAGTCTGAGGGTGCTCGCTTCGCACCGCATTGCGTACGATCGTTCTTTCTCGACTTTCCAGGGCGCCGACCTGGTTGTGGCGGGCAAACTCCCTTACGTTTCGCCGGAGAGCGTCGGTATGAGTCAGAGAGCGCTAGGATGCTAAGATGTTGCATCCATACAGCATCATTTGTTGGGTGTATTGCGGCTATGTTCTTTCGACGCGCATGCCCAAATTTGATTCAACTGAATAAGGGAGCCCGTAAGTCATGGCTCACGGACTCCCCAGAATGACGCTATCGCGCTCTTTTACTCTTCCCCTCTTCACCAGCTATACGGGCTGATGCTAGGTGGGTACAGGCGGGCCGTAGGCCCGGCGCCTGGCCGCGTGCCGGTTGGTTTTGGCGTGCAAATGGCGAGCGCACCCAGTTAGCAGTGGCCGCTACCTCCCGCTGTCGCGTCGTTCAAAAATTTCGACCCCGACATGCGCCAGTGTGGTTTGTCTTTCGCTCCTAGACACTCTGTGAATGTTGGTCTGTGTCTAGCAGGTTGGAGTGGAGCTACCTTCAGCGCTTCCGCCGGGCAGGCGAATGTTGTCCTGCCTGACGTCGACCCCTTGGGGTCTATAGCCCTCGTCGTTATTTATAATCCCACCCCACTTGTGTGACGATAGACACTTGAGCCCGACCTGTCTCGGCCTTCGGCTCTTGTGGCACGTGCGATGGCTTGATATTGCCCAACTCACGTATCTCTCAAGGAACAGCTTTGAGGGAGATTGACGCAAACACGAGACCTATGTAACTTGGACCCCGTGGTGGTAGTGGCGCATTTGGTTGAAGTGGCCGCATAAGAGCCGTTGGTGATTCGCAGCCGTGCTGTAACGTTCCGAAGATTGGACGCATGGGGGCCGCTTTGCGACCCGCGACCTTGCTGTGACAACTGGGCGAGGTGGGGGCCAGATGAGATGGCTCCAGATGCAACCGTTTGCGCCACTACCGGCGACCCAGGCCGCCCTCATGTTTCCTTCCGGTTGGCGCCCAAGGTACTGGGGGGCCTGGGTCGCCAGATAACCAGAGCCCACGTTAGCCGCTATTGCTAGCGTTACCGACTCCCACCACGAGGAGGTGCAGGATGGCCTTGGGATCCGTAATAAAGATGTACATTACTTCACCCTTAAGAGAGTCTTCAAGAGAGTCATAGTTACTCCCACCGTTTACCTGTGCTTGCTTGAATTTCTTTACGTTGACATTCAGAGCACTGGGCAGAAATCACATTGCGTCAACACCCGCTAGGGCCATCGCAATGCTTCGTTTTAATAAGAGTGTCGGATTCCCCCAGTCCGTACCAGTTCTGAGCTGACCATTGAATGGCGGCCGAAGAGGACGACCGCGACGGCGAACCGTCACGGAAGCCTCGCAGCAAGGAAGATCCGCGGGAGGCCAAAGCACGAGACCGAGCTCGGATCCGGCTGAAACCATCACCTCGCCCAGGCCCGGCACGTCAGCCAAACCCGCTTCCCGACCAAGCCCGACACGCCGCGATCCTCAGAGCCAATCCTTATTCCGAAGTTACGGATCCAATTTGCCGACTTCCCTTACCTACATTAGTCTATCGACTAGGGGCTCTTCACCTTGGAGACCTGCTGCGGATATGGGTACGAACCGGCGCGACACCTCCACGTGGCCCTCTGCTGGATCTTCAAGGTCCACGGGGAAGATCCGGACACCGCCGCAACTGCGGTGCTCTTCGCGTTCCAAACCCTATGTCCCTGCTAGAGGATTCTAGGGAACTCGAACGCTTATACAGAAAAGAAAACTCTTTCCGGATCTCCCGACGGCGTCTCCAGGTTTTTCTGGGTTACCCTGACGAACTCTCTTGCGAGGGCCCGACTTGTAAACGGTTTCGCTGCCGGGTTCCGGAATAGGAACCGGATTCTCTTTCGCCCGACAGGTGTGTCACTTTCCACACATCGGGATTCTCGGTGCGGCGTGGTCGTCTCTGAAGAGCCGACACACACGCGCGACGAAAAAAAAAAGTGTGTGCGCGCGCGCGTAACGCGTAACGCGTTCATATATGGCATAGAAAATACAACGTCATCGACATCGGATTTCTCCTAGGGCTTAGGATCGACTGACTCGTGTGCAACGGCTGTTCACACGAAAGCCTTCTCCACGTCAGTCCTCCAGGGTCTTGCTGGAGTATTTGCTACTACCACCAAGATCTGCACCGACGGCGGCTCCAGGCAGGCTTACGCCCAGACCCTTCTACGCACACCGCCGTGACTCTCCTACTCGTCAGGGCTTCATGACGGCCTGAGCCGCCTCTCTTGCCGCTGACGGCCGAGTATAGGCGCGACACTTCAGCGCCATCCATTTTCAGGGCTAGTTGCTTCGGCAGGTGAGTTGTTACACAGTCCTTAGCGGATTCCGACTTCCATGGCCACCGTCCTGCTGTCTTAAGCAACCGACGCCTTTCATGGTATCCCATAAGCGTCGACTTCGGCGCCTCACCTCGGCGTTTGGTTCATCCCACAGTTCTGCTTACCAAAAGTGGCCCACTTGGCACTCTGATCCGAAATCTCGTGGCTTCATAGTTCAAGCAAGAGATCTCACCCATTTAAAGTTTGAGAATAGGTTGAGGTCGTTTCGGCCTTAAGGCCTCTAATCGTTCGCTTTACCGGATGAGACTCGTGCACGTTTGGTATGTGATCGACCCGCGGCGATCTCGTCTTTGCTTCTCCAGAACCCTCGCAGCACAGGTCACCCGAAAATTGATAAGCAAAAAAAAAAAATCCGCCCGTACCCGAACGCCCTCGTACAGAAGCGCCGGGACGATCGGCGGTTGCTGCGTGTCAGAACGCTCGGCACCCAGGGAATGAGAGAAAAATCTCAAAAACACGAATTACATGATATATTTTTTTATTAATCGTAATAAACTTGAATAAAATGACAAATGTATTATAAATCGATACAACGATATATAATTGAATTACAAAAATATGGTCATTTTCTTCTGAACATATACGTATATGCGTCGGACTGCCTGGTACTTGGGCAAAGTCTCGCCATTTTTCACACCTGTAAACGAGTAATGGAAGAGTTGATAAATAAAACTCTCTTCAAAGCTCAGTACGAAATTACAGTCGTCTTTCTACTTCAATAATATGAATCTTTGATGATTGCACTCATAACCTAGAATTTATAGATTCTATGTTTTTCTTTTACTTACAATTCCGAATTCGTCGGCTGTCGGAAGAAATGGTGGTTCTTATCTTTTACTGCACTCCTGCCGCATCCTTTCACGTGGCACCGAACCATGTTTATTCGCTTTATTACACTAACTTTCTACGCTTCTTTATAATATTCACTGATCACCGTTCACGCCGCATCCTTTGCAACAATGGCGACACTATGTTTGGAACCGGTTAACACGTGTCAGCAAGGGGCTGGGAGGTAGAGAGTGGTAAATAGTTCTGAGTCCGAGCCGTCGTAGCACTGCGTATCGTATATCCCCAGCTTCCACTCTATCCTATATTCTTTGGTTCGGACCATCTGCTCCATAGGCCATAGAATATGTACAAAGCATGATGAACCTCTAGAGTGGCATGCTACTCCTGAACTGAGACGTATGTAATTTTCGTCTCATTGAGGTACTCTCTATGTAGTTTTATGCCCATACAACTTTTGATGACGTCATGTTGACGACAACGACGGAGACGGACGCGACCAAAATTTCGTCGTGAAACTGGCCTACTCAATTTTGTGAATCATCAGTAATCGGCTATCCGTTCACCGATCGTATTGATTGTATTGATTTTGGTCTTAAATTAAAACGGAATCGGCCCTGATTCCGAAAATCAGGCGTTTATCCTGAAAGCGACTTCAAAAACGCTTGAAAAATGAGAAACATGCTCCCCCACTTCGCCGAAGAGCTGCCGTTCAGGTAGAGAGACTCGGTTGAGTCTCGTCTCGCGCTACACGTTAAAAATAATGTGTAAAAGTAATGTGTAAAAAAGAAGCGTAATGAGCGATATGGCGTAATCACCGTGAGACACACGTTCAACATATAGCAATAATCTCTATTTTCTTCTGTCTTCCCTTACCTTATAGGTACGTATCCGTTTACAGATAAATTCGTGATAACATGATTTTATGAACACATCACAGAATTTGTCTGTGCGTGGGCGCGGGAATTATCCCTACTTTACTTGCGTGTGCACGTGAATCTTTGCACGTGAACAAATCAGTGTGAATTTCGACATCATGTCGAACGGCGAGGTTCGAAAGATTTCCGAAATCAACGGTAAGTCGGAACTATTTTTAAACGATTTACAGGAGTATTTCATACACCTAGGATTTGAAAAACTTTAAATTCAGTTGCCGATTGATTTCTTTTACACCTCAATAGTAGTAGGCAGCCAGTACTTTTATTAAACTTTCTTTCTTGAATATCCTCAGATGCTCGTTACGCTGTACTAAGTTGACATAAAATGCCTCATTTATGCATAATATAATATACTTTCAGATTACTTGCACAAATTGCAAATCTCAACGCGCGGTGAGTCAGATGTATAGTTATGACAAACCATCGAGCGCACAAAATTCAATTACCTATAATTCAAAGCTCACAGAGTGCTATCGAATCTGTAACTGCAACTATTATCAATATGAGGATATCTAGCGGAATTGCCAATATATTTAACTTACTTATACATAATGGCCACTACGGCACTGGAGAGTGAGAGAGAGGTGGAAAGAGAAGTGGAGAGAGAAGAAGAGAGATGGAAAGGGATGCAACCGTCACACAGTGGGGAATTTTTACGAAATCGTGGCCAAAAATCGAAAAAAAAAAAATTCCATACAGGTATAACGATCACAGGTATTGGTTGAGAACTAATTTCTGCGTAAAGTCCCAGTTGTCCCGACCCTTTATACCTGATAGGCCTTTAGATATTTCAGTTCAAAGTCGACCTTCGTCGGTGACCGTCGCGAGCGTCAACCGTGCTGTGTTCTGTAACGCAATTTTGAACATTTATATACAAGTAGTGGAAAGTGTGAATAAATTTTAACAAAATGGATACTCTTCCTCAAGGTATGTAGAAAGTTTCGCCTATTTTGCAATTGAAAAATATTATTTATTGTCCATGTTTGCGTAGTCTAACGATAATCCTGAAAAATGCCTTCGTTCGGAAGTAAATATTGACTTTGCATAGACGTTTAGTATAGAATCCCGCGGAATCCCGCCTTTGTTTTTTTTTCAAAATGTAGCCTAGAATATCAGCTTCCGAATGGCGTGTCAACGAAAGTGCGCAAAGGTGCGCGGCGTGTTCCAGAGCAATTTTTATGAGCGTATGCGTGATCCGAGAAGGCCCCCCCGCGTGATGTGCGAGTTGCCTGGTCAGCCGAACTGGGCCTACCTGGAGTTGCAGCTGCCTTACCCTAACGACGGATTTTACGGATTTCACGGATTTTCTCATAAATCATCGCGGATTCGGATTAAAATATTCTTTGTATTTTTTAGAAATAAAGACTTTGTTTACCATATTACGAGAAAACAATTATTTTCCACAAATTTCCGAATCTATTTTATAATCTATTATTGCAGCCGCTCCACAAACATATTTTGGGTTCTGTATTTTTTTTTTCCAAATTTTGATATCAGATTCGTAATCAACGACCTCGAAAACATCGGGAAAGTGGATTTTTTATCGAATTTATTGGGAAATTGTTGTTTCAATCGGCCATATTGGATGGGCCATTTTGTTTTTCAAAATTTTAATGTTAGATTCGTAATCAACGACCTCGAAAACATCGGTAAGTGGATTTTTTATCGAATTTATTGGGAAATTGTTGTTTCAATCGGCCATATTGGATGGGCCATTTTGTTTTTCAAAATTTTAATGTTAGATTCGTAATCAACGACCTCGAAAACATTGGGAAAGTGGATTTTTTATCGAATTTATTGGGAAATTTTTGTTTCAACCGGCCATATTGGAGTCGCCATTTTGTTTTTCAAAATTTTGATAATGGATTCGTAATCAGCGACCTCGAAAACATCGGGAAAGTTGATTTTTTATCGAATTTATTGGGAAATTTTTGTTTCAACCAGCCATATCGGAGCCACCATTTTGTTTTTCAAAATTTTGATATTGGATTCGAAATCAGCGACCCCAAAAACGTCAGTATACCAAATTTAGCAAAGTTCCGATAATCCCCCGATTTATGGCCATGGTTTCGTGAAAATTCCCAACTGTGCGTCACAAAGGACCACGGAAGAAAGAAAGAGAGTGAATCCAAGGTCAAAAGTTGAAATTATCCTTAGTGTCTGCCAACGGATTAGCACTCTGTTCTTTCTTGCTTGTAGAGGACTAGACTTATTTACTCATTTGTGTAGAATTGAGGGTCAGGATAGCGAACAGCTCGTCTTGATTTATCGTCGTTTCAGTTTATTTTCGTACACAATACGGCGTCTTACATATAGGTTCTATCTATTGAGTCGTTCATTCCCGAATGCTACGCATCGGCTTGTGTATCGGGATTAGCCCCGCCATATAGCTGTAGCTGGACATAACATGTGACTCTACATTTGCTCGTATGAAGTAAAGATGCTGCAGATTGCTACTTTTCATTTACAATATATTACTGATTATAACTCTGGCAGTATTTATTCATTACTATTGTTATTATTACTGTATTTTTTTAACACTATTATCCAAACAGTACATCAGATTCTTATCTTTGATAAAATGGCTGAAAATGAAGCTTGGAGTAGTGGTGAATCCGAACCAGAGCTACGAGACTCAGAGACTGAAGAAATTGGTGATATTGATTTGGGAGACAAGGATTATGACGGAAGTCAAATTTTTGAGAACGCAAACTTTTACCCATCAATCGAAAATTTTGAAGGTAGCTCTGAAATAAATCCGAAATCTCTATATCGGGGAATAGGTCAATTGATTATTTCAATTACTTTTGTGATTTTTCTCTACTTGAAAGGATTATAGAGGAGACAAATCGTTACGAAACTCAAAATCATCAAGTTCAAACTTCCCACACGAAAGCATGGTGTCCTCTCACAAAAGATGAGTTTGAAAATTTTCTCGGTCTTTCGATTCTAATGGGCCATGTTCGGAAAGGCGATTTGAAAAATTATTGGTCTGCAGCTCATTTGTTGCACACTCCAATTTTTGGTCAAGTAATGTTACGCAATAGATATATTCAAATTCATTTTCACGATAACGAAGACGACTCAGAAATCGCACATCATGCTTTAGTGAAAATAAAGCCAGTAATAGACCACTTACAAAGTAAATTCTCGGCAGCTCTTATTCCAGGCAAAAATCTGTGCATAGATGAAAGTCTGTTATTCTGGAAAGGTAGGCTTCGATTCAAGCAATATATTCCCTTGAAGAGAAGTCATTTCGGCATCAAGCTTTTTGAGTTAGTGGACTGCGAGACTGGATTCATATTGGGCTTTATTGTCTACACTGGTGCAGACACTGATTATTATAAGTTTGGTCTGGGTGTTACTGGCGACATTGTGGCTCACTTCTTACAACCTCATTTTTCTAAGGGTCATGTTGTGTATCTAGACAATTGGTATACATCTCCTACTTTGGCAGAATTTTGCATGATCGTAATACAGGGATGTGTGTGGCGGTGAAAGCAAATAGAAAGGGAATGCCAAAGCTAGAAAACAAATTAGTGCGAGGTGAAGTACAAGTCGCTCATAATGATGTGTGGACGGCAATAAAGTGGGAAGATAAACGTAGTGTTCGCATGTTCACAAGTGTGCACGAACTTGAATTCTGTGCAACTGGAAAAAAAATCATCGTACAAAGAAAGACATTATAAAGCCAACGTGTATCCATGAATACAATCAAAATCTTGGCGGTGTAGATAATGTAGATAGCCGATTATCTATAACAGAAACAGTGAGGAAATCAATGAAGTGGTATCGCAAGCTATTTTTTCATCTTATTGATCTATGTCTATTAGGGTGGTCCTTATTTAGGGTATGTTCAAATTTTTCTTCGGGATAGTCCTGAATAGGTTCCAAATATATCAAAAAAAATTCGTACCAAATTGCAGCTCTTAATTTTAAAATTATCCCGGCCCCCACGACAGCCAAAGTTTTAAATGGAAATAACATGGGAAAAGTTCTGTTATTACTTTGGAATTTGTTGAGTCATGAACTAATGAACGGATTATATCGACACATGAATATTCTTGTAGCAAATTGAACGCTTTACAAAAAAGGTCTCTTGTGATTTTTTGCTCACTTGACTGGTTAAAAAGTTATTCGAAGTCAAAATCAAAATTCTAGTCAATTCCATGGTTTTCCATTTTTATCGTATTTTTTTTTTTTTTTTTTGTAGAGCGTTAAATTTGCTATAAGAATATTCATGTGTCGATATAATCTGTTCATTAGTTCATGACTTAAAAAATTCCAAAGTAATAACAGAACTTTTCCCATGTTATTTCCATTTCAAACTTTGGCTGTCGTGGGGCCAGGTTAATTTTAAAATTAAGAGCTGCAATTTGGCACGAATTTTTTTGGATATATTTGGAACCTATTCAGGACTATCCCGAAGAAAAATTCGAACATACCCTAAATAAGGACCACCCTAATGTCTATGTAATGCTCATGCTTCATATGAAATGAGAAATGAAGAACATAAACCGTTTCCTTCATATCAATTAGAGGTTGTTAGATCATTTTTGAAACTTGATCCTACTGAAAGCATCTCTCGCCTCTCTCATAGTCCTCCTACTCGATCAGTTGGCCGTCATTTCCCGAATCATGGTACAAGTCGAAGGTGCCACTTGTGCTATTTGCGTAAGATTACACGTCGAACGATGTACACCCAACGAAGTTGATTTTGATACCTGAGATTTGGACAACTCCCGAAACAGCCAATCAGTACTCTGGATAACAGCGATTCCTGCGTGCCAATTGGTTGTTTCGGGAGTTGTCCAAATCGTAGGTATCAGAATCAACCTCGTTGGGTGTACATATTCCCCAGTTGTGATACTCCTTTATGCGCAGCACCATGTTTTGAAGAGTACCACACACAAGCGACATTACCATAAAGTCAAGTATTCCGAGGTGAGAGGCACGGGGACTCATGTAAATCAAGCACCTCAATGGGATCACATTTTTGCCACATCCACGTCGTGATCCTGGGTCACGCTAATAGCGAAAGAAAAACATTTGACCTTGACATGGCGATTTTTAAGGTCAACGATGCCACCAGGATTATTTCACGATTTTGCCTGTATTCAGCGGATCAAATTACGTAGGAAAGTACTATTAAACTTTCGCGCCAAATTTTTTAATTTGGACTTCACCTTGCCGGCAGGGCTGGTCGATATATCGACCACTCGTCAGGTTGGGGACTACACATCGGAAATTCATTGACTTTTCGAATTTTACGTCCAATAAAAGTCCGCTCTTAATTTACATGTTCCCGCCGTTAACAGGTTAAGGGATGCCGGTAATGTTTTTTTCTTTTTTCTTATAAAATAAGATTTTATTTGTTCTCAGAGCTTGATTTTTTTGAAACGTTATGAAATTCAAAAGGAACTTTCATAGATTTTCACTGTGATATATCCAAGAATCCAGAAAACTACTTTACATGCAATTCGCACAGTTTTTAGATGTTTTTTTGCTTTTGTGAGGCTTGGAAAAAAAATCGAAGGAAATTGTGCAAAAACGCCATGTTATTTGAAAGCAAAACAGTTCATGGTTGTCGGCACGTCTTCTTATTGAGATAGAGCCCTGAAATTTTGGGCACTTTTTTTTTAAATTTATTTTGAACTAAATGAAGAGGCGTCGCGATTAAAATTGCTTCAGCTGGGTATTAAGGACCGCCCTAATATATGTACATACATAGGATATATGGGGTATTCCCCCTTAACCTCTTGGTTTTGGTTGAGTCGTAATCGAAAAATTTCGAAAAAATATATTTTCCGTACCTTCAATTGCGTATACCTTGAGTGTCAATAGAGCAAAAATAAAATCTCAATAAAGCAAATAGAATAGTAATCCGACTCGAAAACATTATCTACAACCCAAAATCTGAGAAAAATCGTTTTTATTTGTTTCTGCCCTTAGGGTTGTTATAACCCAATTGTTTAATATCAACCGGTCATTTAAAATCAATTATGTTTATTAATTATTAGACAAGATCGGGATGTTTCGCCTTCTATTGAAGACAAAACATCGCGATACCGATAATTCTCCATTTCTCCTTTCTTCTTAATCGTCGGCTTCACCGAACTACAGTGGAGAGTAGCTTTAATAAGACACCGTCCCCCGTATGCTCATGACTTTGAGCCGCTAAAGAGGCATACTATACGCCTATGCTAAAACACCCATAGTCAGCAAAATCACTGTCTATGGGTGGCAACCCAGGTTGCCCCTTTTCGATGACCACTCTCATCTTCAACTCGCTAACATAAACGTTGTCTTAAATAAAACTCAGTAAAGTTATATACTCTCCAATCATTAACCCAAGAACCCTACATCCTTTATTATAAGCTATAATAAAGAAGTGATCACAACATTAGCAAAAACTTCGAGGGACCAGTCGTTCCTGAGATAGAGAAGGTTTCGTCCGCCCAATGAGACGGCCGTATCGTGTCCTGCTCAGTCCCGTATCAAGCCTGTAGAATTAACGATGCCCGCGGCGTATGACCTTTGCCCGAAATTTTGGTTTCTCCGTAATTTTCAGTCTTTGAGTTGTCCAGTCACTCTCGTGCCCCACGTCTTTCACGCCGTAGTTGACGTTGTCCAGGTGGTCAGAATGGCGACTGTCGTTCCCCAGTGCATGGTGGAGGGACGTGTGGTGCACGTGTGGTGCATGCGGGGTGCATGCGGGGGGCATGCGGGGGGCATGCGGGGTGCATGCGGGGTGCATGCGGGGTGCACCACACCCTCCACCGTGCACTGCACTGCACTGGAGAACGACAGTCGCCATTCTGACCACCTGGACAACGTCAACTACGGGGTGAAAGACGTGGGGCACGAGAGTGACTGGACAACTCAAAGACTGAAAATTACGGAGAAACCAAAATTTCGGGCAAAGGTCATACGCCGCGGGCATCGTTAATTCCACAGGCTTGATACGGGACTGAGCAGGACACGATACGACCGTCTCATTGGGCGGACGAAACCATCTCTATCTCAGGAACGACTGGTCCCTTGAAGTTTTTGCTAAGGAACTTTTTTCTGAGATTTCAATGAGGAATATGCATATGAATTTTTTTCCGCAAGGTGTGAATCACCCTGTATACCTTCAAGTGGTAAATTTGAAACGAATGAGGAAGGAGGATATCGCATTTTTAACGGAACAATTCATTCTCATTCACGCATCGGATATCATTGATGAGATATGGGATAAACTATCGGAGGCTATGAAGAAAGATGAAGACATCATAAGCTGTCTGAAATATCGAAAAAGTAAACATCACTGTTGGCTGAACGATGAATTCGATGGACCTATTCCCAATGACAAATGAGACTGTAATTTTTCAACGGTAAATGGTTAAATGAGGATAGTGGTGGATGTGGACAACAGATTTTGTATCTTCTTACCGGCTCGGATGGTGAAAATTTTGAAAGATGACGCTGACTTGTTGCAGAAAATGAGAGGAGCTGCTGATGAAAACCGCTTACTATACAGGGTGATCCAGAATGAGGTATTTTCCTTCTACCAGTAGATTCCTCGTGAAAATCTGAGACGAAAATTATCAATGATAAAATGTCGAGGGTGAAGCCGTTTTCGGACAAGAGCCGTTCAAAGTTAGCCAATGTGAGAGCAGATACGAAACTGTCTCAGGGCTGCACCGCCGACCTGGCGGTCCTCGCGACGCGTCACCGGCCACCGCGATCTCGCCAACTGACAAAACGACGATCGCGGCCCTGAGGTAGTTTCGTATCTGTTCTCGTATTCGCTAACTTTGAACGGCTTTTATCTAAAAACGGCTTCCCCCTCGACATTTTAGCATTGATAATTTTCGTCTTAGATTTTCACGAAGAATCCACTGGTAGAAGGAAAATACCTCATTCTCGATCACCCTGTATTTTATGAATCTATAGTATAAGATTGAATAATATTATTATATTTCGATTCCAGTGAGTCAATCATTGTATATACCGTGCGTTTTCGTGGATGAGCGACATGCCTAGATCCGAAGATAGCCGAACGTACGCCCTATTATACCGTGCGTTTTCGTGGATGAGCGACATGCCTAGATCCGAAGATAGCCGAACGTACGCCCTATTATATGCAATTAAGGGTACATGTCATATATATATCAGTATTTCTGACACTCGACCCTTGACGGCAAACTGTCAGTTGCTGTAGGGCCTCTATATCTATTGGTCGCGATGTTTATAGGTTATTCTTTAATCACACGTAATTATTTGAAATCGATTGATCACTGATCCGCGTCATTCAGCTAGTTTTATGATTAAAGAATAACCTATAAACGTCGCCGCCAATGCACGTAGGCTCTACAGTAACTGACAGCTCGCCGTCAAATGTCAAAAATACTGATATATATATGACATGTACCCTCAATTGCATATAATAGGGCGTACGTTCGGCTATCTTCGGATCTAAGCATGTCGCTCATCCACGAAAACGCACGGTATGCAACTGAGGGTGATTGTCATATATATATCACTATTTCTGAGACTTCGAGCCTTGACGGCAAGCTGTCAGCTGCTGTAGAGACTCTATGTGCATCGGCCGCGATGTTTATAGGTTATTCTTTAATCATAAAACTAGCTGGGTGACGCGGATCCGTAATCAATCGATTTAGAATAATTACGTGTGATTGATTGCAACAGACGATTAAATCAATTTAATCTGCTAGCCTGTCGATGAAATGATATCTAATAGGTTAAAATGTCTCCTCCTGCACCGCAGATATGTGTTCCGCGTAAACGAAAATAATATTTCGCCGTATTAGTGATCTACGTGTCAGCAAATCATTGGAACTCGAAATAAACAGTAACAGGTCAGATTCATTCTATAATTAATTGTAGCATTACAGTTCTATAATCAACGTAATTAATTTACGATTATACTCGGTTTATTTATAATCATCTTCAAGTAGTCAATTTTTGCGGTCCACAGGTACAGCACCTGCACGAATACTGGCATCAATCTCCTACTTCCTATCCAACATCTTTCCCGCTCGCTATACCAGAGATCACAATGAATATCACAGGAATACCAAGACTCGTATCGTTACCCTGTACGATTCATTCTCATGGTACTGAGACTCTATGATAGAAGATTATGTCGCACAGACTCTGCGGCCTATACAAGCAGGATTTTATTAAAATTTGATTCAATTACGGGTACGAATGTGTAAGAATTGTTGACAAATTTAATTTAGTAATTAAATACTGTGTTCGTTTACCCGTGTATGAATTCAATCATATGCAAATTCACAATACCCTAATTACAATTGAAATTAATACATCACTAGTGGCTCTCCTGCGATACGCTTTGTCCCTAAACAGATAACATACTTCAATACTTATTAACCGTAGTTTCAGAAGAGAGACTGGTTCAATATCAAACTACGAAACGACGCAGTATAATCTCACAAGTGCTTACATGCCAGTGTATAAAATGAATCAGTTTTACAACATAGGGCGACGAATATTTGATATGCAAGTTGTTTATTCAGTATTTATTTATTTCATTCATAATAGCATAAACTTGCAGCTTCGTTTCAGTGAACCTTAAACACAATTTTTTGTAAGTAAACACAGTAGCGTGTACGATATTGTAATATGCATATGAAGTAAGTATTGATGTTGTTCACCACGCATCACTCCACAGTGTAGTTTCGTGATCAGACGCCAGTTTAATTTAGGTGATCTGTTTGCAAGCCTGTAGCGTAATCTTCAAATATGAGTTATTTCTGTTCTATTGAGTCAATTGCATCCATCAGTTGATGTATAAGTTCAACAGTATAACTAATGGATAATTTTAATGGAATTTACGTGTGTACATGCGTGCACTGGTGTATAAGTAAACAATAACTGTGTAAATGGAATTGAACGAGTGATGTATAAGTAGAACGGAATTAAAGTATAAGTGTAACGTAATGAGAATGCATTTAGAATTTAAACTCACGTGCACTTTCTGAATGGCGCAACGTAGTTCGATGTTCCGGTGTATAAGTTAAACAAAACAATAAATGTGTAAATGGTATTGAACAAGTGGTGTATAAGTAGAACGGAATTAAAGTATAAGTGTAACGTAATGAGAATGCATTTAGAATTTAAACTCACGTGCACTTTCTGAATGGCGCAACGTAGTTCGATGTTCCGGTGTATAAGTTAAACAAAACAATAAATGTGTAAATGGTATTGAACAAGTGGTGTATAAGTAGAACGGAATTAAAGTATAAGTGTATAAGTTTAATTAGAGTATTGTATAAGTGTAACGTGCTCCACAACTTCCTTTGAGGTTTCTTCGATCCAGTGTCCAATACAAAGCCTGTTCAAAAACGTAAATTTATCAGTGCCCGTTGTTGATAGATTATTTCTGTACGACGTTTGTTCTTATATAATACAATTCTATAGTTTGAATTAAGTTTTTCTAAATCAATAAGCAAAATATTTTTGACGGCCAATAATTAAAAATTCAAATGTTCGTTGATTGACATCTATTTAAACAAATGTGACTATACATGTCAGATTCATTTTTATTATACTTATGACATTTATCAAGATCAACATCGTACTATTAATTCATTTAAATAATCGTAGTTCCCAGTCAAGCTATTTGTGAATTTGTAAAATGGTCAACATCCGGAAAAAGGTTTGCAGGCCTCACTGGTGTACAAGTTTCATTTGCAATTTCTATAAATGAGTTTGACATTTGTATATTAGTAAATCTTATTTGAAATAATTTAATTTCTGTATTTTTATAGTTTCATATGACTAATGTACGCTTAAATCAATTCATTATTGCAGATAAGCGTACATATGACACAATGATCACATTCCCTGGCTTGGTAACTATCATATTTACAAAAAAATCTTAAATAAACCATTTCAGAGTCCCGAAGGATTTTTAGGGGGTTTCTAATCAGGATGGGGAAGATATATACAAGTTTGGAGAAGAATCTTATCGGGAAGGCGTTGGTCGATCTTTCTAGAGACACGTGGCTAGGTAACGCCTCAAACAATAACAAAGGACCAAAACCCACGCTTTCAATGCAGGGATAGAAAAGACGCTATATTTTGGGACCAACGGCGTTCTAGAAAAATCGATCTAACGATACACAATTACAAATCGGATAATTTTCAGGGAGTTACAAAGAATCAGGGAAAACCGAAACGCAACAATTCGATAAGATTTCAAGAGAATCTAAAGTCGGATAATTTAATTCGGATATTATCGGAAAGTCGTTTAGAATGGGAAGCTTACCTTAGGTAGGAGAATTCAACGGCACAAACAAAACAATAGATAATGGTCTTTACACAATTCCACAAAATCAAAAAAAAAAGGACGAAACGAACAAATCAAGAAATTGAAACAAATCCACACAAGAATTATAATGAAAATGAAATCAAAATTAGACACACAAGTAAAGCAAGCAAAAAAAAATGTAGTTCGGAATCAACAATCAGTAAGTTTCACGGATCAAGAGACTCGGTAGAGTCTCGCGCCAAGTACATTAAAAACAAAGTTTTTTTCTGTGGCGACTCTACCGAGTCTCTATACAGCTGCGGCAATATTCCGCGGAGTGGGGAGATGAGGTTTCCCCGATTCTACCGTATTTGATGACATTATGGGGGTCTAGAACTCATTTGTGAGAATAAGGATCGAAAGAGCTTTCATTTAAGCCTAACATCAATAGAATCTGTGCATGTATAGCTGAGATATGATAATTTGTAATTTCGAGGTGGCTCGTTTCACGATTTCCGTTTTCTCCGTCTTCAGCCCATTTCGTCGCTCCAGACCATTGCGCATGCGCGTCGATCTGTCAAACTGACAGCTAAAGTCAGCCGGCATGTGAAAGATTCAATTGTGCAAGACTTCACAAAATAATGTTTGATCAAAAAATTTCCACAGAGTAGGAGGTGAACATCTTCGGATATGGACCCGATATCTTGTGAACAACAATCAATATTAACCTATGTGATTGATCGTTTACCTCACGAATCTTTGAGGTTATGTGAATACCTGTAATAATGTACGCTTTTAATAAGTCCGGCTTGCGTTGTAGACACTTTTCGGAAACTTGCTTCTAATTTTAATTTTAATTATTATATCCAACTCTTCGACAAGTGTCAATAATCGCATCGTGTACAGCACAAGACATCATGCTTCGTGGCGTGCGTTGATGTATTTTAGTTTACGAAAATCATACCAGAAGATTCATGACTACTGTGCACAGCGTCGGAACCAAGGAAATAGCACCAGTATAAATTAGAATTACCTAACCGAATTTCATGACAAGGACATAAGGGATGACCACACTCCTACATTTATATATTTATATTTCTTTCCGCAGAATTGCTTTCAATTTATAGGGTTCATAGCTTTGTGATCTATATTTGTCATCTATAAAAATTGAGTTTCACACAAAATTTCATTGAGCTGTGGCAAGAATATTATATTCTTCAAATTGAAGCAACGTTATTTTCAGACCGTTTATATAGCGTTAGTATTGCGGGTAGTACGTTTAAGTAAGCTCAGCCACGCTCGATCTGGAATGAATTCAGATTTCTTTGGATTTATTTTCGTCATTGTTTTGTTTTCACTGTGTTTTCTTTAATTTCTCATTAGGTGTAAATTCTATAGCCTTCGCAGTCTATTTTACTTTACAACCAATTGGATAGTCGATGAATACTGTACAGTTGTGAAATTCTGATTTCACAAAGCATTGTTAGCTCACTATCACAAGTAAATTAGGAAACAGAAGATGATGTTACTTGATCATATTTCACTAGCATTACTTCATACTTCTATTAAAATATTACGGTTCTAGGTAGATCGTTCAAGTCCAGTGAACAGTCCATGAACAGTAAGACTAGGTATTGCGTTTTAGAGGCATCCTAAGGGCTACCTAATTCCACTTAAGCCAGCGATGAACATCATTTTATCTCTAACATTTGACATAATAATAAATATTAAAAATAGAGATAATTTTTATTGTCACTAGGAGACTAAGATTCATGAGTAAACTTATAGATATCTTCCTTCGTAGATTACAAACACTTTGCTATATTATAATTTTTGTTTTTATATAATTACTGCAGTTGTTTTTTTCATTTGGAAACTAACCTTTTAATTCAATTCAATGAAATCAAATTTTGATTCAATTCAATGAGCTATGGTCAAAATTTTGAATTTCGGGATGATCAAAGCATATAGCAATGAAATTGAGAAGCCTAGATTTATCAGCTAGTCAATAATCATAGAAGACTAATGAAATGTAATACAAATAATTAACTTTCATAATTATATGAAGGGTCGACAACTTAGTTTAGAAAATATGTCATGTCATTATAAGTACGGTCATTCCCCTACAACTGCAGGTAGTTTGTATCGTCTCGCTGACACTCGCTGAGTTATAAAGCGTTCTTAGTCTACCTTGCATTATGAGTTGTAGGATAATCGATATAAGTACGTCGATATTTCAAATGATTTTTACAAATACATTATTATCTCCCAGCTAGCATAAGAAAATAAGGAAGCAGGAGATAAAATTGCTATATGTTGTGGCAGTTACATTACTTATAAATATATAAACTATCTATATAAACTGTAGCAAATGTTATTCATTTAAGTGTGAATGAATATCCAGCTGAACGGTGCAAAAAGTAGTGAAATCCCCCCAAAAACACCTCACGTGCAAAAACCTTGCGCCAAGTACATTAACGTGAACACTCTATCTGGAAACATTCGCCCATTCTAAAAAGTATCGTAAGCATTTACCAAAATAATTTGTTCCTCCTACAAAAAAGTATTGAAATCAGATATTACTGCCAAGTACATCGCCAGATTTAATTTATCTCCAACATGTAATTAAGGCCGCACCATTGAATCTGCGAATGTAGCCAATAAGTATACGCCTCTAGTATACTACTGTAAGCAACAGACCGACTTATGCGGAAATTCTCATTTGTATCCATTTACAGCAATTGGAGAAAAAACGTTATCAGACAAAGAGAAAAAAAATTAGAAAAAAAATTGGAGGAAGTGGTACTTGGCGGGCTTTTTGCAAAAAAATCTCAAATTCTGCGACACAAGTTCTGCGTGAATAAATGTTTCGATAGTAATTACAAAAATTTCAAAATATCAGCCCGCCAAGTACCACTTCCTCCAATTTTTTTTCTAATTTTTTTTCTCTTTGTTTGATAACGTTTTTTCTCCAATTGCTGTAAATGGATACAAATGAGAATTTCCGCATAAGTCGGTCTGTTGCTTACAGTAGTATACTAGAGGCGTATACTTATTGGCTACATTCGCAGATTCAATGGTGCGGCCTTAATTACATGTTGGAGATAAATTAAATCTGGCGATGTACTTGGCAGTAATATCTGATTTCAATACTTTTTTGTAGGAGGAACAAATTATTTTGGTAAATGCTTACGATACTTTTTAGAATGGTAAGGAACGACAGACAAGACTCTCTTTCCAACGATATCCAAACAAGAAGTGGCGTGTTTCCGCCTGTTACTACCCAAATTAAAAATTAGTGGGAGGGGGGGGGGGGGGGGGGGGGGGCAGAGACAAATGCATGCGATGCAGTTAATTGCTGGACGGTTTTTCTCTTCTTTCTTCGATGACGAGGTGGCGGGCCTGACAGGGCCTTTGGCACTCAGAGCCTTTGCCAGGGGGTTGGTAGATGGCATCTCAGGTTTCGCGATACCCTGGAAGGCGGAAATTCTGCATGTGGACCGGTGGACCAGGCCGGTAGGAGACAGATGGGGAGGGGAGCGGAATTTTCTTGGCGATGGGCAGATCGTAATGCAGCGCGCTTCCAGGCGTATCTCAGGATCGATGATCTGGGCCGCCCCGGCTACTGACTCTGAGGCTTCCGGGTGACCTGCCAGGCGTAGTTGGATTGAGGGATGATCTCCCTCGTTAATCCGGTCGAGACGGCACGTACGATGATAGAGAAGGACGGGAAAAATAAAGGATTACAAACGATAGAAATTAAATTAGGGGACCTTCGGAACCTGAGCTGGGGACCTCTTGTTTTGGTTTATTTCTAATTTTTCTCGGGGTCGCTTTCGTCTGAGGAGGAGGATTGTTCTATTACGAGGCAAATATTTTGCCTCGTTACAATACACGTAAATTCAATTAGAATCATTCATTAGTTATACTGTTGAACTTCTACACCAACAGATGGACGTCATTGACTCAATAGAACAAAAATGGCTCATAGTTGAAGATTACGATATAGGCTTACTAACAGATAACCTGAATCCCATTGGATTGTAATCACGAAACTTAAATGTGGAGTGATGCATGGTGCACCACATGTATACTTACTTCATATGCATATTACAATATCGTCAACGCTACTGTGTTTACTTACAAAAAGTTGTGGTTAAGATTTACTGAAACAAAGCTGCAAGTTTATACTAATTTGAATGAAATGAATAAATACTGAATAAACAACTTTCATATAAAATATTAGGCGACATGTGTTGTAAAACTGATTTATTTTGCACACTAGCATGGAAGAACTTGTTAGATTATGCTGTGTCGTTTAGCAGTTGTGTATAAAAGAAGTCTCTCATCTGAAATTACAGTGCATAGGTATTGAAGTATATTATCTGTTCTGAGATGAAGCGTGTCGCAGGAGGGTAACTACTCTTCGTACATCGTTGGACTAATGTCTGCTTGCCACAGGGTTAAAAAAATAATTGTGCATCCCAACAGTTATTTTACTGAGGTTGAGGTTCAACTTTCAACTGTGCTTCGCTATAATGAAGGTGGTAGGTACAACAGAACTTGAAATCTGTGTAGGGCGACTTGAGATTAAGAAAGAACTGCAAATTGTATGATAATCAATTCTTTCTTGACAGTAATTAATATGCAAGCTAACGAATTAATCCAATCATCTGATGTGAGAATAATTTTTATTACAAGTTGGAGTGTTTGTCAACAAATAAATTATGTATTCGTTTGAATTGTGAGTAGGGTAATGTGAATTTGCATATGATTGAATTCATACATAGGTAAACGAACACAGTATTTGATGCCTGAATGTACTTTATTAACAATTTTTAGACATGCGTAACATTATTTAAATCAAATTTTAATATAATTCTGATCATCTAGGCCGCAGAGTCTGTGCGACATACTCTTCTATCATAGAGTCTCAGTACCATGAGAATGAATCGTACAGGGTAACGATACGAGTCTTGGTATTCCTGTGATATTCATTGTGATCTCTGGTATAGCGAGCGGGAAAGATGTTGGATAGGAAGTAGGAGATTGATGCCAGTATTCGTGCAGGTGCTGTACCTGTGGACCGCAAAAATTGACTACTTGAAGATGATTATAAATAAACCGAGTATAATCGCAAATTAATTACGTTGATTATAGAACTGTAATGCTACAATTAATTATAGAATGAATCTTACCTGTTACTGTTTATTTCGAGGTCCAATGATTTGCTGACACGTAGATCACTAATACGGCGAAATATTATTTTCGTTTACGCGGAACACATATCTGCGGTGCAGGAGGAGACATTTTAACCTATTAGATATCATTTCATCGACAGGCTAGCAGATTAAATTGATTTAATCGTCTGTTGCAATCAATCACACGTAATTATTCTAAATCGATTGATTACGGATCCGCGTCACCCAGCTAGTTTTATGATTAAAGAATAACCCATAAACACCGCGGCCGATGCACATAGAGTCTCTACAGCAGCTGACAGCTTGCCGTCAAGGCTCGAAGTCTCAGAAATAGTGATATATATATGACAATCACCCTCAATTGCATATAATAGGGCGTACGTTCGGCTATCTTCGGATCTAGGCATGTCGCTCATCCACGAAAACGCACGGTATGTAACTATAAAAATGAACGTATCACATAAAACCATCCAACTATCATTCACAAACATACCCTTATACATTTATCCTGTAGTATACCATGTTTGATATATTACGCTATAATATAGCGCGTCGAACCTGAGCAGGAATCCCCTGTTACTTTGTTCCTAGAAAATCTGTACCGAGGGTTTTCTGGACCAACCCAGTCGCGATAACGGTTTCAGAGACAGTATGGATGTTCGGTACCAGCGACAGCTGATGACTCATCAAATGAAACGTTATGAAGATGCCTTCACATGACCTTGTACACCACTCTCACATCAGTAGCGTAGTTTCTGTAGACGGTAGCTTCTTCAGATGATCGAAGGATTTTTGTGTGCTTTTCGCACATTCCTGTACGCCGTCAATCCGTATCGTATATAGCAGTCGATCGTTCCGGAACGTTTATTTATAATTATTTTCCTTGGAATTTATTTCACCGGTTAGGTGAATGTTACTTGTAAATAAACAAATTAAAAATTGAATAATTAGATCTATAGAATTTGAAACTTGATTATCACCTTAAGTTCCTTAACTTAGTATAGTCTAGTTTGAATACATAGCGAGACTTATGATAACCTCAAAAAAAAACCTTAGAATACAGATAAATTAAGAATTTGACAATGAATCAGGAGATATACATTCAATAAACTGTTTTATTGTTTTCTCAAAAAGTAGTATATGTATAATTACAAGAATATTTAAATTGTAATATCGCATAGTCACATTTCAGTAAGATTGCAGCAACGTTGCAGGTGCAAGGTAATGAAAATTATTGCAATATTACGTGTTATATGGGTGGGGATGTTTATTGAATCAGATTCTCTTCTTCGCATCTTCGGAACCAATAAATATCTTCATATCTCTCTACTTTTACGAAGATTCCCAGATAATAGATGTAAACCGCAAAGTTGTCGTCTCCGATTTCATCTATGAAGAGCATAGGCAGCAGATTGATATAGATCTTTCTACCCATTCACGAGGCACTCGAATAGTGAATGTTTGATGATTCATATCTGGAAAGAATTTAAAAGGACAACATCAAAATTTCCAACGTTTGAATAAGCTTTGTAACAGTGCATGGAATAACGTATACGAGAATAAATATCCAACAAACTGTTGCTTTTCATATTCAATTATCAATCAAATCTATACAGATTCTGATTATTAAATTTTATATAAAAAATTGTTTGGGTAGAAGAAAATAATAATATCTCACACTTACCTAAACGTGATGATAAGTATAAACTGTTAAATAACTGAAGGAATAACTGAACTGAAGGGATAACTAGACAAAGTAACAAAAATACAATTGAAAATAATTAAGATGAAGTTACTGGATTTGTATAAAATATAACATAAAATGTGCAACGGAAATCGTTATTAGTTCAAGACATTTTTTACTCGAATTGAATGATGAAATCTGAATTGTAGGATTCACTTTCAACGTTTTATAATATAAAAGAAACGATATATTTCGAAATTGAATGAGCTGTCCGTGGTAGATGATCAACCTCTATATACCCCTCATGTTTAAGGTGGATATCGTAAATGAGATAACATGAGAGAGATGTACAATGTCGCGAATGACTTCGGTCCTGGTCACAAGACTTATAAATGTAACTAAATATCGTGACGCAGAACTCTTGAATGTTTTCTCATACTCATCGATGTACCTATAGTACGATAGTAAAAAAAAAAGCGTTATAAACTGCAGGAAATGAGCTCGATCCTTCACTTCTGTTGTTATTTCACTAGCTGTAGGACTTGCTTCGAGAATATTCGATAAAAAAGGTTTCTCATATGAACGAGATATGTAAAAATCAAATTTTACAGATCTTAGAATTTAGCGATAACACTACCTATAAAATGAGCTTTCCTCAGTATTCACGAACCATTTACACTTTTGAAATGAATGGAAAAGGAAGATGGAAGTAGATGGACTAAAGTGTTGACCAACCGCGAAATGCCTCTTTCTCTAGCAAACTATGCGTTATCTAGAAGAATTAACGTTTTATATAAATGATGAACAGAAATAACAACGAGTAAACATTGCGGAAGCGTCAAGAATTCAAGTTATTGACGAGGAAGGGTGTATTTTCCTATGAGTATGTAGATAGTTGGAAAAAGCTTGAAGAAACACGCTTACCCTAAAGTTTAACATTGAATGATGCACGAATTTTGAACGTGCTCTTTTCAGTGGATATTTTTCAAAAATCTCAGGCGTAACTGTTGGTCCACTTATAATTTAGATCCATCACATTATTATACGGCGCCGGGCCTCTCCTTTGACGCGATACTCAAGTGCACGGAAGTCGAACTCAAGGTCCATGTTGATGTTGATATGTTGATGTTTATAGAAAGAGGTATTCGCGGTGGTGTAGCCCAATGCTCGAACAGATACACCAAAGCTTACAACAGATACATGAGGACAGAATTCGTGCTAAGGAGTCAAAGAGGTCACAATGCAAACCATAACTTTTCATGACTATATAGAATGTGCTCTGCAGCATCAACATCTAACAAAGTAAGAATCACCAGATCCATACGGTGACGCAGAGAAAGATAGCGCTGAACTGGAACGACGACAAGAGGATCGTATTTCCTGATACGATGGACACGCTTTCGTGGGTTAGTATACATCTAAATAAGCTGTACATACCGTGCGTTTTCGTGGATGAGCGGCATGCATAGTTCCGAAGATAGCCGAACGTACGCCCTATTATATGCAATTAAGGGTGCATGTCATATATATATTAGTATTTTTGACACTTGACGGCGAGCTGTCAGCTACTGTAGAGGCTATGTGCATTGGCGGTGAAGTTTATAGGTTATTCGTTAATCATAAAACTAGCTGAATAATGCGGATCAGTGATCAATCGATTTCGAATAATTACGTGTGATTAATGAATAACCTCTAAACATTGCGGCCAATAGACATAGAGGCTCTACAGCCACTGACAGTTTGTCGTGAAGGCTCGAAGTGTCAGAAATACTGATATATATATGACATGTACCCTTAATTGCATATAATAGGGCGTACGTTCGGCTATCTTCGTATCTATACATGTCGCTCATCCAAGAAAACGCACGGTATGTGTAGAAATAGCTTTATTTTGGTATTCACCATTTGGTTCACGGTGAATATTTCAGTTGTCCAATTTGGTGTGTAACCTTACTCAAAAACATTTTTATATTTTCTGATTCGAACCTTATCTTCAAGGTTATAGGTGAAAATAGAGAGCGAAAACGTGTCAAAGAGTCAAAGGGCTACACTGAAAACTATAAATTTCAATGACTACGTACGATGTGCTCTGCAGCATCAAAATCTGACAAAAAGTTCAAATTCAATTCAAAGTAAGAATCGTCAGGTTTAAACGGTGACGCAGACGAAGATGGCGCTGAGCTGGAACGACGACAAGAAGATCATATTGCCTGATACAACGGACACGCTTCCATCGGGTTATGATACATGTAAATAAACTGTACATAGGTGTGAAAATAAAGATTTATTTATTCAAATAAACCTTACAAGTTATAGTCTTCTTCCACATCTCTTGAGCACCTTCTCCACGGGGTAGATATCGGAATTCCTAACTTTAAGAAGTTCTTGTTCGTAGAAACCACCCGCTATAGACGGATCCTGATAGTCTCCAGACTTGTACGTTACTGGATCAGTTTCAACTATTTAGATAATCGTGAATATTTCAATCGTTCAATTTGCTGTATAACCTTGCTCAAAAACATTTGTTTGTCCAGGGTAGTAACCTTGAGACGTTGGAATATAAAGAGTAGCAAATCTTAGCTCCTTGCAAACCGATTAATTACTGACAATGAGAACATCTTGATTTACTTACAGCATATATTCAACTAGTTCATTAGGTTCTCCATTAGTTTGAAGATATAGGACAAATGTCATTTGTTTTCATCTCTGTCAGAAGATGATCGTGCGAATACCGAAGACTTGTGCTTAGAGTCATGATGAGTATGTATTCGGTGTGATCGTTAAAAGAAGTAGGTACAAATGAGGGGGATCTAAAGAAGGAATCGACTGTTTCATGAGTATGAACAAACAAACATATGAGTAACGTTGGACATGTTGCATGGTAACAACTGAACCATTTGAAACAAAAAAAAAACGAAAAAGATGTTTCCCATTCATATGAGAAGGTATTATCATGGAATGTGTACTATTGTTTAATCTATAACCGTACAGCTCAGATAATTATATCAAACAGTATAAGGAAGGTGAGGATGGAGAGTCGGATATAAGGTTACATAAAAAGTCAGCATTGATATTGTTGTAAATTATTTCAACATATAATTAATTTTTCGTGATAGTTATACACGAAGAATTTATCAATTCATTTGACACAATGAACAATCTTTAATCATGGGAGTAGGTCCATCGAATTCGTCGTTCGGCGAAAAATAATATATTCGACATCTTAGACAGCCTGCAATATCCTCATCGTTCTTCAGATCCTCCGGTAATTTATCCCACACCTCATCGATGATGTTCGAAGCGTAGATGAGAAGAAAATCTTTCGGTAAATTCGCGATATCTTCTGTCCTCATTCATTTCAAAGTCCCTACTCGAAGGTAAATGTGCAATGATTTATGTAAAGATCCAGTACAGTCCTTCAAATACCAAGTTTTCAATCGCTGAACGTTCTCGAATGCACACCGGTACCCGGGAACGTCATCGTGATAGTCCTTATGCCGATGAAACACTTTTATGCGTCGCAGTGTTTGGAAATTTGGACATCCTAATTCTTCCAGATCGATCACTGGTTTCGAACCGTCGTTGATAATTTTTTGAATCCATTGTTTTTTCTCCATTCCCTTTACATAGATGTAACTTGCGTACTCGACGATTCTTTTCATCACTTCTTGCACATCGTCGTAAGACATGTTACCGACATTCCACGGTATTCCATGATGATTCCGCGTTAACCAGGCGTTGGTAGCTCTGCATCTGACCGGTAAGGTTTTCCAAGAACAAGGTGGTGTTACGTCCTAGGCTGAAAGCTCAACATATAATCTTTAGGTATAACAGATACCGTAGTTAGTACCGTAGGTATAGAAAATACCGACGTGCAATTACCATCAGAGTTTCAATAACACCTCTATCGATGTAATTCCATTTATAATTTTTTTTCTCTAAATTCTTTATATTATTTTACCTATAGTTTTAAGTCAATACTTTTAAGAAGTCTCAAACTCATACACCATAACTAATTTTTCCATAGTCTCTCACAAAACTAAGCAAGCCGAAAACACTCGAAAACCCATAAATTTGAAATCCTAAACTTTAAGTAAACTTTTGAAAACGCTAGAAACTATCTTTATTGAGGAAACATAAATCTTCAAGATCTTTAGAATTTTACTGTCAAACGCGGAGAACCCAAAAGACAAAGACAGTTTTGTTTAAAAGAAGACAGATCATAGACGCTTAAAACATCCCTTCTCAGCATCTCGACGCTTGGGGCCTCTGACCCAATCGTCTCGCACAAATTCTATTCTAGCCAACCATATTTTTTCCCTCTTAAATTTAATGTGTCTTTTACCAATGAGAAAAGACTCGCTTTCCCGCGAGTACTAAAAACTCCCTCCCCCGCGAAACCGCGAGGAGAGATCCGTTTTCCTCCAGGATCAGGGAGTTAGTCACGAGATTTCAAAGAGTAAAGATCAGATCCACAAAAGACTTAGATTTCAGAATATAATATCAAATTCGAAGTGTTTAATATATTCATAAATTAACCAAGTGCAAAACTTATCAACATATAAAAACCATAGACTAAAGTTAATCAACATGCATATGTTTGATTAGCAACCAACATTGTTAAGCAGTTTGTTAAATGAATATTGTTAATTAAAAGTGAAATCAACAAACATTTATTTCACCCACGCATAGTGGTGACTGATAAAAACCCATTACCTCAACAGAATACGAGTTATACGTCAATCAGAAGAACTAGTAATCCAAGACTCGGTAAGAAATATAGAACTCTACCAATTCAGAATCAGAACCTCAACACATCTAACTAGTGATTCGAAAACTTTATATAGTTAAATCCAGGACGTAACAGCTCTATTCTATAATAAATTTGGTGGCAGCGTCGGAATATCAGTTTGAAATAAATTCAAAGTGAATCGAAGAAACGAAAACATCTAAATCAAAATATCTGCTAACAATCGTAAAATTTTTTTTTGCATTGGTAATTTACAAACTATAAAAATCATCAAACAAACGTGACTAAACATCATCGATCTGATCATCATAATCAACATCTTTATCATCAACGGAACCGAATCTTCATACCGATCATCATTCGATTCGCCGTCGGAGAACATCGCAGCGCAGAACTTCAAACTCAACTCCAGCAACCTAAGACCCGCCCTACCGCTCACCCACGAAGACTTCTACACCAACTCGCATAGATACTTCACTATCGTTATTTCTCTTTATTTGAGTAAGTCAAAACAAATTATATTAAAATGGCCAATGAGACCGTACATATGGATATCTCACAAGCCTCTAGTAGTGGGCCAAATTCAAACCCTCCAGATAGAAACAATCCACAAAATCCAGATGGAACTCTAGGTTTAAATAGCACAAGTAGTACAGGATATGATTACAAAGAATTTTTCAAAACTATTCCTGAATTTAATGGTACACCTGATGGTTACTCAATCAAATCATTCGTTAGAGATTGCAGAGACGCAAAAGAATATATTTCAAGTTGTGGAGAAAAATTTATCGTTCGAATGCTTTGTTCGAAATGTAAGGGTGAACCTCTTAAACGCGTTAGTGACGGAGAAATACAGACGATTGACGAACTAATTAAATTTTTAAACTTACACTTCAGACCTAAAAAACAAGTTGCTGTATGGCTTAGAGAATTTAATGACTTTGAACAGAAACCGAATGAAAGGGTAATTGATTTCAACTACAGAGTAGGTAGTCACTTACAACAAACACTTTTTGAAATAGATCTTGCTGGTGGAAGTAATATCGAGTCAAAAAAAGATTCAGCTAAAGACATGGCTATTCAATCTTTTCGTTCCAGACTCAATCCTCGAATTTCATTATTCTTGAGTAAAACTTCATATGAATCATTAATTGATATAGTAAACGATGCCATGCAAATTGAAGAACGTCAGTTAGATATAAAAAACCTTGATAAATACTTCGCTAAACAAGAGACCACGACGAAAGATTGCCTTCCTATTCAGTCGAATCAAAATAATAATTATAAACAAACAAATAAATCTAATAACCAAAATAAATCAAATCAAGGAAACACTAATAATCAAAATAGTACAAAAAATTCATCTAACTCGAATCAACAAAATTCTAAGTTTTGCAATTACTGTAAAAAAAATAACCACGTTATTAGCGATTGCAGAATTTTACAGAATAAAAATAAAGCTAATAATACTCAGCAAAATCCACATAAGTTACTAGAATGCAATTACTGCATGAAAAAAGGTCACATAATTCGAGACTGTAGAAAACGTAAATACAACGACGCTAAACGGGACGCCAATAAAGATACGACTGTTAATTCAGAAGATCCCGCGGGAAACGAATCGTCGTCCCCTCGACAAGGCGCAACGACGGGGCAGTCATAAATCAAGCGCCAGTCCCTCAATTTAGTCATACAATCCTTACGGCAGAATGTAAAATAAATTCCATATCCACAGCTTATAGCTCTCCTTCAATAATAATTCAATCAAAAGACTTAAAACGAAACGAAAGTAAATTTTTAATTGATACCGGATCACAATTAAATTTGATTAAAATTGGTGAATTAAAAGACTTAAATTCAATAGACAAGTCAATAACTTACGAATTAAATGGTATATCAGAAAAAGACAAACCAAACACTTTAGGACAAATACAGTTACAGTTGACCAATACAAACGGACAGTTTCACGTAATTCCAGACGATTTTCCTATAAATTTTTCAGGAATCATAGGGTCAGAATTCATGCATGCAAACGAAGGTAAAATCGATTATGAATCAAAACATGTAACTCTAAATAATAACAAAATTCCATTTTGCGATAGAGAGAGTATTCTTCTGCTGGCCAGAACGAAATCTCTCATGTATATTCGAGTTAACAGTTCTTTAGAAAAGGGTTACGTGCCACGATTAAACATGCATGAAGGTATTTTTGCAGGTGAATCTTTGGTTACAAATAACAACGGAAAAGCGTATTTATATGCTATTAACACAACGGATAAAGACATTAGGGTTGATATTCCCGTAATTCCTCTATATCCTTTCGATATGAGCGAAGACGAGGACAATAGTTTAGCAAAGGACAATGCCACAGAGCGCACAAACATTACTCGGACGCGAGGAAACCGCGCTAATGAGGTCATAAACCTTTTGCGACTAGATCACCTTAACGAAGAAGAGCGTAAAGCAGTATTTTCTTTAGTAGAGGAATACTCTGACCTGTTCCATATCCCAGGAAATCCCCTACGTGCTACGAACGTTTTGACACACCGTATTCTGACCACGGACAATATACCTGTAAATACCCGTAGTAGATAGGGTGCAGTATGGCTCCGGATTTATGACCCCCCATAAAACGCCCCCCCCCCCCCCCTTCGGCCGCCATTTTTTTTTTTTTTTTTTTTTTTTTTTTTTTCTTGCAGCTAACCTAACCTAGCCTAGTTTGGCTTAACCTAGGTGAATATCCTTGATCTTAACCTAAGTGAATATCGTTCATTCTAACCTAAGTGGTTTCCGCCTCTTCTGCAGTATGGGTCCGAAATATATATAGATATACCTACCCTTGGGTCCGTCGCTTCTGCAGTATGGGTCCGAAATATATATATAGATATACCTACCCTTGGCTCCGTCGCTTCTGCAGTATGGGTCCGAAATGTATATAGATATACCTACCCTTGGTTCCGACGCTTCTGCAGTATGGGTCCGAGATATATATAGATATACCTGGCCATGGCGCCGTCGCTTCTGCAGTATGGGTCCCGATATATATATATGGATATATCTAACCTAGGTCCTTTCGCTACGAGAATTATGAATAAAGACGAGGAAGATTAGTCTAGGGTTCTGAAAGGAGTACAATTGATTATGGTTTGAGTTCGTGTTTATTCATTTAGCTAAATTAATACTCGTACACTACAGATTTAAAACTAAGTATAAGAAGTCTTATTACTAGTTGAGTTTCGTATAACATGAAATAATATTATTACGGAAGATCAGGAGTTACTTATTTCTAATGGTTATAGAAAAAAAAAGAATTACTTATATTTCAATCAATTAGGTTATCTTTTACGACAACAGCACTGAATACAGCTTACGGTACCGAAACTATCACGTATTTTACGTTTTAACTTATTCTGTGTTAAACGTCTGTAAAATGAGCTGACTAGCTTATCGTTCTCCTCTAAATTCATAGTGAAAATACTTGTAAACTGTTTCAAAGTGAAACCATGCGTCATATAATATAGGAACATGATGCAGAACTGTCCGCATACCAGGGAAGAGGAGCTTTGCAGTTGTTTTACATTCCAACGATAGGATATGCAGTTCCGGCGTAGAGCGCGGATGTGATGCGGTATGATAGGGGGTAGTCCAAAACTGTCGAAATAGATACCTTCTCCGGCTGCTGTGACGTGGAAAGCTACCCAGTGTGTTCCGGGTTGCGTATGGACATCTGTATTTGCCACGACAGCGGTAGGGTACGACCATCGCAGAGGTATCTGATCAGCTGGGAAAACGCCCTTGGTCCGAGCAGGTACCAACTCTAAGACATCGAGTATTTGGAAACTATCCATCCTCTTCGCTGGTTGTGAAGTCACTGAGAGATACGCTCAAACAGTTGCGAGATTGTTAGTCATGCACTTCGGCAGGCAGTCCTCATGCGTGCGGTCATCTCCTCTACTCCCATGGGTCCGGGGCCACACTCATCCTCACCCTGCTCGAGAGGATTATCTCCACCATCGTTACTCTCAGGCTGCTCGAGCGAGTTTAACACCATAGTACGAAAAGGAATCGAGGACAGCACCTTTTCGGATCGCCCACGAGATTGTAGCCAATTCTTCAATCTCATAGCGTTACGCAATGCGCAGTTGAAATTCCTTCGTTCACCAATGTGGAGGATGCACGATTTATCCGATGACATGTCTTTGAACGCCGGGCACTCGCACTCACCACGTTCCAGGTTGACGATTTCACGTGACATCACTTCTTGAAGAAATTTGGCCTTTTGTACGCCGCGACAGAAGATGTTCTTTGCCGTGAGCGTGATCGCACGTAGATTCGCATGCAGATGTTTATGCGAGACTTCGCCCTCGAACCATTCTATCCCGTGGTGATTACTTGTCAGCCAGTTGTTCTGCGTTCGTTTTGATGAAGAGAGCTCAGAGATGGAGAACGGCGGCGCGATAAGCCAGTGGGCTATAGCCTCTGTCTCGTAGGCGACAACGGCAACTTCTTTTGGCATGAAGTTAGCACTCTCCCCGCAGAAGCCTTGTATATCGATGATATAGTTCATGCTGGCTTGAAGAGCTGAGCGCGTTTTACTCTTGAGGGTGCGGACCACTGTCGGTGAACTGAGGCGAAGACGAGACTGAGCGAAGTATTTAGACTATCCTGTCTTGCAGTTACAACCTCCCCTCTTCACATTTAGCACGAAGGAAGGGATGAACAGGATTCAGCAAGTTTTATGGCAGGGTCCGACCGCTTACCAAGAGGAGTTGTCCCAAGTGCAGGATTATGACGTGCAGCTCCCGACAGGTATCCCGTACTTCGACTAGCTGTACCTCGCAGCTAGTTACCAAAGTCCGTAATAACTTGACGCATCGAATCGATTTCGATTACGTTGGAGAATTCGGCATACACAATACAATTTATGGTCGTGGTCAGGGCCGTCTCGAAGCGTGTCTCGATCCGAACACTGCCATGCTTGATGAGATTCCAGTGGCCGTTATCGCTTGCTGATAGGTCGGGAGTGAGATCGAACGCAGTGAGGCAGTATCCCTTTGCATAGTCCTGACGCGCAATTGAGTTTCCCTCGTTGAGGAAGTGTATACCGGTACCCGTGAACAGGGTGTTGTAGGAATCCACAAATAATTTACTCGTGAAATCGGGTTGTAAAGGCTTGGATGGAATCTGGGTACCCTCAATATACAAGGATAGATGGTTGAGTCCGAAGGCCGAGAAGTTGAACGGATTGAGTTTTTTATCACCGTTATAGGCTTTGTTATCGACAAATCCGATGATTATACGCTTCGGTATTTGTCCAAGGAAAACATTATCAAGGGTTTCAGCCTGCACACCGCTATGTATTGTCATAGTCTTGACCTCCACTCGTGTCATAGGGTATTTTGCAGTTGTCTTAGCTAGGGTTCTTGC
Source organism: Tenthredo distinguenda (assembly GCA_947538915.1). Classification (NCBI taxonomy): domain Eukaryota; kingdom Metazoa; phylum Arthropoda; class Insecta; order Hymenoptera; family Tenthredinidae; genus Tenthredo; species Tenthredo distinguenda. Next base: position 9,148,108 of record OX384538.1, read on the forward strand.
ATGCGCCAGCAGAATTCCTGGACTGATTTTTACACGTCGTACAAATAAGGTCACGTCCATAATGTCCACCTTATGATCGTTTTTAGCCTCTATCAAGCAAAAGGCGTCCCGGGATCTGACGAGTCTCAATCTGAGCTCTACACCGTTTAATAGAAATTTGTCCTGATTGAAGACATCGCAGTGAAGACGACCAAGCATATCCACGGGCGTGGCTCCAGAGAAATATTTACATCTGCTTGCGAAACCCGTATTGTTACTGCCGGTAGTCTCCTCAAAATATCCGGGAGAGTCGGAATACCATAATCCGGATGTGAGATGGGACTTTTTAGCTGCATCACCATAGTTTAACAAGGTTTCGATGTAAGCTCTGTACGCGTATGCATTGTTACTCGGGGAGACCAATTTTTGATTGAAGTAGACATCGGTCTGATTGAAGAGTGTATGCAGGAAATTGTTCGCCGGGGCCACTATTGCTGCTGTTGTTTCTTTTCCGACATTAAGTACACGAGCACATACCTTAAGCATCGTGTGTGAGAGATCAATGTACTCGTCGCCCTGACCCGGAACGACGAATTCAATTGGTGCGTCATCAGCTAGTGCGGAGACGGGTTTGTACTGTACCCATTGACCGCCCTCGATAGAAGTCTGAGTAGGTGGCAGGGTAAAGAGGTCTAGTTCGGATTTCAAGCATTCGCAGGAATGAGCATGTAGGTAGGCCATTTCAACGGATATGGCTAGCAGGAGTATATACTACCGTTTTTTACAAGGGTCCGAAAATATCCGAAACAGCTCTTTTCTTGCAGCACTTTTTCTTTTTACTTTTGGCGACTGTCTTTCTGGTACTTTTTGTCTTCTTCTTCTTCGAACGAGTCTTGGCAGGCTTTTTTTTTCTTCTCTGAGTTTTCTTGACAGTTTTACGAGTTTTAGTAGATTTAGACGAAGCACTTGCTACGGAGAGGCGCGGTGCACGAACAAGACTAGACTGGTCATACCCTCGCCCATACTTCAGTTTATAACCCTCACCTCTCATAACCTTTTCAAGTCCTTCCTGAGCCTTCCGCTTCAGGTTCTGACCTGTCTCGGCGGCTCGTGTTTTAAATGCCTGTTTCCACGGTACGTCGTTATCCAGGTCAGAGACGAAATTCATACCGCTGCGTAAAACCTCTCTACCAACCGCACGTGCACCCCGTTTCAACATGGGAATAGCCCGACGAAATAACCCTCCTAGGAAACTACCGATACCGTGACCCCGTTGGTTGGCTGCTCCGACAAAAACGCGATCGATTCCGCCACCTATTTGTGACTCGTAATGCTCAATGTAGTGGGACATTCTCGCCACGTGTATCCAGTGATCTAGAGAATCTTCTTGAAGTGTAGTGTGACCGTCAACGTCCCGTGATCAAATGGTATAGGCTTACCCTGGTGATCTCTTATAGATATTTCGATCGTCCGAAAACTCGAAAGCAGTAAAGGCAGATAGTGTGGCGGTGAAAACGTTTTTACCTCTGTACCAGTGTTATCGGAGCTTTGTCTAACCTGTAGTATACGCAGAAGCGGAGCATAGACGTCTCCCACGATGCGTGGTTCGATGATGTCACAGTAGACGAACATGAGTGACGGTATCTTTTGTACCTCTTCAACGGCCTTCCCAGGTATGAATATCATCGGTGTATCATCGGATTCGAAAATTTCACCCCCATTCGCAGGTCTGTTCATGGCAGCGTTTACACCTCTATCTATATGATTCGAAACCCCACTACCGGTAGTGTTTACACTATACCCGTCTTCGGCTACCTGAGGGGTCGCTCTCCCCTTCCTGGTCGGCAGGTATGTTAAAGGGTATTGTATTTCGACAATAGCAACTTCCCACTCGCCATGAAGTTCGATCGTGCGTGGTAGTTGAGTAATATAGCAGCAGGTCTTGTTATCCGGATAAATTTGCATCGAGCTATTACTCGGTAGGGTTATGTAGAACTGAGACCTCATCATGGAGCGAGTTCCTGGATACTAGCTGCGGAAGTCCAACTGTTGAACTTGTCGGGATAACCTTTCCAGCTGACAAGAAGTTTCTTACTAGGACCACGTCCCTTGCTGCGTATGATTTTATCAATTTGAAACGTAGTACTTTCGAGGTCCTTGCTCACGCGTTGTAGTTCGGGTTCGTAGAAATAACCGTCGATCTCTTCTCCCGAAAGGTCCTCTATCTCGTATACTACCGGTGAACCTGTTACAACCCGTCGAATCTTGAACAACTCCTCGCTCCAGTTAGCCTCGTACCCTTTAGCGAAGGTGCCTTTTGTCTTACTTATACGCACAAGATCCCCTGTCTTGTATTTTGGTTTTCTGGTTCTGTGTAACGGCTGGCTACGTTGAATATTCGCTCGTGCCTCTGCCGCGTTATAGAGCGTCACCTCGGAGGGTGCCATCTTGATGCTCGAGTGTACGGTGTTATTATACGAGCTGATGAGCTTTTCTAAAACATCGATGTAGCGGTGGGTATTTTTATGCGTGAAGTATCTCCACATACGCTCCTTCAACGTGCGATTAAATCGTTCAACTACGGCTGCTTTTATGTCGGGGTTACGTGTCACGCGAAAACGTATATCATTTTCAGCTAGTAGTTTTTGAAACGCCGCGCCCACGAACTCTTTACCCTTGTCGCTTTGTAGGGTCTCGGGACGGCGATCCGTGTTCGATAATATCTGTTTAAAACCAGCAGCTACGACTCCTGCGGTTTTACGATACAACGGAACCACCCATACAAATTTGCTCAAGACATCGATGACTACCAGCAAGTAACGGATGCCGTCATTATGTTCCTTTATAGACCCAAGTTCAACCAAATCTGCTTCCCAAAGATCATCTATATTGGACACGTTGTACCGCAGTCTTGGGAATTTCCGACGTACCGGTTTATGTAGGGTATAGATGTCCTGGGTACCTAGCCATTTTTCTATTGCGCTGTCGTTTACACCCCGAGCTGCCTTTTTCAACTTCCTGGCCCCCGCGTAACCTGATGGGCAGGAGGGGTCGAAGTACAACCGTTCCAACTCTTTCATTTTCGTAGGCCAAATGTTAACCAGCTAGTCGGTTGCTGCGTGGATTTCTCAGGTGTTTCCGATGTTCCGCGAGATCTCGAAGGTGAGAAGGAATTGTCTTCCGACTTAACGGAATCGCTGCTGCTGCTGCTCGCGGTATTTCTTCGCCCGTGTGGGGTTCGGAGTCTTTTAGTCCTGCTCCGTGTCGCAGAGAGTACTGCGGTCGAGGGTGAAGGCACTTGAACATTCCTCCAAACATTATCATTTCCGACATATTCTCGCGGAACATTGATGCTATGAAGCAAGCGTGCGTACGCATGTCTACCATGAGGCTGAAAACTTTTTCTCGAACGCACAGTGTCGTTAATTAGATCAACGATATTTGTCCCGGGGATGGCTACCCTGTCTATAGTTACACCGCCTCGGCTATCCCATGAAATCCGTGAAGGGTGCTCGGCCAGATGTTTTAGAAGAAGCTCCGCCTTTGACTGGTATTTTTTCGGTACTGTCGAGGCAATTTTCGCTATCATCTGCTGCTTGTCACTAGAAAGTTCATCTCCTTTCTCCGATGCCCCATCCGTAGGATTAGGTTTATCAGGGATGGAGTGGAGATCTAGACGTAGCGGTTTTCTTGAGTCCTCGGCGAAATATAGAAAACGTTGTAAAATCTGCTGATAAAGCTTCCACCTCGTCGTGTCATCCAGGTCGGGAGTGTTCAGGATATTACGCATTTCGTTATCAAGCCTGGAGGTGGGTGAGGTTGTACTTTTCTCATCACTCGCACTGCTGCCTTCCGAAGCTGCGCCCGATGAGGAAATATTGCGTTGAAACCGTTCTATGGTATCCGAGGGAATTAAAACCATCTTCTTTGCATGCTCCATTTTACACCCTTATTTATTGTCCAAACAGTTGACCAAAAAGCGTCCCAAGAATGGGTGCTATCAGCATAGGTAGAATTCCGCTTCCACGTTGAACTAGTAATTTTTTCTTGCTCTTCCAGCTACCCTTGTTAGTGGACAGTTTACGAAGAAGCTGCTTATGTCTGGCAAGTCGGGCCTTCTCTCGCCTACTGAGTATGACGTTACCGCGCACGGTGTTCAAAGCGCATTCACAGATATTTTTCACGAGCGAATTATCGGCCGTGCGTAGTAGAGCTATCCTCTGCTGAGGCTTTAGGCAGCACAATGCCCTCAGCGTCTCAGTGTTGGAGCTTCCGAATCGTCTACGCGCCTCGGCACTCCGTCTGGAACCAGCTCTACTTTGGACGGAGTCCGTCCTAGCGTCAATTTGGCCGGCGCGTGGCATTACAAACGAATGACTGGTAGCCCCTGCTGAGCGCGTGACTTTATATCCTTTCTTGGGATGTATACAAACTGGTGCTTGTCCCCGGGAAATATATTACTACGATAGCGACAGTTTTCGGGGGTACTTTGTTTCAGATCAAGTAAGAGATAACCGTGGGGGCGAGCTGTCGCATCGTGGTAAGCCTCCTGAACAAAACGTGGATCCTCAGGATATACCTGACGAGCTAAATGTTGCACCTGGGCGCGATCTCGTGGATTCTTGAAGAATATAATATAATTCGCGTTAAGAGAAATATCACGCTGCCCGCGACCCTGATGAAACAAGTTCTGCGTGATGAAAAATACACTGAGATTCTTATGATGACAGCCTTTGGTGAAAAGATCAACGATTATATTATTGGAGGCTTCTCGCATAAGATCATCTATTATAAGCAATTTTGGTATCGTGTTTGAGTCATAATCAGATTCTTGGGGTAGGCCTTCTCGATACTCGATGTCGCTAAGCGGTGCGGTGTCTCCTTTTTTAATGCCGTGGAGTGATTGCTGCTCTGCGTAATACCATATTATACGACTGAAGCGAGTGTCACACATATTCTCAATATGCCGAAGGAAATTTTTCACAAAAACTGATTTTCCACAGCCAGAGGGCCCGGCTATTATCGCGGAAAACGGGTGATTCCAACGGGTATCCATTTCCCCGATATGAATAGAATGCAAAGTTTTCGACCTTTCAACGCGAGCGACTCGACGACTATGGTGAGATCAGAATGAAAAAAGTTACTACATCCCAAACGGTATTTTTTTTTTATCCCCGCGGTGGGGGGGGGGGGGGGGGGGGGCCGTCGACGCGGTGCGCGCCATCTTCCAGCTAATACTAGGCGCGCTGATAGGCTCAACAAACCGGGGGTAATCAGCTGATAAATAATGTGTGAACTGTTAGCATGCCCTATACGCCTGAACCAGCCGATATTTAGCGTATAAAAAAGAAGCATGAAAAAGATAGCTGCTTGTCGAGAGCCGAACTTTGGTCGCTTAGACCACTATGATTGAGCTTCCAGCTACAGGTAAGAGGTCAAAGGCGTTACAACTATTTAAAGTCAGAGATATTTCTAAGATTCTGAAGCTATACCTTCAACTCTATCCACCCTTCGGGAATCATTTCTTACAGCCTAGCAGGGAGGTTTTTTTTTTTTTTTTTTTTTTAGGAGAGGGGTAATAAAGGTGTACAACTGTACAAGAAATGATATTTGTTTTCATTCATAGTTTTATTCAACGTTGGGATTTTGCCAGTAGGAGTAGGTAAATGAAAGGGCTTAGAATTAACGATAATGTGAATTACTTCGTAAATTCTTTTATTACGAATTCCATAATTATCCTGAATGCCTCCCTCATGGTATAGGATTTCGACAGTCAGGAGTGCCGCACAACAAGTGTTATACAAATATTTATATCTATATTTTTACAATTAAACTAGGTTAACCGATTTTGAAAGGTACAGGATTTTCCTAAACTTAATAGTAGAGTCTTAATCTGTTAAACAATTAGGCAGTGCTATGTACTGCTGATTATATTATCCTAGGCCTAGTATAACATGTAACTTATAAGAGAAACAGTTTAAAGACTACGCTATATATATATATATACTAGTTTACAAACAGTGTACAGCTAAAATACAATAAAAACTAACCTAACTCGAAGCTGGTCGCAGTGTGTCATATTTACACGGCTCGCGTCTCGTATACAACTCAGGGTTGGATCTGCTACTCGTCTGTATGGCCGTAGGGGAGAGTATCATAGCTGCTCCTGCCACATCGCCTCTTAACAAAAACTGGCCGACATGTTTTCGTCTGATCGCGAGTCACCACATCATGCATTGCGGTTCGTCTGATCGCACGAAAGTTTAATTTAATACTCTCCCCCTCCTCAACTACCATTTCACGTACTGCGTTGAAATTTATCTTTTTACGCGTCGTGTAATTGAGGGTAATTCCCTTCACCTTGCAGACCTCTATCTCTTCCCCGCCTGGGCATACTACGATAAAAGCGTAAAACTTTGCCCCGCCGGAAACAAAAGCCCTGATGTAGCTACCCTCACCGTATTGCTCGAGCTCATCTGTCAGGTCGCCTAGAAAACTGCCTACAGGCGGTTCGTACTCTCCGGCTACGTTTGACCGCACGTAAATGACTGAGTCGGTATCATAATATAACACCCTACGATCCAGCTTCTCTAGATAATCATATAATTTGAGCCGCGCCTGTGCCGTGGTATAAGCGGCTATAACGACGTTCGCAAGACTCGAAGCTTCTACGCTTTCGTCTTTGTATGACCAGCGAGCGTATACTACCTCGTCGTTTACCGGTACTAGGTCCTCCAGCACAATTGCCGGACTTGTCACCAGACTCAGTAGTTCCTCTCTGCTCTTAACTACGCTCGTTTTCGAGAGATTGTCTCGCTGGCCAAACTTACCCCAGAACGAATTGAGGCATAACTTCGACACAGAACGCAGCCCGGGATTCTTTTCTATTTTTGCCTTATCTAAAATGATTCCCTCCACCCGGGCGTACTCTTCGATATATCGAGACCGAAACTCTTCATTCACACAGCCAGCGGGCCAGCCACTCGCCTCTTGCTTTATTTTTAGAAAAGTGTCGATATACTGAGCAAAGTGACCGCCCTCCCGGGTAGAGGGATCAAACACAGTGATCTCATACTGCCAGATTTCAGATACCGACACTACCCTATACCCCATCGCGACGGCCTTCTTCACCTCGTCAGAGACCCATGTTCCGCTCAGGTACCGATCATGCTCGTGCATATGCGGACACGGCCCTTGCTCCATATCTCTACAGCACGAGCTACACAGAGGGAACATGAGCTTGCCATGCATGCGAAGGGGTAGTACCGGGTGATAGAGATTCCTAGGCGCAAGTACCCTACATTTAATTAATCCCTCGACTCTAGCTAAATCTATACCGTTGGCCCCGGTTAGTCTTTTACATTCCTCACCTACGTAGACGACGGGGTGCCCCTTCGGGAATTTGCCGGTTTTACAGATGCAGGGGTATAACGAGCAAACATCGACATAGCGGATTTCCTCAGCGAGTCTGGCGTCTACTTCGCGGTATCTCGAGGTATTACCCGTCCGGCCACCGTAGAATGCCTCACGCGGATCCAGTTTAGCGTTCTCCGCACTCGGTAGAAACCCGTTATGCTCGAGGTATTCCCGCACCTCACCCCTTGCATCCAAGAACCGTGAAAATTCACACTCCCACATCTCCTCTACGATGAAGCCATGCGCCCGCATGCGTCGCGTTTTAGCATGAGTCTCCTCGAGACGCCTATCCATACTTTCGCCGCCTACGCTTAGCTTGTCCCTATTTACCCGAAAACACCGGGGACAGCCATGCCAATAGCACCCGTGAAATTCGAGAACGTGACGGGTGCTATCCTCCGCTACGTAATAGCCATCCACCCGACGACCCAGCACCCGCTGCTCCCGAGCCCTACCTGCGTGCAGAATCTCCCGTCCTAGCTCACGCTCCCGCCATACCAGCCACTGAATAGCCTTGCTGGATTGTTTATCGGCCAGTCTGTAACCGGCAGGCGGAATAATGCCGATACTATTATCACGAAGGAAATTTTTTCGGAACACCATAGAACATGCCGAAGCTATCGTCGTGCTCTCCGTGAAGGGACAAACATCGCCGGTTCGCTGGAATATCTCTCGGAATGCTATACACGCGAGGCGTAAGATGGTAACGTCCGAGCGACAGTACTCTACGATTTCCCTGCCAAAATCAAAAACATAGCCCGATCGTACTGCCGCTTCGTACCATGCAAAGAAACGATTCCGTGCTTCGGCAGACATGGTGTCCGGTGAGTAAAACTCAGGCGCAGGTAGCACCCCCACATACCCCTGGTTAGCCGCGGTATTGAAAAGATGCGGAAATAGCCCCTTCTGAGTGGCCTCAGGTAATCCGAAGGCCTTAGGTAAGGCGGATAAGGCCATCGGCATGTAGGCTAGCGAATCTAAAAAACGGACATTGCCCGTCTCCAGAAGAACTATTTTACTGCCGTTCAGTATGACCTGCGGGGCCTCTCCACCTCTCTCTACCAGGTAGCGAAGAATAAATTGGGCGTCGAAACCTTTCGCGTTATGCGCAATACATATCACCTTCTTGTAACCCTCGATTCGGTTATCAGCCAATTCTACTAGACTACGGACCGGGGCATCCCTAAATACAAACTCCCGTTGCTCGCCACAACCGTCACACGGCTCGAGGATACTCGCCCCTATACAACGTGTACAAGTTCGCTGCGCAACACACAAATTTGGCACGTGAATATTAATCGTCTCGTCACCGTCAACAGTCTCGTCCTGTCTTGTCTCGAAATCGTAAAAAATAAAGATATAATTTGGCTGCTCGCCGGTGTTCCGCTTCACAGGTCGCATGTAACAGCGGTGATTAATCTCCTGAATCGAGCGACAGGTCCTGCAGTATGCTCTCCCGCAGATATGTTTCCCCTTTGAGGTATCCGTAAAGATATCGCAGGTTCCACATATCCGCAGAGTACCGCAGACCGAACGTTTGCCTCTAAACGATCCCTGCAGGGTGTGCCGTCTGTAGCACTCTACACCGTAAAAATCGCGCAGACAGAGCTCGCACCCGACTTTTTCGACCGTCTTATGACATGCAGGAGTCGACAGACAACGATTACATTTATTTGAGCGTCTATGCTCGTTACCATGCGAGTAGGCCACATTACAGGGTTGACAAAAAAAATCAGCGGCAGCAGCACCCCGCATATTTAGGATGGCGTCGTAATGTCCAACTCGCGGATAATAAAGAATATTCAGTCTGTGTACAATATCACGATTACCCATACCCAGTACTATATCCTCGCCATTGTAAAGCGGTCGACCACCCTTTCCTAATGTCTCACTGTCATAAACCAAAATCGCGAAACCCTCCCGTGCCAAATATTGTTGAAACTGCGCAACTTCCTCAATACCGCAACCCTCCTCAGGTATAACAACCCCTGCCTCCAGCGCCAGCTGACGAGCCTTCTCACCCTGATACCTTTTTCCGGATGCCCTAGCCCTATTCCACTCAGCCTGTAACGGCCCATCCCGTACAGAACCTCTCCTCGCATGCACCGCGGCAGCGAACAATGCCCTCGGTAAACATAGATTATCTCTATTTGCTATGGTGAGAATCGAACGTTTACCGACTAGTTGTTCACCGTTCAGAGCCACGCGTCTTCCCTGGCCTATGGGGACAGCTATAGTCATTATATTTACCGTGAACGGTTGATCAGTTGAAAATTCACTCGCGCTCTGTGTTACCCGGAACACAAGACCCCATAAATCCTCAAAGCGAAAATCGCGAGCCGGTCGAAAACTTAACCCCGCAGACCCCCTTGTAAACCCCTCAGTCGTGAAGCTAATACCCATAATGTCGTTCGGAGAGCAAAGCGAGATGAAGTAACTGTACAGTTCGCGGAAAGCCTCTTCTAACCAGGTGAGTGGATTTGCTGATTCAGACGGAGTGGCAATTCTTACGGTGATCTGACTACCGCCTAACCCGAAACGTTCGAAGCGTCTATTTATGCGCCTAGTTATATGAAATCTTCTCGAATTCTCTCTATCACCCACCTCTGGCTGCTCCGCGAGTACATTTTCAGGCGCTCTGTCCTCAGCCTCTGATGGTCCAGCAGTAGGAAGCTCATCCGCTGACCGACGTCCACCACCGAGCTGGTTGCTCTGTACCCTCGAGGTGCTGGCTCCCTCGTTCACCCCAAACAGCCATCTTTGCGAGCGAACCCTCACGGGTGGCTGACTAGCTGCGAAAATTGAATAAAACCGTTGTTTTATTTATTTCTTTTTTCTCCATCGGTTCGAAATATAATACTTAATTCTATACTCTAAAGTAAGGAAGCGTACAATAAAAACTACTCCTCCCCGGAGGCTGCGCGGAACCCGTCTGGAAGTTCGCCATAAGGGGATGGTATTATTAATGTTTCCATCGAATCGAAATCCGAAGGAAGATTTTCCCGAAAATCATCCGTACCGACGTTAGCAACTATAGAATCATGAATCTCCTCAGCAGAGATGTCAATAGCAACAGCTGTTTGAGAAGAGGTAATTGTAAAAAAGAGAATACGAAAGGTTTCCCGGACTAGAACAGAAAAGCCCAGTGGCATATGGTCTTATTACAGTAAATTACGAAGACTACTTACACTCCAGCTGACTGAAAACGTCGGGGTCGGGAGACGACAAGGGAGCAGCGACATCGTCATCTTCTTCTCCTTCCGAGTTAGTCGCCTCAGCTATTACAATAAGAATTGAAGAAAGAAGGTATTAAGATACGTTTATAAACTCTCCCCCGAATAACTACCGGATAATAACATCGTTATACATGATTACGAGGTAATCTACTTACATTCTCCGGAACTAAATATGATGCATACATCATCCTCTAATTCGGAATAGCTGGTCTCACCATCTCGAAGTCTCTGTTGTCGGCTTGTCGAGCGCTCCACGCTTTTCACCGACTCTGGCGAGGAAGGTTCTTCTGCTTCGAGTATGGACACCTGAGATAGACGTTCGACCGTCTCGCTAGTCAGCTCCGACCTCTCGGCGGTTTTATCCTGAGTACACCGCCCGGATAACACTGACTCGGCCTGTATCTCAGGTTCTTCCATCACCGATGCTGTAACTGACCGCTCGAGCGTTTCGACTGCCTCGACTAGCATCGCATCATCCTCGCTTCGTTGTAGGAACGTGACTTCCTCTGAAAATGTCAGCTCTCGATGAGTCACTGCTCTAACCGCGAAATAGCATATAATATAAAAATTGAATCACTGTTTTCACTTACCGGGCTGCGTAGGACGAGGTGACTGTAAAGCTCTGAGACTTTCGAAGAAAGGTTGCACCACTGGGTGATCTTGAAGATCCATAAAGCGCAAATGCGACTCGATCACTTGCATGCAAAGTACATTGCTCCTCAACAGATTATTACGGTGTATCAGGGCAATTACTCTCGTGTTACAAGTACCTATTATTTGTCGGAATATCGACAGCAAGATGTCGGTAGAGTTGACACGCGGTATACGAGTAAAATGCGGCGAGTTCGCGCCTCCGTACACGAGTCTCGGTTCTTTGCTTGTCAGAAACCGTAGTACCGACAAGGCGACTCTTCTGATTCCGGCTACAGTTTGCGACACCATTATGATTCAAAGCGATTTCGGTAAAGCACGAGTTCAGAACACGAGTCAGACTATCGTAAGTATAAAATCGGATATTTTCAAAATACAGTACAGTAATGAACGGAGTTTCCGACTCTGAGATTTTTTCAGTTATGGTAGGAATTCGGTGATGACACTCCACTATATCCACCCTGTCGGTCACTTCCACCACCACCCTACCCGCGGAAGGGGCGAGAAGGAGCGGGTGGAAGACAGTTCTTACCACGCACCTAACGTTAATCGTTTTTAGACTACCTCTATAGCGACAATCGTGGCAGCAATAGTCCACTGATTAAACCTCTAGGAACTAATTGTTTTTTGAGCCCATTGAAAGGGTTTTCAATTAACGAGCGTCGCAGACACCGATACAATGGCTCCGGAAAATATCCCCATTGTTCATAGTGCAAAATAGCTCTGTGCCCCATGACCGCGGGGCTGCCCTTTCTACGGTGCCGGCACCCCTCAGGTATATCTGCTACGGCTGATTGAACAGGGAGGCTACCTGAGGAAAGGATGCATAACCACTTGGCCGTAGCATTGCATGAGGATTATACACTGAAAGCTTTTTTTCTCTGCATGTAGCAAGTTGACCATGTACCGATATTGAACAACTCGTGGCCTGCGCTCACTGAGGTAAAACCTTTTCATTCTACTCAGACTTTGTTTTCCCGGTCCGGTAAGGGTTTAGGCACTCAGTAATCCGTTTTTTCACTTGCTTGAAATTTTTCTGGAAAACCGTCAAACAGACCGGAGTATCTGGGGAATAATTACATTTTATTACCCAAGTACAGTGTCGCTCAGGCATCGGTGCTCTGTGCTGTTAATAGTCTAGGAGAGGTTCAAAGCGGGTCTTTTTTTTTGCGATAATTTTACAGGGCTACGTGCCCTCGGGTACTCCTCTAACAGGACGGGACTTGTCGCGGAAGATACTACTTGTAGAAAGAGGACTTGTGCGTCACAAGCTCAGCTTTTACTCGAAAAAAGATTACAAAAAAATTCCACTTCCCTCCGGTTCACCTGATCCGTAGTGGAGGTGGAAACCCTTGAAATAACACTGTATTCACTCGTCCATCATCCAGAATCATCTCGAACTCCTAGTCGCTTACACCCGGAGCTTGTGAACTACGTAAACGTGAAGTAACCATGTCCACTGACGAATTTGTGCGCGATATCGCCCTCTCAACCGGGATGCAGGGTAAACATTTGAAACTGCGAAAAAAGTTACTACTGTCGACTAGGTACGGACTAAATAATTCTTTCTCTAAAACGGCAGTGGTCGGCTATATATTAACCAGTGAATATAGTTTCGAGCCCGTTGTGCAAATTAACGGGGCTGGTGTTACCGGGGTTACCCTACGGATGGCTACATGGATAAATCTGAGACGAAACGTCGAGACCATCTCTGCATACTTCGAGTCCACGGAATCGGCCACTGATGATAGCTCAAAGTACACACCCTTGGACCTGGGAGGCCTAACACTATCCTTTACCACCGCCTGGGGTGAGAAAGCGATTATTCTGACCGAGCGGGAGGGAATACTGAGTATGCGTGAAACAACTCCAGATCTCGAACCATTGCCTAAAAAAGCGAAATCGTCATCACCCTTCATTGTATTACAACACGTGACGTATAATGGACTTGCTACTATCGCTCCCTGCATCTCCGAGTATCTGAAAGACTTATCAAAGCGCTCTTCCGAAATAAATCAGTGCAAGAATGAGCTGATTAAGGAACTCGCCGGGCTAGCTCACAGTCATGACCTCCTGGATGCTCCGCTTGACCAGCTCACCGATCTTGTCTCGCAGAAATTCGATGAGAAACAGCTAATCATCAAAAGTGTTGTGAAACCACGTTTTGCGAAGAACTATTTCAAGATGACAATGCTTGAGATAAAGGCCTTATTTACCGATAAACTTGCCGAGGAGATTAAAAGTGTTCTAGAGTCTACGAGATCCTTAAGAAGATAGAGACTGTATATTTAGCTACATAGTCTGTGTTACACCGGTATTAATTTAGCTAAATGAATAAACACGAGCTCAAACCATAATCAATTGTACTCCTTTCAGAACCCTAGACTAATCTTCCTCGTCTTTATTCATAATTCTCGTAGCGAAAGGACATAGGTTAGATATATCCATATATATATATATCGGGACCCATACTGCAGAAGCGACGGCGCCATGGCCAGGTATATCTATATATATCTCGGACCCATACTGCAGAAGCGTCGGAACCAAGGGTAGGTATATCTATATACATTTCGGACCCATACTGCAGAAGCGACGGAGCCAAGGGTAGGTATATCTATATATATATTTCGGACCCATACTGCAGAAGCGACGGACCCAAGGGTAGGTATATCTATATATATTTCGGACCCATACTGCAGAAGCGTCGGAACCAAGGGTAGGTATATCTATATACATTTCGGACCCATACTGCAGAAGCGACGGAGCCAAGGGTAGGTATATCTATATATATATTTCGGACCCATACTGCAGAAGCGACGGACCCAAGGGTAGGTATATCTATATATATTTCGGACCCATACTGCAGAAGAGGCGGAAACCACTTAGGTTAGAATGAACGATATTCACTTAGGTTAAGATCAAGGATATTCACCTAGGTTAAGCCAAACTAGGCTAGGTTAGGTTAGCTGCAAGAAAAAAAAAAAAAAAAAAAAAAAAAAAAAAAAAAAAAAAAAAATGGCGGCCGAAGGGGGGGCGTTTTATGGGGGGTCATAAATCCGGAGCCATACTGCACCCTATCTACTACCCGTCAATACAGACACCCTCCACACCAAAAGACAGAGATAGAAAAACAAATTAATGATCTTTTGAAAACAAACACAATACAACCGTCAACCTCGCCGTATAACTCACCCGTTTGGATCGTACCTAAGAAAGAAGACTCTCAGGGTAATAAAAGATGGCGTTTAGTAATTGATTATCGCAAGTTAAACGAGAAAACAATAGGAGATGCATATCCATTACCATTAATAACAGACATTCTTGACCAACTCGGTGGAGCGAAATATTTTTCGATATTTGATTTAGCATCAGGTTTTCATCAAATTGAAATACATCCCGAGGATAAACATAAAACAGCTTTTACAACTCCTCATGGTCACCAAGAATTTAATAGAATGCCTTTCGGATTAATGAATGCACCCGCAACGTTCCAACGTTTAATGGATACAGTTTTGAGAGGATTACAAGGATCGGATTTATTCGTTTATTTAGATGACATCGTCATTTACTCACGTTCAATTGAAGAACATGCATCCAAATTTAAAAAATTATCAGAGAGATTAAGAAAAGCTAACTTAACTTTACAAACGGATAAATGCGAATTCCTTAGAACAGAAGTGAAATATTTAGGACACATCATTTCCGCCGATGGAGTAAAACCAGATCCGAAGAAAATAGAAGCAGTTAAAAGCTTTCCAATTCCAAAGACTCCGAAAAACGTTAAAGAATTCTTAGGACTCGCCGGATACTATCGTCGTTTTATAAAAGATTTTTCAAAAATCGCGAAACCGTTATCGGACCTCACAAGCAAAAACGCACAGTTTGAATGGACCTCACAACATAAGGTAGCTTTCGAGACCTTGCGCGATAAGCTTTGTGAAGCACCGATATTACAATATCCAGATTTTTCAAAACGTTTTATTGTCACGACTGACGCATCAGGCTACGCGGTAGGAGCTGTTCTTTCTCAAGGCGAAATTGGGAAAGATACTGCAGTCGCGTATGCTTCACGTGTACTTAATAAACACGAAAAGAATTACTCCACGACCGAAAAAGAAATGGTAGCAACAGTTTTTGCGTTGAAAACTTTTAGACCGTATCTCTATGGTAGACAGTTTACTCTGATAACCGATCACAGACCGCTTGTATGGGTAAATTCTATGAATGACCCAACATCGCGAGTAATGAGATGGAGAGAACGTCTGAAGGAATTCGATTATACAATTCAATATAAAGCAGGTAAATCTAACACTAATGCTGATGCATTATCGCGGAATCCTGTCATATTACCTATCAAATTCAAATGGCGAACATCAAATAATGTAGAAGGTCAAAAGTCATTGCTAGGACAACCAGGTATAGCTAGGCTTAGATCATCTTCCGATACAACTACTAACTTACCTACGAAAAAATCTAAATTATGTCAAACCTCAAGTTCAGATATAGAAGATTTTAGAGGATTTCCAAAAGAAACTAGTGAAACTAAAACTGAAACAGTTGAGCCCGTGATAGCGACAGATCCGAGAGAATCGTGTGCGTGCTCAATCGACTCAATCTCAGAAGAATCTACGAGCAATGATAATAGGTCTGATCAGCCAATAAATTATTGCATTAATAAAATCACAGAAAACACTCGTAGGAAAAAACCTAAATCAGCTATGAAGAAAAAATCAGATGTTAAGCGGCATACTTCATTACAAATTTCTTTAAAACCGTATACATCATCGTTAAGCGACGAATCAGATAATCTTAGACTAGGAACTGAATCCAAGACTACTTCCAAATCTGAATCTGAAAATATTTCTAAAGAACCCGAAGTTGAACAACATTCTATACAAAAACTGGAAGAACAACAAAATCCAGAAATCGAACAAGAGATCCGAAGTGATCAAATTACGACACAAGTAACTGATGAACAAATTATGGTAGAGGAAAATATAGATTTAGACACTAAAGTAGTGTTGCCCAATTTTATCACCTTAGAATCAGATAGACCTACGGAAGAACAAGGGAATGACTTATTGTTAGTCCCTACCCCTTCGGAAACCCCTACCCAGGGAACGCCGACTAATACTCGTAGAACTCAAACATTTCGTACACAGAATAATTTCCAACGTAATTTAGCTAAAGATTTACTAAACAAAAGATCAGTACAATCAGCTGAATTTACACCTTCTCCAGTATCGCGTACGAAGAGAAAAATTTATAGAACTAATATCAATATTCCTAAAGTTACTATTTCTGAAAGTCATTCAGACATAATAGATTCAGAGGAACCAAATGAAATGGAACCGATGGATATAAATATTTCTCAGCAAAATTATACTATACGTAACTGGTCTTCAGATGAAGAAGATAATATGCCTAATACTATAACGACAAAAGCTTTAGTTCAAACTGAACCTATGGATCAAAGTAACGTCAGCCTCATGGAAATAGATAATAGTCTAATAGTAAATAAATCTTTCACAGATTCACATAAAATTGAACCCTTAGTATTATCTACTATTGACGAAGAACAATCCGAGAAAACCGTTACGACACACGTGCAACAGAAAAAATCGGAAACTCCCCGAAAGAACAATAAAATGTTAGGATTAACAGGGACGTCTGACCCAATGGTCAAAACTGCACAAAAAATGGACGCTCCTCAACCGTCACAGTTAATACGAAAATCGACAAGACAACGAAAAGCGAAAGCTAAGTGCCCATGTTGTAGCGAACCGAATGCACATACTGAAAAGATTAAGAAAAGAAACGCACCTAAAGCTCAAAAAAAATCGACAATAGTTGAGAAAAATGAAATAGCAATATCTAACTATACACCGCAAATTGTTACAAACTTAGACGAAGTAAATTCACACCAATCACAAAACGTAATAAAAACACAGAATGAAATAAGATCACAGGATGGAATTAATCCACAAGATGAAATAAACTCACATCATTCGCAAGATGAAGTTAATTCATTAGATATACCCGTTAACACTCAAAATAGATTAACTTCAGTAGAATCAAATAACTCTCATAACAACACAGACTCAGGAAGCGAAATAATTGTTGTAAATCAGGAAGAAGAAAATTTAAACAATCTGATAGAAACAAGGGATAATTTAGAAATGAAAAAAGACCATTATATTTGTTTTATATCTGCAGATGGTACCGTGTCAGATGACATAGGCAAACGATTAATGGAACTAGGATTATTGAACTTAACACCGTCAGAAAAGTATAATTTAGGTCAAGTAGTAATATCAGGAACTTCGAAAAAGAAAGTATTTGCTTTAGTAACCCGAGAAAATGATCAAACTATGCCTAAAGTGAGTAGTTTTAAGAAAGCCTTTGAAAACCTAAAAACAATAATGAATAACGCTAATATTAAATCAGCTCGAGTATCTCAAGGTAGAAGCAACCTTCACATTTCAGCTTGGTTAACTATAAAAGGAATTATCCGTAAAACTTTTGCAGGTACGAACATTCAAATTACTATTTGCAAAGATAAAATCATTATACCCGCTGTAGAACAAAGACAAGGTATAATCAGGGAGAACCACGAGTCACCCGTAGCTGGTCATAAAGGCGTTACCAAAACTTACAATAGAATCAGACAAAAATATTTTTGGGACAATATAAAAAAACAGGTAGAAGACTTTGTCAGGAAATGCATAAGTTGTCAGAAAAAGAAATTAGTAAGAGTCAAGACTAAACAACCTATGATAATCACGGATACTTCAGCCGACGTATTCGATAAATTAGCTTTAGATATCGTAGGACCGATCAATAATGCTTCAGATAAAGGATACAGATTCATTTTAACTATGCAAGATGATCTTTCGAAATTTTGTTTAGCAGTACCATTAGTAAATGCTACAGCTAACGATATCGCAGATGCCCTGGTCACTCAATTCATTTGTAAATATGGATGTCCAAAAGTAATCTTAACAGACCAAGGTGCAGCTTTTATTGGACAAGTAATGAAACGACTAGCCAAAGTTTTCAAAATCAATCAAATTAAAACAACAGCATTTCATCCCCAATCAAATGGTTCTTTAGAAAGAAGTCATCAAGTACTCGCAGACTATCTTAAACATTACACAGACAAGAAAAACTAGGACGAATGGCTCCCACAAGCAACTTTTGCTTATAATACAAGTATACACGAAGGTACTAAGTACAGCCCGTATTACTTAGTTTACGGTCGAGATCCTCGTATACCTTCAGAATTCCCTTATTTGGACGAAATCCTCACGTATGACGACCATGTAAAAAATCTCGCATTACGTCTAATCGAAAGTAGGAAAAACGCCCGAGAAAATCTAGAAAAAGCAAAGCAAAAATCTAAAGAATATTACGATAGGAAGCTGAATCCTGTAACTTTTAAAATAGGACAAGAAATTTATTTAGTTAAAAATCAAAGAACAGGAAAACTAGACGATAATTACAAGGGACCATACAAAATCACAGAAGTATTTCCAGAAAAAAATGATATAGAAATTGAATTAGCAAAAAATAAACGAAAGATAATTCATTGTGATAGAGCTAAAATAGCTTATTAAATAGCATTATAATTTTCATAAGCGTAGACCTTTTATTGGTACACATTTTTCCAGGAAAATGGATAATCGCAGCATCAGGACAACCCTCATGGGACTGCTCATGCTTAGTATTCAAACTACATATTGTCTAATAGCCTACGACTGCGGTGCACCGTCTATGAACATTACAACATTATCATTACTCAACATCAAGGAATGCGACATTCCTATCGCAAAACCAGTAACTATTGACACAAAAATTCAATTATTACAAACAGCCGATTTTACTCATGTAAAAGTAATTCAATGTAAGATAGAAATACGCAGATCTGTTTACTATTGTGGCATGCATTCTCATATTTCAGCAGTATCAAATGGTGATATAGAATATATAGATGAAACATCATTCGAGCAATGTAAACGAATTCACGATACTCAATCGTACAAAACTCATAATAGTATATTTACTCGAATAACTTTAAATGCAACTACCAGTAGACCATTAAAATTAGCAGGCAGAATACACGATGACGGATTTTGTAAGGGTGAACAATTCTCAGATCACTATGGTTCATGGGACAATGTAATAGCCTACGGACAAATTTTTATTACGGTACAAGATTACCTAGCAACAGTAAACCTAGATAAAAACGAACTAATACTACGCTCAGGAGTGAGATGTACTTATGGCCAAGGTTCATGTATGGATATCGAAGGCGGTAATACATTTTGGGTATTACTCCCGCCTGATCAATGCAGATTTAATCGTTTCACTGTCCTTTACGAAGGAAAAGCTGAAAAAATTTGGGATAACACGATTCATAAATATGGAGAAGAGATCTATTCAATTACTTCAGATGAAATCACATTTGCATTATCAATCAGAGGTTTTCTTCCAGTATGTGGTTATAAATTAATTAAAACAGAACATCCACGTCTTTTTATTTTCGATAGAGATAACGGAGATTTCTTTACTCACAGAACAGGAATAATAGTAGCTAACATGGATATGTTTACCTATATGAATTCAAAATTTGTGTATTTAGAACGACATCTTAGAAGCCAAATAATATCATTATATAACGATGTGATATTACAGGAATGCCAATTAGAAAATAGAGTCTTACACAATTCCTTAGCTATAGCACCCTTGGCACCCGCAGATTTTGCTTATCATTTTATGAAAGGACCGGGATATATCGCTCACATCTCAGGAGAAGTCGTCAGAATAGCGAAATGCGTACCGGTCGAAATTGACCAGTAAAACTGATCAATGTTTTCAAGAACTTCCAATCTTCAGAGGCAATGAAAGCTTATTTATGTTACCACGTACTCATATAATAACTAAAACAGGTAATCAAATCGATTGCAATTCTTTTCTAGCACCTATGTACAATATCAATAACGCATGGTATCAAGCATTACCACAATTAGCTAGTGCCGTTGAACCAGAACAAATCTCGTCACAAACAAAGCAATCTTGGAAATATGAAACCCCTTCTAGTCTCGCTTCAGGAGGAATTTATTCACTCGAAGATCTCGATAAACTACGTGATAATATCATGTTCCCAGTAGAAAAACCGGCAGTGTTACACACAATCGCGAGAGGCGCGACAGGACAAAATGCACTCAATCAAGGAATCTCTGTAAATAGCTTCATAGATGAAAATGCAATTAGAAAATCTTTTGAACAAGCCTGGGGAAAAGTTCATAATTTTTTTAATACGGTAGGAACTTTTAGCGTTACTCTACTCGGAGTTTGGGTAACTTTTAAAGGAATCAAATTTTTGATAGACACACTTGTTCATGGCTATGCTCTTCATTCAATCTACGGTTGGAGCATATGGCTTATAGGAGCTATATGGGATTCCGTAACTAACTTACTACTACACCTTAGCAAAAGACAATCCCAGAACAGAACAGAACAACAACCCAACGAAGACGATTCAACAGCAACGAGAGTAGATATTGAATTAGAAGCACAGAAACTTCCAATAACAAATCAGAGAGAGATCCAAATTAGCTTATCAGATCAAAATCCAGGAACTTCAACTCGACAATTCATGTCGAACAACGATGAACCAACTAAAGATACTTACACTACATCTTACAGTTATAACTTACAGAATTAAAGGTAAATGACGAGCCGTAAAAACAGAGAAATTGAGGTTAACAAGTTTCAAGTTTGTTTATTGATTTGTTTTTTTTTTTCAAAATGTGTAAACGAGACTTAATCGTCATAAGCGGCGAAAATTCCATTGGATGAACTCCACGCCGGGTGGTCCCAGTTTTCTATCGGATGTTCATTTCCCCATCGTCCTTCTAACATCCATCGGATGCCGAAAAAATCGTAGTCGTCGTCCGTGTTATAATCAATGGAACACCTGGATTCATAGGCCGTGAGCTCCTGACGACGAAGTGCCCTCTTCTCCCTCTTCTCGTCACACTCATATTCCACCTCCTTAATTTTTTGGAGTATATCATTTAAGACTTGAGCCTATAACAAACGGTTCAAAGAAATGTTAATTTAAATATATTTCACAGAAATAAACAACAAAATAAAATTTTTCTCGCAAAGAAAATTTTATAAATTGAATAAAAATCTATAATAAATTTGGAAAGAACAGGTACTTACTCTTAAAATCCCATATGCGGCTCGCATATCAACGGTCAATAGGACAGATTTAAAATTTTCCATCTTTTCTACTGTTCTTTTACACTTCTTTTAACTTTTAACTTCAAAAACGGACTCCAAACGCACAATTCGACGAAAAATTGCAGAATGAGTAAACTCACCTCAAACTGACATTTTTATATTACACTTGAAAATGCGAAACATCCCCTCTAAAACTAAAACTGACCAATGACGAAGACGAAAATTTTTTTTTATTATTAAGGAGAGGGTAAAACCCCACTACAATACTAACCCCGCCCAACACGGCAAGGGAAACCCTTTACCTAACGGAAACTCCAGAAATTCTTTTAAGGAAAATTCTCAATTATTTTGCAAATATCTTCGAATATTACGATTATAGTAATCATCAGATGTAACCACGATATATACTTTATATCAAAATCTTAGACAGAACATCTTAGACAATCATTTGCTATAACTCATAGATATAATTCATAGATATAATTCATTTATAATTTTCATTATATTATCTAGGAATATATCATATTAACCCTATTATAGATTAACTTGTATTTTCATAAACTTTATGTTCATAAATATATGTTTAGGATACGATTAATTTCATATTCAAAATATAAGATAATCTTACATCAATACAATAAGCATAAGTAATTTTAATCATTATATTACTTACCTTTAATCATTAAATCACTTTATATTGTTAATTTTTAACGTTTCATACATTAATTTTAAATATGGTAAACCATGTATCAATTTATATCACTGTATATCCACTTTACTGTAATTTGCTTTAAGTTAATACTTCAAATATTTTACACGAAACCAAGGAAATTTCACGTCGATAAACTAGAACCCGCTAGGTCGAGCGGGGACGCTCGAAACCTAACAGGGGAGGTGTTACGTCCTAGGCTGAAAGCTCAACATATAATCTTTAGGTATAACAGATACCGTAGTTAGTACCGTAGGTATAGAAAATACCGACGTGCAATTACCATCAGAGTTTCAATAACACCTCTATCGATGTAATTCCATTTATAATTTTTTTTCTCTAAATTCTTTATATTATTTTACCTATAGTTTTAAGTCAATACTTTTAAGAAGTCTCAAACTCATACACCATAACTAATTTTTCCATAGTCTCTCACAAAACTAAGCAAGCCGAAAACACTCGAAAACCCATAAATTTGAAATCCTAAACTTTAAGTAAACTTTTGAAAACGCTAGAAACTATCTTTATTGAGGAAACATAAATCTTCAAGATCTTTAGAATTTTACTGTCAAACGCGGAGAACCCAAAAGACAAAGACAGTTTTGTTTAAAAGAAGACAGATCATAGACGCTTAAAACATCCCTTCTCAGCATCTCGACGCTTGGGGCCTCTGACCCAATCGTCTCGCACAAATTCTATTCTAGCCAACCATATTTTTTCCCTCTTAAATTTAATGTGTCTTTTACCAATGAGAAAAGACTCGCTTTCCCGCGAGTACTAAAAACTCCCTCCCCCGCGAAACCGCGAGGAGAGATCCGTTTTCCTCCAGGATCAGGGAGTTAGTCACGAGATTTCAAAGAGTAAAGATCAGATCCACAAAAGACTTAGATTTCAGAATATAATATCAAATTCGAAGTGTTTAATATATTCATAAATTAACCAAGTGCAAAACTTATCAACATATAAAAACCATAGACTAAAGTTAATCAACATGCATATGTTTGATTAGCAACCAACACTGTTAAGCAGTTTGTTGAATGAATATTGTTAATTAAAAGTGAAATCAACAAACATTTATTTCACCCACGCATAGTGGTGACTGATAAAAACCCATTACCTCAACAGAATACGAGTTATACGTCAATCAGAAGAACTAGTAATCCAAGACTCGGTAAGAAATATAGAACTCTACCAATTCAGAATCAGAACCTCAACACATCTAACTAGTGATTCGGAAACTTTATATACCTAAATCCAGGACGTAACAGTGGTTTGAATAGGATACGAGTCAGACCTTCCCCCTTTTAAGACGAATTCGCTGTTAGATTGTTGAAAACCTTGCACATCCAATATCATCTCCATTATGTTGATTTATTTTTAGAATACGACGACGTGGATTTTCAGGGAGATTAGAAGTCGAAAGTCTGTATCACTTGAAGATCGGTTGAAGACTAATTGTCAGGTTGAGATTTGAGCGAATTTTCAGCTTTTATAATCGTTTACCCCCACTACTCGTCTTTTGCAATTAAGGGTGGTATCTCTGGTTTCATTCGATCTGATAGATATTTCTAGAAGCTCAATATGTCGTATGATGAAACAATGCTTCGTGTCTCTGGGAAACGAAGGACATACCAGGAACTGTTTGTTTTGAAAAATTCCGCGAATCGTTAGTTATCGGACTTGCATCTGCATGTTCTTCATACGAAACGCTGAGGTATCAAATAACAGACCTTCCGAAACTCGTCAAGTCTCACAGGGTGCCGAAGCGATAATTCCAAGAACCGTTTGTCCGAAAAGTTGTAAGAACCATCATCAGGCTCAACTACATGCTAGTAACCCCATAAGTGGTGGGGTGAAGAAATCGCTATAAAACCCTATTTAACCTATACGCAAAATATCAGTCGTGTTCGAGATGGAGTTCGTTGTAGATCTGCAGGGTTTTAAACGACCCGTTAACAACTTTACGTTGAAGGAGCTGGCTGTAATTGCAGTCGACCCGGAAGCACAACCCGTACCTATACTATTCAAACCACCGTTCGAGTGGGAGCGCTTACCAGCTCGATATAAAATTGAAAATTTGTGGTTGGAGTGTAATCTTCATGGTTTATCGTGGAGCTCTGGAGATATATCTTATGAAGATTTCGAATTTATACTACCCAACCTTGTGCAATATGTTCTAAAGATTTATGTGAAAGGATTGGAAAAGAAAAATTGGTTGCAGAACATCATACAAGATGCGCAGGTCGTTGATATGTTGGATCTTGGTTGTCCCCCGCTGAAAACGTTGAGTAAAACCTCTGAAACTGACGCTTGTACACACCATGACATACCAAATTCAAATTGTTCCGTTCAAAACGTTAAACTACTGCGGGATTGGTTGTTCAAGCATCGCGACCCATCTACCGATATCACACCTGACCGAAAACGTCCACAGATGGATATGGTTTGGTGTCATACGTGTGTACAGCATCATCGGAAACCGAAATAATTCTCACTACTGAGCTTCCACGTGTTACGTGATACCAAATGGGAAAGATAAATATGAGCAACTTCTTAATATTTGATGATGAGGTTCTAGTTTTTGTCATGAACATGTCATGCTAATTTATATTATACATAAAATCGTATTGTACTATCGAAACACACTATATATAATTATTGTATAATACCATTTTAAAAAACAATAAAGCAGTTTATTGAATGTACATATAGGTATCTGCTGATTCATTGTCAACTCCAAACCTTCATAAATCATACTCAAATTCTTAATTTATGTGTATTCTAAGGTTTTTTTGAGGTTACCATAAGTCTTACTATATATTTAAACTAGACTGTACTAAGTTAAGGAACTTGGGGGTAATAATCAAGCTTCAAATTGTATAAATCTAATCATTCAATTTTTTATTTGTTCATTTACAAGTAGCATTCACTTAACTGGTGAAATAAATTCCAAAGCAAATAATTATAAATAAACGTTGATTAGACCATTGCAATCTTCTCATCGAATTCCCAAATCCCATTCCTTCATTGGAATTCGATTGATTTCCTCATATATTTCCATTTGGCTTTCCAACCAGTCCTCTCTATTTTGAAATATTTCACCCCAGCCGTTATCATCATCATCATCAGTAAATCTTCTTCTGCTCCCGCCGCAATCATCGAGAAATTAGTTTGAATCTTCGGCTGGAAGTAAAAAAATGATTTTCTTGATTATAATATTATTTAACAATTTGAATATCAAATAACGCAAGTCGTGATTTTTGTTTTGATTGAAAAATAAGTTGAATATGTTATTTTTAAATATTGAATTGAGCGCTAATATGGATTTTGGTTATACATACATGTTTGATCCCTCGCTGACCCTCCTCTTCTACCTTCGCAGGCTGATCCTTCTTCTCTTCTATCTTCACAGGTTGATCCTTCTTCTCCTCTACCTTCGCAGGTTGACCCTCCTTTTCAGGCTTGTCACTCTTTGCCTGCAGAACCTTGATTTTTCTGTAACCCTCCATCGATGTTTCAGTCTGAAATAGAAAAACGAATGACTCTTATGGAATAGTGTAGAACGCTTATTTTAAATATGATTTACTAATAAGTGATGAATGTGAATACACATACCGTATAATATTATTTAACAATTTAAATATCAATCAACGCGAGTCGTGAATTTTTGTTTTGATTAAAAAATAAGTTGAATAAGTAATTTTTATATATTGACTTGAACTCTAATATGGATTTTAGTTATACATTGTAACATTGCAAGGTGCACCTGCCGTTACAAACAGCTCCCGAACCCTTAGGCGGCCGTAATTAAGGAATGTCGCGTGAATGTGGGAAGCACGAATGCGTTAGAGAAGCCGCGAGGCTAGGACCTACTATCCGAGAGGCGACCGTGACTGTACTGAGACTGTAGACTTGTTTTCTTATTTTGTTTGTTTTCTTTTCATTTTCTCTATTATGTGGGAGACATGGCCAAACTGTTGGTGGAGCATGACACGACCCGACCGACACACACTTACGTGGACGATCCAGACCGTAGGAGGCCCACCTAAACTGCAGGCCACTATGCCCCTGGGGGCCTAATCCTACGTCGAGCACCGAAAAAGTTAGCGAGAACGCGGGGGAGTGCCCAGGGCACTCAGCGACGAGGGAAACCGGTGGTGGAGGTGATTCCCGCCACCCCCAAAAGCCAGCGAACCGCGTTCCGCCAGAAGAATCTTCGAGGATCCCCCTGTACGAATTTGAAGTTTCGCGCGTAGGGCGGCCAGACCGCCATAGTTTACGATCTAGCAGTCGATAGGCAAATCGATAATTACCTGACTGCCGAGGGTGCGCAACACCGGCGCCATGCGGTCGAGAGAGATCACTCTGCGTTAGGCCGGCGATATAGTAAGAGACATCGAGAGCTTTCGTTGTGTTGTGGTCCGGTAGAGTTCGGTATCGTAGGGAGTGTGTGAGCCCTCGAAGGGATATTCTTCGGGAACTGACGATGGATTTTGCCTACGAGGCGGAGGAATTTTTGAGGTGGCTGGAAAGCGGTAAGCGTTAGCCAACTTTACCCATTCTCTGATTTGAACCCGGCAACGGCCGTCTGCCATCTTGCCTTTAGTCAAGCCACGAGGCTCTTTAGAATTTTGTGGATTCAAATAAAGACGACCCCCGAGTCGGTGGGCCGTCCCCAGTGTCCTCACTTTAATAGAGAAGTTTCGCGTTGTCTTTTAAGTACGATTTTTTCGAGTCGGAATCTGCAGTTTTGTCGCTTTACGTCCTGCCGCACACGAGTGCGAGAAGGACAGTCTTAGTTCGTCACTGTCGCTGTCTCTCTTTCTCCTACGAGGAGACTTAGTCGTCGAGCTCAGACGCGAGCCTGCTTTGTTTTTGTCGTCTCTCTTCCTTTTATTATTTCAAATTTCCGTTAGCCTACGCATGCAGAGTTAGGTTAAGTTAGTGTTAAGTTCAAATTTGTAAATAGTCAATTAACGAAGAGGCCTAGCCTCCCGTAGGCTCGCCGGTCGCCTATACACGACCGACAGCCGAGCGATTTTCTGGTTGCTGTTAATCAAGATTCGCGGCAGCGAATCGCAGCCGAGTTCCCCCCTACTAACTCGGCGCGGCAGCCACGAATCATTTACCCGAGCAAGCTCTTGTTCTTGTAAAAAATCAGTCACATCTTTTGAACCGCTGATTATTTTCCAATAAAATTTATAGGGGCGTAAGGCCCTCCCCACTTGACCTTGCTTGCAAAAATTCAACAGAATCGACCAAGTGGTTTCGGAGATATTGACCGTCAAAGTTGATCGAAAAACACAATCTTCTTTTTCTTCTTTTTCTTCTTCGTTGCAGAACGTTTTTCTTGGGACCACGATATCTGTCGAACCGTTGCACTTATGAACTTGCAATTTGGAAGGGGTGTTCTTGTCATCGAAATCTCGCCCCCTATTGTTTTTGAGCAAAAATCGACCACGCATAACTGAGTTATTAATAATAATAATATAGATCTTATTACACAGTATACAGGGTGATTCACTGCTACCGGGCCATTTTAGATAGGCGGATTACTCAGAAAATTCTAAGACTAAAAGTCCTTTACCAAAAATTCGATAGACCTCCAGTTCCCGAGCTACGGAGGATCTAGGATAACCAATTACAGAGCTTATACGTGACTCGGACAGGGGCGTCTAGATATCTTAAATTAATAAAATGTAATTTTTATTTCGTCATAAGTAATTTCAGCATCACTTGTAACTGAAACTGGGACTGCTGCTGGCGTTGGTTTCGACGTCCAGGTCGTCCAGGTTATCCTCCTCGTGATCCAGGTCGTCCGCTTCGTAGTTTTTGTGGTCCAGGTCGTTCGCAACGTGGTTTCCAGCGTCCAGGTTGTGCGCATTGTAGTTTTCGTAGTCCAGGTCATACGCCTCGTAATTTTCGTCTTGCAGGTCGTACAGCTCGTACTTTGTGTCGCCAAGGTCGTTCGCTTCATAGTCTTCGTTATCCAGGTCCTGCGCTTCGTAGCTTTCGTTGTCCAAGTCGTGCGCTTCGTAGTCTTCTTTGTCCAGGTCCTGTGCTTCGTGGTTTTCGTTGTCCAGGTCGTAAAGTACGAGCTGTACAACCTGCAAGACGAAAATTACGAAGCGTATGACCTGGACGACGCAAACTGTGAGGCGTACGACCTAGACTACGAAAACTACGATGCGCACAACCTGGACGCTGGAAGCCACGTCGCGAACGACCTGGACTGCGAAAACTACGAAGCGGATGACATGTGCAACTAAACTATGTAGCACACGACGTAGAAGACGCGAACCACGAAGCGGACGACCTGGATCACGAGGAGGATACCCTGGACGACCTGGACGACCTGGACGTCGAAACCAACGCCAGCAGCAGTCCCAGTTTCAGTTACAAGTGATGCTAAAATTACTTATGACGAAATAAAAATTACATTTTAATAACTTAAGATATCTAGACGGCCCTGTCCGAGTCACGTATAAGCTCTGTAATTGGTTATCCTAGATCCTCCATAGCTCGGGAACTGGAGGTCTATCGAATTTTTGGTAAAGAACTTTTAGTCTTAGAATTTCCTGAGGAATCTGCCTATCTAAAATGGCCCGGTAGCAGTGAATCACCCTGTATACGTGTGTCTTGGGACCACGATAGCTGTCGAACCGTTGCACTTACGAACTTGCAATTTGGACGGGACGTTCTTGTCACCGAAATCCCACCCCCTATTGTTTTTTAGCAATAATCCACCACGCAAAACTGAGTTATTCATATAATAATTATTCGTAAAAATTCGCAGCAGCGAATCGCGGCCAAGTACCCGTAGGTCGGCGTGCCAGTATTGATTTATTTAAATATTATTATTTATATCAATATTTAATTTATTAGTATCATCATCATCATCATCATCATCATTATCATTATTATTATATTATAATTATCGTCATTATCATTATTATTGATGTGTCAACATTTGAGCTGGTGCCACCTGAAAAATGTCTAGGTCCTCCGCTTCATAGTTTTCGGCGTACAGGTCTTCTGCTCCGTAGTTTTCGGCGACCAGGTCCTCCACTTCGTAGTTTTCGGTGCCCAGGTCCTTTGCCCCGTAGTTTTCAGAGTCCAGGTCCTCCGCTCCGTAGTTTTCCGTATCCAGGTCCTCCGCTCCGTAGTTTTTAGAGTCCAGGTCCTCTTCTCCTTAGTTTTCGGTATCCAGGTCCTCCGCTTCGTAGTTTTTAGAGTCCAGGTCCTCTTCTCCGTAGTTTTCGGTGTCCAGGTATTCCGCTCCGTAGGTTCTGGTATCCAGGTCCTCTTCTCCGTAGTGTTCGGTATTCAGGTCCTTTGCTTCGTAGTTTCCGGTATCCAGGTCCTCCGCTCCGTAGTTTTTAGAGTCCAGGTCCTCTTCTCCGTAGTTTTCGGTGTCCAGGTATTCCGCTCCGTAGGTTCCGGTATCCAGGTCCTCTTCTCCGTAGTTTTCGGTATTCAGGTCCTTTGCTTCGTAGTTTCCGGTATCCAGGTCCTCCGCTCCGTAGTTTTTAGAGTCCAGGTCCTCTTCTCCGTAGTTTTCGGTGTCCAGGTATTCCGCTCCGTAGGTTCCGGTATCCAGGTCCTCTTCTCCGTAGTTTTCGGTATTCAGGTCCTTTGCTTCGTAGTTTCCGGTATCCAGGTCCTTCGCTCCGTAGTTTTCGGTGTCCAGGTATTCCGCTCCGTAGTTTTCGGTATCCAGGTCTTTTGCTTCGTAGTTTCCGGTATCCAGGTCCTTCGCTCCGTAGTTTTCGGTATCCAGGTCCTCCCATCCGTAAATCTCGCTGCCCAGGTCCTTCGCTTCGTAGTTTGCGGTGTCCAGGTCCTCCGCTTCGTAGTTTCCGGTATCCAGGTTCTTCGCTCCGTAGTTTCCGGTGTCCAGGTCCTCCGCTTCGTAGTTCTTAATGACCAGGTCTTGCGCCACGTAGCTTTCGATGTCTAGGTCTTGCGCTCCATAGTTTCCGGTGTCCGGGTATACAGCTACGTAGTTTCCGATATCCAGGTCCTCTTCTCCATAGTTTTTGGTATCCAGGTCCTCCGCTTCGTAGTTTCCGGTGACCAGGTCCTCCCATCCGTGAATCTCGTTGCCCAGGTCCTACGCTTCGTAGTTTCCGGTGTCCAGGTCCTCCGCTTCGTAGTTTCCGGTATCCAGGTCTTTCGCTCCGTAGTTTTCGGTGTCCAGGTATTCCGTTTCGTAGTTTCCGGTATCCAGGTCTTCTTCTCCGTAGTTTTCGGTATCCAGGTCCTCCCATCCGTGAATCTCGCTGCCCAGGTCCTTCGCTACGTAGTTTCCGGTGTCCAGGTTCTCCGCTCCGTAGTTCTTGGTGTCCAGGTCCTTCGCATCGTAGTTTTCGGTGTCCAGGTCCTTCCCTCCGTAGATCTTGATGTCCAGGTCTGGCGCCACGTAGTTTTCAGTGTCTAGGTCTTGCGCTCCATAGTTTTCGGTGTCAAGATCCTCTGGTTCAGACACTTTCCCACAACACATCCATTTCCCGATCCGATGCACAGATCGATTTCAAACTTGGACGGGAAATTGACTCTATCCATATCTCGCTCCCTATTGGTTGTTGAACAAATCCGATCACGTAACAAAAAAATTGACCTCAATCAAAATACGAAGTCATTGACATCAAGACATCAATAAATATTATTATTATTAATATTGTCTTGAATTTCATTCCAGAAACTTTTGTTTTCGTAATATGTATATCATCGGTATGAAATGGTTCACCTTTTCGGTCCTAGTTTCTGAGTTATTTACGTTCAATACGAAAAAAAAACCGTCAATACAAGTGTTAAATGAATTTATGTACATGAATTTTAAGTTTAGAATGAAATAACATCGCAATTCTTCAAGCTCGCGGCACCAATTTTTTAACGCAATGTTCGTTGTTCATGATGCCATATCGACAAAGTGCGACCTTTAGCTTGAAAAATATCATAGAATCACATGATGGTGTGTTCCGATATGAGGCCTGTTTATTTTACGTGAGAATTTCACAACCAGACGATTGAAGAAAATTTTCCGTATTCTATGTTTGTACCACATCTGAATATGTGGCGCTGTTTGAATAGACGAGTTCATGGGTAGCATAAACTATGATTGGTACAAGCTATCGTATGATTCTCAGATGGAGATTTCTTGGTCTGTGGTCATATAGAATATCTTGTCCGCTTTGCGCGAACCCGAAAATACATGATTTCATTTTATGACAAATGACTGAGAGTTGATCTTCATATGTGTATAATACATTGAAATCATTTCAGCGCTGACCCGTTTGTAGTACATACAAAAAGTAATGAAATACCCGGCAAAAACATTGTAAATGTCAAAAATTACAGCCGAGCTCTAAGATGGTTTCGCCGGCTAAAAAATCCGAAACATCATACTCTTTTTTAGCGATAGATTACAAACATCATTTCGTTATACCACATAGTACAAAATGATACGTGAAATCAGGTAGCGAAGCCGAGCGTTCCCTCAGTTAATGTCATACTTCTAATTATGTTTTTCTAATGCTAGTCAATGAAAATGAATAGAAAACCAATAGGATCATTCGTTATCTTCGACAGAACAGCATATTGGCGACAGGAAATATTGCTGAAAGAAGTTAGCTCGTATGATGATACAAACTCGGCGGGCATAGATTGTTCTGAAAATTATCAATTGCACTTTTCCTTTTATTTATTCATTCCGGCCACTCCGTAACGATCACACCCACAAAATTGTTTCAAGCATGATCAAAGACTGTTTGAACATTTTTGGCATTGATGATATTTATTATTGTAGACTGAAACTGCGATATAATAGTTTTTTATATGACAAGGGCGCGGAAAGACCTTGTCTTCGGATCGTGCGGCACTTTCACACTCGTCACGAAGTCCCCCTATGTGCCTGTGCCCTACGTTCTATATTTTCTTTCAGATTTAAAAATTATAAACATTTTCCATGCACTAGTGCTGGAAAAGCTCAACGAAAATCGTGTTTCTCACAACAGGTAGTGCATAAATAAATAAATGAAACGATTTATTAGATGTTAGACTGTTATTTATGAACACCTCGTGGTGGCTATTCTGTTTGTAAATTGTAATGTTGTTCCGCGAGGTACCGATTTGCAGAGTTAATTATTAGCTTTGTATTTTTTTTTCTGTTATTGCTGTCCTACGTGGAAGCCCTAGTTTTTCTATTATTGTTGTAAAACTCGCAAATCGAGGCGAGGCCGCCTTTACACGGCCTGCAGCCGACTAGTACCCGAGGGGGAGTTACCCCGGGTACGCCCGATTATTGTTATTAATTTTTAAATCCGTTTTTCTATTTTTTTCTTAATAAATTTTTATACCCTTGTTACACGCAACTCCACGAGTAGTTATTTAACGCCGAGCTCCTCCTTCATTTAATCCCGACCCCTCTCCGCGGTACTGTTGCTAGCCGCCGCGTAAGATTTCGTTAGGCTCTTGGTTGTTTTGTTTTTGATTTTGAAAGTGGCGAGTAGTCGCCTGGCGCCCAACCAATTTAAATTTCACGTATAGCTGTGTGAGCGTTGGATGGACCCCGGAGTCTGGCGATCCGGTCCAGATCCGAGGGTACAGTAAAAATCCACGTCACAACATACATGTTTGCTCCCTTGCTGATCCTTCTCTTCTACCTTCGCACTTTGATCCTTCTTCTCTTCTATCTTCTCTTCTACCTTCGCAGGTTGATCCCCCTTTTCAGGCTTGTCACTCTTTGCCTGCAGAACTTTGATTTGTCTGTGACCCTCCATCAATGTTTTCACAGTCTAAAATTGAAAAACGAATGACTTATGAAATAGTATGGAACGCTTATTTGGAGTATGATTTAATAATAAGTGATGAATGTGAATACACATACCGTAGATCTGATGATGTTGAATCGCTTCAGAAAGATACTGACCGATCAAATGTTCCACTTATAAATTTATACCCGTTACCCTTTCCGAAAGGTATGTAGGGGAAATATATCAGCATTGTCTCATAACTCCTTCCTACTACGAGTGCATATAGGGAGGGTGATGATTATTCGAAGCGAACTCAAGATGGGAGCTTGGAGCTTTTTTGTATGATTCGAATATTTATGTTTAATAATTGAAAAAGGATGGTCAAATCTTAATACGCCACAGAGATTAACCATGGACATCGAGTAACAATGGGAAGAGTATATTCGTATACTTTTTAGCGACGCGTACATATGATTCGACTATTTATGTTTACTAATTGAAGAAGGATGGTCAAATCTTAATACGCCACAGAGAATAATCTGGTACCGTAGACATCGAGTAGCGATGGAAATAAGTATATACGTATATTTTTCAACAACGCGTGCCTATAAACAACGCGACAAGTTTGCAGGCTGGTTTCAGGTTACACACAACAGTGGGAAAAATGCTCCGTTCGTGAAGACTTACCACGTAAGATTTGCGCATTTGAGAATGTGAAAGAATTAAACGTATGGTTTGCAAGAGCGGATACGTAACAAGCTCACAGATAAGTCTCCGCTCGTACGTGACGTGCACCGAGATATCTTTCATCTTCGTCAGCTTCTGAGAAATTGTCGAAAGAATTGTACCTATCACACACATGTATAAGATTGAACTCCTCGCATCGGAGGGTGCACGTTACAGCCTCTTCGTGTACCATACCACCTATGGTTAAGTTCTTCTCGAATTATCCGATCGCTCGTCATTCTCGTTAAGGAGCGTACCCGCGGAAAAAACGAGTCGCGACCCGTCGATGTGTTCGCTCTCCAGAAGCACGACTTTCAGGAAGCTGCCAGCCCGACGCGGGGTTTGAATTTTATTTTCAGGCGTGTGACGTTAATTACAGGGTATGTGACGTCATATTGAGGGTGTGTGCCGTCATTTTGAGGGAGTGTGACGTCATTCCGAGGGTCCAGTGAGGGTGCGTGACGTTATATTGAGGGTGTGCCGTCATTTTAAGGGTGTGTGACGCCATTTTAAAAATGCGTGACATCATTCCGAGGGTCCTATGCCGATAATTCCAAGAACTGGTCGTGAAATTCCGAGAACCGTTCGCGAAATTCCGAGAATCGTACCCCGGGGAGCAACCCTCCGCCCTTGCCGGAAAAAATTTAACGGGGTTGGGATCTCATTTTTGGGGTGTGTGACGTCAATTCTAGGGTATGTGACGTCATATTAAGGGTGTGTGCCGTCATCTTGAGGGTGTGTGACGTCATTCCGAGAGTCCTATGCCGTGACGTAGCTGCGACGTCACATGACGTAGCGTGACGTCACGTGACGTAGGCGTGACGTCATGAAACCTGATACCCCTCGTCGCCCCTCCCCGCCCCCTCTCACGGACACGGGGAGGTGCGCGTGTGTGCGTGCGTGTGTGTGTGCACTAACACGCGTTGATCCAGAACCCGCATAGAATAACTACTGACAACCGATGCTTCTTATGGTCCGTCACAGCCGCCCTACATCCTGTTACCAGCAACGCCGCAATATACTGTAACGATTCAGTCGCTCTGACCGGCTGATCATACACACATAGACAACCACGTCGCACATATCACCGTCAATCAGCTGTTAGTTGCGCCGTACGAGGTGAGCAGTAACCAAACTAGACACAAGACGACGTTCCGCGACAAGTTGCGCAGTTAGAGGTACGCACACGGTAATCCTCAGCGATGACCACGTAATCCGCAACCGCAACCGATCATCTCCATACCAGACACACTCGTGGCAGAGAGCCCTTGGAGTCTAGTCTAATAGCAGCCTTAGGCGGACTAGTAGCAAACATATAGGAAAAGCTGAAGAGCAGAAACTTAGATTATTTTCATCGCCAAAGCGGGTTGGATTTATTAGAATCAAGATAGAACGTATCGCAATGTGGTAAAGCACCCATTACCTTAATATTAAATTCAAGAAATAACGACAATTAGAGAAAACATAGGGAAAGCTGAAGAGCAGAAACTTAGACGTAAAGAAAGACAGGGCGATTTCTACGAAATCATGGGGTATTAGATTAGGGAAAGATAAAAGTCGGATTGTGACTGAACTCGTTCATACAGATAACTGAGATAAACTTTGTACATCTCAGTTAACTGACATATAATTCAACTTAAAATTAAATTTATTACTTTTCTTATACTCAAACGATTCTGTAACTTCTTGTAACCAACCACGAAGGTTCTCCCTATTCCTCTAAACTAACCATAGATATGAGGAACAGCTCTGGGTAGTAAGAATCGGGAGGAAGCACTGGTTTGATAAACTCACTCAAGTGTCTCGATCCGTTTCCGAACCTTACCGAGTCTGGAGAACAACTCTGGGTAGTAAGTGTTGGAGGAAAGCACCGGGACAACCAAAGCTTGTCCAAGTGTCTCGATTCTGCACCGAACCTTACCGAGTCTGAGCGCAGGGAAATCCCAAGATATTAACTCATTTAAAACCATTTTTCTACTTTGAAGACCTATAAATAGCTGGAGGAGCCCAAAGAACTCACAATAACGTCGGTTTGATCGACAACCCCGGTTGACGAACAACCCGAAAAGTTACAATACGGAGCTATCAGCGATCTCATCATCTCCAAACTCAACTGTATAGGTATAAAGTTTGCAACCACACTGCGATGTGCGGAAAAATGTTAAAAGTTAAACAGCTTGAGCATTAACGTGTATGGAATCGAATTGGAAACTTTCCAGAGTGAGAAGAAGTCCAAAAACAGTGTAATTACCCCGCTTTATTTGAGTAAAAATGTAACAGGGGGCAATATCATCCACCTACTTATGATGGAAAGTATGAGCGAGCTAGATGATTTGGTTAATTTTAAGCCGAGCTTTCACTTTACTTGGATTAGGAATCTTTCGCGTTTGGTGGGATCACAATTGTCACGCTATGAAGGTAAACAATTTTTATGCGATAGATGCCTGTGTCACTTTAGCGTACAGAGCGCCTATGAAAATGACAAACAAGACTGTCACCACTTGAATAAAGTTCGAATGGTGTTCCCCGAGGAGAAAATCTTGGAATTTTCCGATTTTCAAAATCAGGGTACCGTATCGTTTGTCGTATATGCCGATCTTGAATGCATGATGAAGCCCGGATTAAAAGAATCTCAAACGCATATTCCACACAGTGTAGCGTATTATATGCATTGCTCATATGATGATACATTATCAGAATACAAAAACTACCGCGGACCTGATTGCATCAAATGGTTGATTCAGAAGCTTCGCGAATTATCGGTGAAAATAGAGTCGCGCATAAAAAATGTAATTCCAATGGAGGCGTTGAATCAGACGCAACGCGATCGTCACATGCGCGCAAAAAATTGTTATATTTGCGCGAAATCGTTTTTACCTAAGGGGAAAACAAGGCGTGATCATTGTCATTTTACGGGTAAATATCGTGAGGCTTCACATAACCGCTGCAATTCGAATTTTTAAGAAACACACACGATTCCGGTGGTTTTTCACAATTTATCCGGCTATGATTCTCACTTCATCATAAAATCTTTAACCACAACTTTTCCGGGTGACATCACACTACTGCCCATCAATAAGGAAAAATACATATCATTCACAAAGAAGGTTGACGGTACTATAATTAGCTTGAGATTCATAGATTCACTCCGATTCATGGCTAGCAGCATTGAGAAATTAGTATCATACGTGGACGATTCGGATAAAAAAATACATTAACACGAAAATTCTATGCCGATGTGGGGAAATGTGATTTAATGATCCGCGAAGGTGTATTCCCCTACGAGTACATCGATTCTTGGGAAAAACTTGATGATTCTGAATTACCAGCTAAAAAAGACTTCTATTCGAGATTGAGCGATTCCAATATTTCCGATGATGATTATCAGCACGCAAAAAATGTGTGGGTCGAGTTTAATTTGAAAACCTTGGGCGAGTATTCAGATTTGTACCTGAAAACCGATGTACTATTATTGGCCGATATATTTCAGAATTTCCGCGACAGTTGCTTTAAAACATACAATTGAGATCCGTTGCACTATTATATAGCGCCGGGGCTTGCTTTTGATGCGATGTTGAAGCATACGAAAGTTAACCTACAACTTCTGGATGACCCAGAAATGATATTATTCATTGAGAAAAGCATAAGGTGCGACTTGGCACAGTGCTCAAATCGCTATGGTAAAGCAAATAACCGATTTATGGGTGATGATTTCGATCCCAGCAAATAGGAATCATATTTTATGTATTTCGATGTAAACAATCTATATGGTGCGGCTATGAGCGAGCATTTGCCTAGTGGATTGTTCGCGTGGGAAAATGATGCTGTTGATGTAATATCTCTTCTGGATGATGCACCAATCGGTTATATTTTACAGGTA
Source organism: Tenthredo distinguenda (assembly GCA_947538915.1). Lineage (NCBI taxonomy): Eukaryota > Metazoa > Arthropoda > Insecta > Hymenoptera > Tenthredinidae > Tenthredo > Tenthredo distinguenda. The sequence continues at coordinate 9,185,710 of OX384538.1, forward strand.
GGTTTGGATTATCCCATAGAGCTCCATAAACAGCACGCAGACTTACCACTCTGCCCCCAACATTTCATACCGCCTGGTTGTAAAATTCGAAAGTTAGCGACAACGCTTCTACCAAATGAAAAATATGTGCTGCACTACCGTAATTTGAAGCAATGCATAAAATTTGGCCTGAAGCTGGTGAAGGTGCATAGAAATCTCAGGTTCGCACAATCCCCATGGTTAAAACCATATATCGGTCTCAATACAAATATGCGAAAGCAGTCGAAAAATGAGTTTGAACAAAATTTCTACAAGCTTATGAATAACGCGGTGTTTGGCAAGACTATGAAGAATGTGCGTCACCATAAGACGGTTTAACTAATCACAAAATGGGGCGGTAGGGGTGGTGCACGCGCTCTCATTGCAAGACCAACATTTCATAGCTGTACCATATTCGATCAAGATATGGTTATTATTCAACTAAATCGCACCAAGGTATATTTCAATAAACCCATATACATTCGTGCTGCAATTCTTGATCTTTCGAAAACATTTCTGTACAACTTCCACTATGAATATGTTAGAAATAATTTTTCAAATGGTGATCACAATTAATGTTTACCGATACAGATAGTCTGATATATCAATTTACCGTACCAAACATTTACGAAATCATCAAGCGTGATGTTGCGACAATGTTTGATACATCAGACTACCCAGCGGATAATGTCTATGGTATTCCCTTAAATGAATAAGAAACGCCATGGTCTGATGAAGTATGAGAATAATGGGAAAATTATGACTGAATTTATTGGACTGCGAGCGAAATTATATACATTCAAGACTCGAGGGGATGTCGATGAGAAACGTGCAAAGGGTATAAAAGGTTCTACCGTGAAATCCATCACGTTTGATGATTACAAGCGGTGGCCTTTTGATCATCAAAATTAAGTTGAAAAACAGTGTATGATAAAGAGTAGTCGGCATACGGTTAGCACTATTGTACAAAATAAGTTAGCCTTAAGCTGGTGTGATGACAAGCGAAAATTGATACCTGGAGAAACCGATACCCTGGGGTTACCGAGATTCTGTAAACTAGCAGATTCTTCGGGCTGTTTGAAAGTTTTCTCAAATTTTTCCCACATTTTCTCACATTTTATCGCATTTGCACAAAAGTTTTCCTCTTCCACATGTAAAGTAAATAGGAAAAGATTTTATTTTATCATTTTCCAATGTGAGAAAATGTGAGAAAATGTGGGAAAAATGTGAGAAAGCTGTTTGAGAAAGAATTTTCACCTTGAAGATCATGTAAACTAACATTAAACTAGCATTAAGATTAGCCGAATAAGGAAACAGTGTGAATACGTTGATAATGAATTTCTTTATTAAAAAATTACATGTCTGATTTATTCATCCAACTATTGTGTGAACTATCAAATCCTAACCATTTTAATAAGAGCCGATCACCGTGTCTGCGTAACACCTTTCCTACAAGATAACCATCGGCGTATTGCACTCCGCCGAGCTCCTCCTCTCAAAAGCCGCCTTCGATGGGTTGATTCAGATAGTCGGTGAGTTTGTATGTCGGAGGGTTGGTGTTTTTCACCTCATTGACGGTGAATATTTCAGTTGTTTAGCTCGGTGTATACCCTTTTTCAAACAAATTCTTATATTTGCTAATTCGAACTTTATCGCTAACTCTAAATTCCCGCTTTCGTTTGCTTCTTTTGATCTGCCGATTATACACACTTCGATATATTTGTTTTTCATTAACTGCAGTAACATCTTTCGGCCTCATTCCAATCGTACGATGTTTAGCGTTATTGTATGATTTAATTAAATGTGGCAGAATGCTAACCCACTTATGGGAACCTTGAGAGTAAATTGCTTCCTGTAACGACCTGGCGAGTCAGTCAGTTTTTATGAGATTAATGTTTATAACACGAACTATCGAACTAACATGCGAGTCGCATCAAACGCAGCCCAGAATGAAAAAACTTTACTTCGCGCGTTACCGGTAAAGAAAAACTCCCTTTTAGATACACATGTATTGGCATTCGGGGAGTAAAGGAGAAAACTGCCTTATCGAGGAAAACAAGATGTTAAAGTAGGAAGAAGATTTTATAAAGTTTTCTTACCTTATGTGATAAGATGACTCAGTGGTTAATGTGAATTACAGATGTCAGAGTCAGCCAGTTGTTCGAGGATGTCGTTAGATAATATGGGTAGAGGATCTTGCAAATTGAGGATCGATTTAGCTATCTCCAGATAGTAATCTACCTCCTCCAAGGGAGTTGTTCCCGTGTTCGATGGTTCTTTTTGAGAAAATGTGTAGGTAGGAGTAGTTATTCTATGCGGGTTCTGGATCAACGCGTGTTAGTGCACACACACACACGCACGCACACACGCGCACCTCGCCGTGTCCGTGTGAGGGGGCGGGGAGGGGAGACGGGGGGTATCAGGTTTCATGACGTCACGCCTACGTCACGTGACGTCACGCTACGCCACGTGACGTCGCAGCTACGTCACGGCATAGGACTCTCGGAATGACGTCACACACCCTCAAAATGACGGCACACACCCTCAATACGACGTCACATACCCTCGAATTAACGTCACACACCCCCAAAAAATGAGATCCCGAACCCCGTTAAATTTTTTCCGCCGAGGGCGGAGGGTTGCCCCCCGGGGTACGCCCCCGACGATTCTCGGAATTTCGCGAACGGTTCTCGGAATTGTCGGCATAGGACCTCGGAATGACGTCACACACCCTCAAAATGACGTCACATACCCTCGAATTAACGTCACACACCCCAAAATAAGATTCCGGCCCCGTTCGAGAAGCTTCGACGGGTCGCGACTCGTTTTTTCCGCCGGGACGCTCCTTGTCGCTCGTAACCCGACACCTCCGGTGAGCTCGCCGGAATCGGACGATCGGTTCCCGGAACGCGAAGAACGACCTCGGGCGCGCTTCGTCCGATTCGTAGAATTTTTCAAAACGAACAGTTCCTGGTATGTCCTTCGAGTTCTTGGAATTATCGTTTCGGCACCCTGTGAGACGTGACGAGTTTCGACGAGTCTGTTATTTGATACCTCAGCGCACAAAGCATTGTTTCATCATACGACATATTGGGCTTGATATTTTTCAGATCAAATAAACCTCTGCATATTTTTTTTTCTCACAAAGACACACGAGCGTCGCAGACGATCAGATTCCAAGGAATTCCGAGACAAATAGTTCGTATCTGTACTCGCTATACTCGAAGTTTCGATAATAAATTCCTACCTATCCTTACGAGAGTAACGAGCGATCGGATGATTCGAGAAGAGCTAACATAGGTGACATTGTACGGATTGAAACGGCTAGCGTTTCCAGTCGACGTCTCTCTCTCTCTGCGGTGTTCCGAAGAGACCGCCGACCGTCTTATCGCCTGTAACGTGAACCCTCTGACGCGAGGAGTTCGCTGCATGAAGTATGAATTCACGACTGTAGCTGCGGTTCGTCTCAGCTGAACCGTCGAGCATCGGGACGAGAACGTCACCTGTAACGAGGAGTTTCTCGAAACCTGTCGGCGAGAGATTTTTCGAATGGAACGATGCTACGGCTAGAGGGGTAGGAGGTATCCGGGAGAGGTGTTCGGAAAGGATGCGGTTCGCGAGGGAACGAATTGATGAAACGAGTAAAATTTGGTTTTCAATCTTTATTCACATATGCTCGTTGAACCAATCGTACAATTTTCTTACATTTTCTGAAGCGCAAGTGGTGTTTTTCGAGGAATTCGCATGGATGAAACACTCGCGGGTCGATAGCGGCGGTAATTTAGTCAGCGACGGACAGCAAAAGTCTCCGAGATCCAGAACGACTTCAACGTTGTTGTCCCCCATCGAGTGTTTCAACCACTCTACCTTCTCCGCTCCTTTCACGTATACCGTTTTGGCGGTAGATAAGATAGCGCGGAGGATCTCCTTCGCTTTCGAATAAGGGACGTATCCGAAATCCCACGGTAGTCCGTGGTGATTGCGTGTGCACCAGGCGTTGATCGCTCGATACTTGACAGGTAAATCGGTCCACGCGTACGGTGGTTCGAAAAAGAATACCGATGGGTATTCTCCGTCTGTAGCAATTACGGCTAGTTCCTTAACCACGAAACGATTCTCTGGTTCTTTGAACCCCTGCAGGTCAACGATGTATTCCATGTTCAGACGTTGACGCGAAGAGTGTTCACGTAAGACTAACGAAAATCAACGGATTCTTCTCATTTAAGGAATCCTCCATCGTTTGAAAAAAGTTATACCTACTCAAACGATGATGCTTTTTCTCGAATGATCGGTTGTGAAGCGTACGTGAAATGTACAGTGTCCCACTGTTTTGTGTAACCCGAAACCAGCCCGCGTCGCTAAGAATATAGGTACGCATGCACTTGTCTCGATTATCCTCTGTGGCGTGATGAGAAATTCTTTCGACAATTTCTCAGAAGCTGACGAAGATGAAAGATATCTCGGTGCACGTCACGTACGAGCGGAGACTTATCTGTGAGTTTGTTACGTATCCGCTCTTGCAAACCATACGTTTAATTCTTTCACATTTTCGAATGCGCAAATCTTACGTGGTGAGTCTTCACGAACGGAGCATTTTTCCCACTGTTTCGTGTAACCTGAAACCAGCCTGCAAACTTATCGCGTTGTTTATAGGCACGCGTCGTTGAAAAATATACGTATATACTTATTTCCATCGCTACTCGATGTCTACGGTACTGGATTATTCTCTGTGGCGTATTAAGATTTAACCATCCTTCTTCAATTAGTAAACATAAATAGTCGAATCATATGTACACGTCGCTAAAAAGTATACGCATATACTCTTCCCATTGTTACTCGATTTCCACGGTTAATCTCTGTGGCGTATTAAGATTTGACCATCCTTTTACAATTAATAAACATAAATATTCGAATCATACAAAAGAGCTCCAAGCTCCCATCTTGAGTTCGCTTCGAATAATCATCACCCTCCCTATATACACTCGTAGTAGGAAGGAGTTATGAGACAATGCTGATATATTTCCCCTACATACCTTCCGGAAAGGGTAACGGGTATAAATTTATAAGTGGAACATTTGATCGGTCAGTATCTTTTTGAAGCGATTCAACATCATCAGATCTACGGTATGTGTATTCACATTCATCACTTATTAGTAAATCATACTCCAAATAAGCTTTCCATACTATTCCATAAGTCATTCGTTTTCAATTTTAGACTGTGAAAACATTGATGGAGGGCCACAGACAAATCAAAGTTCTGCAGGCAAAGAGTGACAAGCCTGAAAAGGGAGATCAATCTGCGAAGGTAGAGGAGAAGAAGAATCAACCTGTGAAGATAGAAGAGAAGAAGGATCAAAGTGCGAAGGTAGAAGAGAAGGGTCAGCAAGGGAGCAAACATGTATGTATAACTAAAGTCCATATTACAGTTCAATTCAATATTTAAAAATTACTTATTCAACTTATTTTTTAATCAAAACAAAAATTCACGACTCGCGTTGATTGATGTTCAAATTGTTAAATAATATTATACGGTATGTGTATTCACATTCATCACTTATTAGTAAATCATATTTAAAAAAAAAGCGTTCTATACTATTCCATAAGAGTCATTCGTTTTTCAATTTTAGACTGAAACATTGATAGAGGGTCGCAGAAAAATCAAGGTTCTGCAGGTAAAGAGTGACAAGCCTGAAAAGGAGGGTCAACCTGCGAAGGTAGAGGAGAAGAAGGATCAACCTGTGAAGATAGAAGAGAAGAAGGATCAGCCTGCGAAGGTAGAAGAGGAGGGTCAGCGAGGGAGCAAACATGTATGTATAACTAAAATCCATATTAGCGTTCAATTCAATATTTAAAAATACATATTCAACTTATTTTTTAATCAAAACAAAAATTCCCGACTTGCGTTATTTGATATTCAAATTGTTAAATAATATTATAATCAAGAAAATCATTTTTTACTTCCAGCTGAAGGCTACAACTAATTTCTCGATGATTGCGGCGGGAGCAGAAGAAGATTTTACTGATGATGATGATGATAACGGCTGGGGTGAAATATTTCAAAATAGAGAGGACTGGTTGGAAAGCCAAATGGAAATATATGAGGAAATCAATCGAATTCCAATGAAGGAATGGGATTTGGGAATTCGATGAGAAGATTGCAATGGTCTGATCAACGTTTATTTATAATTATTTTCTTTGGAATTTATTTCACCAGTTAAGTGAATGCTACTTGTAAATAAACAAATAAAAAATTGAATGATTAGATTTATACAATTTGAAGCTTGATTATTACCCCAAGTTCCTTAACTTAGTACAGTCTAGTTTGAATATATAGTAAGACTTATGGTAACCTCAAAAAAAAAAAAACCTTAGAATACACATAAATTAAGGATTTGAGTATGATTTATGAAGGTTTGGAGTAGACAATGAATCAGCAGATATACGTTCAATAAACTGCTTTATTGTTTTCTGAAATGGTATTATACAATAATTATATGTAGTGTGTTTCGATAGTACAATACAATTTTATGTATAATATAAATTAGCATGACATGTTCATGACAAAAACTAGAAGCTCATCATCAAATATTAAGAAGTTGCTCATATTTATTTTTCCCATTTGGTATCACGTAACACGTGAAAGCTCAGTAGTGAAAATTATTTCAGTTTCCGATGATGCTGTACACACGTATGACACCAAACCATATCTATCTGTGGACGTTTTCGGTCAGGTGTGATATCGGTAGATGGGTCGCGATGCTTGAACAACCAATCCCGCAGTAGTTTAACGGTTTGAACGGAACAATTTGAATTTGGTATGTCATGGTGTGTACAAGCGTCAGTTTCAGAGGCTTTCCTCAACGTTTTCAGCGAGGGACAACCAAGATCCAACATATCAACGACCTGCGCATCTTGTATGATGTTCTGCAACCAATTTTTCTTCTCCAATCCTTTCACATAAATCTTTTGAGCATATTGCACAAGGTTGGGTAGTATAAATTCGAAATCTTCATAAGATATATCTCCAGAGCTCCACGATAAACCATGAAGATTACACTCCAACCACAAATTTTCAATTTTATATCGAGCTGGTAAGCGCTCCCACTCGAACGGTGGTTTGAATAGTATAGGTACGGGTTGTGCTTCTGGGTCGACTGCAATTACAGCCAGCTCCTTCAACGTAAAGTTGTTAACGGGTCGTTTAAAACCCTGCAGATCGACAACGAACTCCATCTCGAACACGACTGATATTTTGCGTATAGGTTGAATAGGGTTTTATAGCGATTTCTTCACCCCACCACTTATGGGGTTAGTAGCATGTAGTTGAGCCTGATGATGGTTCTTAGAACTTTTCGGACAAACGGTTCTTGGAATTATCGCTTCGGCACCCTGTGAGACTTGACGAGTTTCGGAGGGTCTGTTATTTGATACTTCAACGTTTCGTATGAAGAACATGCAGATGCAAGTCCGGTAACTAACGATTCGCGGAATTTTTCAAAACAAACAGTTCCTGGTATGTCCTTCGTTTCCCAGAGACACGAAGCATTGTTTCATCATACGACATATTGAGCTTCTAGAAATATCTATTAGATCGAATGAAACCAGAGATACCACCCTTAATTGCAAAAGACGAGTAGTGGGGGTAAACGATTATAAAAGCTGGAAATTCGCTCAAATCTCAACCTGACAATTAGTCTTCAAGCGATCTTCAAGTGATACAGAGTTTTGACTTCTAATATCCCTGAAAATCCACGTCGTAGTATTCTAAAAATAAATCAACATAATGGAGATGATATTGGATGTGCAAGGTTTTCAACAATCTAACAGCGAATTCGTCTTAAAAGAGCTCGCTGCAATCATTGTTCAAGCGGATGAATCAGGCAGGGAAGGTCTGACTCGTATCCTATTCAAACCACCTTGTTCTTGGGAAACCTTACCGGTCAGATGCAGAGCTACCAACGCCTGGTTGACGCGGAATCATCACGGAATACCGTGGAATGTCGGTAACATGTCTTACGACGATGTGCAAGAAGTGATGAAAAGAATCGTCGAGTACGCAAGTTACATCTATGTAAAGGGAATGGAGAAAAAACAATGGATTCAAAAAATTATCAACGACGGTTCGAAACCAGTGATCGATCTGGAAGACTTAGGATGTCCAAATTTCCAAACACTGCGACGCATAAAAGTGTTTCATCGGCATAAGGACTATCACGATGACGTTCCCGGGTACCGGTGTGCATTCGAGAACGTTCAGCGATTGAAAAATTGGTATTTGAAGGACTGTACTGGATCCTTACATAAATCATTGCACATTTACCTTCAAGTGGGAACTTTGAAACGAATGAGGACAGAAGATATCGCGAATTTACCGAAAGATTTTCTTCTCATCTACGCTTCGAACATCATCGATGAGGTGTGGGATAAATTACCGGAGGATCTGAAGAACGATGAAGATATTGCAGGCTGTCTTAGATGTCGAATACATTATTTGTCGCCGAACGACGAATTCGATGGGTCTACTCCCATGATTAAAGATTGTTCATTGTGTCAAATGAATTGATAAATTCTTCGTGTATAACTATCACAAAAAATTAATTAAATGTTGAAATAATTTACAACAATATCAATGCTGACTTTTTATGTAACCTTATATCCGACTCTCCATCCTCACCTTCCTTATACTGTTTGATATAATTATCTGAGCTGTACGGTTATAGATTAAACAATAGTACACATTCCATAATAATACCTTCTCATATGAATGGGAAACATCTTTTTCGTTTTTATTTTTGTTTCAAATGGTTCAGTTGTTACAATGTAACATGTCCAACCTTACTCATATGTTTGTTTGTTCATACTCATGAAACAGTCGATTCCTTCTCTAGATCCCCCTCATTTGTACCTACTTCTTTTAACGATCACACCGAATACATACTCATCATGACTCTAAGCACAAGTCTTCGGTATTCGCACGATCATCTTCTGACAGAGATGAAAACAAATGATATTTGTCCTATATCTTCATACTAATGGGGAACCTAATGAACTAGTTGAATATATGCTGTAAGTAAATCAAGATGTTCCCAGTAATTAATCGGTTTGCAAAGAGCTAAGATTTGCTACTCTTCATATTCCAACGTCTCAAGGTTACTACCCTGGACAAACAAATGTTTTTGAGCAAGGTTATACAGCAAATTGAACGATTGAAATATTCACGATTATCTAAATAGTTGAAACTGATCCAGTAACGTACAAGTCTGAAGACTATCAGGATCCGTCTATAGCGGGTGGTTTCTACGAACAGGAACTTCTTAAAGTTAGGAATTGTGAAGTCATTCACGACATTGTACATCTTTCTCATGTTATCTTATTTACGATATCAACCTTAAACATGAGGGGTATATAGAGGTTGATCATCTACCACGGACAGCTCATTCAATTTTGAAACATATCGTTTCTTTTATATTATAAAACGTTGAAAGTGAATCCTACAATTTAGATTTCTTCATCCAATTCGAGTAAAAAATGTCTTGAACTAATAACGATTTCCGTTGCACATTTTATGTTATATTTTATACAAATCCAGTAACTTTATCTTAATTATTTTCAATTGTATTTTTGTTACTTTGTTTAGTTATTCCTTCAGTTCAGTTATTCCTTCAGTTATTTAACAGTTTATACTTATCATCACGTTTAGGTAAGTGTAAGATATTATTATTTTCTTCTGCCAAAACAATTTTTTATGTAAAATTTAATAATCAGAATCTGTATAGATTTGATTGATAATTGAATATGAGAAGCAACAGTTTGTTGGATATCTATTCTCGTATACGTTATTTCATGCACTGTTACAAAGCTTATTCAAACGTTGGAAATTTTGATGTTGTCCTTTTAAATTCTTTCCAGATATGAATCATCAAACATTTACTATTCGAGTGCCTCGTGAATGGGTAGAAAGATCTATATCAATCTGCTGCCTATGATCTTTATAGATAAAATCGGAGACAACTTTGCGGTTTACATCTATTATCTGGGAATCTTCGTAAAAGTAGAGAGATATGAAGATATTTATTGGTACCGAAGATGCGGAGAAGAGAATCTGATTCAATAAACATCCCAACCCATATAACACGTACTATTGCAATAATGTTCATTACCTTGCACCTGCAACGTTGCTGCAATCTTACTGAGATGTGACTATACGATATTACAATTTAAATATTCTTGTAATTATATACTACTTTTTTAGAAAACAATGAAACAGTTTATTGAATGTATATTTCCTGATTCATTGTCAAATTCTTAATTTATCTGTATTCTAAGGTTTTTTTTGAGGTTATCATAAGTCTCACTATATATTCAAACTAGACTGTACTAAGTTGAGGAACTTAAGGTGATAATCAAGTTTCAAATTGTATAAATCTAATTATTTAATTTTCAATTCGTTTATTTACAAGAAACATTCACCTAACCGGTGAAATAAATTCCAAGGAAAATAATTATGAATAAACGTTTCGGAACGATCTACTGCTATATACGATACGGATTGACGGCGTACAGGGATGTGCGAAAAGCACGCAAAAATCCTTCTATCATCCGACGAAGCTACCGTCTACAGAAACTACGGTACTGATGTGAGAGTGGTGTATAAGGTCATGTGGAGCGTCTTCATAACCTTTCATTTGATGAGTCATCAGCTGTCGCAGGTACCGAACATCCATACTGTCTCTGAAACCGTTATCGCACTGGGTTGGTCCAGAATGATAGTTGGATGGTTTTATGTGATACGTTTATTTTTATAGTTACATATGTATACAATGATTGACCTACTGGAATCGAAATATAATAATATTTTTTAATCTTATACTATAGATTCATGAAATATAGTAAGCGGTTTTCATCAGCAGCTCCTCTCAATATCTGCAACAAGTCAGCGTCATCTTTTAAAATTTTCACCATTCGAGCCGGTAAGAAGATACAAAATCTGTTGTCCACATCCACCACTATCCTTATTTAACCATTTACCGTTGGAAAATTACAGTCTCATTTGGGAATAGGTCCATCGAATTCGTCGTTCGGCCAGTAGTGATGTTTACTTTTTCGATATTTCAGACAGCTTTTGATATCTTCATCTTTCTTCATAGCCTCCGATAGTTTGTCCCATATCTCATCAATGATATCCGATGCGTAAATGAGAATGAATTGTTTCGTTAAAAATGCGATATCCTCCTTCCTCATTCGTTTCAAACTTCCCACTTGAAGGTATATATGTAAAGATTTATGAAGAGATTCAGTACAGTTCTTCAAAAACCAAGATTTCAATCGCTGAACGTTTTCCCAGGCACACCGGTATGCGACAATGTTCCCGTGATAGTCCTCATGCCAACCACCCACTTTGATGTATTGCAAGAATCCAAGACTCGGACACCCCAATTCTTCCAGATCGATCACAGGCTTTGAATCGTCGTTGATGATTTTCTCGATCCACTGTTTCTTCTCATTTCCCTTCACATAGATATAACTTGCGGATTCAACAATTTTCCTCAATACTGTCTGCACTTTATCGTAAGACATGTCACCATCATTCCACTCCAATCCATGATAATTTCGCGTCAACCAGGAATTGGTAGCTCTATATTTAGGCGGTAAGGTTTCCCAAGAACAAGGTGGTTTGAATAGGACGCGAGTCATACCGTACCGACCTGCGTCATCCGCTTGAACACTGATTGCAGCCAGCTCCTTTAGTACGAATCCGTCGTAAAAGTTTTGGAAACCTTGCACATCCAATATTATCTCCATTGCGAGAGAAGATTCTTTACTACTCGAAGATCGGTTGAAGACTAATTCGCACCCCCGAATTTTTCGCTCTTTTATGCTGACAATCCCTCCACCAATTTTCTAGAACGTTCCGAAAGATCTTTCCAAAGTCGAAGGTTATTCCGAGAACCATTCTTCTGAAAATCATTAGACTAATCATATTATTGCATTGTTCTTCTTACGAGTCGCAGGGGTATCAAATTAACGAACTTCTCAAGTCTTACAGGGTGCCGAAAAACTTACCAATTATTCCTGAAACGGTTTGTCACGTGAAATTCCGAGAATCGTTGAGCTTCCAGAAACGTCTCTGAGCCTTCACTAGTGATGTCATATTTCGAGAATCGAGCCGAAACTTCCAGAAGAGTCATGGAAAAAAACTTCTTGTAGGGTATCGAATAATTCCAGGAACTGTTTGTCTGCCCGAAATCTCGGAAGCATCGCCTCGAGGAAGCTTCTAGAAGACCCTGACGCACGGGTTGAAATTTTATTTTCAGGGTGCGTGACGTTAATTCGAGGTCATGTGACGTGATATTGAGAGAGTTTGTCGTTATTTTGTAACGAACTTCTCACAGGGTGCCGATAATTCCGAGAACCGTTCGCGAAATTCCGAGAATCGTCGGGGGCGTACCCCGGGAGCAGCCGTCACCCCATTTCGAGGAAATAAAAATTACGTTAATAGTCACCTTTCGTCCACAATGCGTTAGCTTTTATACACCCTTCTTTACAACAAAACGATCTGGTGCTCTCCGTCAGTCTTTTCTTGATTCATTCTAGTTATTTGGAGGGAAATATTGATAAAATACATTTTTTTTGATGATGATTGTTTTTTGATTCATTTCCGTAGAATCTAAGTAATTATCAGAAAGTTAACAAACAGGTTTTGAATAATTTCGATTCCAACAACTGGCTACTATGCTTGGGAGATAGAATAAATGAAAGGTAAAGGATGTCTAGAACGTTTTTCACAATTAAGGGTTGCATCTCTGGCTTTATCCGATCTAATAGATATTTCTCGAAGCCCAATATGTCTCTGGAAAACTAAGGATATGCCAGGAACTGTTTGTTTTGAAAAATTGCATCTGCATGTTCTTAATACGAAACGTTAGGGTATTAAATAACAAACTATAAGAGCCATCATCGGGCTCAACTACATGCTGTATGCTTAGGGTGACGCGATAATCCCGAGAACTGTTCGTTCAAAACGGACCCTGCACGAATCGCAGGGGTATCAAATCAACGAACTTCTCACAGGTTGTTTTGAGAAATTCCACGAATCGTTAGTTATCGGACTCGCATCCGCATGTTCTTCATACGAAACGCAGGGTATCAAATAACGAACTCTACGAAACTCATCACAGGGTGCCGAAGCGATGGTTCCAAGAACCGTTTGTCCGAAAAATTCCAAGAACCAGGCTCAACTACATGTTAGTTTTGTCTCTGGAAAATGAAGGACATACCAGGAACTGTTTGTTTTGAGAAATTCCACGAATCGTTAGTTATCGGACTCGCATCCGCATGTTCATCATTGTTTGTCCGAAAAATTTCAAGAGTCATCATCGAGCGCTACTACGTACCAGAAGCTTGGGGCGAAGCGCGCCCGAGGTCGTTCTTCGCGTTCCGGGAACCGATCGTCCGATTCCGGCGAGCTCACCGGAGGTGTCGGGTTACGAGCGACAAGGAGCGTCCCGGCGGAAAAAACGAGTCGCGACCCGTCGAAGCTTCTCGAACGGGGCCGGAATCTTATTTTGGGGTGTGTGACGTTAATTCGAGGGTATGTGACGTCATTTTGAGGGTGTGTGACGTCATTCCGAGGTCCTATGCCGACAATTCCGAGAACCGTTCGCGAAATTCCGAGAATCGTCGGGGGCGTACCCCGGGGGGCAACCCTCCGCCCTCGGCGGAAAAAATTTAACGGGGTTCGGGATCTCATTTTTTGGGGGTGTGTGACGTTAATTCGAGGGTATGTGACGTCGTATTGAGGGTGTGTGCCGTCATTTTGAGGGTGTGTGACGTCATTCCGAGAGTCCTATGCCGTGACGTAGCTGCGACGTCACGTGGCGTAGCGTGACGTCACGTGACGTAGGCGTGACGTCATGAAACCTGATACCCCCCGTCTCCCCTCCCCGCCCCCTCACACGGACACGGCGAGGTGCGCGTGTGTGCGTGCGTGTGTGTGTGTGCACTAACACGCGTTGATCCAGAACCCGCATAGAATAACTACTGGTAGGAGGGTGATTGAGCGTGGTTAAGGGCGTTGCGGGTTGTTGAGCTATTAAAGAATTATCCGCGTGATCGCGCGATGGTTTTTTTGTCAGATCTAGTGGGTATGAAGATTCGTCAGGAATTGGAGGAGGTGGGGGAGGTGAGATTGGGTGCGAAGAAAGGTCTTGAGGAATAAGTCTCACACTCAATGTATGTGGTTGAGAACAAAAAGGAATTTCGGTTACTAATTGCGTAGTCCCCGTTCGAGACGGTGTTGGGATAAGTTTCGGAATTCAAGTTATAGGAGTATTATCTGCTTGATTATTTAGTTTTAGGCCGAGAAATGATTCCTTAGTGTGTTGAATTACTTCAGTAAGAACTTGTGAAACGTCTTCAAGACTTTTAAGGAATCGGTTTAGTATTCTCCTTACTTCGGCAGATATTTGGTTTAGGTTTTCTAATAGCGACTTCTCGAATCACTGGCGTTCCTTTAGGCATCAGGAAGGTTAATTGTGAATAAAATAATAGGGTAATTAAGGACTCACTTCGGGTGACAACTTACGGTGCGACCAAGGATATTCTCCTCGGTGTTTACCCCGTGACCAGAGATATTGTCTCTAGGTGTCAAGGCTGAAGGAGGTTTTTGGATATGATTAATGAAATTATTAATGATATTGGGAAAATCAGGAGAGATTGGGAGAGTAAGGACTCACTTCAGGTGAAAACTTAAGGTGCGACCAAGGATATTCTCCTCGGTGTTTACCCCGAGACCAGAGATATTGTCTCCAGGTGTCAAGGCTGAAGGAGGTTTTTGAGTGTGGTGGATGAGATTATTCGTGATGATAGGTAATTGAATTAGTGTAGAAGAATTGCCAGTAATTGGAAAAAGTCAAAACTACTTACGTATAGGAAGTTAAATGACTCGTTCCTTAATATATAATATTGTTTTATTTCACTTCTAGTGGGTTACACTTTGGCATAAAAATATCTTCTTCAAAGTACCAATGTATTTGACCAAGAAATTCAAGAAGTGCGCGAACTGAGTTGAATACTGCCGGATAAACCGAGTAAAAGATTTTGTGTCTAATTGTGAGCCTTGGAATTCTTTTATTATAAATTCTTTTATTGAAACTGTTCTGGATCTTGACTGATCTCGATTTTGACTGGAACTGAAAGTTCTAGAAAAACTACTGCAAACAACTGCAACTGCTACAACAACTACAACTTTAGCTCTAACTCAAACTCTAAACTCCGTCTCTAACTTCCGTGTCGTCTTTTTTATAGGAGTTCTTTCTTAAGAGTGGGGCTTTTACTGGGTTAAATCTCATTGGTCAATTACTTACAAATACAGCTTAAAAGAGTTAGCTTAGCTTATGAGGGACGCTCTTCCCCTTAAAGTGTTTAAATGTGTAAATGTGTAACCAACACCTCTATCAACTAACATCATTACTCTAGCTGTTTATTATTAATATTACTATTGTTAAATTGAGGGTTAATAGGTTTTATAACTAATGATAACATATTGTTTATTGATTATTTTACCCGAAAGGGAATACTCGTCAAGGTTTTTATTAGCCATTTTATGCATTAATTTCCTGTAGGCGTGTTTTGTTATTTTATCATTTATAGGTATGTTGAGTTGTTCCCTTGCAGGCTCTGCGATATCTCTCTATAGTAATATTCATCCATAATAACCTTTCTATGGCATAAGGCCTACATACGGTTATTGGTGGAAGAAAAGAATATTATTCGATCGTACTACTAGTGTAGCCGTGGGTAACGTAGATTTCTTGTCCTTAGTGGTCGTGTGGGTTATATGTGTTGAATGGGTTCAGGGCGCTAGGTCCAGAGGACGTGACAGCCTCTATGATTCTATGTGGCAAGCCAAGATGGCTGTCAATACCGTGTTATAAGAAGCCTAATTGTTAATTCAAATAAAAATCAACGTGATGTCTGTACGAGGTAACTAGGCAATAGTATCTGATTTCGAATTGTTTCTTTACGAGGGAGGAATTTTTGTATATGTATATGTGATATACATTTATATACAGGGTGATTCAGGTTGGGCGCACCACCTTACGTGGGTGTATTCCTCCTGAAAATCTAAGACTAAATTTCCTTTACCAAAACTTCGAGGGACTAACGGTTTAGGAGCTACGGAAGATCTTAGTTGACCAATCACAGGGCTTATGAGTGACGTAGACAGGGCCGCTTCAAGAGTGTGAGTCGAGCAGTGCCCGCAGCGGTTCGATTTTTATTGTACGACGTTTCAGTTCGATTTCTAGATGAGTTATGAGCATGACTGCGTCGCCTCCTGGAGATGTCTTCGTACGGCATTCACCTCCGTTCTCGTCGTCACGATCCTCCGCTTCATAGTTTCAGTCGTCCAGGTCCTCCGCTCCGTAGTTTGAGTCGTCCAGGTCCTGCGCTTCGTAGTTCTTGTAGTTCAGGTTCTTCACACCGTAGTTTGAGTCGTCCAGGTCCTTCGCCTCGTAGTTTTAGTCGTCCAGGTCCTCCGCTCCGTAGTTTCACTCGTCCAGGTTCTTCGCTCCGTAGTTTGAGTCTTCCAGGTCCCGCGCTTTTTAGTTTCAGTCGTCCAGGTCCTCCGCCTCGTAGTTTCAGTCGTCCAGGTTCTCCGCTCCGTAGTTTAACTCATCCAGGGCCTGCTCTCCGTCGTTTCAGTCGTCCAGGTCCTCCGCCTCGTAGTTTCAGTCGTCCAGGTCCTCCGCTCCGTAGTATCACTCGTCCAGGTCCTGCTCTCCGTAGTTTCAGTCGTCCAGGCCCTGCGACTACGAGAACTACGAAGCGCAGGACCTGGACGACTGAAATTACGGAGAGCAGAATCTGGACGACTCAAACTAGAGCGCGGAGGACCTGGACGACGAAAACTGCGGAGCGAAGGACCTGGACGATTTCTAGATGAGTATGACAGCGTCGCCTCCTGGAGATGTCTTCGTACGGCATTCACCTCCGTTCTCGTCGTCCTGGTCCTCTGATTCTTAGTTTCAGTCGTCCAGGTCCTCCGCTCCCTAGTTCTTGTGGTCCAGGTCCTCCGCTCCGTAGTTCTCGTAGTCCGGGTCCTCCGCTCCGTAGTTCTCGTAGTCCAGGTCCTCCGCTCCGTAGTTCTTGTGGTCCAGGTCCTCCGCTCCGTAGTTCTCGTAGTCCGGGTCCTCCGCATCGTAGTTTGAGTCGTCCAGGTCCTGCGCTCCGTAGTTTCGGTCGTCCAGGTCCTCCGCTCCGTAGTTTCCCTCGTGCAGGTCCTTCGCTCCGTAGTTTTCGTAGTCCACGTCCTCCGCACTCTAGTTTGAGTCGTCCAGGTTCTGCTCTCCGTAGTTTCAGTCGTCCAGGTCCTGCGCTTCGTAGTTCTCGTAGTCGCAGAGCCTGGACAACTGAAACTACGGAGAGCAAGACCTGGACGACTGAAACTGAGGAGCGGAGGACCTGGATGACTCAAACTACGGAGCGCAGGACCGGGACGACTCAAACTACGGTGCGGAGGACCTGGACTACGCGAACTACGGAGCGGAGGACCTGGACGACTGAAACTACGAAGCGCAGGACTTGGACGACTGAAACTACGGAGCGGAGGACCTGGACTCCAAGAACTAGGAAGCGCAGCACCTGGACGACTAAAACTACGGAGCGGAGGACCTGGGGGACTCAAACTACCGAACGGAGTACCTGGACGACTGAAACTACGGAGCGGAGGACCTGGACCACTCAAACTACCAAACGGAGGACCTGGACGACTCAAACTACGGTGTGGAGAACCTGGACTACAAGAACTACGAACCGCAGAACCTGGACGACTCAAACTACGGAGTGGAGGACCTGGACAACTGAAACTATGAAGCAGAGGATCAGGACGACGAGAACGGAGGTGAATGCCGTACGAAGACATCTCCAGGAGGCGACGCTGTCATACTCATCTCAAAATCGAACTGAAACGTCGTACAATAAAAATCGAACCGCCGCGGGCACTGCTCGACTTACACTCTTGAACCGACCCTGTCTACGTCACTCATAAGCCCTGTGATTGGTCAACTAAATCTTCCATAGCTCCCAAACCGTTAGTCCCTCGAAGTTTTGGTCAAGGAAATTTAGTCTTAGATTTTCAGGAGGAATACACCCACGTAAGGTGGTGCGCCCAACCTGAATCACCCTGTATAATTACGCTCAACAAATATTTACAGACAGTAAACAAATCTTATAACAACAACAACAACAACAATAATAATAATGATGGTGATGGTGATGGCGATGGCGATGGCGATGGCGATGGCGATGGCGATGACGATGGCGATGGCGATGGCGATGGCGATGGCGATGGCGATGGCGATGGCGATGGCGATGGCGATGGCGATGGCGATGGCGATGGCGATGGCGATGGCGATGGCGATGGCGATGGCGATGGCGATGGCGATGGCGATGGCGATGGCGATGGCGATGGCGATGGCGATGGCGATGGCGATGGCGATGGCGATGGCGATGGCGATGGCGATGGCGATGGCGATGGCGATGGCGATGGCGATGGCGATGGCGATGGCGATGGCGATGGCGATGGCGATGGCGATGGCGATGGCGATGGCGATGGTGATGGTGATAATAATGATAATAATCATAATAATCATAATAATAAGAACGACGACGACGACGACGACGATGCCATAATATAATGTGATAATATAATACTAATTTATTATTATTATCATTATTATTGCTATATTTTGTAACATTGCAGCTTGGGACTGCCGTTACAATTCGGCCCAAACCCTTGACAGGCCTAATTAAGGGAGCGAAAGAGTAAAAGGAACACCGAGGTCCAGAGTGAATGCACCCACAGTTAGGGTAATCTAACTCCGAGAGGCGACCGTGACCGACTTAGACTTCTGATTTGAGTTCTGATTTTTTTTTGTGTTTTATTTTCTTCCATGGTCTCTATTATGTGCGAACCGAAGGGATATATCCCTAGATCGAGGGCTGGGATACGAGTCCTGACACGAAGTATTGGACCGACGTACGAGGCCTAGTTGTTAACTTGGAGGAACGCGGAGGAATACCGGGGGCACTCACCGACGTGGGAAATTGGCGGTGGAGGAGATTCCCGCCGCCCCAAGAGCCTGCGAGCCGCGTTCCCTGCTTCCCGAAACCGTAGGCCAAGAAAATCGTTAACGCAGAAACAACCCGTCGACCGGCGCCTACCGTAGCGCAACCCGCCAACCGATTTTTGAAAATCCCGGCGACAATGCGCAAATATAGAGCGCGGATGAGTATCCGCCAGACGAGCGATTTTGGAAGAGATCACTCTGCCGTAGGCCTGCTTCGCAGGTAGAGCCCCGGGTTCTAACTCTTGCACTAAAGTCTTGTTTTGTACAGCCGCGAGGCTATTTTTGCGACTTCCTTACGTGGGCCTTTTTGAGTTTAAGTTTGAGTCTTAGCGTGTGCTTGAGTGCAGTTTCGAGTCTATCGCCACGAGGCACTTCTTCTGTACGTGAGGTGGCTGGATTACGGTAAGCGTCAACTTATCTAGTCCAAAGATTTCCGCACCCGGCAAATGGCCATTCGCCATATTGCCTTTGATCTGCGCCACGAGGCGAATCAAAACTTTTGAGGGTCGATTAAGCCGTGCTGCGAGTCGGTAGGCCGTAGCTAGTGTTCTAGAGAACTCTTCGCGTTTGAGAAATTTGGTTTGAGGCCTAAAAAGCGGCCATTTAGTAGTCAAACTGTAGCTGTACCGAGGCTCGCCTATGAGAGCGAGTGAGAAAGTCTAAGTCAGTCACTGTCTCTCTCTCTTGCGTAGAGATTCAAATGCAGTCAGTTAGAGTCGAGCCGGGTTGCGTTTTCTTTTGTAATTGTCGAGTCAAGGTCCTGTGGACTTGCCTACGAGGCAGAGTTAGGATTAAGTTATTGTGAGTGTTTATTGTATGAATTTTGTGAATTATTGCTTAACCCCTCGCGGTGTAGATTTCGCCTATGACCCGTTATCATTGTTCCGTGAGGCACTGATTTGTTAAGTTCTTGGTTATTTTACTTCGGTATTGTTTTCTTTTGTTATTGCGTTCCTACGTGGAATCTTTGATTTTTGTCAAATTTGTAAAACGTGGCGAGACCGCCTATATACGGTCCTTGGCCACAACTCACCCGCGGGGGAGTATCCCCAGGTGCATGATTATTCTTTAACCATTCTATCTCATATTGTTCTCTATGATTCATATTGTTCTCTTTGATTACTCTTTTTTTTTTAAATAAATTACTTATATTTCTGTTAAATTGACCTCTACGAGTCGTTATTCAACGCCAAGCTGATCCTTCATCTCAATCCCGACCCCTCTCCGCGGTACTGTTGCTAGCCGCCGCTTAAGTTTCCGTCAGTCTTTTGTGTTGCTGTTGAGATTTTGGAAAGTGGCAGGTAATCGCCTGGCGCCCAAACAATTTAAAATTTCGAGCATAGCTGTGTGTGCGTTGACCTCGGAGGCTGGCTATCCGGTCCAGCGACGAGGGTCTACAAAAATCTACGTCACAATATATAACTGGCCTCATTAATACTACAATTAAACAAATCGTACGGCTCTGTATAGAGCTAGGCGAGTAAGATCCCATATACCGACTTATTTTGCGACAAGTCAAATAAATATTTATCTCTTTGCTACGTGAACTTATTTAACATCCGCTCGGGCTTCACCCTCACGTAACACTGGTATTCCGGAGAAAAACGAGACCATCCTAAAAAGGCGGAACCGCCAGAACACCGGTCTCCAGACCCACCTATGGGGGCATCTAGAGACGCGTTGAGGGCGGGGGGATACCTGGCCCACTTCGCCCTCGGTGGGGTCTTTTTTAAAGAGGCTCATCGTGGTGCGAGCGAGGGACGGGCGTCTTCCGGCCCAACGACAAAGGTTAGGGCGGGCGCGATGACCACGCCGGGGGGGGTCTCGACGCCGGCAGCGGCGGTGAGGCCACTGGACGGTGCGACCGAGCAGTCTGCCGAGGTGACGGAGGGACAAGGCCCGTCCAGCGCGGACGGACGGGGGGCAAGCCCAGGAAACCTGTATCGGATGGGCCCTTTCAGCAAGGGGGCTCACTCTAGCAGGCCCAGGGGTCGTCCCGCAAGGGCCCTTGAGATTGGGAAGCCCAGGAGGGAGAGCGTACTGGCCGGGGTCCAGAAGACCCTGACCTGCACGGCGACAGGACCCGGCAGGCCAGAGCAGGGGCCCCCCGCAACGGAGGCTCCTGCGGAAAAAACCAGCGAGGAAGGAGGGGCTCGGTAATCGGGTCCCCCCTCCTCCCTAGATAACGAAGGATCAGGCGAGGACCAGGCCCATGGCAGGGGACGGGCTCGCCATATCACAGCTAAACTTGCGCCACTGCAAGGCGGCCTCGGCAATACACAGCCGAGACCTGGCGGTGGAACAAACAGACATATCCCTGATACAGGAACCCTGGGTAGTCGGGGGGCTCATTAGGGGTCTAGACAATAGCCTCGGCACTGTAATATGCGCTGAGGGAGCGGCAGGTCTCAGAGCCTGCGTCTTTGTCAGGAAAAGGCACTGTGCCATAAAGCTAGGCCGATTCTGTAGCAGAGATTTAGCAGCGGCATCCATTAAAGTGAGACTGGCCAAGGGCGGAGCGGTAGACATCGTCGTCTGCTCGGCCTATCTCCCCTATGACTCCGAGGCAACTCCACCAACGGAGGAACTCAGAGCTCTGGTGGAACACTGCGGCAGCAGAGGACTGAACCTACTAATCGGGTGCGATGCAAACTCGCACCATCAGGTATGGGGCAGTTCAAATACAAACGCGAGAGGAACAGCTCTGCTGGAGTACCTCTCCTCCACAGGACTCGAGATCCTTAACAGAGGATCGAGTCTAACTTCCGTCAGCCCACACCGTCAAGAGGTGATAGACATTACACTCTCCACTCCCAGACTCACCAATCTTATCAGAGATCGGCGGGTGAGGAAGGAGGATACCCTTTCGGACCACAGACGCATCTCGCTTAACCTAATCGCGAATGCGTCCTGGAAGCCGTCGGAAGTATACAGGAACCCCAGGGCTACCGACTGGACCTCCTACACGGAGGAGCTGGAAGAGAAACTCGGGGGGCCCCGTAGTCGGCCGAGGATAGAGGGTATGGTGGAGAAGGAGGTAGCCTTTCTACAGGCTTCCATCACTCAGGCCTACGAGGTGTCATGCCCCGCCAAGCGAAGGAAGACAAAAAAAAGAGTGCCCTGGTGGAGCAAAGAGCTGGACAGATGCAGAGCCATCTCACGCAAACTATTCAACAGGGCTCTGAGGACACAGCTGGGCCCAGACTGGGCTGCCTACAGAGCAGCACAGAGGGACTACAAGAAGCTCATCAAGAGATCCAAGAACCAGGCCTGGAGGGGTTTCTGCGAGGAGACTGAGGCTCTAAATGTAGTGGCCAAGCTTCGCAGAGTCTTCACCTCAGGGCCTCCGATCAAACTGGATTGCCTCACGCTCCCTGACGGCATCATGGCCAAGAATCAGACAGACATACTGTCACACATGTTAAGCACCCACTTCCCGGGCTCCACGCTAGCATCTCAGGGTCCCTTCCACAAGGGGGTCCCGTGCAGGCGGGGGCAGGGGGACTGAAAAACAGCGGCAGAGATAATCACGCCGCTCAAGACAAGATGGGCTATTGATACCTTCGATGGGTACAAGAGCCCGGGCACTGACGGGATCTTCCCAGCTCTCCCTTAGAGAGGAGGGGAGAAACTCATTGCCAGACTGAGCGCGACCTTCAGGGCCTGCTTAGCTCTCAGCTACGTACCCAGGAACTGGAGGGAGGTCGAGGTAGTCTTCATACCCAAAATAGGCAAGGGATGCTACGACCGCGCGAAGTCATGGAGACCCATCAGCCTAACGTCCTTCATGCTGAAAACCATAGGGAGCTTGGTGGATAGGTACAATAGGGACCGTGTCCTGGTCGCAAGACCGGTATCACGGCCACTACTTCGTCAGAGAGCAGCGCTATGCGTGTTCATCGACGTTGAGAGAGCGTTCAACAACATCTCCTTAATGACTCAGCTCCTTAATCACGCAGATGTTCCAATCCAGGACAGTCACCGCTAAGCTTCTATGGTCGACTGCCTGGGCTCAGGTCGACAGGGGCTGCCCGCAGGGGGAGGTCCTCTCCCCACTGCTGTGGACTCTTGTAGTACACGGGCTCCTGAGCAAACTCGATAAGCTGGGGGTGACGACCGTGGGCTACGCCGATCACGTGGCCCTGGTGGTCGCGGGCGACCGCCAACTATACATGACGAGCAGGATGCAGAAGGCATTAGACCTCGTACAGGAATGGTGCACGTCCCAGTCACTGAGGATCAACCCCAGCAAGACTGAGATGGTGATTTTCACCAAGAAACATCGCTTCGAGGTGGGACCCATTGAGGTCTTTGGATCGAAGCTAGTAGCATACACCACAGTGAAGTACCTAGGGGTTACCCTGGATAGCAAGCTATCGTGGAAGGCGCACGTCACCAAGCAGGCACAGAAGGCCACGGCCACATACTGGGCCTGCAAAAGAATGGTGGGACAGACATGGGGGCTCAAACCAAGAGTGGTAAAGTGGATATACAGTCATAGTCTTGCCCCAGGTAGCATATGCTTCTGCGGTGGCCAGCAATGAGCAAGGCTACACTCCGCAGGGTACTTGACTGGGTGTACAGGTTGGCGAGCCAGGGTATAACGGGGGCACTCCTGAACCTCCTGCCTGCCCACCTTACGATAGAAGCGGAGGCCTGGAGGGCCTCACTGCGCCTATGGCAACAGGGTCACTAGAAGAGGACGGGAGCAGGTCACACGACGGTACTGCTAAAGGAGGGGGCACCACAGGTTACCCTACCCCAAGGCGGGGATCGCTGCCCCAACAGATTCGTTCAACCCAAGAACAGTTCGACCCAACTTTCAAGGTGATGATACCGAGCAGGCAGTCCTGGACAGATGACCGGGTCAACCTGCTCTCACCACAGGGACTCATCTGGTACACAGACGGGTCCAAAACGAACACCGGGGCTGGGGCCGGAGTGTGGAGCGAGGGACCCAGCACAAGAATCTCGATCCCCCTGGGGCCCACGGCCTCAGTCCTCCAGGCCGAGATGTTTGCCATGAGGACCTGTGCCGAGACAATTCTGGCCCACAGGCCCAAAGGTAAACATATAGCCATCTGTAGTGACAGTCTGACGGCGCTCAGATCATTAGGCGCTTGCGTCATAAGATCCGGGCTCATCAGGGACTGCGTAGATCTACTAACCCTAATTTCACGTGATAACCGCGGGAAGCTTATTTGGGTGCCGGGTCACAGCGGCATACAGGGCAATGAGATGGCGCACTGCCTGGCCAAGGCCGGCGCAGGACGCAGCGAGACCGATGATGGGTGTCGGATAGGCTTACCTTCGGCGTATACCAAGAGCCTGGCGGAGGGCTAGACGGACCACCGCTTCAAGAAGCTCTGGGCACGGACACCTGGCATGGCTCACACGAGGGCCCTTTTCCAAGGGCCGTCACGTGAGCTAGGTGCCACACTCACCAACATGGACAGAGCCAGACTCATGGTCCTAATAGGACTCATCACGGGACACTGGTTCACATGCAATCACCTGGTGCACATGGGGCTCAAAACCAGGTACCAGGTGCGGGGACGAGCAGGAAACCCCGCTCCACCTGATCATGTGGTGCAGGGGCCTCGAGGGTCCTCGGAGGGAGGCCCTCGGTGTGACCTGCTGCGCAGACTTGAAGATTGGGGAGATTGGGGTGGGGGGTGGCTGCTGCGATTCGCCAAGCTAGCCAACCTGACCTCAACTCCTACGAACTAGAGTGCCCTCAAGGGCTCGGGCATAATGGTCCGTACGGACTGAGCGCCCAGTCGAAGCTCCAGTAATACAATACATTGTAATTGAAAAAATAATATATCTTGTAACTTTTTCATTGCGTACGCGACACTGAGGGTGTCGCGGATGGACAGTTGTAAGTGTCTTCACTCTAGAGTTAATCTAGGGCTCCTTGGAAAAGATAAACTGATTGTTAGTACGGTAATACGGACTAGGAAAGAGCCTAGCTCTCCCTAGCCGCCTCCCTCGGACCTGGATGCCGCAAGCAGCACTGGGGCTGTATAAGACTTGGGTTTTAACGCGTGTACCAAGACAGTATTTCAACTTGGGTGCACCAGGTACACCGAAGCGAATATCTGATCTGGGCAGTGTAGTCGTCCCCGAAGCTTTATATTAACTAAGAATTGAAATAGTGTTAGTAGCTAGAGTTCAATCTTGGAGAAAAGGTTTGAATGATGAGAAAACCGTTTCGATTGAACATGGATTTAATTTAACAATAAGTTTTATATCAATGATTGGTTGCAACCGGAACCTAACCATAAGAATAACAAAATAATATTAATATTATTTGTAGATTTAGCGATGCTACGTATTTCTACTACCGTTAAGCGCTTAATTTTAGAGATAAGAGATGAGTGTTTCAATATAAAGAGAAATACAAATCAATGAGATGATTGAAAATGGCTCTACTACGTAAAACCCCGCTATGGCAGTTTCCGTCTTTCGCAAAATGACTCTATAGAGTACTGCGGCTCTATGCCTTGCAGTCTCGATGTAAACAGTGGCTGAGCCAGTTTGGCCCTTTGCCTAACACTGCTGCCTTGCCTTGTTAGCGTAGCGCTTTATATAGGTAGTTTTGACGTCACTTGTTATGCCCAGTTGATGGAGCGCGTGACCAATGTATGGTCTCAGGCTTATGACGCCTGATCCGTTACATCGCCTCCTTCAATCATCGGATCGTCGGATCATTCTGATTGATCTAGTTGTGGATTGCGTCTACAAACTTTTCAAACCCAGTGGATCGGATGGATCGAACAATCTCGGTATTTCAATTTACTCTCGTTTCTGGTGTTTAACTGACAGTGCCGGTGTTCTCTCATCGTCATCAGAAATGTCTGTAGTGCCGAATAATGTTAACATCGAGATTTTTCGTCTGTGTTGCTTCCGCTGTAGTTTTCTGCATTCGGGTATTACTATTGGGATCAATCTCCACGTCTTTTTTGATGTTTACATTATTTTCGTCATGGTCCGGTGTTATTGATATAATCGGTGGTTTTTGTTTATCTCTCTTTTCAGGCACTATGTGGTTGATTTCCGTCAGATCAATGTGGATAGGTAAGGTGAGTCCTAGATTCTCATTTCTTTCGTAATCGTCCTTAAGTCTGCCAGAATCCGTCTCCCGATCAGGTTGACTATTAGCGAGTACCTCTACATTTTCCGGTTCCTCCACTGTTACCCTCGATGTTTCCGGGATCCCCCTAGCTCGCCTGGTCTTCTTTTGGCTGGATGCCGTTTGGTTCGCCTTCCCTTTTATAAATCTACCTTGTCCCGAGAAAAACTTTTCATTTGGATGTACAATTTTCTATTCGTCATTGTTCCAATCTAGATTTGCCTGCTGTTCGGTCTGCGTTCCTTTGTCTCGGATGCTCTTGTATCCATATCTGAACGAACTCATTTTGCCGAATACTGCCTGTGACTTTGTCGACGCTTCCCTTTTGTAGGTGTCCAATTCGGATGTGTAATATAGGTGAGTACCTTTGTTCTATTACGATCTTTTGTCACACCGTTCATATGTTTTGTCGATGTGTGTTTGAGTTGTTTGTCTATGTTTCTCGAGAAGGTTCTCGATAGAGCTCAAACATATCATTATGAAATCTACCTCTTTCTTGTACGCTATTTAGATGTTTCAACATAAAGGTGGCGTCGCCAATTCTAGTTATCGATTTACATATATGGCCCTTCGTAAAATGTTAAAAACTTTGCTATCTTTTTATTTTTTGTATCGGACACGTTTAATGCTCTAACGAGAACTATATCTCCAACGTTGAATTTAACTAATCGGTGGGTTCTATTAAAACGATCGGCTCGTTTTAATCCGTTTCGTCAGATATTTTGTCTGACCAATCCTAATTTTGCGTCTATTGGTACATTGTCTCTATTTTTTATGAGCCATTCCTCCCAAAACCTAGATGGAGGTTCTCCTAATTGGATTTCACACGGGCAGAATCCAGTCGGGTCATGGTACACTTCATTAATGCAGCACTCGATGACTCGGATCCAATTGATCCATGCCGTATGTTCATCAGTGAGGAAAGTTCTAAAAAATCGTCCGATTTCTCTGTTCTCTGTTCACCCTTTCAACTATGTTTCCTTGTGGATGACGTATTGATGAAAATATTGGGGTAATGCCCTCTTCTTCTAATTTGTTTAACCATCTAGCTGATGTAAATTGCGTACCATGATCAAACTGCATTCTGCTCTGCTTTTCTAACTCCGATGGCACGATCCAGATGGATAACGACTATAAAATATACCATTAACCGTAAGAGTCAATGATATTTGTCTCCTTAATTTAACACCTAAGTGATGGGATTGGAGACTACCAGAGGAGGAAAGGTTGTATTCATAAATTGTTGATGTAGAAAGTATAAATCTGGTAAAAGTTTCTTTATTATACCTCTTTATGTTTATTCAAGATCAACGAGCTCCACAATTTTGGGCGTTGCGGGTATGGGGGTTGTTAGGTGTAGAACGTCGAATATTTGAGTGGTTGTGTCGATGGTGTTCACTAGGATATGATTTCCTTGACTCTCGATGAAAGGTTGTATGTAAGAGGTACCAGAGGTCCGATCTTCGAGTGTGGTCTGGGTGGCTTGTACCTGAGGGTTCCCGACGGGTAGTTCTATTGTATCTTCGTCATCAAGAGAATGACTGAATACCTCTTGGAAGATAGCCGGGAGCTCGGGTGGACCTATTCTGATGGCCCGCTCAAGAAAGGCTTCCAATCGTTGCTGGTACTTGAGTTACGCCTTGGCAATCCTTTCCTTGATAATCTTACCCCCGCGTCTATTGTTTCTCTTCCTCTTCCTTGGTCGGTCTACGTTTATCTACATATAGGAGTAAGGAGTTAGAATATCTGGGTGCAAGCGTCGCTCTTTGGCTGGCTAATGCTACCCACGAATATAGGAAATCGGCTGCAAGCGTTGCTCTTGGCTGGCTAATGCTAACCCGTGAAAGTAGGAATCGGGTGCAAGCGTTGCGCTTGGCTGGCAAATACTAATCCGTGAAAGTAGGAATCGGGTGCAAGCGTTGCTCTTGGCTGGCTAATGCTAACCCGTGAAAGTAGGAAGGTGAATTGTAGACTAATAGTTTCCAGGCCCTAGTCGAGTTTGGGAATGCGTGAAGTACATACTTTAATTAGGAAAGGTTTTGATACAATTATCTCACTTGGTTTTTAACGTAATTGTTTTAATAAAGAACTTAGTAAATTGAGTTTATTTAGGCTTATGTGAAAATAACTTGTTTATTGGAACTGAACTGGACTGAAGTTCTGAACTGACTTTCCACTGACTAGGCAGTGCGTGAATCTAATATTGAACTGAACTTTTTGATGGAACCGACTGATGCTTATTGACTTCCAACTCTTAATTTTGACTGATTGACTGTGACTGATTGTATTAGACTGGAGTGAATGTAATGTTGAACTGCTTCTGTTGCTAACTGTGTTAGACTGAATCTGCTTGGCCCGTGGGCTTCCTTTTATATGCGAGCAATGGCTCATAGTGGAGAGGCTTGTGACTTCGGTCTACGTGACCGTTGGTGGGAGCCTTGTGCTATGAATCCCCGAGTTCTTTGAATTGTTTAAGATTCGTTATTTTCACATAGGACTTGGTCATCGTTTACAGTATAATCTTACATACGGTTCTCAAGGCATGGCTGTTTACAATTTGCAGCTGTGCTCAGAAGCTTATGATATCATTATTTGAAGCGGTGCTCTTAGGTTTTAGTAACCGAAGACCACGGCTTGCGTTTTATAAACGTTTGCAGCTGCGCCTTGAGAGCGAAACTGATATAATATTTTCGAAGCGGTGCTCTTGGGTTATAGTCACCGAAGAGCACGGCCTGCGTTTTATAAACATTTGCAGCTGCGCCTTGAAATCGAGAGCACAGCTTGCGTTTTACAAACATTTGCAGCTACGCCTTGAAATCGAGAGTACGGCCTGCGTTTTATAAACATTTGCAGCTGTGCCTTGAAATCGAAGCTGAGATAATATTCTAGAAGCGGTGCTCTTGGGTTATAGTAACCGAAGAGCACGGCTTGCGGTTTACAAACATTCGCAGCTGCACCTGGAGAGCGAAGCTGGTGATGTCATTTGCAGCTGCGGGAATGTTTATAGTACACAGTTCCCAACGCGCGGCTTCGTTTATAATTTGCAGCTACGCTGCTTTAATGCCTGATATCATTTCACTGTGGTTCTACTATCGTGGTTATATTACTCGTTTAAAAATTGAGAGTATATAATGCCTGGGAAGCAGGCTAAGTGTTAGTGGATTAAAATATTGGCTTATACGAATAGTATTATAATTTCATGTATAATTGTGTTATGATTATGGTTATAGATGTTGTGAATCTGTTGAGATCGTTGAGTTCGTATCTCGTTTTTACACCTGAGGGTAACCGGATTACGTGCGGATGGTTGAAGTGAATAATACGTACTTGTTGATATGATTGCAATTAGAAT
Organism: Tenthredo distinguenda; assembly: GCA_947538915.1. NCBI lineage: Eukaryota > Metazoa > Arthropoda > Insecta > Hymenoptera > Tenthredinidae > Tenthredo > Tenthredo distinguenda. The sequence continues at coordinate 9,215,345 of OX384538.1, forward strand.
TATTTATTGATACGTAGTTATATTGATGGTTGAAAACATGTGTGCGTTAACTATAATTTTCTAGAGTTAGGTATTAACTATTTAGATGTAGGATTTGAGTGTTTGGGAGTTGATTGTTCGGGAGTTAATTAAAGTGTTGATAGCTCGATGAATAATTAAAGAGTGTCTTGCTAATAGTGAGTATGGTGTCGGTCCGAGAGCGAGTTCTTTGTCTCTTGGGCGTGAGTGTGTTAAAATGCGCGGTTTTCAGTTTATAGGTACTTAGGTAGGGATGATGGTTCTTCGAATCGTGAGGTTGAGACTTCCTTCGATTAAGGGTCATGGGATAGGATGCATGCAGGATGTTGTGTATCAAGTATTTAGAGTGAGAGGTATAGGGAACTGTAACGTGGTATTTTGATAATCCCCGTTGCAAGGGAACTCTATCGAAAAATACGGCGATGCGTAGTGCAGACAAGGTCTCCGGGAAAAAACAAATTTAGGGAAAGTTATTAGGCTAGACTAATGCACTGTTTTATTTTTTGTAACATTATGTAACTCGAGCTACATCTTCTACGAGGCATCCACCATCGTGGGAACTACCGGAAAAACTATGGCTCATCCTGAAACATCAACACCTACAGTCACTATCGACGTCTCGATCGGCGCGCAAACCTTTGTTTCGCCAAGAAAGCGGCAAGGTCAGCGCCTTTTCTCGACACAGGACGATCTGCTGCTCTCAACGATTCGGACTGGCGGCGTATAGGAATGTCCGAGGAGCACCAAAAAATCCTCCCGTCATCCGACGAAGCTACCGTCCACAACAACTGCGCTACTGAAATGAGGGTGGAGTACAAGGTTATGTAAGAATAGTCTCGCAGCCTCCCATCTGATGAGTTATCAGTTGTCGCAGGTATCAAACATCTAAACAGTCTCTGAAACCGTTATCGCGGCCGGGTTGGTCCAGAAAACCCTCGGTACAGCGTTCCTACCAGAAGAATTCTATCGTGAGCGAGGCCCCAGTATGCCCAGCACGAGGTTATTAATTGACTCTTTAAGGATTGACTTTAATGTAAGGCCTAGGAGAACTAATGAATAGCTTTGGCGAGCGAGATTTCTTGTGGATCCAGCGTCAGGGAATTCCAACGGAAGGAGGCCGGAAGAGGGGTGAGAACCAACGGCAAGGGTACGCTAGAATCGCCTGTAGAATGAACCAACGGCTAACGTCCGTCGAAACTACCAAAAATGATGACAACCAATTAGGATGATGATGAGCCACGTGACCCATTTCATGAGTCGGTACAAGCGAACTAAGGACTATATAAGGAGGATACGTAGGCTATTCGGCCTACTTTTCGCTCCGTCTGCGCTACCCATTGAACGCTAGCTCCTTGTGTATCGCTCATCGTGTATCGTATCGACTATCGTATATCGTACCACCTATCGAGTTTATCTAAAATAGTGTATTGTGTTCCATCTGAAGCAATCTAAGGTAAGGTCTTGATTTCTTTATGTGAAGGCACGAGGTCGTTCCTATAAAAGTCTGTTTGATTGTTTGTTCTTGAGCTAAGAAGCTCGTCTTTTGGTTAATTTATCGAACAACCTCGAGTCTGGCTGAATTCGTAGACTTGATATCGCTTTTTGGCTATTATTTATCGTATATATTGCTTTTTGGCTAATTTTCTATCGTATGGCTCTTATATTCAGTATGTTACGGATTTATAGTGCATGAATATCGTAGAAAATACTTTTCCTGGAGAACCTGTGCGAAGATAGCCGCGAGTGTCCTTAGGCATCGCGTTACAGTTATTTTTAGTAATAATTCTGTTAAAATTCTGGTTATAAATTTGGTAATAATTTTGTTTTGTATAACGTAATTTCGTTTCGTAAGTCGAGTACCGTTCTGGATAAAATAATATCGTATCATCGAGTATCGTATCGTGTAGAGTTTGGTTAATAATATCTTTCTCATTGTCAGTTCAATTTGTTAACGTTGCTCTGCTAATTCGCATTCTGAGTCACCATGCGGTCCCTATGTTAAACTATTTCTCAGAATATCGTAATTATAAAGCCTAGCGAACCGCTACGTTAAATATTGTATCGTTTGTTATCGAGTTTTGTCGGCTCAAGCAGCAAAGTAAATTATCGGCCTTAGGCGGCCTTTAGGAGGAATAATTTTGCATTTGGGTACGAAGTATCGCTCTGTGATACCGAGTCTGGAGTCTAGTGAATTGTTTTATATCGAGTCACCTCTAACGTGCCTATGACTGACCTTGCTTAGTAAAACGCGTAGAATCTGTTCCGACACGTAGGAAACCTATCGTAGCGAACTGATATATTTACTGTCCACTTCTGTTAACGATATCGAATAATTACCGACTTTCGTTAAATAAAATCAATTGTTTGATGTTACCTCACATACTATCGTTGCATTGATATTTTTGTATGGTGTACTCTGTCCCTCTCTCTAAGGCTATCGTGACTGACAATGAGTTAGCTGAGTTATCGCTCGTCGCATTCTCGCGGATTTTGGCTTATTGTTTTTGGTGCATGGTATCGTAATTTTGTTAAAGAAACGACGCTTCTGCGTCTGGCGCCCAAAATTCAAGTAAGTTTTCCGTAAGTAACCCGAGTAAGCGTCGAGTTGTAGCGTAAAGTAAGGTTTTCCTCTTCCTTGAAAGAATCTTGCGTTACAGAACATACCAATTGTATAGTATATATATAATCTTAAGTTGAATATACCGTGACTTTCTGTGGATGCGGCACAGCAGGGATACCAACCCAAGTGATTGACTGTCAAATCACTAGATCTATCCAGCTGCTTACTGCCTACTAGTCCGCGCTAGTTTTGGGTTGGTATCCCTGCTGTGCCGCATCCACAGAAAGTCACGGTATGTGTATTGTAACGGATCGGGTGATCTAATCCCGAGACAATACGTCACAACGCGCACCGTCAACCGCGCACAACAAGTGACGTCAATCGGTGACTATTTAAGCGCAGCGCTAACCTGGCTAATCAGCAGTGTTAGGCAAAGCGCCACGCTGACTCACTAATCTTCTCTTGTCGCGGCCGTACAGGCATAGCGCCACGGTTCTCTTTAGCTTCACTTTTTGTATACGGAAACGGCCATAGCGGCGTTTTACGTGCTAGAGCCTATTTAATTTGTATTATATTTTCTTTTCAATACTTTGATCATTTTGTTTCACCTTTAATTTCACAAATATTAGTTGATAACGATTTATAGCGGTAGTAGATTCGTTGCTACGCTAAATCTACACAATATCATAGAATTTATTTAATTTAATCTTTTATAAAATTTCCGGTTGCAACCATTCAATGAGCATGAATTTAATTACTTAATTAAACTTTTGTTAACCGAGACGATTCTTTTTTCTTCCAGACCTTGTTCTCAGTAGATTGAACTGACCTTACTAACATCTTTCATTTAATTAGCTAATATACAGCTTCGGTGACGACTGCACTGCACAGATCAGATACTCGCTTCGGTGCGCTTTGCGCATCCAAGTCGAGATACTGTCTCGGCAGGTGCGTCGAATCCCAAGTCTGATACAGACTCGGTGCTGCTTGCAGTATCCAGGTCTGAGGGAGGCAGCCACGGTGTGATTCGCTCCACCCTAGTCTATCAGGGACTAACAAATTGCTTATCTCTACCAAGGAGCCCTAGAAAATTAATCTAGAGTAAAGACACTCACGAGTAACTAGCCATACGCGACACCTTCAGTGTCGCGTACAGCACCCAAAAAGTTACAGTATACATATACCGTGAGAATCAGGTGAGACCGAATGGTCCATCCGCCCAGGCGCCGAATATTTGGTATTTTCATGGGGATAGCCACTCGTTGCACTGAAAATCCCTAGGGTGATCTGCCGAGTTTCATCGACCGCGCGCCAAGATCACCCTAGGGATTTTCAGTGCAACGAGTGGCTATCCCCATGAAAATACCAAATATTCGGCGCCTGGGCGGATGGACCATTCGGGTTCACCTGATTCTCGCGGTATGTATATTAGGGTGCTCAACAAAAAACATTTTTTTTTTTTTTTTTTCCAGTCCTATCATTTCAAAAGTTGTTAGTAGGTATGAGAAGAATTCTTCCATAAGGACAGTTCGAAATTTTGTTCCTACGTGACGCTCAAGAGATTCCCGTTTTCCCATATAAATAACACGTTAAAAAAATTTTTTTTCTTCCAAATGTAACGTCTGTAGCGTGACGTTACCTTATTCTGTGACGGTCCCCGACCCTCTGCATAATCACATAGTTTACCCAAGACCGGAGTAAATCTTCACGTCAGTAATATATGTAAAGAAAATGTATTTCCTTTAAATTTAAATCGAATCTGCCGCGCCCCGTATCACTGTAATTAACCTACGTTAGATGGAGCGATAAGCACAATGACGAGGTGATTTTGGGAGTTTGGGCATCCAGGCGTGGAAGCACAAATACAAATAGAAAGGGTTGACACGTAGAGAGATTACCGTAAATAAAGAGTGTAGCAATAGGCTTTAATTGTCGTTTCTTTATTTACAGGTAAGAGTGTATATATTGTAAATAATAATCATTGTAATTAGTTAATAAATTATCGGCTTTATTTACAGAGAAACACGCTTTGGTTTTATTGCTATCACCAACGGGAGCCTCCAAGAAAAAAAAAACCTAAATAAATAATTGCATAAAAAAAAACAGATAAATAATTGTCTTATAAAACGACAATTCTAGTCAAAAATGAAACTGCAATTTGATTTCAAGGTGGTAGCGTCTCCGAAAGATGAGAAATCTAATGTGATAACCATAACCTCACTAACGACAGAAGATGGAAAGAGATATGCCATGCCAGAAGAATTCAGATATATGAACACCCACGAAGAGCTTAAGAAAACAGAGACATATTCTAAGGTGAAGACTAAACTGAAGTATAGGCATGATAACGTAAGCGTATGGATCATACTAACAGATGAATTAAGGAGGATATACGTAGACGAAGCTGGGAATATAGAATTCAAGGGATACCTTTTGGACGAAATAAAAGGGAAAAAAAAAGAAAGTGAGGAGGAAAAGTCAGATTTAGCTAAGATATTGGAGAAGTTACTTGAGTCATCAAAAGAGAAAGAGGAGGAAAAGAACTTGAAACATATTGCAGACAAATTTATAATAGAAAAACTTAACAGTAAAAATTCTAATGCTAAACAGTGGATGGAAATATTTGAAAAAGAGTGTACAAGGTTCAAGATAACAAAAGACAACATGAAAATCGAAATATTAAGATTATTTCTGGAAAAGTCATGCTCTGACTGGTACCATGCAACAATCACTAAACTATCAATAAACAATAATTGGGGAGAATGGAAAGATAGATTTTTGGAATCATTCGCAGATAAAGGATGGAGTACATGGAGATATGCTCTAGCATTCAGATACAAAGAAGGTTTACTGATTGATTATGCTATGAAAAAAGAAAGACTGATACTAGACGTAAATAGAGAAATTGATTCAAAAACACTGATAGCTCTGATAACCACAGGATTACCAGAGTTCGTAATGAATAAAATAAACAAGGAAGAAGTGGAAGATTCAACCACCCTCTTCAATGAGATTAGAAACTACGAAAGTATGGTAGAAAAAAAAAACAACACAAAAGTGAAGGACGGCAAACAAGATTGGAGAAAGAAGTATGAAGAAAAGAAACCATGTAAAACATGTGAGAGCTTGAATAAGGGCGTAAGATACCACCCCGAAGAAAAGTGTTGGTTTAAAGCAAAAGAGACGGAGAAAAAAATCAACGCATCAAGTATTGTGGGAAACAGTTCAGTGATCGACGTACAATTAAACACTGAAGAAAAAAACGCATAAACACACCATTAATTAAGATTAAAGTAATGCTAGAAGATAAATTAGAAATTCAAGGAACGTACGATCCAGGATCTCAAGTATCGCTCATAAATTCAAGACTGGTTAAAATAACAGGGGAAAAAGACGATGTGAATAAGATATACTTGAAATCGGTTAATGGTGTGGGAACAACAAAAGGACTAATAACAATTAAGGTAAAAATATTTGAGATAGAAAAAGAGATAGACGTGTATATAGTTGAAAAAGAAGATTTCGAAGATTTTATTATAGGGATAGATATGGTAAAATCATTTAAACTAATACAAAACGAAAAGTTGGAAATCTCACAAAAAAAAGATATAGATATAGCGAAAACAGCGATAGACAATACAGAGAATAAAACTAAACAATGTTCAGTAAATTTCAATGAACACATAAACCAAGATGAATTTAAGGTTAAGTTAGATCATCTAGACCATAAGGAAAAAATTAAGATAGAACAATTGATAGAAAAATATAAGTCTATATTTGCGAAAGATAAATATGACATTGGTGCGGTAAAAGACTATGAGGCCAGAATAGATCTGATAGTAGATAGATACTGTAGCAAAAGGCCATACAGGTGTACGATAGAGGACAAAAAAGAAATTGAAGAACAAGTAGCGAAATTGCTAGAGAAAGAATTAATTGAGGAATCTTATAGTCCTTTCGCCGCACCAGTGACGCTAGCATACAAGAAAGATGAGGGAAAAAAATCGAGACTATGCATTGATTTTAGGGACCTCAACAAGATTATTATACCACAGGCTCAACCATTTCCATTGATAGATGACTTGATAATAAAGACAAGAAATTGCAAATTTTTCACTACATTGGATATAAATTCCGCTTTTTGGTCGATCCCACTACGCATTGAAGATAAAAAAAAGACAGGATTCGTAACACAAGATGGACACTACCAGTGGACTTGTTTACCATTCGGACTGAAGACATCACCGGCAATCTTCCAAAGAATTCTATCAAACATATTAAGGAAGCATAATCTCAAAGATTTCACAGAGAACTACATAGATGATATCCTGATTTTCTCAGAATCACTTGAAGAACACATAGAACATATAGAAAGGGTGTTACGAGCAATCACAGATGAAGGTTTCAGGCTTAAATTTAAGAAATGTACTTTTGCGTCAAAATCAGTAACATATCTTGGTCACATAATAGAAAATAACACAGTGAGACCGATAAAAGATAACCTAATTTCAATTCGGAATTTTCCAACACCTACAACTCAAAAAAATGTCCGACAATTCTTAGGAAAAATCAATTTCTACCACGAATATATACCAAAGGGTTCGATAATGCTAGATCCATTACACAGATTATTAAGGAAAGATGTAAAGTTTCTATGGTCCGAAGATTGTGAAAAGTCTTTTCTAGAAATAAAAAAGCTACTATGCTCCCAACCAGTGCTGGAGATATTTGATAAAGACTTGCCTATAAGAATTCATACGGACGCATCACTAGCAGGCATAGGTGCAGTATTGAAACAAGTTCAATATAATGGGAAAGAAAAACCCGTAGCATACTTCTCGAAGAAATTGAATGAATCCCAGAAGAAGAAAAAAGCGATATACTTGGAATGCTTGGCCATTAAGGAAGCAGTAAAATATTGGCAACACTGGCTGATTGGGAGAAGGTTTGAAGTATATTCCGACCATAAACCGCTAGAGAATATGAACATCAAGGCCAGAACGGATGAAGAATTAGGTGAGTTAACCTATTATCTATCGCAATACGATTTCCAAATAAAATATGTTCCAGGCAAAGATAATGCCGAAGCAGATTGTCTAAGCCGAAATCCGGTATTACCGCCAACCGAAAATATTGACGAAGTATTAAAAATAGTTAACTTAACCAAGGTAGATGAATTAAAGATAGATCAAAAATACAATAACAAAATACAAAAAATGAAAGAAAAACTAATTAACAAAGATGGAATATTCTATAAAAAAGTTAGGAATAAAGAGAAAATAATTTTATCTGAAAAGCTAAGTATAGAATTAATAAAAGAAATACACTCTGAGTGGTGCCACACGGGAATCAGACAAACAATGAATAAAATATGTCCTTATTATACGGCTAGGAACTTGACAGATAATATAAAAAAAATATGTAAAAACTGTGATACATGTATCAAGAACAAATCAAGAGGCCAAAGTAAACTCGGATTAATGTCCCACCTTGGACCAGCGACTAGACCATTCGAAATAATGTCTATAGACACTATTGGGGGCTTTGGAGGACGAAGATCGACAAAAAAATACCTCCACCTATTAGTCGACCACTACACAAGACACGCATTTATTCTAACATCTAAGACACAAAATGCTACTGATTTTATTAAGCTAGTTCAGAACGTATTGGAAACGGATAAAATTGGAATGATATTGACGGATCAGTACCCAGGGCTGAATTCAAGAGAATTCAAAGAATTCCTAGATGAAAATGCTGTTAAACTAGTGTTTACAGCAGTTAATGCACCATTTTCGAACGGTTTAAACGAAAGATTAAATCAAACTCTCGTGAATAGAATACGATGTAAAATAAATGAAAAAGAAGAAAAAAAAGCTTGGACAACGATTGCCAAAGAATGTGTAGACAAATATAATAAAATGGAGCATACAGTCACTGGCTTTTCACCAAAGTACTTGTTGGATGGGACAGACACAAGTATCATACCTGAAGAACTGAAAAAGGGGAAAAATAGAGATGACTGGACTAAAGATAGAGAACTAGCCTTAGAAAGGACAATAAAATCACATAACTACAATAAAAAATTATATGATAAGAATAGAAAACATTATGAGTACAATACAGGAGATATGGTGTACATAGAAAACGGCAACAAATTGAACAGGAAAAAGCTAGACAACTTAAGGATTGGACCATTTGAAATAACACAAAAAATATCAAACTCCATATACACAATCAAGACGAACAGGAAAAATTCAGAAACAAGTTTATTCCACATATCGAAACTAATTCCGACCTCAGAAACAGAAGAGGAAGTAGACGAATGAAGATTTCCGGAGTGGAAAAATATCCTTGACGTTTCTCACCCTAAGGGGGGAGATGTAAAGAAAATGTATTTCCTTTAAATTTAAATCGAATCTGCCGCGCCCCGTATCACTGTAATTAACCTACGTTAGATGGAGCGATAAGCACAATGACGAGGTGATTTTGGGAGTTTGGGCATCCAGGCGTGGAAGCACAAATACAAATAGAAAGGGTTGACACGTAGAGAGATTACCGTAAATAAAGAGTGTAGCAATAGGCTTTAATTGTCGTTTCTTTATTTACAGGTAAGAGTGTATATATTGTAAATAATAATCATTGTAATTAGTTAATAAATTATCGGCTTTATTTACAGAGAAACACGCTTTGGTTTTATTGCTATCACCAACGGGAGCCTCCAAGAAAAAAAAAACCTAAATAAATAATTGCATAAAAAAAAACAGATAAATAATTGTCTTATATATATATATATATATATATATCTCTCTTATAATATTCCATGATATAATATACCTTTGAAATCCACTAATATAGATATACACCTTATATTTAAGCTAACTAACCTTAGAGAAATATACCTTCTATACTTAAGCCAAAATAACGGAGTACATCTTAAACTCCAGCCGTAACGAGCATAATAACATATACAGGGTGACCCAGAACCCTCGTACCACCGCTGGTGGGCATATTCCTTGACAAATTCTAAGACGAAAATTCCTTAGCGAAAAATTCCTGAGATCAACGGTGTCCGAGTTATAGAATTTTCTAGTTGACGATTTAGAGAGCTCTACACTGGCCGAGATAGTGCCGGCTCTAGTGTCAACAATTGTGGCAGTGCCCCCCATCGTATGTCTGATAATTTGGCGCGAAAGTTTAATTTGAATAATGCGTAACGGATAACGGGTGAGCCTTTTCACTTTGACATTTCGGTTTTTCAGTTCTTGGCAGCCAGGTCACCCGCTCCATAGTTTTCGGCCGTCTAGGTCCACTGCTCGATATTTTTCAGCTTTTCACGTCTACCACGAGATAATTTTCGCCGTCCGGGTTGTTCGCGCAGCAGTTCTTGGCCGTCTGGGTCGACCGCTCCATAGTTTTCTGCAGTCGGGTCGTCCGCTTCGTAGTTTTTCGCCGTCCACGTCGACCACGAGATAATTTTCGCCGTCCGGGTTGTTCGCGCAGCAGTTCTTGGCCGTCTGGGTCGACCGCTCCATAGTTTTCTGCAGTCAGGTCGTCCGCTTCGTAGTTTTTCGCCGTCCACGTCGACCACGAGATAATTTTCGCCGTCCGGGTTGTTGGCGCAGCAGTTCTTGGCCGTCTGGGTCGACCGCTCCATAGTTTTCTGTAGTCAGGTCGTCCGCTTCGTAGTTTTTCGCCGTCCACGTCGACCACGAGATAATTTTCGCCGTCCGAGTTGTTCGCGCAGCAGTTCTTGGCCGTCTGGGTCGACCGCTCCATAGTTTTCTGCAGTCAGGTCGTTCGCTTCGTAGTTTTTTTACCAGTGCACAGTTTTTGGACGCCCACGTCAACCCATCTATATTTTATTTGATTATCTATCTACGAGCTAGTAGTTAATGAAATAAATAACCTAGTTATTACTTCAATAAAAATGGGTCCACTGGGTACACTTCTTGATTTTTTTTTATTTGTTAATTCTTATATCCCATCTGTACGATAGGAAACTCTTGTTCGTCGGAGTGATCATTACAATGAGTGAAACCGCTTGACTGCTTGACAGTCATGAAACAAAAAATTATCACGTATTATGCAGTCCCTTCTTAATCGCAAAACAGATAACATACTTAAATACTTATGTCACGTAATTTCATAAGAAAGACTTGTTTCATATCCAACTACGAAACGACACAGGATGGTCTCACAAGGTGTTCCATGCCAGTGTAAAAATCAAATCAGTTTCACAACACAAGATGCGGAATATTTCATATGCAATAATAATATTTTTAATTGAAGTATAAGTTGAACAATAGTGTATAAGGTTAACAAAATACTGAATGGGTCATAGGTAATGGAAGTATAAGGTGAACAAGTAGTGTATAAGGTTAACAAAATACTGAATGGGTCATAGGTAATGGAAGTATAAGGTGAACAAGTAGTGTATAAGGTTAACAAAATACTAAATGGGTTATAGGTAATGGAAGTATAAGGTGGACAAGTAGTGTATAAGGTTAACAAAATACTGAATGAGTCATAGGTAATGGAAGTATAAGGTGAACAAGTAGTGTATAAGGTTAACAAAATACTAAATGGGTTATAGGTAATGGAAGTATAAGGTGAACAAGTAGTGTATAAGGTTAACAAAATACTGAATGGGTCATAGGTAATGGAAGTATAAGGTGAACAAGTAGTGTATAAGGTTAACAAAATACTAAATGGGTTATAGGTAATGGAAGTATAAGGTGAACAAAATACTGAATGGGTTAAAGGTAATGGAAGTATAAGGTGAACAAGTAGTGTATAAGGTTAACAAAATACTAAATGGGTTAAAGGTAATGGAAGTATGAGGTGAACAAGTAGTGTATATTGATGTCATTCACAAGAGGTGTTCGAATTGCCCTCCCTCTTGTTCTATGCAAAGTCGCGCTCTGTGAATTAGGCTGGTCTGTGCGCGGTCAAGCATTGCTGGTGTTACGGTAGCAATAGCCGCTCGTATCGCCTCTTGCAGTTGAGCAGGGTTGTTGATTATCTCTGCTCCATAGACTCTTTGTTTAATGTGGCCCCATAAAAAGAAATCTAAAATGTTCAAGTCCGGAGATCGTGGGGGCCAAGCAATCGGGCCGCCACGGCCAATCCATGCGGCTGGAAACGCTGCCTCCAAAACCTCACGTGCCTGTTGAGCATAATGGGCTGGTGCCCCGTCATGCTGAAACCACACTTCCCCGGCATCCAATTCTGCCTGTTCTAACAGCTCTGGCAGGGTCTCAAGGAGGAAATCCCGATATAAACCACTATTCAAACGGGGTGGTAATTCAGTCGGGCCCAACTGAAAGTGCGAATCAATGATTTATTATTTAATTAGACTACAGATCGCACCCTCACGTCTAATCACATCAAACTTAATCGGTTCTAAAAATGATTCCAGTATAAATATCAAAATCTGAATAATGACTTTGAACTCACCAATACGTCTCCTCTGATTCCGGCCCATAAATTCATGCTAAATCGTACTTGGAACCCTTTTACCAATTTTTCGTGAGGATTTTGGTAACCCCACACATGTAAATTATGATGATTGTACGTGCCCTCCTGGCCGAACGTTGACTCGTCTGTAAATAAAATTTTGCGGCTAAATGCAGGGTCCAGTTCATTACGTTGCAATAACCATTCGCAAAATTCTACCCGAGCGGGGTAGTCTCCGGCCTGCAAACTTTGGACTCTTATGTAGTGGTATGCGTGCATCTTTTCAGCTGTTGTTATCCGTTGTGCGGTGCTGTAACTGGTATCACATATACTTGCAACTTCTCTCAAGCTCAGCCGTGGATCATTTTCAATGGTTTCTATAACCGATTCTTCTAAATCGGGTACTCGTGCATTTCTGAGTCGTCCGACCCCCTTCCGATCCGGTGCAGTCTTGCCGGTTTCACTTAGCCGGTTGACGACCCTCAATATCACGCCTTTATCAGGTGATCGTTGATTAGGGTACCGATCTGCGTGTTGTCTAGTAGTTTCCATCGCATTGCGACCACACTCTCCGTACAATATTACCATTTCACAGTATTCCGTATTGCGAGTATGACCGTAGTGCGCTGAAAATTTCTGATAGAAACCGAAAAAGTGAGCTATGATTTGTTTTCAAACAAACGTATCTACGTTTAAAATCGGCTTGGATTGAAACCTAAAATGGATTATTCAGCTCGTGAATACTGCGAAATGGTGATATTGTACGGAGAGTGTGGACGAAATGCGAGGGAAACAGCTAGACGATACGCAGAGCTGTACCCTAATCAACGATCACCTGATAAAGGCGTGATATTGAGGGTCGTCAACCGGCTAAGTGAAACCGGCAAGACTGCACCGGATCGGAAGGGGGTCGGACGACTCAGAAATGCACGAGTACCCGATTTAGAAGAATCGGTTATAGAAACCATTGAAAATGATCCACGGCTGAGCTTGAGAGAAGTTGCAAGTATATGTGATACCAGTTACAGCACCGCACAACGGATAACAACAGCTGAAAAGATGCACGCATACCACTACATAAGAGTTCAAAGTTTGCAGGCCGGAGACTACCCCGCTCGGGTAGAATTTTGCGAATGGTTATTGCAACGTAATGAACTGGACCCTGCATTTAGCCGCAAAATTTTATTTACAGACGAGTCAACGTTCGGCCAGGAGGGCACGTACAATCATCATAATTTACATGTGTGGGGTTACCAAAATCCTCACGAAAAATTGGTAAAAGGGTTCCAAGTACGATTTAGCATGAATTTATGGGCCGGAATCAGAGGAGACGTATTGGTGAGTTCAAAGTCATTATTCAGATTTTGATATTTATACTGGAATCATTTTTAGAACCGATTAAGTTTGATGTGATTAGACGTGAGGGTGCGATCTGTAGTCTAATTAAATAATAAATCATTGATTCGCACTTTCAGTTGGGCCCGACTGAATTACCACCCCGTTTGAATAGTGGTTTATATCGGGATTTCCTCCTTGAAACCCTGCCAGAGCTGTTAGAACAGGCAGAATTGGATGCCGGGGAAGTGTGGTTTCAGCATGACGGGGCACCAGCCCATTATGCTCAACAGGCACGTGAGGTTTTGGAGGCAGCGTTTCCAGCCGCATGGATTGGCCGTGGCGGCCCGATTGCTTGGCCCCCACGATCTCCGGACTTGAACATTTTAGATTTCTTTTTATGGGGCCACATTAAACAAAGAGTCTATGGAGCAGAGATAATCAACAACCCTGCTCAACTGCAAGAGGCGATACGAGCGGCTATTGCTACCGTAACACCAGCAATGCTTGACCGCGCACAGACCAGCCTAATTCACAGAGCGCGACTTTGCATAGAACAAGAGGGAGGGCAATTCGAACACCTCTTGTGAATGACATCAATATACACTACTTGTTCACCTCATACTTCCATTACCTTTAACCCATTTAGTATTTTGTTAACCTTATACACTACTTGTTCACCTTATACTTCCATTACCTTTAACCCATTCAGTATTTTGTTCACCTTATACTTCCATTACCTATAACCCATTTAGTATTTTGTTAACCTTATACACTACTTGTTCACCTTATACTTCCATTACCTATGACCCATTCAGTATTTTGTTAACCTTATACACTACTTGTTCACCTTATACTTCCATTACCTTTAACCCATTCAGTATTTTGTTCACCTTATACTTCCATTACCTATAACCCATTTAGTATTTTGTTAACCTTATACACTACTTGTTCACCTTATACTTCCATTACCTATGACCCATTCAGTATTTTGTTAACCTTATACACTACTTGTTCACCTTATACTTCCATTACCTATAACCCATTTAGTATTTTGTTAACCTTATACACTACTTGTTCACCTTATACTTCCATTACCTATGACCCATTCAGTATTTTGTTAACCTTATACACTATTGTTCAACTTATACTTCAATTAAAAATATTATTATTGCATATGAAATATTCCGCATCTTGTGTTGTGAAACTGATTTGATTTTTACACTGGCATGGAACACCTTGTGAGACCATCCTGTGTCGTTTCGTAGTTGGATATGAAACAAGTCTTTCTTATGAAATTACGTGACATAAGTATTTAAGTATGTTATCTGTTTTCTGATTAAGAAGGGACTGCATAATACGTGATAATTTTTTGTTTCATGACTGTCAAGCAGTCAAGCGGTTTCACTCATTGTAATGATCACTCCGACGAACAAGAGTTTCCTATCGTACAGATGGGATATAAGAATTAACAAAAGAAAAAAAAATCAAGAAGTGGACCCAGTGGACCCATTTTTATTGAAGTAATAACTAGGTTATTTATTTCATTAACTACTAGCTCGTAGATAGATAATCGAATAAAATATAGATGGGTTGACGTGGGCGTCCAAAAACTGTGCACTGGTAAAAAAACTACGAAGCGGACGACCTGACTGCAGAAAACTATGGAGCGGTCGACCCAGACGGCCAAGAACTGCTGCGTGAACAACCCGGACGGCGAAAATAATCTCGTGGTAGACGTGGACGGCGAAAAACTACAAAGCGGACGACCTGACTGCAGAAAACTATGGAGCGGTCGACCCAGACGGCCAAGAACTGCTGCGCGAACAACCCGGACGGCGAAAATAATCTCGTGGTAGACGTGGACGGCGAAAAACTACGAAGCGGACGACCTGACTGCAGAAAACTATGGAGCGGTCGACCCAGACGGCCAAGAACTGCTGCGCGAACAACCCGGACGGCGAAAATAATCTCGTGGTAGACGTGGACGGCGAAAAACTACGAAGCGGACGACCTGACTGCAGAAAACTATGGAGCGGTCGACCCAGACGGCCAAGAACTGCTGCGCGAACAACCCGGACGGCGAAAATTATCTCGTGGTCGACGTGGACGGCGAAAAACTACGAAGCGGACGACCTGACTGCAGAAAACTATGGAGCGGTCGAGCCAGACGGTCAAGAACTGCTGCGCGAACAACCCGGACCGCGAAAATTATCTCGTGGTAGACGTGAAAAGCTGAAAAATATCGAGCAGTGGACCTAGACGGCCGAAAACTATGGAGCGGGTGACCTGGCTGCCAAGAACTGAAAAACCGAAATGTCAAAGTGAAAAGGCTCACCCGTTATCCGTTACGCATTATTTAAATGAAACTTTCGCGCCAAATTATCAGACATACGATGGGGGGCACTGCCACAATTGTTGACACTAGAGCCGGCACTATCTCGGCCAGTGTAGAGCTCTCTAAATCGTCAACTAGAAAATTCTATAACTCGGACACCGTTGATCTCAGGAATTTTTCGCTAAGGAATTTTCGTCTTAGAATTTGTCAAGGAATATGCCCACCAGCGGTGGTACGAGGGTTCTGGGTCACCCTGTATACTCCAACCAAACTAAGGTGATTCATCAAATAATATTCCTTACTAATATTCGTATAATACATACAGCCATATAAAAAAGGCACGTATACCACCATTACATTACCTTATATAACATAATTATACATAAAATTATAATACTATTCATACAAATAACCCATTAATACTTAGCCTGCTTTTCAGATATTATACGCTTTAGATTTAAGCCAGTAATATAACCACAATAAAATATTATATCAGTTTTAATTCACGACGCAGCTGCAAATGTTTATAAAAACGCAAGCCGTGCTCTCGATTTCACGACGCAGCTGCAAATGTTTATAAAAATGCAAGCCGTGCTCTCGATTTCACGACGCAGATGCGGATGTTTATAAAAACACAAGCCGTGCTCTTCGGTTACTAAAACTCAAGAGCGCCGCTTCTAGTAATGATGTCATAAGCTCCGCTGCTAAGCGCAGCTGCAAATTGTAAACAGCCGTGCCTTGAGACCCGTACGTGACTATAATGTAAACGGTGACCAAGCTACGGCTGACCCAAATAATCTCATGTGGAAATAACGGTAAACTCAAACAATTCTAAGAATCCGGGGGTTCACAGCGCACCAACGGTCACGTAGGCCGGAGTCACGCGCCTCCCCCACCACGAGCCATGGCTCACAGATATAATAAAGCCCACTGGCCGAAGTCAGTCAGTCGCCAGCAGTCAGAGAGTCAACAGTACGCAATTAACAGTTCAGTTCAACCAATTTCTACTGTAACGAGGCAAAATATTTGCCTCGTAATGGAACAATCGACTCCTCCTCAGACGAACGCGACCCCGAGAAAAATTAGAAATCAACCGAAACAAGAGGTCCCCAGCTCAGGTTCCGAAGGTCCCCTAATTTAATTTCTATCGTTTGTAATCCTTCATTTTTCCCGTCCTTCTCTATTATCGTACGTGCCGTCTCGACCGGATCAACGAGGGAGATCATCCCTCAATCCAACTACGCCTGGCAGGTCACCTGGAAGCCTCAGAGTCAGTAGCCGGGGCGGCCCAGATCATCGATCCTGAGATACGCCTGGAAGCGCGCTGCATTACGATCTGCCTATCGCCAAGAAAATTCCGCTCCCATCCCCATCTGTCTCCTACCGGCCTGGTCCACCGGTCCACATGCAGAATTTCCGCCTTCCAGGGTATCGCGAAACCTGAGATGCCATCTACCAACCCCCTGGCAAAAGCTCTGAGTGCCAAAGGCCCTGTCAGGCCCGCCACCTCGTCACTGAAGATTGAAGAACTATCGTCTACCAATTAGATGCATGGATGCATCTGATGCACTTTTGTTTTCCCCCTCCCTCTAAATTTTAATTTGGGGAGTAACAGGCGGAAACACGCCACTTCTTGTTGGGATACTGTTAACGAAAGAGCATTTCTCGTGGATTTTCGTAAAACCTTCTTTTTTTCCATTCATCAAGATCTTGCTATATTTTTTTTTTTTGTGTTTCATTTCGATTTTATTTGTTTTCATTTCTGTTGCCCGTAACTTTGTGTGGGCTTAGTTTCCTTGTATTTGTTCGTCTCGTTTCCCTTTTTCCTTTTTTTTTGTGTGTGAAATTTCTGAAAAACTATTTGTGATGTGTTGTGCCGTCGAGGCCGTTTCCCTAAGGTAAGCTTCCCATTCAAAACGACCTTCCGATAATATCCAAATCAAATTGTCTGACTGGTTCTTTCCCTAAAATCTAACCGAATTGTTGTGTTTCGGTTGTCTCTTATTCTTTGTAATTCCCTGAAAATTATCCTATTTGTAATTGTGTATCGTTAGATCGATTTTTCTAGAAAGCCTTTGGCCCCAAAATATAGCGTCTTTTCTATCCCTGCATTGAAGGCGTGGGTTTTGTTCTTTGTTATTGTTTGAGTCGTTACCTAGCCACGTGTCTCTAGAAAGATCGACTAACGCCTTCCCGATAAGATTCTTCCCCAAACTTGTATACATCTCCCCCCATCCTGGTTAGAAACCCCCTAAAAATCCTTCGGGACTCTGAGCTGGTTTATTTAAGATTTTTGGATAGCATTATTTATAGTCCCTTTTGGTAATTTCTTTATTCCTTAACTATTATAGTGTGTGGCCCTACGGCATAGCGTGCTTTGTGTAATGGTATTCGTGCATGTCCGTGAGAGTTCGTACGGGTTCGCCCCGACGCCATACACTTTTCGGTTAATTGTTCTACTTTATCGACACTTTTAATTGATTTTCAATAGTTCCAAAAAGTATCGACCCTAGCTCCCCCAGATCCCCCTATGTTATCGACCTAGTCTTACTCTTTTCTTTGTACCCTATGATTAATTCCTACTGTACCCTAAAGTAGTTCTTTTCTTTGTTTTGTAAATTGTTCTATATTACCATACCTATTAACTCCTTGCTCGTGACCCACATACCTCGTCGTCTGTCAGTTGTTTGTCAATTTCGGTCACTGGGTCATAGCCTCCCTGTTTGATTATATTTAACGTTAAATAAATTTTTGGGTTTCTTTGTGATTTTTCCATAAACCTTACTTGTCTCGCTATTCGCCCCCACGTTCCCCTCACCCTGAACTCGCCGAGTAATCTTGTCTGGTGTTATCAAATTGATTGCGTTATTTGAATTTTGAAAATCATATTTCATTTTTATCATTTTAATCTTTTCGTTACCGCGGTACCTTAGGTACCTGGCGCCCAACCTTCTATTGTACGTAGATTTCGTGGTTGAATAATTAGTTATTAACTGTCAAATCTCAAATTTACCAAACGGTGGGATCGCCTGGTTTTGTGCACGTAGCTGACCTCGATAACAACCCCCCTCCCCAATCGTCGGTCTTGCCCGTCACACTACTTTAATTAAATCTTGATAGTTAAACTGTTTCCACATAAGATTTAACTTCGATTGCTAAGTTCCTTATTAAACATTTAAATTAAAACCAAGTGAGTTTATTGTGCAACACTCCTAATTCAAAGTAAGTACCCCAGAGAATTCCCAACTCAACCTGGGCTTGAAAACTATTAGTCTACATTCAATTTCCATATCCAACTTCTGTATTTTTGGGTAGCATTAGCCAGCCAAGAGCAACGCTTGCACCTATTTCCATATTTTTGGGTAGCATTAGCCAGCCAAGAGCGACGCTTGCACCCATTTCCATATCTTTGGGTAGCATTAGCCAGCCAAGAGCAACGCTTGCACCCATTTCCATATTTTTGGGTAGCATTAGCCATCAAGAGCGACGCTTGCACCCATTTCCATATCTTTGGGTAGCATTAGCCAGCCAAGAGCAACGCTTGCACCCCATTTCCATATCCATGGGTAGCATTAGCCAGCCATTGAGCAAAGCTTGCACCCAGCCATTCTAACTCCTCGAACCTTACATGTAGATGAACGTGGACAAACCTCGGAAGAAAAGGAGAAATAACCAACGTGGGGGTAAAGTCATTGAACAAAGAATCGCCAAGGCGCAGTTAAAATATCAGCAACGATTGGAAGCTTGCCTAGACCAAGCCATTCGAATAGGCCCACCGGAGCTCCCGGCTATCTTCGAACGCGTATTCAGCCACCCGCTGGACGACGAGGACACAATAGACCTCAACATCAGGAACCCTCAGGAGCCACCAACTCAAAACCCGTTCCAAAACCTACCCCCTGGTACCTCTCAAACCCAGCATTACATTGAGGATCACGGGAGTCATATCCTCGTAAATACAGTAGAAACAACCACCCGTATCATCAACGTTCCACCTTTAACTACCCCATCACCCTCTACGCTCAAAATCGTGGAACTCATTGATCTCGAATAAATTAAAGAGGTACAATAAAAACACTTTTACCAAATTTATATTATTTATTCAATCATCTACGAATACAACCTTTCCTTCTCTGGTAGTCTCCGATCCCGACACTTAGGTGTTAAACTAAGGAGACGGGAATATCATTGACTCCTATAGTTAATGGTATATTTTATTTGCCATTACCCACCTGGGTTGTGACAATTCGAAGTCTTGCCCCTGTTCGATTACTATGGGTATAACTAAGGGAAAACCAACTGAGTCTTCAGCTGATACGTTATTTATTATATTATTGTATGGCGGTTAGGAAGAGTTGCTCTGTGTGTTCAGTTAGAAGGTTGGTTTTGAAGTAAGTGACTGTGAAAAGGTAAAGAGAGGGTAAAAGGATTAGCTGACTCGTTGCATTTGGCGGTGCCGTGTGCAACGAGCATCTTAGAGTTAGTGGGAGAATAGGATAGGTTTCGGGTTAAAGATAAGAGTAGAAGAGGAGAGGATTGAGGTGGAGGTAAAAGTGGGGATGTGATGAAGGGGGAAACGTACGGGGTGATACCCGGACGTAACACAAATAAAACTACTGAAAATTTTTTTTTACAATTTTGATGGACATTTTCTTGTGGGAAATTAAATTGTCTACAAAAAAGCTCTGATATGATTTTCTCGAAAACCTAACGGGTAAAACGTTATCAGACTTGAATATTCGCAACCAAGTTAGATCTAACCATTTATGATTTTAGAACGCATTTTGTATTTCACCGGATGTTACCGTATGATTGATATTGGTTTTACACTGCGAATAATCACCCAGTGGTTGAAAATAGACATATAAGTCTCAATACTAGCTACGCAGTCGAATTTCTTTTAAAAAAAAAAAAGAAATTTAAACTATATCCACTTGGTTGCGAGTATTCAAAGTCTGATAACGTTTCACCCGTTGGGTTTACGAGAAAATCATATCAGAGCTTTTTTATAGACAATTGTATTTGCTACAAGAATATGTCCATTGAAATTGGAGAAAAAATTTTTTTAGTAGTTTTTTCCGAAAAACACTAAAAAAAATTTTCTTACGTGTTATTTATATAGGAAAACGGAAAACCCGTCACGTAGAATCAAAATATCGAGCTATCCTTGTGGGAGAATTTCTTTTATACCTACTAGAAACTTTTGAGATGATAGGCAAAAAAAATTTTTCTTCGGAGCACCCTAATATATATGTATATACATTAGCCCGGAGTGAAAAAGGTCATTTTTCCACTCCTTCAAGTCTGTACTGAGAAGAATTTAGGAAAGTTCGACGAAGTATCTAGCTTTCATCGGGTTTTTCGACATGTGAAAATCTTCTTCATTCACCGAAATACAAGCGTTTGAACAATAGGTTTGACGGGAGTAGATATTCTAGGCCGGTTCTGGACCAACGCGCGTTAGTGCACACATACACGCACACACACACGCGCACCTCCCCGTGTCCGTGTGAGGAGGTGGGGAGGGGCGACGGGGCGGGGGCGGGGGTCCTTGAGAAAGTTCTAGAAGGTTTCATGACGTCACGTCTACGTCACGCCTTCGTCATGTGACGTCACGCTACGTCATGTGACGTTGCATCTACGTCACGGCAGCGACGTGTCGGCTCG
Organism: Tenthredo distinguenda; assembly: GCA_947538915.1. Classification (NCBI taxonomy): domain Eukaryota; kingdom Metazoa; phylum Arthropoda; class Insecta; order Hymenoptera; family Tenthredinidae; genus Tenthredo; species Tenthredo distinguenda. The sequence goes on from OX384538.1 coordinate 9,236,722, forward strand.
ATCGGGGCCCTGCCGTTGAATTTTTTCCGGCAAGGGTGAGAGGCTGCTCCCCGGGGTACGCCCCTGACGATTCTCGGAATTTCGCGAACGGTTCTTGGAATTATCGGCATATGACCCTCGGAATGATGTCACAAATTTTTAAAATGGCGTCACACACCCTCAAAATGACGTCACATACCCTGGAATTAACGTCACACACCCGAAAATAAAATTCCAACCCCCGCGTCAGGCTGGAAGGTCGCGCTTCCGGAATTCGCGCGGCAGGGGGGGGGGGAGGTGGTGCGGAGACCCGTTCGAGAAGCTTCGACGGGTCGCGACTCGTTTTTTCCGCCGGGACGCTCCTTATCGCTCGTAACCCGACACCTCCGGTGAATTCGCCGCTTCGGACACATACCATCGGTTCCTGTTATGTCCTTCGTTTTCCCAGAGACACAAAGCATTATTTCATCATACGATATTTTGGGAAGAAGAGCTAATATAGGTGACATTGTACGGATTGAAACGGCTAGCGTTTCCAGTCGACGTCTCTCTCTCTCTGCGGGGTTCCGAAGAGGCCACCGACCGTCTTATCGTCTGTAACGTGAACCCTCTAACGCGAGGAGTTCGCTGCATGAAGTATGAATTCACGACTGTAGCTGTGGTTCGTTTCAGCTGAGCCGTCGAGCATCGGGACGAGAACGTCACCTGTAACGAGGAGTTTCTCGAAACCTGCCGGCGAGAGACTTTTCGAATGGAACGATGCTACGGCTAAAGGGGTAGGAGGTATCCGGGAAAGGTGTTCGGAAAGGATGCGGTTCACGAGGGAAGAAATTGATGAAACGAATAAAATTCGGTTTTCAATCTTTATTCACATATGCTCATTGAACCAATCGTACAATTTTCTCACATTTTCTAAAGCGCAAGTAGTGTTTTTCGAGGAATTCGTATGAATGAAACACTCGCGGGTCGATAACGGTGGTAATTTAGTCAGCGACGGACAGCAAAAGTCTCCGAGATCCAGAACGACTTCAACGTTGTCCCCCACCAAGTGTTTCAACCACTCTACCTTCTCCGCTCCTTTCACGTACACCGTTTCGGTGGTAGATAAAATAGTGCAGAGGATCTCCTTCGCTTTCGAATAAGGGACGTATCCGAAATCCCATGGCAGTCCGTGGTGGTTGCGTGTGCACCAGGCGTTCATCGCTCGATACTTGACAGGTAAATCGGTCCACGCGTACGGTGGCTCGAAAAACAATACCGACGGGTATTTTCCGTCTGTAGCAATTACGGCTAGTTCCTTTATCACGAAACGATTCTCTGGTTCTTTGAACCCCTGCAGGTCAACGATGTATTCCATGTTCAGACGTTGACGCAAAGAGCGTTCACGCAAGATTAACGAAAATCAGTGAATTCTTCTCATTTAAGGAATCCTCCATCGTTTGAAAAAAGTTATACTCAAGCGATATCTCGACAGATCGGTTGCGAAGCGTACGTGAAATGTACAGTGTTCCACTGTTTTGTGTAACCCGACACCAGCCCGCGTCGCGTTGTTTACAGACACGCGCCGCTAAGAAATATAGGTACGTATGTACTTGTCTCCATTGTTATCAAGAGACTCGGTAGAGTCTCGCGCCTAGTTATATGAAAAAAAAAAAAAAAATTTTTTTGTATGCGCCGCGCGAGACTCGACCGAGTCCATATACCCGAACGAGAGCTGAGCGGCCGTTACGGCAATTTATGATCGTTAATTTCTTCCGTCTCACTATAAATACGGAATTATAATATTTATCGCAGGATGTGGCCGAGAAGAGCTTTCATTTAAGCCCTATTTCGATTGAATCGGTGAACGTAGAGCTGAGATATGATTATTCGACGTTTTAGATTCAAGTAAATCATACTTGTTTTCGTCGAGTGTTCATCATCATCATCTCCTTCAGTCGGTGTGACACTAAACCTATGCGTATAAAAATCAGCATAGAGTGGCCTTCGCTAGGCTATGTAGAAAGAAGAGACCTTCCAAGTACGGACGTCAGTAGCCAGATGGCGCTTTGGTTAGCTCTTTATTTTCACCTAGTTTTTTTAAATTCTTTTTAATGGCTTATATCTGATAAGGAATGTAGCCGAACCACCACCTACAGTACGATATCATATCCGATCATGCGGGGTATGATTTATTATGTCAATTCATTTTTGGTCGTAATGTTATGTACATAATTAAACAAACGATCATGTAGGGTATGGTATGATTTATTTTTTAAGATATAAATTGAAGTTTATTGATGACACAGGGTTAAATTGAATGATTGTTGCAGTCTTCAGATATATGTATATGTATTTATATTTTATCCAAATATATTTATTATTAACTAGGGGCATCGCCCCTGCGCGCTTCGCGCGCCAACCCCGCCTCGTCGCTCGCTTCGCTCGCTTCCGAGGCCTCGGCGCTACGCGCCTCGAACACTCGGCGCTGCGCGCCTCACTACTTCTTTATCACACATCTTGTCATACACGTATACATGCGACGTTTGTCTGCTAGATACTGTTTTTGTTTTGTTTCGGCACTCACACCACCGCCAACTTCATGCGCTATACTAAATAATTTATATATTTTTCAAAATAAATTTGATATTGTATGAATATTTTTAAATTTATATCCACATATTTTTATTTTCGATAGTTTTTATTTCAAAAATGTACATTTTTTGTTACTTTAAATTTAGTTTGCTTCGCTTGAATTTTCATGGAAAGTTTTTGCTGTGGGAAAACATGTGTTTCATTATATTTATTTCATTTTCTTAGACAACCTTCATTCACCATGTATAAACAGAGCCTGCTGGTGCTTCCAGCAGCATCTCCTCCTCTGCCGATTCTGCTGCTTCGCACAGCATGTCATCTAGTCCGTCATCTTGTTTCATATTAAAAAAAGGCGTTAAATTAATCACTCAGAGATTTATACCGTGTTTGACTGTATTTTTGGATTTCATTATTTTTATTTTTTTATTTTTATCAATAATAATATAGATGGAAAATTGTATATGAGTGATCATTTTCCCATTTTTCGGTTCAAGTCACGAGTGATGATATTTTAAAAGAGTCAGGCTGTTTGGTTTGTCGAGATGAGTTTGGAATTTCCATTCTATAGATATTCTTTGAATATGCTTTACCTGGCATTTGCTCGCTCTGCCCGCGCTCTTCTTGACTGCTGTCCTGTTTCAAGAATGCTGATTAATTTCATTTTACTGTTTACTTACAATTAGCTATTTATCCATTCATATTTAAAATTACTTACTTGGCCTTTCGGATTGCACATCATTTTAAATTTAATTTTTGTTTTATATTTAGATAACAAAACATTATCGAGCCGAGCAGCGCTAACCTGCTATTATTTTGTTTCTCTTTAGCCACGGTGATCCATTTTAACGGTCTATTGAATTTGCTATTTTTTGTGCACCAGGTGATTATTTTTTCATTATTTCTATATAGATATTTTTTTTTATATGAGTAATTTCCGATCCAGAGTGAGTCCATCTCCGATAATTTGGGTATCATAGGTATATTATATTCAATATTTCATAATTTTTTTATTTCGAATTTCCTCCCAGTCTGCATGATCTATGATAAAAATGCAAACTGTGTGTAGGTCGAACATAATTTATATATTACTCTCGATGTAATAGATATCTATGTATATATTTAATATATTTTTTTACTGAATTCGATATTAACTAAATATGGAGAAAATATTTTCGAGTTTATATTAACAAATTTTTATTTTCAACAATATTTCTTACAATTGACATTTTTTATCACTTCAAATTTAGTTGATACATCGATATAAATTTCAATTTTTGGTAAATGATTAAAACTATTAAAGTTATTTCCCTACATATTGCTAGAAAATTGAACTTTTAATTTTAACTTATCACCTCACATACCTCAAATTGAAATTATTAAATTTATTTCCTTACATAATAATTAAAATTTCAAGTTTCAATTTTCACAAATTATCTGACCTACCCTAATTCGAAACTATTAAATTTATTTCCCTACATAATAATTTAAATTTTCAGTTTCAATTTTCACAAATCATCTGACCTACCCTAAATTGAAACTATTACATTTCCCTACATAATAATTCAAATTTCAAGTTTCAATTTTCACAAATTATCTGACCTACCCTAAATTGAAACTATTAAATTTATTACCCTACATAATAATTTAAATTTTCAGTTTCAATTTTCACAAATCATCTGACCTACCCTAAATTGAAACTATTACATTTCGCAACATAATAATTTAAATTTCAAGTTTCAATTTTCACAAATTATCTGACCTACCCTAAATTGAAACTATTACATTTATTTCCCTACATAATAATTTAAATTTCAAGTTTCGATTTTCACAAATTATCCGACCTACCCTAAATTGAAACTATTGCATTTCGCTACATAATAATTTAAATTTTCAGTCTCAATTTTCACAAATCATCCGACCTACCCTAAATTGAAACTATTACATTTCCCTACATAATAATTTAAATTTCAAGTTTTAATTTTCACAAATTATCTGACCTACACTAAATTGAAACTATTACATTTATTTCCCTACATAATAATTTAAATTTCAAGTTTCAATTTTCACAAATTATCTGACCTACCCTAAATTGAAACTATTACATTTATTTCCCTACATAATAATTTAAATTTCAAGTTTCAATTTTCACAAATTATCTGACCTACCCTAAATTGAAACTATTACATTTATTTCCCTACATAATAATTTAAATTTTCAGTCTCAATTTTCACAAATCATCTGACCTACCCTAAATTGAAACTATTACATTTATTTCCCTACATAATAATTTAAATTTCAAGTTTCAATTTTCACAAATTATCTGACCTACCCTAAATTGAAACTATTAAATTTATTTCCCTACATAATAATTTAAATTTTCAGTTTCAATTTTCACAAATCATCTGACCTACCCTAAATTGAAACTATTACATCTATTTCCTTATAAATTTTCGTCAATTCAGAATCTCCTTGTATACGATGTTGTTGATGTATTTCTCTTCCTTTTGTATTTCAATTTTGATTCCTTTCTTTGACTGGCACCGTGATAACGCGACGTATAGTTGTCCATGTCCAAATATTGGTCTGTCAATATATAGTCCTACGTGTCCGAAACTCTGTCCTTGCGATTTATCAATAGTCATGGCAAATGCTAATCGTACAGGGAATTGTCTTCTGTGTAAGATGAATGGCATATCTGTATCCCCACGCGTGTCCAATTTTATCCTCGGTATTGCCACTATTTGTCCTTTTTTTTCTCCTGTTAAAAGTTCAGCAATCAAAATTCTTGAATGAAGTTCACGAACAACCAACCGTGTCCCATTGCATATGCCATCTGATATTGATAAATTTCGTAACATCATTAATATGGCGCCGATTTTCAGTTGTAAATTATGAGGTGGCAGACCTGTTGGTGTTAATCCATTTAAATACTCGATGGGATATCGCAGCGTAGCTTCTTCGTATGTCGTCGTGTCAGCAGCATCAAGTCCTTGGAGGGTTGCGTAATCTATGCTCTTCGACTCTTGTAGGTTGCCATCCATTCTTTTTAAAATTTCTGCGTTCAACTGGTTCACTTCCACATTTAACGGAGCTAAGATTGCTCTGTTTATAAGTTCTTCGCTTGGTATGTTCATTGGATATAATTCGGCTATCAAATCCGTACTCATTGTTTCTCTCTCAGGTTCTAAGAAATCGATGTCCCCGTTACCTACGCTGGGTAGCCACTCCGAAAATGCAACGATATCATCTTTCGCCCTCATATTTCTGGTTAAACCGAATTTTTCAAATACATTCCAAAGTGACGAATGTTTTATTGTTTCTTCTATAATTTGTCTCTTTCCGCCACGTTTGACTACTGGTAATACTTGCCTGAAGTCCCCACCAAGTATAACGGTTTTTCCTCCGAATGGTAATGAACTACTCATAATATCTTTCAGTGTTCTGTCGATCAATTCAAGAGCAGTCTTTGGAATCATCGAACACTCGTTCCATATGATTACATCAATTGCGGTCAATTTCTTTTTCATACTCGGAGTTGTAAAAATTGTTCCGTCGTTGGGTAATGTTATTGGCAGACCGAACATTTTGTGAGCGGTTGTTCCGCATGGAAGAAGAATCGCTGCTATACCCGTCCAAGCCACACATGCGACAGTTTTTTCTGTTGACCTTAGCATGTAGTATATCGCATTGTACAGAAATGTTTTTCCAGGTCCTCCAGGTCCGTCAATGAAGAAGCATCTGTGCATTGAATAAATCTCTGCCTTGTCGTTTGACGTTATTGTTTTCATAATTGCATTGTATATGATCCGCTGCTCGTTGTTTAATTGATCCACCAATGCTGAACCTTTTTCTGTAAATGTTTTTATTTTCTCAACTGTTATTTCTTCTTCATCATTTTCATAGATTACTTCTGGTGCTGGTAGGCCAAAATTTTCGCATGATCTACCTTCTGCTTGTAAAAGGTGCTCAATGGCGCATATTGCTCTCTTTTCATTATTATCTGCAAAGTCTTCAGAGAGTGCTGCTTTATATTTATTCCATAAATCTATTACGCCAGATGGCGTTCCTCCGATCAAGTACCATACAAAAAAATGTCGTAAACGATTGGGCATCAATATTGAAACTGCTTCGTCAAATACCTTGAATGTTTCATCGTTAGTTGCCGTCAAGCCCATCTCTACTGCCGCCTCCCTGAATGTATCATATTCTTTGCCGTCCACAGTACGTAAGTCTTTGAAACATCTAGCGCCTGTAGCCCGTCCAAGAATCAATTTAAGATGAAATCGTTCCGCATCCCTTGGAGAAACATTCGTCATTCTGCTTACAACTTTACAAGCAATTTTTCGTCTGCTCCACGTTTTCGTAGTTTCTTTGAATGTATAGTAGTCCGGTATGTTGGCATAGGTGATATTTCGTGCGAATTCATCCGTCGTATTTAGTTTAAACCATGCAGTTACTGGAGTTTTCCATTTATTTTCGTTTATAAGAGCCTCTTCCTCTCTGCCTTCCTCGAATGTTGCATATTGATGACCTGGTAGGTGAACGGGTAATCGTGTCACAGCGTGACTCCGTCCATGCATAGGCAGCTCTAGTATTCTCCATGCTGCTTCCATTGGACTGACATACCGCGTATCTACATGATCTTTGATTTCGTCGACTACTGGTCGATCATGACTTTGTATATTACAGTCATCGATTTGAACCCTCGCGCGATCATGTCCTTTGTTAATGTACTTGTAAATATATTTTGCTGCCATTACCGACGCACAATATTCTACGTTCAAATGGCAATCGTATTTTGCGAGTAGATATGGATTGTATGGCACAACCATACTGTTATCTACCGGTATATTTCTTCCATTTATGCGGTTATGGTAGTAGTTTATAATATTATTTTTTGTACGGCGATACTTTGGAAAACCACTTGTACTTATATCGGTGTCTTTAGCGAAGTCTTTTGGAAACTTTTTCGAACACGACTTCGTTTCTGTGTTCCAGCATGGAACTTTTGAAGTATGCGGACCGTGTAACATGTGTGTTGTCACAGATTGATGTAATCGGGGATATTTTTCTTTGTCGGGTATTTCTGCTGATATGAAATTATCAATCGCCTCTGGAGTCAATAGCTTATCTTCGTTATTCATTATGAACAGCATGTGTGCATGAGGTAATCCTCTTTTTTGGAACTCTATCGTATATACATATCCATTAATTTTTCCGAATACTGCACCACTTTCTATCTCCTTCAGCATACGTTGTAGACGCAAACTGAATATGCGACAAACTATGGTTGGTATGTCGTTGGCGGTAGTACCTGGAGGAAAACTTTTCAATACTCCACGTATTTCCTGCCATTTCGGGTTACATGTCATCGTGATAAATAGATCCGGTCTGCCGACTTTCCTAGTTATCGCCATTGCATCTTGATATTGTTGTTGCATATGGCGCATAGAGCCAGTAAATGTTGCCGGTAAAATCATCATGTTTCCAAGTCTGGTTTGGTTGGATGTATTCGCTTCACTATTAAATACGTGGTCAGTCATTCCCAAGTAACACTCCACACGCAGCTGCTTCTGATTATTTCGTAAATATAATAATCTCTGCGATTCAATAGCAAGGTATGCGTGAATAACGTAATGTTGTGTGAGTCGTCCGCTTCGTAGCAATCGGTTACACCCTTCTCCTTCACGTAAAGCCAACCGATGACCGTAGTACTGTACCGGGGTTATAGTTTTGTTTGTTTCTATATGTTTCATGTTGTAATTCCATCCTAAATCTCCGCTAGGGAATAGTAACGGAAATGTCATTGGATCGACATGATGTGACGATTTTGGCACATATCCTAACTGTCTTTCATGTTTTGGAAATACTTGTACATCTACTTTGTCCGATATCGTTCCATCCCTCGATACAATCAAAGCTGCTAGTTCTCCGCAGGTTGGTGCGTTGTATCGTCGTCTGTCATCTGTGTTTAACACGATGAAGTTTAACACAACTTGGCTCTCTCCATCGCTATATCGCTCGTATAGTGTTTTAAAATTTGCCGCATAAGGATTAATGTCGAGTATTGTTTTTCCAATCCTTTCTAGAATATTTGTTCTGCGTACATTATTTTCTCTAAATTGTAGCTGTGTTTGTGCATCGTAGATATAAATTTGTCCGTATCTTGCACAGCTATTGTTGACGGCTTCCAAACTGGTCGAAATCATATAGCTAACGTCTCCAACAATTTTCATTAGATGCGGCCCATTATTTCCTTGTTCTGCCACCGTACAATTGAATGATGCAAAAGCAAACGCATCATTATAAGATCGTATCATTTGTCTGTAATGCTTCGAACTTTCGTCATTTCCTTCTCGCAGTTGTTCAAGTACTTCTGGATACTTTGTCAGTGGTGGTAGTTTCACCTTTCCTCCGTGACAACAATTGTTTGCCACCCTTCCTGGTTCATTTATAAACGCCAAAGCATTGCAGTGCCGACACTTAGCTGTCATTTCACCAATGTCCAGTGGCGCCACGTTTTTGAACACCTCTTTGGCAATGCATCCGTTATACATTTTTCCTGCGGACTCTCTTGCTCTGTATCGCTTCGTTCTGTTCGAATTTATAATTGTATTTCTTTCACCGTTAATCTCTGTTCTTTCACAATCATCGATTACATTTTCGTTGCTGTTGTGGCCATGTTCTTCTGCCGTTTTTTTTCGCACCAGTTTGTTTCGATACATTTTCTCCTTGTATTTTCTCGAAGTCTCGTTCGCTTATGCTGCGCTTCCTTTTTATATTCGTCATTTCATTCTCTTCTTCGCTTGACTTACGTTTGCTATTCATGTTTCTTTCAACGTCAGTTACTATTTCTTCGCAATTACGCTCTCCAATTCGATCATCTATGCTGACCTGTGCCACTGCAGTCAGTTGTGCACCAGAATAGCGTTTTTTAACAGCTTCTCTATACTTTCGTTGTTGTTCTCGCCGTAATATAATTTTTGCTTCGTCGTTCCTCCTGCTCTTCGGTCGTTCTCTTGCCAACTTTGTTTGTTCACCAAGAGATTTATCTGTAATAACAATTTTTTAAATTGTTTATATCTATATAATTGTCATCTATGAGTTCTTGGTTTCAATCATCACCTTCTACTCTATTTTTCTTTGAGCCTCGGCATATTACTGCATTTTCATCTCGCTTCTTTTCCTCGCGATATCTACGCTGCTGTTCCCTCCGTAAAACTTGTCTTTCCTCTGGTGTTACCAAAGATATCGGCCGCCCTTTTTTCGGTTTTTCTATTTTGATATTGAATTTTTTGAATATCTATCCGTACCTTTATTTTCTGTATTTCTATTATTACCTTCGACTTCATTTTCTTGCGAGCCTCCGATTACTATTACTTCATCGACAGGATATCGCTGCTGCTGGTCACACCAGTGAACAATTTTTCCCTCGCTGGTCAACTTCGAGCCCAGTTGTCCGCTTTTTCGCTTCATTCCTGAAAAATAACTTACCCTTTGCATCCGTCCCGCCTGAGTTCCAGCATTTTCTTCTACGACGTCAAAGTGTCCACTATCTCCGTCGCCAGTGAACAGTAACGAACATTTTTTCGCACTTCGCGCGTCTCCAATTTCTCGTGGATTCGGGTCTCCGCATCGGTACACCAATATACATAACTTGTAAATTGTTGCGACAGCGTTGATCTCCACTTCTCCACCATAGCTTCCCATATTTTCCATATGAAACTTATATTCATCTACTGACCGTATGCACGTCCCGGAGGATTCATCGCCGATGATGAAATTTTTGAAAGAAGACCAGTTACGTGTGATGTAGTCAACGGCATTGAATCGTACCTCCGCATGTCTTTCTTGGGTATTGTACATACAATAGGATACCGCACGGAAAAGACAATTTCCGTCGGGTCTCATTTTCAAAACTTTAAACCCCATCTCAATGACGTTGACTTTTCCGACGAACTCTGGTTGAGGTTCCTGGCGTCGTCTCAGCTCCGGTATCTGGCGGAAGCTCGTCACCCGATACTCTTTCTGCTGCTGCGTCAGCGTCCCGTGCCGCGGCGGCCAAGCTTAGATGTAGGCTATGCTTTTGGCTGGGGGAAAGTATACCGATTAGTGGGGATCTTCGACCGAAGGTTATTTCACCCTCTAGGGTTGGTGTGGTTGGCGAATTTACGGATGTTGACCGGGTAATTCCGCCCGGCATCAGATTTGATGTATTTCGTTCTCCGTTACTTTAGCCTGGTGACAGGTCTCAAGCAGTTGGCCCGAATGAACTCAAGAGTTAACTGGAGGGGAATAAGAAAAGAGTGTGGCGGATATCGTGACTGAAGGATCGCAGACGAGGATTGTTATCTATTAATTTATCCCTAGCAAATAATTAAAGGTGAATGAATTCGAAACTAACGTTATACTACACTGATCGCGTATCGCGTGATTGAAATGTACCGCGTCAGCAAATTCGTTGCCTCGCAACGTTTCCTAAGGCCATTGACATACGGCGGCTCAGGTTCTCACTAGGTCACTAAGTCACTATCACAGAATTTGCAGTTTAAGCGTACCCCACACCTAGCACCATTTGTTACGAGCAACCGAGCTGAAGGCTTCGGATGTCGAGTTCTTATATAATTTACGAGAATAATCTCCGAGCGGCTGAAGATTATTCTCCCGGGTTCGCTTGAATTAAGTTCTAAGGACACCTGCACAATCTGTGAATGGTCTAGGAGGAACTAATCACGCGTTTCTTTAAATCTATGCCCTTTATTTATTACTACAATAATGAATCGTGATAAGCCCAACCACGTTAAAGATTAATTCCCTATAATACTAAACTAAACTAGAGACTACGTGAAATAGTTATAAAATATTATGGAAGCAATGTGAAGGAAAGGTATATGTATATATATATATATTATGAAAAAATAATATAATAATATAATACAAGTATAACATATAAATGTAATATAATATATTAATAATTGTGACGTGGATTTTTCCTGTACCCTTGGATCTGGGCCGGATCGCCAGACTCCGGGGTCCATCCAACGCTCACACAGCTATACGTGAAATTTAAATTGGTTGGGCGCCAGGCGACTACTCGCCACTTTCAAAATCAAAAACAAAACAAACAAGAGCCTAACGAAATCTTACGAGGCGGCTAGCAACAGTACCGCGGAGAGGGGTCGGGATTAAATGAAGGAGGAGCTCGGCGTTAAATAACTACTCGTGGAGTTTACGGTAACAAAAATATAAGAATTTATTCAATAAAATGGAAGAAAGAATTTAAAAAAAATAATAACAATAATCGTGCGTACCCGGGGGTACTCCCCCTCGGGTACTAGTCGGCTGCAGGCCGTGTAAAGGCGGCCTCGCCTCAATTTGCGAGTTTTACAATTACAATAGAAAAACAAGAGCTTCCACGTAGGACAGCAATAACAGAAAAAAAATAAGGAACTAATAATTAACTCGGCAAATCGGTACCTCGCGGAACAATATCACAGTGGACAAACATAATAATCACCACGAGGTGTTCATGAATAATTACCTAAAACCTAATAAATTAACCACAACAAATGACTCGGCTGTCGGTCGGGTATAGGCGACCGGCGAGCCTACGGGAGGCTAGGCCTCTTCGATACTTGAATATTCACAAATTCCACCTAAAACTAACTTAACCTAACTCTGCCTTCGTAGGCGAATCGAGATTTGAAATGATATAATCAAGAAAGACCAAAGAAAAGAAACTAAGCAGGCTCATGTCTGAGTTAACCGTCTGAGTCTCCTCGTAGGAGGGAGAGAGCCAGCGACAGTGACGAACTAAGACTGTCCTTCTTGCACTCGTGTGCTGCAGGACGAAACGCGACAAAATTACAGTACTCGAAACTACAAAACGTACTCAAAGGAAAAAGCGAAAATTCTCTATTACTACGGGACACTGGTGACGGCCTACCGACTCGGGGGTCGTCTTTATTTGAATCCTCGAAATACTAAAGAGCCTCGTGGCTTGACTAGAGGCAAGATGGCCGACGGCCGTTGCCAGATTCAAATCAGTAAATGGGTAGAGTTGGCTAACGCTTACCGCTTTCCAGCCACCTCCAAAAAGAGTACTGCCTCGTGGGCGAAATCCCTCCGAAGGCTACTGGATTTTTGACCAGTCCCTCGCGGGTGTCCGACAAAACGCAAAACTAACAAAACTCTTAACACACTCCAGACACTCAATCCAACCGTCCTTATCGCAGGACTGATCGCTACGCTAGCCTACGACAGAGTGTCCTACTAGACCGCATGGTGCCAGTATTGCGCACCCTCGGTAATTAGGCGATTATCGATCTGTCTATCGAACGCCAGATCGCCTTACATGGCGGTTTGGCCGCACTACGCGCGAAACTTCAAAGTCGTAAAGGGTGATCCTCGAGGATTCTTCTGGCGGAACGCGGTTCGCTGGTTCTTGGGGGTGGCGGGAATCACCTCCACCACCGTTTTCCCTCGTAGCTGAGTGCCCTCGGCACTCCCCCGCGTTCTCGCTGGCTGTTCCGTTGGCTGACGTAGTGCTAGGCCCCCAGGGGCGTTGTAGCCTTAAGTTTAGGTGAGCCTCATACTGTCCGGGTCGTCCACGTAAGTTCGCGTCGGTCATGTCACGTCGTCCTCTACCAACAGTTTGGCCACGTCTCCCCCATACTAGAGAAAGTGAAAAAGAAAACCAACAAAATCAGAAATAAAGTCTACAGCCTTAGTGCAGTCACGGTCGCCTCTCGGAGATTATATTAGCCTCGTGGCTATCCTATTGCATTCGTGCTTTCCACATTCACTCCCAATTACTTAATTACGGCCGTCTAAGGGTTCGGGAGCTGATTGTAACGGCAGGTGCACCTTGCAATGTTACATAATAAATATATTTGGATAACTAAAATATAAATACATATACAGGGTGATTCAGGTTGGGCGCACCACCTTACGTGGGTGTATTCCTCCTGAAAATCTAAGACTAAATTTCCTTTACCAAAACTTCGAGGGACTAACGGTTTGGGAGCTACGGAAGATCTTAGTTGACCAATCACAGGGCTTATGAGTGACGTAGACAGGGCCGGTTCAAGAGTGTAAGTCGAGCAGTGCCCGCGGCGGTTCGATTTTTATTGTACGACGTTTCAGTTCGATTTCTAGATGAGTATGACGGCGTCGCCTCCTGGAGATGTCTTCGTACGGCATTCACCTCCGTTCTCGTCGTCCTGATCCTCTGCTTCATAGTTTCAGTCATCCAGGTCCTCCGCTCCGTAGTTTCAATCGTCCAGGTCCTCCGCTCCGTAGTTTCAGTCGTCCAGGTTCTGCTCTCCGTAGTTTCAGTCGTCCAGGCCCTGCGACTACGAGAACTACAAAGCGCAGGACCTGGACGACTGAAACTACGGAGAGCAGAAGCTGGACGACTTAAACTAGAGTGCGGAGGGCCTGGACTACGAAAACTACGTAGCGAAGGACCTGGACCAGTGAAACTACGGAGCGGAGGACCTGGACGACTCAAACTACGGAGCGGAGGACCTGGACTCCAAGAACTACGAAGCGCAGCACCTGGAAGACTAGAACTACGGACCGAAAGACCTGGACGACTCAAACTACCGAACGGAGGACCTGGACGACTGAAACTACGGAGCGGAGGACCTGGACTCCAAGAACTACGAAGCGCAACACCTGGACGACTAAAACTACGGAGCGGAGGACCTGGATGACTGAAACTATGAAGCAGAGGATCAGGACGACGAGAACGGAGGTGAATGCCGTACGAAGACATCTCCAGGAGGCGACGCCGTCATACTCATCTAGAAATCGAACTGAAACGTCGTACAATAAAAATCGAACCGCCGCGGGCACTGCTCGACTTACACTCTTGAACCGGCCCTGTCTATGTCACTCATAAGCCCTGTAATTGGTCAACTAAGATCTTCCGTAGCTCCCAAACCGTTAGTCCCTCGAAGTTTTGGTAAAGGAAATTTAGTCTTAGATTTTCAGGAGGAATACACCCACGTAAGGTGATGCGCCCAACCTGAATCACCCTGTATATCTAAAGACTGTAATAATCATTCAACTTAACCCTGTGTCATCAATAAACTTCAATTTATCTCATAAAAAATAAATCATACCATACTTTAAATGATCGTTTGTTTAATTATTATATATAACATTACGACCAAAAATAAATCGACATAATAAATCATACCCCGCATGATGAATAATTTAGATTTGTAGCATATGCAGGAACCATTTGTGTATCATAGATGTATAATTGTATCATGTAGACAATAAAAATCCATAATCGACAGATTTTGTAGAGTTTCTAACACCACCGATCTGGACAACTCCTTAAATAGGCATTCGGCGTGTTGGAATTGCCGTAATCCAGAGCACTGATTGGTTACTTCGGCATGTCGCGACGAGAATACGTTCCTAAATTTTAAGCTGATTACGATGTGCTCATCACACTTTCTTAGTTCCTCCAGTGGGTGTTTAGCGGCGCTGATGCATTTTTAAAAAAAAGCTAGGATTTCATCACATACTCACTTCGCACTTGTAGGTTCGACGTGTTTACGTTTGCGATATTAGCAGGGTTAGCGAGGTTATTATCAGTTTACAGTCGTTAGTGACGTTAATTAGACAAGTGTCATCGCAGGGGTAGATCAGGTTTTTATTCAGGTTTTACCGAGTTCAGAAATTAGCTGGTCCACACAGTTTTCGGTCTGTTGCACTGCCGCTTTATTGCCGTGCATTGACTTTATGTAGACATTTCGTGATCTCTCATAGCGAGTTTCTGAACACGGGCTTAGATTAGTTAGGTTAGGTTAGTTTAGTTTAATTCACAATAAATAAGCTTATTTAAGCTATAACAAGGCAGCTTTGCGCCAAATACAGAACGGCAGCCTTGCGCCGCATATAAAAGGCAGCTTTGCGCCACATATAAAAGGCAGCTTTGCGCCAATAGAACTGAAGTTTAGACAGGACGTGTAAATACCATACACGAGTATAGGTTTATAATTTATAGTTATGCAGAATCTGCGTTCAAACAATTTGGCAGACAGGTTCGTAGAGATTATTAGATATGGTGAATGGCTGGAGGATGATCATATGGATCGGTTTGGCCAACTTCTTGCGTGTTCATCTGAATATGCACCGCAGCAGGTGTGGAAAAAATATTTGCCGCATACAATCGAGCCTGTTTCGCCGATGGTTAAGCATATACAAATACTCCATAGTGGTAGTACCGATCTTGATATGCACTGGGTGTGTGCTTATTTTGATACGAAGTCAATTTATATATATGACTCGTTGAATAACAAAATAGTCCACAAAGACCATCAAATATATTTAGAGAAACTGTTTCCCTTTTATGCATTCGATAGTAATCCCGTGCAATTCCCTACGGTTCAACATCAGTCAAACGGGTCCGACTGTGGCGTGTTTGCAATTGCCTTTGCAATTTCGATCGTGAACGGGCAACATCCGGATGAAGTTATTTACGACGTTCCGCTAATGCGACGGCATCTTTTACAAATATTTGAGAGTAATAATATCCAAAACTTTCCATGCGTTGGGAGAGTTAAGGTATCCGACCCTAAACCAAACACCGGTTTTTCAAATCGAGAATTGCATTGCATTCAGAAAAGCCCTTCGCAACAGCCCGTTCACCAAAAATTTACCAGTATCGTTGTGGAATCGTCTAACGATCTTCGAAAGATACCAGTGATCAAAAACAACAAAAATTTCACACCGAATTCGAAATCGAAACTTCCCAGGGAAGATACACAATCCAAGGTGACTGGACATTTATCTAGATCTAGAGACACATCTGACGTTGCACGCGGATTTTGGCATCACTTGTAACTGAAACTGGGATTGCTGCTGGCGTTGGTTTCGACGTCCAGGTCGTCCAGGTTATCCTCCTCGTGATCCAGGTCGTCCGCTTCGTGGTTTTCGTAGTCCAGGTCATTCGCAACGCGGTTTCCAGCGTCCAGGTTGTGCGCATCGTAGTTTTCGTAGTCCAGGTCATTCGCTTCGTAGTCTTCGTTATCCAGGTCCTGCGCTTTGTAGCTTTCGTTGTCCAAGTCGTGCGCTTTGTAGTCTTCTTTGTTCAGGTCCTGTGCTTCGTGGTTTTCGTTGTCCAGGTCGTAAAGTACGAGCTGTACAACCTGCAAGACGAAAATTACGAAGCGTATGACCTGGACGACGCAAACTATGAGGCGTACGACCTAGACTACGAAAACTACGATGCGCACAACCTAGACGCTGGAAACCACGTCGCGAACGACCTGGACTTCGAAAACGACGAAGCGGATGACATGTGCAACTAAACTATGTAGCACACGACGTAGAAGACGCGAACCACGAAGCGGATGACCTGGATCACGAGGAGGATACCCTGGACGACCTGGACGTCGAAACCAACGCCAGCAGCAATTCTAGTTTCAGTTACAAGTGATGCCGAAATTACTTATGACGAAATAAAAATTACATTTTAATAATTTAAGATATCTAGACGGCCCTGTCCGAGTCACGTATAAGCTCTGTAATTGGTTATCCTAGATCCTCCGTAGCTCGGGAACTGGAGGTCTATCGAATTTTTGGTAAAGGACTTTTGGTCTTAGAATTTCCTAAGGAATCCGCCTATCTAAAATGGCCCGGTAGCAGTGAATCACCCTGTATACAGCAACGCAAACACGACGGCAAAAGATTCGTAATGCTCCCCCCATTTTAAATGACAAATCTAAACTAGAAATCATGTCAGGAGAGTGGCTGACCGACCTCCATATGAGTAGATTTGTGTACCTTTTACAAAGCTGCACAGAATATTCTCCCCGTGAAACATGGCGGATACAAATGCCTAGTACTATCGCGCCGGTTTCTGCGACTGAGAAACACATTCAAATACTGCATAGTGGTGATAATCATGCTGTTATTTCGACACGAAGTCGATTTTTATATATGATTCATTACATTCAAACAGGCTTCACAAACATCACGAAACGTACTTGAAACATTTATTTACCTTTTATCAGTTTCATTGCAAGCCCATTCGGTTTCCAACAGTTCAACAGCAACCGAACTTCTCAGATTGTGGGGTATTTGCGATCGCCTTCGCAATATCGATTGCAAATGGTCAAAGACCAAACGACAGAATATATGACGTTCCTCGTATGCGAGCACATCTATTGACATTGTTCGAAAATAACGTAATCGATTAATTTCCTCGTGTTAATGTAAGGCAGCGTATGAGAACAAGAAGAAATAATTATCCTTGTAAACGTAAACTGTTATCTACAAGCGTTGAGCATCTAAATTTGCAGAAAAATCAAAAAAGGAGGCCACTTCCCACCTCAGTTGAACAAAGAGCCGTGATAATTAATAAGCACACATCACACGTGGGAACTCAATATGAAACTGTCGAAACAGAAATAGATGTTACACATCAGTCGCAAATACGTTGGTGTAGCAAGATCACTCAGGTAGCTGTAACAACTGAATGTAATCAAGCACTTAGTCAGGAAAGACGAGTTTCGATAGTTAATCTAAGTCAAGAATCTATTGTTGATGTTACACCTTATGTCGATAATTGCGAACCGTTAGACGACGAGACCGTGGAAGTTTCGGTTACAAATTCGAAACCAGTCATAAAATCTGGTCAACTTGCAACGGGCAAATGTACATTTAATATATGTGACAAAAGGTCGAATCATTGTGATATAGATGTGAAACGAATAAAGAACTGGAATTATTACCTTTCCAAGGCTGATAAGCTACGCGTTAGAGCACGGGAAATCTATTCTTTGAACGCTGCAAACCAAAGATCGAGAAAGCGCAAATATCATCATTTAAACGCCGAAACATCGCGTGAGAGAATGCGCAGATATTATCGTTTGAACGCTGAAAAATCGCGTGAAATTATGCGTAGATATCATAGTTTGAACGCTGGAAAAACGTGTAAGATAATGCGCAGATATCATAGTTTGAACGCTGAAAAATCGCGTGAGAGAATGCGCAGACATTATCGTTTGAACGTTGACAAGCGGCGAGCTTTGAGACGAATCAGATATCAGTTGAATCGTGAACGCGATCGTAGGTGTAAGATATATAGTATACGCAAAACAGAAAACGAAATAGCAAAGCGAAAAAAAAATACTGCCAAAAAGATTCTAACAAAGTATGAATCTGTTCGAAATTTGAATACCATAGCACTAATGCAATCGAAAGAAAAATATATATCGAAGATTTCGCTGATGATTGAGGAGCAAACTGAAGTTATTAGAATGCGCGTATTATCATGCGAAAAACTGTGTTTCAGAAGAGAGATTACGAACATCGATAAGTTCAGAAAACCAATCACGACAAAAATTTGGGCAGATTTGATGGAACGCGTCAAATCTGAAGGCTATGATTGCAAATATGTTTGTAACTATTGTCTTCCTAAGCTTCGACAAAACACCATGCCACCTAGATGCATTCTAAACAATCTAATTACCGAACCAGTACCGGAAATTATATCATCATTGAACGACTACGAACGCATTTTAATACAACGAGCTAAAGCGTTTCAAACTGTTCAAAGAATGGGTACCGTGGCAAACAAAAATTTACCGCACAGAGATATGGTACAAAAAGTAAAGGGCAGAACGTTTCATTTACCCCTACCTATGGAAGAAACTTTACAGAAAATTTGCCCACCCATGGATCCGATTAATCTTGACCACGAGCTATACATACTAGTTCGCGGAATCCCAACCAAATCAAAATTGGTATGGGAACAACTGGTGAATATACATAAAGTATGTGACGCCTTGATGTGGCTTAAGGCGAACAATCCTCACTATTTTGAAATTAAGTTGCCAGAGTCGGCTGAAACCCTGTTAGTTGATATAAAAGACACCGAATTTCAAGTTGAGGATGAAGAAATTGAAAATGAAAATAACGAAGACGACAAGCTGAAGGAACTAGAAATTATTCATAATGTTGAAACAGTGATTAGAAGTGAAAATAATGAGTACGGCAACTTGGAGGCATGTGACGGTCGAGATGATATTAATGCGAACAGGCGTGCAGCGCTATTGACGCAAGTTTCACAATCGGATGAAATTTACGAAAAATTCACGATACATCCGATGTATGCCAAAAAACCTAATGAGACTGCGACAGATCTCTACCAAATGTTGAAAATCAACGATGTACCGTTAGATAACCGTAATAAAACTCTAGATTTACAATGCTTTTCGCATTTGTATCCGTATGGTCGGAATGGTCAGCAGGAGGATAGATCTACGCGCCTAACGCATGCAGAATTTATTAAATCAAAACTCATGTCGAAGCATTCGCAATACCGGCTAGATCTACAATACCTATTCTACCTTTTGAATGACGCTAATATTCGCCAAGTGCGTAGTGGGATATATTACAAACTGAATATCACCAATCCGAGCGAACGATTTACCGCAGCGAGTTATCTGGAAAAGCTCTCTAGAGAGGAATCGGAAGAGAATTTAAACGCAATATTTGCAAGGCTGCGCAACACAGAGCAGTATTGGAGTCGGCCGAGAAATTATGTATCTTGTATGATACATCATTACAGTCCGGCTACATGGTTTCTTACGCTAAGTCCAAGCGAATGGTTATGGTCAGATATGACGGAATACCTTCGCGAAGTAGGTGGCCCTGCTGCCGCTACGATGTCGCCGAATCAATTGGTCGCGGCTGATCCAGTGTCTACATCAAGATTTATTGACAATAAGTTCCATGCTATGCTAGATTTCATATGTTCTCCCGATCATCCTATCGGAGAAGTGACCCATTATTTCTGGAGGCGCGAGTATCAAGGCAGGGGAATGCAGCATTTTCACCTATTAATTTGGATAAAAGATGCTCCCGTGATTGGGAAATCTTCGAACAAAGTAATTGCAAGTTTTATTAGGAAATATGTGACTTGCAAAATGCCACTGAAATACGTTTCGCCTGAGTTGTATCGTCGAGTTAATACACATCAACGACATAAGCACAATTCCTATTGCTTGCGTAATAAGAGGAACAAAAATCATGGTTCGTCCAAAGTATGTCGATTCGGGTTTCCCCGTCCCGTAACAGACAATATTGTTATTAGAGATGTGGCTGTTTCAATAATAGGCAGGCGCAAGCTCAAGTCCAGAAGTAGACTGTACAATCTACCTCGGAATCAAAATGAGGTTGATATTAATGATTACAACCCAGCGATTCTCAGTGCTTGGGAAGGCAATATGGATATACAGTTCATTGGCGAGATTTCGGCTATACTCATGTGGTATGTAACAAAGTCTCTGTCAAAATGTGAGAAGAGCAATACGGATAAAGACATCGCAGCAATCAATTCGACAAAATCGCTTTGCAGTCGTTTGTGGAGTTTTGCTCAACGTATGTTAAATCACAGAGAATGTGGAGCGTTAGAGGCCGCTGATACTTCAATAGGTATTCCCTTGCACGGCACAGATCCGCAGACGATGATTAAATGGATAGATGTGAATATAATTAGAAACAGAAAAGTCAAAAGTCGTAAAGAAATCGAAGCCCTCGATGCAGATTCGACTGATATTCTCTGTGACTCTGTAGTCGATACATATTACCCAGTTCGCCCGCAGGAATTGGAATCAACCTGCCTGTACGACTTTGTCAAATGGTACGAGGTAACTAGAGTAGAACCTAAAGTACAAGACGTTGAATTTTATAAGATTGGTAAAAATCTGTACTTGAAAAAGAGGAAACGTGGTTGCCTAATTAATCATTATAAAAATAATGTAAACAATCAGCCTGAACGATATTACTTTGCGCTATTATTACTTTTCCAACCATGGAGGGACACAGATGAGTTGCGAAATGGATGTGATACGTATGCGGAAGCTTTCGAATCAGTCCGACTGAAGCTCGAAGATGCGTTACAGTATCACGAACGCATAGCAGAAATACAAAAAGGTATTGAGCATATCAAAGATACAATCGAAAAACGTATGAAAGAAAAAGCTCAATCACAACAGAGCGATATTTCTGATTCGGTACCATTAGGCTGTGGGCCAATCGAAGCAGAAGGAGCAATGAAGGAATTTCAAGCCCGTGTGGAAAAATTACATACGACAAACGACTCACAAATAATTAGAAGTTTGAATATTGATCAGAAACGAGTATTCGATACAACTATGGCTGCCATGAGTTCAAACGATAGAATTCTCTGACATTACGTCAGTGGAACTGGTAAGAGTCATCTCATCGAAGCGCTCGTATGGTCAATCAAGCAGCATACTGGTAAAGATACCGCCGTAACAGCGCCAACTGGAATAGCAGCATTTAATGTGAATGGTTTGACTATTCATAGACTGTTTCAACTGCCTGTTGAACACGGGGTCACTCCTAAATACAAACAACTCTCCGATGCAGCCTTAAAAGTAATTCGAGAGCAACTTAGAAATGTTGCACTCGTTATCATTGACGAGGTCTCGATGATTTCGAATGTGACGTTCATGTATATACACCTTCGATTAAGTGAAATATTTGATACCATAGACTGCGAGGATGGTTGGTTCGGTAAAAAACATATTCTAATGTTCGGCGATTTGTTACAACTTCCACCCGTTCGCGAAAGTCCGGCGTTCACGAGACTGCCCAGCGAAGTTTCGAATAAACTTTCAGGCTCGATGGGTAGCGTTGATCTGTGGAGCAACTTATTCAGCTACGATGAATTGACGATTAACATGAGACAAAAAAACGATCAGTCCTATCGTGAAATACTATCGAGAATCCGCTTTGGAGTTGCTACCGATTCGGACACGGCGATCTTAGCATCCCGGAAAATCCGCTTTACAAACTTCACAACTTCAACCTTTGATAAAAGGGTGCGTGAACTCTGCGATTACATAAATAATTTACTGAACGATGTTGTCTGTCTACTTCCCACGATTCGGATGTGTGAAGTTCTTAATGAAGCAATGCTTTGCGGGATACAAAGCGAAGAGATAGAATTGATAGCTCATGATACAGTTGACTGCCCCAAGAATATAAAAAAAAAGTACATAAAATTTTGAATATGGCGGACGAGGATTATTCACGAACTGCGGGCCTTGCGAAATTAATTACTGTCAAAATTGGTGCGAAAGTAATGATTAGACGAAATATCGATGTTATCTTAGGACTGGTGAATGGCACAATTGGTAAAATCACGTCAGTATCACGAGCTGTTGATACGAGTGATGTAGAAAGAGTACGAATTGTCTTAGCGACAAGCGTCGAACATGTTATAGAGCGCGTCGACGTTAAGTTTGAGGCAATGGAAGGGGCTTTTGTTATACGAAGACAGTTTCCAATTTGCCTCAGTTACGGAATTACGATACATAAAAGCCAGGGTCTTAGTTTAAAGAATGCCGTTATTGATGCAGGTAATTCTATATTTGCGAGCGGACAAGTGTACGTTGCCCTTTCACGGGTAACTTCATTAGAAAGACTCCACTTGATTAATTACGATCCGCACGCGGTATTAGCGGATAAATCTGCTATCTTAGAGTACAATAGGTTGAGAAAACAATATCGACCGGACCTCATGGCGATGACTGTTCCAGGAATACGTCCACGAAAAGTACAAGGTCGTAGATGGTCTGTCTTAAAAGATGTATCTACATGTCAGGTACCAATAATTGAAGAAAAGATATCAAGCCACGTGTGGCGAGTAAAAGGTCCTCAGAACGCAGATGGTGTTTCTTGTTACGCTAACGCTGCAATACAGTGTCTATTTCATTGTACACCTATTAGAAACTGTTTCTTGAATCAACAAAATGATGATGTCCTGAAAATCTTAATTCAAAATTACATGAACTTAGAATCACCAGGAAATGTTTTTCATGCCAGGAGATTAGCGGATAAAGAGTTTACGTTAAATGTTCAGCAAGATGCACCCGAATTTTTAAATAGTACACTTTGGAAATACGATGACTTAAGGAACGTCGTAAAACACGAGTTAACCTCTATCAGGCGTTGCAAAGACTGTGGCTTCACCAGTACGACAACGGAAGCCAGTTACATTTTGTTACTCGCGTTGCCCCCACCCGGTAAAAAAAAATATAACTTTGGTAGACATAATTAATCATAATTTTTCGCGCTGGCAAACTGTCAATGAATTATCCTGTGAAACTTGCGGGTCAAAAAATATCTTAATGAAAACGGATGTATCATCGACAAGCAGCTGTTTAATCGTACAGCTAAGATTGACCTACGTACAGGATGGGCAGATTAAAAAAATTACTGATTACAATATTAAATCAGTACCTACGGATAGACCATTACTTTGCACGAAAAAATACAAGGTGATTAGTGCAATATTCCACCATGGTCCGAATATTCAGGAAGGTCATTATACTTGCATGCTACGAGATGGAACTTCTGCCTGGCAACATGTCAATGATAATGAAATTAACAAGCAAAGCTGGATTAAAAATGCAAGGAATGCATACATATTCTTTTTGCAGCGAACCTGATGTCATACAAAACTACGGAATTATAATCATATAATCGAACGTTATAATTATTTTATGAGTAGCAACTATATAACCCTGCGTGCAAGTAACTCCGCCATTGCCGGTCCCAAACCCGGATGAGAAAGGAGGAGGGCTGCACGCAGGGTTACACGTTGCAATAGTCGTGAACATCTTTGGTTCTTGCATGCCATTTTAACATAAATAATATCAATGAATAGAGATTATTTTTATCGATACTCGTATACCAAGATTCATGAGTAAATGTATAGATATCTTTACGCAAAGGCAATAAACACTATATAATTTCTACGCATACTTTTCTCATGTGGAAACTAAACTTTTGCTCAAATTTTGATTCGACGCAATAAGCTGTGATAATATTACATTTGCTTAATTCATGTCGCACTAACTTCGAAATTTCCCACGCGTTACAATCACAGGGCGATTGACTTTTCATACAAGGGATCCAGAAGATAATAGAACGTCAGAAGAGGCACGAAATTAATATAGTATATATATTTCATATAGAGAGTGGTCGACAATTTATGCGATTTGTTACGAATACGAGAATGATTATACTACATTAATCGAATTCTACAAAAAGTAGTGATATCCCCGCAAAAAGCACCTTTGGTGCAAAAACCTTTCGCCTAGTTATATAAATGTGATACTTACCCACAAAAAATACATTTTCATGCAAAGAAATCATCATACAGTTATCATTTTATACAAAAATTCCTTCCTAGTAAAAAAACAATTCGAAATATGGTGCTATTGCCTAGTTGCCTAGTACCGACATCACGTTGATTATTTTTTGAATGGACAATTAGGCTTTTCATAACACGGTATTGACAGCCTTCTTGTCTTGCCACGTAAAACCATAGAGGTAACGATAGGCGATTGACGCATCCATTGGTTCAAACAGAAAACATAAAAAAAAAAATTTGGAGGTAGTGGTACTAGGCGAGCCTTTTCTATACAAATACAAGTAAACGGCGATTGAACAATGTCAATAATCCTAATATAATAATACGAAATCTTGGCCCGCCTAGTACCACGTACTCCAAATTTTTTTTTTTATGTTTTCTGTTTGAACCAATGGATGCGTCAATCGCCTATCGTTACCTCTATGGTTTTACGTGGCAAGACAAGAAGGCTGTCAATACCGTGTTATGAAAAGCCTAATTGTCTATTCAAAAAATAATCAACGTGATGTCGGTACTAGGCAACTAGGCAATAGCACCTTATTTCGAATTGTTTTTTTACTAGGAAGGAATTTTTGTATAAAATAATAACTGTATAATGATTTCTTGGCACGAAAATGTATTTTTTGTGGGTAAGTATCACATTTATATAACTAGGCGAAAGGTTTTTGCACCAAAGGTGCTTTTTGCGGGGATTCAATGTTCACGGTGCCGAATTATTCTCTGTGACGTATTAAGATTTGTCCATCCTTTTTCAATTAAGAAACAGAAATACGTGTAGGAAGGAGTTACGAGACAATGCTGATATATTTCCTCTACCTGCCTCCCAGAAACGGGTAACGGGTAGAAATGCATAAATGGGGGTATTCGTCGGTCAGTTTCTTTTCGAAGTAAACGTTTAATTCATCAGTTAGGTAAATGCTATCTGTAAACAAATAAACGAATAAAAATGAAATAATTAGACTCGTACGATTTGAAACTAAATTATCAACCCCAAGTTCCTCAACTTATCGTTAGTATAGTCTAGTTTCACATCAATTTGCGGACTCCGCCGCTCAGCGGATTGTACTCCACCATACGGTCCCGTAGAATCAGACAGTAGGCTGAAGTCTGCGGAGGAAACTGGGTTTCGGACTCAAACTTGATACGGATATCCACAGGTCCGGATTTCAGGGCCTCGTTCTGCTTGGAGCAGTCGATGACGACGAGCGGGGCGCGTTGCAGGAATTGCGTTCTCGTCAGCAGAGGTTCGGGTTCTTTGCCGTAATACCTGGAAGCTCGCGTACATGTCGTAGAGTACAGCGTACTGATCACGACCGATGTCGAGATTCAAATTCGCGTAGGAATAGCTCTGCGAATTCAGAAACAACTTGACGTCTCTGAGGCTGCAGTGGTCGAAGTGGCTGGTGTCCCTGGCCCCGTTGTTTTTTCTAGCGGTTTGAAATCCCAGAATGACGTACCGCGGTTTCTCGAGCTGCGTCGACGTCTTGACGGCCCAGACGTGTTTCGTGGTTGTCGGTAGCAAGGGGTACTCGTATATTTCCCAGACACGGAAACTCACGGGGATAGGTGGATCTCTGGAGATGTAATTGAGCAGTTGGATCTTTTGTTTGTCGGAGACTTTGATGTAGGGTATCATCCACTCGATTTTTCTGAGTGAAATTTTAACATTCTCCGCAACGGTTTGCACCACGGCATTCGTAACGGTATTAGCTCGCGTGAGAATCAATTCGTGCTTGGCGTTGACGATGATTTTACGGTAAACTTCGGCAAATCCCAGTAGCAGGCTCAGGGGTACGGACACGTCGAAGTATCCGTCCGCATTAGTTAATTTATCGTTGTCCTCGTTCAACCAACCAGCGTTCTCCGAGACATGTTGTTGACCGGGGCTCAGAGATACGTAGCTCTTTATAAGACTCGTGAGCCCGACGTTCTTGTTCCGGTCGATCTCAACGGCGTTCAGTTCGTAACGCAGTTCCTCGAACAGATGGCAGACAGCCATGTTGACCATAGCCGTATTCGGGGTTGCGGTAGCTCCATCGGCCTTGGTTAATCTGCCGTAGACGTGCAGCGAGCTTTTACTCGGCAGCAGACACAAGTCCTGGTGTTGGACGGTGATCCGAATTTCGTCGCTGTTGTTGAAGGTCGACGACGCGTAAGGTTGGTGCGTGTGAATCTCGCAGTGTTCGACGGATTCGTCGAAGACGACAGCCTTCTGTATCGTCAAGATTTCTTACATGGTAACACGCACAAGAGACAGCAGAGACGGATTTTCACTTTTCCAAATTCCCACGAGGTCTGAGACCCAGACTCCTCAGGAACTGAACGTTCCGACGGGTTAGCTCCTCGCGAGGTGCGCGATGATTGGCGGGTCTTGGGCATATCGGTTCGCTCTTATAGCTTTTACCAACAGTTTTCGTCTCGAACACAATTCCCATTATCACATTGTCTTCACATGCAATCTTATCGTGATGATTTCGACCGGAGATGATGTATCGCGCAGACGGCGATCGGGAGATAAATGACGTGCGACGGCACTTCGATGATCTTATATCCCGGTGGAACAACCGGGAAAAATTCGTGGACGGTGTGTACTTGTCGTTCGTTGATGTAGGCGCCCGTCGTGATGTTGCACTCGACTCGCAGGGCGTTGATTCTCAAAATGGCCACCGGTGAATCGGATTTGTGAGTGATATTGGGTTCCAAGATGCGCGGTGTGAATCCCAGCAGTCGACCGATCGAGTCTTCGGGTATGAAATTTATGCGCCGGCTGCACTTGATTTCGCTGCGCTACTCGTTATTGTTGGGCTTGATGCTGACGGAGACGTCGGGTAGTACCTTTTGCGGGTACCGTTCGATATCTTCGATCTCGTAGCTACCGGTGGGTACAGTGACGACTCGATTTTCCACGTAGAACTTGTTGTTGCCCTCGTCGATGTTGGGAATCGAGTTGAGAGTTAGCAATTCGATGAGTCCTAGGGCGTAATTTTTCGTTGGGGACAATTCGATGGGTGGGAAATATTGAGCCTCGTGGACGGAGGACGTTCCCGACAGCGTCAAGGTGAACGAATCGTCCATGACTGACGCCGCGTCGTTGCGTCGCGTTGACTTTATAATTGTCCGGTGAGGAACTTGAGGCACAGGTGTCCGCATACGACCGTGTCGTAGTTCTGGTAACTCTCGTGATTGTATTTTACGCTACCAACGCCGAGATAGTCCATCAGATATTTCGGTGGCCGTAGGTTGCCGAAACTGTCGAAGTAGACGACGTCGTTGCCGCTCTTCCGGTACGCGACTCAGTGCGTCCCCGGCCCAGCCTTGTCGTCGAGATTGACGATGACCGACTCGATCTTCCGCGGACCGGACTCGGGTAGATCGTTTCTCATGTAAACACCGCGGAAGTGCGGGATTTCCGTAATTTTGGCGTACTTTTCCAGATCGACGTCGGTCAGTGCTCGTTCACGGCTTTCGCTATACCCGCCGCACCACCAGCCAGCGCTCCGGTGGCACTCAGACCGGCGAAAATCGGTATAAGGAAGGGTAAAAGGGCCCCCACTTTCGAGGGTTCGGGCAAGACGCGCGGTGATCGTACCTTCCTCCTCCCACCGGCTTTCCTGACAGCTTCGCGGGCACTCCGGAGCGCGAACTTGATGGGATCCGCGCCCGGACGCATCGACTCCTTCGCCGACTTGACGATTTGTTTCAAGGTCGTCGTTGTCACGGGAGCGTTTTTCTTCTTCAGACCCATTCCGACCTTAGCCTTGACTTTCATGGTGTTGGCTATCCCCCAGGCTGCGTCTTTTTCACCGATGCTCGCGTCTTTGGCGAAGACTCGTCGCCAGGCTCGGTCGACAAGCACCCTGTCCGCCTGGTTTCTCGCGGCGACGTTCTCCCGATTCGTCGAGTACGCGATGTCGTGCTCTTTGCACGCGGCGTCGAGAGGATTGATGCCGGGATCGCCGCGAGTTATCCTCTCCGCTAATTTTGTGCCGGGTCCGCAGTACTGGTAGTCGGGTATGTGTAATTCAACCGGAAGTTTGTTGATGATGCTGTTGATCAGCCCTTTGCCGCGTCGTCGTTGGTGCTTGCGTCTGTGCACAATCATCGTCACATCACACCTGATTCCGACTCTATAAGACGCCGGTCTATACCGTGAGAATCAGGTGATACCGAATGGTCCATCCGCCCAGGCGCCGAATATTTGGTATTTTCATGGGGATAGCCACTCGTTGCACTGAAAATCCCTAGGGTGATTTTGGCGGGCGGTCGATGAAACTCGGCAGATCGACCGCGCGCCAAGATCACCCTAGGGATTTTTCAGCGCAACGGGTGGTTATCCTCCCAAAAATACCAAATATTCGGCGCCTGGGCGAATGGACCATTCGGTTTCACCTGATTCTCGCGGTATATCTTACCCGTTAGTCGTCGTCAAGATGGAGTTCGAGAAACAAACGACCGAGTTGCCGGTGACGCACTTCGACAAAATCGCTCAACGAATAACGAAGACGCGCGCGAAACGACATGGAGAATTACTGCCGAACAGCGTGCGAGCGGTCTTCTGCGGTCCGTCCAATTGCGGCAAGACCAACGCGTTTCTGGCCCTCATAACCCACCCCAACGGTCTCAGATTCGAGAACGTCTACGTCTACTCGAAATCACTGAGTCAGCCCAAGTACCAGTTTTTGACGAAAATACTGGAGCCCGTCGAGGGTGTCGCTTATTTCCCCTTCAACGAGCACAAGGAGGTGGTCAAACCTCAGGATGCGCGACCCAGTTCGATCATGATTTTCGACGATATAGCGTGCGAAAAACAGGACAACGTGAGAACCTTCTTCTGCATGGGGCGACACAGAGACGTCGACTGTTTCTATCTTTGTCAGACGTACGCTCGTATCCCGAAACATTTGGTGCGCGACAACGCTAATCTGCTGGTACTCTTTCGCCAGGACGAAATGAATCTGAAGCACGTCTACGACGATCACGTTAACACGGATATGACGTACGCGCGATTCAGAGATTTGTGTTCCGCGTGTTGGAACGACGACAAATACGCTTTCGTTGTTATCGACAAGGAAAGCGAGATGAACGAAGGACGATACAGGAAAGGATTCGACTGTTTTGTGAGCATGAACAAGTGATAAATGTATCGTGTTCGCATAACGGTGAGACAGTCGCGTTCCGGACACAGCTGCGTCAACATGCAGGGTACAAGTATCCGCGAACAGAAGAAAGTTTTGCGTGGTATCGCGAGAGCGAGCGACGCGATTCGTCAGAAACATCGAACGCTGAGGTCAGACAGGGAGGCTGTCGAACGGACGATGAGCGACGTCTTCAAACCGATAGTTACCCCGCTCGAACAATTGGTGAAAGTTTCCAATCCGGTCAAAAAGGAGATGAAACCGATCGAAGACGAAACCGAGCAGGATATGGAGACTGAAACGTTTGTAACAGCGGATGAAGGGAAGGAGAGAGAAAAGCGCCAGCGAAACGTAGACTCGGGGACATCGCAGCATCGCCACCACCCGATAAACGTACGGCCATCTATGAGGATGAGATGCGGCAGCCGCCGGAAGAAATGGAAACTGAAACGTTTCCAACAACGTATGATGAAGGGAGTCTGAGGACGAGGAAAGCGCCGAAACGTGGACGTACCGATATCGTACCACCACCGCCAATGAAACATAAACGTACGGACGTCTTGCCATCACATATAGAGTGGAAACCTACGAAGCTCTTACCATTACCGAGAAAACACGAGCGTATGGACACCTCGCTACCACCAAACGTCTCACCACCACCAAGAAAACGCAAGTTGAAGGATATCTTACCAGCACCGACAAAACGCGTGCGTAGAGACCCGTCGTTGAGAAAACGCAAGTGCAAGGACGTCTTACCGTCGCCACCGCCGACAAAACGCGAGCGTAGAGACTCCTCGCTGAGAAAACGCAAGTGCAAGAGAGTTTTACCGTCGCCACCGCCGACGAAACGCGGCCGCGTGGACGTCTTACCGTTACCACCGTCGCCACCGAAACGTCGACGTAGAGGTGAAGGAGTTCTACCCAAGTACGTGGTTGCTCGGAAAGACAGGAGAGTGGATTACGTTCACTGGGACGATCCCAACGAACTCGTGGACCGGCTTCGGCTAGCTCCATAAAGTTAGCCCCTCATCTACCCCGATCAAGTTAATTCTTGTCTTAATCGATTGTAGGTCGTTTGTAGGTGATTGATAATGCATTCGCGACGTTTGATAGTCAACCGTTTATTTATAAAAATTAAAACAAATTTGCCTAGGGAATTAAGTGAAGTTAGCCCCTCGTTATCATAATTTTTGGTGGAATTTAATTTTGCAAGTGCGCAATCGTTTGTAGGTCGTTTGTAGGTGATTGATAACACATTTTTAATGTTTGATAATCAATCGTTTGTTCATAAAAAATAAAATAAGTTTGAATCGGGGTCAGTAACAGAGGAAATTCCCTAGACCGGTTTCCCCTAGAACTAGTAACCGGAAGTTAGCTGTTTATTTACTATTTTCGTAAACAATTTCAATATCTTTGTGTGCAATCGTTTGTAGGTCGTTTGTAGCTGATTGATGACACATGTTTGATGTTTGATAATCAATCGTTCGTTCATAAAAAAATAAAATAAGTTTGGATCGGGTTCAGTCACAGAGGATATTCCCTAGATTGTTTTTCCCTGGAATCAGTGACTAGAAGTCAGCTTCTTATTTACTATTTTCGTAAGCAATGTCAATATCTTCGTGTGAAATCATTTGTAGGTCGTTTGTAGGTGATTGATAACGCATTTTTGATGTTTGATAATCAATCGTTCGTTCATAAAAAAATAAAATAAGTTTGGATCGGGTTCAGTCACAGAGGATATTCCCTAGATTGTTTTTCCCTGGAATCAGTGACTGGAAGTCAGCTTCTTATTTACTATTTTCGTAAGCAATGTCAATATCTTCGTGTGAAATCATTTGTAGGTCGTTTGTAGGTGGGTTGTAGCGGATTCCCGACGTTTGTAGGTGTAATATTTGGTGTATTAATATCACCTTTCGTTGATTGAAATATTTGTCCGGTTGATCATATTCAGTCGCTGCGATATGGCTGTAGTCATGTAAACGCGCCGAATCATTGCAGCTTCATTTCCGGCGGGGCAAAAAATTAAGATGGCGTCTCAACTGTTCATTGCTCCAATATCTTCCGAGTCACAGTGCTGGATCATTTCAGCAAATATGAAAAATTTCAGATCTATATTTCAAGTGAGTTTACATTAGCAGTTGTCAAATTGTGTGTTCAGTAATCATAGTTGTATATTTCATTTTTCTAGCAATACGTAGTAAGAATAAAAATGACATACTCCGAAATGTTACTGCGTAATTTCAATGGCATGTGCATACGAAAAGGTCATCGAAGAATTAGCTTTCTAACGAATACTACTACACTGTGAGTATTTTGGCAAGGTTTGTTCTTGGCTGTCTCCCTTCTCCTGTGAATATTTTCATTTTTTTGTGATTCAGGCCCATAATAACTGATTCACTACCCTTTTTATTATGAGCGTAATACTTATGTAATGACAGATCAGTAAACGTAATTATTGCTGAAAGTAGGCTCTTCTTCTGCACCAACCGTTTTACATAGACTGTAAATGATACTTATGAGTTAATTGTTAAATTTTTCAGATTCAGAAATAGTTCAGACCCAAACAATGGCTCATCATGTTTTATGACCCTTGAGCTTGTCCACCAATGCAGGAGGCAGCCACGCTGGCAGATCAGATCTTTCAACGACCATGTTCCCGATAATCAAAGCACTACCTCGAATAACAGCTTTACTGTTCAACAATTTCTTTGCCTGACAGTCGACTTGGTAGTGAAGTTTAGCTATTTAGATGACTTTTCACAATTCGGAATGTACTTCAATCGACAGCTGACAATAAACTTTCCTGGAGCGGCAGGAAAAGTTCGACCACATCGATGATGACAGAGTATTAGGTATTGTCAGCAAAGAATACGAGGTTGAAGATGGGAAACAAGCTGTACAAAACGGCTTACAAACTCATTCAGGTATATGGCGTGACTAGGTTCATCAACTGCTGGTCAAAATCAAGAAGCAACACAGATTGCTGTCTGTTAGTCCAAGAAAGATGGCTTGGATGTAAACTGGGGAATTATACAGTAGAATTCATTGCGCACACAACATTGAATTTGGTAAATGTTTTTGTTTTTACAGATTTCACAGATCAATTACTGTAACACAAATTACATAAAAATTTATAATTATGAAAAAATGTAATCTACACAGGAATTGTAACAAAGCCATGGAGAAGTATGTACCTATGCTGCAGAATTAATGAAGGGCACCCTACAGGATATTGGATGTGAGTTACGTAGTATAATGACAATTCAAAATTAGAATGTGAACCTCTGAGTAAAGTTTTTCCTGATTTACATGTTTTCAGTATTTTCAGATCCTTTGTGGAATAGCGGTAAACAAATCACTGATCACTAGATAGTTATCTTCGAGTCATGTTTGGCAATATCTGCTGTTAGATAGAAAGACACTATGAGACAAATTTTCAGCTGCACCGAGGCATTATTTGCCGTTTTCTTATAGGTACCATTTTCATTTAGTCCATAAAGTTTACCTAGAAATGTTCATATTTCTATAAGAGTATTGATATTTAAAGTTATTCTATGTTCAGTTTGTCAGATGTCGGAATATTCTTTCAAATTTTATGAGCCATAGTAAAATAGTGCATTTCACTGTTTGAGAAATCATAAAGCAAGTCAAAACGAAAAAATGAACTTACGAGTAGTGCTGCATTGTATGATCTTGTCATCCGACTACAAATTATTTTGACTGAGAGGTACCATGCAATCCAGCAAGAATTGCCTTTGGCACTCTAAGGGAGATATTGCATTCACTTGGATCTTGGGCAACATCACATGATACTAATGCAACGCAGACAGTTATTGCTAATACCAGCCCATCTCGAGACAGGGCCAACCACTATGCTCAATCCAAACTAACAGCGACAAACAAGTGCACGATTAGTGGATAAAGAACGGAAATGGACTTAATAAAACCTGATGAAAACCAGATGCTTTTGTACAACGTGAGCATGCATTGAATTTTTATGTGTTTTCAAGAATTCGTCAACATCTCTCATCATTCAAACTATCAACAATTTTGAAATGTTCTAATTTGCTCAATTTTTTAATTGAACTCTATTCAACCCATTACATTTTATAATTTATTAGAATTTCGAATCAGTCAATTTAATATTTCTGTAAAAATGTCAATTCAAGATAAAACGTCAGTATAATAATATGTATGGGGCTTGCCATCTATCATGACATCGGTCAACTGCTGGACCTAGTCTCCCCGGATTTTTGCTGTTGTAATTTTCTGTAGTTAACACCCTATCGAAGGAAACATTTCTGGATGTTTCCAGATTTTTATCTCAAGTCATGTTGAAGAGATAAATTAATTCAAAATTTTGAAAATCTAAATTTTTTTGAATATGTCATGTATTAATTTGTCATCTGAGACTTTCAAATTAAATTTTCAAAAGGTATGACATAATTGATTCTGTTGCAAAAATGTTCAAAAAATTCATCATCTATGAACACAGTCATCCATCGCTTATAATGGGCCTAGAGTTTTTTCAATTTTTTTTTTTCTAAATTTTTGAATGTTTTCCCGTCCATATTATTATTGCTAATGTGTAGTAAATTATATCAAAAATATTCAACAAGAATTTTTTAACCGTTTTTTCTATTGAATAACCACGGTTTTTCTATGAGTATCAAATTAAAATCATTTATTAAATACTATTTCTACTGCATAATTATTATCAAGATTATCTCGCTGCCGATGCGCATTTTCATTTTTGAAAAATTGTCCGGAATTCGTTACGTCCGACCGTTACAATAACATAACCATAATCTATTGTTACAAATCGTGGCCATTATCGATCGCTCTGGTTACAATCATTCAGTATAAGACAAAAGTTTATTGCACCTATTGAAATAGGCGAATATTCATAGTACGTTTCATGTGAGTATGATTTAGATGAATCTGAAATCTGAAAATAATTTACTAAGCTGAGAAAATAGCAATTTCCCGAACTGTTCTAAAAATCCACATTTTCCATTCACACTGATCGTGAATCAACTTCGTACGTTTTGCCGAGATACAGTGATGACTTTCGTAATGATAAAGTGGTATTTTTTCTTATATATTTGGATTTTTTGTTCACAGATATCTGATGGATTTTTTGTTGATTTTTCTTATTTTTGGCCTGGGCTGTACATTTGGGGAAAAAACGTACGTGAATTTTTGGTCACACACATAATAGAACTAATTGAGTAATTTATAGAAAAAAAAATGATTACAGGATCTAAATTAATGATCTTTAATTGTTGTTCCGAATTTGTCACTGTAATTTTTTTTTTTGTACATGACCGGTATTGGAAATGGATAACTGAATGTAACTTTTAATAATTTGTTTCATAGGTTTCAATAACTTATTCGTACATCATGCCACGTGCTTCGATGGTACCTCGGGATGATGCAATTGCTATGGTTGAGCATTTTATCGCCCATTTTGCGAAAAAGCCATATCCTCCATATACATCTGTCGTGTGGAAAGATATGAGTAAATTCTTAAATGGACGATGGACTCCGCACAATGTCTACGTAAATGTGAGGAATAATAGACGATCCATAGTATCGACAGCTCGTGCTAACAAAGGCATACCTCTCGATGATGTCACAGTCAATCACAATCTGAACCACACCACACTTGATTCCACGGTGCATGATTCTTTCAATCTTGAGGTTACTGACATTTCATACGACGTTGAACCGGAATCTGTTGGTCTTGATGAATTCAAAGTTCATATCACTAATGAAGAATGGAGATCAATACAAGAATTTCCCCCCAATATGGGGACAGGAAATACCCCATTTTGAAGAGGGATATGTGAACAGACGTTTTATCACTTGCCATTGTTAAACAAACACAGCTCCCATGTGCGTTTGTCTTCAAAAATTCGAAAGTATATGCCACTCCTGGGAGTCATCATTTTGTAAGGATTAAAGGACATTGCAGAAGCAAAAAATGCGGTAATATAATATTTTGTTATGTTGACAAAGACCCGGGCGATGATGCCGTTGAAATTACCGTAAAGACCAGAGACACCATGTACGATGATCACGAAGATGTTAAACGTCCGTTGAGGGGTCTTAGGAGACAACAGGTTGGTCAGGCAGTATTCTATGAAGGATGCGGTAATTGGCAAAAGCAGGAGGTTATTAAAGATATTAAAATAGGAGAACGTGTACCAATGCATATTCCTAATCTAGAAGTTCTTCGCCAAACCAAAATGGAATCTGTAAATAAAAAACTTGACATAAAACCCTCTGATGGCAAAGACATTGTTAATACCATTGAAAAGATGAAACATGTTGCACCATACCATGGATTCATCCACGAAATAAAGCGTGACAAGTTCTATGTGTCTTTTGGAACTCCAGCTCAGCTGTATGCATATAAACAGTATTGCAAAACTATGAAAACGAAATCTACATTGTCAGTCGATGGCACAGGAAGTATTGTCCAACCACTAACTCGATACGACGGGTCTCAATCAGGTCACATTTTTTTATACTCCATAGCGATTAACTTTCATGGCACAACATTGTCAGTTTACGATCTGCTGACCGAAAGTCAAGAAACGGATGTTTTCTGGTGGTGGCTAAATCATTGGCTAAAGTTAGGTGCTCCTAAGCCTGCATTCGCTGTCTGTGACTCGTCCAGAGCACTGTTGAATGGAATGTCTCTATCCTTTAACCAGCAAACCATTAAAACGTACATTGAGACTTGTTTTTTGTACGCTAACAGGAGCGAGGAATACTATTACCGTCCCCCTATCAATACGTACATCCGGCTGGATGTAGCCCATATAATGGCCATGGTACGGCGGTGGAAATGCATGCAAGAAATGAGGCACACTACGGTGCGACAATTCTTCTTTTACTGTATTGCTTTGATGTTTGATTGCCAAAGACTCGAACAATTTCGGGATATTTTTTCATTGACCTGCACAGTCGCGCTGCATGCATTTCAGGATTCAGAAATTCAGACCATACCCAATGGCACCGTCAATGATTGCAGAAAGAAATTGGAAACCTATATTGCCACTAGAAATTTTGATTCCGACTTCGAAAATAATATAGCTGACGGTGATGAGATCTGCTATGGGTATGAAAACAAAGACAAGGATAAAACGAACCGAAGTAGGATAAAGGAATTTATTGATGAAATACGCTCAGCATGTGAGATGACTGAGAAAAAAGGCACCGAGCCAAATCCCTTCTACTTTGAGGATTTCATACTACGTTTCATGCCTCTTGCTTATGAATTCCCATTGTGGACTTTGGTTGCGATCCCAAGCAATGCTCAACGAGGTACATCCACCTTCTCTGAAGGGCACTTCAATGATCTCAAGCATAGAGTATTGAGAAATTACCCTAGGCCCTTGAGAGCAGATAAGTTCTTAAAATTAGAGTTCCAAGATAACAGCGCAGGTGCCATAATCCTATCATCGAAATTGAGGAAGTTCAAACAAGTAAGCCATCCACATTTCAGCTCAACCCCACTCTCAAAGGAGTTACTGAATAATGAATGTGAAGATGAATTTCCTGCCTATCAAGATTTTGAACGTATATCCTCAGACTCCTCTAAAACCGTCGACAAGAGAAATAACAATGCGCTGAATATCAACATCGGTAATCATGGCCCACAAAATACTGATGTACCGGAAAAAGTCGGAAAATACTTCCAGCGACAACCGGATATAAAACATCAAGATAACCGAGCCATGAACATCCGCAAATTATGGTTACTCAGAAACGGTAATAGTGTACAACACTTCGCAATAATAGGTGGCAAGCGCTATTTTGCATATAACACTTGTGCCTGGAACTCCATAATCCAAATATTAGCCAACAGCGCAATGGATGATCCACAATATCTGAAAGCAATAGAATTATCATCGAATAAAACATTAAAATTTGTCAGGGAATTCATTCGAACAGGACCGGCGGCTGAATTATACAAAGAACGAGTTAGGGTATTAAAACCGATCTTTGAGACGAAAATCGAAGCAAAATTCGATAAAATTAAGGAGTTGACCTCATACACAATTGATCTATGGGATAGTGCATCTGCAATTTGGAAAACATGCTTTTCCTCACTCCCAAGTGCCTCTGATTTTTGTCACTGTCCACAGTGTGGTACCAATATTGTACCGATCTTCACGTTATCGGTTAATCATGAAGTCATTGGCAAAAGAGGATTTCGTTCTCTTCAGGATGCCTTAGAACTAAACAACCATACTGAAAAGCTTCAGTGTCCCAATAGAAACTGTTCTCAAAAGTGTACAGTCAACCGCACCTATAACTCACAGATATTCATTGAATTAGATATTCGACCAACACTCTCGTCAACTCAAGGAATGTCATGTAAACTAAGCGAATTACCTTCAACTTTAGATTTGGATGGCCATTATTATCGGTAACTTAATTTATACTGATATGTAATCATCTCTGATTCTGAAAGTTTTGCAGTTTACCTGTTCATGTGTATTGTTTTCCAGATTGGCCGGCATTGTCGCTTATACTCCGGGACATTTTATTGCATATTGCAGACGGGGCAATAACTTCTGGGAAATGTGCAATGACATGAACATTAAGGTTGTACGTGCGAGTGCAAATACACAAATGGAACCCCATGGTGTGATATACACAGAAATGATTTCTAGCAATCAAGAATCTTCTCTAGGCGAACCACCCGTTCTCTGTGAATCTGCCAGACCAGAATACTTTCCTGTGAAAGCACCGTTCGACGACTCTGACATTACATCACAAGATAATTGGAGAAATAAAGGGATTATCGAAAAGATTTGTCATGATTCTATTGGTGACGAAAATAACAACTCAGAAAATTCTTTAAAACAATCAGAAGCTGACAACGAAATACCCACTATGTTAATAGATGGAGAAACTTTCCAGATTCTCGAATGTTATAGCATAACCAAATAACAAAGTATTTCTAGACTACGTATTGGACAAAAGTTCACAGTGTGAATCATTAGAATCCGTGTGAGTATTATTTTCAACTTGTCTGCAATATGTCTTTCAATGTGCTGGTTTCTATTTCTATTGAATTATTGCCAAACACAGATACACATTAATAAATAATGTTAACAAAGCATTTATTACACTCAACATTATACTAGCAATACAATAAATTACAGTAATGCTCATCGGTCAGTAAAGTTAATCATCATATCTCTCTAATAGGCAATTGCTTAAAGGATACAAACATGTAAAATATAACTCTTGCAAAAACATTGTTAATAGCGATCATTTATTGTAACGCTACTAATATTTATCAAATTTTTTCCTTACAGCTAACATATTGGTCATTTTGGAGCAACAATTGGAGCCAAGAATCATGATAGTTTTTATTGTTGCTTCTCACAAGTGACTGATGACTGTTACAAACGTTGGACGTAAACTCTTCCTAAAAATCTAATGTCGTTTACCGCCAGACGAGTGTCGAGTATATTCTAGTCACCGACTATAGTAAGGACGAATAGGCAGTTGGTTGACGGCAACGAAACATCATGGCGTTAACGGTGCAGAACCAATGTGTACATCGTCAAATTCATTGTTGGTGTTTGTAAAAAAACTGTATGGATAACAGTGCTGGATAATGCAGCAATATAAGAGAATCAAATCTCATTCTTGAACTTCTAGAATGTTATGTGAATTAATATCGATCGTTCGAAGTCAATTTTTATCAACATTCATTACTCAGCAGTAAAACTTGAAAACCCTTACAGCAACTATGTGTATGTAGTCTAATAGACAGAAGAAAAAGAATGCTTTCCGTTATAAACAGACAGCGCTTTTCCATACAGTTTTATATTTAGTATTTTTGGTCGAATCAAAAGTGGCTCTGTTCAAAATCATCTGCTCCTGAGTTTTCTCCTTAACAGCGTAATATAGATTTCATATTAAAAGTTTATAAGTATAGGAAGTAGTGGAGTTGGAATTCTATGTTCAGTGGCGAAGAATTATTTCAAAAAGCAAAAGTTATGAGAGAAAAAAGAACCATAATTCTTGTCTCTGGAATTGCATATTTTTAATAAAATCCTAAGCTTGATGCATAATAATATCTTTAGATATAAATGAATGGACATTCAGAAGAGTTAGAATTTTATCTACAGTATTAGGACAGATTAAATTGATTCTCTAATCTGTTTGAATATTTTAGAGAAACGGTACTTAAATTGTTTGTGGAATTGTACTGTGTTTTTTATACATAACTTTACCAATGGACAGAAACTCAGTGGTCACAGTAGCATTTTTATTGAATGAAATATTTTCGGAAAAGGGAAAAAAAAATGTTGTGTTATTTATCATAGACTATTAGATAGACTATTAAGTAGGTTTGTTTTTAATTTAACAATTACTGATACGAGAGGCGTGAACAAACTGACAAGTAGTTCGTTCGTCTCAACTAAAATTTAGACAGTAAAAAACTGAACCATAAGTCGACTGATTAACGTCTGATTGTCTAGTGACTACTTCAGCATAAAATAAAGGTAAAAATGTGATATAATATGGTATACAATCTTGATTTTTGACAAGTAACAAATAGCATACTATAAACATCGTTTCAAAATGTCTTCGCTATAGGTTGTAACATATTTGTTCAGCACCCACCTAGCCTGACCCTATAATCAGACAACTATATCTTCACGATAGAACAGGAAATTATCCACGCTACTAACCAGAAATAAATCCGATCTGATAAAAACTCATCTACCGAACTGCAAACAAGACTGCATACCATTTCTACATCACATTAATTCATTTTAAATTAGTTTTTTTCGTTTCATTTACTAATCGAATACAGGGGGTGGATCACGTTCTTCCTATGTTTATCGTTCATTCAATTCAAACATGGGATTGTAGCGGTGATTTCTATTATAGAATATCTACAAAACATCTAAGTATATTTATATTTAGTATATCATGTTTTCTTGGAATTTAATCAAATGTATAATACGTGTGAAAAAGGGCAAAAAATATTTGGTTATCATCTATGAAACATGAGTTTTATCAATCTGTGATATGGTCTAGTAGACCTCAGCTGAAAGTAAAAAAAAAGAAAAAAATTCCTCAGAGTGGATTGCGTAAATTTAGTACTTTGTTAACGAAACTAAATACTTGATGTGCTCGTCCCCCATAGTAGTAATAATTCGTTCACCTCTATGTTTCAATATTTGTCTCCCGAACGTGATTGTGGTAAATTATTTTAAACATCAATGATGAACAGAATAATTTAATAACGCAGTCATCAGCAGTATGTTCAGATAGTCCAACGAATATAACCAACGAATACAAAAGAGCGTTAGGAGAGTTATTGGAAATAATTGAAGAGTAATTGTTCGGTATACCTATAAATCATTAAAATAATAAGCTTCGGGCTGATTTCACACAGGTGAATCCTTGCCGCGCCGGAAATGAAGCTGCAATGATTCGGCGCGTTTACATGACTGCAGCCATATCGCAGCGACTGAATATGATCAACCGGACAAATATTTCAATCAACGAAAGGTGA
Organism: Tenthredo distinguenda; assembly: GCA_947538915.1. Lineage (NCBI taxonomy): Eukaryota > Metazoa > Arthropoda > Insecta > Hymenoptera > Tenthredinidae > Tenthredo > Tenthredo distinguenda. The sequence goes on from OX384538.1 coordinate 9,278,189, forward strand.
TATTAATACACCAAATATTACACCTACAAACGTCGGGAATCCGCTACAACCCACCTACAAACGACCTACAAATGATTTCACACGAAGATATTGACATTGCTTACGAAAATAGTAAATAAGAAGCTGACTTCCAGTCACTGATTCCAGGGAAAAACAATCTAGGGAATATCCTCTGTGACTGAACCCGATCCAAACTTATTTTATTTTTTTATGAACGAACGATTGATTATCAAACATTAAACATGTGTCATCAATCAGCTACAAACGACCTACAAACGATTGCACACAAAGATATTGAAATCGTTTACGAAAATAGTAAATAAACAGCTAACTTCCGGTTACTAGTTCTAGGGGAAACCGGTCTAGGGAATTTCCTCTGTGACTGACCCCGATTCAAACTTATTTTATTTTTTATGAACAAACGATTGATTATCAAACATTAAAAATGTGTTATCAATCACCTACAAACGACCTACAAACGATTGCGCACTTGCAAAATTAAATTCCACCAAAAATTATGATAATGAGGGGCTAACTTCACTTAATTCCCAAGGCAAATTTGTTTTAATTTTTATAAATAAACGGTTGACTATCAAACGTCGCGAATGCATTATCAATCACCTACAAACGACCTACAATCGATTAAGACAAGAATTAACTTGATCGGGGTAGATGAGGGGCTAACTTTATGGAGCGGCTTCGGCTGCTCCTGTCGTCGCCAGTCGCCGGGAATCCGAGCCACTCCAACGAAATCATTTCCATCGTCGAGGAATCATTTATTAATCGAGTCGCGCGACTGATCGACGCCATTTGCACGTCGACCGTTGAAGAGCCTGCGCGAAAGATGAGCGTGGACGTGTTCGGACGACAGATTGCGACGAGCGCGACGAAGAGCGGTAGTCGCGGACCGCCCGGTGTAGGGTTCAAGGTAACCACCGACGGTCAGTACGATATAGACAACAAGAGACTGTGCAACGTCGCCGATCCTCGAGAGTCGAGCGACGCCGTATCCGTGAGGAGCGTGCAGAGTATCGTACAGCAGGAAGTTCGTACGGTTTACCGAGTCACGTCGTCGTTGCAGAACAGTACCGAGAACAACGACCTGATGATTCGCGCTCTGCAATCCGAGTTCCGAGATAACCTGAAGAAGCAAAGCATCGACAGCGAAACGGTTCAGGATCTCGTAACCGCCAACTCCGAGGTCATTTCTCGCCTGGAAGCCCGACTGAGAGCACTGAACGAAGCCGTCGGAGACAACACTTCCATGATTCGGAGCCTCGAATCGAACGTGAACGAGGCGTTGAAACGAATCAGAACGGATATCACGGGCGGACACGAACTGGTGCTTCGTAATTCCCGAGCGATCGAGCAACTCGACGCCAGATTGAACGCGCTGGAACATGGACAAGAAGGCGGCGGTGGCGGAAGAACTTCACAGACCCGCTCGTAGAAATTACCCTCGTCGTCGCGTCGACGTTCGCGGGCTGGCCGAGACGTGACAGGCCGATCTCGTTGACATGTCAGTCTACGCAACGTGCAACGGTGGTTACAAATTCATGCTCACCGTCATCGAGTGTTCTCGAAATTCGCTTGGGCAGTGCCGATAAAGACGAAAACTGGTGCGGATGTGACGAGTGCTATGAAATCCGTGTTAACGAGAGGGCGTGTACCCAAGAATTTACACGTCGATCGGGGCAAGGAGTTCTACAACAGCGATTTCAAAGCTCTGATGCGAAGTTACGGAATCGGATTGTACTCGACGTTCAGCAACCTGAAAGCGTCGATCTGCGAACGTTTCAATCGCACTTTGAAAACGAAAATGTGGAAGGAGTTCACACTGCGAGGCAGTTACAAGTGGACGGATGTTCTACCGCGATTGGTATCAACGTACAACGAGACCAAGCATCGAACCATCGGAATGAGACCGATCGACGTCACCCGCGCGGATGAACAGCGACTGCTGCGAGAAGTGTATCGAAATCCCCGAGCGAATCGAACGAGGAAAACGAAATTCAAGGTCGGAGACAGGGTTCGAATCAGCAAGTACAAACACGTCTTCGAGAAAGGATATACACCGAATTGGACAACGGAGATCTTCACGATAAGTGAGACGAAGAACACCGATCCGGTGACCTACAAGCTCGTCGACTACCGGGACCAGCCGATCGAAGGAGGTTTCTACGAGGAGGAACTCACCAAAGTCGAGTATCCAGATATTTATCTGATCGAGAAAGTACTGCGCAGACGTGGAAATAACTTATATGTAAAATGGTTAGGATTTGATAATTCGCACAACAGTTGGATAAATAAGTCCGACTTGTAAGGTTTATTAATAATAAAGATACAACGTTTCTTTATTTTACACCTATGTACAGATTATTTACATGTGCCATAACCCCACGGCAGCGTGTCCGTCGTATCGGGAAATATGATCCTCTTGTCGTCGTTCCAGCTCAGCGCTATCTTCGTCTGCGTCACCGTATAAACCTGATGATTCTTACTCTGTATTAAATTTTGACTTTTTGTTAGATTTTGATGCTGCATTGTACATAGTCGTCGAAAGTTATAGTTTTCAGAGTAGCCCCTTTGACTCCCTTGGCACGTTTCCGCTCTCTATTCTCACCTAAAACCTTGAAGGAATATAATTTAGCTCGTAAGCCTATAAACTCAGTCATTATCTTTCCGTTATTTTCATCTTTCATCAATCCCAACACTTTCTTGTTGAGTATCGAATCGGTCCAAATCATGTTTCATGAGTTCGTATATATCGGGTACGGTAAAGTGATATATGAGACTGTCCGTGTCGGTATACATGAGCTTTGCTTGGTTACCAAATCTGCTTTTTATGTAATTATAATGGAAATCGTAAACGTAAGTTTTAGAGAGATCCAGAATAGAAAATCCTGCATATACAGGTTTATTGAATTTAATTTTCGTTCGACTCAATTCGATTATTGACATATCTTCACCGAATATAGTACGGCTATGAAAATTTGGTTTAGCGATAAGCGCTCTTGCTCCGTGTCTCCCATCCCACTTTGTAATTAACCGCACATCCCTGTGTTTTCTAACATTTTCCATGGTTTTCCCGAAAACAGCGTTATTCATGAGTTTATAAAAATTCTTTTCAAAATCGTTGTTTGACTTTTTTCTCAATTCGGTATTCAGATCTATATATTTCTTAAGCCACGGCGCTTGTTTAAATTTTAATACTCGATGAATTTTTTCTAACTTCATACCTAAACCTAAACACTGTTTCAACACTTGATAGTGAATGACGTACCGCGTTTTTGCGAAAAGAGTAGTTGCTAATTTAGATTTATTGCATTTCGAAAAAGGTGGGATGTAATGCTCCGGACACAATGGTGAGTCTTTGTGAGAGTCCTGAAGTTCTCGCGGATATTCTAAATCTACTTCGAGTATGTAACCTATGGAGGATTCATTCGAAACATCTGAGAAATTAAATTGTTCGAAATTCGACATCCACTCGAAAGAGCTATACGGTAGGAAGTGACTCATAGCTGCACCGTACAAATTATTAACATCGAAATACATGAGGTATGATTCTTCCTGACTCCGATCGAATTCTGTCCCTATATATTTGTTGTTGGCTTTAGCGTATCTGTTCGAGCATTGGGCCACGCCACCGCGAATACCTCTTTCTATGAACATCAACATATCAACGTCGATAAGGAGCTCGAGTTCGACACCCGTGCACTTGAGCATCGCGTCAAACGAGAGGCCCGGCGCCGTATAATAGTGCAACGGATCTAAATTGTACGTGGATCAACAGTTACGTCTTAAATTTTGAAAAATATCCGCTAAAAGGAGCACGTCCGTTTGCAGATACAAATCTGAATATTTACCCAAATTCTTGATATAAAAAGTTTGCCAAACATTACAAGCGTGCGAATAGTCATCCTCCGAAACATTTTCATCATTTAACGTTGAATAAAATTCTTCTTTGGAAGGTAATTGTATCACCTCCAGTCTGTCCCAACTGTTTACATATTCATACGGGAAAACACCTTTCCTTGTCAATAATTTAAATTCTTCAACGTTCGTACAATGCTTACGCGTGATCAATTTCTGCTCGACATTTAGATAAGACGCTAATTTTTCTAAACTACTCGGCATGAATCTGAACGAATCAATGAATCTGAAATGTATAGATGTTCCCTTCACACTTTTTGTAAAGGATATATATCTATCCTTGTTAACCGGTAAGAGACTGATCGGACCTTCGAAAGATATTGCTAGAGTTTTGATCAAAAAGTGTGAGTCATAACCTGATAAATTGTGGAAGACCACTGGAATTATATGTGAATCTTGGTAATTCAAATTGCAACCTTGATGCGCTGCACCGCGATATTTACCGGTGAAATGACAATGATCACGATGTTTCATATCCTGAGGTGTAAACGGTTTTTCACAAATGTGACAAGTCTTAGCTGAATGGAATTCTTGTTTCTGATTATGACTCAACGATTCCATAGGTACGGCACACTTGAAATAAGGTTCCAAAGCTTGAGCCAATTCCTCCAGCTCGTTCACGAACCATTCTATACAATCCTCTCCACGGTAGATTCTAAATTTAGAAATTGAATCGTTGAAAGTACAATGTAAATAGTAGGCGATACTATGGGGGACGTGTTTTTCATACACCCTTCTGTTTCTAGACTCGGATGCATCATCAACCGATTGCAAGAGGCATTCGAGATCAGCGTAAATGCAAAACGGAACGTTCTCTTTATGTTTGAAGTTTTTGAATTTCAAGATTCTATCCTTTTCGTCCGGTAATATTACTTTACATTTATTTAAATTCACGCTGTGACATGGCAAGTCACAAACCCCCCAAACCACGCGGAAGGTAACGAAAGTTAACGAAAATAGCCGAGGCCGATCGGCAGCGAGAGCCGATCGGCACTCTCTCGAGAGACCGTTCTAGTGTAAGACGTGGGTCGAGCCGAAGAAGCCCCTTTTTGGAAGCCCCGCTTTAGCCCCCGAAGGTCAGTACCTCCGATCAATTCACCCTAAGATAACATATACTCACACGCCCACACCCACACACTCCCCCCTGTACCTAGCGAGTAAGTTAGTGAATAAATTGTTAATTGCATACAAAGACTCCGCGAGCCTTCATTCCCCCCCACCCCCCTCCCCCCTCCACCGCCATCCGCAGCTAACGGATGACTATCCGTTACAAATTGGCGCCCAACGTAAAAATCCACGAATTTCCCAGTAACACAGGACATTAAACAATTCACAAAACACATTAAAACACGAGAAAACAGGGTACAAAGTAGAAAAGTAGAACGGTTTTACACGAGGCGAGTACGAAAAACACGGTACAGAAATTCAAATACGAAACGGTCAAACACACAGACACGCAATGTCAGTAAGACGGCTAAGCGAACCGGCGTTGCCAAGCGACACACAGAGGCACGGGCCTGTACGTGCGCACTTTATAAACAACACGCTGGACATAGATCCCATAAACACACAAGGTACACACAGATACATACAAGCACAAGAGACACACACACACTTCCGACCACGCATGCAAGTACACGAACCATACAGAGACGATAGGACGCACAACACTCGGCACCTACTAGACGAACCGATCACACTAGACAGGGAAGTGCAACACCCGTTGCATAGCACGCACATACAAAACACACAACCGACACGCTTCAAATCAGCGGAGTACACACACACACTATACAACCGAGCCCCAATCACGCAAACACATACGGGACATACACTTACAAGACCTGCAATTTGCACTAAACACAAGCACACACACATCCACAAAACACACACCTGCATTCCTAAACCTCGGGAGAGAACTACACCCGACACAATGCTTGCGGAACAACATCGAGAACGAAGGCGACATAACACCACTACTACAAACACCGGGACTGACCCCACACAGACATAGATACACGACAATCAACACCAACGCACAGACAAGCACACAGGTAACAAAAACACACACACCATCATTCACACAACCTAGACGCACACTACTCCCCACACCAATACAATACACCGCATTCACAACACAAGCACAGAAAATACCATTATTACAAACACCAGACTCGCACCACACACACACAGATATCCCAACCCACCCTCCACCAACACGACATCAACAACCACACACAAACACCCAGCCACGACCACCAAGACACCAACTACAGACACACAAGACGACATAGAACAATTAGCACACAGAATTGACGAACAAATACAAATAATGGAGGACGTAGAAAGACACAACGCACAAAGATACAAGAACATACGAATACACGAACCAACATCCACACAACCACTACTCATCGACCTAGACAACTTACCACCCTACACGCCACCAGAACCAACAAAACCTACACCCATATACACACCACCCACACACAAGGTAACAGCGAGACACACAAGACGCACACGTACCAGATCACACCCACCGTTCCCACAACGCTACCACACGAAAGAACACACACAAGACACAACCCCCACACAAAACACACAAGACACAGACTCGGACACATATGAAACAGCGGAGGAGATGGACACGGACACGGAGACAGACACGGACACACTGATTATAGAAATAGACGACACAGACACACTATAAACAGCAGAAAAAGAGGGAGGAGGAGGAACGACAAGAACACGGAGCGACGGAACAGGACGGAAACGCCACCAGACAAAAACACGCACAGAAAACACGGAGAAGAGGGACAGGACACAGGAACGACACGAGACAAGAAGACGCCAGGAAGACACAACGACAAACAGTACGAAATAAAAGATAAGATAGAAATAGGGACAACACAAAATAAGTAGGTAAAGAAGGACAACACAAAAACAAGTAGAAAAATAAGGATAACGCAAAATAGATAAGAACATAGAAATAAGGACACAGTAAACAAAAGGAAAAACACAAAATCACGCAACACAAACACACATAGGCTCACCCTATCGGCTTCACCCCGCGTGGGGAGGGGGGAGTTGTGACATGGCAAGTCACAAACCCCCCAAACCACGCGGAAGGTAACGAAAGTTAACGAAAATAGCCGAGGCCGATCGGCACTCTCTCGAGAGACCGTTCTAGCGTAAGACGTGAGTCGAGCCGAAGAAGCCCCTTTTTGGAAGCCCCGCTTTAGCCCCCGAAGGTCAGTACCTCCGATCAATTCACCCTAAGATAACATATACTCACACGCCCACACCCACACACTCCCCCCTGTACCTAGCGAGTAAGTTAGTGAATAAATTGTTAATTGCATACAAAGACTCCGCGAGCCTTCATTCCCCCCCCCCCCCCCCCCCCCCTCCACCGCCATCCGCAGCTAACGGATGACTATCCGTTACAACGCAATCTAACTTGTGTTTGACCAAGCAATTTTCAGTCTGAAAATGACTCAAACATCTATCACACAACCAGCTACGATGATCATGCTTTGAAATTTGTGAACTTACCAGTCGAGACAAATTTTTGATCCATGCAAAATGACATATTGTATCGCCAACGTCATCAATTTTATTTGGCTCGATATTAGTTTCTAACACAAGAAGATGTACGGTAGACTTGTCTGATTTCGCTCTACTCAAATAAACAGGAACTATTTCATGTTCATCTATACCGTATACATTGGTCGTTGAACCATTCAATTTTTCAAATTTCGAAATTTCGTTCAGACTCATGGGAAAATTCAAACCTTCATACCTGAGCGCTGTACTGAAGTGCGGATAAGAAGTCGTTCTACTCACATGATCACCCGCCGGAAAAAGAGCTGCTATGACTGACCAGAGAAAACAGTACTGATCGTCGTTCATCAAGATTCGCGGCAGCGAATCGCCGTGAGGTACCCCCCCGCGGCTTTTTTTTTCTCTTTTTTTTACTTCAGGCGAGCGCTGGCAAGAATTATTTACCCGGGGGGTCGTTGAAATCACGTTTTTGCATAGAAGAATTCGTCATATCTCCGGAAGGGAATGATATTTATGGATGTTATTTACAGGGCTGGAAGACTTACCTAAAAGGACTTTGTAGTTTAAATCTTGACCAAATTGGTCGAACGGATCTCGAAATATTAATTGTCAAAGCTGAAAAAGATTACCAAAAAAATTAATCTTCTTCTTCTTCTCCGCCCAATTTTTCGCAGACATGGACCACGATATCTGTCGAACAGTTGCACGCATATAATTGAAACTTCAAACGTAGATATTCACCGTCTTTTCCCAGCCCCCTATTGATTTTGAGCCGAATCTGAACTCGCACTCGGTTGCTAGATATAAATAAAGTAACGAAGTGGCGGGTACGGCTAAGTAAAAAAAAATGGCCGCATCGCGTACTTGTGACGTCAGAATACTCGTGACGTCAGAAAAGTTGAAAAAAATGGCCGCATGGCGGCGCAAGCGGCGCGTACTTGTGACGTCAGAATACTAGTGACGTCAGAAAAAAAGCACCCAGCCTCAACCGTAATAATTTCGATCTATATAAAATGTAATCGATGTTCGATCGATGACAGTTATTGTTATTATCTACTAACCTAAAGTGTCCTTGGCTACATTCTACTGTGGAGTTATTAATTAATCTACCTAAGGAAGAAAGAAGAAGAACTTATAATAAAGTATCTTGGCTATATTCAATGACAGAATACGCATCAGAAAAAAGAAAAACCTAAGTGCCAAAAAGTACCAATCACAAGACAAGAAAAAGAAAAAGTTATAAACCTGAGTCAACGTCTTCGTCGTAGTCTATAACGATCAACTAAGTATCAATCAAACAACCACCCTCTTGGTCGTGCAGTCAACAGATCGTACCTGTCATTTTTAAATCTACTATCTGACTTCGTTAGACGTATATACGATACATGGTAATATTATTTGTTATCACGATCTTACAAAAAGAAGTGAAATCCGGGTCCAAAAACATCTGAAATGTAAAAAAATCCGTCAAGTACCCAAATTGTCTTACAATGAAAATTCACGACAAACCTATCGCCAGTCTCTGGCATGATATTAGGAAAGCCTGCAAATCACTACAATTTCCCCGCAAGTATACGTCGTGAAGTCGGACCTCGCTCTTTCGTGTAGTGATATCGAAACATCATTCCAAGAGCTACGTACTTGGCGGGCACATTTTTTTTCCTCCACTTATACTATTTCACCATTCCACTTTTCTTCAAGAAATACTTGTTAAGCAATAGTAACGTTCGTAATGATTGGACTGATAATTTAATCATAATCCGTATACAAATAATGCGATACTTTTCTTGTTATAGACATGGCGGTATTTGCATAAACAGCTTATAATATCTAATCATCAGCCTTATTCTCGGCATGCGTAATTCTCTCTTTATATCTGAGTTCGTCGCTTAAATACAGATTCTTAATGACTCGCTTATCGTGTCGACGTTTTCATTTCAAATAATTTATAAGTAATCAAATATGATATTACGGTGATAAATTTGACGGCAAGGAGAGGACAACAAATATTCTCAAGTAACTGTTTGCCGTGTGGTCCTGAATTGTACGCAACGATGGACCAATTCTTGTTGACGATATCTGAAGTCACCAATAGTATGTGTGCTTCTCCTTCCTCTCGGTTATACAATAATATTTATTAGCAAAATTCGTCGCGCGCGAGTGTACGGACGCGATGGAGTGCGGGCGCCCGCACTCCATCGCGTCCGTACACTCGCGCACGACGATATTCTGACGGTATATTACCAATGGGAACTAGGTATGAAGAGCTGATTCAAGGCACATATCAAGTAGCTGACAACGAATCAACCGAACTCGGTTCAAATTAATTTATAATTATTCTTCATCTAATTTCATTATCTACATATATCTGGATACATCATGCATACCTCTGCATTGCAAATATTATTACAAGTAAAAGTTTCTCAACCCCAAGACAGCGTGGCATTTTTTGAACGAATTATTTTTATGAACTGGTACCGATCAAGTTTTGGAATCTAAAATCCATCGCCTTATGCCAGAACGTACAGTCGTTTCTTTGTTGATCCTGCAGCCAATAGAATGTAAATATAAACTTGTGCACAATCACGGTAGAATGCAGAAAAAAAATGTGCCCGCCAAGTACGTAGCTCTTGGAATGATGTTTCGATATCACTACACGAAAGAGCGAGGTCCGACTTCACGACGTATACTTGCGGGGAAATTGTAGTGATTTGCAGGCTTTCCTAATATCATGCCAGAGACTGGCGATAGGTTTGTCGTGAATTTTCATTGTAAGACAATTTGGGTACTTGACGGATTTTTTTACATTTCAGATGTTTTTGGATAATATTTACCACCGCCTTTTTATCCTGTATATACTTCGGTAACTGTGTGTAAGTGGATATACCTCCTCGCAGTGGTACATATTTGTTGATATTCACAGCCATATTCATAATTTCAGTCAACGACCATCCCGAATCCTTTTCCTGGAAGTCTTCGATCTTGACTAACAATTTCTCCCTTACATTCTCATCAAACCATTCGTCAATGTTCGTCGCTGGTAGGATAGCTTCATTTTTGGTATTGAAGAACTTCATCTCCTCAACAAATTCACAGCCTTTCACGGTACTAAATTTACAGGACAAAACTACATTCACTTTCAAATTTCCTTCTTTCCGCAAAATATTCTTCAATTTGATGATGATTAATTTTTTCGAATCATCCAGAAAATGTTTCAGACCTTTGTGTCGTAAATTCGCTATAACCCCCGTTCTTATTCTTCCCTTGAAAGCTGACTCCAGATCTTCCCACTTTACTCTGTCGCTTCTCCGCAATCTCCTTGTACCTTCTCCTCTTTTCCGACACTGCTCAAACTGTGCTCTCAATGACTTTAGGATTCCTATGGTTGTTAAAATTCTCGTTCTTTCCCCGACGGTGGAAGCCTTTTTTCGTAAAATTTTATTCAAAAGTCTGATGTTTTGAGTTCCAAATCGCAGCCATTTCTCTATTTCTACAGTCGATGATATCTCTTTCAAAATATCGTAAGCATTTTCCATAATGCTAATAAGTTTAAGACAGTTGCCTGAGTCCATTCTTCGTGATCGCTAACAACAGTTGTATGTTACGCAAGCTTGAACTTGAATGATGCGTTGACACGGCGGAATTATCATTTTATAGGTCAGCTTCACCGATGAATTCTAAGAACTGCATCATGTATCTGTTTCTAAACTAATGATAAGTTTACATTTTAGGAACAAAGTAACATGAGACTCCTGCTCAGGTTCTACGCACTATATTATAGCGTATTATATCAAACATGGTATACTACAGGATAAATGTATGAGGGTACGCCTGCAAATGATAGTTGGATGGTTTTATGTGATACGTTTATTTTTGTAGTCACATTTACATATACAATGATTGACTTACTGGAATCGAAATATAATAATATTTATTCACAAAATATAGTTAATATTTACGTCAAAAATAAATGGAGAATATAGTCGTTAAAATGAACATACATATATAGGTATAGATCAATTCAATCTGGGTTTTCATGTCTGAATAATGAAATATGGTGTGTGTGTGTGTGTGTGTGTGTGTGTGTGTGTGTGTGTGTGTGTGTGTGTGTGAATAAAAAATTCATATGTAGTTGAATTCGACTTGATTATATTTTCCACCAAGGTACTTCACATGTAAGCGGTTTTCATCAGCAGCTTCTCTCATTTTCTGCAACAAGTCAGCGTCATCCTTCAAAATTTTCGCCATTCGAGCCGGTAAGAAGATACAAAATCTGTTGTCCACATCCACCACTATCCTGACTCCAAATTTGGTTTGCACTTTTCGGAGATCGGTAATGGGATAAGCTTTCAACACCTCTAGGTCACTTATCTTTTTTGTCGGGAGGAATTCCTCCAAACGACCCGACTTGTTGATCGCGGAGAGATCCATGTTTTCAGTCAAATCTTTATCATTTCAAGCTTCTTCGTGAGACGGTTGATGTCTGATTTTATCTGGATCAAATCTTTCACTTCGTTGATATTCTTTATCAACAGCTCGAGTCGCGCTTTTAATTCACGGTGTTTCAGAGTGATCTGAACCATTCGAGAAATAATTGCGGAATGCGATGTTCCAGTGCGAATTCCCAACGTTTATAATCGTTTTTTACCCCCAATACTCGTCTTTTGCAATTAAGGGTGGTATCTCTGGCTTTATTCGATCTAATAGATATTTCTACAAGCTCAATATATCGTATGATGAAGCAATGCTTCGTGTCTCTGGGAAACGAAGGACATACCAGGAACTGTTTGTTTTAAAAAATTTCACGAATCATTAATTATCGGACTTGCATCTGCATGTTCTTCATACGAAACGCTGAGGTATCAAATAACAGACTCGTCGAAACTTGTCACGTCTCACAGGGTGCCGAAGCGATGTTTCCAAGAACCGTCTGTCCGAAAAATTCCAAGAACCATCATTGGGCGCGACTACACGCCGGAAGCTTGGGGTGAAGCGCACCCAAGGTCGATCTCCGCGTTCCGGAAACTGCTCGTCCAAATCCGACGCGGCGAATTCACCGGAGGTGTCGGGTTATGAGCGATAAGGAGCGTCCCGGCGGAAAAAACGATTCGCGACCCGTCGAAGCTTCTCGAACGGGTCTCCGCACCATCTCCCCCCCCCCCCCCCCCCCCCCTGCCGCGCGAATTCCGGAAGCGCGACCTTCCAGCCTGACGCGGGGGTTGGAATTTTATTTTCGGGTGTGTGACGTTAATTCCAGGGTATGTGACGTCATTTTGAGGGTGTGTGACGCCATTTTAAAAATTTGTGACATCATTCCGAGGGTCATATGCCGATAATTCCAAGAACCGTTCGCGAAATTCCGAGAATCGTCAGGGGCGTACCCCGGGGAGCAGCCTCTCACCCTTGCCGGAAAAAATTCAACGGCAGGGCCCCGATCGAGCCGACACGTCGCTGCCGTGACGTAGATGCAACGTCACATGACGTAGGCGTGACGTCACATGAAGTAGGCGTGACGTAGATGTGACGTCATGAAACCTTCTAGAACTAATTCAAGGACCCCCCCCCCGCCCCGTCGCCCCGTCGCCCCTCCCCGCCTCCTCACACGGATACGGGGAGGTGCGCGTGTGTGTGTGCGTGTATGTGTGCTCTAACACGCGTTGGTCCAGGAACGGCCTAGAATATCTACTGACGGGAAAAATTGTGAATATAAAACATGACATAAAAAAACAAACAAATCAAAAATGCTGAATCTCGTTCGTTGAGTAATTGTGGTGTGTAGAAGTAGGGTTTTTCAGGACATCGAAAGAATAAATTTATCAAGAAGGTTCCTGATGAACATGACAATTTTATTTTTATCTTACATCGGCAAAAAATATTTTACATGAAACAGACTGTGATCGATTGTTATTTCATTTTGCATATGATTTGAAATCCTTCTTCATTTTAAATACGGGCATCACTGCTCGAGATTCCAAAACCGACCGGATGTATTTATGTCTGTTTTCTGCCCCGAACTTCTTCGAAGATGCTTCCGTGACTAATTTTACTGTTCTCTCAACAGCTTGTGTGTGACATGGGAACGCAGATGTCACGTCCTCTGGACCTAGCGCCCCGAACCCATTCAACACGTATAACCCACACAACCGATAAAGACAAGAAATCTACGTTACCCACAGCTACACTAGTAGTACGATCAAATAATATTCTTTTCTTTTACCAATAACCGTACGTAGGTCTTATGCCATAGAAAGGTTATTATGGATAAATATTACTATAGAGAGATATTGCAGAGCCTGCAAGGGAACAACTCAACATACCTATAAATGATAGATAACCAAACACACCTTTAGGATATTAATGCATAAAATGGTTAATAAAAAGCTTGATGAGTATTACCTTTCGGGTAAAACAATCAATGAACAATATGTTATCATTAGTTTAAAACCTATTAACCCTAAATTTGACAATAATAATAATAATAATAATAATAATAAGACTTCCGTTTCCGGCAGCGAATGTGACAGAAGAGTGTGAGATAGAGTGCAAGAAAATTGTCAAAAAAGGTGGTGTGAGAGAAGTGTGAGTGTGGAGAAGGGCGAGAGGGGGTGCGACAGACGCGCGAGAGTGGAGGTAAGATAAGGGGAAACGCAGGAAAGCATAAAATAGTGAGTAGGAGGGGTAGAAAACAGAGTGGGAATTGAGGTTAGGAGGTAGGCTGGGAAACGCAGGAGAGAGCGGGGACACCCCCTGTCCCCGCGACGCGGGGACAGAAAAGAAACCCAAGGAGGAGCGCAGGTAAGGTAGAACGGGCGAGTCGGTAAGGAAGGTAGGCGGCCCAAGGTAAAGAGGAGCGCCGGAGCTCCGAGAAAGGAGAAGAGATGGGGAAGGACGGCGAGGAGGATAAAGGGAAGGGGGGCGGGGAAGGAGCGAGGAGGAAGCCAGGAAAGCCGTCCAACGCGGAGCTGCTAATAAGGATGGGGAGGGAGAGAAGTCAGAGTCTAGGGTCAGTGGCGGACCTGTGGAAGAGAAAAAGGGAGAGCAATGATGAGCGAGAGGAGGAGGAGTGCATGATAGATAGAAAAGAAGAGGAAAAAAGGATATTCGGAAAAAGCAGAAAATTAGCCAGGTCGCCCGTGAAAAGGAGCGAAAAAGAAAGAAAAGAAGGGGACGAGGAAGAGGAGGCGGAGGAAGAGGAGGAGGAGGACCCAGAGCGAGAAGAGATAAGAGAGGATGTATTGACAAGGATAATCAGAGAGACGATAAGAGAAGAGATGGAGGAGATGAAAAGGCAGGGGAAAAAAGCAGCGGAAGAGGCGAAGCAAGTAAGGGAGGAGTGGGAAATCAAAGAGAGAAAATGGGAGGGAGAGAAGAGAAAGTGGGAGGAGAAAGTAAAGGAGTTAGAAAAGAGACTAGAGGGGGTAGAGAAAGAGAAAACGAAGGGTGAGGAGGAGAGAAGCGTAGATGAGTGCGTAGAAAAAGCGCTGAAAAGGAAGGAGAAAGAGATAATGAAAATCGATCAAAGGAAGGAAAAAAAGAAGGAAGAAGAGGCAAGGGAGATCGAAAGAAAACTAAGAGATATTGAGAAGGAAATAGAAAGGAAGAGGAAAGACGAAGTAAGAGAGAATATCGTGATAAGAGGAGCGAAATGGGAAGAAGGAAGAGCCAAGGACAAAGTGCAGGAGCTAATGGATGCAATAGGAGCGTCCGTGGACCTCAGAGAGGTGAGAGAGTCCGGAGGGATAAGAGGGAAAGCGATAATAGCAAAACTAGGAAGCAGGGAGCAGAAATCAGTGGTGATGGAGAAAAAGAAGAAGCTATGGGGACGAGAAGAAAGAATAGACGACGACCTGACGTGGGAGGAAAGAAGAGTAAAGAGGAGGTTAAACGAAATAGCGTGGAAACTGAGAAGGAAGGGGCGAAGAGTGAACGTAGGATATGGGAGGTTATGGATAGAGGGAAAGGTATGGAGATGGGACGAAGAGAAGAAAGCGATAGTAGACCTAGAGGGGAGAGCAAGAGAAGAAGAGGGCGAGGAGGAGGAGAACAGCGACGTGGCAAGGGGAGGGGAAGATAAAGAGAAAGGAGGCATGGAGAGAGAAATAGAAGAAGAAGCGATGGAATACAGGGACGAAGAACCTGGACAGTGGACAGTAGTAAGGGGAGGATCAAGAGGCAGGGGAAGAGCGAGAGGAAGAGCAAGCCATGCAAATTTAAACTGGATGAGAGGAGGAGGGCAGGGGCAGGAGTAGAGCCGGGAGTAAGAAAGCAGTCGGAGGAAGAAAACACAGAGAGAAGCGAAAAAGGAGGTGGAAAAGGAAGAGAATGCCTGGGAAAAAAAAGGAGAAAAAGGAAAAAAGAGGACGAGACAAAGGAAACAAGGCAAGGAGAGAAGGATAAAGAAAGGAGGAGTTGGAGAATTGCATTCTGGGACATCGCAGGAATGGCGAGAAAGGACAGAGGGTTTTGGAACGAGCTACAAGAATGGGACGTAGTAGTGCTCAGCGAAACATGGGTGGAAGAGAAAGGGTGGGACAAGGTTAGGTGTAAGTTACCAGAGGGGTACATATGGAAAGTACAACACGCGAGAAAGGAGCACAAAAAAGGGAGGGCGAAAGGAGGGTTGGTGATGGGAATAAGAAAGGAGATCGCGTACGAGACGAGAGAAAAGAGAGAAGGGCAGCTTAGTGATAGCGGGAGGGGATCTCAACGCTAGAACTGGAGTAGAGGGAGGGGGGTAAAAGTCGAAGGACAAAGTAACCAACGGAGAGGGAAAAAGGCTATTAGAGGCAATAGATGAGCTGGGATGGACAATAATGAACGGAAACACAGCGGGGGACGAAGAAGGGGAAGTGACTTTCACAGGTGGCAGAGGCGCAACGGTGATAGACTACGCGATAGGAGGTAACGACGCGAGGGACAAAGTGATAAGGCTAGAAATCGGGGACAAAATCGACTCAGACCACCATCCAGTAGTAGTAGAAATAGAAGCAGAAAGTTGGAAGCGAAAGAAGGAAAAGAAAGGGAAGAAGACAGCAAGAGGCGTATGGACGAGAGAAGGGAGAGAGAGATTTAGAAGAGAAATACGTTGGGAGAACGAGGCGGAAAAAGATGTAAATGAAGAGATAAAAAGAATGACCGAGGAAATGAAAAGAGCAGTAGAGAAAGAGGAAAAAAAAAGAAGATGAAGCGAATAAAGAAAGAAGGGGGTGGTAGGACGAGGAAGCCAAGAGCAAGAAGCGAGAAGTAAGAAAGGAGCTGAGGGAGTGGAGAAGAGGGAAGGCAGAGGTGGGAGAATACAGGGCGGAGAAGAGAGAATACAACAGGATGTGCGAGAGGAAGAAGCAGGAAGAAAACGAGAGATTCATCAAGGAGGCAGAGGAGGCGAAGACAGAAAGCAAGGTCTGGGAAGTAATAAATAGGGGTAGGAAAAAGAGGAGAAAGATAAATGAAAGCATAGAGAAAGGGCAATGGAAGGAGCACTTTATGAAGCTGCTAGGGGGAGTGGAGCAGAGAGCAGTGTCGAAAAAGACGAAAGAAAGAAGAGAAGAAGACAACGAAAAAGAGATAGAGAAAGAAGAAATAAAGAAAGCAATAGATACGTTAAAAGACGGGAAAGCGCCGGGAGGGGACGAAATAGTGAACGAGATATGGAGATACGGAGGGGAGGAGACGGAGCAGTGGGTGTGGAAGACGTGCAACAGGGTATGGAGGGGAGACGGGTGGCCAGACGCATGGAAAGAAGGGTGGATAATTCCAATAGTTAAGAGCGGCGAAGGGAAAAGAGTGGAGGAATACAGAGGAGTAACACTCATGCCGACAATGTACAAAATATATGCAAAGGTCCTAGCGGGGAGGCTAGAGGAGGAAATGGAGAGGGAAGGAATGATACCACATAATCAGACGGGTTTTAGGAAGGGGATGGGAGCGATGGACAACATCTATGTATTGAACCACCTGATAAACAGGAGGATAAGTCGAAAAAAAGGGGGGATGACAGTAATGTTTATTGACCTGAAAGCAGCATTCGACTCAGTAGACAGAGAAGTGCTATGGAAGGCGATGAGAGAGAAAGGGGTAAGGAAAGAGCTGATAGCAAGGGTAGAAGAGATTTACAGAGAGACTAGGAACAGAGTGAAGGTAGGAGGAGAGACAGGCGACGAATTCTGGACAGTACAAGGGGTGAGGCAGGGATGCCCGCTGAGCTCCTTCTTGTTCAACCTGCTGACGGCAGATATGGAAGAGGAGCTCGGTGAATCAAGAAGCGTGGGAGGAATAAGACTAGGCGAAGGGAGAATATACACGCTGGCATATGCGGACGATGTGGCGGTGCTAGCTGAGAATGAGGAAGGAATTAAATCGATGATAAGGAGGTTAGAGAAGTACTTAGACAAGAAAAAGCTAACGCTGAACGCCAAGAAGACAAAGATTATGAGATGCAGAAAAGGAGGAGGGAGAAGTAAAAAGTGCGAGTGGAGCTGGAAAGGAGAGAAGATAGAGGAGGTTAAGGAATTCAAGTACCTAGGGTACATAATGTCGAAAAACGGGGGACAGGAGGCGCATGTAAAGGACAGAGTCAGGAAAGCAGGGATAGTAATGAAGCAGGCATGGGAAATAGGAAAGAGGAGATTCGGGAAGGACTGGGAAAGGAGATTGTGGATTTTTGACAGGCTGGTGTGGACGGTAGCCGAATACGCCGCAGAGATATGGGGGTGGAAGGAGCGAAGCACAGTGGAGGCGCTGCAGGAAAGGTACATGAGGTGGACGCTAGGAGTGGATAGGAGAACGCCGGGGTACATGCTGAGAGAGGAACTTGAGAGACGGAAGCTAAGAACAAGGGCAGGGAAAAGAGCATGGAACTTTGAGAGAAGGTTGGAAGAAGGAAAAGGCAGTCAACTGGCGAGAAGATGCTGGGAGGAGGTAAAAGATAGAAGCAAGGGAAACGTGCAGCTAGCAGAATGGGAAAGAGACAGGCAAACATGGTTAAGGGAGTGGGGGGTAGGAGGGGAGGATAGAGCAGTGAGACGAGAGGGACGGGAGGTGCAGTACGAAGAAATAGAGGCCAGAGACACGGAGAAACAAATAGAGGAAAGGTGGGAGAAGATCCTGAACTCAAGGTATAACAAGTGGTATAAGGGAATCAAAGGGGAGGGAGTGCCAGGGTACCTAAAGAAGGGGTGGGGAGAAAGCAGGTGGGGAAGAATAGCAAGGTTCAGACTAGGGGGGGAAGTGAGAAAGTCGAGGTACTGGGAGAATTAGGGAAAAAGGAGGTGTAGGATGTGTGAGACAGAAGAGGAGACATGGGAGCATGTGTGGGAAGGGTGCATGGGCGAGAAAGAAAGAGAAAGCTGGCAGGAGAAAGTGGGGGAAATCCTGGGGGAGGAAGGAGAAGGGGAAGGATGGATGAGAGAGATTGAGAGAATGAGGCATGAAAGAATGATGCATGGGGAGAGTGAGAGGGGGACGGAAGTCGGCAGGGAAGAGTGAATGACTAAAAAATAAAATAAAATAAGCTAACATAGGATAAGATAGGATAAGGTAGGATAGGACAAGATAGGATAAAGTAAGATAAGATAGGATAAGATGAGCGAAAAGAGCGAAGGGACAAGGCACGAAGATAATTTAAGAGTTAAAGTAAGCGAGAGAGAGAGAGTAGAGACGAAGTATGAAAGGCAAGCGTAAGATGTAAGATACAAGGAATAAAACAGAATGTAAAAATAGAATAAGAAAAGTAATAGAATAAGAGAATAAGAGTAGAGTAAGAATAAGTCAAGGGCAGGCGAGCATTAGGTTAAGAGTAGAATAAGAGTAGGGAAAGAACAATGTAAAAAAGAAATATGGAAAGGGAAACGAAAAGAAAGGCATTGTAAAATATTGTAAATAGGAGGCGCAAGCCACGCAACCCCAAGGGGAGCGTTAAATAAAAAAAAAATAATAATAATAATAATAATAATAATAAACAGCAAGAGTAATAATGTTAGTTGATAAAGGTGTTTGAAAAGCCATGCAAACGTTATCAGATTTTATACATATGAATACATATTTCATTCATATTGGGACAAGCCCCTGTGACGAACCAACACCTACCAAATTTATGAATAAGAAACTTGGGTAAACTATGACGTAATTTGAAACGGACACCATGGTGGAAAAACTAGAAATTAACAATCATATATATATATATATCCGCTATAGCTACCGCTATAGCGCGCACCTGATTGGTTACTCATTTTAATTAATAACTTATTATCTATGGGTCAGATCGAAAAATGGCTACGGACTTTTCGTCTCAGAATTTTTTTTTCTATCATAGGCAACAATTACGTCCGTTACTTCTGGGACACCCTGATATATATATATATATACAGGGTGAATCTTTTCAAAGGTCTCAAATGGGTGGGACTACTTGCGGCGAATACACGCTTATTTAGCCAATCAGGTAAACAATTATCCGGGTGGGGATAGTGAAGCAATGCTTAATTACAAATTTGACATATCACAATACATCTTTGCATGCCTTCGCCGCAAGTAAGCCCCACCCATTTGAGACCTTTGAAAAGATTCACCCTGTATATATATATACATACAGGGTGATTCAGTTCGACCGGACCATATTTTAGGGGTAGATTCTTTGTAAAAATCTAAGACTAAAAGTCCTTTACGAAAAATTCGTTCCAGTTAAAAAATATTAAAGTTGACCAATCACGGAGCTCATACGTGATCAAGACAGGCCCGGCTTGTAAGTGAAAACTTAACAGTGCCCGTGGCAAATCGAATAACTGTCAAGATTTGAGTTTAATTACTTGTTGATAATCAAATCATTGTCTCCGACTGAAATCGTCATGTCCAGGTACTTTGTTTACTTTGCTCAGGTCCTCCGCTGGGTGGTTTCCGGAGTTCAGGTCGACCGCTTCGTAGTTTCCAAGATTTAGGTCACGCGCTACGTGGTTTTCGCCGTCCGGGTCTTTTGCTTCCTGGTTTCCGGTTAGATTTACGACTTAAACACATCGGCTTTCGCTCCTTATACTATATCCTAATATCTAAACCTAACGTAAACTAACTTTCGTCCATGCATTCCACTTGACGCTACATATGTATGTCCAAAGTATAGTTTGAGGACTATTTCATACATGGTCTGTTCATTTTGAAGACATCTGGCTGTTTTGAGCACGGTCCTCGAACAAGTTTCACACGTAATGAACACTTTGAGGACAGTCCTCAAAAAGTCCATGGCAGATTTCGGGGACACCTGAAACGTGGATTCTTCGGGGACCGTCCTCAAAATCCATAACTTTTATAAAATAGTGATTACGAGGACGCACCCTGAATATTGTTATTTTGAAGACTGTCCCCAGAATAATAGGGGATGAAGTAACGAACAAATTGTGACTGATTGTTCATAACATTATCAATTCACGTAATGTTTATGAACGTGTAACGGATTTCTCAGATTACGGTGCAAGTTTGGAAAAAGAAGCGAGCAGGACACTGTCTCAAGGGAGGATACACAAAAAAATAAAAGGAAACTAACGAGACTTGATAATGTAAGAGTATAGACATGTAAAATTTATTGTTGATTTAAATATGACCCCAGAAGTTAAAAGAGGCAATAGCCCGTGTTACGTGAGGGTAAAGCCCGAGCGGATGTTAAATAAGTTCACGTAGCAAAGAGATAATTATTTATTTGACTTATCGTTAAATAAGTCGGTATATGGGATCTTACTCGCCTAGCTCTATACAGAACCGTACGTTCTGTTCAATTACCTAATAAGTGAGGCCAATTATATATAATATTATGGGGATGTGGTTAGATGAGGGTGATAAATGAATGAGTAATGATAAATTAATAGGTAAAAACTGAAATATATTCTGAAAGCGATTCTGTTTAAATGTGATCCAAATGATTAACAAAAGGAGATCAAATGAATCTAGCGCCAGCAATGAAGGATTAATTAATGACTAAACAATATGACGTTATGAACATAAAGGTTAATATATGTCTATGTGGAACAGGTTCTGAGAAAAAAAAGGGATTTCTGATCGGTCGATGAAGCTGTGCAATCTCGCTCTGTCTTTACTATTGGGTATTATATGTGAAACGAATAATTTCTTATAACTAAATCGGAGAATAATACTATAGCAGGTGATTTTCTAGGTAAGGACCAATTCACGCATGAAAGACTTATGCGCGAATCAATCTTCTTATCACTCGTAGGTGATTTCCTAGCGAAGATAGATTTGCATACGAAAGACTTATACACAAATATATCTTGCGATCACTGCCTGTTTTCGGCAAGCAATTTGGTTGAAACAGATAAAACTTAGCTTTGCTGCACGACTGTAGTGATGCAGGGTCCCGTCGGATGATGTCTAGATCTGTCCCAAAGTATGCTAGGCCAGGGCGTCTCACCTGACGACAACCACGGTATCGGAGCACCACAATCTATCACTATGTTTTGTGTCTAATTTTGTAACTGACCGGAATTATGGAAAGACACTGAAGCTAATGGTTAAAAGTTAATCAAATGATGAGAGTTCGGTTGAAGTTTAAATGATTTGAAAGATGAAAGGTTTGGTATAACTGGAATTAATCTATGATAGTATTTTAAGGTATTTATAATTTTAAGTTGAGATTGATTTGGATTTATTGAAAAATGTGTCCTTGCACTAAATGTAGGATTCGTTTAAGAGATTTTTATATTTATGTTTTACGAGCGAAATGAGTCCTTAGGTTGTCACTTAGAAAGATTTTCAATCACTAACTATTGCTCAATTTATGATACTCGGGGCAAACGTCCACGCGGTTCGCGACTTGATAGACGAAAGACACTGCATTAGATTTAGGTGCAGCCACGAAACCGCGGTTGTGACAAAGTGTGTATTACTGCGCCCAGGTAATTAGCCTATCAGGAGTCTCCTTTATTCCGCGGATGAGGATTCACCTCGCTCCTGGACACTTTACCTAAGACAGTGTTATGCGGTCCCAACCTCACTACAGTCGATTCGCAATAACATTATAATTTCGCGAATTCGATACTTTAACAAAATCTATTACATATACATTCATGCATCGCTTCAATCACTCTGCTTTAATCTAGGGTTCCTATTCTTATCGGTTACCTCTGTTTATTCCTGAATAATTGCGTTAATGATCAGAGGAGTTACATCGAATCGACCGTACGATGTGGGGTCAGCAAAAACCCTCAACACCGTATCTTTTACGTTATGACTAAGGTTTAGGTTTCGCGACGTGACTTCGTGATCTTTAAGCCGAGGGGGTTTTGATAAACTTTAAGAAATAGTGGTTATAATTTTCTGCATTTGAAGTATTCTCACGGGTTTTATTTGAAGTTCCCACGGAACCCCGTGGTGTTGACTATCATTTCCGATAAATAGGTATTATCTTAAAATACAAATTTTGAATAATGTGAAGCGGTACGTAACACCCGTTAAAGATAAAAGACAGACAGCAAAAAATGACACTAATGGTAACCAAAAGGATATTAAAAAGAAAGAGAGATTAGAATAACGCGCGCATCCCAAAAAGGGCTAACCACAGATCAAATAATCCTTGAAATCTAAACATACAATAGCACACGACAGCACAATGTCACGACACTACAAAAAGACTGTCCGGGATCCCGCGAGCACCACACTTCCTCTTCTTAAAAACGGTCTTCTTTCCTTATCAAAGTGCGCCCGTGTCGAAACAGAAGGACCCCACAATTATAGGCACAAGGGGGTAGGCTTCGGCCAGTCTAGTGGATATACACGTTTCTCTTGCAGCTCTTGCCTTGACACCAACTCATCTGTCTCAGGTGGACGTCTTTTCGGGAGTTAGTGTGTTGAGGGAGGCGGTACGCCGAAGCGTTATCTAGGACTTTGATGAGATTCTAGACTCTAATGAGTGCGATCGTATGAGTTTTCACGTAGCGGGCCATTCGAATTTCCTACAAACGTAAGAAAGATTGTCGTATTCAAGCGTTTATTGTAGAACTATGACATTGAAAGAGAAGACTTGAAATATATCGTGTACACTCCGTATTATATATGGAAAGTCCGTGAATATGTTCTTAAAGTATACCATGGATTCAAAATCACTTCCAACATGTACAAGATATATTATCCCCCCAAAAGCATGTTGCAACCCGAGTATCAAGGTGTTGCAATCCAGATGTTTGAGCCACACTTTGGTAATACTATGGAATGTGCAAGTACGAAGCCTTAACGCAACTAACAACAACTGCAGAGGCAGCGCGACCTCCTTAACGTAATAAATAAGCAATCACTGTAATACTCATGGCCAGAACATCAAGACCTAGATGTTAGGGCAGGTTATGCCAGATCTCTGCCAGACGTAGTAAAGCCTTTGTAAAACTCTGCATATAATAATAAAACTTTATCACTTTTGTACGACTGAGTTCTAACTCTTAATTCGACAACGGACCTTCAATAAATTATAGTTGTATGAAAGATCTCAGGATCCCGATTACAACAAGCACCTGCCCTGCAAAAACCTTGCGCCGAGTACATTAAGGGGAGGGACCAGACGATTTTGACCGACCTATCTAATTTCTCGAATATCTCCGAAACGCGGCTATCAATCGGATTGTCCTTTTGGCAGCCGATGTTTGACGAGGAATGAGTTCGAGCTAGCTCCCAAAATTCAATGAAATCGAAATTTTTTTTTTAATTTTAATCGCAGAATGTGGGCGTGTCACTTATTTCGACTAATATCAGAGGCCACGCATCATTGACCCGAAAATAACTGTGTAAGCACCATTCTACACGGCATGACAAACACTCCTATTCAAAAACATCTTTGTTTTATGCCGGAATAAAGTCTCTATGTGAAATCTCGCAATTCGTTTTAATTAGCGATTGTAAATCGTTGGGAAGCCATGATAATCCTTAGTTCCCCCAATGCCCAAGAGAGAGCGCAGCGCGCGAACCGTGGGTCGGTATCGCAGGCCGTGGACTGCAGCTCGGCCGGCGTCAGCCAGCTCGGGAGCGTAACTATTATATTTATCATGAAGCCAGTGCCGTGACGAATATTTTTTGGGAGTATTTTTGAGCCCCGGATTTCATAATTTTTTTTTTTTCGGTGTAAAGTGACTGGTCAAAAATTGAAGCAAATATGATATGAAAAAACATGCATCAAATCCCAGATGGTCAGGGTCCGACGTCGACCAAGTTGACACGGAATGTCCCATGTATGGATAATTAAAAAATAGTCTGGTGTAATAAAAGAAGCCTTACAATACATATCACATAGTTTATTACATATTACGATGACTGAAGTCGACGCTCCAGAATAATTTTTAAATATCAGATTTTTTTCACTCTGTTATCCAATTTTGAGCAACGTCAGTCGTATGTATGCCGAAACGGCCTGATCCGCGGACTCACTCCGATTTCACATACACAGTACTGGCGCTACTCGATAACGAATAACTTGATGACAATAAATCAGAAAATCTAAAAATAAGTGCATTTCACAGAGCAAAACGTTATGCTTGAAAACCATGACTGTCAGAATTTTCTGCGTTTTTTTTTCTTCACACCACAGACAACTTCTAAAAATAATTTTATATGAGCCGACAATCTCACTTGTCCATTATTATTTCGTCTGATTATCATCGATAGAACATACGTGTTCAAGCATTTTTTTTAGATAAAAATTTTCGTAATTCACGTTAGTGATGGGCACCACTAATTATAATTTGTAGTTAGATAAAAATCAACTACTCATTATATTTGTAATTTGTAATTAGGAAGAAAATAAATACTTATTATTTTTGTAATTTGTAATTGTGATGGAAATAAATACTAATAACAATTGTAATTTGTATTCATTTTCATCCTCATCACAATTGCGTAATGTGATTAGTAGTTATTTTCCACCTAATTACAATTTTCTAAAGTAATTAGGAAGTTCATTTGCTGTAATTACAATTGTCAAATTTAATTGGTGCGATCTCTATATACGGGGATACATAGGTTATCTATGGGTAAATACAAATATATAGATGTACGATGTACATATACATGTATGGGTATTGAGCATACACACGCACATAAGTATATACTATATATAAATATATATATATATGTATATATGTTAGACTGGTCGTTACAAATTAAATTTTTTCCGACGCCCCCCAAAAAGCTTCCATTTCATGAAAAAACGCAAGGTAAATTTTTATTTAAACACGTGCCGCAAGACGATCTAAGTTCATTTTTGGGTACAATCATGTTTTTTTTGGAAATTTCTTTTCACAAATAGTATTTTTAGTGAAATATAAACAATTTTGGAACTGAAATTAATAAAATTTCGAATTTTTTTTCATTTGATGTTGTCTAGTTAATGAAAAATGAGGGAAATTTTAATTAATAATTTTATTTTCAAACTAAATTAGTACGAACTCATTTTTTATAGGCAGATTTATTAATTCCAAGGCTCACGTAAACTTTATTTAGTATTTTTTATACTTTTACTTCTATAATATTAAAAATTAACAAAAAAAATTATTTTACTAAAAAATGAACTTGGATCGTCTTGCGGCACGTGTTGTTTTTAATTTAAAAAATGAAAAAAATTTCCTCGCGTATTTTCATCAAAAAGAAGCTTTTTAGGGGGCGTCGGGAAAAATTTAATTTTTTGATCAGTCTGATTATATATATTAGGGTGCTCCAGAAAAAACATTTTTT